>JAHSVA010000008.1:2710000-5110000 GCA_019915185.1 Eucalyptus camaldulensis
AGGCACTTTTTATTTTCGGGTGAATAGTGTTTTGTGAATAGTGTTTCGTGAACAGTGTCGTGAACAGTAAAATTCCAGAATTTAATAACTAATAAATTAAATCTAAAAATCATTAAAACAATAATTAAATTTAACAACCAATAAATTAAAGCTAAACAAGCCTAATTAAGCACATAAACCACATTTAAGCCAATAAAGTAAGATTAAAATAAACTAATCTTAGCCACTAATCTAACCACCTATCTTAGGACTAATATAGCTTAATTAAATCTCCTAAACTAGAATCAAAACTAATTAAACCAACTTTAAGCAAGTTTAGGCACTAATTAAGAGATTAAGAGCTAAACTCACCCGTTGAGCAGGCCGGAGACACGGACGTGGCAACGACGACGGTGGCTATGCACTGGGACCTCTACCACAACAATCCAAGGTGGTCCTGGGGCTGGAACAGCAGCCACAGCCTCCACCTCCCTTTGTAACTTTGAAAAATAGCACTACCGGTGGAGAAACGGAGATGGGCGGCTGATCAGAGCTCTGATGAGGGGTTGGCCGACAACCGGCGGCACCTAGGGGTCAAGGGGGACTTGCTGGTGGTTGGGCTAGGTGAAAGCTTGGTCGAAATAGGAGAAAACAGGCTGGAATCGCGAAACAGGCGGACTAGGTGGACTCCAGGCAATTCGGCGAGCGGCGGCTTCTCACCGGCGTACGGGTCGACCGGCAGCTTCGTTCGACGAGCGGTCATGCTCGTTCGTATGGATTGGTTGTGCTAAGCATGGTGGTGGGTGGAACGGAGGCTGATTAGTCCGGAAAGACTATTTTTAACTCGGATTTTTGGAGAAAAGTCAACTGGAGCAGAACAGGGCTAGATGGTCGGACTAACGCTGGCTTCTAGCCGGCCGGTGGGTCAAACGGCGGCTCCGACAGATAAACGGTCAAGTCAGAGCGGACGGTCTGAGACTCCTGAAGACAATGGTGGGTGGCACGGGAGCTGATTCGTTCGAGAAGCCAACAATCAACTCAGATTTTTGAAGGAAGGTCTGCTGGAGTAGAAACTGGAATAAAGGGAGAACGAGGGAGAGAGAGAGAGCTCAACAATTTGGGGCTGATGGATGAGAGAGAGAGAGAGTGAACATATAGCTGAAGTCTTCTCCATCAAGGCTCATTAATGCTTGCTCTAACTCCCCATGCAAGTCCCCTCATCTTCTCTCTCTTCCTTTGCCCTTATCTTATTGCTTTTAGGGGCAATTTGGTCATTTCCACATTGCACAAATTACCAATCTGACCTTGGGCTGAAATTGATGTATGGGCCTAAGAAATGGGCTGGGCTATGAATAGAAATGGGCTTGGAAATTGATTGGGCTTGATTGGGCTCAAATGGGCTTAAGGTTTGGTAATGGGCTTGGAAGGAGGAATAGTGGATTGGGCCCAATGGGCTCACTTGCTTGCCTTAGGCCCACCATGGTGGCTATCCCACCTTGGGCTTGAGGCCCACACTGGCTTGGCTCGGCCCACTTTCTCATGGGCTCACTTCCTCGGTCCAAAAATCTCTTTTCCAAGTATTTGGCTTAACTGGTGCTCTTGACTAACAAAGTAGCTTCATCCAAAGTCCGTCTTAAACATTCCCGATAATTTGAAGTCCAATCTTGGGTTCTCATGCCATGTCAATTCTGCCCTAATGCCACTTTGGATACAACTCAGATTGACATGCGGCTTTGAGGATTCACACGTAACCGACTTGTGTCAAACCACGTTCAAGACATCTCAACACATGGACATCCTTGACTACATGAAATTGCAGAGTATAGATTCTTATTTCAAAGTATACGATTACTAAGGATCAACCTAGGATCGTTCACGGGTTCGATAACAATAAACAGAATCACTTGTCATTCCATTATGTTATGTCTGTAGATTGACTTCTAGTCGTCCTTGAAATCGGCCTGCCTATCTACAAGATCGTCCTCATGCAAGTATTACTGTCAAGTTGTTTTCTCAAGTCAAGTTCTTTAGTCATACGAGTTCTGTCCTCATTAGCCTTTTCCCTCAAAGTTAGTATTTCAGGAGTGATCAATTCCGAGTGAGATCAACCAATAATGTATTGACGAAATTCATGTTCATTTATCCTACAGATGGCTCAAATTTCAGGATGTCACACTTACCGACTAGTAATGAGGGTCACAACCCTTGGCCATTGCTAGCGAGGGCCTTATGGCCCTCACTCGGCCTTGCTAGGCCTGTGGGCGAGGCGATTTTGCCCAGATATGGGCAAGGTCAACCTTGCCATGGCCTAGCCATTGGCGAAGGTAGCCTTGGTAGTGATTGGCGAGGCTTACCGACCATTGCAGGATAAGAAGGCCAAGAGGAAGAAGAGGAGAAGGAAAAAAAAAAAAACGGAAAAAAGGGTAAAAAGTTAATAAAAAATGTTTAAAAAAATATTTAAAAATTGTCACATTAGTATTCACCGTTGGCCAAAATTGGCCGTAATGACTTAATTGGTACCAATGTAAAAAAGATTTTGATTCAATTGCAAGGTTTATGACTGAATTGATACTAATGACATAGGTTTATGAAGGATAAATGTATCATATGTATATGAATTTGAGATTTTTGGTGTTAGAAAAAAATTTGAAAAATGAAGAGTCTACAACCACGACCAGGAAGTAAGACAACATTAGACTAGTCAGCGTAGCGATCTCATCCTATTAAGAATGAGTCATCTCTCAGGGGCCCCACGTTGCAAGAGCCTCAATGAAGGCGAACCTTGACCAACCGTCGAGGAACCAACTGTTGTATACTGATTTGACTGAAGAAGGGATGACTCTCGAGTTCTTGTTTCATACACAAGGTCTGAGAAAGACCAATGCCTGAGGAAGAAGAGGAAGAAGAGGAAAAGGAAAAAATGGTAAAAGTTAATAAAAAATGTTTAAAAAAATATTTAAAAATTGTCACATTAGTATTCACCGATTGGCCAAAATTGGCCAAAATGACTTAATTGGTACCAATGTAAAAAAGATTTTGATTCAATTGAAAGGTTTATGATTGAATTGATACTAATGCCATAGTTTTATGAAGGATAAATGTATCATATGTATATGAATTTGAGATTTTTGGTGTTAGAAAAAAATTTGAAAAATGAAGAGTCTACAGCCACGACCAGGACGTAAGGCAACATTAGACTAGTTAGCGTAGCGATCGCATCCTATTAAGAATGAGTCATCTCTCAGGGGCCCCACGTTGCAAGACCCTCAATGAAGGCGAACCTTCACCAATCGTTGAGGAACCAACCGTTTTATACTGATCTAACTAAAGAAGCGACGGCTCTCGAGTTCTTGTTTCCTACGCAAGGTCTGAGAAAGACCAATGCCTGAGGAAGAAGAGGAAGAAGAGGAAAAGGAAAAAAAAAAAGAAGGAAAAAAGGGTAAAAGTTAATAAAAAAAATGTTTAAAAAAATATTTGAAAATTGTCACATTAGTATTCACTTATTGGCCAAAATTGGCCGAAATGACTTAATTGGTACCAATGTAAAAAAGATTTTGATTCAATTGAAATGTTTATGATTGAATTGATACTAATGCCATAGGTTTATGAGGGATAAATGTATCATATGTATATGAATTTGAGATTTTTGGTGTTAGAAAAAAATTTGAAAAATGAAGAGTCTACAACCACGACCAGGAAGTAAGACAACATTAGACTAGTCAGCGTAGCGATCTCATCCTATTAAGAATGAGTCATCTCTCAGGGGCCCCACGTTGCAAGAGCCTCAATGAAGGCGAACCTTGACCAACCGTCGAGGAACCAACTGTTGTATACTGATTTGACTGAAGAAGGGATGACTCTCGAGTTCTTGTTTCATACACAAGGTCTGAGAAAGACCAATGCCTGAGGAAGAAGAGGAAGAAGAGGAAAAGGAAAAAAATGGTAAAAGTTAATAAAAAATGTTTAAAAAAATATTTAAAAATTGTCACATTAGTATTCACCGATTGGCCAAAATTGGCCAAAATGACTTAATTGGTACCAATGTAAAAAAGATTTTGATTCAATTGAAAGGTTTATGATTGAATTGATACTAATGCCATAGTTTTATGAAGGATAAATGTATCATATGTATATGAATTTGAGATTTTTGGTGTTAGAAAAAAATTTGAAAAATGAAGAGTCTACAGCCACGACCAGGACGTAAGGCAACATTAGACTAGTTAGCGTAGCGATCGCATCCTATTAAGAATGAGTCATCTCTCAGGGGCCCCACGTTGCAAGACCCTCAATGAAGGCGAACCTTCACCAATCGTTGAGGAACCAACCGTTTTATACTGATCTAACTAAAGAAGCGACGGCTCTCGAGTTCTTGTTTCCTACGCAAGGTCTGAGAAAGACCAATGCCTGAGGAAGAAGAGGAAGAAGAGGAAAAGGAAAAAAAAAAGAAGGAAAAAAGGGTAAAAGTTAATAAAAAAAAATGTTTAAAAAAATATTTGAAAATTGTCACATTAGTATTCACCGATTGGCCAAAATTGGCCGAAATGACTTAATTGGTACCAATGTAAAAAAGATTTTGATTCAATTGAAATGTTTATGATTGAATTGATACTAATGCCATAGGTTTATGAGGGATAAATGTATCATATGTATATGAATTTGAGATTTTTGGTGTTAGAAAAAAATTTGAAAAATGAAGAGTGTACAGCCACGACCAGGACGTAAGGCAACATTAGACTAGTCAGCGTAGCAATCACATCCTATTAAGAATGAGTCATCTCTTAGGGGCCCCACATTGCAAGACCCTCAATGAAGGCGAACCTTGACCAATCGTCGAGGAACAAACCGTTGTATATTGATCTGACTGAAGAAGCGACGACTCTCGAGTTCTTGTTTCCTACACAAGGTCTGAGAAAGACCAATGCTTGAGGAAGAAGAGGAAGAAGAGGAAAAGGAAAAAAAAAGAAGGAAAAAGGGTAAAAGTTAATAAAAAATGTTTACAAAAATATTTAAAAATTGTGACATTAGTATTCACCGACTGGCCAAAATTGGCTGAAATGACTTAATTGGTACCAATGTAAAAAAGATTTTGATTCAATTGAAATGTTTATGACTGAATTGATACTAATGCCATAGGTTTATGAAGGATAAATGTATCATATGTATATGAATTTGAGATTTTTGGTGTTAGAAAAAAATTTGAAAAATGAAGAGTCTACAGCCACGACCAGGATGTAAGGCAACATTAGACTAGTCAGCGTAGCGATCGCATCCTATTAAGAATGAGTCATCTCTCAAGGGCCCCACGTTGCAAGACCCTCAATGAAGGCGAACCTTGACCAATCGTCGAGGAACCAACCATTGTATACTGATCTGACTGAAGAAGCGACGACTCTCGAGTTCTTGTTTCCTACGCAAGTTCTGAGAAAGACCAATGCCTGAAGAAGCAATGGCACTTTTGAGTTCTGGTTTCCTACGTATACCCGATTGAAGGCCCCAGCAAAGCGGTCTTCTTCCTCCTCCCGTAAATCTCAAACCGCCCACTTCCACTTTCACATTCTCTTCCAAGCTGTCTCTCATGGTGGGCGTAGGCAAAATCGCCTCTTTCTTCCTATTTTTCCTCTGTCTCCTATTCTAATTCGAATCTGGACAACCAAACGTAATAATAAGGGGATTTGCCATCCCACCTCATCTTAATCAGCTCAATGAAAAAGGCAACCTATTGTATCTCTGTTAGTTACGGCATCGACAAGAAACTCAGAACGAGCTCCTCACGAAACAATGCGGGAAACCTACAGAGTAACATCAACAGACTGGCAAGACAACGATAGATATGGTCGACATCAGAGGGATTGTTTGGATCAATTCGTGGATGGACTGGTTTTCTAGACATTTGCATTGATTCGCACTTTCACAGTCCACGAAAGTTAGTGATTGCTCCATATTGCGGTCCCTCAAATCACCGTCGGAGTTCTGTGCATGAAGCACGGTCAATTGTTGAGAAAACGACCAACATTGCCCGCTCCCCACGCATCATAGTTGACGGAGTCAACCGCCATCCTTGAGACCCACTTCATCTCGATTATTGAATTGTGTAGATCTTACATGGGATTCACATGATCTAATTGTTGAGATAGAGTGGGTTCACATGCATTGGATGCATGCGATGCATGCTCCTTAAATAGGGCCTTTGAAAGATGAAGTCATCAAATGAGCCTGCTCAAATATGTAACATTACATTATGGATCGGATAATTTGAGTTGTCGAATCTAAAGAATACCAAATGTAGCCCAAGCAAGCATTTCACGAACCTAGTGCATATATTAAATTAAAATTAAATGGGGATAATCAAATTTGAAGGATTCATATGGGCTAAAGTACATCACAAGTGCCAAAATTTGGCATGAGTAGACATTTAAGTGTCAAAGTTCCAAAAGATTACCACTTTTTTTTTTTTTTTTTTAAATTGGGATACTTAAGTGCCAATTCCGGCGATGTGTAGCTTGAAATCTCACATGGTATTATTTTAAGAATAAATTGGTCTATGTGGCTCATTAGAGTTGCCTACTTAGCAATGAATATGCCAAACGTTGTCGTTTTACCCCAAAATTGATTTTTAATATATTAATTAAATTAAATTAAAAGCTAACTTTAAAAAAAAAAAAAAAAAGAGGAGCAGTAGCAAATTAGTAAGGGCCTCTATGACTCTCGCTGCTACTGCCGCCACATAGTTGCTAGAAAGGGCTAGTGATGATGGGCCAAGGGTCAGCCGGGGTCGCTAGGCCCCAACTAGTGGCTAGCAACCCTGGCTGACCGCTAACGAAGGCCTAGATTTGGGGCGAGGGCTCGTAGCCCTCCCCAAAATTTGGTGTGGACCTTGCCCTAGCTAGTGGCGGCCCTTGGCCCAACTAGGTGAGGGCTGACGACTCTGGTCGACCCTTGACCCACCATCGCTGGCCCTTTTCGGCTAATTTGTTGCTACTCCTTTTTTTTTAGTCTTTTAATTCAATTTAATTAATATTTATATTAAAATTAAATTTTTGGGGGCAAAACGACATCGTTCTGGGACAAGCTAGCCACATTAGCACCATGTGGATAATTTTTTTAAAATAATTGCCACGTCAGTACCACATGGATAATTTTTTTAAAAATAATTGCCACCTCAGCAAAAAAAGTGCAACATTAGTATTTTGATTGGAATTTATCGCTGCTCTCGCTGTTAGCACTTAAGCGTTCATTTTTTTCTCCGATTTTGACATTTAAGTATATGTTTTGGAAATTTTGGCATGTCCACTAGTGCCAAGTTTTGGCAATTGGGGTGTCTGACACTCAACTCATATGCGATCCATCATTTTTGATATCTCAAACTCATTTTAGATTATGAACGATCACTCCTACAATAATTTCTCCTTGCAGCCCAGACGTTTGTGTAATCTATCATGAAAAAGAGTGCAGAAAAGAATTTCCCCATCTTAATTGATTGGATCAGAGCACAGGAAGGAGCCCTATTCACATGAAATTTCTTAGTCACGATCATCATCCCCGCGCCATTAAACTTGAGCCCAACATGCGTATGCAGTCCGATAAATCCTGTATAAAGCCAGCTAAAAAATGTACAACCTCCTCCGTGTAACTCACAAAAAATGGCTTCCATCGGAAAAACCCATCGGTCGTAGACTCGTAACCCTCCTGTTTACTGGCGGCGTGCGTAACAAATCGATCGCGGACAACATTGCCTCCAGGGCACGCCGGTCGAGCTCCCGGAAGTCTTTCATTGATTCCTCCTTTGCCCTGGCTCGGTCGAACGGCTTCCATGGCCTCGACCTTGATTGGGAGCCCCCAGATACCGACGAGAAGATGGCCAACTTGGGATTGCTCCTCCAGGGGTGGCGGGCTGCGGTAGCTGCTGAGGCGGTCAGCTCGGGCAAGGGCACTTTGCTTTTGTTGGCGTCAGTCGATTACTCGCCGCACCACTGGTCTAATACAAATTATTCGGTCGCCGCCATTGGCGGCTAGCATGGATTGGATCAATGATTTCTATGCACCCGGGTGGTCTCCAACCACAGGACCACTTGCTGCTCTTTACAATCCAGGTAGGGGTGGCAGCTTTGACTTTTTTGGGGTTGAAAACTTTGACTATTTTGTGGTACAACGAAATTTCCTTAATTTTTTGTATCAAGACTTGAAAATTCTCTTACCTCAACGTCAAGAGAATTACAACACAATTTCCCATTCAAAGCATAAAGTGTTATTCCACGAGTAATTGACATGAATTTTGTTCTTTATTTAAAATCCTCAAATTGTTCTCATTAAACTTGTAATTTTCTTGATATGGAAACAGTTGATCCTTTACATTCAGGGAACGGTGTAAGTTAGACGATGCATCGTGTGGATTCAGGCCAGCATGCCAGCAGAGAAGATCGTGCTCGGCATTCCATTCTTTGGTAGTGCATTTGCTCTCGTGGTTGCCCACAATCATGGCTACTTCGCACCCTTCACTGGGTTGGCGATATGCCCTGAGGGAAAGAGGATGTACAATCAAATCACGACATACATATCCCTAAACAACACTACCACGGTGTACAACTCCACGGTCGTGCTGCCTATTGCTATTGGGACGACATGGATCAACTAGATGATATACAAACCATCTGTACCAAGGCGGCGTACACTAAGGGAAGAGGACTTGAAGGTGTTAGGGAAATCCCTTATGATGTTTTGAAGATGACAAAATAAATCAAATGCTACTAATGTATTTGCTGGTTGAGTAATAGACTATGCAGATGATAGAACGTGTAAAAGATATTATCAAAGTCTATTCTTGGAAGAACCAGAAGACAGACTCTATGCTGAAGCTGAACCAGAAGACAAACTCTATACTGAAGCAGAATATGTTCAGACTCAGATTATAAAGTCTATCGCACTCAGACTCAGATTTTAAAGTCTATAGCTCTCAGACTTTACAACCAGATTCGACAGAACGTAACTCAAGCCCAATCATACAACGGCTAGTGATCTGGTTTGGATTCCATATCAAGATTGATTTGATTGATTCAATCTAATTGATTGACAATTGGATCTTGAAGACAAGAACTTTCTATACAAAGAAGCTTTACTTATGGAAACCAATATTCCGTTTGTATGGGCGATCGGAATCAATTTGGGATTCTATCTTTGTTACTCAACGGCTATCAAATCTTCTAGATACAGAGCTGTCCAATGGGTATATTGGAAGACGATTCTCTGGGATACTGTCTAACGGCTAGTTTGGAAGTGGAGGAGTATTTAAGGAGATGAAGGACCGATGAGCAAGTGAAAGATAGAGCGTAGAATTTATAATTCCAAAGTCTGAGCGACCTTCGATCATACACTTATCTTTGGAAAGCTTAAACGTTTGTGATCATGAAAGAAATACCAAAAGAGTGACTTAGTGAGATAGTGTAATCTACTACTAAGTGTTTGCACTCAAAGTTGTAATCTCTTGTTGATTGCATAGTGGAATCCAGCCAAGAAGATTGTTAGCGTGGGAGAGTGGACGTAGGCTTGGATTAAGCCAGACCACTACAAACCTCGTGTTCTTATTCTCTTCCCCAACTCCTTTGTTTTATTTGAAGTTTATTTTATTCCGCATATATTTGCCAAGATTTATTTTAAACACCTATTCACCCCCCTCTAGGTGTTTGTACTAGTTTTCACAATTGGTATCAGAGCCAAGTGCTCGGTTTATAAAAGTGTTTTTACTTTTGAGCTAAAGATCTTTTATGGCTAGTATCTTGGCACTATGACTTATGGAGGGACAAAGCAACACAAGGCCACCATATTTTGATGGAAAGGAATACGACGTGCGGAAGAACAAAATGAAAGCATTCCTAAGATCTAGAGATCCCTTGCAATGGGATGTTGTGGAAAGAGGAATCAATCCCATTGCTACGTCTACATCAAATAAAAATGGCAAAGACAAAGAAACTAAACCCCCTGCTCCTATGTCTCGGACAGAGTTGTCCAAAAGAGAGGCTCTTGATGCAAAAGCAATTTATCCTTTATATTGTGCATTGTCTCCTGCTGAATATAACGGAATCTCTTAATGTGAAACAGCAAAAAAAGTTTGGGATAAACTTCATGTTACATATGAAGGGACCGATCGTGTAAGAGAGACAAAAGTAAACTTCTTGCTTGACAAATATGAATCCTTTAAGATGAAGCAAAGAGAATCGATCGGAGATATGTTTAGCCGTTTTACAGAAATTGTAAATGATTTAGCATATCAAGGTCAGCAAATTTCTGCCCCAATGAAGGTCAACAAACTCTTGCGAGGTCTCTCAAAAGATTGGAACCATGTCAAGACCTCAATCCGTGAAACTCAGAGGATTATGCCACTTTCCATTGATGAATTGATCGGTACTCTTCAATCCTATGAAGTGGAACAACTCAACGATGAAGATCCCGGAGGTAAAAAGTCCATTGCTTTAATATCTAATGTTGTTTTTGATGAAACAGACTTAGAAAATGATATGGACGACGAAGAACTTGCTTTTATGATCGAGAAATTCAAAAAGCTGAGTAGAAAAGGAAGGAAGTTTAGTGAAAGAAGACAATACAAGCAAAATGGCCAGAAAAGAACAATGAAAGAAGATGATGAGCAAGGAAATATATGCTTGATGGCACACTCTGAATCTGAGTTTGACTCAGACATAGACTCAGAATCAGAGTCTGACTCGGACACAGACTCAGAATCAGAGTCTGACTCAGACACAGACTCAAAATCCGATGAGGAAATCGAGGTAAGCCATTCAAAAATTCCTCTCAAACTTTCAAAGTATATAAATGAGTTGTGCTTAAATCTCAAATCTTCTCTTAAAAGGATATCCGAACTTAAAAAGGAGAATTCTCGGCTTAGGCAACATGATCTTTCTCAAAAAGAAAAGTTTGAAATTTTGCAAAAAAATTTTCTACAAACAAAAGAAAGTCGAGATTTACTTGTCAAAGAAAATGATTCTTTAAAGAAAGAATTTTCAAATATTTCGACAAGATTTTCAAATGATTCAAAAACATTAGAACATATCATTTCTATACAAGTACCTTGCTATAATAAGTCAGGACTTGGTTTCAATAAGGAAATAGATTCTCTAATTAATTTTCCTAAAGTAAAAGAGAGACTTAGACAAAGACCTTCAAAGGAATTTTACAAAAATCATTTTCAAAAAGTTTTACAAAACCCGTTGGTCGAAATGCCCTTAAGTGTTCAAATTGTGGAGATTCAGAACACTTCGAAAAAGAATGTTCTAAAATCTGAGACCTACCAAGAAAGATTGGATAAAAACAACATATTCTACTAACTCTCATGGACCCAAGAAAAAATGGGTACCAAAGAAAAGATGAGTTGTTTTTGCAGGATATAAAGAAGAAAGAAGAAAGAGAGTTTGGTAAGAAATGCATATATTTTTATTCTCAATTTAGTTTGAGTACACAAAATTTAAAATTTCTCATTATGCTCAACATATCCTTAGTTGATTCAGATTTTATAATGATCATATTCTTTGATTTGTTTTATTGAAGAAAGAATCGTGTGATTTATTATTCGTGAGTTGAGATTTAATACGTGTGATTATTTGAGATAATTCAAATTATTTTGTCTAATTTTATACTCTCAGATTTTATCATAGTTTGCCTAATAAAAATCTGTTTTTCATGATATTAATTTATTATGTAAGATATTCCTAAATACTCAATGATTTCATTCTCCCTGATTTTATCGTGCTATGACTAAGTGAGAATTTATTTTTCAAAATATCATTGTGATTTTATCGTGCTATGACTAAGTGAGAATTTATTTTTCAAAATATCATTGTGGATAATATTCTTTCTTTGAATACTTTGTTATGATGAATTAAGAAAGAATGTTTGTTTATGGAGATTTTATATTTTGCTTTAACGTCATGGAAGGATCCAAATTGATGTATACCAAAAAGGAAATGAGTTGATTGCAGGAAATTCAATAAGGCAAGAATGATTACAAATCTACGCATATTTTGGTGCAATAAGAAAATAATCTCAGGCGAAGATTGGTAATATTTTTTTTTTAATCAATGGTATATTTGAAATATATACCTGGGTAAGAGAAATTTTTTTCAGCCCGCCTTGCAAATTTCTACGTGCATTTATCATGATTTTGGATGATTATTTATTATATTGCAAATATCTTTTGTTATAAATATAAGGTATTGCAATTTTGGCACGTGACAGAAATATCTATTTTCCTTTTGCAAAATGCATATCTGAAATTTATGCTCAAGGAAATCTCTTTGATCTTGAAATATATTATTGCATATTTATGGATATTCTTGCTATATTCGTAGAAGATATATTATATCTAGCAAGTTTGATCCGCAAATCAAAGGAAGATATTACGTGACATTTTTGCAAAGATTATTATCTGTTATAAAAGAATTTGCAGGTCACAAAAGAATCTTCCATATGGATTTTGGAAAGCTCAATCTGAAAATTATGAAGATTCTATTCTATCTTATGGACGTTCAAAGATTCTCTACCTTATGCAAAGTTTTTACAAATTGTTAAGGAAATCCCTTATGTGTCATGCGGAAGGTTGAGTAGTTCAGAATTTTAATAATTGATAATTTTATATTTGCTATTCAACTTATTTATTTGAAGAAAGGGCATTATATATTACGTGGATATTATTACAACTTATTTGTGGAAAAAGTTTGTTAAGTTTATGTAGGCTGAATTCGAGACGAGCTTGATTGAAGAAAATAAATCTTTGCCTCGAATTTCAAAATGCAAATGATCGTTGCGGATATTGTTGCTACAAAGGAAATATTGGAAAAATATTCTGTTCAACATGCACAAGCCACAATTGTTTCTATCTACAAATATTGTCATGATCATAGGGGAGAAAGCAAATCCAAAAGAAAAGGAAAAGAATCGTGATCATCTAAAAAATGCAACAAATTGAGGGGGAGCTTTGATCAATTATGGAAAAATCTTTTTGGATTGATCGTGATCTTATTATGGATGGAAGGAAAGGTAAATGTGTCAGAATTTAAGTTCTACAAAATCCGATTAGTGCATCTTTTATCACCTTTTGTCATTAACAAATCTCTTATTGAAATTATCATGACAAAAATGGTACGTGAATTTTATGATGCATCCATGATTTTTATTGAATATTTGCTGATATATATGATCGAAGTGAGCTATATTGCATATCTTTAATATGTGATTTATTTTATAAAAGCTGATTTTTGGAAATTATGCAAGACACATATGTTATCATTTTACATTCTCTACGTGAATCCATTATTATCGCTTTTTGATTATGAAAAAAAGGGGGAGAAGATATGAATATGCATATGTGTTGATTGGTTGATATTATTTATTGCATAATATTGAGCTGCGGTTATTTTTCTATATATTGTTATGCTCAATCTATTTGTTATCTTCTAATATTATTTGATTTAAATTAATATTTTTAAAAGCGTGTTTACAAATCTGCATATTCAGAGATTGTTTTGTCATCATAAAAAATGGGGAAATTGTTAGGGAAATTCCTTATGATGTTTTGAAGATGACAAAATAAATCAAAGGCTACTAATGTATTTGCTGGTTGAGTAATAGACTATGCAGATGATAGAACGTATAAAAGATATTATCAAAGTCTATTCTTGGAAAAACCAGAAGACAGACTCTATGCTGAAGCTGAAACCAGAAGACAAACTCTATGCTGAAGCAGAATATGTCCAGACTCAGATTGTAAAGTCTATAGCTCTCAGACTTTACATCCAGATTCGACAGAACGTAACTCAAGCCCAATCATACAACGGCTAGTGATCTGGTTTATATTCCACATCAAGATTGATTTGATTGATTCAATCTAATTGATTGACGATTGGATCTTGAAGATAAGAACTTTCTATACGAAGAAGCTTTACTTATGGAAACCAATATTCCGTTTGTATGGGCAATCAGAATCAATTTGGGATTCTACCTTTGTCACTCAACGGCTACCAAATCTTCTAGATACAGAGCTGTCCAATGGATATATTGGAAGACGATTCTTCGGGATACTGTCTAATGGCTAGTTTGGAAGTGGAGGAGTATTTAAGGAGATGAAGGACCGATGAGCAAGTGAGAGATAGAGCGTAGAATTTATAATTCCAAAGTCTGAGCGACCTTCGATCATACACTTGTCTTTGGAAAGCTTAAACGTTTGTGATCGTGAGAGAAATACCAAAAGAGTGACTTAGTGAGATAGTGTGATCTACTACTAAGTGTTTGCACTCAAAGTTGTAATATCTTGTTGATTGCATAGTGGAATCCAGCCAAGAAGGCTGTTAGCGTGGGAGAGTGGACGTAGGCTTGGATTAAGCCGAACCACTATAAACCTTGTGTTCTTATTCTCTTCCCTAACTCCTTTGTTTTATTTGAAGTTTATTTTATTCCGCATATATTTGCAAGATTGATTTTAAACACCTATTCACTCCTCTCTAGGTGTTTGTACTAGCTTTCACAGAAGGTTACTTTGCATGGCGTGTTGCTGGTGATGACAACTGGGTTCTCTTTGAAGCACGTGAGTTTATGATATTCGTTATCCATCCTCGGCTGCTTCCTCTCTTCATGCTCTGATTAAAGAACGAGTCAAAACTTTTTCCAGATTAGTTGATCAATTTTTGACGGTCTAGTTCTAATTCCTTCAATTTCAACCGGTTGTTGCAGCTTTAGCTTCAGCTGACATTGCGAGCAAGGAAAATAGCTCACCCCCAAATATTTTTCTTACTTCTTATGCTCGACTATATGTGGTCCTTCTCGTTTATAGTTTGATTTATAATTGAGAAGGTGAAGGTAATGAGAACCATACAACCAAAAAAAAAAGAAAAAAAGAAATGGTAATGGGAACTTGCTACCCTTACCACGAGAGCGCAAATCCTTCGTTCGTTAAAGCAGAAAGAATCGGCATCTCAACACAACCCAACAAGCTTGAGATATTTAGAGATGCAGCGTAGGTCTTCTTAATGATGTATGCGAGCTTGTAAGATTCATCTTAGGAGGTTGGTGTCACGCCCCAATCCCACAAGGATAGGAGCATGACATGGCCATCCTTTCTCCAATTTCAACCTAGTGTTATAGCTTCAAGTTCGTGGTGAGCTAGAAGATGTCGTAGGAGACATTATTTACTAATGGTACTCAGAAGTTTGGTCCAATAATGTGATCCCATCTCACTGTAAAATGTATTCTTAGGTCATGTTTGGTAACTATTGTATTTTTCTTTTTTCTTGTTCTTTTGTTCCCCGAAACATTGAAATAGAAAAAGAACAGAAATTCATTTGATAACATCAACTAATTTTTCTATTACTCAAAATAGATAAGTGGTTAGGAAATAGATTTAGAATTAAAACAAGAATTATAAAAAAAAAAAAACCTAGATCTCTATTCACAGGAACAAAAAGAGAAATACGACCACTTAAAAAAAAAAAAAAAAGCTTATCATAACCTAATGCTTGTCTTTACACAATCGACACAAAGTTCGGTCTCCTAACTCAATCCAAGTCCCCTTTTTTTTTTCGGAAAAAAATGAAAACTAAAACAATTCTGAGATTGAGGAAAAATATAAAAATTAGATTTTGAGTAGTTTTGCTAGATATCAATCTGAGTCCCCATTTTGAGTGTTAATTCTAGTTTAGAATTAGTTTAGAAAAAAAATGTGATTTTTTTATTTATGAAAATTGAATTCAAAATTGAATAAGCTTTTAGGGTTTTGCTATATGGATTTTTCAATGCTATTTTTTTTTTAAGAGAAAATGCTAGGTCACGAAAGTTTGGCGACTTTGGTCTTCTTCCCTTAAGATTCTACTGGAGACATCCTTAAGATCATTTGTAATTCTTAATAGAAAATTAGATAGCTTTGAATAAGTCTTTTGCATTACCATTTGTCTTGTGTTATGGTAGTCGAACAAGTCTGTGCTCCATGGATTTCTTATGTCATTTGCTTGAAGATTTGATGAGTTTGTGCAAATAAGCACACCAAAGATCACCTCTACCCTCAAGTGTTCTGCCATTGCCCATTCTACCAAGGAAGTTGGCTCTTCTTCTTATAGTTAAAAAAGTTCAAAAGGTCTATGCACTTGTTTATTATAATGCCCAAAGGTTTACAATCAACATCCTCACATTGTGAGTTATAAACTAGTGGGACTCTTTATTGCTATTTCCAACCATTCATCTTTGACTCCATATTAAGTTGGATTTTCTAATACAATCTTAGAATATTTTGATCAATTAAATTCTTACAAAAGTCTAGTTTTATTTAAATATGAATTGTTAAGCCTCCACTAACATTTTTATAATTAAATGAAAAAAATTGAGAATAGAAATTTTTAGGGTCGTAGCAAATGCATTTATGTTTTTTTCTCGATTCTGAGAATTTTTTTTTGTTCAATTACGAAAAGCGTTCTTATACTAAAAAACTCATTCGGCGAATTAAAAATAGAAAAAAAAACTATTTGTAAACAAAAATTGCTCCTGAAAATAAAAATGTTATTAAACGTACACTTATTGGATGAACTAAAGCAAGATCCAATATTGTAATGGATTTATACAATCTAACATTAATATAGGTTTGATAGTCAGCACATAAACACATTAAGAATGTAAAGGAAAAGAATGGATTTCAATAACCAATAGAGAAAAAGGATTTGAAAGGATTGAGCTAGAACGTTATTGGGATGCAAATGAGGGGAAAAGCAATGATAAGAACGCATTTAGAGATGAATTTGTTTATACATGAAAAACTTTAATAATTCCTTCCGATCCATTCTCTCAATTCTGACGAGATTGTGATTTCAGAATCATTTCTTTCCCTCTTAATCCCTCCAATTGAATTATATGTTTGACAAATACTTCAGATCAAGAAGCAAGCCGACTTGTCTGTCCAATTGGCGCCCTATTGAAAATTTTTCTTAAGGATGATATTGCATGACGAGATAGGTCCGATCATCGGTTGGATGCTGAGACAAGCCCCGTCTATTTGGTCAATCATATTCATTCTCAAAAGGGAAAAAGCCATAAAAACTTTAAATTATATTTAATGTGACACATTTATTCTATATATATATTTTTTGTAACATCAAAAACCTTAAACTATTTCAACCGAGACATATTTACCCTTCGTTAATGTTCTGTTAAATGAATTTCCATCCAAAATAACGTGAATTTTATTTTAATTAAGTCATGTGGATTAGAAGTGAGCATGGTTTTAAGGTGGAGCTTGAAAGTTGAGAATTGGATTAGTGAAAACTTGTCCGGTTCCGAGTTTCAAGTTTTAAAATATGCAGGGTAGGTTCTAAGTTTCAAAAATTAAGGATCCTATTTCGACTAGTAGGTTCTAAGTTTTAGGTTGGTGGAACTTGAAATTTGGAACTTGTAATTTAGAACTTACAATAATTTTTTGTGTTTTTCTTGACTTATATCTTTGCGCTATCCTGCAGTATTCTATAACGTTCGATAATAAGTGTATAATCTGGAACCACTATATGAGTTTCCATTTTATGACAGAAATTTTTACTTTGTTAATATTTCAAATTTTTTTAGCATTTAAATATAAATTATTGTTAGTGAATTGCCATGAGAAGTGATGATTATTAAAGATGATAATTCACCGTAATCGCTCAATTAATAATACATGTGAAATTTGGGTATACCCTAAAATTGACCTTGGAACTTGTAACAAGGTAAGTTCCAAAATATATAGAATAGGTTATAGATTTCCAAAAAATAATGAATCTATTTTAATTTTAGTAGGTTCCAAGCTTTAGATGAAATCTATACAGAACCTATAACTGCTCACCCCTAATGTAGGTGTCATGTCAACAATATTTACTTTTTGATATCTATATAAGCAGTTATTTTGGTTTTATTGATTGAATTTTGAAATTTTTAGTGTCATAGAAAAAAAATTTAAACTAAGTATGTCTGTATATAATTCGATTTTTTTTTTTTTTTTTTTTTTTTTTTAGCTTTTTAGCTTTCCCAAAATGAAAAGTCCACAGCCACGACCCGAACGGAAGGTACCGGTAGACAGACTCAAAAGAAAAGACAGCGTAGCGATGGCATCCCATAAAAAAATGAGTCGTCTCTCATGCGCCACGCTGCAAGAATTCGCTGAAAGTGAACCTTGACCAAACATCAGTCCAGGAACCAACGAGGAAGCAACCGTCGTCGTACACTGATCTGGCTGAAGAAGCGACGACGCTCGAGTTCTTGTTTCCTACGTACTGTCTGAAGAAGCAATGACACTTGGAATTGAGTTCTAGTTTCCTACGTAAACCCGATCAAAGATCCCAGCAGAGCGGTCTGCTTCCTCCTCCCGTAAATCTTAAACCGCCCACTTCCGCTTTCACATTCTCCCAAGCCGTCTCTCATGGCGAGCGAAGGCAAAATCGCCTGTTTCTTGGTCTTTTTCCTCTGTCTCCGCCCATCTTCGGAGGAACGAACGTGGGTCAAGTCCGCTTACGTTTATGACGGCAGTGATATCCGGCTCTCGGCCATCGATTCATCTTTGTTCTCTACCCTCATATGCGCTTTTGCTTACATCGACTCTTCGACCCATCAGCTCTACGTCAATTCCTCCACTGAGTACTTCTTCCACACCTTCACGGACAGCGTGAAACTCGAGAACTCTTCGATCACCACGCTGCTGTCAGTGTGGGCAGGCGGAGAGGATCCTTCAGCTTTCACTTCGATGCTCGGCGAGTCTTCTTCAAGAAGGTCCTTTATCGAATCCACGATAGAAAAGGCAAGGCTTTATGCGTTCAGTGGGATTGATCTCTTTGGGGTCTGGCTCGGTAGGAGCATTAACATTACCAATTTGAGTGTTCTTTTGGGAGAGTGGAGAGATGGAGTAGATGCCGAATCGAGGAAATCCGGGAAATCTCGGTTGCTGCTAGTGATGGGTGTATATTGTCAACCCATTTTTAACTCCGTGAGTTACCCACTTGACTCAATTCAGAGAAATTTGGACTGGGTTCACCTAATTGCGTATGATTACCATCTCCCCACCAGGGAAAGATTTGCGCTCCCTCACGCAGCTTTATTTGACCCAGCAAGCCAGAACAACACAGACTTTTGCATAACTTGGTTGCTGACTAGAGGATTTCCTGCAAGAAAGCTGGTTCTGGGCTTGCCCTACCATGGCTATGCTTGGCAGCTCGAGGATTCGAGCCCCGATGCCATTGGCCATCCAGCGGTGGGTCCTGCTGTGCCGGCGGATGGGTCATTTGGATACAGCGCCATAAAATCATATATCCGAGATTCCGGTTATGGAGCCACTTCTGTTTATAATAGTACATATGCGGTGAATCTTTTCAGAAAGGGATCGGTATGGATCAATTTCGATGATGTGGAGGCCATCCGAGCTAAAGTAACTTATGCCAAGGAAAAGGGGCTTCTTGGTTACAATGTGTTTCAGATCAACAATGATAAGAACTGGGTCCTTTCCCGGACAGGTTAGGATTAAGAACCCCACAGGAATTTCTCAAGGTTTTAAAAAATTATTGCATTGAAAATGTAGAACGATATGTAATTCAAGCACTTAATTGCCTTGTCAGCTCAAGAGGCCAGTGAAGATCAGCAACACAGGCGATGGTTCTGGCCAGTTTTGCTTATTTCGATTGCTATAGTTCTCCTCATATTTGGCCTGATTTGCTACTTACAGAGGCGAACATTAAAATCAAAAGGTACATTTTCTGAACTTCACTGGGGGATTACTATAATTCTCTGGTAATCAGGAACATTGACTTAGGAAGGATTAAAGTTCTAGATATAATTTCTTGAATTTTGGTTCTCAGGTATTTTGGGTGTAATGAAAGGATTTAGTAGCCGATTAAAGACTATGGTGTGTAAAGGTGAAAGCCTAGAGAGTGGTACTCCTAATCTGCAAACATTTGGTTACGTCACCCTCAAAGCAGCAACCGACGACTTCTCAAGTGAAAATAAGCTTGGAGAGGGTGGATTTGGACCTGTTTACAAGGTAAAATATATGGGGCCATACTTAAGCTAATGAATGTTATTTTCTGTTTTATTGCAAATCCTATGAAGTATGAACCGTGATTGAATGCCAGATTCGGTCCTTTTGCTCTATAACATGTGTTTGTCGTTGTTTAATGCAAGCAAGGAAAATAACTCACCCCCGAATATTTTTCTTACTTCTTATGCTCAAGAATATGTGTTATTTCTTGTTTATAGTCTTGACTTATAATGGGAACTTTTCGACCCAGAAAAAACAAATGGTAATGGGAACTTGCTACCCTTACTATGAGAGAGCTAATCTTTTCATATGTTAAACATAGGTATGCCAGCTTTCTCTTTAGCAGCTGCCAGCTGCTTGGTTTATACTGGCAATTTCAATCATTTGGTTGGAATCAGCATCGCACGACACAGCACAATAAGCTTGAGATACTTAGAAATGCTGCGTAGATCTTCTTAATCATGTATGTGAGCATGTAAGTTTCATCGTAGGAGGTTGGACTTGGATGCATTCTGCTCAAGTTTTGTTTTTCATTAATGTTCCTTGGGGCTATGTGATTATGTCATAGACAAAGCACTGTCTTCCAGCATAAACAGTGACGTTTCATTGTGTCTACCATGTTCAAGTGGAAGTTAGTTCGCTGTACTGACCATCAGCATACCTGTTGCTCAGGGCAAGTTGCCCAAGGGACAGTACATTGCAGTGAAGAGACTTTCGAAAACTTCAAACCAAGGGCTCGAGGAGTTCAAGAACGAAGTTATGCTCACTGCCAGCCTGCAACATGTCAACCTCGTTCGCCTTCTGGGATTTTGTACTGACAGGGAAGAATTGATGCTGATCTATGAGTACATGCCAAATAAGAGCTTGGACTTATACCTATTTGGTTAGACATCTTTCATGCTTCTTAAAGTAGTCATTGAGCAAAACCTAGGTGTTTTTAAGTGGCATCTAGTGTGATACTCCAAAAGGCTTAAATGGGTCCCAGTTCTGCTACAATGGCTAGAGGAGGCAGACCCTCATTAAGCATTTGGAATACACAAAGGTATGCAATGCTCTAATTTTGCTTCTGGTTCTGATAGTCATTAGGTTTTAATGATGCAGATCCAATAAGGAAATATTTGCTGGATTGGGTGAAACGTGTTCATATCATAGAAGGCATTACACAGGGGCTTCTTTATCTCCAAGAATACTCAAATTTCACAATAATCCATCGAGACTTGAAAGCCAGTAATGTTCTGCTGGATGATGAAATGAACCCCAAGATATCAGATTTTGGTCTGGCGAGAATATTTAGGAAGGATGACATTGAGGCAAATACCAACCGAATTGTCGGGACCTAGTAAGCGAGCTAACTAGGCCCCCCTTTTACCTCACAGATATTCTCCTGCTAAAAGTCTTCTGCTTAAAACCAATTTCTGTTCTTGTATACAGTGGGTATGTTCCCCCAGAATACGTGAGGAAAGGCATATACTCGACCAAGTATGACATCTACAGCTTTGGGGTACTGCTTTTGCAAATCATCAGTGGTAAAAAGAACTCATGTTGCTATGGCCTAAATGAAAATCTGAATCTTCTCGAATATGTAAGTAGAGAATATTTGTGAGTCAAAATTTTCCAGGCTCAACTTTTGGAACATGAATTTTGACTTTTAACCAGCTACCATTCTTAATTTCAGGCATATGAGATGTGGAAAGACGATAAATGCATGCAGTTCATGGACCCGTCTTTGGATGACTCTTCATCATCTTGTAAGCTCATGAGATGCATGCAAGTGGCTCTTCTATGCGTGCAAGCGAAGCCTGGGGACAGACCCTCCATGTTGGAAGTCTCTTCAATGCTCAAGAATGAATCTTCAGCTGTGAACTCCCCCAAGAAGCCTGCGTTTTCAATTAACAAGGATGAAGATGAAGATGAGGATGACAAGTGCTTGATCAAGGAAGCAATTCATTCGGTCAATGATGCATCGATTTCTGAATTGTGTCCTCGCTGATTATACAATGCAGGTGTCGAATGCTGAGAGTACCAACACCATGGAGAGAATCTTTTGTTGACTTATTTGGTTGCCCAGACTTCGTTTGTCCCAGTGGCATTATTTTCCCAATTAATTTTAATAGTTTTTGACGTCTATATTATCATCGAGAGGCAGTTCAAATATTCCTTCTTTTGTCTTGTAACCTTTTGAGGGGAAAAGTACCAAAAAATAAAAAAAAAAAGTCCTAAAACTATTTCATTGATCCAATTTTGTCTTAAATTTTTTGATTGGACCAATTTATCCTTAAACTTTTCATCTTGGTACCAATTCAGTTCATCCAGCCAATTTAAGTAGGAAATCGATGACGCAAATGTCGACCATCCTACGTGGCACATTTGCCATTGATGTGAACATTTTTAAAAATATATAAAAATATTTTGAATTTTTATTTTTAACTATTTTGTTTTTTCTTTAGTTTTTTCCTCCATTTCATTGGATGGCATAAATTAGCCCAAATTCATTGACATAAACGTCGACCATCCTACATAGCATAATGGACGCTGATATAGACATCTTTTTATAATTTTCTAATTCACATGGCCTAGTCGATGGGATGGAGTGGGTTCATGCTCCATTAAGAAGCTGTTATCACATAAATTTTGACTCAATATTTAGGATTAAAATTGTATAGAAATTAGGGACCAATTCGATCATAGCAAAAATGATTTTCG
Organism: Eucalyptus camaldulensis; assembly: GCA_019915185.1. NCBI lineage: Eukaryota > Viridiplantae > Streptophyta > Magnoliopsida > Myrtales > Myrtaceae > Eucalyptus > Eucalyptus camaldulensis. The sequence goes on from JAHSVA010000008.1 coordinate 2,732,715, forward strand.
CATCACCTAGGTATTGCATCCATTAAGTTTTACTTTTTATTTTATTTTCTTTTTATTTTACCTATTTTCGAATAAGTAGAATATTTAAAAAAAAAAAGAGCTTGGAAGAGAAGGGGGGGCTCAAGGGCTGGGCTTTTGCCCCAACCCCTTTGCTTTTCTCTTCCCTGTGGATGGGCCCGAGCCCATTCACCCTCATTCTTCCCTAGGCTCGGCCCCCTGTCACCTTTGCCTCCGCCTCCTTCCCCTTCCTTCTTCTTCCTCGAGCTGCACGCAGGCAAACGAAGGCGGAGTACGCCCTATGGCAAAGAGAGGAGGGTAGACCAGCGACGGATGGGATGGCAAAGTAGGCTTCTTCAATGCTGCCCAACCGAGGAGCAAAGCAGACTTGCTCTACGAGTTGCTGCCCAACTGAGGAGCAAAGCAGACTTGCTCTGCGAGTGGACGGGGAGGGGACGTCTGTTGGCCTTTGAAGCGGCATCCTAGGATCAACGTAGCTAGAAACCTAAACATGTAGGAGGAGAATACGAAAATTTGTGTACCTGATTTGGAATCCATCGTTCTTTATGCGGAATGACGACGATCCAACGCTTAAATGACAAGTCGACGCTTAGGTTCTTTTCCTCTATGACCCTCGGTTCCTGGCTCGGTGAGACCGCCATTCATAGCTTGCCTTATGTGAGGTGAGAAAAAGTTCATGGAAGAATGAGGGCTAAAGAAGGGACCTTAACAATATTTATAGAATTTTGGATGGGCTCTTTCATCACAAACCGGGTTCAACTCGACCCACACAAGCTAGGTCCATATTTGACTATTAAGAAAATCTTATGTGTCGCGACCAATTTTTTGAGGTGTGAACCACCTAAGGTTTGGCTAATGGATTGTTAAGCCTAGACTTAACTCGGGCTCTCCCAAGCCCATACCAATTCGCGACTTATGTTTGAATTGTTAACATGCAATTGAATTTTAATTAGGAGTCGCCACTAATATATTTTTGGTGGGTCGATTAGAAACCCAAGTAAAGTAACGGGAGTTTTACTTTACTCATACGAACCAGAGATTTGGGTACGGGGGCTTGATTATGCTAGATTTCTCTAACGCCCTTTCGGTACCATTTCTTTTATTTAAAAAAATTTTTACAGGCAGCTTGAATTGATTTTAAACTAATTCCCTAACATGTGAGGTGTTCATGCAGGTGCGCAAACTACCAATTTAACACCCAAGGAAGCAATTAAATGATGCAGGACTTACCTCAAAGCAACGAAAGCATCTGTAGTGTTAAATTAAAATCCACATCAACAATCCTAGATATAGTTTTTAATTAACAAGCAATTATTCAATTTTTGTTTTCTCTTTTTCAATGAAAATATAGTCCACATGCAATGCAATGCTTCTAATCTAATATGAAATGATATGGCATGGCAACAAGTCATAAACTATATGAATAAAATTTTTGTGATTTCTTAATGAGCATGCAATAATTAAATATGCAATCTAAATTAACCAAAATGACTTAATTCTAATGACGCGCAATGCAATGCAATGCAATGACGTACAAAATTATTTCAACTAAAATGACATGCAACATGCAATTTAATATGCGAGCTATATGTCACGCGACATTTATTAAATGACATAATCTAATGACGGGCAATTTCTGATTAAATGGACCTAACAACAATCAATAAATGACGTGCATTTCATGCACCTAATTCTGTATGACGTGTACATGATTTTTCTATTAAAAAAATGCAATCTATCCTAGAAATTGCAACTAATTTATCCTAAGACAAATTTTATTTTTTATGAAATGCAAAACATAACTATCTAGATTAAAATTCTATCTAGCTTATATTAGGGATCGGGTCAGACTAAATCCTAATTTAAACTAAGATATTGTCTTAACCAAGCAAGCTCCAACCTAAGATGCAAAAATCAATCTAAACTTAATATGCAATTTTATCTTAATATGTCATGACGTGCCAAGGATGCCCTAATTCTACATGACGTATGCATGGTGATTTTTTTTGTTTTTATATTAATTTCGAAATTAAAACTAATACATAATTAACATGCAATTCAAATAAAAAGCTAACAACCTAAATGAATGCACTTCCTTTTTGGATTTTTTATTTAAAAATTCGAAATAAAATTGCAATCCTAAATATGCAAGATAATAAAAACAAACCTAATCCTTATTCAGATTTTTTATTTTCTTATTTAAAATTCGAAATAAGATTGCAATGTTAATCCTAAACAGGAAATATTCTAAAGCAAATCTAATCCTAACTCAAATATTTTTTGGATTTTTCTTTTAAAAAATTCGAGTGACTCAACCAACTTGACAATAAGCAAATCAAACAAGATGAGATTGATATTCAAAAATTGACGAACCATATCTCGCGCATGAGATCGGGTTGGCCAATTTTAAATTAAATCGCGAATCGAATCTCGGGCTTGAGATTAGATTGTCAATTTTTGTAAGGGATTGGGAGTCGGATTTCGGGCGCGAAAATCGGACTGTCAATCCCTAGCTTGAGGGACTATTTCATGTTGGAATCTCAATCAAACATTTGAGAGGAACAATAAACAAAACCAGATATAAAGAAAAAAAAAAGACTATAACTGGATAAGCAATAATAATAAAATAAAAAATCTACCTAATTCACTTTTCCCTTTTTCTTTCTTCTTTCCTTTTCCACATGTAACCGTGGGTCTCCAAGGGCAGCCGATTGATCGGTCCGGCAAGGGGAACTCCGGCGGAGGTGAATTCCGGCGGCAGCAGATGGCAGAGCACGGGAAGAGAACTTGGAGCAAGGCTGGCAATCGGATCGGCAACGGTAGCAGCTTCGAAGGTGGAGCAGAGGTGATGCGGGTCCGCCTGGCTTTGATATGGGTCACTGATCAGAGGCGGAGCAGCTGTTGGGCAATCACGGGCGGGTGGCAGAGCAGGGAAGGAGCAGCGTCGGCAGGGGAAGTCGCGAATGACTGGGCTGGGGTCGCGGGTTGCTTGCGAAGGAGGCGCGGCGAGGCTCGGCGTTGTGGTGGCGCAGGTTGTCGGGGCTCGTGGACGGAGACCGGCGGCTACGTCGGCTTGGGGAAGGAGGCTCGGCTGTAGCACGGCTCGGGCCTGCTTATGGAGGGTGGAGCGTCGTCGGGCAGCAGGAGCGGAGCGGAACAGAGGGGCTCAGGTAGCGGGCTGCTGGGATTGTGAGATCTGAACAGTGGACCATGGGCAGAGGACTCTGGAGCTGGATCGGGCTCAGATGGAGCAGCAACAACGTCGGTGCAAGGACGCGGCGGTGGCTGGCGAGCGCACCAAAGGCAGAGATGGGTCGCCGCTTCATAGGGGCACGGGCACACGGAGACGGGTTGCAGGGCCTCGGCTCCAAGTAACAGTAGGTGGTGTTGGGCGGATCGATTACCGGCGGAAAGCAGAGGAGGGCGTCGGGCTTCGCGGAAGGTGAGGAGCGGTGGTGGTCGCACGCACGTCCTGCAGCATGGCAAGGCGTCCGACGTCAGTGGATCGGGCAGCAAGGCACGGTAGACTTTGGCTCGCGCAGGGGGAGCAATGCGTGGAGAAGAAGATTGAACAGTCCCTGTCCAATCCTTTGCCCCTTTTTGCTTTTTGCTTTTCCCCTTCTCCACGCACGGTTCTCTCTCCCCTTCTCCACGCACGGTTCTCTCTCCCTCTGCTGCTATAAGCACTTTTCCTCTATTTTTACCTTTTGACTTTTCTCTTCTTTTTTCCTTCGACGAAGAGAAGCTCCTCCCATTTCTCTGCCGTACACTGTTGCTTTTATAGGGGGTAGGAGATAAGTTTTCGATTTCCCCTTCAAATCTACATCCGCGATACATTTTCACCAACTGATCACTATTGATAAGAATTCAAGATTACGATAAATATTTTCTCGAAATCCAAATCTCGCAAAGATAAATTGCAATATCGCAATATTTTTTCACACATGTGCCCTATCCAAAAGATTCATATCCCGGAAAAATTTCAAATTTTTTATTTTTCACGAGATAATTAAAAAACATGGGCTTGGGCCAACCAGCTCGCTTCGTGGGCTTAGTCCAACTAATTTGAACCCATCTGCCACCTGTCCAATGCAAATTAAAAACAAATGCACCTAAATCTATATGCTATGCAATTAATATTTTTTCAGGGATAAAATTAACCCTAATTTTCTATGCAATAAATAAATGACCGACTCGCCAAAATTTAGGTGTCAACAGCTGCCCCTCTTTGAAGGTGAGCTCGTAGAGGTTGCCTTCAAAGACAAATTGAGACCTAAATTTTGATGTTGTACATATACTGAATGATTTTTTTTTTGGTCGAGAAATGTATCCCACTTTTTTAAAAAAAATGCAATTCATATGGTGCATGGAAATGCTAATGCAAATGCATGATGTCAAAGGAAAGAATGTACCTACAATTACTTACCAGTCAGTGCGGTAAAGCATCTTGAGGTACATGATAAATCCCTATTTACTCCACAAGTACCCAACTCTCACTCAGGTTCCTTGAAAAGCGTAACAGGCAATAGATTGAGACATCCAGATCTAGATTGAGATGTCAAGATTTTTTGCTCGAAATACCTAGATCCAAACTAAGGTATAATGAAAAGGATTGATAAACATTCACATCCAGGATAAAATGTTTGAATGAAAATAATCAAGATATCTAGATCCAGACTGAGATGTCAAGATTTTTGTACTCGAGATACCTAGATCCAGACTAAGTATAACGAGAAAGGTCAAAAAAACATTCACATCAAGAGTGAAATGTTTAGACGAAAATAATCAAGACATTCGGGTCCAAACAGAGATGTCATGATTTTAGAAGCTCGAAATACCTAGATCCAGACTAAGGTATAACGAGAAAAGTCGAAGAACATTCACATCCAGAGTGAAACATTCAACGAATAGAATTGAGACATCCAGATCCAGACTGAGATGTCAAAATTTTGGAATGCAATTTGTATGCAAATGGTAAAGGAACCTACCTGGAATATCTTACCTTCAAGGAGGGTAGACTGATTCAAGATAGTTGGTGTTACATGTTCAGGACCCGTACCATTCTACGGTCACCTAAATGGGGATTTACCTTCCGGGACCCGTACCATTCTACGGTCGCCTAAACAAGGATTTACCTTCTAAGACCTGTACTATTCTACGGTCGCCTGAATAGGGAAATAGATGTTGTCTAGGACCCGTACAATTCTACGGTCGCCTAAACGGGGGTTTACCTTCTAGGACCCATACCATTCTACGATCGCCTAAATAGGGAAATAGATGTTGTATAGGACCCGTACCATTCTACGGTCGCCTAAACGGGGGTTTACCTTCCAGGACCCGTACCATTCTACGGTCACCTGAATAGGGAAATAGGTTTTGTCTAGGACCCGTACCATTCTACGGTCGCCTAAACGGGGGTTTACCTTTCAGGACCCATACCATTCTACGGTCGCCTGAATAGGGAAATAGGTTTTGTCTAGGACCCGTACCATTCTATGGTCGCCTAAACAAGGATTTTGCTTGGCTGGGACTCAAACCATTCTTCGGTCGCCTAACCTTGCAACAGAGGTCAACTGACCAGGACCCGAACCGTTCTTCGGTCGCCTTAATTAGATTGAATCTGGAGGAAAATCTTTGGGGGACAACTTAGTCGAGTATCGATTAAAAGGGACTCTGGGCTACAAAAGTACGCCAGGTCAATAAAAGAAATCCGGGCTACGGAAGCACGCCGGTTTGGTATAAATGGACATCGGGCTACGAAAGCACGCTGAGTCAATAAAGAGGGACTCTGGGCTACGAAAGCACGCCGGGTCAATTATAGGGAACATTGGGCTACAAAAGCACGCCGAGTCGATGAAATGGACTCTGGGCTACGAAAACACACTAGGTCAAGAACTCCGAGCTACGGAAGCATGCCGGGTTTATTAAAGGTGACATCGGGCTACGGAAGCATGTCGAGTCTATTAAAAGGGACACTGGGCTATGAAAGCACGCCAGGCCAGGTCAAGAAAGGGACATCGGGCTATGGAAGCACACCGAGTCGATAAAATGGACTCTGGGCTACGAAAGCACACCAGGTCGATATAGCTGAACAGCTTGACCAAGTCAAGTGTCGATGCACTTGAGAGAGAATACCTGCACAATGACAAGTATTTTAGAGTATGGTAGAGATATACTCACCTGGTGATATCTCTAATTCTTGGGGATATGTCTTTTGGAATTTAGATATCCTGTGGAGGTCTTTCACCTCCTGGTGGAGGTTTCTCATCTTCTAATATCATGAAACATTCTGAAAGGAACTTGAATTACCCGTCAGACATGATTTAGAGCAAAAAATGATATGCATTCATCAAAGAGATAGACAATCTAAGCTACTCTAGAATGAAGATTTCAAAATTCAGTAAGATTTTCATCAACTCAATCAGGGTTTATGCATAATGACCTTTGCATTACCCAAATTTCCACTGGAGAGAATTATCATTCAAGACAATCTTCACTCATGACATGGATTTCTTAGGAATATTAAATGAGAGACTTTCGGTTAGAAAGGACTTTTGCTCACTCTCATTTAGGATGGCTATTTTATGTGAATCACTCATTTTCATCATATCGACACGGCTCCGAGTATTCTCGCAAGCAGTACGATCTTACCAATCTGAGAGGTCTTTAATAGGGACCATAATGGGGGCTTGGTCAACGGCTTAACAAATGGACTCTTTGAGTCAAGGCTATTGAATGAACAGTCTTGTAATCATCTCCGGGTTTACAAGTCAAGAACCCTGCAAAATGAAAAAGAAATAATCTTGCTCGCACTTCTTCGAGCGATGCTTATAAACATATGAACTCCTACGTTAATTCAAATGCCCTAATCTGAAGAGACTTTGAAAGGGATGTAACGTAGGTTGGGTTCATGGGTTGAGAAATGAAAGGATCACTAGGCTCGAAATGTGTGTAAAAAGTGAGAGTTGATGATCATCTTGCCATTGCCATCAGTTTTCTTTTTCACCATCGGGGATTGTCTTCATGAAGTGCCCCATTGATTGTAAAAACTCAGCATTTGAGTTCTTTGACTATTGCTCCATTGGGATTCAATTCTTGTAATTGATAGTCACTTATCTTGACTTTCTTTTTTCATCTATGGGCATTGACTTTGCTTTTACCAGGCATACCACTTTTTATGCCCATAGCTCATGCATTTTTTCTTCACTTCTTTTCATGGGCATTGGCCTTACTTGTACCAGGCACACTGTTTTTTCATGCCCTTCTATTTTGAATTCAATTCTTGCGCACAATGCATGCGTCAAGCAATTACACTTTGAATGGCACTTGAACTTTCAAAGGTCCTCATCTGCTTTTTGCTTTGCCCTAGTGTGGGGGATGATCACCTATTGGGTTTAAAGAAATGAAATTGTAGGCTCAAGTGGGCTATGCACAGGATATAAGTGTATGGGATAGAGAAAGAAATGCTCTTCATCATCCTAAGGCACTTAAATTAACACATGAATTAAATGTAATAGCATGACTTGAAGATTGATGTAAGTGAGAGTAAGAAAATTTCAATTCATTTTCCTCACCTCATGATGCCATTTGATCTCTTAGTTGCCCCGATGTGGGGTGATTCTTGACAGGGGTGATTGAAAAAAATATCCATAAGTGTATGGGCTCAAAAGGGTTAAGCAACTGATCACCTGTAGTGTTTGGGATAGAGATATGAATTGCCTCTCATCATTTCGGTTGCCGTACCTTTTGCGAGAGAACTTTTTACCCTATGGATATGAACCTTCCTACACTCATCTCACAAGTGTATGAATATGGGACTGTGTATAGGATATGGTTTGCTTTTCATCATCCCGACTCGTCTCATTTAGTATGCTCAATCAATTCCACATCATTCATTAAATTAGTCCATCTTGATGTTCTTTAGTGGAATTGGTGGATAAAACATGTAAGAGTCATTATGCAAAATCATTTTTTTTTTAAAATCTTAACAGCTTTAGGCATGGAAAATTGTCAACTTCAAAACAAAAAGTTTTCCACACTGCAAAATGGTTTTAAGCATTCATTCAAGGATTCCTCTACAATGGGATTGCCTTAGCAGTTGATGTCTTTGGATTGTCCTTATCATTCAAGACTGAAAATCTACTTTTGCCCCTGCACAAGAGAACATGCATCAGTATGATACCATACAACATCAAAATAAATTCAAATTGCACATCCATTCTGGCTCGGGTTGAGACTTTATTCCAGTCGGGTCACTACAAAAACCTATCATGCCCCCCAATTTGTCAACTCTTCCACCAGGGAATGATGGTCCTCTTTTACTTGCCCCAAATCTATTTTTTTTTTTTTTTACTGCAAGTGCACTCTAAGCCCATTGATCATAAGTCAAGTTTATGATCGTTGAAACTTGATACGCTATTTTGAAATATCCCTTGTCATAACAAGTGATAGAATTATGCTCTGAGACAAAAAGTAAATGAGTCAGACAAACAAACAGATTTAATCTGCTACAAGCTTTGGAAATTTTTTTTGACAACAAAATGCTTTTTTGTTTTCGAAAAAGTTTTTAGGAGAAACATGAGAAAGTCCAGCCCTCAGGATTTTTCCGTGGATGATATTTTCCTTTTTCATGGTTGGATATCGTCATTGGACTAGTTTGATATACTCCATCATGTCCTCAAAATTTGAAATAAAATTGTAATTTCATTGAATATCAAATGAATTACATTATTGGAGTGGAAATTGTGATCCTTAACCCCTAAAAAGAGAAAACATCAAAAACAATCCCTAGAAAGTGAGAACGACTCCTAAAAATCAATAAGAATTTCCATGCAGGGGAAGGTGCAACCGAGCATGCCCCTAATTAAACAAGGAAAGTGAACTACTTAGGACCATGAATCATGTATGCTTGAGTTCTTCACCCTCCTTGATCGTGTCATGCGAATCCTTCCGGTCAGAGATTCTTCCTTCTAGATATGTCACTAGTCTCTTCATGGTGGCATCAAATTCAGCTATCTCGGGAAAATGAGACGATTCAAAAGTTCTCTTGGCTCTCTTCTTCGAGTCGCAGATTCTCACTGAAGATAGAGTACCTATGTCATTACAGCCCTTTTGCTTAGTGAGAAAAGCTATAGTAGCAGTCAATTCATCGACTTGACTTTGGAGGTGTGCAATTCGCTTATTTATATTGTCGATGATACGGTCCAGCACCTCGTTTTGATTCGCCATTTTAGATCTCGACCGTGTACGAATGGGTGAGCGAGATCGCTTCATAATCACCTAAAAAATAAATGGGAACATGTAAGCATGAAGTGTAAATAGAGAGCTAGTCCATGACAACAATTTATTTTTAGTCAAGAAAAGTCCACATATGAAGAGGATTTCCTAAAAATGAACTAGGAAAACAAAGATATGGGATGCTCCAGTAGGGACAAAATTTCCTAAATATGAACTAGGAAGAGCCAAAACATAAATTGAAAACAAATTTCTATTTTTTTATTTATTTTTCAAATGATTAATTGCATGGCAATTTCCTCATTTCATTCCTAATTGACAAAGGAATTAAATCAATGATTAACCTAAATTGTCATGGACGGACAAAATAAAGTAAATAAATTGCGAAGTATTTAAACAACTTACTTTCACTTGAAATGGATGACAATCACATAGGCATGCGCATGAAATGTGGCTCGATTTCTAATCTATAAGGCTTATCAAAGTGAAGCCACAAGGATGATCAGACTAGCCACGGGCTTGTGGACTATGTCGAGTCCTCATGAATCCGGCTTGGTCAAAGAGTTGACCCAGGTCGCGAGCATGCGGACCGAGGTGGGTACTTTTGACACCATGAAAGAAACTTCGGGATTGAGATGGGCGACTCGTACCGCAAGCATGTGGTCGGAGTGGTATCCATCTCAATACCATCCTAGATGATCCTATGCGGCCCAGGTCCGGCGGCAGGTTGTGTGTGCAAAGTGTAATGATAAATGCAAAGGATGCACAACAATTTAAATCAAATAACACTTCGTTTATGAAAATAAACCATACATTCCTACACCTCCCTGCAAAATAAAGGTTAGCAAACACTTCTCCTTATACCTCCCATCCTGCAAAAACATTTAACACCTTAAATGTTAGGAACATACCTGGAATCCTCGCTGCCAAACAAAAACTTTTTTCAAAAGAAACGAAAAATTGGGCTAAGTCCACTAAGAGTTTTAACTCAAGGTCCCTAGCGGAGTTGTCAAGCTATCGCGACCAATTTTTCAAGGTGTGAACCACCTAAGGTTTGGGTAATGGATTGTTAAGCCTAGACTTAACTTGGGCTCTCCCAAGCCCATACCAATTTGCGACTTATGTTTGAATTGTTAACATGCAATTGAATTTTAACTAGGAGTCGCCACTAATCTATTTTTGGTGGGTCGATTAGAAACCCAAGTAAAGTAACGGGAGTTTTACTTTACTCCTACGAACCAGAGATTTAGGTACGGGGGCTTGATTACGCTAGATTTCTCTAACGCCCTTTTGGTACCATTTCTTTTATTTTAAAAAAGGTTTTATAGGCAGCTTGAATTGATTTTAAACTAATTCCCTAACATGTGAGGTGTTCATGCAGGTGCGCAAACTACCAATTTAACACCCAAGAAAGCAATTAAATGATGCAGGACTTACCTCAAAGCAACGAAAGCATCTACAGTGTTAAATTAAAATCCACATCAACAATCCTAGATATGGTTTTTAATTAACAAGCAATTATTCAATTTTTGTTTTCTCTTTTTCAATGAAAATATAGTCCACATGCAATGCAATGCTTCTAATCTAATATGAAATGATATGGCATGGCAACAAGTCATAAACTATATGAATAAAATTTTTGTGATTTCTTAATGAGCATGCAATAATTAAATATGCAATCTAAATTAACCAAAATGACTTAATTCTAATGACACGTAATGCAATGCAATGCAATGAAGTACAAAATTATTTCAACTAAAATGACATGCAACATGCAATTTAATATGCGAGCTATATGTCACGCGACATTTATTAAATGACATAATCTAATGACGGGCAATTTCTGATTAAATGGACCTAACAACAATCAATAAATGACGTGCATTTCATGCACCTAATTCTGTATGACGTGCACATGATTTTTCTATTAAAAAAAATGCAATCTATCCTAGAAATTGCAACTAGTTTATCCTAAGACAAATTTTATTTTTTATGAAATGCAAAACATAACTATCTAGATTAAAATTCTATCTAGCTTATATTAGGGATCGGGTCAGACTATATCCTAATTTAAACTAAGATATTGTCTTAACCTAGCAAGCTCCAACCTAAGATGCAAAAATAATCTAAACTTAATATGCAATTTTATCTTAATATGTCATGACGTGCCAAGGATGCCCTAATTCTACATGACGTATGCATGCTGATTTTTTTTGTTTTTATATTAATTTCGAAATTAAAACTAATACATAATTAACATGCAATTCAAATAAAAAGCTAACAACCTAATTGAATGCACTTTCTTTTTGGATTTTTTATTTAAAAATTCGAAATAAAATTGCAATCCTAAATATGCAAGATAATAAAAACAAACCTAATCCTTATTCAGATTTTTTATTTTCTTATTTAAAATTCGAAATAAGATTGCAATGTTAATCCTAAACAGGAAATATTCTAAAGCAAATCTAATCCTAACTCAAATATTTTTTGGATTTTTCTTTAAAAAAATTCGATTGACTCAACCAACTTGACAACAAGCAAATAAAAAAAGATGAGATTGATATCCGAAAATTGACGAACCATATCTCGCGCATGAGATCGGGTTGGCCAATTTTAAATTAAATCGCGAATCGAATCTCGGGCTTGAGATTAGATTGTCGATTTTTGTAAGGGATTGGGAGTCGGATTTCGGGCGCGAAAATCGGACTGTCAATCCCTAACTTGAGGGACTATTTCATGTTGGAATCTCAATCAAACATTTAAGAGGAACAATAGACAAAACCAGATATAAAGAAAAAAAAAGACTATAACTGGATAAGCAATAATAATAAAATAAAAAATTTACCTAATTCACTTTTCCCTTTTTCTTTCTTCTTTCCTTTACCACGTGTAACCGTGGGTCTGCAAGGGCAGCCGATTGATCGGTCCGGCAAGGGGAACTCCGACGGAGGTGAATTTCCGGCGGCAGCAGACGGCAGAGCACGGGAAGAGAACTTGGAGCAAGGCTGGCAATCGGATCGGCAACGGCAACAACTTCAAAGGCGGAGCAGAGGTGATGTGGGTCCACCTGGCTTCGATATGGGTCACTGATTGGAGGCGAAGCAGCTGCTGGGCAATCACGGGCGGGTGGCAGAGCAGGGAAGGAGCGGCGTCGGCAGGGGAAGTCGCGAACGACTGGGCTGGGGTCACGGGTTTCTCGCGAAGGAGGTGCGGTGAGGCTCGGCGTCGTGGTGGCGCGGGTCGTCGGGGCTCGTGGATGGAGACCGGTGGCTACGTCGGCTCGGGGAAGGCGGCTCGGCTGTAGCACGGCTGGGCCTGCTCGCGGAGGGTGGAGCGTCGTCGGGCAGCAGGAACGGAGCGGAACAGAGGGGCTCAGGCAGCGAACCGCCGGGATCGTGAGATCCGGACAGTGGACCACGGGCAGAGGACTCCGAAGCTGGATCGGGCTCGGATGGAGCAGCAACAACGTCGGTGGAGGGACGCGGCGGTGGCTGGTGAGCGTACCAAGGGCAAAGATGGGTCGCCGCTTCACAGGGGCACAGTCACACGGAGACAGGTTGCAGGGCCTCGACTCCGAGTAACAGCAGGCGGTGTTGGGCGGATCGATTACCGGCGGAAAGCAGAGGAGGGCATCGGGCTTCGCAGAAGGTGAGGAGCGGTGGTGGTCACACGCACGTCCTGCAGAACGGCGAGGCGTCCGGCATCAGTGGATCGGGTAGCAAGGCATGGTAGACTTTGGCTCGCGCAGGGAGAGCAATGCGTGGAGAAGAAGATTGAACAGTCCTTGTCCAATCCTCTGCCCCTTTTTGCTTTTTGCTTTTCCCCTTCTCCACGCACAGTTCTCTCTCCCTTTGCTGCTGTCAGCACTTTTCCTCTCTCTTTTTACCTTATGACTTTTCTCTTCTTTTTTCCTTCGACGAAGAGAAGCTCCTCCCATTTCTTTGCCGTACACTGTTGCTTTTATAGGGGGTAGGAGATAAGTTTTCGATTTCCCCTTCAAATCTACATCCGCGATACATTTTCACCAACTGATCACTATTGATAAGAATTCAAGATTACAATAAATATTTTCTCGAAATCCAAATCTTGCAAAGATAAATCACAATATCGCAATATTTTTTCACACATGTGCCCTATCTAAAAGATTCATATCCCGGAAAAATTTCAAATTTTTTATTTTTCACGAGATAATTAAAAAACATGGGCTTGGGCCAACCAGCTCGCTTCGTGGGCTTAGTCCAACTAATTTGAACCCATCTGCCATCGGTCCAATGCAAATTAAAAACAAATGCACCTAAATCTATATGCTATGTAATTAATATTTTTTCAGGGATAAAATTAACCCTAATTTTCTATGCAATAAATAAATGACCGACTCGCCAAAATTTAGGTGTCAACATTATGCCTTACCTTATTATACTAATCCTGTAAAATGGTAAATTACAATCTCAATTAATGTAACCCACATTAGGAAAACTCTTACATTCTCTTACTTGGGCTATGTTTGAGACTATACTATATGTGGACACCTTTATGTTGGTCTAGTGACAATTCTTAATAGTCAATCATATTCCATAAAGTCTCAAACATTGAATCATGATAGTAACTGTTTGTACTCACATAGAATCTTCTATGGTCACAAGTGCTTTCAACTTTATTGATATGGTTTCAATATGGTTGTGTGACAAACGGATAACACCTTATAAAAAGTAATACCTTATGTGTTATCTCCTTTATCGGTCACTATTCTCTTACTTTAAGTGTCACTGAAAATTGGATGTGGCACTAGAGAAGATCCTTATAGTTCTAATGAACCCACATATGTTTTATTTATATGGTTAACCTTTCTTTATATGTAATTAAGACATATGTTTAAGGCTGATAATCAGATGCCCCCAACCTTCATTCAAAGCTTACATAATACCTTGAGATTTCCATTACATATAATCAACTCAATTTGGTGACCACACATTCATAAACACTTTATTAAATGTGTAACATATATAAGCTTTATTAGAGCAAAATCAAAACAACTCCCACTAAACAACATCATTCAATGATGCTCCTCAGCCTATGTTCACAACATGTTGTTCAAGTTACACAAGGACGAAAATCTTTAGTTAGTGGATCTACAACCACATCTTCTATGGAAATATACGCTATTGTAGCGTCACCATTCTGTATCATTTCTTTATGGCCAAAAATATGAATATCACATATCTAGACCCCTCGAGACCTTTACTGTTGTTCATAAACAACATTGAGAAATTATTGTCTCGATACAACTATATGGATCTATTAATGAAATCAAATATGGTCAACTCCTTAATGAGATTCTGAAGCTAGATATTTTGAGTAATAGTTGAAAAGCATGATACAGACTCCGTTATACGATAGAGGATAACATAGATTTCTGTTTATCACTAACACTACACTTTCTGCTAATATAAAGATATATTATGTTATCAACTTCTTGTCATCCTTATAGCTAGTAAAATCTATATTCAAATACCCTACTAGCTTAAGATCCTAAACATGTTTTTCAGCATAAAGTTTCCTTGTCCTTTTTAGTATCTCAAAATCTTATTGGCAGCAATCCAGTGATCATATCCTAGACTTGACTGGTATCTGCCTAAAAGTCTTGCTGCAAAAACAATATCTAGCCTAGTGCAGACTTAAGCATACATGACACTTCTAAGTGCACTAGCATAAAGTATATCTTTCATTTGGGTTTTCCCAAGATTTGAACAAGGATAATGCTAGGGATTCAATCTACCAGCCCTAAGTGATTTCTAGTTCATAATTTTATACTGAATCTTTCTAAAACACGATCAACATATGCAATTTGAGATGAATCTAACATACAACAATAATGATTCCTATGGATCTTAATGCCAAGGACAAAAGATACCCCACTAAGATCTCTGAAGTTAAAATTCCTTAACAACATCTGCTTTATCTTATACAGTGATCCTATATCACTACTTGCAAGCAAGATATTATTTTACATAGATTGTGAGAAAACTAAATATTCTCCCATTAACCTTGCAATATATATACTGATTTACTTTATTCTCAACAAAACCGAATGAAGTGACAACACTATGAAGTTTCAAGCACCATTGTATACAAACTTGCTTAAGACCATAAATAAAACTCTTTAATTTTACACACAAGCTTACCTGAATCATTTGCTGCAAAACCTTCGGGTTATACTATATAAACGTATTTATTAACATATCCATTGAAAAACAGAGTTTTAACATTTATCCAATGTAATTCCATATCAAAAGGAGCTACTAATACCATATTCACTCTGAAATAGTCTTTAAAAAAGAATAAACTTCTCTTTGAGTGAAACCTTTCACTACTAGTCAAAACTTAAACTTCATAATATTTCCTTTGGAATTTCATTTAGTCTTGTACACTTATTTGCAGCGGATGAGCTTGTGACCCTTAGCCAATTCAATAGACTCCAAAACACTATCATGTTTTATAAATTGCATCTCGTCTTTCATCGTATCTAACCATAGATCTAACTGAGGATAAGAAACAACATCTATATATACAAGTCACTAGATCGACCATACAACAAATATCGTAATCATGCTCTTACAAATAGATTATATAGTCCAGTGGTATAACTGAATGTCTTTCCCTAATTAATTTCTTAAGTGGAGCTACCTGTTGATACCTGATCTTTAGTCGACGCATCATTAAAAGGTAACAAATTGATATTTAAGTTTCTGATTGCGACGGAGCCCTATCTCTTGACCAAAACATGTCGTTTTTCATTTATTTCTTTTGCATTGTCATTTTTAAGCAGTTTTAGCTTATTTTCAAGAAAAACCTGAAAAGTCAAACGGTTAACTTTCAGGTTGACTTTTTGATCAACTCTTTGACAAAAAGTCAACCCCGAGTCAAAAATTGACTTTTTACTAAAAAAAAATTCCACTTAGCTTTAATTTCACCATTTTTAAATCAATTTCTTGAAAATTCAAAGATTTGACCAAAAAATCAATCTTTTAGGAAAAGTCAACTAAATGGTTGACTTTTGGTCAATCTTTTGACCACAAAAATAAAAATAAAAAAATCCGATCGAACCTGAATTTAGGTCCAATTTTAATATTAGGCTTAGATCATTTTTTACTTAAGCTCGAGCACTTCAATTCAAGGTCAATTTGAATATGATAAGTGATCTTACATATGGGTAGCTCATTAGATAGAGCAATTGTGATACTGATTGAGTTCACTTTTAGTTAATTTGCATTTTGCCAATTGAATTGCAAATTTTATCATTTTAGCCCTTTAGGCCCAATTCAAAGCACCCATGGTTTTGACTCATTTTTTTTCCACAAGAATCATTCAATTCGGTCAATAAAAGACCTTTAGATCACGTTCATAAGGTTTGATTAGCTTAATTGTATCTTAATTGATCAATTTCTTCATGAAAATGATAAAATTCATTTTCAATTGATCAATTTCTTCATAAAAATGATAAAATTCATTTTCAACTTGGTCATTTAGGGGTCAAATTGCATAATTTTTTTATCCACAAGGGTCCCAAGTGGACAAAACAGCAAGAGTCGAACCAAAACGGTCAAGAACTAGTCAAAATCCGATCGAACCAGACCGAATCGGTCCGGCTAGTCTTACTGACCGCCGACGGGACTAACCGGTTCAGGCCCTTGCCGGCCGGTTCTTGGTCTCTGGCCACTAGTTTTGGAACCCTCTCAATTCCAAATTCACTTCTACACCTTCAATGTCCCAAAATTTTACAAATTGGTCCTTGAATTTAGTTAAATGTAAATTAATCCCTGATTAGACATTTTGATGCAATTCCCGATTTTGGCTTGGTTTTTTGCAAATCAAACCCACTAGATCAATTACCCAACACCTCGAGATTATGATGGAGCCTTTGAAATGGATTTTTGACCGTTGGATCGAGATTTTGACCATCAAGTCGAACCGACGTCCAAAATCACTTAATGTGAGAGTATATAAATGAAATATCTTCTGTTTTCAAAAAGGGGGGTTCATTTTGCATGAAAATTTTCTCTCTCCTCAGCCTCTCTCTCTTTGTCTCTGTCTCTGTCTCTATCTCTGTCTCTCTCTTTCTTTGGTCCCTCTAAACTCCTGCCTAAACAGATCACACACACTCTCTTTGTAGTTTCAGTTCATCTCATGGATCGATCTCGTTCTAAGCTCGAACCAGCGGTCGTCGGAGCTCTCAAGAATTCAAGTTGTTGATGATCTGCAGTAGTAAAGGTCTTTGACCTTACTGTGGACAAAGGAGGTTAGATTGGTGGCTAGATCTTCACCAGCGGCCCGATGTTTGCCGACGAGTCAAGGCTGGTCCATTTTGGATCGGTTCTTCCTTTTTTCCTAGAGTCGATGATTCGATTGATCCCAATCCGAGCCGTAGTGACCTGATCTACATTCTTAGAGTCTTGATCGTGATCCGGCGGCTTGATCCGATTGATTGCGATAGAAATTGACAAAGATCATAACGAAGGTAACGATTCGAAACTTGAATTCGATGAAGCGAGATTGAGTTAGTCGATCAAGGCTAAGATTCAAGATTAGAAGCTTAATCTGTGATTTCCGTAGGTTTGTACATAGGTCATTGTTTTGGCCGAAACGAGATCCACTCGAGTCCTCTTAGGATTAGATAATAAACATCCCGAGCTTTGAAATGATAGGTCATACACCCTAATTAAGCGTCCCTAAAAAAACACCTCAGAAGATTAACGATTCTATAGTAGTTTAGGTCTTTTTTTGGTTCTGATTAGGTTCTGCCTTTTTACTTTGTTATTTTTATGCCAATTTTCGTGATCATTTTTTGACAAAATTTTCTTCATGAGTTTTGTTCCAAATCATCTCGTTCATCTTCTGTAATTTTTTTTTCATGATTTTTGGATGTGTTCAACTAGGTCAAATCTACTCAGATTTAAGCTTAGGTCAATCTGTTCCATATGGATATCTGATTTTGCCATTTTTGTGCTGATTTTTTTGTTGAGTTCTGAAACAAATTTCCTCATGAAAGTTGGTTCTACTAGTGTTTTGCATGTCCTATATTTTCTTTTTTCAAAATTTTTAGACATGTTTAGCTAGGTCAAAATTGCTTAGATTTGAACATAGGTCAGTCTGTCCTGCATTAGTTCAAGATTTGTTTTGATGAAATTGAGTCCATAAATGCATCTATTTGATCTCAAATCTTTCATTAAAATTGAAATACATGATATATATATATATATATATATATGTTCAATTGATGCATGCTTTGCAAGGTTTTACATTAGCTAAGTGAGTCAATTGCATGCATCAGAGTAAAAGGTACTACAACAATATATGTTTGACATATAGTTTGGTCTGTTTTTCCACGGCTCATATGATCTTAATTGAGTTTCGATCTCTTCACAAGAAATCTTCATCATCGTATGATCTGTATGTGAGATTTTTGGTAGGATTTATGCATGTCTTGAGAATGGCTGAAATCATGCTTGTTCTGTAAACTTAATACTGAAATGAAATCTTGTCATATGTGCACATTTTCATGCTTGTTTAAGTCATCTAAAGATCAAATCTTATGATTATGCCTTCTCGACGATTGAACCGCATGTTGCAAGATTTGCATACATGTTTAGATCATGTCATTTGAGTTTCATCTTGCACATTAAATTATCTCACAAAAAGTGTTCATCACGCTTAGAATTCCCAAGCATATCATTAGGAATCATGAATCATCTCATAATGTCATTTAAATTGTTTGACATTTTGCATGCCGACTTAAGATTAGATGACTATCCAAACTTTCCGTTGCATCCAATCCTAAGTCTCGTGTGATTTCTTCATGCCATTGGGCATTCTTTGAGTGATTTTAAGGTTTTTTTAATGAATGCTAATGTTCTGTTTTCTTAATTACTGATGTGCACACTTTTAAAGATCTCGACCTTAGGATACCAAATTAACCTAGTTTGGACTCGAGCTCTTCTAGGAAGACGTAGGGTACACTTAGAAGTTTCTAATGCCACTAATTTCATGCTAATCGCTCATCTTTTGGACTATTTTCCATTTTTTTTTCAAATCTAAATTACAATCTGGACAAGGGGTTAAATTCGGACCCCTATTCTAACCCCTATTTGGACAAACCTTTGATATTTTTGTTTCATTTTTTCTATTTGGAATTTAAACTTGGCATCTTCATAAAAATTTCTTGTCATCATGTTGGCTATATTGTGTGAAAATTTGATAGTTTTTAGACATGTTTTGATAGGACAAATCTTTGTGACATTAGCTGAATGTCCTGTTGTTTTGACAAATTTCTGATGTATTGTTACTTGTTGTTTGATTTTTGTAAAATCATGTATAGATTGTTTAAGATTCTTTTTTTCACAAAAGTTGTTTACCATTATGTCATGCATGTTAGAGAATTTTTTCATTGCCAAATTATCCTTAGGTATTGCCCAATTTTGATGTCCTTACACGTTTGTTCTGAAATTTCCTGATATAAATATGACTGTGATTGTTTAGTTCTACCTTTTAGGTTAGTTTGTGCATGAAATTATGACATGCCATCTTCATGAAAATTGTTCTAAATATTTTGATCTTTGTCGTTAAACAATCGACCTTTTCAAATTGCATCGTTCAAAAAATGCTTTGGTACATGTGATGTTTCTCAAAAACAATTTATGAAAAAGTTTTTCTCTAAAACTCGATTTGGCTTAAGGAAAAATCGTGATTTGACCATATTCAAAATGCTTGCGATGCTTGTGAGTGCATTTATGTGAGGCTGAGGCTAGTCTTGGTAATTGAATGTGTTCCATAGCCTATATATTCTTTAATCCTAAATATTTTCAAATATTTTTTAAAAATCTTGATTTGATATAGTGAAAGTCATGGTTTGAATTGTATTCAAAATGTTTGCAATGCTTGTGTGTGCATTTATCCGAGCCTCGGGCTAGCCTTGGCAATTAAATGCCTTTCATAGCTGAGACATCACTTTATCTTAAAACTTTTCATGAATGATTTTGAAATATATTTTTTGAAATATCACATGTACCCCTCATACATATAATCCCGTCATGATTAGAAATTGCTTGTGTTTGTGATTGTCACATGCCCTTGGTAATAAGTGACCCGCCTACGGTTCACTTTTCTGCTTGATTGGTTGAGAAATAAGGTTCAAAAGACCTGCATGCATGTTTAAATTTTTACAATGCATGTGACTTTTAGATGAATGGTAAGGTCGATGCAAGATATCGATAGATAACCCTGAGATCACATAATCGCTTGATTAGGAGACTTATAAGAATTATTGGCCATGCGAAAATACAATTGGTCAACAATTGCTATAAGTCACAAAAATGGATTGGGTAAGTGTCTTAGTGGGACCATTGCATGAAAAACAAAGGCCAATCCCAAGGCACCAAAATTTAACTTTCATTTTACACTTCCTTTAAACGATTAATCTCGACATGATGTCTTGTTTTTCTATTGTTTTGATGTGTATGCTTGTTTTTTTTTCCCATTGTATGCACCTAGTTATAAGTTTCTTAGATTATGTTTAAATTAGGACCCCGAAAATGGAGAAAGTGCGAAGATGGTGGAGGTCGATGTCCATTCCGACCATCATTATATACTATTCATTTCTCCGACGTATGTCTTGAGTTCCAGTTGTTGTATAAAAATCGATGAGTTGTGGGTTTTCTCTCTTTCTCTCATTTTTTTAATTGTATTTTTCTTTTATATTTTCAAAGATTGCATGGTAGATTTACTTCTTTCTTTGATTGTTTACTTACTATCTCGTAATTTCAATTCCATGGATTGCTTTCTTTTCTTGTTTTTCTAGAAATAGAATATAATGAAAATGGCCAACCACGCATGATCGCTTAGTTTAGGACTAGTGATCTCGAAAATGTAAAAAGAAACGTATGGACATGTTAGAAAGATACAACATATTGTTTATGTATCGAAAGAGGGCTAATAGAAATATTAGCATAACCCAAGTCCTTTAATTTAGATATTTGGTTGCGTAGGAATTGAGGGAACACTCCTAATCCTCGATTGGGTTTTCTAGCCAACCCCCAAAATAAGGCAAGTGGTGACTCCCGTCTTATTTTTAGGTTGTCATAAACAACTAGACTGTATAAATAAACCCATTGTGCAGGGTATGAATTTCGATGAAACTCACCATGGTTTAGCATACTCGATGTGGGAGTACCTCAAAGGATGAAGTGATGCCATCCTTATGGGCGAGGCGTATTGTCGAGAGGGCTACCATGGTAAAGGTACCCTTAAATCCGATATCCACACCCGACCCCTTCTTTTAAGGTGTGTCGCCCGTGTGGGTATGGATCGTGACACTCCGTTGTCATGCAAGGTACAAGCTTGGGAGAGCTCACGATCTCATGGAGGGAACTCACGAGATCGCTTGATCTGAAAGGCAAAGTGATGGCGTCTTTTGGAACATGAGCCGTGAGAGAACTCTCGTGATCAAATGCCCCTAAATCAGAGCTTTTCCCATTTTCTCTCCTCGTGATGATGAGGGATCAAGAGCGGTGAGATCGGGTCATGACACTACCACAACCATTTCATCTTGTACCTGAGAGGTTTGGCAAACTTTATCAGGAATTGTATCAATAACAACATCTCGAACCTTAACAAGCTTAGTCTTTGGTGTAAAAGACTCCATAGTTATCTGTATAGGCAAAGACAAAGACTTAGTGGTCCCCACTGTATTATTATCTTTAATAGTTTAAGAACAGCTATCATTTACAGCTATGTTGAATTCTAGAAACTTTGCTGTCTGTGATTCCACAATTTTTATACCTCCACTAGGATCATAAACTGATATCCCTTCAAATGACTTAGGTAAAATAGGAAATAGCACCGAGGAGTTCTGCAATCCAACTTACTTAATGTTGGATCATATAACCTTACTTTTACAAGACAATTCAAACCTTAATATGGTTTAAGTTAGATTTACGTTTAGCCCGTGACTCAAAACAAGTCAACGTAACATTTTTGGTAAAAATTCAGTTTAATGCATATTGGGTTGTTTCACCCCACAGAAAACCTAATAAATTAGTCCTAGTAATCATACTCATTACCACGTCCATTATGATGTAATTACGCCTTTCAGCCACACAAATTTATTCAAGATTTTCGGGCATAGTAAACAAAGTTATCATCCTAGAATTTTTCTAAGTATTTGACAAATGACCCTTTAAGTTATCCAGTATTGCCATACTTATCAAAATGTTCACCATTGTTTTCATATCTAACAATCTTTAAGACTCATCCCAACTATTGCTCGACTTTAGTCCGAAAGAACTAGAATCTACCCAAAGATTCAGACTTTTCTTCGATAAAAAATGTTGAAATGAAAATTTCTATATAATGTTACCATATATGGTCCATCAATATCAGTGTGAATGATCTTCAACAGATCAATACTTAAGACTGTAGTTTTCTTGTTTATCTTAATCATCTTGCTTCTACAATAGTTTATACAAGTTTTTATATGACAATTTTTTAAGAGTAGACAAAATATCAACTTATTAATCTTTCTACTCTTTCTCTAGACATATGATCAGGACGTTTACGCCACAATATATAAGATTGTTCTTTAGGTAAAGATCTATTGAAAACAACATTTTAAATTGTAAAAACGATGTACATATCATTAAGAGATCAACACAATTAGTATAATCGATCTGACATATTGCAACACTTGACTTTATTTGACTTGGAAAACATAGAAATTGAAAGAGCTAGTATAAACACCTAGAGGGGAGTGAATAGGTGTAAAAATAGAGTTGTCTAAAAAATGCAGTAAAAATAATATTTTTTTTAAACTGAGTTTGTTTGACAATAGACTTTGATAAAGATTCAAACTTAAATAATATAGCGAAACTTAGAAAAATATCACAGCAAATAAATTAAAGGAGTTTAGGGAAGAGAAAACAAACACAAGATTTACAGTGGTTCAGTTTAGATTAAGCCTACATCCACTCTCCCACATTGACAGCCTTCTGGCTGGTTTTCACTATGAATCAAAAGAGAATTACAACAATATAACACTGACTACTCAGTAAAGAGTTTCTTTTTCTCTCACTAAGTCACTCTTCAGTGTTTCCCTCTCTTTCGAATACACGTTTCAGCACTATTAAGGAAGAACAAGTGATTTGAGAAGCTTCAGACTTTGGAATTCTAGTTTTCACGCTCTCACAAATGACTCGAAAAACCTCTTTAAATACCCCCATGCCTTTGCAACTGTTAGTACTATCCAGAGAAATTCTTCCAATCAATCCGTTGGATAGAATCAATCAAAGAGATCTAGAGCCATTTGAAGATTGAGATGAAAATCCAATGATCTTAGTCGCCCATACAATCAGAACTTGGTTTCCATAAATAGATTCTTTCCAAATAAACTTGACTTCCAAATTGATTTTACCATTCCGTGATTGCTTTCATCAATAATATCCAAAAAGATAAGTGAGATTCCCTACTAGAAAGCCAGATATATCTTGTTTGTACTAAATCCTTGAAGGAAGAATAATAATCCCGAGTCTGATTATTTCTTTGTTCTTCACTCGAGTTCAATCTGGGTCTTTGTCAAAGTGAGGTAGACTTCTGATGTAAGGTAGGTTTTGATAGAATTCCACAGAAGTCTAGTATTTCTCGGAATGTGAATAAAAATAGAAATAGAAAGTTTTGTCAATTTCAAAATCTATTATGAATTTTCTCAACAATCTCCCCATTTTTTATGGTGACAAAACTTTCATGCAAATTAAAATATTATATCCTACAAAACAACACTTCAACAGTACATGATAGTATATAATAAGAACAAAATATTATAGAACTGAATAACATAGAATCTGCATCCATAAAACACATTAGTCTTAACAGTTTTGCAACAGCAAAACAATTAGAGTTCAAGCACCACAAAAGTTCAAGCCACAAGTTTAAAAGTTCAAACCACACAAAAAATCAAAACAAGAACTTTAAATTTGCTCTCACTCTCCCTCTTTTGTCATCAGCAAAAAGATAAAGTCAATTAGGAATAAAAAAAAGTGAATGAAAAGATGATCAGGGTTATTTTGGAATGCAAACAAGTCGAAAATCCTTCAGTGACTGCACGGTCTCCTCAAGCTTATCTAGGCACTGATAATATACATTCTCCACTTTGGCTACAGTCTACGAAGCTTGTTGATTAAGTGTTTGAACTTGAGTGTCAAGAGACTATATCTTGCCTGTAAGAAATTCTGAGGTAGATTCTACAACAACATGTAACTTCTAAATCTCAAACTCCATAGCATATTGTTGTGCCTTTATCTCCAAAAGGAGTTCTACTATCCTTAGATAGTTTGCATCAGGTTCGGTTTGGGCACAAGCTTTAGCAAAATGAATTTGTGGAGCATCCAGAAGTGAAGGAACATCAACTTGAAAGTGTGCAGTTTGTTGCTTACCTTAACTTGGAGTTTCCTCTTCAATTTCAACTTCAAGGAAATGAGATGCAAATACATCTTTTGTGTGTGCAAGAGATCTACTAATACCATCACTAGTAGTAGGTGCAACTAATAGAGTTTTCTCATGTTCTCCCTTTGTTTTGGTGCCTTAGGTTGAGACGAAACTTCTCCTTCTCGTACCTTCTCCTTTCCAGCACGAGATCCCTTTTTTGGTTCAATCTCCTCTACTTCAAGTGCAGCAATGTCCCTGTTTTCCTCAATTTCCTCCAATTCTGGTATTACACCAGCGTCTCCTTCTAAGTCTTCATCCTCATCCTCCTTCTCTTCAGAGTGTTCAACAGCACTTTCTTCTTCTTCTTCTTCTTCTTCTTCTTCTTTTCACCTTATTCTTCTTCTAGTTCTTCAAAATCAGCAGAACCTTGAAGATTGCGCACAGCGATGGTAGAAATTGTCAAATTTTCATCTTCCTCTTCATTATCCTGCTGAATGATAGATTTCTTCTTCTTTGATGTCTTCAGGACAACATCCTTTCCCTTGCACTTCTTTGCAGCAACAAATCCTTCTTTGATTTTGCTAGATGATTCATTCTTCAAAAGATCCAAGGGTTTAAAAAGATCTTTCAGCCTCATCTTGGAAATCATTTTCATTCCTATTTCTATAGGAGCAAGAGTCATTGATCGAAGTTGAGAAGGTAGCAGAATCTGAAAGTGTCTAAATAATCTTGTTATCAAGGCAGAGTAGGGCAATTGCTCTTTTTTCCTTCTATCATTGTTCTGTACATGTGCAAAAAGATAGTATGTGGGAGAGAAAAAGGAACTCCATTGCAAATTGCCCACATTATCTTTGCCTCAAACCTTGAAACATCAATCTTAGAAGTAGCCTTGGATCTGATGCAATTGATCACTATCTTATCATCAGAATGTTTAAAGCAGGCATATGAGAGTAAGTAATACTCCCACTCAGATTTCTGTCTTTCACGAAAAATCTAGTAGCTTGATTGATGGAGTACATTTATGGGTAAAAAACTACTCCGTTATACACCTAAAATGTTAGCTAGAAGATCCACATCTACATCAAACACTCTCTCACATACAGAAAACTGAGTATGAGTTTGATCCAGAAATGACAGATTCGAGTAAAAATATGCTGTTAATTCAGGATATGCTTCAGATGTTTCTACACAAAAATTCTCAAATTGAAGTTTGGCCAACTTTTCCCTCAAGTTAACCTTTATAGAATCCAGAAAGTCAAAGTCTATTGTTCGCGGGTTTATGACCCCTATATTCAGTAATCTCAGCCACCACACCCATCTTCAGTTGGAAATTTATAAAGATTCTCTCATCATCATCTTTATTCTCAAACTAATTTTTTTGACCCAAAACGAGGATCATAAGGAAAATTCAAAAATTCATTCTTTGCTGTTCCTTTTGGCGCCAATCCTAACCTTTCCATCGTTCTCAAAAATAGAGTTTCATTTCCATATTCATTGTCTTTCAGAAAGTTAGTGATAAAGTCCATAGGATTTCCACCCTGTTTCAAAAGCATATAATCTTTGAAAAGTACCTCAGGCCTTTTTACTGAGATGGGTGTTGCCTCATGTATAACTTCCTCATCTGTAGAGTGACGAGGAGTACTCCGGGGAGAATCTTCTCCAATCATATCAAAATGAGTTGGTCCTTCAGGCATATTACAAGGGCCCCGACTAGTGATGCAAGAAGATTTCCTCTAGAACAAGATTGTTGCAGATTTGGAGGACTTCGTCGACATGCTCGAGTTGAAGAGAGAAAGAAGTTTGCAGAGTTTTTCTACAAAAAAATCGAGAGAGAGAGATGGGAGTTCGAGAATTAGGGTTTGAGAACACTATGTTCAAAAGAAATAATTCACAGAATTTAAAGAAATCAAAATGGGGCAAATGAATCGTCACAAAGAAAAATGCCTTTTCGGTAAACAATTTAAAAAGATAGCTGCCAAAAATTTGAAATGTAATCCAAAAAATCTGCAATAAAATTGTCATTTCCAAAAAGAAAAAGGGCAAGCGATGATTTGGAGTCAATCATACCTGTTCATTTTTACGTGCCAAAAATAAAATACCTAGATTGGAGAGATTTCAATACTAAAGTAACTTCCTTAAGTTGAAATGTTGAGTCTGATTAACTGTAGACTTTAGTCGAGAGGAATGATGATATTCAGCTTGTTACGAATTGATTCAAATAAGCTTTTCTCCAATAGCTTTGTAAAGATATCTACCAGTTGATTCTTTGAATCAATAAATTGAACATTAATCTCGTCATTCTGTACATGATCTCTTATGAAAGGATGACGAATCTCAATATGTTTTGCTTTCGAATGAAGAATTGGATTTCTAGTAAGGTTGATAGCACTTGCATTGTCACATCTAATTTCCGTGCAGAATTCTTCAATTCCAAAGTCTCTTAGTTGTTGTCTAATCCATAGAATTTGTGAGCAGCAACTTCCAAGAACAACACATTCTGCTTCTGCTTAGATAGAGCCACAGTACTTTGCTTTCTTAAAAACTATGATATTAGCATTTGTCCCAATAATTGACATGTGTCAGACGTACTTTTTCTGTCGACTCTATAATTGGCTAAATCAACATCAAAATAACCAAGTAAAGTAAAGTCTTCTCCTTTTGGATACCACAGACCTAGCTTTGGAAAAGTAGTAATATATTTGATGATACATTTAACAACACATATGCACACACTAAATAGAATGTCAGGTCTAGAGGCAGTGAGATAAAAAAGAGAACTAATCATACTTCTGTATAACTTTTGATCTACTTTCTTTCCTCCTTCGTCCTTGTTGAGCTTTGATGACCTTGACATGGGAGTTTATGTTCTTTTGCAGTTCTCTATTCCAAACTTCTTGACAATATCTTTGGCATATTTCTCTTGGTGAATGAATGTTCCTTTCTTTAATTGTCTTATTTGCAATTCTAGAAAGAAGATCAATTCACCCATCATGCTCATTTCAAATTCTTCCTGCATAGATCTTAAAAATTCCTTGCATGGATTTTCGTTAGGAAAACCAAAGATTATATCATCTACGTAAATCTATACAAGTAGAAAATCTTTTTCTTCTCTTTTTATAAACAAGGTTGTATCCACTTTTCCTTTCTCAGAGCCATTATTTGTTAAAAACTTACTCAACCTTTCATACCAAGCTTGACATGCCTGCTTTAGACCATACAATGCATTCTTCAGTTTGTATATAGAGTATGGTTTTCTTGCATCTTCAAATCCTGATGACTGTTCCACATATACTTCTTCTTGTATAAATTCATTAAGGAAAGCGCTTTTGACGTCTATCTGGAATAACCTGAATTTTTGAAAATAGGCAAAAGTAAGTATTAATTTAATTGCTTCTAACCTTACCACAGGTACATAAGTCTCGTTGTAGTCTATCACTTCTTCATGTGTGTGACCTTTTGCCACAAGCCTTACTTTGTTTCTAATTACTTTACCTTTTTCATCCTTATTTCTGAAAACCCACTTTGTTCCAATCACACATTTTCCTTTAGGCTTAGGAATCAGCTCCCACACATCATTAATGTTGAATTGTCTAAGTTCTTCCTATAGAGGTTCTATTGAGCTTTCGTCAGACAATGCTTTTTCTACTCCTTTTGGTTCTACTTCTAAAATAAGTGCTATTGCACTAGAATCTTCTTTTCCTATGGATCTGGTGCGGATTCCTTCATCTAATTTGCCAATGATGAGTTCTTTGGGATGACTTGATTTATGCTTCCAATTGTAATTTGATTTGACGTTCTGTTAATCATCCGTTTCCTTTTATTCTTCTAGTTTTGCTTGTTGATGTACTCTAGAAGATTGAAATTCTTCGAGGGAATTAGACTTTATCAAGTCTGGAACTGGTTTAGACTCTTCAAGTTGAATCTGATTTGGTTGACTCTGCATATTTTCCTGAAATCTGACGATCATTGATTCTTCTACAGATTGAGTCTTCTTGTTAAAGACCCCTATAAGATTTACTTGACATTGAATAGCCAAGAAAAATTCCTTCATCCGATTTTTCTTCAAACTTTCTAGATCGATCATTTGTGTTCTTCAAGATAAAGCACTTACAGCCAAAAACATGAAAGTAGGAGATGTTAGGCTTATTCTCTTTATATACTTCATAGAGAATCTTCTCTAGGATAGGTCTTAAAAACACCATGTTGATTATATAACAGGTAGTAGAGACTGCTTCTGCCCAAAATTGAGAAGATATTTTGCTTCTATCAATAGAATTCTGGCCATTTTTTGTAAAGATCTATTTTTCCTTTCCATAACTTCATTTTGTTCTGGAGTATATGGAGAAGAGAAAATATGTTGAAAGCCAGATTCATCACAGAAGTTTGTGAAATCCTAATTTTCAAACTCACCTCCATGATCTATTCTTATGCTTGAAATAGCATAACATTTCTCGTTCTAAAATTTCTTGGCAAACTTTGAAAAATAAGAGAAAGTTTCAAACTTATTTGCCAAAAAGAATACCCAAGAGAAACGTGAATAATCATCCACAATTATTACATAATATTTCTTTCCACCAATACTCTGAGTTCTTGTTGGTCCAAAAAGATCTATATGGCAAAGCTGCAAACACAACTGGTAGAAACTTGATTTACTGGTTTAAAGGAACTTCTTACTTGTTTTCCTAAGATATTAGGAGTGCACAAATCAGACTTCTGATAAGCCAAATTAGGAAGCCCTCGAACCAGCTTCTTGGAAGAAATTTTGGCAATCTATTTCATATTTATGTGACCAAGCTTTCGATGCCAGAGACTTACTTCATCTTGAATTGAGATAAGGCACTGAGAATTTTCTGGATTTATGTCCATAAGATATATATTGCCATGCCTTCTCCCAGTAAAGGATTGAGAGAAATCTTGGCTTATTCTAGAACAAATACCTTCTTGAAAGTTTATTCTGAATCTTGTATCACAAAGCGGACTTTTACTAAGAAGATTGTAGTTTAAGTCTTTTACCAAGAAAACATTGTTGATAGTCATACTTCCAATCCTGACTGTTTCATATCCTATAATCTTCTCTTTACTGTTTCCACCAAAAGAAACATTTCCTCTTTTTTATCTTTCAAGCTTCACAAAGCAGCTTGAGTCTCTTGTCATATGCTCAAAATAGCCATTATCCAAATACCATTTGATTTTTCTTTTAATAGTGACTTGCATTTAGAAGAAAAACTCAAACTTTTTTTGGTACACAAATTTTCTTAGACCAAAACTCAAACTTTTTTTGGTACACAGATTTTCTTAGGTCTAAGAGAGTTAGCGTTAAAAATAATCTTTGTCCAATTCTTCTTAATTGGGCTCTAAACTTTGGGACATTCATTTTCAAAATGTTCTGAGCTGTTGCACTTAGAACATTCGAGAGCACTTCGACCAACATGTTTTACAAACACTTTTTGAAAATGATTTTTGTAAAATGCCTTTACGAACACTTTAGGAAAATCAATTAAAGGAATAGTTTAATTGTTTATACCCAAATCTGATTTGTTAAAATAGGGTATTTGAGCTGTAAGAATTTTCTCCAATTTTTTTGATCCTCTAGAAAACCTTTTTGAAATATCTGAAATATCCCTTTTAAAACCGACATTTTCTTTTAAAAGAGAATCAGAATTTTCTTTCAAATCATCAAAACTTCTTTTCAGACTTTCAAACTTTTCTTTCCAAGAGATTTCCTATTGCCTGAGCTTAGAATTTTCCTTTTTCAGTTCGGAAATCCTTTTAAGAGAGGATTTAAGATTGAGGCAAAGTTCATTTATATACATAGAAACTTTAATAGGAATTTCTGAGTGACTAACCTCGAATTCTTTGTCAGAATCTAAATTAGTGTCTGTTTTTGATTTTGAGTCTGACTCTGAGTGAGCAATCAAACATATGTTTGCAAATTCCTCTTCGTTTTCTTCACATTCAATGTCACTCCAAGTTTCTGCTTTAAGAGCTTTCTTATGCTTCTCAGACTTCCCTTTGTTCTTTTTCAACAAGAGACAGTTTGGTCTGATGTGCCCCTTTTTCTTACACTCGAAACATATTATGTCCTTACTAGTTTCAACATTTTCCGTTGGTCTTTTCTGGGAATTTTGCATGCTTTACTTCCTCCAATTCAACCTTCTTCCCTTTCTGTTTAGTTTTCTAAATTTCTTTATCATAAGAGCCAACTCCATCATCCATATCATCGTCCGAATCTATATCATCAAAATCAACGTTAGACTTTAATGTAATTGATTTCTTACATTTTGGATCTTCTTTATCATTAATCTGCTCCACTTCGTACGATTGAAATGTGCCTATCAATTCGTCAACTAATAGAGGCAGGATCCTCTAAGTCTCTCTTAGAGAAGTCTTCACATGATTCCAATCCTTCGAAAGTCCATGCAGAAGTTTGTTGACTTTCATTAGTCTAGAAATTGGTTGATTTTGATAGGCTAGGCCATCCACAATTTTTCACAATTTCTGTAAAGCGACTGGACATATCACAAATAGATTCTCCAGGCTTTATTTTGAAGGATTCATATTGTTTAAGTAGAATATTTATCTTTGTCTCCTTCACACAATCAGTCCCCTCATAAGTGACATAAAGTTTGTCCCAAACTTCTTTTGCTGTTTCACGAGAGGAGATTCTGTTGTATTTAGTGGGAGACAAGGAACAATATAAGGAATAAATTACTTTTGCATCAAGAGCCTATTTCTCGGCAATTTCTGCTTGTGTAGATTCATAAGCATCTTTTTCAATCACTTCGTTCCCTTTGTTTGAAGCTGATGTTGCTTTTGGATTGATTCTTCTTTCAACAACATCCCACTCCAGGGGATCTCTGAATCTGAGTAATGCCTTCATTTTGTTCTTTCACACATTATACTCCTTTCCATCGAAATAAGGAGATCTGGTATTGCTCTATCCTTCAACCAATTTTGGAGCCAAAATACTAGTCATAAAAGATCTTTAACTTAGAAGTAACAACACTTCAATAAAGTAAGCACACAAGGCTCCAATACCAATTGAAAAAGTTAGTATAAACACCTAGAGGGGGGTGAATAGGTGTAAAAATAGATTTATCTAAAAATGCAGTAAAAATATTGTTCTTTTAAACTTAGTCTGTTTAACAATAGACCGTGATAAAGATTCAAACTTAAATAACATAGCGAAACTTAGAAAAATATCACAGCAAATAAATTAAAGGAGTTCGGGGAATAGAAAATGAACATAAGATTTACAGTGGTTTGGCTTAAATTAAGCCTATGTTCACTCTCCCACACTGACAGCCTTGTAGCCGGTTTTCACTATGAATCGAAAGAGAATTACAGCAATATAACACTGACTACTCAGTAAAGAGTTCCTTTTTCTCTCACTAAGTCACTCTTTAGTGTTTCTCTCTCTTTCGAATACACGTTTGAGCACTATTAAGGAAGAACAAGTGATTTGAGAAGCTTAAGACTTTGGAATTCTAGTTTTCACGCTCTCTCACAAATGACCCGAAAAACCTTTTTAAATACCCCCATGCCTTTGCGACCATTAGCATTATCCAGAAAAATTCTTCCAATCAATCCATTGGACAGAATCAATCAAAGAGATCTTGAGTCATTTGAAGAATGAGATGAAAATTCGATGATCTTAGTCGCCCATACAATCAGAACTTGGTTTCCATAAATAGATTCTTTCCAAATAAACTTGTCTTCCAAATTGATTTTACCGTTCCGTGATTGATTTCATCAATAATATCCAAAAAGATAAGTGAGATTTCCTACCAAAAAGCTAGATATATCTTATTTGTACTGAATCCTTGAAGGA
Source organism: Eucalyptus camaldulensis (assembly GCA_019915185.1). Lineage (NCBI taxonomy): Eukaryota > Viridiplantae > Streptophyta > Magnoliopsida > Myrtales > Myrtaceae > Eucalyptus > Eucalyptus camaldulensis. The sequence continues at coordinate 2,765,266 of JAHSVA010000008.1, forward strand.
AGAATAATAATCCAGAGTTTGATTATTTCTTCGTTCTTCACTTGAGTTTAGTCTGGGTCTTCGTCAGAGTGAGGCAGACTTTTGATGTAATGTAGACTTTGATGGGATTCCACATAAGTCTAGTATTCATCAGAATTTAAATAAGAATAGAAATATAAAGTTTTGTCAACTTCAAAATCTAATAGGAGTTTTCTCAACAAAAACAACATTGTTCTATACTTCAAAAGAGTCGCCACACACTTCTAGACATGATATGGAAACTAAGTTCCATCTAAAGGAATATACATAAAGTGTTTCTCAAAATCAAATGCAAGCCAGAATCCATAATCCATAGTCAAAACAATTCCTTCCACTAAATTGATGTTAAATGTTGTTTTCCATTATGAGTTATGATTCATCCTAATTTGGTTTCCTTAGATTTATGAATCCCTTTATGGTAAACAACATAATTTGTTGCACTGCTATCTAGCCACTAAGAATCGAATGAGGCTTTTGGTAGACATATGATTCATAAATAAATGCCAATGAATCATTAGCTCTAGACATATGCTTAGACAACCAAGCTTTATATTCATTACAGTGTTCCTTATGTGTCATTTCTTTTCCACAAAGGTAGTGGATAACACCATTTCCCTTAAAGGGTGCTATCCTGAGATTAGATTGTCAAAATGACTGGTGGTTTCATGAATTCTTGTATGAGTACGATTTTGGACTTCAAATTTACCATCCTTAGGACGTAATCCTTAACCTCGTTAGAATCATCACACCTTGTGTTGAAGAGTCATTATATTTATCCCAATCTCGGTAGTAGACAAGACACAATTTCAAACTACAAAGGCTTTCATCATCCTTTTAGCAATGCGGTTAGCTGGTAAACTATTTTCAAGTGTTCCTAATGGAACGCCTCATGGATAACAAACAAATTCAATTGCCATTTTCCCAAGCAACAATAAATACTTTCTAGTTCCATATCACCAATAGTGATATTGCAAGCTTATTTTCAGTAAAAGCAATATGAATATCTACCAACTTTATCCTTAATAGAAAATCCTCTTTTTCATTACTTAAAATTTGACCTAGTAGGAACCTCAATCACAATGAAGTTGCCATTACAAAGAATGTAATTTCATAACAAGCAATTGGCATCATGTGAGTATTATGTAACTTGAAAATCTTATAAGTACACATCTTGAGAGATACATGCATTATCATATAAATACCTTTGAGTAGAATACTTGACATGCAATTGCACACTCTCCACATGATAGTGGTCATGAGAATATATGTTAACATTTTTCGAATTCACCACATTTGGGTGTATGAACCATTAGGGTTAGCCACTCATCAACTATATGCTGTACATGCATTCCTCCATGAACTAACACACAATTATCTCTTTTGAGAGTATAACTAGATATTAGAACATGAGACATCCCATCAAATATCAGACTGATATTTTTCAAACCCAGTTAAGTGTGCCACTTTGGTAGTCACAACACAATTGAATCATTGAAACTCTCTCATACCAGAGATATAAACTTTATGACTCACATTGACCTTATAAATGCAATTTTAGACCGAATGATGGGGGCAATTCATCACTAAAATCACATGCTATACCAATCACATTGCTCTATTCGTTAATACATGCTGAACCTTATACATGTTATCAATGAATCAATGCTCTACACAATCTTTATGTGATGATATACATGTGAGTTCACAATGTATTTTTGAAACCATAGGGAAATACATGAAAAATATGCAAAAATACCCCAAAAAATCACGTACTTTAAGGGTCCACATGCATTTTCACGTCCATAAAATTATCAAACATAAAAAAATAATATATCACAGTGTAGAGAACTTCAATATGAGCACACCGATGTAAACCACGTGCCAAACAGACTTCACACGAGCCCTCATGCACCGTTGGAATGCGTGGCACGTGAGTTGTACGCACTTGCCTTTTGAGCCGGCTTGAAACCAGCTTGACCAAGTTTGACTAATCATATTAGTCAACGGTCCGATTGGAAACCAGTTTGACCGATTAACCAAGTTGGATTAATGGTCAACACGGGTCGGTCAACCCGGTAAAAAGGGCCGAGTGACCCGGTCAAATCGGGTCGAGTCATCCGGTCAACCTAGGTCGAGTTGACTTGCTAGGGAGTGACATCAGCGCGCCAAATGACATCATCCATGACATCATCAAGTCAAGGTGTGCCGCCTGTTGGTGGGGTGACGCCATTTGACGTCACCAACTACCTTAGCCGGTCATGCGCTGGACGCGTGGGCGCGTGTGAGGCCTTGTGGTAGCATGTGGCACTGACTTGGAGCACTATCTTAGCGCGAGGAGGCAGGTGAAGCGATTTTCGACTTCGTTTGGAGGCGTGCAACCCACCAAATTGCTCGTTTTGGCTCGTAGAACCCATATATGTGATCGAAATCCACTTTCACCGGACTAAAATTCACAAAAATAGGCAAGACAGTCCAAAGGTAGATGAAATCTAAAATGCTCATCGCCGACGCATTTGACCTCCGCTAGAGGTGTGCCACTCACTGAAATGCTCAGTTTGACGAGACGAATCCGAATATGTTTTCAAAATCATGTTTTAACAAGCAAAATTTCTGAAAACTGGCCAAATGTAACAATTCGAGTTCTAGGTTACAAGGCTCTGATACCAAATCTTGACTGTCAAAGTGGCATCCCAAGATCAACGTAGTTAGAAACTCGAACATATAGGAGGATAATATGAAGATTTAGGTACCTGATTTGGAATCCATCGTTCTTTATGCATAATGACAACGATCCAATGCTCAAATGACAAGTTGATGCTCAGGTTCTTCTCCTTTAAAACTCTCGATTCCTGGCTCGATGAGGCCACCACTCACAGCTTGCCTTATGTGAGGTGAGAGAAAGTTCATGGAAAAATGAGGGCTAGAGGAGGGATCTTAACGCTATATATAGAGTTTTGGATGGGCTCTCTTATCACGGGTCGGGCCCAACTCGGCTCACACAAGCCAAGTCCATATTCGATTATTAATAAAACCTTATGCCTTACCTTATTAGACTAATCCCGTAAAATGGTAAATTATAATCTCAATTAATGTAACTCACATCAGAAAAACTCTTACAATATCGGCTTGGCCGCACCAAGGCCAGTCAACGCACCAAGGACCAGCGGTCAAAGCCTCTGTTGACTGGCCTCCTCGGCCTATCAAGCCCAGTTGAGGACAGATCGAAGGATAGAGAAAAATCGAGAGAGTAGGGGAGTTTTGAGAAAGTGAGATCTGGGAGAGCGAGATCTGAGAGAGTGAGCAGAAATAGAGTTTAAGGGTTGGTGAGCGCTCCCTAGCGACATCCAGTGGGTGATGTTTCACTTCTCTTCTTTCTTTATTTGTCCTGACTTGGGGTCAGTCGCCTAAGGATCTCGGCTTGAAGGTGCGCGAGGCAGACTGACGTAGACCAATGCTCAAGCTTGTCTGCCCTTCGACGTTGTGAGCCGGGTAGGGACTCTCAGCCAATTGCGTTGTTTTTGCACACACGCCCTATTTCAGGCTCGCCGGATGGGCCTACTGTTGTTTGGTTCTCTTTTGCTGTTAGGTCCCCGTTTATCCTTTGCTGTCCATCTCGGTCCTTGCCCAGTGTCCCTATTGAGCTTTTGTTCATTCCTCCGCCGATGCACGCCATGTGCTCGATGGAATGCTTGAGTTAGATGCACATTTAAGTCCTTTGTTTATGGTCGAGGCTTGTTGCGTTTTTTTCATGCTTGCATTGAAGTAGAGTCTCTCTTATTTATTGTATGCTTATTTTGGCGTTAGTTTGAGTTTCGCGTGGGCTTGTAAACGCCTCTTTAGCCACGTCCTCCACGTGTTCGATGAAATGTCTAATTGGAAGGTGTGTTTTCATTCTTAGTCCTTCGCCCTCTTTTGGTGTTCATGGTTTGTCAAACGCTTTTTGATAGATTCCCGTTTATGTCCTTCACTTTGTATGTTTTAGTTTGGTCCTATTTTTGTGCATCATGTTTCCGCAAGTGACCAATCCTTGGCCGGTAATGAGGAAAGGTGGTGGGAGATGCAGCCACGCATGGTAGCTAGACACGGCTTGTATTGATGCTTGAGTATTTTTAAAACCAAACATGGTTTCTTATAGGGCGCAAATCAACAAAGCATTCTCGGTTCATGGGGAGAAGGAAACCTGCACTAGTGTTGGAAATTCTTCTGTGAAGTGGGCGTAGGAAGAACGAAAAGGAAAAACTGAAGACGAGGAAGATGTGAATGGTAATATTTTTGTTTTTGAGAATAATTTTTTTCAGAAGTAGTACTTTTATATTTCTACTCTCTAAACAATTTTTGAGTAAAACAATGTGTTTGGTGAATACAAACACATTTGAATGTCGCCAACCGTCGATGCTCGCCGCCACCGGCACTAGCCGATGACTGCGCTAGCAATGGTCGGGCGGTTGGCAATGGTAGTGGTCAGGCGATTGCCGACAATTGATGGTCACCAGCTGGCAAATGGCAATCCACTGGGAGTGACAAGACAAGGATGAAGAAGAAAAAAAATGAGAAAAAAAAAAGAAATTTATTTTTAGAAATTGTTTTACTTTTTTCTACTTCTTATGTGTGTTCCAAATCTATTTTCTAGGAAATAGAATAATTAGTTAACATTATCAAATGAATTTATACTTTTCCATTCCAGAGAGCAAAAGAAAAGAAGAATAAAGGAACATAAATGTTTTCATGCTCTACCTAATTTAGCAAGAGCTTTAGGCCTAATTCAGTCAGTTTTAGGAAATTCAGGTTCAATTCTAGTTATAATGAGGCTATTTTACATTCTTGGGTTGATCAGAGGAGATTTTTAGTGTTGGGCCTAATTTTATAAATATATTTAAAAGATATAAAAAATAAAAAAATAATTTATATTTTCCAAAAATCAAATAAAGCTTAAAAAATAGTTTTTGAGTTAGCTTTCTTCAAAAATACATAATTAAAAAACCCCCCGTAAAAAGAAAATCAAATCACAAGGTTTAAATAAGATTAGGTTTCAGTTAGGTATTAGTAGATTAATTGGTGTGCTCAAATTCTGGTTCTAGTTTTTTAGATTGTGCGAAAGTAAAATATTTCTTTTAATATTTTACAAGGATTTCTAACTAATTTACCCCATATTGATTAATGGCGACTTTCAAAAGAAAATGGCTTGTAGGTTAAAAATTTGGATAATAAGTTACAAATTGGAAATTGGTGGGCTTGAGAAAACTTAGACTAAGCCTAGATTTGGGAGAAGTACACTATCAGTGCCATAAGTTGTATACGGCGCTCACTTTAGTGCCAAAAGTTTATGTCGGATTACTTAAGTGCCAAATCGGAGAAAAAACGATCACTTTAGTGCCACTGGCGACAGATTATGGCCAAAATGATTACGTGGCTTTTATATTAAAAAAAAAAAAAAGCCAACGTGGCTTAAGATTGTCCACGATGGATGGCATAAAATGATGCCGTTTTCATTTCTTCATAAGAAACGACGTCATTTTATACCTTTCCATGTGGATACACGTAAGAAATGACGCCGCATTGCTCTACAGCCAAAAACGGTGTCGCTAAAGAGGGAGTAAAATAGGGTTCGTATACGGTTTTTGCTCGACGCTGGCCATAGCTCGCTCACCCACCGTCATTCGCTCGCCTGCCATTGCTCGCCTGCGTCGCTTGGCCACCGCTGTAGTTGCACCATCGTTCATGGTCGTTTGCTGGCTACGTCCCCAACTCTCGCTCGCTTAGGTTTGTCATGTTGTCTACGTTGGTTAATTTAGTGAAAAATTTAGGGTTCCGACGAGCAAATTAGGGCGCGAAGGGTAAATTGAGGGCTCAACTCAAGGGGAAAATAGTGGGGAAAATGGTGGGGATCTCACTTTTATGGGGACAGAATAGAGAAATTGAGGGTTCTGTCGTTCATTCGCTTTTTGTTATGGGGACCAAATAGAAAAACAGGGCGTGGAAGGGAAAATGGGGGCTCAACTCAAAGAGAAATAGTGGTAGGACCAAATTTATTTAATTAATTAGACCGCTTTTGTGGGGGACTGAATGTGATTGAATTGAAAAATAGGTGGTGGGGACCTCACTTTGTTTATTCAATTCGGTTTCTTTTGTTTCTATAAAGGCACCGAATTTGGGAGATTAGTCGCATTATTAGTCGCATTTGTTTCTTGACAACAAAACGACAAGGATTTGCATGTGAAGTTGCCGATTTTGTCATGTGGTCCGAAAAAGTAATAATTTTTTTTTTTCATTGGGTGTAGCATCGACACGGACGCGAATCAGGTAGGCATCATTATTTGCTATGGTGGAGAGTTTGTTATTGGCACCGAGAATTGGGAATATATTGGTGGAAGTCAAGGTACTATATATGTCAATGTTCGAAAGCCATCATATATTAATTTTCTAAGAGATTTGGTGTATTTTTTACGATGCAAAGTGTAAAAACTACATTAATGTGTTCCTAAGAAGGAATTGAAGAATGGCTTGAGATTTTTTAATGACGATAATGGTATTAAGTATATCATTTACCATTATCTTCACAGCGAGGAAGCTAAGCTATATGTTGAGTATTATAGTGATGGTGAGGATGAGGATGAGGATGAGGATGGTGATTATGAGGATGAGGATGGTGATGATGAGGATGGGGATGAGCAAACCACCACTGAAAGAGGAGAAGTGAGGGATCCTATTCAAGCGAGTAATCAGGTTGAGGATGAGTTTAGGTTAGATGAACAAACATGGAGATGTCCTGAAATCTCGGGTAAAGATTTGGGTGAAGATATGAGCGATGAAGACTTCATTGGATTAGAATGGAAAATTGCTTTATCTAGTGAATCGGAAGATGAATATTTGGCTTCAGTAAATTTCCCAAGTGACGAAGATGATGATGAACTCGCACAGTCAAGACAAAAGCAAAGGGGATTTCTAAGAAAAAAAACTTGCAACTTCAGCAAAAAGACCTGAGCTAATAAATAGGAATGAAGCTCTAGCTAAAGGTAATAGAAGTGAAGATGAAGAAAGCTGGGGCGATGAAGTTGCTGGTTCGGAGAATGAGCTTGACAATGATGATGAAGAACCTGCTCGTCGAAGGAAAAATAAGTACTCTTACTATGATCCGACTATTGATAAACCTGTTTTGTCCGTGGGCATGAGATTTGACGATGTCAAACAGTTCAAGGAAGCTGTTGTGAAGAACTCCATTGGTGAACAGAAGAGTGTTCAATTCATTAGAAACACAAAGGAATATGTGAGAGCTAAGTGCTCACAGCCCAATTGTTCATGGAAGCTCTATGGCGCGTTGAGTAAGAAGGGGTCATTTCAGATTAGGTCATTCCAGGAGGAGCATACTTGTCCAATTATCTTTAACAATAAAAGGGTAACAAGTGTGTGGTTATTGAAGCATTTTTTCAATACAATCAAAGTAATGCCCGAGATCAAGAGTCCTCAATTTCAATAGTTAGTGAAGGAGTAAGTAGGGGTTAATGCGTCAAGGAATCAATGCAAGAGATCTAAGATGAGGGTGATGAAAATATTAATGGGCGGGTATAAAGAAGAATATGCGTATGTATGGGATTATGCTGGCGAATGCATGTTTCAAAACCCATCTAGTAGGATATATGTAAAGGTTATGGAGAGGCCACTCCCTGATCTTGAGCCTAGATTTGATAGATTTTATATCTGTTTTGATGCATGCAAATGGGGCTTCTTAGCTGGTTGTAAAAGAGTTATAGGATTTGATGGATGCTTTCTAAATGGTTTATGCAAGGGGGAGTTGTTAGCTACTGTGGGGAGAGATGCCAATAATCGAATGTTTCCGATAATTTGGGCGGTGATGAAGATAGAGAATAAGGATATTTGGTCCTGGTTCCTAAAAAATTTAATGGCTGACCTTGAAATAACCGATGAAGGAGGATAGGCATTCATGAGTGACCAACAGAAAATAGTTTCATTATCTATTAATTCACTCCAATTTAATATTAATCACTTGCACATTTTTTTTGACTTGTATTTATTGATTAGAATTTTTGTAGCGACTTATTCCTACATTGGCTGAGTTGATGCCACATGCTGAGTATAGAATGTGCGTGAGGCACATATACGTAAACTGGTCAAGGAACTTCAAAGAAGATAGGCTACAGAAGCAATTCTGGCAGATAGCAAAGATTACCAACATGGCTGATTTTAGATTAGTCGGACAAGGATTGTTGCAACTGACAAAGGAATGTTTTGATGCACTCTTCTAGATAGAAGCTAAGCATTGGTGTGAGGCCTTCTTCAGCGAAGAGTTCAAATGCGATATCATTGATAACAACCTCAGTGAAGCTTTCAATGGCAAAATTTTAGAGGCCAGGTGCAAACCAATCACCAGCATGCTTGATGATATTCGAGTTATGATTATAACTAGACTGCATAGGCAAAGAGATAAGGCTACGAAATGGACTAGAGACTATGGCTCTAGGATTGTGAAGAGATTGGATGCAAACATTGTTGCTAGTAAGTTCTGCCATCTAGTTTGGAATTGAGATAATGAATATGAAATTATTTAAAATCAGGATAAGTATGTTGTCAACTTGGATAGAATAAAGTGTTCATGTCGAGCTTGGTAATTGAATGGAATTCCTTGTACCCATGCCATTTGTGTTATTAAGATGAAGCAAGAAAATACATATGATTACCTACATAATTGGTACAAAAAAAAAAAAACACTCATACCTTGCTTCATACCAATTCATGATGCAACCTATTAGAAGCAGCAAATTTTCGGAGCCAACAAATCATGAAAGCCCTCTACCTTTGCTACTGAAGAAGCAAATAGGAAGGCTAAAAAGGAGACGAAGAATGTAGTAGGAAGAGGCATCAAGTCAGAGGATGAGTAGGACTGGGTCAAAGATGAAATGCTCCTATTGCCGTAAGGAATGGCACAATAAAAAAAGTTGTGAGTTGAAAAAGCAGCATCAATAGTAAGATGTAATGGCTAATTTAGTGCCAAGGACAGGACCCACTGAAGAGCTTCTTGTTGGGTCTTTTGAAGGGAGGACAAAAGGCCTTACTATAATGCCTAGTGAAGGGCAAACAAAAAGACTTATTGTAAGGTAAGTATCATCTTTGCCTCAGTAACTTTACAGTTCTTATTCGATAGAGTTTGATGGTTAACCATGTGTACTAGCTTCTCTTGTGTTTTTCCTCTGTCATGCACTTATAATTTGAGAAGTCTTCTTCATTTGTTTCCACCATGAAAATGAGTAGATGTCCAATTATTTGTTGTAGTTGGTCATAATCCTAATATAGTACATTGTTGTAAGGCCTACTAAAGGGCTAGAAAAAAGGCCCTGTTGTAGGCTCAAGTGTAGGGACAGTGACTGGAATGGGTAGGACAACAACAACAACAATTAAGTTCACTGTTAAGCAAACGAGAAAAAAATATCCTGTAAGTTGTACACCGCTGTGTTTGTCTTTTATGGGTTGAAATTTAAATTTGTTATGTTTCTCAGGTGAGAAGATGAACAACTGCACAAGTTGCAGAGGTTGCTCCCCCATTTGTTTCTGTTGAAAATGATGCACCACAGCGAACAAGAGGGGCTCTTGGAAAAATATTAAGGCAATATGGTTATGAGATTTACACAAATGAACGTACTAGAATGACTATTTTGAGTGTAAGATTTGTAGACCTTATGCATTTAATTTGTTGCACTTCAATTTATTTGGTTGACAATATCGCTATGTTCTTATGGCCTGAGAGAACTTTGGAGGTACTTCTCTCTCAAGGTGGGCCAACTCAAGAATTAAGGGTGCAGCCAAAGAAGAGTGCTCCAAAGAAGAAGACAGCGGGTATAGCTGCAAAATAGCCATCCAAAAAGAACCCAACATCAGCTCCATCTCAACCAATAATTGGGAGCAATAGTGATGATATGGACCAACACATGACACGTGCTAGAACAAAAATAGCTGCCGTAAAAAATAAGGAAAAGGAAGTAACAGAAAGCGCAGTTAAAGAACCTACACATTCAGTTCGAAAGAGTGCTCGGATTATGAATCAATTCAAAACTCCAAGAGGAAAATGAGATCGGGGTATTGTCAATATTGACTGATGGGAGGGTGCTGGATATTATATCATTGATGGTAGTTGCTGCCTGCATATTACCGTTTTTTTTTTTAAAGAGGGTGCTGAACTTTCAGTGATTGGGGAGTGAAGTTAGACATGTTTTTCTTTTGTAAACAATCAATCAATGTTAATGGCAATAGCTGTTTTATGTTATTTTCTCTTGTGTTGGTTTCGTCTAGAATATTAGCAAGTCAGTTATGCTGTATATTTTATTTTTGCTATTGGTGCAATGTTCTTATGATGTTGATATTATTTTTAGATGTGTGCATATACTGTTGCTGATTGAAGTTGTGGATGCTAATGAATTTGTGGGGTTCTGGTTGTATGTGCTAGTGCAAGAACAAGATGCAACTTTGGATGATGGTACATCTTGTTGCATCAACACTTGTATGGGCTGGTGCAAGCAGATGCACCAGCAACCCAATTGGTGCAAGAACAAGGTGCAAGAACAATGTGCAAGTCAAGTGATGTTTGAAACTAACATGTTTTTTTTTTAAAAAAAAAAAACTTGTGCAATACAAGTGATCACTTTGTAATCGCGACTGGCACTTAAATGATCACTTTTATAAAAACTTGGCACTAAAATGATCACTTTTTACAACTTATGGCACTAAAATAGTCAATCGTAAATTTTCCACTATCCCTTAATTTTTCCATGGTTTTCAGTTGTAGCAAACCAGCAAACCATCAAACTAGCAAACTAGTAAACCAGCAAACCATTACCAAATTTATGCAGCAAACCATTATATGTAAAGCAAAAATTAACCAAAATAAACATTGACAATACACAAATAAACAATAAAACTTTTAAGTTCTCACAACTAATGCATTCCAAAAGCACATTCCATTTCGCCATGATTTGCAGTTGCAGTAAACCAGCAAACCATTACCAAATAAAAAATGCAGCAAAAACTAATCAAAACAAACATTGACAATACACAACTAAATAATAAAATTTTGAAGTGCTCACAACTAATGCATTCCAACTCCAACTTTACATTTGTACCATAGATTACAAAAACAAAACCTTCCTTTCCATTTGAATAAACCAAAAACACATTTTCCTTATAAATAAGCCAATAGAAATGCATATTCCACGTCTTCGACTATGGTAGACATACAAACTTCTTCTCGTTACTCACTTCACATTTGAATAAACTACCCAAGAGAATAAGAACACAATCAATGCTAGATAAAAGGTTCTTTCAATTTTCAGCCTTGAAACCTACCTCTTCAAATGGTCGACCAAAGATGTTGAACCCTTCATTTGAGCTTGCATTGAGTCAACATCCTCCAACTCGTCCATTAACATAGATGGAGGTTGATTTCAGCCTTCAAGTAACTCCAAAATCGCCTCTGTCACTCAATTAGAGAACTCTCTATCAACGCATTTGAAATATTTGCACTTCGAGCCTTCTCTATATCTGCCGCACCCATGAAATCTTCTCCCAGGATTCAATTGAGTCCAAGCTGTTCTTCTTAGACTCAGTAACCCACAATAACAGTAACACTCACCATCTAATTCGTTTTTTTTTTTATAAGAATGTGAGCTGTTGCTAAAGCTTCTGCCCTCCATTTGTAAGAGCAAGCTGATAACTTTGGGAGAAAATCGAAATATGCACTCGAATTGGTCGAATTGGGGATTTAGGGTTTTCAACTTTCAGTTCTAGTCGAATTTTGGGATTTAGGGTTTCTAATTTAGGGGAAAAGACGCTAAACGGCGTCGTTTTGTTGTTTGTATGCTGATTGTACTCTCTGGCGATCTATGTCAACTTCAAAAATTAATAAAAAAACTGCTATGTCGGATTTCCGACCAACCAGATCGGCGTTGGCACTGAAATGATCGTTTTTCAAAATTTTTGGCACTTAAGTGATCCGATGGAAACTTTTGGCACTAAAGTGAGCATCATACATAACTTATGGCACTGATAGTGTACTTCTCCCCCTAGATTTAGCGCTAGCCATTAGCATCTATTCTCGCAATAGGGTTCTCTGAGGAGGTTGTGATAGAGGTCTTCAAACTATAAAGTCAACATACAATTTACCTAATTATGTAAAATTTAGATAATGGATTAAACGACTTGAGCCATCGGATCTAAGAGAATACCACACTTAGCCCAAGCAAGTATTATGTGGCTAGTGCATATATTTCGTAAAATTGAAGCAGGATCATAAGATTTGGAGAACTCATGTGGGATCCATCATTTTCAATAGTCCAAACTGAATTTAGGATATGAACTTACACTTGTAAAATAATTTCTTGTTATAGCGCATGTGTCTATATATATATAAAGGTTCAAATCATTTTAGATCTATCATGAAACAAAGTGCGGGATAGAATTTCCCCTTTTTAATTGATTGGTCATTCGATCACAAGAAAAAGCCTTATTTGCATGAAATTTCTTAGTCATGATCATTATCCACATTTCCTTAGACCTGATGTTCTAGACTAGAGTTAGGTAAGTCACAACATGCACATGTGGTTCAATAATATCCTATATAAAACCAACTAAAAAATGTACAATCTCATCCTCAAAATCTGTCAAAAGTTGCTCATTGTCCGAGTCCTCTAGTCATAGCAACCACTCCCTGCCCTCATTAGATCGAGTTATTATAGGTTCACCAGTTTTTGTATGGTTCGTTCTCGGACCATACACCTACCAGAGGGGGGTCTCACTTTAACATTATAATTTGTGACACCTTGAATTTAACTCACTCGAGTCAACCAAAATAAGAAAATATTTATTTTACTTAAGTCATGTGAGTGCCATGTTATTATTGTTTGCTCTTTGGCGTTTGTATAGGCGGATTTTTAGCAGTTTTATTGACAAGATGTTGATGGTAGGTAAATTCATTAGATAGGTACAAAGTTGAAGTTTATTTAAAGTAAATATGTCAAGATACAATTTAAGATTTTTGGTGGGCTTTATGTTTCAAGATGAAAAATGCACAGCCACTCTTGAAATAGTTTGTTATAATCAAAAAAGGTGTCTCCTAGTTAAGAAAACACGTGATTCTTGGTTGAGAGGAGAGGTAACTCTTGATCAAAGAAGACATGACTCTTGGTTATGGAAAAGAGATTAATGTTTATCTTAAAATGAGCATATCGATAGTTACAAACGAAAGTTATTCTTGAAATGAAGGTGATAATTGGGGATGAGGTACCTATTTTAAAGAGATGCGTTGATTGATTATTTGTGAATAGAGACAAATTCACATATTATTTATAATAATCATAATTGTTCATAAATGCTTCTTATTCAAAACCCTCTCTTCTTCTCTTTTGATATACACAACTTTAACACATTTAAGGTGCAATTTCAAGAGAGAATTGAGTAATTGCTGAACTCATTTCTTGCGGCTTTGGTATATATCCAAGAGGTATATTTGTTCTAAATCTAACAGTAATAATAATGGTAGTAAATAATATCTACTACTACTTCTCTATCTTCACTAGCAATCAAAATTCCTCCAACAATCTTAAGGTATTATTATTTTCATAGAAATGGAGAGAGCAGAAGTATTGAGTTCCAATAATCTTGAAAGATAAGTATCAATAAAAGTTTTGTTTTTGTTTATATACTTGAGTCATCTTCCTTGTTGCATATTGGATCATCTCATTTTGATTATAGTACTTTGAAATTTATGAATAAAAGTGTTGTGATAATCTTGACAAGGAAAAGATAATGAAAGGAAGTGCCGATGAAGAATTCTCTAAACTTTGTCAAATAATCTATATTAAATGTTTTGATCTTACATTAATACTAGTGACATTTGGAATGCCTTGGAGACCAAATGACAACATTGACAAATAAGGTACGAATAGAATTACTGCTTTGAAATATTTTGGATTTGTCATGATTAATGGAAAATCCGTGTCTAAGCAAGTAGATGAACTTTAAATATATATTGTCATACTCAAAGACCTTATGATTGAAGTTTATGAGCCTCCTTAAATTGTTGCAATTATTTCAAAATTGTCTTAAACTTGGAATGACTATTGAAATGAACTTCTTCACATGATTGAGAACCTTATCATGGATAATGTGATAAATACATTCAAATTGAGGAAAGTACTTGAGATCATGAGGATAGTTGTGTGAAAGAAGTTGTAAATAAGGGGCATTCTATTGAGAACAATAACATGAGTAGAGACAAAGAATGCATCAAAACAATGTCATGAGAAAATATGATTTGGTGGTATCATCATTTGCATATAAGTATAACAATGCTTATAAGTGTATTTACTCAAAATTTAGCAAAGAGTGTGGAGTTTATAATTTGCTAATATGTAGATGATATTCTAATTGCTGGTACAAGTATGCTTGGCATAAATGAAACTAAAAGGTATCCATCTTCTCAGTTTTAAATAAAAGATATGAGAGAAGTTGATACAATTTTATGTATCGAAGTGTTTAATGATAGTGAGGGTTATGCTTTAAGTCAGTGCCACTATGAAGGGAAAACCATTAAAAGATATCATCATTTGAGAATTAAAGATTCAAATATATCAATTAAATTGATGGAAAATACTAGACAACATTTTGCACAATTAGATATGCCAATGCAATTGGAAGTAGGGTGTATGTTATGTATTGCACTAGAACGGTGCATTGAATGGATATAGCTTTTATTGTGTGTAAATTGTCCAGATTTACTTATAATCCTAGTACAGTGCATTGAAATGCTATAAGTAGAATTTTTTGTTATTTAAAAAAAAATGCATTATGGTCTATTTTATGAAAGACAGCTAGTAGTATTAGAAGGATATGCAGATGCTAGTTGGATAATTAGCACAATTGATAATAGGTTAACATCCGAATGGGTTTTCAAGCTTGCAAATGGTATAGTCTCTTGGGCATCAAAGAAGCAAACATGTATAGCCCATTCAATGATGGACTATGAATTTATATCACTATCGGTGGCTAGTAAAGAGGTTGAATGGCTGCGGAATTTGCTACTGGATATAGAGTTGTTGCCACAACCAATTGCAACCATACCTTTACATTGTGATAGTGAGGTAATTATGTCTAGGGCATATAATAAAATATACAATCGAAAATCTAGACGTATTAGTTTGTGACGTAAGTATGCTCGACGATTAATTACTAATAGAGTTATTTTATCAATTTATGTTCATACAAATGATAACTTGGCTGATCCATGCACTAAGAGATTCTTAAGAGGTTTAATAAGCAGTATTGCCAAGGCAATGGGTTTTAGATCAATTGATAATAGTCAAATATAGTGGAAACCCAACTTTATAATTTTCAACAAAATTATTAAAGTTAAATGAGTGACAACAAGCTATTATAACTTGACGGTAATCAAGTACTGGGGCACAAGGTTAGTACTCATGAAAAGTTAGGAGGATGAGTGTAAGAAAACACTCTTAATGAACTTCAAGGTTTTAGCAAGGCAATGTTAAGGTAATAAATGTAGGAACTTATATGAACATAAGAAATGATGCCACTTCTAACAAAAGTCGGATGGCTTTTTGTAAATGTTCATAAATGTAAGAGGGAGCACAAGGCCATAAAAGTGTTTATGCATAAGAAATTTCTAACCAAATATGTATAAATTCATATGTGTGATAATTTGATTAATAAGTAGAATCATGGTTCAAAATTTTATCTACCACTAATTTCGTTATTGAAATTATTGACACTAATTGAAGGATCAAATCTTAACATATACTTGTATGTATGAATTTATGCAAATTAATGTAAATAACAAATTAAGTGGGGGATTATTGAAATAGTTTATTATCATAAGAGTTATGTCTCTTGGTCAAGAGAATACGTGACCCATGATTAAAAGAAGATGTAACTATTAATAAAAGAAAACGTGACTCTTGGTTATGAAAAGAGATAACTCTTCGTTTAAAAAGGAGGTTATCCGCAATTATGAAAGAAAACTATTCTTAAAATGAAGAGTGGTGATAATTGAGGATAAAATACCTATTCCTAAGAGATATGTTGATTGATTATATATGAATATAGATAAATTTACATATTATTTATAATAACCACAATTGTTCATTAATGCTTCTTTTTTATAATTTTTTTTTCTTCTTTTTTTATATACACAACTTTATCACATTTAAGGTGAAATTCCAAAAAAGAATTGAGTAAATGCTGAACTCATTTTTCTAAGATTTTGATATATATCTTGGAGTTATATTTATTCTAAACTCAACAATGATAATGATAGCAGTAAATAATATCTTAAAGATAATAAACGTCATCACATATCAAATTTCCCCAACACGGAAGGCACCGGTAGACTCAACTCAAGCCGTCATCGCGATCGCATCCCATGGAAAATGACTTGTCTCCCTATGCCCCACCACATTGCAAGGTCTCGCTGAAAGTGAACCTTGACCAAACAACAGTCGAGGAATCAACCGTCGTCGTACACTGATTTGGCTATAGAAGCGACGACACTCAAGTTCTTGTTTCCTACGTACTGTCTGAAGAAGCAATGACACTTTGGACTCGAGTTCTGGCTTCCTACATAAACCCGATCAAAGGCCCACTTCCGCTTTCACATTCTATTCTGAGCGGCCTCTCATGGCGGGCGAAGCAAAATCACATGTCTCTTCATCTTTTTCCTCTGTCTCCGCCCATCTTCCGAGGCACAAACGTGGGTCAAGTTCGGTTATTTATACACTGGCAGCGAAATCCAGATCTCAGACATCGTTTCCTCTTTGTTCTCTCACCTTATATGCGCTTTTGCTTACATTGACTCTTCGACCTATTAGCTCTCTGTCAACTCCTCCATCGAGCAATTCTTCTCCACCTTCACGAGCAGCGTGAAACGCAAGAATCCTTCGATCACCATGATGGGAGAATAGTAACAATTCGAATAATATCGAATCAACGCAGTGAAATAAAATAATCTCCTCTATTGTGTAAACTTAATAGGAATCGATATAGTTGAGTAAAATAAATACTAAGTATGCAAACACAAGACGATTTTTTTACGTGGAAAACCTCCTCGATATGAGGAGATCAAAAACCATGGGACTGGAGTCCACCCAAAATTCTTCACTATCAACAAAATTGGGTGAACAATGTTCTTCTCTAGCAAATACTAGAGGTACATAGCAACAAAGATTTTAAGAACATAATTCTTGGTAATACACATGAATTTCACAAAAGATCAATGATAAATCTGACCAAAAACGCAGGTTTTGATCAATCCATGAAAAAGCTAATGTATGGAGCTTCAAACGAAAATCAAACCGTTCAGATTCGGGAAAATTGCACCACAAACACGCTGACAAAATTTCAGCTCAATCAGACCACGAATCGACCTCTGATGCCAGCTTTATGTAAATCAGATATTGCCCCAACCCCAAAATTTTCTGCTTTCTCTTTTTCTCTTGTTATTATTTCCTTTTGCGGCTACTACTTTATAAAGATAGTGAGAAACCCTATTTCTCTATATAACTTATCATATAGGCTCAAGCCCTTTTGGGCTTGTAACTCATTGAGCTTCCTTCACATAGGAGTGAACCCAGCTAACAAATATCCCCATCACGACAATGTGGAGGGATTCACCATCCCTGCTATCAATTGGCAATGTTCAAGCTTCTCTCTTGGTAGAGTCTTCATCATCATATCAAAGCCATTATGATCCGTATGAATTTTCTCAAGTTCCAACAACTTTTAATCTAGAACATCTCTTATCCAATGATATCTAACATCAATATGTTTCGATCTAGAATGAAAAGATGAATTCTTACCAAGATGAATTGTGCTTTGATTATCACAAAATAGCACATACCTCTTTTGCTTGAACCCAAGTTCTTTTAAGAACTTCTTCATCCATAGCATCTCTTTATTAGCTTCAGTCGTTGCAATAAATTTAGCTTCGGTTGTAGAAAGTGCAACACACTTTTGCAATCTTGACTTCCATGAAACAGCTCCACCCGCAAAAGAAATCAAATAACCAGAAGTAGATTTACGAGTATCAATATCTCCTGCCAAGTTGGAATCTGTGTATCCAACTAACTCAAGTTTTCGGTCCCGAAACTGAGTTTCAAATTTGAAGTTCCCCGAAAATACCTCATAATCCACTTTACTACATTGCAATGTTCTTTGCTTGGATTTGACAAATAGCGACTAACAACGCCAACTGCATGCACCAAGTCTAGGCGTGTACATACCATCACATATATTAAGCTTCCTATAGCTGAGGCATATGGAACACTTTCCATATCTTTCTTCTCTTTGTTAGTCGTAGGACTTTGCTTCATATTTAACTTAAAGTGGGCAGCAAGAGGAGTACTAATCACTTTAGTCTTGTCCATGTAAGATTTCTGAAGTATCTTCTTGATATATTTCTCTTGCGACAAAAACAACTTCTTAGCATCTCTATCTCGGGTAATTCTAATGCCAAGAATATGCTTTGCCAAGCCCAAGTCTTTCATGGCAAAAGACTTGCTCAACTGTTTCTTCAATAACTCAATTCTTGAAGCATTCCTACCAACAATCAACATATCATTAACATAAAGTAAGAGAATAATAAAGTTATCATCAAAAATATTTTGGACAAACACACAATTATTCAAGAAAGTCTTCTTATAGCCCTCTTCTGTTATAACTAACGCAAACTTTTTGTACGACTGCCTTAGTGCTTGTTTTAGGCCATAGAGACTTTTCTTCAATTTGCACACATAATTCTCTTTCTCTTTCACTTTAAAACCCTCAGGTTGTTCCATGTATATCTCTTCCTTCAAGTCACCATGTAGAAAGGTTGTTTTAACATCCATTTGCTCAATTTCCAAATCTAGGGTAGCTACCAAGCCTAATACCACATGCATAGAAGACATTTTCACTACCGGAAAAAATATATCATCAAAATCAATACCCTTTCTCTGATCGAATCCTTTAACAACCAATCTAGCTTTGTAACGTGGAGAAGTATGTTCATCTTGCTTCAACCTATATACCCACTTGTTCTTCAAAGCTCTTTTACCTTTAGGTAACTTTACCAACTCAAAAGTATGATTATCATAAAGTAACTACATTTCATCTCGCATAGCATCAAACCAATTGCTTTTGTACTAATCTTCTATTGCTTCTGCATAGCACTCTAGTTCACCTGCATTAGTCAATAATACATACTCATCTTCAGAATACCTAGTGGAAGGTCATCAATCTCTAACGAATCTCCGGACTGAAACATCCAGTGGAACATCTAATTGAGCCTCATATTCAAGAATATTATTATCTGGTTCAACATATTCAAGAACATGTGCGTTATTTGGAACATTGACTTCCTGTTGCTCTTCATCAACCTGTGTAGGAATATTTGTAAGAGGAACTGAATCCAAATCAACCAAATTATCACTAACCTGTGGTGCTAAAATCATTTTTGCTTTCTCAATATCCTCTATTGTTTGATCTTCCATAAACACAACATCTCTGCTTCTTATAATTTTCTTTTCAACCAAATCATAAAATTTGTAACCAAGCATATCCTGTCCATAACCAATAAATATGCATTGTCGTGTTTTCACATCAAGTTTAGACCTCTCATCTTTGGGAATATGCACAAAAGCTTTGCACCCAAAGACACGCAAATAATCATAAGAAACATCTTTGCCTATCCAAACTCTATTAGAAACATCAAACTCTAAAGGAATTCATGGAGTAAGATTTAATACATGCACAACTGTACTTAAAGCCTCACCCCAAAAGGATCTAGGTAGCTTTGACTGTGAAAGTAAACATCTTACCTTTTCAATCAGTGTTCTGTTCATTCTCTCAGCTAAGCCATTTAACTGAGGCATCTTGGGAGGTGTCTTTTGATGTCGAATACCTTGTTGTCTGCAATATTCATCAAAAGGTCTAATATACTCTCCCCCATTATCAGTTCTGATGCATTTCAATTTCTTTCCAGTTTGTCTCTCAATTGAAGCCTGAAATTGCTTAAAAGCATCTAACACTTGATCTTTAGTTTTCAAGGTATGAATCCAAATTTTCCTTGAAAAATCATCTATGAAGCTAACAAAATAAAGAGAGCCACCAAGTGATTTTGTTTTCATAGGACCGCAAACATCATAATGCACTAAATTCAGTATACCTGACTTTCTTAAAGGATGGGAGCTTTTAAATGCAACTCTCTTCTGTTTTTCTGCTAAACAATGAGTACACTTCTTTAGCACCGAACTTTTCAATCTTGAAAGGAGCTTCTTCTTGGCCAATATTGACAAACGCTTCTCATTGATGTGGTTGAGTCTCTTATGCCATAACTTAACTGCATCTTCGGTGTCTACTGCATTAATTTTGTCTGTAGACAACTTTGCCTGGATAATGTACAACGAATAATATTTTTCACCTCTAGTCACAACAAGAGAACCTTTGGTGAGCTTCCATTGACCATTACTGAAGGTGCTGCAATACCTCTCATCATCCAACTTGCCTGTAGAAATCAAATTCAAGCGGATATCAGGTATATGTTTAACATTATTTAATACTAACCTTGTGCCATTACTGGTTTCTAGGCACACATCACCGATGCCTACAGCTTGAGCTAGACCATTGTTTCACATCTTCACAGATCTGAAGTCACCTAACTTGTATGATGTAAAGAAATCCCTACGAGACGTAGCATGAATGGATATACCACTATCAATTACCCAACTAGTCTCATCACCATAAAAAATAATGAGAAAGTCTTCTTTAAGTGCAACAGCATGATTGTTATCATTATCATTATCACTTTTCTTCTATTTACCTTTCTCCTTTTGTTTCTCCCTTTTTAAGGGGCGACAAAACTTCTGAATATGTCCCTTCTGATGACAATAATGACATCGGAATAAAATAATCTCTCCTCTTGTGTAAACCTAATAGGAATCGATATAGTAGAGTAAAATAAATACCAAGCATGCGAACACAAGACGATTTTTTTACGTGGAAAACTTTCTCGATGTGAGGAGATCAAAAATCTCGGGACCGGAGTCCACTCGAAATTCTTCACTATCGACATAATTGGGTGAACAATGTTCTTCTCTAGCAAATACTAGAGGTACATAGCAACAAAGACCTCAAGAACATTATTATTGGCAATACACATGAATTTAACAAGAGATCAATGATAAATCTGATCAAAAACGCGGGTTTTGATTAATCCACGAAAAACCTGATGTATGGAGCTTCAAACAAAAATCAAACCATTCAGATTCGAGAAAATTACGCCACGAACATGCTGACAAAATTTTAGTTCAATCGGACCACAAATCGACCTCCGATGCCAGCTTTATGTAAATCAGATATTGCCCCATCCCCCAAATTTTCTGCTTTCTCTTTTTCTCTTGTTACTATTTTTTTTTTTTGCAGCTACCACTTTATAAAGACAGTGAGAAACCCTATTTCTCCATATAAATCATATGGACTCAAGCTCTTTTGGGCTTGCAACTGGGCTTCCTCCACATATGAGTGAACCCAGCTAACACACCACTCTGCTATCAGTGTGGCAGCAGCGTGGGCAGGCCGAGAGGATCCTTTAGCTTTCGTTTCGATGCTCGGTGAGTCTTCTTCAAGAAGGTCCTTTATCGAGTCTACCATAGAAAAGGCAAGGCTTTATGGGTTTAGTGGGGTTGATCTCTGTGGGGTCTTGCCCAGTAGGAGCATTAACATGACCAATTTGAGTGCCCTTTTGCGGGAGTAGAGAGATGGAGTAGATGCCGAATCAAGAAAATCTGGGAAACCTCCGTTGCTTTTAGTAATGGGTGTGTATAGTCAACCCATTTTTCACTCCGTGAGTTACCCACTTGACTCAATTCAGAGAAATTTGGACTGGGTTCACCTAAGTGCGTATGATTACCATCTCCCCACCAGGGAAAGATTTGCGCTCCCTCACGCAGCTTTATTTGACCCAGCAAGCCATAACTACACAGGCTTCTGCATCACTTGGTTGCTGACTAGAGGATTTCCCGCTAGAAAGCTGGTTCTGGGCTTGCCCTACCATGGCTATGCTTGGCAGCTCGAGGATTCGAGCGCCAATGCCATTGGCCATCCAGCAGTGGGGCCTGCTGTGACGGTGGATGGGTCATTTGGATACAGGGCTATAAAATCTTATGTCCGAGATTTCGGTTATGGAGCCAGTCCTGTTTATAATGGTACATATGTGGTGAATCTTTTCAGAAAGGGATCGGAATGGATCAATTTCGATGGTGTGGAGGCCATCCGAGCCAAAGTAACTTATGCCAAGGAAAAGGGGCTCCTTGGTTACAATGTGTTTCAGGTCGGCAATGATCAGAATTGGGTCCTTTCTCAGACGGGTTAGGATTAAGTACCTCACAGGAATTTCTGAAGGTTTTAAAAAATTATTGCATTGAAAATGTAGAACTAAATGTAATTCAAGGACTTAATTGCCTTGTCATCTCAAGAGGCCAGTGAAGATCAGCAACACAGGCGATGGTTCTGGCTTGCCATTCTTATTTCGATTGCTGTAATTGTTCTCGTTATATTTGGCCTGATATGCTACTTACAGAGGAGAACATTGGAATCAAAAGGTACGTTTTCTAAACTTTACTGGAGGTTGTGGGAATCAGGAACATTGATTTAGGAAGAGTTAAAGTTCTAGATACAATTTCTTAATTTTAGTAGCCGATTAAAGACTCTGGTGTGTAAAGGTGAAAGTCCTGATAGTGGTACTCCCTATCTGCAAACATTCAGTTATGCTACCCTCAAAGCAGCAAATGATGACTTCTTAAGTGAAAATAAGCTTGGAGAGGGTGCATTTGGACCTGTTTACAAGGTAAGATATATGAGGCCATAATTAATGTAATGATTATTATTCTCTGTTTCATTGCAAATCCTATGAAGTATGTGTTGGGAGAACGAACCACGATTGAGGGCCAGATTTGGTCCTTTTGCTCTATAACATGCATTTGTTGTTGTATAATGTGAGCAAGGAAAATAGCTCAGCCCCAAATATTTTTCTTATTTCTTATGCTCAAGAATATGTGGTCCTTCTCATGTATAGTCTGATTTATAATTGAGAAAGTGAAGGTAATGGGAACTTTTCGACCAAAAAAAAAAAAGAACTGGCATCACAACACAACACAATAAGCTTGAGATTTTTAGTGATGCAGCGTAGGTCTTCTTAATTATGGATGCGAGCTTGTAAGTTTCATCATAGGAGGTTGGACTTGGATGCCTTCTGCTCAAGTTTTGTTTTTCATTTATGTTCCTTGGGGTTATGTGACATATGTCATAGACAAAAGACTGGCTTCCGGCATAAATAGTGAATAGTTTTGTTGAGTCTACCATGTTCAAGTGGAAGTCAGTTGCCCTGTTCTGAACATCGGCATACCTGTTGCTCAGGGCAAGTTGCCCAAAGGACAGTACATTGCAGTGAAGAGACTTTCGAAAACTTCAAACCAAGGGCTCGAGGAGTTCAAGAACGAAGTTATGCTCACTGCCAGCCTGCAACATGTCAACCTCGTTCGCCTTCTTGGATTTTGTACCAACAGGGAAGAAAAGATGCTGATCTATGAGTACATGCCAAATAAGAGCTTGGACTTCTACCTACTTGGTTCGACATCTTTCATGCTTCTTACGATAGTCATTGATCAAAACCTGGGTTTTTTTAAGTGACATCTAGTGTGATACTCCAAAAAGCTTAGATGTGTCCTCAGTTCCACTACAAGGGCTAGGGCAGGTGGACCCTTTTAAGCATTTGGGCTACGCAATGGTACGCAATGCTCTAATTTCGCTTCCTGTTCTGATAGTCTTTAGGTTTTGATGATGCAGATCCAATAAGGAAATATTCACTGGATTGGGTGAAACGTGTTCATATCATAGAAGGCATTACACAGGGGCTTCTTTATCTCCAAGAATACTCGAATGTCACAATAATTCATCGAGACTTGAAAGCCAGCAATGTTCTTCTGGATGATGAAATGAACCGCAAGATTATCAGATTTTGTTTGGCGAGAATATTCAAGAAGGATGACATTGAAGCAAATACCAGCCGAATTGTCGGGATGTAGTAAGAGAGCGAACTAGGCCCTCCTAGTGTTACCTCATAGGTATTCTTCTGCTAAAAGCCTGCTGCTTAAAACCAATTTTTGTTATTGCATATAGTGGGTATGTTTCGCCAGAATATGTGAGGAAGGGCATACACTCGATGAAGTACGACATCTACAGCTTTGGGGTACTGCTGTTGCAAATCATCAGTGGTAGAAGGACCTCATGTTACTACGGCCTGAATGAAAATCTGAATCTTCTTGATTATGTAAGTAGAGATTATTTGTGATTCCAAAAGTTTCTGGGCTCAAATTTAGGAACATGAATTTTGACTTTTAACCAACTGGCGTTCTTAATTTCAGGCATATGAGCAGTGGAAAGACGATAAATGCATGGAGTTCATTGACCCGTCTTTGGATGACTCTTCATCATCCTGTAAGCTCTTGAGATGCATGCAAGTG
This sequence comes from Eucalyptus camaldulensis, assembly GCA_019915185.1. Lineage (NCBI taxonomy): Eukaryota > Viridiplantae > Streptophyta > Magnoliopsida > Myrtales > Myrtaceae > Eucalyptus > Eucalyptus camaldulensis. Next base: position 2,789,853 of record JAHSVA010000008.1, read on the forward strand.
GCTCTTCTATGCGTGCAAGAGAAGCCTGGGGACAGGCCATCCATGTTGGAAGTCTATTCAATGCTCAAGAATGAATCTTCAGCCGTGAACTTCCCCAAGAAGCCTGCATTTTCAATTAACAAGGATGAAGATGAGGATGGCAAGTGCTTGCTTAAGGAAGCAGTTCATTCCGTCAATGATGCATCAATTTCTGAATTGTTTCCTCGCTGATTGTACATTGCATGTATCCAGTGTTGTGAATACTAATACCATATAGAGATTCTTTTGTTAACTTATTTGGTTGCCTAGTAATTCGTATGTGCCAGTGGCATTTTTTTCCCCAATTAATTGTAATATTTTTTGACATCTGTGTATATATATATATATATTTTTAATCATTTAGAGGCAGTTCAAGTTAGAAATGATCTATACCTAATCCGGTTCAATTCCACCTAGGTACCGAGAATCAGACCAGAGGGATTGGTTTCTAGTTTCTAGAATTGGGGACTGGACTGACCAGTCCGGTTCAGTTCCTGGAAGGTCTGATCTGGTTGCCTGCTCTGTTTATTCCTAGCCTTTGCTTGTTCATACCATGAACTCAAGGCGTCGTTCTCACAATCGGCTTGAAAAGACTTGAGAGTCATGGGCAAATCAGACCCCAAACCACACAAATCCGGCAATGTTCTTTCTTCCATCTTAATATAGGTTTAAGTGATGGGACGATTCGGAGACTTTTGCCTACACAGCACACAACTACACCTAGAATCTAGCAATCTCGTGAAAATGAACGGCGAGACACGGGAAATGTAATACGAAAAAAGGGCAAAATACAGATCATTACCTTGACGAGAACCGAGATGGAAGAAACAGAGCAAGAGAGGAGGCGAGAGTTGAGATGATACCGCGAGAAGGTGGCGTCAAGCTTGAGCAAAAGGGATGCGACTAAGGCGAGAGAAGGCGACGCCGCGCCGCCATTTGAGAGAGAAGGACTGAAGAACGAGGCATCTCGTAAGCTGCGTGAGCTTAGACGAGATTATTGATTAGGTTTCAAGATTACACTCTTAACTTCACGGTACTATTCTTTAAGAAATTGAAAAACAAATATAAATTGGTCCAATCAAGGTGATTTGGTTCCCACCATGGAGTCCGAAACCAAATAAAAGATCACTAGTTCCATAAAATTGGAACAAGGAACTAGACTAGTGCTGCCTAGAACCACCCAAAACTAGTCAATTTGATCCAATCTAGACGGTCCCAGTTCGTTTGGTCCATCTTGCTTAATCCTAGTTCAAGTGTTCCTTCTTCTGTCTTGTATCCTATTAAGGGAAATATATATATATATATATATATATATAAAGACGTCATAAACCTATTATATTAATATCAATTCGATCTTAAATTTTTTAATTGGATCAAATTTAATTTTAAATATTTTTATATTAATACAAATTCAGTTTATCTACCTAACTTAGGTTGGAAATCATTGACGTAGACATTAGTCATTCTATGTGATATGACCAGTGTTGACGTAAATATTTTTAAATAATATTTTAACAACTTTTCAAAAAAAAATTTATGATTTTTGTTTTTATTTTCCTTTTCTATTAATTTTTATTTTCTTTTTTCTCTTTTCATTTTGGCCAACGAGGGCCAACAAACCCTCGCTACCCGCTAAATGACTTAAATTAGTCAAAAATTGTTGATGTGGACGTCGACTATCTTACGCAGCACTATAAATGCTAACATGAACCTTTTTCTTTTTTTCGGTGAAAATTTAGTTGGAATGAGGTGACTCTCATGATCTGGTCGTTGGGATAGAGTGGGTTCGTGCTCCGTTAAAAAGAGTTTTTAAAATATAAAGTCAACTTACAATTCTAGAAAATGCCACATGTAGCCCAAGCAAGCACTTTACGTGACTAGTACATATATTACTTAAAATTGAGTCGGTATTGTTAGATTTGGAGAACCCACATGGGACCACCCTTTTTAATGGTCCACACTGAAATTAGAATATGAACTCACCCCCGCAAACTAATTTCTCTTTGCAGCCCATGTGTGTGTCTATATTTATATGAAGGTTCAAATTACTTAGATCTACCGTGGCGACGGGGTGAGCGTGTGGATTCAAGCCAGCATGCCGGTAGAGCAGATTGTGTTCGGCTTCCCCTTCTATGGGCATGCATTTGCCCTCACAGATGCCAACGATCACAGCTACCTCGCGCCTGTCACCAGGTCGGCGATATCCTCCAACGGAAATATCATATACAATCAAATCACGACGTACATATCCCAAAATGGCGCTACCATGGTGTACAACTCCATGGTGGTGTTTGCCTATTGCTATGTTGGGATGGCATGAATCAATTACGATGATACACAAACTATCTCTACCAAGGTCGCGTACTCCAAGGGAAGAGGACTTAAAAGTTACTTTGCGTGACATGTGGCTGGTGATGACAATTGGGTTCTCTCTCGAGCAGGTAAATTTATGAGATATGTTACATAGCATCAATTATGGGATAATTATCCAAAAAATCACAAACTTATTATACTTTTATTAATTTAGTTATAAACCGTTCAATTTTATCACTTAAATCTTCAACATTTTCACGTTTTAGTAATTGATCAATCTGGTTAATTTTATTTAGAAATTGCTGACGTGGATACTGACTATCGTATGTGGTATGGTCCATACTGACATTGACAATTTTTAATAATATTTTAATATTTTATCAAATTATTTACTAATCTTTTTATTTTTCCTTTTTTCTGCATTCTACTCTTCTCCTTCTTTTTTTTCCTACTTTTCTCTTCCTTTTTTTTTATTTTTCTTTTCCCCTCCACTAGCAACTGTCAATCTAGCCATCGACGAGGCCTGAGGGTGGCCAACAAAGGGAAAAATGGAAAGAGAAAGAATTTAAAAATAAAAAAGAAGAAGAGAAAAGAGAAAAAAAAAACCTAAAAAAATATTAAAATATTTTTAAAATTTGTCTATGTCAATGCCGATCATGACAAGTAAGATAGTCAACTTTCATGTCAACAATTTCTAGCCAAAAATGATTGAATGGACTCAATCGGCAAAATGTAAAAGTATTTATGACTTAATTGAGAAAATTGAAAGATTTATGATTGAGTTGGCAAAAATTTAATAGATTTAGGATATTTTGGACAATTTTCCCTCAATCATGCATTGGAAATTTTGTAGTATACATTCTATTTCCCAAGTTTAGCCCTAACCCTAGCTACATATAGCATATAGTATAGTAAATGTCTTTCAAACATCATCTTATCAAGTCCATAACTCCTTAAAAAAATAAAAAAATCTCTATGTGTTTAGATCAAATTTACACTGCATGTTCATCTAAGATGGAAGGAGATTCTTTTTAGAGATATTGTAATTCACCATAGTTAATATCAGAATGGACTTAGTCATTTGAGGGACAATGTTTTTTTTTTTTTTTCCAATGAAGTACAAGAGTGTGAAGGAAAGGAAAATCTTGCTAAGCTCTCTATGTCCAAGGAAGAATAAATGGCTCTGGATGTTTGACTTTTTAAATAACGCGCACACACATATATATAAGTCAAGTCCGACCCCGTTTTATTCAATCTTATATTGATTAGATCATTTTGCACGAAGAGGCAGTTTGCATTGGGGAAGCAAAATAGCCTATCACGTCAACAAATGGTCAAACTGATATTTATTTTCAAAGATGTCAGAGATTTGGTTCCACTTCGTCGTATCCATCCTTGCCTGTTTCCTCCCTGCATGCTCTGACTAAAGAAAAATGTCAAAACTTTTCCCGATTAGTGGATCAAATTTATGAGTCTAATTTTAGTCTCCTTCAATTTTCAACCTGTTGTTGCAGCTTCAAGCTCGTGGTGACCTAGACGACGTCAGAGGAGACATTATTTACTTGTGTTAATCGAAGTTTGGTCCAATAATGTGAAGGATTTATGGCATCCCATCTCACAGTAAAATGTACTCTTAGCAGAGGAACTAAAGCAAGATCCAATGATGTAATGGATTTATAGAATCTCTCTCTCAGACATAATTACGAGTTTGACAGCCGGCAAGAATGGAAAGGAAAAGAATGTATTTCAATAACCAATAGAGAAAAAGGATTCGAAAGGATTGGATTAGAATGATGTTGGGGATGCAAACGAGAGGAAAAGCAACGAGAATAACGCATATATATATATATATATATATATATATATATATTGCTAGTGAAGAAGTAGGAGGAATCTGTTTATTTAATGGACAAAAATTTGTTGACATCAAAAGAGGTTTAAAATATACATGAGAAACTTTAATAATCCCTTTCGATCCACTTTCTCAATTCTGACGAGATTGTGACTTTAGAATCATTTCTTCCCCTTTCAACCCCTCTCTATCGAACTATATGTTTGATGTCGAGAACCTCAACCCGTTTGTCCAAATTGGCCTCCTATTGAAAATTGAACATGTAAAATTTCTTGTTAGGCATGAGATTGAATAACAAGATAGGCTCGATCATAGGTTGGATGTGGTGAGACAAGACCCGTCTATTTGGTCAATCATATTCATTGCCAAAAGGGAAAAAGACAAAAAATTGTAAATTATACTCATTGTGATATATTTATTTGAGGTTTTTTTTTTTTGTGACATAAAAAATCTCAAACTATACTAATTATGACATGTTTACCCAAAAAAAAATTATGACAAAAAAACTCTAAATTTATATCTATGTAACACATTTACTCTCTATCGAGATTTGGTTAGGTGATTTTCAATCAAAACAATTTGTTTTCTATTTAACTTAAATTGCGTGGGTGTCATGTTCATACTATTTGCTTTTTGGCATCAGTATAGGCAGATTTTTAACTGGGAAAAGTACTAAAAAAATCTTAAACTTATGACATTGGTACAAATTCACTCATAAACTTTTTAATTAGATCAATTTAATCTTAAACTTTTTTACATTAATACCAATTTAGTCATTCTGAGGCTGGGCATCATTGATGTGGATGTCGGCTAGCTGGTGTTGAAGTGGACATTGATCGATTGATTGGTGAACGCTGATGAAACAATTTTTAAATAATTTTGTTTTTTTTTTCAATTTTTTTATTAATTTTCCTCTTCTTCCTTTGAGCCTTCTTCTCTTGTAGTGGCCGGTGAGCTGTTCTCTTGCAGTGGTGGGCAAGCCTCCGACAACTTGTCAGCCACTGGGTGAGGGCTGTGAAGCCCCTGTCGGCTGGCAACAAGGGTCATGGCCCTTCCCCATTGCTAGTGAGGGCCTTGCAACCCTCGCTTGGCCTTGCTCAAGGCTGTGAGTGAGGCCGGCCTTGCCATGGCTTAATTGCAGGTGAAGGTGGCCTTATTAGTGGCTAGCGAGGCCCTAGCGACATTTGTGTGGCATTTGCGTGGCGAGGGTGCAGCCCTCGCCGAATGGCCGGTGAGCCGTTGGAGGAGAAGAAGGCCAAGAGGAAGAAGAGGAAAAGGAAAAAAAGGAAAAAAATTAATAAAAATAAAAAATATTTAAAAATTATCAGCAGAATTGAATTGATATCAATACGAAAATGTTTTAGTCTAATTGAACAATTTATAACTGAATTGGTACAAATGCACTGATTTATGACTTTTTTTTTTTTTTATACTTCTCTCATTTTTAACTTTTATAGACATAATTTTGACGGAGAATAAATATATCACACATATATACTTTTGAGATTTTTGGTGTTGGAAAAAAAATGATGATATAGTTTAGAATTTTTGATAACTTGTCAAAATGAAAACTCCACATCCACGACTAGGACGTAAGGCAACAGTAGACTAGAAAGCGTAGCGATCGCATCCTATTAAAAACGAGTCGTCGCTAAATGGCCCCACATTGCAAGACCCTCGATGAGGAAAGCGAACCTTGAACAACTGTGGAGGAACCAACCGTTGGACACTGATTTGACTGAAGAAGCGACGACTCTTGAGTTCTTGTTTCCTTCGCAATGTCTGACAAAAACCAATGTCTGAAGAAGCAATGACACTTGAGTTCTGGTTTCCTACGTATACCCGATTGAAGGCCCCAACAAAGCGGTTTCCTTCCTCCTCCCGTAAATCTCAAACTGCCCACTTCAGCTTTCACATTCTCTTCCGAGCTGTCTCCCATGGCGGGCGAAGGCAAGATCACCTATTTCTTCATCTTTTCATCTTCCCTATTTTAATTCGAATCTGGACAACCAAACGTAGAAATAAGAAGATTTGCAATCCCATCTCATCTTAATCAGCTCAACGAAAAGGGCGACCTATTGCATGCCCTGTTAGTTACGGCGTCAACGAGAAACTTGAATGAGCTCCTCACTAAACAACGCGGGAAACCTACAAAGTAACATCAACAGACTAGCAAGACAATGATAGATATGACTGGCATTAGAGGGCTTGTTTGGATCTATTCGTGGATGGACTGGTTTTTCAGACATTAGCATTGATTCCCACTTCCACAATCCAGGAAAGATAGTGAATGCTGCATCTTGCGGTCCCTTAAATCACCGTTGGAGTTCCATGCACGGAGCACGGTCAATTGATGAGAAAACGAATAGCTCGTTCCCCACGCATCATAGTTGACGGAGTCAACCATTGTCCTCGAGATCCACTACATCTCGATCGTTGAATCGTGTGGATCTTACATGGAACTCCCATGATCTAATGATTGGGATATAGTGGATTCACATGCGTCAGGTGCATGCAATGCATACTCCATAAATAGGGCCTTTGAAAAATGAAGTCATCGAATGAGTTTGCTCATTATGTAACATTGCATTATGGATTGGAGGATTTGAGTTGTCGGATCTGAAGAATACCAAATGCAGTCCAAGCAAGCATTTCACGAACCTAGCGCATATATTTTATTAAAATTGAATGGGGATCGTCAAATTTGAAGGACCCATATAGGCTACAGTTCACTGCAAGTGTCAAAATTTGCCACAAATGGACGCTTAAATGTCAAAAGTTAAAAAATGTTGCCATTTTTTTTTTTAACATTGGGATATTTAAGTGCCAATTCCAGTGAGGTGCAATTGAAAATCCGACATAGCATTATTTTAAGAATAAATTAGTTTATGTGGCTCGCTGGAGTTGCCTACTCAGCAATAAATGTGCAAAACAACGTTGTCTTGTTCCCAAAATTGATTTTCAATATAAATATTAATTAAATTAAATTAAACAATAATAAAAAAAGGAGTGATAGTAATCAACGAGGGCCTCTAAGGCCCTCGCTGATTTGTTGCCACCCCACCATTGCTAGAAAGGGCCAACGAGGTGGGGCGAGGGTCAGTTGAGGTCGCTAGCATGGCCAATAACCTTGGCCGACCACCAGTGAGGGCCTATAGGCTCTTGCTTAGATCTGGGGCGAGGGCTCACAATTTCTCCCCTAGATTCAACAAGGAACTCGCCCTAGCTGGTGGCAACCCTTGGCTCGATTGGGCAATGCCCAACGACTTCGGTCAACCCTTGCCCCATCGTCGCCGGCCCTTTTCGGTGATGTTGGGGCGACAGCAACAGTGAGGGTTGTAGAGGACCTTGTTGATTTGCTACAGCTCGTTTTTTTTTTTTTTTTTTTTAATTTAGTATGTTATTTTAATCTAATTAATATTTATATTAAAAATCATTTTTAGGGATTAAATGACATTATTTTGGGACAAGCTAGTTACATCAACATCACATGAATAATTTTTTTTTTTAAATAATTGCCACCTCAACAAAAAAAAGTCTTTGGAAAAGGCTACATTAGCATTTTGGCCGGAATTTTTCGCCGTTAACATGTAAGTGTCTATTTCTTCTTCAATTGTGACATTTAAGTATACATTTTGAAAGTTTTGACATTTAGGTGTCCATTCATGTCAAGTTTTGGCACTAGGGAGTGTTTGGAACTCAATCCATTTGTGATCCATCATAACTCAAACTCACTTTAGAACATGAACAATCACTCCTATAATAATTTCTCCTTGTAGCCCAGACTTGTGAGTAATCTATCATGAAAAAGATTGCAGAAAAGAACTTCCCCTTCTTAATTGATCGGGTCAGAGCACAGGAAAGAGCCTTATTCACATGAAATTTCTTAGTCACGATCATCATCCCCGTACCACTAAACTTGAGCCCCACATGCGTATGCAGTCCGATAAATCCTGTATAAAGCCAGCTAAAATCCGTACAACCTCCTCCGTGTAACTCATAAAAAATGGCTTCCGACTATAATCGTGTCCTTCTCTCTCTTCATCTCCTTTCTCTCTCTCTCTCCTCCAAATCGACTTATGCATGGCCCAAAACGTCAAAGGAGGCTATTGGTTCCCGGACAGCGGCATCACAGCCTCCGGCATCAACTCGGCCCTCTTCACTCATCTCTTCTGCGCATTTGCTGACGTCGACGTATCCACAAACCAGGTAGTCGTATCGGCGTCGCCCGCTTAGTCTTTCGCGGCCTTCACTCGTGATGTCCAGCGGAAAAATCCATCGGTCGTAACCCTCCTGTCCATTGGCAGCGGGGGTAACAAATCGATCGCGGACAACATTGCATCTGTGGTGCGCCAGTCGAGCTCCCGAAAGTCTTTCATTGATTCCTCCTTTGCCCTGGCTCGGTCGAACGGCTTCCATGGCCTCGATCTTGATTGGAGCCCCAGATAGCGACGAGAAGATGGCCAACTTGGGGTTGCTCCTCCAGGAGTGGCGGGCTGCGGTAGCTGCTGAGGCGGCCAGCTCGGGCAAGGATGCTTGCTTTTGTCAGCAGCGGTCCATTACTCGCCGCACCACTGGTCTAACACAAATTATCCGGTGGCTGCCATGGCGGCGAGCTTGGATTGGATCAATGCGATGGCCTATGATTTCTATACACCCGGTTGATCCTCTACCAAGGACCACTTGCGGCTCTCTACAATCCAGGTATGGGTGGCAACTTTGACTTTTGAGGTTGTAAACTTTGACTATTCTTTGGTACAACGAAATTTCCTTAATTTTCTGTATCAAGACTCAAAAATTCTGTTACCTCAACGTCAAGAGAATTACAACACAATTTTCCATTGAAAGCATAAAGTGTTATTCGACGAGTAATTCACATGGTTTTGTTCTTTATTTAAAATCCTCTATCAGTCCTCGTTAAATTCATTATTTTCTTGATAATGAAACCGTCAGTCCTTTTAATTTAGGGAATGGGGTTAAGCGTGTGGATTCAGGCCGGCATGCCGGCAGAGCAGATCGTGGTCGGAATTCCATTTTATGGTAGCGCATTCGCTCTCGCAGATGCCAACAACCACGGCTACTTTGCGCCCTTCACTGGGATGGCAATATCCTCCGAGGGGATGAGGTTGTAAAATCAAATCACGACGTACATATCCGTAAACAACGCTACCACAGTGTACAACTCCACGGTCGTGTCTGCCTATTGCTATTCTGGGACGACATGGATCAGCTATGATGATATACAAACCATCTGTACCAAGGCGGCGTACACTAAGGAAAGAGGACTTAAAGGTTACTTTGCATGGCATGTTGCTGGTGATGACAACTGGGTTCTCTCTCAAGCATCTGAGTTTATGATATCCGTTTTCCATCCTCGGCAGTTTCCTCTCTTCATGCTCTGATTAAAGAAAGAGTCAAAACTTTTCCAGATTACTTAATCAATTTTCAACGGTCTAGTTCTAATTCCTTCAATTTCAACCTGTTGTTGCAGCTTCAGCTTCAGCTGATATTGCGAGCAAGGAATTAACTCACCCCATATATTTTTCTTACTTAAGATCGAGCATATGTGGTCCTTGTCGTTTATAGTCTGATTTATAATTGAGAAGGTGAAGGTAATGGGAACTATACGACCAAGAAAATTAATGGTAATGTGAACTTGCTACCCTTACCACGAGAGAGAAAATCTTCCATTCGTTGAAGCAGAAAGAATCGGCATCACAACACAACCCAACAAGCTTGAGATAATTAGAGATGCAGCGTAGGTCTTCTTAATTATGTATGAGAGCTTGTAAGTTTCATCTTAGGAGATTGGCGTCACACCCCAACTCCACAAGGATAGGAGCATGACTTGATTGTCCTTTCTCCAATTTCAACCTAGTACTACAGCTTTGTCACGACCTACCCTTGGGGGGAGGGAATGGGTTTAGAGATATTGCCTAAAGGACGGACCTAAGGCTCATGATTAAGCGCGGGCTCTCCCAAGCCCATACCTCACATGACATTGGAGTATTCTAAAGAATTTCGCAAAAAGGAGTCGCCACTAGCCTATTGGAGTCGGCTAGAAACCAAGTGAGGTATGAGAGTATACCTCACTTCCTACGCAACCAGAGAATCTAGGGTTGTGAACTTATTGCACTAATTAACCAATTAGTGTCCTTTCGGTACCTAATCTTGTTCATTTTAAAAGAAATGATTTTTGTTATGCAATGTGGATTGATGAGGTGATCATGTGGGTACGCAATCATTAAAGTAACAACCATAATTACAATGATCCTAATTGCAGTAAAATTAAACACGTGTAATTAAACATAATTAGATATGCAAATTAAACATACGATATAATCAAAATACGAGCGAATAAAAGCCAAATTACGCTAAGAAGACAATATATGGCAATTCCTAACCAAACCCCATCATTTTTGGATTTTCAATTTTTTTTTTAAATTTTTAAAATTTAATTATTTTAAAAAGAATAATAATAAAATAATATTTTTTGGGGGCCGGATCGGATCGGGTCTGGTTAGACCGGATCTGGGTCCAACCCAATTGAGTGGGTCAAGCTAGACCTGCCCGGGTCAGGCCTGCATGAGGGCGGGCCAATCGACCTCCCCAAAAGAAGGCAGGCCCCACCATGGTCGAGCCTGCAGTTAATTGCAAGTTGGGCCCATTTGACGAGCCCAACCTCTTTGCAAAAAGGGTTCCTCGCAAGCCCACTACCCAGATTGACCCTGGGTCGTCGGCCTGCGAGGCAAGAGGGGAGTTGATCAGGCTAGGTCATGGATCTAGCCCAGTCCAGCCCCTTCCTCCTTTGGTCTACAACTCCCAGTCGTGACCAGAGGAGGAGTGGCCATGCCCAGGTGGTTCTTCAGCTCAAGCATAGCGGCGCCGGCTCAGATAAGGCAGAGAATGATGCTCGTCCCCCGGCCAGGCCGCAGAGTTCCCTCCGGCAGTCAAATGGTCTCTTTAAATAAGGGGCCAAGGGCTGATTTTCAGCTTTGCATAATAATGAGAAGGTGGCATATGCAGCAAATTCGAGGAGGCTCAGCTTGGCCGAGGCCTGAGCATTGGTCTAGAGGGCTAGCGAGGGGACGTGGGATGATTGGACACGCAGCAGGGACAAATGGTGGGCCGGAGCTCACTCGAAACAGTCGGGGAAGCTCCGGCTAGCTCGTAACATAGTACACACACTAGATGTTTGTAGAAGGCCTACTTGGGTTCCGGGGAGACAGCGGCGGTCAGCGTCGGTCGGACGGCTCATTGGTGACGACTGGACATTCTGGGGGGTCCTCCACTCCTTCTCCGACCCATTCTCCTTCCTTTCCTATCCCATTTCTCGCCTACTCTCTCTCAGTTCTCTCTCTCAGTGCTTCCTCTATTCTCGTTCGGGGGGAAAAGTTGCAGCGGACAAAGGCGAGCAGACGGGCCTCCAACAACAGCTAGTTGCTTCCTTGAGCTTCCTTCCTCCCTCTAGTTCACTCTATGTCTCTCTCTCTCTCTCTCTCAGTTTCGTGCTGCCATCGCGTTCTCTGTGTTTCTCCCTCTCCCCCCTTTTGTTCTGCAGGTACCCCCCGAGCTCTTCAAGGCCAACGGTTGGTGTGCCTGGCTCCTGCCTCGCTAGCCTGTCAATTGGCCTACTCCCCGACCCGTGGATCACATTGGACCCCAATCTTCCTACTCTCAGTGTGCTGCTGCAGCTTCTCTGCCTCTGTAGGTCTACACGTAAAGACCACCAGGGGAGGAAGACAGTCGGGCGTGGGCCGAGCCAAGGGAAAAAGGAAGATGGGCCGCACCTAGGCCCGCGTGGGGGTAAAAGGAAAAAGAGGCGGGTCGGGCTGAGGTCAGATTCGGCCCGACCCAGCCTCTCTTGTTTTTTTAATAATTAATTTTTTTTAATATATTTGAAAACACAAATTAGGTGTCATCAAGCTTCAAGTTCGTGGTTGATATAGCTAGTATAAGCACCTAGAGGGGGGTGAATAGGTGTAAAAACAATTTTTCGAAATACGAAAGCAATACTAGGCAGACAATAAAAAGCAAGTTCTCCTTTAGTTATCAAAACGAAATATGATCAAAGTAAAGCAAAGAGTAGGGAAGAGAAAATTGAACATAAGGTTTATAGTGGTTCGGCTTATTCCAAGCCTACGCCCACTCTTCTGCATTGACAGCCCACTGGCTAGATTTCATTATGAACAAAAGAGATGTTACAGTAATGTTTTCCCTTGATTCCATAGTGTAAATACTCTACAACACTTCCTCAAGGTATCTCAAAATATAAACTCTCTTTTGCGTGCAAGATTTCGCTCAGTAAATGAATTGACTAAGAATCAAGGAGTTTCAGACTTTGGAATTCTTCTATTGTGCACTTCCTCGAACAACTGGAACGTCTTCCTTTTATATTCCTTTATGCCATCATACCCGTTGGCACTTGCCAAATGAATTCCTCCAATCTACCCGTTGGACAAAATCAATTAGGAAAATCATTTGAGCTATTAAAGGAACATGTCGATAGCCCATCAATCCTGCTCGCCCATACAATCAGGATCTTGGTTTCCATAAGTAGAACCTTCCAAGTATACTTCGCCAATCATCGGATCCTTAATCAATCTTGATTCGTATAAAGGAATCCGTTACGTCATATCCAGCCAAGAGATCTTCTCCAGTCAATAAAGCCAACTCCTTAACGAAACATCCAGTTCTTGATAGCCTTTCTTCAACGGATTAGAAACTGTCAATGAGAATAAACTTTGAGTCCTGAGTTTGGCAGTCCGGAGGTCTTCAGACTTTAAATAGTAGAGTCTGCAAATCTTCAGACTAGACTGATGGAAACGTTTTGTCAACTTCAAAATATTCCAGAAAGATTTCTCCAACAATCTCCCCCTTTTTTATGGTGACAAAACTTTCCTGTAGATTTGAATAACTTTGACCTGCAAAACATTACTCAAACAAATATGGATATCTCATAAAGATTAATGGCTTAATGATAACACTAGAATCTGCAACCACAAAAAATAGGTTAGTCTTGCATGAGAGAAAAACCATTCATAAGATATCAAAAGTACTTAATGTAAGTAGCAGTCAAATCCAAATCATAATTCAGTCGACATCCAGACACAAGTTAAGTCAAACATCAAAACAAACTAAAAGTTCAAGTTCAACAAGTTTAAGTTCAAAGTTCAAAGATTTCAAATCTCGCATCTCTCACCCTTTTTGTCATCACAAAAAAGGTTGAGATGGGAATAGAATGGAGTCAAGATTGCTTGGGAACGCGAACAAGCTGGAAATCTCCCATTGACTGTATGATGTCTTCCCGCTTTTTCAAATCTTCCTTCAGATGAGCCACTTCTTCACTCTTAGCATTTGCTTGATTTTGAAGAGCAAGGGCTTGAATCTGATCAGACAAGGAAACAGAAGAAGCTTGTCCTGCATTCTTCAGGTTCTAAACTTCGCACTCCAAAGCATATATCTGACCCTTCATTTCCAAGAGAACATCAAGGATTCTGCGGAAATCTGCTGAATTATCAGTCTGCGTACTAGCTTCGACTCGATCTGATGGAGTAAAGGCAAACGATGGTATATCAGCATAGTCATGCAGATTTGGCGATGAAACATCATGTCCCTCCTCAGGAAATTGAGAGGCATGGATGTCCTCTGGATCTGCTGGAGAGCGGCTGACTCCTTCACTAGTAACAGGATATGAGGACATTCCTCTTTTTTCACCATCTCCCTCTGTTTCTATGGCTTCAGGTGGAGAAGAGTGTTCCTCATGCTCTTCTTCCTCTTGATTTTCTCTTTCTTCTTCTTCTTCAAACCTTTCCTCCTCTGCTTCTCTTTCTTCAGCTTCTCTCCTCTTCTTCCTTCTCCTCTGCTTCTTACTCCTCTGCTTCTATCTCTTCTTCTTCTTCTTTTTCCTGTCCTTCTTTCTCCTCTGCCTCTTTCTCCTGTCGTTCCATTGATTCTGGAACAAAATGACTCAGCTTCTTCAATGCCATAGCAGAAATGGTGAGGTCATCCTCATCATCTTCATCCTCAATGATGAGAGCTATTCTCTTTTTGGATGGAGCAACCATGGGCTCCTTTCTTTTCTTTTTGCTGCAGAAAAGGCTTGATGAGGCTTGGCAGGAGATGTCTCCTTCAATTTCTCCAATGCCTTGTCAAGTTCTTTCAGACTCATTTTGGATACCATTTTCAGTCCTACTACCATTTTGTCACACGGTCGAACACAGAAAATTTGTGGAGGTTGAATATTCAAATGTCTAAATAACTGTGACACAAGACCTGGATAAGGAAGTTGACCCCTATCCTTCACCACTGCTCTATACATATGGAACAGAATAGTGTGAGGAAGAGAAAACTTTTTTCCTGCATTGATGGCGTACATCAGCTTTGCCTCTGAATTGGAAACATCAGTTTTTGAAGTAGACTTTGACCTGAGGCAATTAATCACAATCTTGTGAAGCAGAATGTTGAATGCACGCATCCTTGTGTAGGTAATCCTTCCCTCTATTCTTCTGTCTTAACAAGTTCCAATGTGGCACGAGTTATAGAAACACTGATGGGTTGATATCTTCCTCTCTCGACCCCAATCACATCCGCCAGCATATCCACATCAACCACAAAGTCCTTATCTCGGACACTAAAAGAGATTCTATTCACATCCAAGAAGCTAAGATTTGAATAGAAATATGCAGTTAGTTGAGCATAGGCTTCTGTGGTGTCAGAACAGAACTGGTCAAGTTGAAGAAAACTGAACTTTTCCCTCAAATTTACATTCACAGCATCAAGGAATTCAAAATCCACACTCCTAGGGTTTGTCACCCCACGCTTCAACAATTTGGAGTATAGATCTTTCTGTTCCTTTGATTTAAATAACTCTGTCCTTTTTCCTCGAATTTTAGCCGTAACACCCATTCTCGGTTGAAATTGGTTGTACAATTTGTCATCATCATTCCCATAGGGAAAATTGTCCAAAAAGTCCTAAACCTATTGCACTTTTGCTAATTTAGTCCTAAACCTTTTTTTCTTGCTAATTGAGTCATAAACCTTTTACAATTGTGCCAATTCAGTCCATTTGACCGGCTGGAGCATACGTGGACGTCGGCCGGAGACAGCTGGCCGGCGAATAATTTTTTAATATTTTTTTCGAATTTTTTAAATTTTTTCGAATTTTTTTCAATTTTTTTTCAATTTTTTTCTACTTTCTTCTTCCTCTGGCCGGCGCCAGCGCCGACCGACCAGAGGCTAGGGCCGGTGAGGTCAACCTCGCTAGCCACTGGCAAGGCTCGCCCCTGCTGGCCACTGGCGGAGGCGAGGCTCGGCTTCGCCCAGTCGTGGCGAGGTCGAGCCTCGCCTCGGCTGGGCGAGGCTCGTCCCCACCAGCCTGGCAAAGGCGAGCCTCGCCCAACGATGGCGAGGCCGCCATCGCCAGATCTAGCGAGGCTCGACCTCGCCACGGCTAGGCGAGGCCGAGCCTTGCCTCGGCGAGGCGACGGCAGCCTCGCGGCCTCTGGGAGAGGCCGCCGTCGCCAAATCTGGCGAGGCTCAACCTCGCCACGGCAGGGCGACAATGGCCTCGCCACAGCTGGGCGAGGCTGAGCCTTGCCTCGGCTAGGCGATGGCGGCCTCGCCGTTGCTGGGTGAGGCCGCCGCCGCCAAATCTGGTGAAGCTCGACCTCGCCACAGCTGGGCGACGCTGAGCCTTGCCTCGGCTAGGCGATGGCGGCCTCGCCGTCGCTGGGTGAGGCCGCCGCCGCCAAATCTGGTGAAGCTCGACCTCGCCACGGCTGGGCGAGGCCAAGCCTTGCCTCGGCTGGGCGACAGCGAAGGCGAGCCTCGCCCAGCGACGGCGAGGTCTCCGTCGCCAGATCTGGCAAGGCTCGACCTCGCCACGGCTGGGCGAGGCCGAGCCTCGCCTCGCCTCGGCTAGGTGACGACAACCTCGCCATAGTTGGGCGAGGCTCACCTTCGCTAGTGGCCGGTAGGGGCGAGCCTCGATAGTGGCTGGCGAGGCTAACCTCGCTGGCCCTCACCTCTGGCCGACCGGCGCCGGCGCTGGCCAGAGGAAGAAGAAAGTGGAAAAAAAATAAAAAAAAAATTAAAAAAATTCAAAAAAAATATTTAAAAAATTCAAAAAAAAATATTAAAAAACTGTTTGCCGGCCAGCTGTCTCTGGCCGGCGTCCACGTCAGCTCCGGCCGGCCAAATGGACTGAATTTGCACAATTGTAAAAGGTTTAGGACTCAATTGGCAAGAAAAAAAGGTTTCCTATTCCCATCGATTGGATTTAGTCCTCTAACACGTGGATCACTTGGGATATTTGCAAGGGTTTCTTCTGCCAAACCCTTAGGAGCAATTCCCAAATCCTCCATTTTTCGCAAAATGATATATTCATTCCCATATCCCTTGTAGGATCTGCGTCCTCAACGATTTCTTCCTCTTGTTGATGACCAATACCTTGTGGACTAGATGGTGGAGAATGACGCTGTTGAGAATGTTGTGGGCTCTGCTGCTGACTTGGTGACTCCTCTTCCTCGGTGAGATCAAAGTGAGTAGGCCCCTCACTCATTCGCCATAGTTCCCTGCTTGCGATCCTCGAAGACTTTCTTGAAGACAACATCTTTCACAGTCTTCAGAAGATTCCAAACTTATTTTTCCCAAGAAAGATGACAACTTTTTGAAGATTAAACAAGAGAAGAAGACGCAAGTGGAAGATCGATGCTTTTTAGGGTTTTGGAGTTAAGCGAAGAGGAACCGACTATATATAGCTCAGTCGAAAAGGGGGGAATACTAATCGTCGTAAAGGAAAGTGAAAGGATGCCTCTTTTAAAATTAACTGCCTTTTTCAAAAATAGATAACTGCCATTTTAAATAACTCTTTTTTAAAAAGGAAAAAAAAAATAGCACTTTTTACGGAAATTGAAGATAGTAGAAATCAATTATAGATAGATGATCGTACCTTTCCGAGATTTAATATAAGAGAAAATAAAATAACTTACAGTCAAGAACCATGATTGTCTGAGTCTGTGAGTCTTTAGACTTTAACTTCTTCAAGCTTCAGGATGTTGAGTTTGGAACGGATGATTTCAAATTGATTTATCTCCAAAGACTTTGTAAATATATCCGCCAATTGGTTCTTTGAGTTAACAAACTGAATCGAGACTTCTCCATTTTGAACGTGATCTCTGATGAAGTGATGTCGAATCTCTATATGCTTTGCTCTTGAGTGAAGAATTGGATTTTTGGTTAGATTGATTGCGCTGGTATTGTCACACTTAATCTCCGTGAATGAATCTTCAATTCCAAGTCTCTTAGATGTTGTTTTATCCACAGAATTTGTGAACAACAACTTCCAAGAGCTACATACTCTACTTCTGCTGTAGAAAAAGCTATTGTATTTTGCTTTCTTGAAAACCAAGACACTGTCCTGCTTCCAAGTAACTGACAAGTACCCGAGGTGCTCTTTCTATCAACTCTGCAACTAGCTAGGTTTGCATCTGAGTATCCAAGAAGAGTAAAGTCTCCCCTTTTTGGATACCAAAGACCGAGACTTGAAGTTGAAGCAATGTATTTGATAATACGCTTTGCAGCACTTAGATGAGATTTTTTTTGGGTTTGCTTGAAATCTAGCACAAATGCAAACACTAAATAAAATGCCAGGTTTAAAAGCAGTAAGATAAAGAAATGAACCAATGATACTCCTGTATAGCTTCTGATCAACTTTCTTTCCTCCTTCATCTTTGTCTATCTTCAAAGAACTTGACATTGGTATGTTAGTCTTTTTGCAATTTTCCAGTCCAAATTTTTTGACAAGATCATTAGCATATTTTTCTTGATGAACAAAAGTTCATTCCTTCAACTGTTTCACTTGAAGCCCAAGAAAGAAGGTTAGCTCACCCATCATGCTCATCTCAAATTCATCCTGCATAGTCTTAGAGAATTTCTTGCACAATCTTTCATTAGAGGATCCAAAGATAATATCATCTACATATATTTAAACAAAAATAAAACTTTTGTTTTCTCTTTTAATAAAAAGAGTAGTGTCTACTTTACCTTTATTAAAGTCGTTTTGTATAAAAAAAACTTACTCAGCCTATCGTACCAAGCTCGGGGTGCTTGCTTTAAACCATACAAGGCCTTTTTCAGTATGAATATTGAGTCTGGCTTCCTTGGGTCTTCAAAACCAGGTCGCTGTTCCACGTAGACTTCCTCATGGATAAATCTATTTAGGAAAGCACTTTTGGACGTGGAATAACAAGCAAAAGCAAATAATAATCAAATTGGTTCTAACCTTGCTACTGGTGCGTAAGTCTCATCATAGTCTATCCCTTCTTCTTGCATATATCCCTTGGTCACGAGTCTTACTTTGTTTCTTACGACTTTTCCTTTCTCGTTCATCTTGTTCTTGAAAACCCATTTAGCTCCAATAACAGACTTACCTTTCGGTTTAGGAGTCAACTCCCAAACATCATTAATGCTGAATTATCTGAGTTCTTCTTGCATAGCTTCAATCCAGCTTTCATCAGATAAAGCTTCTTCTATGCTTTTGGATTCTATTTTAGAAATAAGAGCCATAGCACTAGACTCTTCGCGCCTTTTGGATCTTGTGCGAATTCCTTCATTAATGTTGCCAATAATGAGATTTTTAGGATGACTAGACTTATGCTTCAAATTGCTGGTTGATTTGTCAGGTTGATGAACACTTCCTTCATTTGAATCTTCATTAACCACTCGTTGCTGGTCTTTCAGAGTCTAAGCTTCTTCAAGAGATTTAGACTTTGTAGAGTCTGGAGTAGGTTCAGATTCTTCAAGATGAGTTTGAATAGATTCATTTTGCATAGAATCCTGAAATTTGACATTCATTGATTCCTCCACAGATTGACTATGTTTGTTATAGACTCTGTAGGCTTTGCTTGAGGTTGAATATCCAAGGAAGATGCCTTCATCTGACTTTTTTTAAAACTTGCCAACTCGATCATTCGCATTTTTCAAAATAAAGCATTTACATCCAAACACATGAAAATATGAAATAATAGGTTTCTTTTCTTTGAATAGTTCATAGGGGGTCTTTTCTAGAATAGGCTTTAGAAAAACTCTGTTGATAATATAACATGCAGTTGAAACTGCTTCAGCCCAAAAACGTGAAGATATATTACTTTCAATTAAAAGAGTTCTAGCCATTTTTTGAAGCGACCTATTCTTTCTTTCCACGACTCCATTTTGCTCTGGAATATATGGAGATGAGAACACATGCTGAAAACCATATTCATCACAGAATTTTGTAAAATCTCGATTTTCAAATTCACCTCCATGGTCTGTTCTTATTCTTGAGATAACATACCATTTTTCATTTTGAACCTTTTTAGCAAACTTTTCAAAGTAAGAGAAGGTTTCAGACTTACTTGCCAGGAAATATACCCAAGTAAATCACAAGTAGTCATCCACAATTACTAAGCAATATTTCTTACCTCCAATACTCTGAGTTCTGGTTGGTCCAAAGAGATCCATATGCAGAAGCTGCAGTACACGATTAGAGGAAACTTGATTTATTGGTTTAAAGGAATTTCTTACTTGCTTTCCCAATACGCATGGTGTACATAGATCATACTTTTGGTATGATAAATTGGGTAGACCACGAACAAGCTTCTTTGCTAAAATTTTGGCTATCTGCTTCATATTGATGTGCCCAAGCTTTCTGTGCCATAAGCTTGCTTCGTCTTGAATTGAGATTAGACATTGCGATTCATCTGGTTTCACATCCAAGAGGTAGATATTTCCATGTCTTCGACCCATGAATGACTGAATAGAATATTTACTGATTCCTGAACATATTCCCTCTTGAAAGTTGATTTTGAAACCAGTATTACACAGCTAACTAATACTAAGCAGATTGTAATTAAGTCCTTCCACTAGGGAAACATTGCTTGTAGTGAGGTTTCCAATATTTACAATTCCAAATCCCGCAATTTTTCCTTTGTTGTTTCCTCCAAATGAGACTTTTCCACCATTTTCTTGAACAAGCTTTATGAAGCAATTTGAATCTCCTGTCATATGTCTTGATCATCCACTATCCAGATACCATCTTACCTTTTTCTTGATAGTAACCCGCATTTAAAAAAGAGACTCAAGCTTTCTTTGGTACCCATATTTTCTTGGGTCCATTTGTGTTAGTATGATATATGGTTTTAGCCCATACTTTCTTAACAGGTTTCCAAACCATATGACATTCTTTCTCAAAATGATCTAAACTATTGCACTTAAAACATCTGAGAGCATTACGATTTACTGGTTTTACAAAAACCTTTTTGAAATGATTTTTGTAAGCATCTCTTGAGGGTATTTGCTTAATTCTTTCCTTCACTTTAGGAAAATCAATTAAATGAATGGTTTCTGCTGTTATTCCCAAACTAGATTTATTGAAATAAGGTCTTTGCATTGAAATAATTTTTTCAAGTTTCTCAGATCCTATTGAAAATCTTTTTGAAATATTTGATATGTCCCTTTTTAGAAATTCATTTTCTTTTAGAAGATTATCTTCACTTTCTTTAAGAGAAGAGACATTTGTGTCTAAACATTTAATATTTTCTTTCAAAACATTATCCTGTTGTTTTAATGCAGAATTATCCTTTTTGAGTTTAGAAATCCATTTAAGAGAAGTCTTAAGACTAAAACATAACTCATCAATATATTTAGAAACTTTAACAGGGATTTTGAAGTTACTCACCTCGAATTCGTTGTCTGAGTCTGAGTCTATTTCAGAGGTTGAATCTGAATCCGATTGTGCCATCAGACATATGTTGGCATAATCATCATCACTTTCTTCACACTCTATATCACTCCAAGTCTTTGCTTTAAGAGCCTTTCAATACTTTTCTGCTTTTCCTTTCTTCTTCCTCAAAAGCGAACAGTTGGGTCTGATGTGTCCATTTTTCTTACATTCAAAGCAGACTACATCTTTGTTTGATTCATCGTTCTCAACAGACTTGGTCTGTTGCTTTTGAAAACTTTGTTTCTTTGGATTGAATCTTCTTCCTTTTTTTGTTCAGCTTTCTGAATCTTCTTATCATGAGAGCAAGCTCCTCATCATCCATATCGTCTTCAAAATCTGTAACATCAGAATCATCATTGGATTTTAATGCAATGGATTTCTTACCTTTAGGATCTTCATCTTCATTGATTCGTTCCACTTCATAAGACTGAAGAGTTCCAACCAACTCATCGACAGATAGTGACATGATCCTTTGTGTCTCTCTTATTGAGGCCTTTATGTGAGTCCAATCCTTGGAGAGTCCACGCAGTAGCTTGTTTACCTTCATGGAATCAGAAATTGGTTGACCTTGATTTTCAAGACCATTCACGATTTCTGTAAAACGACTAAACATGTCAGTTATAGATTCTCCTGATTTCATTTTGAAGGCTTTGTATTGACCGAGGAGAATGTTGATTCTTGTCTCTTTCATTCGATTTGTTCCTTCATAAGTAATATGTAATCTATCCCAGACTTCTTTCGCTATAACACAAGAAAATATTCTGTTATATTCAGTAGGTGACAAAGCACAATATAAAGAATAAATTGCTTTTGCATCAAGAGCTTGTCTCTTGATTATCTCTTCCTGAGTCATTTGACTAGACTCAACAACTTCTTTTCCTTTTTCTGAGATAGATGCAGCTTTAGGAGTGATTCCTTTTTCTACAACGTCCCATTCCAGAGGATCCTTTGATCTTAGGAACGCTTTCATATTGTTCTTCCAGATGTTGTAATCATTTCCATCAAAGTAAGGTGGTCTGGTATTGCTTTGCCCTTCCATCAGCCCTGGAGCTAGCATACTAGTCATGGATCTTTTACTCTGAAGTAAAACACTTCAAACAGAGTGAGTACACGGGCTTTGATACCAATTGATATAGCTAGTATAAGCACCTAGAGGGGGTGAATAGGTGTAAAAACAAATTTTCAAGATACGAAAGCAATACTAGGCAGACAATAGAAAGGAAGTTCTCCTTTAGTTATCAAAACGAAATATGATTAAAGTAAAGCAGAGACTAGGGAAGAGAAAATTGAACACAAGGTTTATAGTGGTTCGGCTTATTCCAAGCCTACGTCCACTTCTGCACTGACAGCCCACCGGCTGGATTTCATTATGAACAAAAGAGATGTTATAGCAATGCTTTCCCTTAATTCCACAGTGTAGATACTCTACCACACTTCCTTAAGGTATCTCAAATATAAACTTTCTTTTTGCGTACAAGATTTCTCTCAATAAATGAATTAACTAAGAATCAAGGAGCTTCAGACTTTGGAATTCTTCTATTGTGCACTTCCTCGAACAACTGGAACGTCTTCCTTTTATACTCTTTTATGCCATCATACCCGTTGTCACTTACCAAAGGAATTCTTCCAATCTACCCGTTGGACAGAATCAATTAGGAAGATCATTCGAGCTATTAAAGGAACATGTCGATAGCCCATCAATCATGCTCGCCCATACAATCAGGATCTTGGTTTCCATAAGTAGAACCTTCCAAGTATACTTCGCCAATCATCAGATCCTTAATCAATCTTGATTCGTATAAAGGAATCCGTTACGTCATATCCAGCCAAGAGATCTTCTCCAGTCGATAAGGCCAACTCCTTAACGAAACATCCAGTTCTTGATAGCCTTTCTTCAACGGATTAGAAACTGTCAATGAGAATAAACTTTGAGTCTTGAGTCTGGCAGTCCGGAGGTCTCTAGACTTTAAATAGTAGAGTCTGCAAATCTTCAAACTAGACTGATGGAAACGTTTTGTCAGCTTCAAAATATTCCATAAAGATTTCTCCAACAGTTGTGACCTCGATGACGTTAGAGGAGACATTATTTACTAATGTTAATCGGAAGTTTGGTCCAATAATGTGATGGATTTTAGTATTGCATCTCACTGTAAAATTTATTCTTAGGCCATGTTTGGTGACTATCTTATTTTACTATTTTTGTTCTTTTGTTCCGAAGAACACCGGAACAAAAAAATAATAGAAATCCATTTGATGATGTTAACTAATTTTTCCATTATCCAAAACAAATTAGTTGCTAGGGAATAGATTTGGAACAAAACTAGAATTATATATATATAAAAAAAAACTTTCTTCTTTGTTCCTAGGAACAAAAAGAGAAATACGGCCATTTAAAAAAAGATAAGCTCATCGTAACCTAATGTTTGTCTTTATACAATTGACACAAGGTCCAGTCTCCTAACCCGATGGAAGTCCCCGATTTTGGAATACAAAAATAAAATATACAACAATTATGAGATTGAGGAAAAAAAATTAGAAATAAGATTTTGAGTAGTTTTACTAGATTATAGTGTTAATTCTAGTTTAGAAATAGTTTAACATAAAAAAAAATGTGAATCTTTTGATGAAAATTGGATTCAAAATCGAATAAGCTTTTAGGGCTTTACTATATGGATTTTTCAATACCGTTTTCTTTAGAGACAATACTAGGTCATGAAAGTTTGGTGACTCCGGTATTCTTCTTTTAAGATTCTATTGGAGACATCCTTTAAGATCATCTACAATTTTGTTTTAATAGAAAATTATATGGCTTTGAACAAGTGTTTTGCATTACAATTTGTCTTGTGTTATAGCAATCAAATAGTCTATGCTCCATGATTTTTTTTTTTGTCATTTGCTTGAAGATTTGATGAGTTTGTGCAAATAAGCACACCAAAGATCACTTCCATCCTCAATTGTTCTGCCATTGTCCATTTTATCAAGCAATGTTGGCTCTTCTTCTTATAGTTAAAAAGTTTAAAAGGTCTATGCACTTCTTTACTATAATGCCCAAAGATTTACTACCAACATCCTCACATTATGAATTATAAACAAGGGGGACTCTTTGTTGTCATTTCCAACCATTCATTTTTTACTCACTATTATGTTAGATTTTCTGAGAGCACTTTAGAATATTTTGGTCAATTAAATTCTTACAAAAGTCTAGTTTTATTTAAACACAAATTTTTAGGTCTCCATGAACTTTTTTATAATTAAATGAAAAAAATTGAGAATATAAATTTTTAGGGTTGTGCCAAACACATTTATGTTTGTTTTCTAAGAAAAAAAAATTGTTCAGTTATGTTGTGATAAGGCGAGTGATCGGACAAAATATAGACGTAAAAAGAAAATAAATTGGATACTAGATTTACGTGGTTTAGTTGTAAAGACCTATATCCACGGAGAGAGCAGCAGCGAATTTCACTATAAATCAAGTGATACAAGGAGATTACACACTTAAGTCACTCAAACACTCTCGGTGTTTCCCAAACCCTAATTTAACCCAAAACCCAAGTGTTTATAAATAAACAACTCACTCGGTATAAAATTATCACACAAGCTCAAAACAAATGCTGAAAAAGAACTCATTTTCTTGATCGCGCTTCAGCTTGAAGACATGTGGCTCCTCCTTTTCTCTCGTACAGGTGTAGCAACAACACCAACAAAAAAATAAAAATAAACCCTGCGTAATATTCCCCTTTTATACGTTTGCCCAGGTCAAACTTTGGCCTGGGCCCACCTATGCTTTTACGTGCAGAGGACTTCGGTCTTTTGTTTCCATGGCCGAATAAAAGAGGGAAGTCCAGCGTGCTGTGCGTGTGTGTGCCCAAGGTCAAACCTTTGACCTTGGGCCCACCACCTTCCTCTTCATGTGAAGAGGACGTCTTCCAAAGCTTCCTCTTTTGTAAATCCGTTAAAAGTCCAGTGAATCTCAAACTCGAGTCATAAATTAACAATCTCCACCTTGGCTCAACATTTGAGCCAAGTCGCAATAACTTCGCAAAAATTCAAATTCTGCTGCTACTTTCCCATGGCCCCCAATGGGCTCAACCACTACAGATATTATCCAAGTCCCAGTTTCACTTGAACTTCGCCATAACTGAGGATCTCATCAAAATATCAACTCCATATGCACCTTTAACCGCTCTGCAAGAATTTTTCGATGCAATCTCTTTAACCGCAGATAAAGCAAAATCAATGTTGCATCCATATCTATCAGGAGATCGAATATGTATCTTGTTAATTTCAGCAGTTACATCAACCATTGGCTCTATAGGTTTCACCTCGCTATGAGCACCATCTGTGTCAATTACTTTGTTAGTACTTGTATACGCTACTTCAGGAGTTTCTGGTCGCAACTCCACCTCAAGCTAAACACCGTTCAGATTCATTTGAATACTGCTATAATCACTCATAGCCAAAAGTACTGGAGACTCATCAAGGGTAACTTTTCTGCTGTCAACAGGTGAATTTATATCCAGGCAACACAACCGATTACCCCACTCACCTTGGGCATCGCTATGGAATATGCACATTGCCCTCCAATCAAACTTATCATCACTCACTCGAAAATAACACAGGTTACCAAACATTCTAAGAATAGAATAATTAGCAACGTTACCTGACCACACTTTTTCAGGAGTCTGCCATTCAATAGCAGTTGATGGGGATCTATTCACCAGGTCACTTACCGTACTTAGCACATCAGCTAGAATTCTCCTAGCAATACCAACACTAGAGATAATTTTACGGGCCATCTCTAGCAATGTTTTTCTTGTCAATTCTGCAAATTGTTGTGATTAATTGGCACTAGTGCGGTGTTTCACTATGCTCTTTTTCATGCATAATTTATTTGTCAGCTCCGAGTAGAACTCCATGCTATTGTCAGTCCGCACATACTTGATTAACTTACCAGTCTCCGTCTTGATCAAAGCTCCTAATCGCGAGATCCTAACACCAGCATTAAACTTGTGCCTTGGCACAAACACCTAGGTTTTCCTCGAGTAGTCAATAGACTCTCAAACAGATGCATCCGACGTCTTCGCAGTAAAATTTTTCACTGTCTCACCTTGAAGTTTATACAGGCCTCCATGCTTGATTCCTTTCATTATCACCAAGGCATCTCGAACAACCTTAAAAATTTCACATTTTGAAGAATACCTTCAACCAGCTGAATCTAGGGCATCCAAGGAAATTAAGTTCCTTTTCAATTATGGAACATGCCTCACTCTAGTCAATGTCCTCACGATACCATCATGCATTCTGATTTTAACATCACCAACACCCACAACATTGCACTCAGCGTTGTTCCCTAATTGGACTTTACCACTACTCGTGCACTGATAAGTGATAAACCAATATCTATTTGGTGTGACATGAAAAGAACAACCAGAATCCATAATCCATCCATCAAACGATGAATAATCAGTGATAGACAAGACATAATCAACAATATCTGCTATAGCTGCAACATTATCTACAGAATCAACTATAATTCCCTTACCCTTCTCATTTTTCAACTTAAGGCAATTCCTTTTAAGATGCCCCCTATTGCCACAGCTCCAACAGATAATATTAGCAGTCCTAGATTGACTACGTCTATTCATATTAGTACTACCAATACTCACACGTGTTACAGATCTTCCTCTATTTTCACCTACTAGAGCAATATATACAGATTCGCCCAATTCTCTTCTACGAATATTCTCGCTCATAAAACCACCGCCTGCGGTGGCCCAGTTGGATAAGGCTCCCATGACCCTATGCGAAGAGGGGAGGAGTTCAAATCCCACTGGCTACACGAGATCTTAAGCATGACGTCGGGGTGGTGGGTCCTCCGCTAGCGTCACCCCGGGTTTGCCTTGCCGGCTGCCGGCTATACGGGGGTTCCCGAGTCACCAAAAATATATATATATATATATTCTCGCTCATAATTAAATCTCGAATCCCATCAAACGTCAAACTTGTTGACCCAGATGAATTATTAAGAGCAGTAATAGTAGTATTCCAACTATTAGGCAATGAGGATAGCATAATCAAAGCACGTACCTCATCTTCAAAATTAATATCAACTTAACTCAATTGACTAACAATCACATTGAATTCATTGATATGATCTGCAACTGACGCACCATATCTCATCTTCAAATTAAACAGACGTCACATCAAACAGACCTTATTGATCGAAGAGGGCTTTTCGTACATATCCGACAGGGCTTGCATCAAATCAGCAGTGGTCTTCTCCTTCAGGATGTTAAACACAACGTTACGAGCCAACGTCAGCTGAATAACACCCATAGCTTGTCTATCCAGCAAATCCCAATCAGCTTGCTTCATTGTCTCTAGTTTCTCACTATATAAAGACAAGTACAGATTCATCTGGTAAAGATAATCTTCAATCTGCATCTTCCAGAAACTAAAATCCTTCCCATCAAATCTGTTAATTCTCACTTTTACTTCTTCTGTTGCCATCTATTCGCTTCAACTTAGCCAAGCTTGGCTCTGATACCACTTGTTGCGATAGGGCGAGCGATCGAACAAAATATAGACAGAAGAGGAAAATAAATCGGACACCAGATTTACGTGGTTCGATCGTAAAGACCTACACCCACAGAGAGAGCAGCAGCGAATTTCACTATAGATCAAGTGATAAAAGGAGATTACACACTCAAGTCACTCAAACACTCTCTTGGTGTTTTCCAAACTCTAATTTAACCCAAAACCCAAGTGTTTATAAATAAACAACTCACTCGGTATAAAATTATCACACAATCTCAAAACAAACACTAAAAAAGAACTCCTTTTCTTGATCGCGCTTCAGCTTAAAGACATGCGGCTCCTCCTTTTCTCTAGTACGGGTGCAGTAGCAACACCAACAAAAAAAATAAAACCCTGTGTAATATTCCCCTTTTATACGTGTGCCCATGTCAAACTTTGACTTGGGCCCACCTATGCTCTTACGTGCAGAGGACTTTGGTCTTTTGTTTCCATGCCCGAATAAAAGGGGGAAGTCTAGCGTGGTGTGCGTGTGTGTGCCCAAGGTCAAACCTTTGACCTTGGGCCCCACCACCTTCCTCTTCACACGAAGAGGACGTCTTCCGAAGCTTCCTCTTTTGTAAATCCGTCAAAAGTCCAGTGAATCTCAAACTCGAGTTATAAATTAACAAGTTACCAAAAGCATTCTTATATTAACAAACTCATTCAGAGAATAAAAATAGAAAAAAATTATTTCTAAATAGAAGTTATTTCCAAAAACAAAAATGTTATCAAACGCATCCTTATCGGATGAGCTAAAGCAAGATCCAATGGATTTATACAATCTAACACTAACATGGGTTTGATAGTCAGCACATAAACACATTAAGAATGCAAAGGAAATAATGATTTCAATAACCAATAGAGTAAAAGGATTTGAAAGTAATGAGTTAGAGTGTTATTAAAATGTAAACGGGGAAAAAGCAATGAAAAGAACGCGTATAGAGATGCATAACAAGAGAGGCCTGATCATCGGTTGGATGCGGTGATACATGACCCGTATATTTGGTCAATCACATTCATTCCCAAAAGGGAAAAAGCCATAAGAAAAATTAAATTATACTCAACATGACATATTTATTCCGAACCCTTTTTTTAACATAAAAAAACCCTAAACTATTTTAACCGAGAAATATTTGTCCTTTGTCAATATTTTTTTAAATGAATTTTCAGCCAAGATAACGTGATTTTAATTTTACTTGAGTCATGTGGACTAGGACCGAGCATAGTTTCAAGGTAAAAACTGAAACCTAAGAATTAGACTAGTGGGTCTAGGTTTCAGGATCTAAAATATGTAGGGTAGGTTCCGAGTTGTAAATATTAGATATCTCATTTTGACAGGTAGGTTCCAAGTTCTCGATTAGTGAAACTTGAAACCTAGAACTTGGAACAAATTTTTGTGTTTTTCTTGATTTATGTATTTACGCGATCCTGCGATATCCTATAACGTTCGATAATAAGTGTATAAGTTGAAAGTACTATATGAGTTTTCATTTTATGACTGAGATTTTTACTTTTTTAATACTTGACTTTTTTCGAGTGTCTAAATATAAGTTATTATCAATGAATTGTAATAGCAAGTAATTGTAATTAAAGATGATAATTCATTATAATTGTTTAATTGATAATATAGGTGAAATATGGGTATACCCTAGAATTGATTTTAACCTATAATAGGATAGGTTCCAAATTTCTGAATATGTATAGTAGGTTCTAAATTCTAAAAAATACACAACCGGTAGGTTTTAGGTTTCAGGTGGAATTTGTATGGAATTTAGAATCGCTCACCCCTAAGATGGGCACCATTAATGTTTACTTTTTGATGTCTGTATAACTAGTTTTTAATGGTTTTATTAATAGAATTTTGGAAAAAATGTAGATGTATCACAAGTTTATGATTTGAGATTTTTGGTGTCCTAGAAAAAAATTTAAACTAAATATGTCTGCATATAATTTAAGATTATTATTATTTTTCAGCCTTTTACCTTTCCCAAAATGAAAAGTCCACGGCCACGACCCGAGCGGAAGGCACCAGCAAACTCAAGACAGCGTAGCGATGGCATCCTGCAAAAAATGAGTCGCTCTCCATGCGCCAGGTTGCAAGAATTTGCTGATAGTGAACCTTGACCAAACAACGGTCGAGGAATCAACCGTCATCGTACACTGATCTGGCTGTAGGAGCGACAGCACTCGAGTTCTTGTTTCCTACGTATACTGGTCTGAGCCGCCTCTCATGGCGGGCGAAGGCAAAATCGCTTGTCTCTTCATCTTTTTCCTTTGTCTCCGCCCATCTTCGGAGGCACAAACGTTGGTCAAGTCCGGTTACTTCTACGCCGGCAACGAAATCCCGGTCTTAGACATCGATTACTCTTTATTCTCTCACCTCATATGCGCTTTTGCTTACATCGACTCTTCGACCTATCAGCTCTCCGTCAACTCCATTGACCAATTCTTCTCCACCTTCATGAGCACCGCGCAGGAACCCTTCAATCACCACGCTACTATCTGTGCGGGTAGGCCTAGAGGATCCTTCAGCTTTCGTTTTGATGCTCGGTGAGTCTTCTTCAAGAAGGTCCTTTATTGAATCGACCATAGAAAAGGCAAGGCTTTATGGGTTCAGTGGGGTTGATCTTGTAAGAGTTTTCCTAATGTGGACTATATTAATTGATATTGTAGTATATTATTTTTACAGTTACCGTAAAATAAGGTTGGTCTAAGGTGAGATAGAAAGTTTCTTAAATAGTCTAATATGGGGCTGGCTAGTGTGGGCCGAATTGAGCTTAACTCGTAATGAGGGCGCATGATTGGAAACTCTATAATTAGTGCTCAAGTCTCTCTTCTAATGCTAATTCTCACATGTATCCTCACATAAGGAACGTTTACCTAATGCTAAATGTGAGGGGGCCGCCTCATTGAGCTAGTGATACGGAGGGCAATAAAGGAGAATGACTTACGCATGGAACATTGTGTTTCCACTTCTGCTTTAAAAAACGATGAATCCCAAAACAGTTGTGTTAATTTTTCTACTCAATTATGTATGTTCTTGTTCTAGTTATGGAGATCTTGGGATTGCACAATTTGCATCCAACAAGTGGTATTGGAGCCGACTCCCGACCGCATGTGGGGCCATAGCAAGGACGCTATGCTTTTAAAGGGTGGAGAGTGTGATGACCCAGGTAGTATGGAGGGACGAGGACGGTCCCCGGACGTGTGCAAGGAAGGGGTTCCTCTCTTGTCTCACATCGCCTAAGGAGGGAGTCTTGGGCTAGCTTTTAAAGTGATGGGTCTTCTAACTGTACATACGTGTTTTCTTGGGGTAGTATGGGCTACCTTGAGAGGAATAAAACCGTAAGGACTTAGTGTCCAAAGCGGATAATATGTGTACAGTTGAGACTCAGGGTGTTACATGTGATATCAGAGCAATCATAACCCTAGAACTCGAATGCATAAATTTTTTGCCATAATTTGTGATTTTCGAGTTTTTTTGTACAATAAAAGTAAAATTAAATCACAAATTCGGACTGGGCTCGACGAAATGAGCAGATTCGTGGGCAGTGCGTCGCCTGGGGTTGCCCCACACGCCCCCACGCGTGGCCACACGCCACCAGGGGATCGGAGACGCGCCCTATGCATGGTCACTCGCCCTCACGCTCTGCCACGTGCGGGGCGTGGCTTGCGCGTGCGTTGCACACGTGGTGCTGACGTCACAATGACGTCAGTGACTCGGACCCAAACCCGGACCCGACCCGACCTGACCCGACCCGATCAACCGGTCAGACCAGGCTGTTGGACCAGACGGTCGGACCGGTCTTCTGACCGCCTTTTATGCCCGCGCGTGGGCTCCACGCGCAGCACACTTAGGAGGCGCATGCAAGCATGTGGAGCATCGGATCGGCACGTGGATCGCAGCGTTAGGTTCGTATGATCCTCCTCTATCTTGTGGTGTATTTATTTTACATATTTGATAATTTTATGGATGTAAAAATACATACAAAACCCTAAATACGTGCATTTTTAGTATTTTTTACGTATTTTTCTTGTATTTTATGTGATTTTAGAAATACAAGTGTTGGGTTACATGTATGTTATCGCATAAACATTATAAATTTGTGATTCATTAATAAAAATTAAACTTTATTGTGAAATGGAGCTGTCTTAATGAGATATAATCATTATGGGATAGTACTTGAATTATATATTGAGGTGATGGGAAACATAAAAGGTTATGAAACTTTTGTTACTCATGCATACTCCTTTATATGTTGGTAACCTTTGAATGATAGACGTCTTAAGAACCTGTGACCAAATTGATTGTACTAATTAACACATCTGCTGAATATGGGTAATGCATGTTAGTTAAGTCATTGCATATTGTACCTAAACTCATTTGGTCACTAGTTAATGTCCATTAAGTTGAATATATATATTTTATGGTTAAGAGATATAACAATATTTACTCAGAGCAATAGTATCTACTGTTAAAGTTTAGATATTTGGTTCTCTGGTTTGACTCAATTAATAGGCCACCGATTGATTACAATGATAATTTGTTATTTAAAAATTGGCAAATAAATCAGTTGTTGGCCTTAGAGTCACTTTTTGCCTTAAGAAACTCATGAGTGATAATGGATTAGCTGTCAGACTTATCAATTTGGTGTATCATGTATTACTATTGTTGTTAATTTGTGAGAGATATTCTAGATCGGCATTCTTTTTATGTTGTTCTAATAATCTATAATCAAGGTGCATAAGAGATGCTTTTTTCTCTATTATGAAAAGTTTCTTGTATTACTATGATCGGTGCTCTCATTGGAATTTGTCTTTCAGGTTCGCTCTATATACATATATATATATATATATGCATGATTAATTTTTATTAATTTATAAAACAATGTAATTAGCATGATATGTGATTTTAGTGATTTACTGCCCCTATCACTAAAGTTAAAATCACATATATATGGTGTATGTGAGAAGTAAAGTTTATATTCCTAGTATGAGAGAGTTTCAAGGATTTAATTGAGTAGTGACCACCAAAGTGACACGCTTGATTGGGTTTGAGAAATTTCGGTCTCGTATGCTGATTGTGATGTCTCCTAGTCTAATGCATAGTTATACTTCTAAATGAAGTGATTGTGTATTAGTTTATGGAGGGATACATGATAGCATGGTGGATGAGTGATTGATCCTAGTTGTTTTTTTTTTTTTTGGTGACCCAGGGAACCTCCGTGCGCCACTTTGCGGCGGAGAGTAAACCCTGGGGTGGACTAGGCCACCACCACAGACCCAAGCACAGGTGAATCGCGTGTTTTGCATTGAAGCAACTGCGACCACGAAGTTTCGAACTCCTCCCTCGGCGGTGGGGTACTAAGGTCGAAGCCAACGTGGCCACCGCGAGCGGTGGTATTGATCCTAGTGGTTCATATGCCCAAAGGTGATGAATTCACGAATATTAGAATATATTTTCATAACCGCTATTATGTGGGGAGTGTGCAACTGTATGTCATATATTCTACTCAAAGGTGATTATATGATTATGCGTGTAACTCTCTGGATATATACTTGTACGTCAAGTTACACGGTGCTCATATAATGCTAATCATATACATTGCTTATTTTTTAGTCACATTTTTTGTAAGTAATAACTCCACTATTATTGAGGTTTTACAATTTTAAATTTTAAGTTATGGATATATGATTTATTACTTGAAAAAAGAGCAATAGAATTTGCTTACTGTCCATGAAGTGTTCCATTCTGGAACACTTGAAAAGTGGTTTGCCTGAGGACTATGCTGCTATAAGATGATGGAAGCCTTAGTGGCTTGTAATTATGTCTTGTCTAATATCGAATTTAGGATACATCTGCAAAGATTGTGTTTAAGTCTTAAAAACATATACATCTCGTATATGGTTAAAATGTTATTTCCAAAAGTTTTCTATTTAAGGAGAATGACCGAGATAAAGAATAAAATAATTACAATTAATCTTAAAAGGTTGTTAGGCTTAATAATGGTCATGAGTATTTTGGCAAGTATGACAATGCGAAATAACTTAAAGGGTCATTTGTCAAATACTTGGTAGATTTTAAGGTGGTAACTTAATTACTATGTTTGAAAATCTTGACAAAAAGATTTGGCCGAAATGCATAAATGCACCATATTGAATATGGTGATGAGTATGATTAATAAGATTAATTTATCCGGTCTTCTGTGGGCTGATATTTTGAAAAAAACCTTTTCACATACAAAAGTTGTTTCATAAACTTCTTTTGAATTATAGACTGGATATAAATTACTTGAATCATATGAAATTTATAGGTGTCATGCAGAAGTGAGATTATTTAATCCAATATTAAGTGCGTTGGAATTCAAATCCACTTTGAATTATATTATATCTTACCCAGATTGTTAAAAGGGATATCAATTTTATGACCCTAAAGAAGGTACAAATATTATGTAATCACATATTGTAAAGTTTCTACAGTTCAATGTAATTGTAGAGGATAGCTGCTCTCAAACTATTAAGGATAATAGTACAACAGAAAATCATTGTGTTTTTGTCTTTGCCTATACAGATAATTGTGGTACGAAAAATTATGAAATCTCATGTACCATAAACTAAACTTGTTAAGGTTTAAGGTACTATTCTTGATATAGTTTATGATAGGATTTTTTCAAACCTCTCAAGTATAGAATGAAGTAGTTGTAACTTTACTTGAGAGATTTGTTAGGGAAAGACGATCAGTAATTCCATTAGACTATATAGTCTATTTGTGAGAACACGATTGCAATATCCACTACATGGTTGATTTAACGACATAAATAAATGTTGTTTTTTTATCCTCAATCAAGTATGTGATTAGATGCCATAAAAATGTACTATACAATCTATGAATATCATAGTGTTTGCAAACTTACTAATTTGCCTAAAAATCACAAGTTCATTAGTTGCAGATTAGCGTAGAAAACTAAAAAGAATTTCAAAGAAAGCTTGTGGAATTTAAAATCAAATTGGTAACTAAAGTTTTCACTCTAAAAGAGGAGTGTATAGTTAATAGTGACAAAATAAATATTTCTTTCTAGTATTTTTAAAGATTCTTTTAGAGTGACCGTGACATTAATAATTTATTTTGATATAGAGTTACACCAAATAAATAGATACAAAATCTATATAGTGTAATTGGAGGATTTTGCAACAGATTCAAGTAAACTTATGTGTAGACCGAAAAGTCTTACTCATGATTTTAAGCAAATTTCCAGACAATATTATTAAAGTTTCATAATATTGTTATTTTGTTCAAATTGATAACAAAGTAATTCAATATATTACAAGGTCAATGAGAGGAAATTTATTTTTTTTAATACTCTATGTACATGATATTTTATTTACAAGTAGCGACCTTGAGGCATCTTTTGTCTTTTGTATTGAAGTCCGTAAGGATTGTTCTCGCCATATAAATATTGAATCTTATTAGATTTATCTCAGAGGACATTTGCTGATTGTATTTTGGAAATATTCAATATACATCATTGCAAGCTAGAAATTGTTCCTTTTGTTAAAGGTGATTAACCAAATCCATTACATTACCCTTATTTAGATATTGAGAAAATCTAGTCAAATGGTGTACTTCGTGTTAGTGCACTTAAATGTATAATGTATACTCGAATTTGCACTATAATAAATATCGTCTTTGCGATGGGACTTCTAGGCAGATATCAGTCAAATTCAAGATGCGATCACTGGGTTGCTGCCAAGAAGGTTTTAAGGTACTTAAATAAGACAAGAGATTATATGTTAATTTACACTAATGTTCAATTCTTGTAATTAGTAGGGTATTCAGATGTAAATTTTGCTGGCTGTTAAGATAACATGAAATCAATAACATAATACATATTTATGTTAGCTAAAAGTACAATAAATAAAGTTCTATGTCATCTTATACTATGTAAGCAGTGTTAGTAATATTTTTTTAGACTATTACTTGGGCTATTAGGCTCCGGAACCTCATGAAGGAGTTGACTGTTTTTAATTTTATGGATATACCCATATTGTTGTATTGAGATAATAAATTTGTAGTATTATTTATTTACTACAGAAGTCTCAATGGGTCTAAATAGATGGCAGTCAAAAATTTTGACCAAAAGGAAACATTACAGAAAGGTGACGTTATAATATAATATATTTTCACAGATGATATGGTTGTGGATTCACTAACTAAAGGCCTACGCCCATGTGTATTTAAGCAACATGTCATTAGCATGGGCCTAGGAGCATCATAAGATGTTGTTGTTTAGTGGGAGTTATTTTGGCTTTACTCTGGTAAATGTTTCATTTGTATTCATTACACTTTGTAACGGTTTGATATGTATCAACTTTTGCATTCAATAAAATATTTTGAATGTGTTATTATGTTGAATACATATTAATAAAGTCTCAAGGTATTGTATAAATCTCGAGTGAAGGATAGGGGTATTCGGTTATTAACCTTGTGCATATACTTTGTTATACATAAAGAAATGTTAATAGTAAGGACAATGCATATGTGGATTTATTGGAACCATAAAGACATTTTCTAATGGCACAAGTTTTTTTGTGTCGCTTACGGTAAGAGAATTGTGACTGACAAATGGGATCTCTTTATGAGAGATGTTATCCATTTGCACACTACCATATTGAATTCATATCAATAAAGTTGAAAGCACTTGTAACCATGGAAGGCTCTGTTTGTATACATGCAGTTACCGCCATGATTCGGTGTTTAAGACTTTATGGGATATGATTGACTATTAAGAATTATCTCTAGACCAAAGTGCGCACATACAGTATGATTTCAATTAACATAGTCTAAATGGGAGAATGTAAGAGTTTTCCTAATGTGGACTACATTAATTGATATTGCAACTTACTGTTTTTACGGTTACCATAAAATATGGTTGGTTTAAGGTAAGATAGAAGATTTCTTAATTAGTATAATATGGAGTTAACTAGTGTGGGTCGAGTTGAGAATGGCCCGTAATGAGGGGGCCTGATTGAAAACTTTATAAATAGTGCTTAAGTCTCTCCTCTAACCCTAATTCTCATATGTATCCTCACATAATAAGCATTTACCTAATGTTAAACGTGAGGGGGCATCTCATTGAGCCAGTGATATGGAGGGCAATAGAGAAGAATGACTTGCGCATGAAAATTATGTTTCCGCTTCCGCTTTAAAGAACGAAAAATCCCAGAATAAGTTCGTTAATATTTCTACTCAATTATGCATGTTCATGTTCTAGTTATGAAGATCTTAGGATTGCACAATTTGCGTCTAACAAGTAGTATCAAAGCCGACTCTTAACCACATGTGGGGCCACAGCGAGGACACTATGCTTCTAAGGGGTGGAGAGTGTGATGACCCAGGCAGTACGGAGGGACGAGGACAGTCCCCGGATGTGCGCAAGGAAGGGGTTCCTCTCTTGTCCCACATCGCCTAGGGAGGGAGTCATGGGCTAGCTTATAAGGTAATGGGCCCTCTACTATACATATGCGTTTTCTTGGGGTAGTATGGGCTGCCCCAAGAGGAACAAAATTGCGAGGATTTAGTATTCAAAGCGGACAATATGTGTACAATGAAGACCCAGGATATTACAAATCTTTGTGGGGTCTTGCCCAGTAGGAGCATTAACATGACCAATTTGAGTGCCCTTTTGCGGGAGTGGAGAGATGCTGTAGATGACGAATCAAGAAAATCTGGGAAACCTCCGTTGCTGCTAGTAATGGCTGTGTATTATCAACCCATTTTTAACTCCGTGAGTTACCCACTTGGCTCAATTCAGAGAAATTTGGACTGGGTTCACCTAAGTGCGTATGATTACATCTTCCCACCAAGGAAAGATTTGCGCTCCCTCACGCAGCTTTATTTGACCCAGCAAGCCAGAACAACACAGACTTCTGCATAACTTGGTTGCTGACTAGACGATTTCCTGCAAGAAAGCTGGTTCTGGGCTTGCCCTACCATGGCTATACTTGGCAGCTGGAGGATTCGAGCGCCATTGCCATTGGCCATCCAGCGGTGGGGCCTGCTGTGACGGCGGATGGGTCATTTGGATACAAGACCATAAAATTTTATATCCAAGATTACAGTTATGAAGCTAGTCCTGTTTATAATGGTAGATATGTGGTGAATCTTTTCAGAATGGGATCGGTATGGATCAATTTTGATGGTGAAGAGGCCATCCGAGCGAAAGTAACTTATGCCAAGGAAAAGGGGCTCCTTGGTTACATTGTGTTTCAGGTTGGCAATGATCAGAACTGGGTCCTTTCTCGGACAGGTCAGGATTAAGTACCTCACAGGAATTTCTGAAGGTTTTAAAAAATTATTGCATTGAAAATGTAGAACAAAATGTAATTCAAGGACTTAATTGCTTTGTCAGCTCAAGAGGCCATTGAAGATCAGCAACACAGGCGATGGTTCTGGCTTGTTATGCTTATTTCGATTGCTGTAATTGTTCTCCTTATATTTGGCCCGATATGCTACTTACAGAGGAGAACATTGAAATCAAAAGGTACGTTTTCTAAACTTTACTGGAGGATTACTGTAATTTTGTGGGAATCAGGAACATTGACTTTGGAAGAATTAAAGTTCTAGACACTTTTTCTTGATGTTGGTTCTCAGGTATTTCAGGTGTAATAAAAGGATTTAGTAGCCGATTAAGGACTATGGTGTGTGAAGGTGAAAGTCTTGAGAGTGGTACTCCTAGTCTGCGAACGTTTGGTTATGCTACCCTCAAAGCAGCAACCGATGACTTCTCAAGTGAAAATAAGCTTGGAGTGGGTGGATTTGGACCTGTTTACAAGGTAAAATATATGAGGCCCTTCTTAAGCTAATGATTATTATTCTCTGTTTCTTTGCAAATCCTATGAAGTATGTGTTGGGAGAACGAACCACGATTGAGGGCCAGATTTGGTCCTTTTGCTCTATAACATGCTTTCGTTGTTGCATAATACAAGCATGGAAAATAACTCACCCCCAAATGTTTTTCTTATTTTTTATGCTCAAGAAAATGTGGTCCTTCTCATTTATAGTCTGATTTATAATTGAGAAAGTGAAGGTAATGGGAACTTTTCGACCAAAAGAAAATGGTTATGGAACTTGCTACCCTTACTATGAGAGAGCAAATCTTTTCACATGTTAAACATAGGTATGCCGGCTTTCTCTGAGCAGCTGCCAGCTGGTTGGTTTATGCTTGTAATTTCAATCATTTAGTTGGAATGAAGCTACATGCCTCTAAAAGTAGAAAGAACTGGTGACACAACACAACACAATAAGCTTGAGATATTTAGTGATGCAGCGTAGGTCTTCTTAATTGTGGATGCGAGCTTGTAAGTTTCATCATAGGAGGTTGGACTTGGATGCCTTCTGCTCAAGTTTTGTTTTTCATTTATGTTCCTTGGGTTATGTGACATATGTCATAGACAAAAAACTGGCTTCCAGCATAAACAGTGAAAAGTTTTGTTAGTCTACCATGTTCAAGTGGAAGTCAGTTGCCCTGTTCTGACCATCAGCGTATCTGTTGCTCAGGGCAAGTTGCCCAAAGGACAGTACATTGCAGTGAAGAGACTTTCGAAAACTTCAAACCAAGGGCTCGAGGAGTTCAAGAACGAAGTTATGCTCACCGCCAGCCTGCAACATGTCAACCTCGTTCGCCTTATTGGATTTTGTACCAACAGGGAAGAAAAGATGCTGATCTATGAGTACATGCCAAATAAGTGCTTGGACTTCTACCTATTTGGTTTGACATCTTCCTTGCTTCTTAATATTCATTGAGGAAAACCTGAGTGTTTTTAAGTGACCCCTAGTGTGATACTCCAAGAGGCTTAGATGGGTCCCCAGTTCCGCTACAATGGCTAGGGCAGCTAGACGCTTTTTAGCATTTGGGGTACACAATGGTTTGCAATGCTCTAATTTCGCACCACCCGCTTCGGTGGCTCTGCTGGTTAGTCCTCCCCATCATGGGGGGACCCACTGACCCCTTCTTGGAGGGAGAGGTTCAACTCTCTGCGAAGACGCTTGCGTCTTACCCGGTGGCTGGGGTGGTGGGTCCTCCAGTTTGCCCCTAGGGTTTACTCCAGCCATCTGCGGTGTACGGGGCTTCCCTAGGTCATCAAAAAAAAAAATGCTCTAATTTCGCTTTCGGTTCTAATAGTCTTTAGGTTTTGATGATGCAGATCCAATAAGGAAATATTCGCTGGATTGGGTGAAAAGTGTTCATATCATAGAAGGCATTACACAAGGGCTTCTGTATCTCCACAAATACTCAAATTTCACGATAATTCATCGAGACTTGAAAGCTAGCAATGTTTTGCTAGATGATGAAATGAACCCCAAGATATCAGGTTTTGGTTTGGCGAGAATATTCAAGAAGGATGACATTGAAGCAAATACCAGCCAAATTGTCGGGACGTAGTAAGAGAGCTAACTAGGCCCTCCTAGTTTTACCTCATAGGTGTTCTCCTGCTAAAAGTCTGCTGCTTAAAACCAATTTTTGTTCTTGCATACAATGGGTATGTTCCGCCAGAATATGCGAGGAAGGGCATATACTCGATGAAGTACGACGTCTATAGCTTTGGAGTACTGCCATTGCAAATCATCAGTGGTAGAAGGACCTTGTGTTACTACGGCCTGAATGAAAAT
The DNA here is from genome assembly GCA_019915185.1 of Eucalyptus camaldulensis. Taxonomy (NCBI): domain Eukaryota; kingdom Viridiplantae; phylum Streptophyta; class Magnoliopsida; order Myrtales; family Myrtaceae; genus Eucalyptus; species Eucalyptus camaldulensis. The sequence goes on from JAHSVA010000008.1 coordinate 2,830,044, forward strand.
ATGAATCTTCTCGATTACGTAAGTAAAGATTATTTGTGATTCCAAAATTTTCTGGACTCAAATTTAGGAACATGAATTTTGACTTTTAACCAACTGGCGTTCTTAATTTCAGGCATATGAGCAGTGGAAAGACGATAAATGCATGGAGTTCGTTGACCCGTCTTTGGATGACTCTTCATCATCCTCTAAACTCTTGAGATGCATGCAAGTGGCTCTTCTATGCGTGCAAGAGAAGCCTGGGGACAGGCCATCCATGTTGGAAGTCTATTCAATGCTCAAGAATGAATCTTCAGCTGTGAACTTCCCCAAGAAGCCTGCATTTTCAATTACCGAGGATGAAGATGAGGATGGCAAGTGCTTGCTCAAGGAAGCAATTCATTCAGTCAATGATGCATCAATTTCTGAATTGTTTCCTCGCTGATTGTACATTGCATAGATCCAATGCTGTGAATACTAATACCATAGAGAGAATCTTTTGTCAACTTATTGGGTTGCCTACTACTTCGTTTGTCCCAGTGGCGTTTTTTTCCCAATTAATTGTAATATTTTTTGACAATTGTATATGTTCTTACCATTTAGAGTTCAAGTAAGAGGTGATTGATTTCCAATTCAATTCAATCCAACCTAGGAACCGAGAACCAGATCAGAGGGATTGGTTTTCAGTTTCTAGAATCGATTCAGTTCCCAAGCGGTCCAATGGAACTGATCGCTTGCTCCATTTATTCCCAGCCTTTGTCCGATCACACCACGAACTCAAGGCGCCGTTCTCACAATCGGCTTGAGATGACTGAGTGACGGGCAAATCAGACCCCAAACCGCACGCATCTGGCAATATTCTTTCTTCTATCTTAATATAGGTTGAAGTGATTGGACGATTCAGAGACTTTTACCTTCACAGAACACAATTAGACCGAGAATCAAGCAAAAGTCTCGTGAAAATGAACCGCGAGACACGGAAAACGCGACACAAAAGAGGGCAAAATACAGACCATTACCTTGATGAGGATCGAGATGCAAGAAACAGAGCAAGAGAGGCGGCGAGAGTCAAGACGATACCGCGAGAGGGAGGCGTGAAGCTCGAGCGAAAGGGATGTGACTTAGGCAAGAGAAGGTGGCGCGGCGCTGCCATTTGAGAGTAGAACGAGAGGGACGAGAGGGAAAGGGACGAGGCGTGAGAAGCGAGAGAAAGAGAGAGAGAGAGAGAGAGAGAGAGAGAGAGGCGGAGGCAGCTAGGCACGACTGTGACTAACTCAGTCTCTGAAGAATGACCGACGAACGAGGCATCTCGGGAGCTGGCGAGCTAAGCAGCGCTCCCTAGAACTGTCTACAATCGGCTAGCTTGGTTCAATTTGGGCAGTCCTAATTCAGTCATCCATCTTGCTCACTGCTAGTTCAAGTGTTCCTTCTTTTTTTCTAGTAAACTATTAAGGGAAAAATACTAAAAAAGTACTAAACATAATACATTAATACCAATTCAGTCATAAACTTTTCAATGGGATCAATTTAATTTTAAATATTTTTACATTAGTACTAATTTAGTCCATTTGACTAACGCAGGTTGGAAATCGCTGACGTGAATGTCAGCCGTTCTACATAGTATGATTATTGCTGATGTGAATATTTTTAAATAATATTTTAACAAAATTTTGAATATTTTTTTTATAATTTTTGTTTTTCTTTTGTTTTTCTATTAATTTTTTTCTCCTTTCATTTTGGCTAGCATTGAATGACTTAAATTGATTGGAAATTGTTGACGTAGACGCTGATCATTTTACATAGCATAACATACGTAACATGAATTTTTATTTTTTAATTTAGTCATAATGACTTGGTGACTCGCATGATCTGATCGTTGAGATGTAGTGGGTTCATGCTCCAATAAAAAAAAAAATTGAAAGATAAAGTCAACATACGATTTTAGAGAATAGCACATGTACCGCAAGCAAGTATTTTACGTGGCTAGTACATATATTACTTAAAATTGAATCGGGATTGTCAGGTTTGGGGAACCCACATGGGAGCCACCCTTTTCAATGGTCCAAACTGAATTTAGAATATGAACTCACCCCCGTAAACTAATATCTCTTTGCAGCCCGTGTGTGTATATTTATATAAAGGTTCGAATCACTTTAGATCTATCGTGAAAGAGAGTGCGGGAAAGAATTTCCTTCTTAATTGACTCGGTCATTCGATTACAAAAAAAGACCTTATTCGCACAGAAGTGCTTAGTCACGATCATTATCCACATTTCCCTAAACCTGATGTTCTAAACTAGAGTTAGGTAAGGTCAAAACTCTAGAATTAATACGAAACTTAAGCTACAACATGCGCATGTGGTTCAATAAATCCTATTTAAAACCAACTAAAAAATGTCTAGTCTCATCCTAGAAGCTTGTCAGGAGCTGCTCCTTATTCGAGCATTCCGGTTATACCAAACACTCTCCACACTTGTCAAACCGAATTGTTATAGGCTCATAAGCTTCCGCATGGTTCGTCTCCTAACCACACACCACATTATAATTGTGACACCCTAAAGTTAATTCACTAGATATATTGTTGTTGGTTTATGCATGTAAATGGATGTGAAAAATGTCTTTCCAATTTGTTATATTAAAAAGAAAGTGTTCATATAGCAGCCATAATGATTTGAAGAACCTAATAAGACCAGTTGTGTTTATCAACTTGAGAAAGCTCTTTATGGAACTTGAGCTTGGCATGAAAGGTTGTATACTTTTCTTGTTGAAAAATATTTTGAATAAGAAAAAGTTGATACAACTTCATTATGAAAAAGAAAGATTATATTCAGCATTTAGATATATATTTGATGATATCGTCTTTGGATATATTAATGAGTTATTTGCAAAGAATTTGCTAATATCATGCAAAACAAGTTTGAAATAAGAACGATGAGGAAACTAAACTTCTTTCTTGAACTACAACTCAGACAAACCAAAGTTGGCACTTTCACATTTCAAGAAAAGAAACGCTTGAGAATTAGTGAAGAATTTTGGGATGGAAACATGAGAATTGATACACCAATGCCTTCATCAACCAAATTTGACGAGGATGATAAATATAAGTTTGTCAATCCTAAGATATATAAGAGAATGATAGGATCATTATTGTACTTGATAGCATCTAGAACTAATATTTTGTTTTGCTTATGTATGTGCACTCGTTTCTAATCTAAACTTTAAGAATTGCATTTGACAGTTGTGAAACAAATCATCACAAGGTATCTTAACAACTCATATTTCATGTTATTGGGACATTGAGACGCTGACTTCATTGTTTAGAAAATTGACAAAAAGAGAACCTCTGGCAATTCTCAAATAATGAATTGCATGCTCGTTTCGTGATTTTCAAAGAAGTGAAATTCAATTATCCTTGCAATTGCTGAAGCTGAGTATGTGGCTCTAGATAGCTTCTGTAACTTTGGCAAATGAAGCAGCAACTAAGGAATTCTGGTGAGGAACAATCGAACATATGCATTATGTGTGATAGCACCAACGCGATTAATTTGATTGAGAATCCAATCGTGCATTTGAGGGCTAAACATATTTCAATCCGTCAATGTATATAGCTTTTACTTCTATTTACACTACTGACATCTACATATTACGTATGCTGTAGCTCCTCAATCCACTCGAATTTCTCAGTCACACTATCGTCGATTTGGAATACGTCTAATGTCATCAGCCATCAGAGCTTCAAGTCTGTGTAAGAATATGAACAAAGGGAATCCGACAGAAGAGATTCAAGATTGCATATCCAATGCCGTCCATTACCTCGAAAGCGTACAAATGACAGATGAATCATAGTAGATATGCTCATCTTCTCTTATGGTTAATCAGCATGGATAATTCATGACATGCAGGCAAGATGACACGAGCATACGTGCAGGTATGAACAACGGGAAGTTTGTTTGAGGTTTGCGCTCGCGGCACTTGCAGCCGTCGGCAAAAAGCTACGAGAATCGTGCTGCTACTCGCAAAGGCGAAGCTTTTTTTCCTTTGGACACAACCAGAGGATGGTGATGGGGGGAGAGCTACCTTTCTGTCGGCACAAGTTTGTAGGTCTCGATCAATCATTTTGTGTTACGTTGCTAACAAGAACCGAGATACCCTTTTTAGCAAAATTGCTCCTTCGACTCCTGGCACAGTCTCCATAGAGAAACGATACGTGTCCCGTATCATAGACACTTGCCATTATTTGCTCAACCAACAGGATAATCTAACGGATGATGATACGCCGTCAGCTCCGGCGTTGACCAAGAAAATCGAACGAACTCTTCACGAAACAACGTGCGAAACTTGCATGTTGCATCAACAACACATGGGATCGTGTTGATCGAATCTTATACGTATGCGGACCGAATGGAGTAGCGATCTGGTATTTTGCATTCATTAACGTTGACTTCCACTTCGGCGAGTTCTGTCTAACCATTTCGCTATTTACCTTGTGGGCTACTGCATCTTGCGGTTCCTTTAATTATCATCGCTTTCCGCGCGTGAAGGACGGTTGAACATTGAAAAATTAACTAATATAACTCAGTTCCACACTCATCATAGACGACAAATTTGACTACCATTTTCGGATCGCTTCATTTCGGCCACCTAATTTTGTAAATTTCTTGTGAGACTCGCATGATATGATGTTCGGGATGGTCAGCTCCATTAGCATCATAGTTGACAAATTTCACTGCCATTTTTAGACTCTTTCATCTCGCTCACTTAATCATGTGAATTTCGTATGGACTTGCATGATCTGATGGTTGGGATGGAGTGAGTTCACATGCATTTGGTGCATGCAATGCTCCTTCCGTTAGAAAGAGTCTTGGAAAGACAAAATCAACATACGAGTCTGCCCCATTATGTAATATTAGATATTGGATTGGACGGTTTGAACCATCAAATTTAAAGAATACCACATATAGCCAAGCAAGTATTTTATAGGCTAGTACATACATTAATTATAATTGAACTGGGATAGTAAAATTAGGAGGAGCCTTATGGGACTTACCATTTTCAATCGTCCAAAGCCACTATAGAATATGAACTAACACTCATAGAATAATTTCACTTTGCAGCCCATGTGTGTATATATATAATGGTTCAAATCTATCGTGAAAGGTAGTGAGAGAAAGGAATTCCTCCTCCTTACTTGACTGGTTCATTCGAGCACGAGAAAATGCCTTATTTGCATAAATTTCTTAGTCACGACCATTATCCACATTCCACTAAGCCTGATGTTCTAGACTAGAGTTAGCAAAAAGTCAGAACTCTAGAATTAACACGAAACTTAAGCAACAGCATGTGCATAGAGTCCAACAAATCCTCTATAAAACCAGCTCAAACATGTACAACCTCCTCCACATTACTCATCAAAAATGGCTTCCAGCAACAATCATATCCTTCTCTTTCTCTTCTTCTCCTTTCTGTCTCTCCTCCAAATTAACTCATGCATGGCCCAAAACGTCAAAGGAGGCTATTGGTTCCCGTACAGCGGCATCACAGCCTCCAACATCGATTCGACCCTCTTCACTCATCTCTTCTGCGCGTTCGCTGACCTCAATGCATCGACAAACCAGGTAGTCATATCGTCGACGAACGCCCAGTCTTTCGCGGCCTTCACTAGTGACGTCCAGCAGAAGAACCCATCGGTCAAAACCCTCCTGTCCATTGGCGGTGGCAGCTCGAATGCGACTGCCTTTGCGGCCACGGTGAACCAGTCTAGCTCCCGAAAGAGTTTCATCGATTCCTCCTGTTGGGAATGACTGATCTCCGAAAACCGGATTCGACACCGAATCGAACCCCTAAATCAATGCGGAAGACGAAGCCCGGGAAAACACGCATCACCGATCGTAAAGCACACCACGGATTCGAGCGTACCTTGTTAGCCACAGATTAAGCACCAACGCCAACAAGAGGAAGAGAAACGGTCCTATTCGATCCGATTAAGCAATGAAGGGAAGAAGAAATTGCCGAAGCCTTACTGTTTCTTCTTTTTCTTTTTGAGAGAGAGAGAGTGCACGGGAGAAAGGAAGCATACGTACTGATTGTTCCAACAGGTGTTATGTCTCTCTCTCTCCTCCCTTTTATACCTATCTCCTTCCACGGACCCTATTCCCGTGGGCCGGGCTTTCTGGGCCCAACTTGGGCGGATGGGCCTTAAGCCCAATACCAATAAAGCCTTCATCTCCCACTCACACATGGTGGGCCGAACAGTATTCTCTTTACCTCTTTTCAACATTCATACCGGTGAATAATCCGTGCGACCAGCATACTTTGAGAGCTTGTTGCTATACATCTGTTAGGAATATATAGCAGCTCATAATGGGCGTCACACTCCGAGTAGATTTAGTATGCAGTACCCTAGATTGATCGATCACATTTATATCTCTCTTGATCTCTTTTAAACAATGATATATATATATATATATATATATATTGTATTCACAATTACGATTATCACAAAGACAATCATAATTGGTTAACCGTGAATACAAAACTATAATGTGATTCTTCAAAATTGATCTTCCTCTTTCCTTCAAACTCTCAATTTCAGTCCAGCTTGCTTTTTTAGAAATGCCCCATCAGATTGAATCACTCATGACCATTAGCAACATCCTAAGATAGCAAACACTAAATAGAAATCTTGAGAATAAGTAACAGTCATGAGGGGACTAAGAAATTGAGGAACTCTCTTCCTCAAGAGTCTCACACGATATAAAAGTTGAGATCAAACTTTTGCCACTCTTATTGGTCGTCTCATGCATACATAGTATGAAATACGTATTACGGTATTAACTCCTTTCCCATGGAGCGTATGTCTATACCTTTCAATACCGTACAGATGATAGTTCAGACATACCCAATGTCTAACTTGAGTTCACGTATCTACTCATTTACAAAATTCATCAGAACTCACATCTGGCATCATAGACAGATAAAGTAAAATATGTGGGGTATTTTACTTTCGGACATAGTAAGTATTATGTCCTCATCTTAACACCCAGTTAAGGCGACATACGTGTTTTAAGCTCGAGCTCTCGATTATCACCTAGATAATAAGCTTAAAAACAGTCTCATCTCTATTTATCACATAGTAAATAGAGGCGATTACCCGTGTGAGTAGGCTAATCTTATATCTGTCCGACATACTTCCTAACTTAAAGTAATGCACTGAGCATTAAGATGCATAAAGATCAAACAAAAATTCATAGGCATTAATGATGAAAACACAAATTCATCAAATGTGAACTCTTAGGGAAATTACAATATTCAGTACATCATCCTCTACACAATCCTAGAGATTTCACATGGCCACAAAACACATCTCTAGGTATTGGCTTTGTTATAGGATCTGCTACCATTCTATACGTAGTATGTACTCTAAGTTCACATCCTTTCGTGCAACCATATCCTTGACAAAGTTATACTTGGTATCTATATGTTTGGTCTTGCCATGATATTTTGGATCTTTGGTGTACACTTTTGCTGCTTGACTATCATAGTTAACCAATAACAAATCTGCAGCACTTCCAATAACACCTAAATGATCCAATAATCTCTTAAGCCAAACATCTTATTATACTGCTGCTGATAATGTCACGAACTCAGTTTCCATCGTGGACAAGGCTATACACTTTTGTTTCTTACTGCTCCAACATATGGTGCTATTATTCGGTAAGAAAACAAGCCCAGAGATAGATTTTCTTTCATCTAAATCTCCTTCTCAATTAGCATCATAATAGCTTTAGAGTCGCAGATCCTTTCCTCAATGACTCAACATATAATCAGCAGTTCCCATTAGATACCTCAGTATTCTCTTAACGGCTTATCAATGTGCTTGACCTGGATTGGATTGGTAACTACTCACCATTCCAACTACAAAACATATGTCAGGTCTTGTACACATCATAGCATACATAAAGCTTCCAACAGCACTAGCATAAGGAACATGTTTCATTTGTTCCTTCTCTTGTGGAGTCCTTGGACACAGTTTATGGCTCAATCCTTCACCTTTTGCAATAGGAGTGTCTATGGGTTTACAATCCCATATCCTTCAATTCAAAATTGAAAGACAACCAACTTTGGACAATATTGGCAAACTCCATATTACTTCCAGCAATTAGTATATCATCAACATATAATGATATGATCACAAATTGATCATTGGATCTTTTGATATATACACAACGATCCTCATCAATCATTGTAAAATCATATGCCATTATGGCATTATGAAAACGTATATACCATTGTCTCGATGACTGCTTAATGCCATATATCGACCCCCAAAGTCGACATACCTTCTTCTTGGCCTTTCACTATGAAACCAACAGGTTGTTCCATATATACTTCTTCCTCTAATTCTCTATTGAGGAAAGCAGTCTTTACATCTATCTGATGTAACTCAAGATCCATACTAACCATTATTGCCAGAATAATGCGAATTTAGGTAAATCTCACTACAGGAGAAAATGTATCTTCATAATCAATTCCTTCCTGTTGATTATACCCCTTCGCCACAAGGCGAGCCTTATGCCTTTTTATCGAGCCATCAGCCTTTCGCTTTTATTTTGAGAACCCATCTGTTCCCAATAGCTCTGCGTCCTTTTGAAAGATCAACCAGTTCCCAGACTTGGTTTGACTTCATTGACTCAATTTCCTCTTCCATTGCATTAATCCATTTTCCTTACTAGGGCAATTTAGAGCCTCGTTAATATTTCTTGGCTCATCCTTATCTTACGGAGCAATCATAAAAGTTTCCCCTTCAATGTCAAAACGTTGACGGGGAATACTTTGGCGACTTGTTCACCGTATGGGAGATTGTACACTTAGCACATCATTCCCCATTATGCTCCCACTTGGATTAGGTAATGATGATGTCGTCACATCAGGTGGTTGCAATTGAGAATGAGTTGAATTCAATTCATCACATCTCATATTACTCCCACTTGGATGAACTCCACTAACATTATTATTTTGATCCAATGTTTCAAATAGGAAGTAATCTTCCCCTATTTCGCCCTTCTTAGGAAATTCATCCACTAAGAATGTGACATCCCGTGATTCAAAATTCAGTTATTCTCTCACTTTCCTGCTCACCTATGAACACATACTCTTTCGAGTGTTCGGAGTATCTCATTAAAATACTCTACTTTTATCTGGGACTCAATTTCCCAAACTTGTGAGAGGACATATGAATATAAGCAGCATAACCCCATGGCTTAAGTAAACTTAAGTCCGGTTTCTACCTATCCATAACTCATATGGAGTGGAACTAATTGATTTGGAAGGCACCCGGTTAAGTATTTAGGCAGCAGTTAACAACGCATCACTCCAAAAAGTGATATGTAAGTTAGCATACGCCATCATGGACCTAACCATTTTCAGTAGGGTTCTGTTTCATCTCTCTGCAACATTATTTTGTTGAGGAGTATATGGAATTGACAACTATATTTCTATTCATTTTCATCACATTATTTTCTGAACTCATCAGATAAATATTATCGACCTCGATCGGATCTAAATGCTTTTATTTTCTTGTCTAATTGATTTTCTACCAAGTTCATAAACCCTTTGAAACAACTTATGCTTCAGATTTATGAGAAATCAAATAGACACATCCGAATCGAGTATAATCATCTATTAAAAGTGATGAAGTAAACAGTCCCATGCCTTCCTCTCACATTCATTGAACCACAAACGTCATAATGGATTAAATGCAGAGGAACGTCAGCTCTTTTACATTATCCAAATGGTTTCCTTGTCGTTTTCCCTTCTAGGCAATGCTTACATATGGACAAATTGACTTATTCAATATTGTCCAACAAGCCCTCTTTGGCTAGTCTATTCATATGTTGTTGGCCAATATGACCAAGTCTAGCATGCCACACATTCATATCATTATCACATGAAGTAAAAGACGTGAAACAAGGGAATAACATATTGACATCACCATAGTCAACATTTAGTACAATAAAACCATTCAGTAAGTGACCACAACCATAGTAGTTTGTATCTAAACACAAATCTACACCTCTATTATGGAAGTTCATATAAAAAACCAAGCTTGACCAACATCAAAACAGACACTTAAATTTCGACGAATCTCCAGAGCATTTAGAACATCATGTAGGAACAAGTTGCGTCCACCACACATGTTCAGTTGGCAGGTGACAATCTCTTTAACTTCAGCTCTGGAGTTGTTTCCAATATAGATCCACTTAGTTCCAATTGGTATCGTCGGAATTCCATGAAGGATCCTCTATCCTTTGCTACATGGTCTGTTGCTCCTGAATCTACAGTCCACAAAGGATTGGATTCAGCCAATAATTCAGAATTTGACACATAATCAAAGTTCTCAAATGTACAAGAGGTGTTTACTTTCTTTGGCTCACGACAGTCGCGAGCATAGTGACCCTTCTTGTCACAGTTGTAACATTTCACCCTTGACATTTTTTTTTTTTCACTTGAGGACGTTTTCCTCTCTTGTGTTGGTTAACTCTTGATCTCTTGCAATAAGGACTTGATCCTTTGCATTTCCTCATATTGAACGAATCAATACGTTTGCGCTTCTAGCACAAAGCCCTTTCTGAGCTAGAACCAGCATTGAAAATATCTATTTTCGGCTCACATGCCGTCAAACGGTCCTCTACCAGCTCAAGGTGGCGCACAGCATCCTCAAGATCTTCCATAACATGGTCAAGAGCTTCTAGTGCTTCTTGTTTTTCCAGCACATATTGAATCTTCATATTCAATATTTCACAATTGTAGCCGTTCATATCAGCAATTACATTCTTAGTTGCTGAACCATCGTTCTGAACACATCAGACATACATGCACGAATAATTAATGCATATCATTTATGCATCCCTATTTGCACAGACCCATTATATCAATGAATAATTTCAAGTAAGGTTTCAGAATCAAAAGGTCACTATGTTTCCAATCATCCTCCAAAAATCCTAACTCAAAATTATTATTAATATAATTGTCTTATGCAAAATCAATTCTATGAAGTTACAAAAACTTCTATTACTACCCACAGCTAATTACCCACAGCAACCAGCAATAGCAGAAAGCAAATAAAATCTTAACATCGAATAAAATAACAATGCTTTCACGTGATACAACTAACATATCGATTGCTACATCAACAACAATCAAGTAGTAAACATTACATAATTAATCAAAGAAATAAATAGGGAATGTCTCTTCTAATCTATCAGCCATAATATCTAAGAAATTTGAAGGCACATTTGCCAACCATGGAAAAACTTTTGGAGAGCTCTCATGTCGCCACCAAGGCGCATTCACTCTGCGCCATGTGGCGCTCAATCTAAGGGTTGAAGTTTTGGCCAACTCAATCCTATAGTATTCTCTTACAAAAGCTTCCACTAGCCCCCTGTAATCCGGGACCACGTTGACCTCCCATAGCCGATCTAACACTGTTTGCCATTCAAGTGGAAGAGTGTTCATCAAAGCCGGCACCTTCTCAAAGTCCGGCATAAGATAACCATTCCAGATGATTTCCTATATCATCTGATTGACCTTGACCATGTGTGATACTAAATCACCATCAAGCCACCGATAATCAGCTAACTCTTTCATCAGCCTTTTCAGTTTAGCTCTTCCTTCGTCCGTTCTTGGGATTGCAAGTATCCGTCCATTACGCATCATAGTTCCTGCAACAAATGCAAAACTAAAAATGGATCACTTATAATCCATAATAAACAAAATGGAAAATACATAAATTTCCATGATTCATGCAACAAATGCAGAATAAAAATGGATTACCTACAACCCACATAGACATAACTGAAAAAAAAAAAAAACAAAAAAACAAATTCCTTTTTTTTTTCGGGTCAACAGTCAACGATCGTCGGTCAACGGTTAACGGGTCGGGTCAACGAGCGCGCGGGTCGGACCGATCGCGACGGTCGGACCGGTCGGACCGCTCGCACGGACCGACCGCATGCGCCTCGCGCGTGCGAGGGATGACGTCACGCAGACGTCATTCGGCACGTGCCGGGCGCGTGCCTCGTCCGCGAGTCGGGTCGAGTCCCCGGTCGGGTCGCCGGCCCGTGACCACTCGGCGAAACGTCGTCGGCGATGACGTCATCGGTGACGTCATCCAAGCGGTTACCTACCGTTGGATGACGTCACGGTGACGTCATCACGTGACGTCAGCACGCGTCAGTCCGCGGACCGGCGCGTGCCGTTTCGCCGGTCGCCGGCGCGCACGTGCCAGTTCGTCACCGGCGCACGTGGCGCCCACGCGCAGCGGCTTGTGGCCGCGCGTGTGGGCGCGTGCGGCGTTGTCCGGCGACGCACGACATGTCGCCGGACTCGTCTCGACATCGCCTTTCACCCAGTGCCTTCAGAATTTGATTCCAACTTACGGAAACTCAGAAAAATGGCCGAACAGCGCTCGGGTGTCGGGATTTTCGCCCCGATCCGTACGGCCGAAGATTTTTTCGCAATAAATCAATCAAAAAACATCAAATTGATCGGGAAAACGTGAACTAGGGCTCTGATACCAATGTTGGGAATGACTGATCCCCGAAAACCGGATTCGACACCGAATCGAACCCCTAAATCAATGCGGAAGACGAAGCCCAGGAAAACACGCATCACCGATCGTAAAGCACACCACGGATTCGAGCGTACCTTGTTAGCCACAGATTAAACACCAACGCCAACAAGAGGAAGAGAAACGGTCCTGTTCGATCCAATTAAGCAATGAAGGGAAGAAGAAATTGCCGAAGCCTTACTGTTTCTTCTTTTTCTTTTTGAGAGAGAGAGAGTGCGCGGGAGAAAGGAAGCATACGTACTGATTGTTCCAACAGGTGTTATGTCTCTCTCTCTCCTCCCTTTTATACCTATCTCCTTCCACGGGCCCTATTCCCATGGGCCGGGCTTTCTGGGCCCAACTTGGACGGATGGGCCTTAAGCCCAATACCAATAAAGCCTTCACCTCCATAGCCCTCGCTCGGTCCAACAGCTTTCATGGCCTTGATCTTGATTGGGAATACCCGGACACTGATGAGAAGATGACCAACTTGGGGTTGCTCCTCCAGGAGTGGCGGACTGCAGTGGCTGCTGAGGCGGCCAGCTCAGGTGAGAATGCTTTGCTTTTGTCGGCGGCAGTCTATTACTCACCGCACTACTGGTCGCCTGCGGATTATCCTGTGGCCGCCATGGCAGCGAGCTTGGATTGGATCAATCCAATGACCTATGATTTCTTTGGACCCGGTTGGTCCTCCACCACAGGACCACTTGCTGCTCTCTATGATCCAGGTAGGGCGGCAACTTTGACTTGTTTTTTTGGGTAATAAACTTTAACTATTCTGAGGCACAACGGAGTTTTCTTAATTTTTTGTATCGTGACTTTGAATTTTGTTACCTCAATGTCAAAAGAATCACAGCATGGTCTCCCATTCAAAGCATACTGTGTCATTCCACGAGTAATTAACATGAACATTTATGTTCATTTAAAATCCTTCACTTGTGCTTATCAAACTCGCAATTTTCTTGATATATGCTGCATCTGAAATCATCGGTCCTTTTTAATTTCAGGGAACGGCATAAGTGGAGACATCGGGGTGAGAGCATGGATTCAGGCCGGCATGCCGGCAGGGCAAATCGTGCTCGGCTTCCCCTTCTATGGGCGCGCATTCGCCCTCTCAAATGCCAATGATCACAGCTACTTCGCACCCTTCACCGGGCCGGCAATATCCTCCGATGGGTCAATCGTGTACAATTATATCACGAAATACATAGCCCAAAACAGCGCGACCACGGTATACAACTCCACGGTTGTGTCCGCCTACTGCTATTCCGGGACAACATGGATCAGCTACGATGATACACAAACCATCTCTACCAAGGTCGTGTACGCCAAGGGAAAAGGACTTAAAGGTTACTTTGCATGGCATGTTGCTGGTGATGACAACTGGGTTCTCTCTCAAACAGGTGAATTTACGAGATTCGTGTTATACACCACATGCAAAGTCTAGCCCTAATCACAGTTACATAGAGTATAATCAACCGAACCATCATCTTCTAAGCGAAAATCTAATAATGTTCTTGTCTGTTTAGATCAAACTTGTATTACATACTTTGTCATTTAGGGAAAAATATTTTCTTTGTTTTCTTTAATGAAGTACAAGAGCGCGAAGGAAAAAGCAATATCTACCTAACCTCTCTATGAACAAGGGATAGTAATTGATATAGATGTTAAGCTCTAAAAATAAGTGCATGTTTCAGACCGACGCCATTTTATTTAATTTATATTGGTCACGTTGCATTGGTGAAGCAAAAGTCTATTACGTCAATACATGGTCAACTTAGTATTTGTTTTCAAAACTTTCCAAGATTTGGTTCTACTTCGTCGTATCCATTCGTTATTTACTCTCTTCATGCTGTCGTTAGAGATGAAGTCAAACTTTCTAAATTAGTTGACCAATTTATTTATCACAGCCTAATTCTAATTCCTTCCAATTTTCTTCTTCTTGTTGCAGCTTCAAATGCGTGGTAACTTAGACGACGTCAGAGGAGACATTTTCTAAAGATACTGATTGAAGTTCAGACCAAAAATGTAATGGAATTATAGTCTCCATCTCACAACGTCATGTATTCCTTAGAGGCCAATAAAGCAAAGATACTTTTCTTTTTTCCCCCCTTCTTTTGTTCTTCTCATCTAATAAGACGAAACGATGTGGTAACTTGAGAGGATCGATCAGATGTCAAATATGTTCTTAAAAATTGTGTAAGAAAAAGTAGTGGTAAGGATACGCTTTACAAAATACAGGTTTTATTCCTTAGAAAAGGAGACGAGAACGGAGATTATTGATTGGAGAACAGTTACAATTCGAACAATATTGAATTAATGCAGTGGAATAAAATAATCTTCTATCTTATGTAAATTTAATAGGAATTGATATAGTAGAGTAAAGTAAATACCAAGCACACAAACAAAAAATGAATTTTTTACGTGGAAAACCTCCTCAATGTGAGGAGATAAAAAACCACGAGACTGGAGTCCACCCGAAAATCTTTGTTAATCAACAAAATTGGGTGAACAATATTCTTCTCTAGCAAATGCTAGAGGTACATAGCAACAAAAACCTCACGAACATAATTTTTGACAATACACATGAATTTCATAAGAGATTAAAGATAAATCTGACCAAAAACGTAGGTTTTGATCAATGCAAAAAAAACCTGATGTAGAAAGCTTTAAACGAAAAATCAAACTGTTCAAATTTGAGCAGATTGCGCCACAAACATGCTGACAAAATTTCAGCTCAATTGGAATATGAATCGACCTCCGATGTCAGCTTGATGTAAATCAAACTTTGCTCCAACCCCAGATTTTTTGCTTTCTCTTTTTGTCTTGTTACTACGTTTTTTTGCGGCTACCACTTAAAAGATAGTGAGAAACCCTATTTTTCCATATGATTTATCATATGAGCTCAAGCCCTTTTTGGGCTTACAACTCATTGAACCTCCTCCACATAGGAATAAACCCAACTAATAAATCTCTCCCTCACGATAATGTGGAGGGATTCACCATCCTTGTTATCAATTGGCAATGTTCAAGTTTCTCTCTTGGTAGAGTCTTCATCATCATATCAAAGCCATTATGATCCATATGAATTTTCTCAAGTTCCAACAACTTTTCATTTAGAACATTCATTATCCAATGATACCTAACATCAATATGTTTCGATCTAGAATGAAAAAGATGAATTCTTACCAAGATGAATTGCACTTTGATTATCACAAAATAGCGCATACCTCTTTTGCTTGAACCCAAGTTCTTCTAAGAACTTCTTCATCCATAGCATCTCTTTACTAGCTTCAGTCGTTGCAATAAGTTCAGCTTCAGTTGTAGAAAATGCAACACACTTCTACAATCTTGACTTCTATGACACAACTCAACCCATAAAAGAAATTGAATAACCAGAAGTAGATTTACGAGTATCAATCTCTCCTACCAAGTTGGAATCTATGTATCCAACTAACTCAGGTTTCCCTATCGTGAAACTGAGTTTCAAATTTGAAGTTCCAAAAAGATATCTCATAATCCACTTCATTGCATTCTAGTGCTCTCTGCCTGGATTTGACAAATAGCGACTAACAACGCCAACAGTGTGCGCCAAGTCCGGGTGTGTACATATCATTGCATACATTAAGCTTCCTACAGCTGAGGCATATGAAACACTTTCCATATCTTTCTTCTCTTTATCAGTCGTAGGACTTTGCTTCATATTTAACTTAAAATGGGTAGTAAGAGGAATACTAACCATTTTAGCCTTGTCCATGTAAAATTCTGAATGATCTTCTTGATATATTTCTCTTGCAACAAAAATAACTTCTTAGCATCTTTGTCTCGAGTAACTCTATTGCCAAGAATTTACTTCGCCAAGCCCAAGTCTTTCATGGCAAAAGACTTGCTCAACTGTTTCTTCAATAACTTAATTCTTAAAGCATTTCTACCAACAATCAACATATCATCAACATAAAGCAAGAAAATAATAAAGTCATCGTCAGAAAATTTTTGGACAAACACACAGTTATCCGAGGAGGTCTTCTTATAGCCCCATTCTGTTATAACTGATGCAAACTTTTGTATCACTGCCTTAGTGCTTGTTTTAGGCCATAAAGACTTTTTTTCAATTTGCACACATAATTCTCTTTCCCTTTCACTTTAAAACCCTCAGGTTATTCTATGTATATTTCTTCCTCCAAGTCACCATGTAGGAAGGTTATTTTGACATCCATTTGCTCAATTTCCAAATCTAGGGTAGCTGCCAAGCCTAATACCATACGGATAGAAGACATTTTCACTACTAGAGAAAATATATCATCAAAATCAATACCATTTCTTTGACCAAATCCCTTAACAACTAATCTAGCTTTGTATTGTGGTTATGAAGTATGTTCATCTTGCTTCCACCTATATACCCACTTGTTCTTCAAAGCCCTTTTACCTTTAGGTAACTTCACCAACTCAAAAGTATGATTATCATAAAATGACCGCATCTCATCTTGTATAGCATCAAACCAATTGCTTTTGTACTCATCTTTTATTGCTTCTGCATAGCACTCTAGTCTACTTGCATCAATCAATAATATATACTCATCTTCAGAATACCTAGTGGAAGGTCGTTGATCTGTAACAAATCTCCAGATTGGAACATCTAGTGGAACATCTAATTGAGCCTCTGGTTCAAGAATATTATTATCTGTTTCAACATGTTCTGGAACATGTGCGTTATTTGGAACATTGACTTCCTACTGCTCTTCATTAACTTGTGTAGGATTATTTGTAAGAGGAACTGGATCCAAATCAATCAAATTATCACTAACATGTGGTGCTGAAATCATCTCTGCTTTCTTAATATCCTTTATTGTTTGATTTTTCATAAACACAACATCTCTGCTTCTTACAATTTTCTTTTCAACCGAATTATAAAATTTGTAGCCAAGCATATCTCGTCCCTAACCAATAAATATGCACTGTTGTGTTTTCACATCAAGTTTAGACCTCTCATCTTTTGGAATATGCACAAATGTTTTGCACCCAAAGACACGCAAATAATCATAATAAACATCTTTACCTGTCTAAACTCTATTAGGAACATCAAACTCTAAAGGAACACATGGAGTAAGATTTAATACATGCACAACTGTACATAAAAACCTCACTCCAAAAAGATCCAAGTAGCTTTGACTGTGAAAGTAAGCATTTTACCCTTTCAACTAGTATTTTGTTCATTCTCTCAGTTAAGCCATTTGACTGAGGCATCTTGGGGGGTGTCTTTTGATATCGAATACCTTATTATCTGCAATATTCATCAAAATGTCTAATATACGCCATTTAATTGAGGCGTCTTGGGAGGTGTCTTTTGATATCGAATACCTTATTGTTTTGCACCCAAAGACACACAAATAATCATAAGAGACATCTTTGCCTGTTTAAACTCTATTAGGAACATCAAACTCTAAAAGAACACATGTAGTAAGATTTAATGCCTGCACAACTGTACATAAAAGCCTCACCCCAAAAAGATTCAAGTAGCTTTGACTGTGGAAGTAAGCATCTTACCCTTTCAACTAGTATTCTGTTCATTCTCTCAGTTAAGCCATTTAACTAAAGCGTCTTGGGAGGTGTCTTTTTATATTGAATACCTTATTGTCTGCAATATTCATCAAAATGTCCAATATACACCATTTAACTGAGGTGTCTTAGGAGGTGTTTTTTAATATCGAATGCCTTATTGCTTTGCACCCAAAGACACACAAATAATCATAAGAAATATCTTTGTCTGTCTAAACTCTATTAGGAACATCAAACTCTAAAGGAACACATGGAGTAAGATCTAATACATGCACAGCTATACATGAAAGCCTCACCCCAAAAAGATCCAAGTAGCTTTGACTGTGAAAGTAAGCATCTTGCCCTTTCAATTAGTGTTTTGTTCATTCTCTTAGCTAAGCCATTTAATTGAGACATCTTGTGAGGTGTCTTTTGATATCGAATACCTTATTTTCTACAATATTCATCAAAAGATCTAATATACTCTCCCTCGTTATCAATTCTGATGCATTTCAACTTCTTTCCAGTCTGTCTCTCAACTGAAGCTTGAAATTGCTTAAAAACATCTATACTTACCTTTTAGTTCTCAAGGTATGAATCCAAATTTTACTTAAAAAATTATCTATGAAGGTAACAAAATAAAGAGAGCCACCAAGTGATTTTGTTTTCATAGGACCGCAAACATCAGAATGCACTAAATCTAGTATACCTGACTTTCTTAAATGAGTGGAGCTTTTAAATGCAACTTTGTTCTGTTTTCCTGCTAAACAGTGAGCACACTTCTGTAGCGCAGAACTTTTCAATCCTGAAAGGAGCTTCTTCTTAGTCAATATTAACAAATCCTTCTCACTAATGTGACTAAGCCTCTTATGCCATAACTCAGCTACATCTTCGCTGTCTACTGCATTAATTTTGTTTGTGGACAACTTAGCTTGCATAATGTACAATGGAGGATATTTTTCACCTCTAACCTTGTGTCATTGCTGGTTTCTAGGCACACACCACCGATGCCTACAATTTGAGCTAGCCCATCGTTTTCCATATTCATAGATCTGAAGTCACCTGACTTAGATGATGTAAAGAAATCCCTACGAGACGTAGCATGAATAGATGCACCACTATCCATTACCCAACTGGTCTCATGAGATACAAAATTCACCACATCACCATAAAAAATGATGAGAAAGTCTTCTTTAAGTGCAACAACATGATTGTCATCACTGTCATTATTAGTTTTCTTCTCTTTACTTTTCTCCTTTTGTTTCTTTCTTTTAACTGGCAACAAAACCTCTGAATATGTCCTTTTTGATGACAATAATGGCACTCAACATTAGTAAATTTATTATACTTATCTCTGCTTTTATCTTGACTTTTATCTCTATTTCTCGGATCTCGAAACTCACTTATTCCCATTTTCTCAACAACCAAGGCATCATAATGTGAAGAGGACGATCCTTGTGTCTTCCTTCTCATCTCTTCATTCAAAATACTACTCTTGATCAAATCCATGGTAATCGTACCATCCGAGGCAAAATTATACAAAAATGTTCAGAACATCTCCTATGAGTCCGGCAAAGTATCGAGCAACCATATGCTTGTATCTCATTATCAAACTTCATTCTCATCACAGCCAACTAATTTATAATTCCTTGAAAAGAATTTAAATGATCAATCAAATGAGTATCATCTTGATATCTTAGAGCTATCATATGTTTTACCAAAAATAACTTATTATTCCCAGTCTTTTAAGCATATAATTGTCTGAGCTTATCCCATAAACTACGTGCATGTGTTTCCTCAATAATATGGTTCAAAACATTATCATCCACTACCACCGCCTTAGTGGCCACGATGGTTGGGCTCTCTCCCCTTCATGAAGGGGAGGAGTTCGAATCCCATCACGGTCACTTAGGGTCTTGAGTGGGACGCCGAGGGTGGTGGGTCCTCCTGCTTATGTGTCCCCCCAAGTTTACTCGTCGGATGCTGGTTGTACGGGATTCTTGGGTCACAAAAAAGAAAAAAAACCATTATCATCCACTCACTACCTAATATAACCACACACTTGACGATGAAATATAGACCATTCAGTAGCAGTTTTATTCTATGGTTTCTCCTCAGCAAATACGGGCAAATAAAAATCTTTCACATATAAAAAGTCTTCCATCTTCCTTTTCCAAATATGATAATTCAAATCATTCAGTGAAACCATTCTACTCGTTACACAAGGCAAAAAAATTAGACAATAACCAGAAGCTCCGATACCACTCTAATGGGAGAATAGTAACAATTCGAACAATATCAAATTAATGTAGCAGAATAAAATAATCTCCTCTCTTGTATAAACCTAATAGGAATCGATACGATACAGTAAAATAAATACTAAGCACGCGAACACAAGACGAATTTTTTACATGGAAAACCTCCTCGATGTGAGGAGATAAAAAAACCACGGGATCGGAGTCCACTTGAAATTGAAATAGCTAGTACGAGTACCTAGAGGGGGGGTGAATAGGTATACTAAAATTTCTCGAAGCTTGCACGATATCAATTAGAGTATTTGCAACAGTTAAAAATTCAATCGCAAGACTAAGTAAGGGAAAGAGAGAATTGAACACTCGGTTTATAGTGGTTCGGCTTGATTCAAGCCTACGTCCACTCTTCTGCACTGACAGCCGATTGGCTGGATTCCACTATGATCAAAGAGTTGTTACAGTGTTGTTCTTCCTTGATTTCTAGGTGTAGATGATCTACCACACTCACTCAAGGCGTCACCAGGTATAAACACTCTCTGTATACAAATTCGCTCAGTCTCAACTAACAATCAAGGATCTTCAGACTCTGGAATTTTTCTATCGATCACACACTTAAAACAACTAGAACGTCTTCCTTTTATACTCCTTCATGCCATCATAGCCGTTGGCACTTACCAAAGGAATTCCTCCAATCTACCCGTTGGACGGAATCAATCAAGAAGATCATCCGAGCTATTTAAGGAATCTGATGATAGCCCATCAATCCTGTTCGCCCATACAATCAGGATCTCGGTTTCCAAGAATAGAATAATCCAAAATTATTTCGTTGACCATCGGATCTTCAATCGACCTTAGATAAGAATTAAAGAATCCGAAATGATTATCCAACCAAAGAATCTATTCCAGAGGATAGGATCGAATCCTCAACCATAAACCTTGGCTTTGGATTTCCTTCAACACTGGATTAGAAAGACTGTCGGTGAGAATAAAGTCTTGAGTCTTGAGTCTTAAGATTTGAGACTTGAGACTTAAGTCTTGAGTCTTGAGTCTTGAGACTTAAGTCTTGAGTCTTGAGTCTTGAGACTTAAGTCTTGAGTCTTGAGTCTTGGGTCTCGAGAGAACAAAGTCTTCAGACTTTAAACTGACGGTCTCCGAACATGCAGACTTTAGACTGAAAGAAACGTTTTGTCAGCTTCAAAATATTCTGGAAAGATTTCTCCAACAATCTCCTCCTTTTTGATGGTGACAAAACTTTCTTGAAGATTTGAACATCTTTGACCTGCAAAACATTTCTCAAGCAATATGGCTAACTCATAAAGATTAATAAAACAACCAGACTCTGCATCCACAGAAAATTGGTTAGTCTTTCATGAGAAACACCATATAACAACACTTGAATAAATGCAACTAGTCAAGTTCATAATCCACAGCCAATTCAGTCAAATTCATACCCAAGTTCAAAATCTCAAGTCATACTCAAAACATAACCATATAAGGTCAAAGTAAAAATGAATGAAAGTTCAAATTGGTTCTCCCCCTTTTTGTCAGCATTGAAAAGGGTGAGAAAAGAGTCATTTCTGCTTGGGAATGCGCACGATCTGGAAATCCCCAATAGACTGGACTACTCCTTCAAGCTTCTTCAGGTCTTCTCGCAGATGAGCTACCTCTTCACTCTTGGCATTTGCTTGAAGTTGCATAGCGAGGTCTTTGAATTTATCTTCCAGAGAGACTGAAGATTCTTGTCCAGAATGCTTCAAGGCTTGGATTTCACAGTCCAGAACATATATCTGGTTGCGCATTTCCAGAAGAATATTCATGATACTACGAAAATCTGCATAATCATCCGTCTGTGTACTTGCATTAACTTTCTCAGATGGTGTGTATGCAGACGATGGCTCTTCTTTTTGGTTTGGCAGATTTGGAATCGAAGTATCACCTTCTTCAGGCAATTGAGAGTCCTGAACTTCTTCTGGTTCTTCTGGAGATTGTCTTAGATCTTCAGCAGCATGAGGTGTAGACCTCTCTTGCTCACTAACTCCCCCTGTCTCTAGGACATCGAAATGAGAAGAGTGAAGATCATGCTCTTGATTTCCCTTCTCTCCAGATTTATCAGCAGACTGATCTTTTTCTTTTTCTCCTTCTTCCTCAACTTCTTTCTCCTTCTCTCTCTGTGCTTCTTCTTCTCTGCTCTGCTGAGGTTCTGTCTGATAAGACACTGAACGTCTTTTTCTTGTCAGTGTTGGTATAGTGGGATCTTCATCATCTTCATCCTCATCTTCTTCTTCTTCCAGGATAAGATTTCTTTTCCTCTTTTTCGATGAAGCACCAATGGCCTCCTTTCCTTTCCTTTTTGAAACAGACTGGACTGGAGATTTCACTTTGAATTTCTCCATTGCCTTAGAGAGTTCTTGCAGACGCATCTTCATCAACATTTTCAATCCTACCACCATCTTATCACATGCTCGAACACAAAAAGTATGTGGCAGTTCAATATTCAGATGTCTGAAGATCTTGGTCACCAGACCAGGATAAGGCAATTGTCCTTTGTCTTTTGACACTGCTCGGTACATATGGAAAAGAATAGTGTGCGGGAGAGAAAACTTTCGGCCTGAGTTGATAGCATACATCAACTTTGCTTCAGGAAGAGACACAGAAGTCTTTGAAGTAGACTTTGGTCTGAGGCAATTGATCACAATCTTGTGAAGCACAATGTTGATAGCATTCATCCTGGAATAGATAATTTTCTTATCTACATCCCTATCTTTGACAAGATCCAGAGTGGCTCGAGCAGGTGAGACTTTGATTGGGAGATATCGTCCCCGTTCAACTCCTATTATGTCTGCCAACATACTCACATCTACCACATAGACTTGATCTCGAACACTGAATGAAATTCTATTCGCATCTAAAAAGCTAAGATTTGAATAGAAATAAGCAGTCAGTTGATCATACCCGTCTGTAGAGTCAGAGCAGAAAGTCTCAAGTTGGAGCAAATTCAACTTCTCTCTTAAGTTCAAGTTGATAGAATCCAGGAAGTCAAAATCAACACTTCTAGGATTGATTATCCCTCTTTTCAACAGCCTGGAATACACTTTTTCCTGATCCTTGGATTTAAACAAATCCATCCGATTTCCTTTCACCTTTGCAGCCACACCCATTCTAGGTTTAAATTCAAGGAACATTTTGTCATCATCGTTCCCATCAATCAAATTCTTTCCTGGCATACGAGGATCACTTGGAATATTCGCAATAGCCTGCTCTGCTTTTCCTTTCGGAGCAATTCCCAACTCTTCCATTTTTCGCAGAAAAAGGTATTCATTTCCATAATTTTTGTCCTTTAGAAAGTCATCTATATAACTTAATGAAGAACCAGTGCTTTTCAACGCACGATAAAGCTTATAGATAACAGAAGGTCTTTGGACTCTTACTGGGTCAGCTTCCTCAATTATCTCTTCTTCCAGATCTTGACTTGCACTTTGTGGGGCAGGAGATGCTGAATGACGTGGAGAAGAGCGAATCGGACTTTGTCGCTGACTTGGCAAGTCTTCTTCCTCTGTGAGATCGAAGTGAGTCGGTCCCTTCTCCATTCTTTGTGGTCCCCTGTTTGCGATTCTTGATGATTTCCTTGAAGACGACATCTTTCTTTGTCTATTGAAGGATTCCTTCACTTGCTTTTCCCAAGAAAAGATTACCACTTTCTCGACAATGAACAAAGAGTAGAAACAGTATCGAGAGGAGAATGCTTTTTAGGGTTTTGAAAAAAATTGGGGGTAGAATAACCGTATATATATACCTCGGATTTGAAAAAGGAAGTTTAAACGACATAAATCAATAACTGCCAAAATTAACTTTCTTTAAAAAAGACAAGTTTTTCAAATTTCACACCAATTATATCTAAATAATAGAACGTACCTTTTAGATAAAATAAACAAGAATTCGTACCTTTTAGATAAAATAAACAACTTACAGTCTTTAGCCATGAATGATTGAGTCTCAGGATTTAGAGTCTCAGAGATCTGAGTCTTAGAGTTGGTGAGTCTCTAGACTTTAACTTCTTCAAGCTTCAAAATGTTGAGTCTCGAGCGGATAAAGTCGAACTGATTTTTCTCCAAAGGCTTTGTGAATATGTCCGCTAGTTGACTTTTTGAATCAACAAATTGAATCGAGATTTCTCCATTTTGAATATGATCTCTAATGAAGTGATGACGAATCTCAATATGCTTTGCTCTTGAATGAAGAATTGGATTTTTGGTGAGATTGATAGCGCTGGTATTGTCACATCTGATTTCTGTGCATGAATCTTCAATGCCAAAGTCTTGTAGCTGTTGTTTTATCCATAGAATTTGTGAACAGCAGCTTCCAAGAGCTACATACTCTGCTTCTGTAGTTGAGAGAGCTACAGTGCTTTGCTTCCTTGAAAACCAAGACACTGTCCTGTTTCCAAGCAATTGACAAGTTCCAGAAGTGCTCTTTCTATCAACTCTGCAACCGGCCAGATCTGCATCTGAGTATCCTAGAAGATTAAAGTCTCCCCTCTTTGGATACCAAAGACCGATGCTTGAAGATGAAGCAACGTATTTGATAATACGTTTCACGGCAATGAGATGTGATTCTCTAGGATCTGATTGAAACCTAGCACAGATACAAACACTAAACAAAATATCAGGTCTAGAAGCAGTAAGATAAAGAAGTGAACCGATCATGCTCCTGTACAGCTTTTGATCTACTTTCTTCCCTTCTTCATCCTTGTCTATCTTCTGAGAACATGACATTGGTATGTCGGTCTTTTTGCACTTTTCCAATCCAAACCTTTTGACAAGATCATTCGCATATTTTTCTTGATGGATGAAAGTTCCTTCCTTCATTTGTTTTACTTGGAGTCCAAGAAAGAATGTTAACTCTCCCATCATACTCATTTCAAATTCATCCTGCATAGACTTAGAAAATTTCTTGCAGAGACTTTCATTAGAGGATCCAAAAATGATGTCATCGACATATATTTGAACAAGTAAAAAGTTTTTGTTTTCCTTTTTGATAAATAGAGTAGTATCTACTTTACCTTTGACAAAACCATTCTGTAATAAAAACTTACTTAGTCTGTCGTACCAAGCTCGAGGTGCTTGCTTTAGACCATACAGAGCCTTTTTCAGTCTAAAGACTGAGTTTGGCTTCTTTGGGTCTTCAAATCCAGGCGGTTGTTCCACATAAACTTCCTCATGGATAAATCCATTTAGGAAAGCACTTTTGACGTCCATTTGGAATAACCTGAAATTTTTGTAGCAAGCAAACGCAAGTAATAGACGAATAGCTTCTAACCTTGCAACTGGTGCGTAAGTCTCGTCATAGTCTATTCCTTCTTCTTGCGTATATCCTTTGGCCACGAGTCTTGCTTTGTTTCGTACGACTTTTCCTTTTTCGTTCATCTTGTTCCTGAATACCCATTTGGTTCCAATAACAGATTTACCTTTTGGTTTAGATGTCAATTCCCATACATCATTGATGTTGAACTGTCTGAGCTCTTCTTGCATAGCTTCGATCCAGCTTTCATCAGATAAAGCTTCTTCTATGCTTTTTGGTTCAATTTCTGAGATAAGAGCCACAGCACTAGATTCTTCATGCCTTTTTGATCTGGTGCGGATTCCTTCATTAAGTTCACCAATAATAAGATCTTTGGGATGACTGGATTTGTGCTTCCAGTTACCAGGTTGATGATCTCTTTCTTTATTTGATTCTCCATGAGCGTCTTGATGATGGACTTCCAGAATCTGAGATGCTTCTTGAGATGTAGACATTTGAAGATCTAGAGCGGATTCAGTCTCTTCGTACTGAGTCTGGCTGGATTCATCTTGCACTGAGTCTTGGAATTTGACATTCATTGATTCTTCCACAGACTGGCTTTTTTTATTGTAGACTCTGTAGGCTTTGCTTGATGAAGAATATCCAAGGAAGATGCCTTCATCTGATCTTTCTTCAAACTTACCAACTCGATCATTTGCATTTTTCAAAATAAAGCATTTGCAACCGAACACATGAAAGTATGAAACAATAGGCTTCTTACCTTTGAACAATTCATAGGGGGTTTTATTAAGAATAGGTCTTAGAAAGACTCTGTTTATAATATAGCAAGCAGTTGAAACAGCTTCAGCCCAAAATCGTGAAGAAATTTTACTTTCAATTAAAAGTGTTCTAGCCATTTCTTGAAGAGATCTATTCTTTCTTTCCACAACTCCATTTTGCTCTGGAGTATACGGAGAAGAAAACATGTGATTAACACCAGATTTATCACAGAATCTCGTAAAATCTTGATTTTCAAATTCACTTCCATGATCTGTTCTTATACTCGAAATAGCACATCCTTTTTCATTTTGAATCTTTTTAGCAAACTTTTCAAAATATGAAAAGGTTTCTGATTTATTTGCAAGAAAATATACCCAGGTAAAACGAGAATAATCATCTACAATTACTAGACAATATTTCTTACCTCCAATGCTCTGGGTTCTTGTTGGTCCGAAGAGATCCATATGAAGCAATTGCAGTACATGATTAGTAGATACATGATTTATTTGCTTAAATGAATTTCTTACCTGCTTTCCCAGAATGCATGGAGTGCATAGGTCAGACTTTTGATATGGCAATTTAGGTAGACCTCGAACAAGCTGCTTTGAAGAGATTTTGGCTAATTGCTTCTTGTTGATATGGCCAAGTTTTCTGTGCCATAGAACTGCTTCATCTTGAATTGAGATTAAGCATTGTTCTTCATTTGGCTTTACATCAAGGAGATAGATGTTTCCATGCCTTCGACCCATAAAAGACTGAGTCGAATCTTTGCTAATTCCAGAACATATACCTTCTTGAAAGAAGATCTTGTAACCAGTATCACACAATTGGCTAATGCTGAGAAGATTGTAGTTGAGTCCTTCCACTAGAGAAACATTGCTTATTGTGAGATTTCCAATTTTCACAGTTCCGAATCCCACAATACTTCCTTTGCTATTTCCTCCGAATGAAACTTTTCCACCATTTACTTTAATGAGCTTTATGAAACTATTTGAGTCTCCTGTCATGTGTCTTGAGCATCCGCTGTCAAGATACCACTTTACCTTCTTTTTGACAGAGACCTGCATTCAAAAGAGAGTCTCAAGCTTTCTTTGGTACCCAAATTTTCTTGGGTCCTTTGGTGTTAGTAGGATGAGCATTATTAGGCCATACTCTCTTAACAGGCTTCCAAACCATAGGACACTCTTTTTCAAAATGATCCTGACTGTTACATTTAGAACACCTTAAAGCATTTCGACCTACAGGTTTTACAAAAACTCTTTTGAAATGATTTTTATAAGCCTCTCTTGATGGTCTTTTCTTAATTCTTTCTTTTACTTTCGGGAAATCAATCAAAGGGATTGTTTCAGCTGTCATACCTAGACCCGACCTATTGAAGTAAGGTCTTTGGATTGAAAGAACTTTTTCAAGTTTTTCAGATCCTATTGAAAATTTCTTTGAAATATTTGATAAATCAGTTTTTAAGAAAGCATTTTCTTTTGAAAGTTTTTCTTCACTCTCTTTAAGAGTAGAAACATTCAAGTCTAAATTTTTTACCTTTTCTTCTAAAATGTTTTCCTTTTGTTTTAAAACTGAATTTTCCTTTTTAAGTTCTGAAATCTTTTTAAGAGAGGTCTTAAGACTAAAACATAACTCATCAATATATTTAGAGACTTTGACAAGGATTTTATAATCACTTACTTCAAATTCACTGTCTGAATCTAATCCGGAGTCTGAGTCTGATTGCGCCATTAGACACAGGTTGGCATATTCCTCATCACTCTCTTCACACTCTGTATCACTCCAGGTTTCGGCTTTAAGAGCTTTTCGAGATTTCTCAGCTTTTCCTCTTTTCTTTTTCAGAAGAGGACAGTTGGGTCTGATGTGTCCCTTCTTTTTACATTCGAAGCAAACTACATCTTTGTTTGGTTCCTCATCATCAACAGACTTGGTCTGCTGTCTCTGAAAACTTTGTTTCTTTGGGATGAACCTTCTGCCTTTTCTATTCAGTTTTCTAAATCTTCTTATCATGAGGGCGAGCTCCTCATCATCCATATCATCTTCAGAATCTGCATCATCAGAATCATCATTTGATTTTAGTGCAATAGATTTCTTACCTCTTGGATCTTCGTCTTCATTAATTCGTTCCACTTCGTAAGACTGAAGAGTTCCAATCAGTTCATCTACAGATAATGGCATGATTCTTTGGGTCTCTCTTATTGAAGTCTTTATATGATTCCAATCCTTGGAGAGTCCACGTAGAAGCTTGTTCACCTTCATGGGATCAGAAATTTTTTGTCCTTGGTTCTCAAGACCATTGACAATATCTGTAAAACGACTAAACATGTCAGTTATAGATTCTCCTGGTTTCATTTTGAAGGATTCATATTGACCAAGAAGAATGTTAATTCTGGTCTCCTTCACTCGATCTGTCCCTTCATAAGTGATATGTAACCTGTCCCAAACTTCTTTTGCTGTAACACAAGAAGATATTCTGTTATACTCAGTTGGTGACAAGGCACAATATAAAGAATAAATTGCTTTAGCATCGAGTGCTTGTCTCTTGTTTATTTCTTCTTGAGACATTCCGCTGGTTTCAACAGTTTCTTTCCCTCTTTCAGAGATTGATGCAGCAGCAGGATTAATTCCTCTTTCCACAACGTCCCATTCCAGAGGATCCTTTGATCGTAGGAAAGCTTTCATCTTGTTCTTTCAGATGTTGTAAACCTTTCCGTCGAAGTAAGGAGGTCTGGTATTGCTTTGCCCCTCCATCAGCCCTGGTGCTAGCATACTAGCCATGGATCTTTTACTCTGAAGTGAAACACTTCAAACAAAGTAAGAACACGAGCTCTGATACCAATTGAAATAGCTAGTACGAGTACCTAGAGGGGGGGTGAATAGGTATACTAAAATTTCTCGAAGCTTGCACGATATCAATTAGAGTATTTGCAACAGTTAAAAATTCAATCGCAAGACTAAGTAAGGGAAAGAGAGAATTGAACACTCGGTTTATAGTGGTTCGGCTTGATTCAAGCCTACGTCCACTCTTCTGCACTGACAGCCGATTGGCTGGATTCCACTATGATCAAAAAGTTGTTACAATGTTGTTCTTCCTTGATTTCTAGGTGTAGATGATCTACCACACTCACTCAAGGCGTCATCAGGTATAAACACTCTCTGTATACAAATTCGCTCAGTCTCAACTAACAATCAAGGATCTTCAGACTCTGGAATCTTTCTATCGATCACACACTTAAAACAACTAGAACGTCTTCCTTTTATACTCCTTCATGCCATCATAGCCGTTGGCACTTACCAAAGGAATTCCTCCAATCTACCCGTTGGACGGAATCAATCAAGAAGATCATCCGAGCTATTTAAGGAATCTGATGATAGCCCATCAATCCTGTTCGCCCATACAATCAGGATCTCGGTTTCCAAGAATAGAATAATCCAAAATTATTTCGTTGACCATCGAATCTTCAATCGACCTTAGATAAGAATTAAAGAATCCGAAATGATTATCCAACCAAAAAATCTATTCCAGAGGATAGGATCGAATCCTCAACCATAAACCTTGGCTTTGGATTTCCTTCAACACTGGATTAGAAAGACTGTCGGTGAGAATAAAGTCTTGAGTCTTGAGTCTTAAGATTTGAGACTTGAGACTTAAGTCTTGAGTCTTGAGTCTTGAGACTTAAGTCTTGAGTCTTGAGTCTTGAGACTTAAGTCTTGAGTCTTGAGTCTTGGATCTCGAGAGAACAAAATCTTCAGACTTTAAACTGACGGTCTCCGAACATGCAGACTTTAGACTGAAAGAAACGTTTTGTCAGCTTCAAAATATTCTGGAAAGATTTCTCCAACAGAAAATCTTCACTATCAACAAAATTGGGTGATCAATGTTCTTCTCTAGTAAATACTAGAGGTACATAGCAGCAAAGACCTTAAGAACATAATTTTTGGCAATACACATGAATTTCACAAGAGATCAAGGATAAATCTGACCAAAAAAACGCAGGTTTTAATCAATCCATGAAAAACCTGATGTAGGAAGCTTCAAATGAAAATCAAATCATTCAGATTCAAGAAGATTGCGCCATGAACATGCTGACAAAATTTCAACTCAATCGGAATACGAATCGACCTCCGATGTCAGCTTGATGTAAATCAGACTTTGCTCCAACCCCAGATTTTCTGCTTTCTCTTTTTCTCTTGTTACTATGTCTTTTTGCGGCTACCACTTAAAAGATAGTGAGAAACCTATTTCTCCATATGACTTATCATATGGGCTCAGGCCCTTTTTGGGCTTGCAACTCATTAGGCCTCCTCCACATAGGAGTGAACCCAGCTAACAATTACCACTAGAGTAGAGATAAACATTCCTAATAGAATCATTACCAAAAAAAAATAATAATAATAATAATTCCTCTTACAATGCTTAGTTTGTATGAATGCCGATTTCAAAAGGTGTATTGATTGGAATAAGAAAGAGGCGGATCTATTGTCTCCTACTTTAATCTCATCTATAATGTCCGTGGACGAAACAAAATAGTGATGTGTAGACGTTTCATTTTGTTCACCATTTTGTATTTACCTGGCCACCTCTCTTCTCTCTTCCATCCTCTACCCAGACCCACATCCCATTTGCCACTGCCTCCATCCTACTGTTGCCATCGTCGACAATCACCATCATATTGCCATCGCTATGCTTAATGACAGAGTTTCCTCCCTTCATTTTCGTCTCCACGACCGTCTCTCTCTCTCTCTCTCTCTCTCTCTCTCTCTCTCTCTCTCTCTCTCTCTCTCTCTCTCTCTCTCTCTCTCTCTCTCTCTCTCTCTCTCTCTCTCTCTCTCTCTCTCCACACACACACACACACACTTATGCATAAGCTCAACACTGCCATCAAGTTAATGGCCGATTGGTAGAGCTTAATATGGCATCAAGCTTGCCCTAGATCACAATTGTAACTCTAAAAGGAGCTTTAGACTTGATCATGGTTTCGACTGTTAGTAGAAAAAATGTGTTCAAAATGGAAAGGAAAATAATGTATCAAAATAATCAGCATAGAAAACAGAAAATGATTTGAGAAGAATGATTGTTTAGAGTGCATTTCGTAATATTTTTATTTTTGAAAATAATTTCTATTGAGAAATAACTTTTTTTCATTTTTATTTCCTAGACGAATTTCTAAATAGAATAATATGTTTGTTACAATTCTCACATTTTTTAAAGACATGCAATTTTTTTATATTTTAATAATTTCCTAAGATTATACTAATGTTTTTGAATTTTTTTTTCTTTTCCTTTTTTCCTCCCTTCTTCCTCCTCTAGCCGATTGTCGAGCCTCGGTTGTAACATCCACAATTTTGACCTATGAGAAATGGCCATGAAATCGGTGCACTGATAGTGGGGATCGACCATGGACCAATCTAAGGATTGATCATGAACCAATTGACCTAATCAGGAGGACTACTAAAGGATCAACCATGGCCTGATTGAAGGATTAACCATGGGCCGATCAAGGGATTGGCAATGCGTCAATCCACTAATCACGCAAGTTGACTCAAGCTATTTGGCTATGGATCAATCGCTCAACCATAAGGGTTGGTCCTGGATTGTAACAACCCTAACTCCATTTTTAGAGTTTTGAGTAGTTGGGGTTACTTTTCTGAGGTCCTAGACTTGTTGTTGTCCTGATTCTTTTTATCTCGTAAATAAACACACGTGGAAACATGAACAAACAAACTTCCCAAACAAATAATAGTTGGAAGGCTAGGACATATATCACACAGAATATATTACTTTATATTACAACAATACATTTACAATCTCTTCTTTCCTTTTTATATCACCTTAGAAGTTTTCACATATGACAGGGGAATTCCTATTTCCTCTAGCTTGACAATAGTTCTCAAAACTAACATAAGCCTAAAAGATAGTAGAGTGAGTCGTGGAACTTAATAAGTAAAATTCCTAATTCTCTACTAGAAAAACATCATATTATTGAAGTCTAGTAAGTACAATACTTGCAAACAGTGTTGATGACGGATCAATAGTGGCATGCTTTGACTAAATACATGATGTCCATATAAAACTACCATCAACTTAAAAATGAGCACATCAACGCATTATACTCAATGCATATACTGGCATGCATAAAATGATCCTTTTATCATCATCCTAGCTTGACTAAGTCCTCCTAATTCAATTAAGCCTTCTCAGGGCTAACTTTCCGAGACTTCTTGGTTCAAGATCCAAGCATCTTGACTAAACTAGGGCGTCCCATTTAATGAAGGAGGTATCGTCATTAATGCTATCTAGTGACAGACATTTTTTCCTCTTCAAGTGCACACATAAGTGCGTCACACGTGCCTATTCTTATCTTTTCTTTTTAGCCGACTTATATATGATCCGAAGGCATGCTCACTCATTTGTGTGTGCCCTAAACCTTGTATTACACTATATAACATGTTGGGAATGATCCTTAATCCGTCACTTGAATCGATCACTGAGCACTGATCTCCGCATCGGATAAGGCTTGGAAACAACATGCCTTAATGCTGATCTAAGACCATGAGATTTTGGTATACCTTACTTTGTGAAGATCCTAAGTTCGACACATCTTGGCTTCGATCTGATATGAATATACTTCATGTTGTGAATGACTCTTGGTTTGGGGCTTGATTCAAACGTCAAGCACAAATTCTTCACATCAATCAAGACATAGAATCAGCACGCTTTAATACATTAACAAGAACTTGTGACTTAGGCGATCCCCGTACCGATTAAAACTTAGAACTAGCCAATCCAATGTCAATCCAAGATTATGCGGCCTCCGGCGATCCTCGCATCGGATGGGACTTGGAACTGGCATGCTTTGATACCAATCCAAGGCCTCGTGGCCTTGGGTGATCTTGCCTCTCGTTGAACCTAACCCAAGCGAACCTTGACCTTATTTTAAGCGTGAACAATTCAAACACATGTTCAAGCACCAACATGAGAAAACCGAACTAAGGATCTTACATCTACCCATTGCTTGAATGGGTGAGCACCAAACCAAACTCAATAATAGAGTCTACTGCCCTAGAGGAGAATTGGGGATCTTACTTACCTAGATGGACCTCAAAAACGAGCGTGAGCGACTTAATGAGGGGCGATGGTGCAAGGCCAAGAGCAAGGGAAAGAATGGCGTGTAAAGAGCAAGAGGGCTTAAATAGTGAAAATGAATGAGGAGCTCATCTTATTTTTAGATATCGTCCTCATCATTACTTGTCCGAATGACTCAATCACCTTTCTTAGAGTGGCACGACTGCAAAATTAAGGTGGTACACTAATTTGCAAGGTGGCACACTTAAGTTTATGAAATGTCAATCTAATGACCTAATGTAATTATTGTTGGCTTACCTGTTTCTCTCCCATTGGACCACTTATACCGTGCCATCATGACATAACCTACTTATTCTCCAAATTGAATCCTACAATAATGATGATCATATTTTCCATGGACATTTAAGTCAATGACTCACCATTCTCATTAAATGCCTGGATTTGATTAATTATGAGGCTTGGATATTTAGCACATGCCTAAATTAAATGCTTTTCAAGTTTTGGTCTTTTAGAATATTCTACCAAGTTCTCTTCCAATTGGTTCACTTAGGTAATTGACCCATTCTTAAAGAATAAGTCACTTTGAATATGTGGCACCCTAAAGAGAGTTATGTGGCACCAAGGCCTTAGAATAGTAATAATTAGCCATCGTGTCTCTTTTTTGTTAGTACATTTGTTCAAGAGTCCCTTACTTAACCCCTGAGGTAAATCTTAGGTAATGATTATTAAATCCTCAAGTGGAGACCTAAGATGATGAATCACCACCTTCATTAAATGACCAAAGGGGTTTTAGAATATTCTATCTTTTCCACTTCTAAAGAATAGGCAAGCATGGGACATAGACCATTAAAAGTGCAATTGGGATAAGGTAAGAGCTTTTTGTGCACATCTCCTATCAATTACTTTGACATATCCAAGGTTCGTTACGAAGCCACCCTTTGTCACGCCCCGATCCTCGAGCGCGTGCCCATCCCTCCTTGGTCGATATATAATAGCGATGTCCCAAGACGCATCACCGACCCATTCATTTAATATACGCATGCGGAAGCAATTAATAAATCTCCAGACAACAACAAGATGTGATAGAAAAGTATGACCAATTTTTCACAAAATACATTTTTATAAACACACAGGTTTATACACAGAAGCCTACAAAAATGAATCGACTTTCAACAAAAGGGGAATGTCCTAGGACTAGTGAGTCAGACATGCTCGCTGATTCTCCGGGCTTCACCTTCTGAACTTCGAGCCTCGAGCTCCCCACCGCTTTCAAGTAGGGGCCTGAAAATAGTTATACAATAATCAGTGAGACAACGTCTCAGGAAATTCTACCCCTAAGACCCAATTAGGAAGCCAATACACTCTAGAGGCTGCCTAAGCACAACACGAGATAGATGACTTACCTTGGCCTCAGTTCCATCCCGTAAGTCAGTTCAATTCATAATTACTGACAATTGTATCACTCAATCAAATCAAATCAAATTATCAATCAATCGACCCAGTCAATTACATGTCATCATGACCATCTCTTGGTCGGCCCATTCAATACCATCTATGAATGCGATTAAAATCCAGTATTCTTCAATCAAGGTGAAATATAAACAGTACTATCTTATCTCTAGATGACTTATAGAGTCATCGAACAGGTATGCATAACGTTCTATTTCCAAGATGACATATAAAGTCATCGAGCCGTTATAACACATTGTTTGGTCATACTGTCCTATTTCTAAGATAACATATAGAGTCACCGAGCCAGTATACAAGCAATTCTTTCTCAAGATGACATGAGAGTCATCAAGCTATTAAATCATACCGTCTTATCTCCAAGATGACATATAGAGTCACTGAGCCGGTATACATGCAATTCTTTTTCAAGATGACAAGAGATTCATCGAGCTATAATAGTATAATGTCCATTCTTCAGATGACATACGAATCATCGACCCGTTATAGTATTTTTGTTATGAAGACATAATCAATTTACCCTTTTTATCATACTTGATAAAAGTACACGTGTGTGGGTACACGGCCGACCTTTGCCAAAATACAAGGTTTTCACTTTTGAATCTCCCACTATTTTTAGTAGTCCCAAAAATAGATTTTTGGCGCTATAGACTGATGCCCAGTAATTTTCCACTTAATTACCAAAATTGCCCACTTTTGAAAATTAACACCCACAAACACTAATCACAATTAAATAAACAGAGAGCATCACTACGATTAACACAAAATTCCGATCACCGACTATCTCAGGTTAATTTTTGGAAAATAAATAAATAATTAAATAATTACGGAAAATATTAAATAAATGCAATAAATGCATACTTAGGCTCGTAATGCCTAATTATATGCCGGAATGGGCCCGGAAAATTTCCGAGACTCATTAAATAAATACTATGGCATATTTCCTTACTAACTACACTAACCATTTGCCTAACATGCGTCAATAAGTCTCTAATATAAATACTCTAATCTAATTTATCCATATAATTACACTTAATTAAATCTAATAAACCCCTAAGCATCATTAGCATACTAATAAGGGATTAGTAAGAAAAACTCACTTGTGCAAAGCGAAGACCGAATCACCGCGACGACAACGCGACGGCGGCCAAACTTGGGCTTGTGACAGCACCAATGGGCTTGGACCGGGCCTAAAATCGACCCAACACAACTCAGCAAGGCTGAGCTTCAGTCTTTGGCTTCTGCAGGGCTGCTGGTCGCAAGCCCAACATGGGCTGAACTAAGCAAATAACAACTTGTTGGGCTGAGAACGGTTGCTGGGCTTATGGGTTGGACTACTGAGCTGGGTTTGTGGATTTCAATTGGGCCGAAATTACTAGATCCGTGGGCTGCTCGATTGAAAATCACGGAGCTTTTGGGCTTCACGTTGAGCCGCACGGCCCAACAAAGTAAAAGACAAAGGAAGGGCTGCTCGATTTGGGATTGGCACGATCAAAAGGGAGAAGCGGCTTCAACGGCTACTTGGGGATGGCAGGTGGATGACGTTGTTGCCAGATGAAGACATGAGGGATGATGGAGGTGGGCTTCAGTAGCCGCTGGCAGGGGAGAAACACGTGTGCTGTAGGGGCATGAAGGCCAAAAGGGATGGCTGCTTCGGTGGACTCCGCTAGACGCACAAAGAAATGAAGATGGTAGACGCAAGGGTCAACAAAAGGAGCTTCTACGGATGTTGTTGACCAAGGGATGCTGGCTCACGGACAAATGGCCGCGGTTGAAGAGAGATCGGTGAGGTGGATGTGCTGGTGATGTGCAAGCGTGCCGTGTGGACGTTCGAAGGAAAGTGGCCGAAGGAAATGAAAGAAAAAATGAAAGGAATGGCAGAAGTTGAGAGGGAGAGTGGTTCATTTGTCTTGTGAGGGAGAGAGTTCGAAGCAAAAGGGAGAGGGCGGCGGCAGAGGCGTGCAATGGAAGATTTGAAGGAAAAAAAGGAAAAAGTGAATGAAGCTTATCCCATTTCTTAAATGTTTGGTCCCCAACCTATGTAGCACCGACACGAACACGCGACATGCGACACGCCGACGCGTCATTTCTTAAAAATAGAGAATTTCAACACATTCTGACACGTTATATATTAAATATATTTTTATATATAAATACATAAATAAATAAATAAATAATAGCCTAGAATAAATTTACACGAAAATTATTAAATAATATCATTCATTATTTTAATTTTCTACAATAATACACAAAACTTAGAGGAAAAAAAAAACATTGTTTAAAGAAAATGCTGAAATGATATTTTTAAATTTATTTATTTATCATACGTAGCATTTTTTGTTACTTCTTTCATAGTAAAAGACTTTTTAAAAAAATAAAAAAATTCTAAAAAAACTGAAAAAAAAAATTGACCCTGTGCATGTATATTTATAGCAATTTTATTACTTCTTTTATTACTTATTTTGTGTATATTTATATTTTGACCCCTCAAGTATTAGAAATTTTTAAAATTGACCCCGTACGTGTCAGAATTGCGTGTCGGAATTCTGGACTCGCGTGTAGGAGCGTGTCGAAGAGACTTGACCACGTGTCAGATTTTTCGACATTCGTTGACCGCGTGTCGGGATGTGTCGAAGCATGTCGGACACGACAGGAAGACTTCTGGAGAGTGTCCATGCTATATAGCCCCCAATCAGCCTTCAACTTATCCAAATGTCTCTTAATACTTTCTTTCTCTAATATCCACCAAATTATCCAAATTGAAGCCAAAATAATGCTGCCCTCCCTTGATTTCGAATTTCACATCTGAACTTCCAATTTATTCGAAAAATTCCCAAATTTGACGTCCAAATTTAATATAGAAAAATCCCATATAATTTTCTATAAGTTCCCAACAACCAAAGGCTTAGTAAGGAGGCCAAAAATCCATTCAATTTGGCCAACCTAAATTTCTATTATTTTCTGAACCGTCCGAATCGATTTTCCGTAAAAATCTTGGAATCTCTGAAAATCCTTAGAGGATGAGTCGACGTTCCTAAAATAAATCATGACATCACAGAACTTTTAATTTTTGAAATCGGGTTCAAATTCACGATTAATTTCACTCAAGCGTGTTTTTAGCGTGACTTAGGCTACCGGGTAGCTTTTAGAGATTTTTAGTGCAAATGACCCATAGTCGATTTTTTCGAGCCACTATAAACCTGATCAACACATTGGCGACTCTCGGTGATCGTCAAAATTTCAAGGTTTCAATTACGGGCACAAGATACCAAAAACGACAGAAAATCGGTCTAGCGCCAATTAACGAGATTTTTGCAATTAGGTGGAATCACCCCACTTTGATCATACATCTCAGTCGAATCAACATATCTCTGATCTCTGATCGATTTTGACAATGCCATAATGACCCTTGCAAACTAACACGATCGAGCAGTCGATTTCTGGTCAAATTCTTAAGTTTATTGCATTAAAATCTCTTAATAATTTCCCCATATAGTCTAGTTATCTCACAAGTGATCGACTCTAAGAATAGTAATATAGACGTGTCGATGAAATGCCCGATTTATTTAATTGAAAACAGTACTGGAAATTTAGGATGTCACACCCTTGGTGTGATTGTCATAGGTAAAATTTGCCTTCTCGACTAGGTTAGTGGCCTAGGGTGTGGGCTCAAATGGCTGGCCCTTGGACTGGGTCTAGCTGAATGGATCAGCTTCTAGACCAACTCTAGGCTCAATCAAGACCAACTCCCAAATGTCATGTGGTTGTTCAAGATCGGTCAATCCACAACTAACACATGATCATACCGGGTCGACTTGGTCACTCGCAGTTGGTACATGACCATGTGGAATTACTTGAGATCGGAACACAACTGTTTGGGATTGTTTCATGATCGCCCATCGATCCGTGATGATACTTGACCAACCCTCGATCAACTGTTATGGCAGGGCGATCATTCATTAACCGAACGACTCAAATCCACTTGCATGGTCGTTAGATTGGTCTATGGTCGATCCCTTGATCAATCCACGATTGATTCTTTAATCAGTATATGGTTAATCTCTCAAATCGATCTATGGTCAATTCTCACAACTAGCATACTAGAATCATAGCTGTTTCTCATAGGTCAAAAATCATGGCTGTTAGATGATTATGCACCACCATGGATCGATTGATGATCATGGATCAATCTCATGCAGTGATGCATCAATCACAGGT
Source organism: Eucalyptus camaldulensis (assembly GCA_019915185.1). Lineage (NCBI taxonomy): Eukaryota > Viridiplantae > Streptophyta > Magnoliopsida > Myrtales > Myrtaceae > Eucalyptus > Eucalyptus camaldulensis. Next base: position 2,869,242 of record JAHSVA010000008.1, read on the forward strand.
GATTTCGCTCAGTCATGTACTGATCCCATGACCATGAATCGATCCCATGCGATCGTGTGTTGGTCGTGGATTGATCGATTCCATTCAACCACATAAAAATTGAGAGTCGACCACAAATTGACTATGCCCGATCATGGACTAGTGATAAATCGATCACGAATCACTTGCGATAGATCACAAATCAGTCAAAAATTATTCCTAAATCAATTCAGTGACCTTACCACCTAGCCATGCACCAGGCGATAAGCCCAATCATGTGCTGGTTAGTCCAAGTCTTGCGCTAAGCCATAAGCTGGCCCTAAGCTCGATCACCATGTGCTAGGCCAAGATAGGCCACCGACTTAGCCACGCCGATCAAGCTTGGCTACGTCTAGTCTCTTTGGGATGATCAGGTCTAGGATTGGTAGTTTCCAGACCTGGACCCTAACCCCTACTCTATTATAATTAGTTTTCTTTTTTGGACCATGTGCCCTACCTTGTTTGCACTAGAATTTGTTTTAGAACCTACCCATTTTTCCGATCTGACTCCATGGTCTATCCCATTTGCATTGGAACCTATTTTGCAATCGCTTGATATCCTATATGGCTTCAAACTTTACATATACTTGAGAAAACAACAACATAATCCTCCTAATTTGTATTGAAACATTAAACATATGTAATCAATAAGTACAACAATGTAATCCTCCTAATTTCTTGACTTCTAGGGGACGCATGACAACATTCTTGTTCCAGAAATAGTTTCTGGAACAAAAATGAATTTTTCTATTTCTATTTCTGGACGAGTTTCTGAGGAAAAAAATCTGTTTGATAATGATACAAAATTTCTGTTTCAGAAATAGAAATTCGTTTGATAACTGAATAAAATTTCTATTTCTTAAAACAAATTTTTCTTTTTTTGGAGCAAATGAGATGTACATTCTTACAAATTTTCTATGCATGAATCTCCACAAAGATGCCCACATGTATCTTTTTCAAGTGAATTTGCACATTAGATCTATGTTTGTGGCTTTAGTGCAAATTAGAGTCAAAATATTGAGACAATACCAAAAAGTTGAGTGACATGGGATAAATCAAAGTATAGCTGCAAAAGTATGAAACTTGCCCTAAGGTAATCTTCATCAAAGATATCTAACCAAAAAATGCCTAGAATGCATGCTCATTGGCCACAAGTCATTCTCCTTCCTTTCGACCCTAATGCCAAAGCACCATTTTCTTTTTATATTGTGTATCACAAATTTTCACAGAGACTTCTTAATAAAGGCAACCTCACTATAACTCAAACAATTCGCATTCATGCAGGTAATGGCACAAATGTGGTTACTCAATCTACCTCAAGCAATGGATATCTTGATGAATCAAGTATGAAACCACAAAATATAAATTGTCATCGAGCGACAGAGTAGATCTGCAGTTGCACGGGAGCAAAAATTTCCAGTTTCAAATTGTCTTCAAAATCTAAAATTTATAATAAGAGCCTAAAGATCTTATTATATAACCTTAAGCAGGCTAAAAACCAAGGAAAGCCATCTATTACCTAGTTAAATGACCATTCACCAAAACTTAGCACTAGCCACTTAGTACTAGAAAAAAAATGCCAAAGAAAATACCTAAATATCATCTGTTAGGTTTTATTTATTCCATTTCATAAACCTTGACAATGAACAAAAGAATAAAATGAGAAATCAGAAGAACATGGCTTCTGTTGGGTTTCGCAATTTTCTTGACATGACACTATTCGGCAACTCTTGAAGAGGACTTGTGGACCAAACTCTAGCATAAACAACAACAAAATTTCCAGCCAAAGTGTAGCCAAGATTGGATGTTTGGTTCAATCATATCCATGACAAACTATCTTTCAAGCGATTATCACAAACTTACAAAGCCCCAGAAAGAATCATGCAGCAGAGCACTCAACAGAATCTCCTAATAACAACCCCAATCATCCAGAATCGCGGCACCGAAAACCAGAGAAGGGAGGAGAAGGGTAGTTCTGCTTCTTTGCGCACTTCACGGTCGTAGGCCTCGTCGAACGAACTCGAGCGGCTCCAGTGTCTGCTGCAGAGGGCTTCTGGATGAGGCGAAGGGGCGGATTCGCGAGCGGCGTTGCTGAGGTCGCGGGGCGATGGCGGCTTTTGGTGAGACGGAGCAGAGCAGGAGCAGCTTGGGGCGTCGGTGCTCGGATGTATTGCAGAGGGCTTCTGGCGTCGCAGGGGAACGAGCGGCGAGGGTGCAGGCGTGAGATCTGTTGCCGAGGGGTGCTCGGACAACAAGCGGGGACAGTGGGTCGCGGCGAGGGGGTGGATTCGCGAGCAGATGTGGATGGGCAAGAGGAGAGGTAGAGAGCATCCAGTGGAGGAGACGATCCGAGCGTCCAATGGAGAAGACGATGTCTCGAGAAGATGAGGAGAGGTGGAGGAGAGGCGGAGGAGATGATGATGTCTCAAGGAGATGAGCAGAGGCGGAGGAGACGATGTCTCAAGGAGATGAGCAGAGGCAGAGGAGGCGGAGGAGGAGGAGGCAGAGAAGAGGAGGCAGAGACGTACAAGGGAGAACCGAGTGAAATTAGAGTTTTTAGGGGGAGAAATCAGAAATTGATTTCTCCTCCATTTCTATTTCTGGAATAGAAACCTATTCCAGAAATAGAAAATTTGAGTAGCGTTATCAAACAAGTTTCTGTTCCAGAAATTGGTCTGGAACAGAAAAATCATTTCTGGAATAGAAATAATTTTTATCATGCACCCCCTAACAACTTCTTGGGCCCAAACACTAGCATGGCGATACCCGCAATGACGATGAGCTTGGGCACACCAAGATCAAATAAGACATTACAAGTCAAACCCCTCTTTGCCCTTTGATTTTGCCTCCTACCCAAGCCAAAAACCAATGAATTGCTGTTGTGACAACACAAATTACCGCTCTTGATGCTTCTAGTAAGAGAAGAAGGGTTGAAGAGGAAGGCGGAGGAGGAAGAAGAGAGCATGAGTGAGGTGGGAGGCAGTCTTGGGAGGGAAGAAGGAGAAGAAGCTTCACACGAGCTTTCATTCACCCACTTCTCAGCATAAGACATCATCGAATCCACAAATCAAAAAACCAAAATTCATGACAAGCATGAGAAAGAGCAACCCACAACATTCGATTGAAACTCCAAAAGAGAGCGAAACAACATCAGAGCAAGGCACTAAACAAGGAAACCTAGATAACATAAAACACATATAGAGCTTACAGATGAGGTCTTCTTTTTTGATGAGATGAAATAAAATGAGAGGGAGCCAGTGATGGATAGTGCGACCTTAAGCTGATGAGGGAAGAAAGCGAGCAAAGAAGAGGAATGATGAAAGAGAAGTGTTGTGCAAAAGGAAAAACGCAGTTCTAAGATTAGAAATGAAGGGAAAAAATATAAGGTTTTGGACTTTTGGGCTTACAATACTGGTTCCAAAATCGATTCTAAAACATCTTGTCGGTCCGATTCTCTAGTGGGTATTCACTCAAAATCAGGACCGGATCGATTCAAACCAATTTCGAATTTTGGGAATCGATTTTAATAGGAATCAATCTCGGACTTATTTTCTGGATAGGTTGGTCCCGTTCCCAAGTAGAACTGGCTCGGTTGCACACCCCTACAACCTCGCCCAATCATGAATTGGCCACAAACATTGGTCTAAATGATATAGTTGACTATGAATGAACATGAAAAGCTCTCGCCCAATAATATTAGCACTTACATTGGTTTCCATCTCATGTTTGTAAAATGTTATTTAGATGTTAATCCATAAATGAAGAGCATGACTCATCAACTTAGGTGGTAAAGAATTTAGGTGGCAAGGAGGAGGATTTGGTTATTATTACATGTGATAACTTAAGTAACTCGCAAGCTACTTGAGTAACAAGAAACATGTGACCAAATCCAAAAGTCATGATGACCAAATCTTAGACATTTAATGAGGGAATGAATTATCAATTTACTTGGCAAGTTATCCAAGACCAATGATTACCAAGTCTTGGCATTAAATGAAAAGGTATGGCTCACCTACTTATGTGGCAAGTGGAGATTTGGTACTGCTTATAAAAAGGATTTGGCTTGGAGAACCAAAAAGATAAGTCATGATTAAGGGAGGATTCACCAGCTTAAGCAAACCAATAAAGAGATTACACAAAATTTATTAATTATCTCCTTAGAACCCTAGGGTGCCACATCATCAAATTAGGGTGCTATACCATCAAACTAGTCTTGCCACTAAAGGAAAGTTTATTAGGCCACTTGTGAGGGTCATTTAATGAAGAAAGGTTTATAAATAAAAGACCCTCTCCCATTTTAGCTCGCTTCTTCCTCTTATTCCCTCTCTTGCACTCTCCCTCTCTCTTCGCTCACATTCACTCACTCGCCTTCGCCGCTTAGCCATTCTTGGCTAACTGCCACCGCTTCTTCGGTTGTAAGTAGAATTCCTAACCCTCAGCTAGGATGATGATCTCCGTTGTTGGATTTGGATGTGTACTCACCATGCTTAATTATGTGCATAATGAGGAATGTTTTGTATGGTGTGCTCATGTCCTTAGATGCATCATGCCCAAGATCATAGACAAGTCTTGCTCGGCCTTGGACATGCATTGAGAGGTGTCAGTTTGAGCCGTGATTAGCTTGGTCATGTTCTCCCTCGAGCTTAGTTGTATACATGTTGATGAGTGTTTGCATGATTATTCATGTTTTTGCATGCATAAGTATGATCACGCCCCAGGTAACAGATTAGTCTTACTCGATTTTAGGATCGACGTTAAAGCGTGATGGATCTAAGGCTTGCTTGGTCTTAGATTGGTATTGAGGCATGTCGATTTGAGTCTCACTTGGCTTCAGATTGATATTAAACGTGTCAGTTCAAACCATGAGTTGCATGTTGCACTCGGCATATTAATATAGTTATGATGTTATAGGTCATGGCATATAAACACTTCCATGAGCAAGCCCTCGGGCCTTATTTGCATCAATTAATATGAAAGATAAAAACAAGCTCATGAAATGCATGATGTGTGGTCACAAAAATGAAAAATAAAAGCCATTGATGCTTCTTGGTAGTAGTTTTCACTATGCCAAGGACAAATCTTTGACTAGGATGGTCTAGGAGCAATTCCTAAAGAGAATAATATGGGTTTAGGATGAGGGATGGTCCAAGAGCACGCCTCGAAGAGAACAATATCAGTTTAGGATGAGGGATGGTCCAAGAGCATGCCTTCACCCCAAACGACGTGTGACGTTGCCTCGTTCATGAGAACATGATTCCCTAGAGAAAGTTTCGAGATGCGGCCAGGAGTGGACAATGTCTCTAAGAGAAACGGAAGGTCTGGTGAGGAAGGCTTGTATGATAGTGATTGTCGAGCTGTTTCTTTTTATCTTGTTATTATGAGCATGCAGAATGTGTACAACAACCATGTGGCATCCAAGAATTTCGACAACCCCTGAATGCGCGGTGGTTCGTGATTAAGTGACGAAAGTATCGTCAAATTATGCCATTGGTGCTATATACAAACATTGGCTCATATTATTGTTGGACCAATGCATTTCATTTAGCCATGGTCTAATTGCCGAGTAAACCATAGTCTTATCGGAAAACTTTCATAGGTTTAAGTGAGACCAACCTCGTTCGTATACTTTTGTCAACATTAGAAAAATAACGACACGTAGCGGATTGATGAATTTGTTAATGGATTTCGTCATTGACACTGACGTTGGACCTTGTCATACCATCATCATCATCAGCACTACTTTGGACCCCGCCGATGTACGTACATAATTCTTTTGGTAATATTATACAATTATATCACCTAAGTGTATATGGAATAAGAGAGGAATTTGGATTTTTACCAATTGAATTTTGAGAATCGAGGGAACGGAATTCGGCCATGCGCGAGAACATGCATGCCCGCGTGGAGAGGAGGAGACATTCACGCCCAAATGCCACCCAAGTTCTTCTCCATTCGGTCGACATTGGGTCAACTAAATTAAGGAGTGTTGACTGAAGCTTGGCCGATGATGGCCACGTTGCTTCTATGTGGGCACCAGCGAAAGGCGTGGGAAGACAAGCTGAAGACACGTACACCCCCAGCTGTCTTCGGTTCTTGCTGCCACCGAAGGAATTCCATGCAATTGACTCTCAAAGTCAATAAACCAAAGAACAAAACTCTCGGACAGGTGAGGAGGAGAGAGAAGGAACTAAATTAAAATTGAGCAAGGAGAGAAACCAAGAGTGAGCGGGTAAGCGAGAGAGAGAGAGAGACAGGCTCGCGTGTGTGAGCCACAAGGAAGGAAGAGAAGGACTGCCTTTTGCCATGCTCAAGCTACCGCCGTCAACGCCGTTTGTCTTCGCCACCGTCGGACTGCACCGCCGAACCCAACCCCTAGTTATTGAACCATAGGACTTGAGGCAAGTGAAAGTCCATTAACCTATATCATGTTGTGCTGAAAGTCCATTAACCTATATCATGTTGTGCTGTTATTGTCTAGTGCCATGCAATAGACTTTGAGATGTTTGGGTTGTGGATGTTGGATGCTGGATTTTGAATGAGTAGAAGTAGTTTTCTTAGAATTAGTAAACTGTTTCGTAGAAAACAGCATGACCTTTGATGATTCCGTGAATTTTCTGTAATTATCTAGTTAGAATTGGACTTCGAACCCTTTTATGAAAGTGGTAGGACACATCCTTAGGAATAACATATCAAAATTTGAGAATAAATGGACAAGGTTTGGTCAGTAAAACGATCTTCTCTGTAAATGTTAAATTTGGAAGCTATTACAGAACGTTAGTAAAGAATATAGCAATTACTACTCTTGATATACTATGAATCTAACTTAATGTTCTTCATGAAAATTTTTCCCTTAGGTCTTATTTATAACATATCAAAATTTCAGAATTTTCTGAGTTCATTTAGGGGTTATTCCGAAATTGTTACTAAAATTGTGCATTGTGATGTTTGAGCTGTTTTGTTCCGAATTTGCTCAATTTGTCCGAAAGGTGAATGCATCTTGAGTTTTTATTTGACATGATAATATTGACATTCAGCATATCATGAAATATTGAGATATGATGAAGACTCATGGGACATCTTGTCATTGCATTGAAAAGTGTTTTTGAAAATTAAGAAGTTAATTGTTACCGTTGGACCCTCGGGTCAACAATGCCCCAGGAGTCAGGATGCCTAGAGGTTTGAATGAGTCGATGACCTTTGGATGCCTGGTTGTATTATGAATACATGCCTAGAGATTTTCCTCGGGAGCATCGGGATGCCTGGTTGTATGCTTGTTGGTACGTAAATTCGGAGGGTCAAGGTAACCATTTTCATGGCATGCCTTGGAGGTTCCCCGTGATATCAGGTGGGGTGCGAGATGCTTGGAGGTGTAATGCAACACACTCTGGATGCTTAGTTGTATTATGAATACATGCCCAGAGGCTTTCGCGATGCCAGGTTGGGTGCGGAATCTTAGAAGGATGCAAACATTAGTCCTCTGGGGGGATAAAATCCTTTTGAATGTTAAAACTAATGATTATACTAAGTGTGAGTGTGGTCCGGTTATGGGACTAAATTGTATGGCATGAAATGGGACATGTCATAACAGTTTGGCCCTATGATTGGGACTTATGTGATTGAGCATGATGCATCTAATCCTTTGAAACTACATTTGCCATTGCATTAAAGAATTTCCTAATTTTGATGCATACTTATTCCTGGATTACTTGTTCTTGTCTATCTTGCATAAAACTAGATCGTGATGGCTTGCATAGTATAGTTTAATGGATCTTTTACAGCTGAGCGGTTATACTCACCCCTTTTGGGGACTAACATTTCAGACTAGACAAGATACCTTTGTTGCTACCGCCACTAGCAGATGGACCGAATGGTTGGATATGACTACGAGGAGGAGGACAGCAAAGGAATGAACTTTTGGACGCCAACACTGATCAATGGACTTTAAGTATATGACTGTTAGAAAAGATGTCGGTCATCTTTTGAAGTATAGCCGAGTATAGAAGACTACGGCATTTTGGTGTACCAACGAGTGATGTCCATCTGGTTTAAGTAAATAAAAGTGTTCGGCTTTGTCTTATAAAATTTTTAGTTGGTGTGCATCGTTTTTTGAATGTAGGGAAGGGAGTTGTTGGATACACTTCCGCCATGTAAATTGTGCAAGGACCGATCTAAAAGATTTAAACCCCTGAGACTCAGGGACTTATCAAAATTTTATGGTATTAGAGTAATAGACTTTCAGGTAAAGAGAAAGAACATGATCTGTGGCAACCTTAATGGATTGGGGGCCGTGGGGGTGTGCCACAAACTATCTCCTAAACAATACAACAATTAAGTAGTTAGGAAAACACAACATGAAACACACTATTTTTATAAAGTCTTTTCTACGGACACATTCTTATTTATATTAATCTTCTATCAACTATAGGTCAGGAGATTCCTATCTCCTTTAGTGTGCCTCTGCTCCAAAGAGTGAGACTTCCATACCTATAAATTTGAGGAAAACATTGAGGAGTTGAAAACTTAGTAAATAAAATCACTAATCATTATATAGGAGGACGTCTCATCGTTGAACACAGCATACGGACATCATTCATGCTAATGCATTGATGGTAGATCGATAACAAATTTATTGCTATACCTCGACTGTATGCATGTGATTAATTCTGACTTACAATAAAATATATATATTCAAACATATATATATATATATATATATATATATGCCTTATCTTTGGCTTGTCAACAAGCATAACAAACAATTGCTTGCAATGGTTGGTGAGCCATTCTCTTGCAGCAGTGAGCAAGCCTCTAACGGCATATAGGCCATTAGGTGAGGACCGTGAAGCCCTTGTCAAACGGCAGCGATGGTCGTGGCCCCCTGCCCACCACCAGTGAGGCCCTCACGGCCCTCGCTTGGCCTTGCTCAAGGTTGTGAGCGAGGCCAACCTCGCCATGGCTTAGCTGTAGGCGAAGGTGGCCTCACTAGTGACTGGCGAGGCCCTAGCGACATTTGTGTGGCGAGGGTGTGGCCCTCGCCGAATGGCCAGTGAGTTGTTGGAGGAGAAGAAGCTAAGAGGAAGAAGAGGAAAAGGAAAAAAAATTAATAAAAAATAAAAAAATTATTTAAAAATTGTCATATCAGCATTTGTCAGCCGGCCAATCGGTGTCCACAATAGTGCTAGCTGGCTAAAATTGGCCAGAAAAACTGAATTGATACCAATACGAAAATATTGTCTAATTGAAAATTTATAACCGAATCGGTACAAATGTCATAGATTTAAGACATTTTTAATACTCTTCTTATTTTTAACTCTTATAGACATAATTTTGATGGAGAATAAATATATCACACATATATACTTTTGAGATTTTGGTGTTGGAAAAAAAAAATATGATGATATAGTTTAGAATTTCCGATAACTTATCAAAATTGAAAGTCCACAGCCACGACTAGGACGTAAGGCAACGGTAGACTAGTCAGCGTAGCGATCGCATCCTATTAAAAACGAGTCGTCACTCGATGGCCCCACATTGCAAGACCCTCGATGAGGGAAAGCGAACCTTGAACAACTGTGGAGGAACCAACCGACGGACACTGATTTGACTAAACAAGCGACGACTCTCGAGTTCTTGTTTCCTTCGCAGTGTCTGACAAAGACCAATGTCTGAAGAAGCAATGACACTTGAGTCCTGGTTTCCTACGTATACCCGATTGAAGGCCCCACCCAGCAAAGCGGTTTCCTTCCGCCTCCCGTAAATCTCAAACTGCCCACTTCCGCTTTCACATTCTCTTCCGAGCTGTCTCTCGTGGCGGGCGAAGGTAAAATCACCTATTTCTTCATCTTTTCCTCTGTCTCCTATTTTGATTCGAATCCGGACAAACAAACGTAGTAATAAGGAGATTTGCAATCCCATCTCATCTTAATCAGCTCAACGTAAAGGGCGACCTATTGCATGCCCTGTTAGTTACGGCGTCAACAAGAAACTTGAATGAGCTCCTCACGAAACAACGCGGGAAACCTACAAAGTAACATCAACAGACTAGCAAGACAACAATAGATATGATTGGCATCAGAGGGCTTGTTTGGATATATTCGTCGATGGACTGGTTTTCCAGACATTAGCATTGATTTCCACTTCCACAATCCACGAAAGATAGTGAATGCTGCATCTTGCGGTCCCTTAAATCACCGTCGGAGTTCCATGCACGAAGCACGGTCAATTGATGAGAAAACGAATAGCTCGTTCCCGACGCATCATAGCTGACGGAGTCAACCGTTGTCCTTGAGATCCACTACATCTCGATTATTGAATGGTGTGGATCTTACATGGAACTCCCATGATCTAATGATTGGATATAGTGGATTCACATGCATCGGGTGCATGCAATGCATACTCCCTAAATAAGGCCTTTGAAAAATGAAGTCATCAAATGAGTTTGCTCGATTATGTAACATTATATTATGGATTGGACGATTTGAGTCATCAGATCTAAAGAATACCAAATGCAGCCAAGCAAGCATTTCACGAACCTAGTGCATATATTTTATTAAAATTGAATGGGGATCATCAAATTTGAAGGATCCATATGGGCTACAGTTCATTGCAAGTGCCAAAATTTAGCACAAATTGACACTTAAATGTCAAAAGTTCCAAAATATTACCATTTTAAAAAAAAAAAAAATTGGGACACTTAAGTGCCAATTCCAACGAGGTGCAGCTAGAAATCCAACATGGCATTATTTTAAGAATAAATTAGTTTATGCAGCTCACTGGAGTTGCCTACTCAGCAATAAATGTGCAAAACGACGTTGTTTTGCCCCCAAAATTGATTTTCAATATAAACATTAATTAAATTAGAATAAAAATGATTTTAAAAAAGGAGCGGTAGCAAATCAGCGAGGGCCTCTGCAGCCCTCATTGTTGCTGCCGCCCCACCATTGATAGAAAGGGCCAGTGAGGTGGGGCGAGGGTCAATCGAGGTTGCTAGCGTGACCAACAACCTTGGCCAACCGCCGAGGAGGGCCTATAGGCCCTCGCTTAGATCTGGGGCGAGGGCTTGCAGTCCTCCCTTAGATTCAACGAGGACCCCGCCCCAACTAGTGGCAACCCTTGGCTCGATTGGACGAGGCCCAACGACTTCAGCCGACCCTTGTCCCATCGTTGCTGACCCTTTTTGGTGATATTGGGAGGTAGCAATAGTGAGGGCCGTAGAGGCCCCCGCTAATTTGCTGCCGCTCATTTTTTTTTTAATTTAGTCTTTTATTTCAATTTAATTAATATTTATATTAAAAATCAATTTTTGGAGATTAAATGACATCATTTTGGGACAAGCTGGTTACGTCAACATCACGTGGATAATTTTTTTTTTATAAATAATTGCCACATCAAAAAGAAAATGTCTTTGGAAAATGCCACATTAGCATTTTGGTTGGAATTTCTCGCCGTTAACATGTAAGTGTCTATTTCTTCTTCTATTGTGACACTTAAGTATACATTTTGGAAGTTTTGACACTTAGGTATCCGCCTGTATCAAGTTTTGGCATTATGGGGTGTTTGGAACTCAATGCATTTGTGATCCATCATAGCTCAAACTCATTTTAGAACGTGAACAATCACTCCTATAATAATTTCTCCTTGAAGCGCAGACTTGTGAGTAATCTATCATGAAAAAGAGTGCAGAAAAGAACTTCGTCTTCTTAATCGATCGGGTCAGAGCACAGGAAAGAGCCTTATTCACATGAAATTTCTTAGTCACGATCATCATCCCCGTGCCACTAAACTTGAGCCCCCCATGCGTATGCAGTCCGATAAATCCTGTATAAAGCCAGCTAAAAAACGTACAACCCCCTCCGTGCAACTCATAAAAAATGGCTTCCGACTATAATCGCGTCCTTCTCTCTCTCTCCTCCAAATCAACTCACGCATGGCCCAAAACGTCAAAGGAGGCTGTTGGTTCCCGGACAGCGGCATCACAGAACCAACAGCCTCCGACACCAACTCGGCCCTCTTCACTCATCTCTTCTGCGCATTTGCTGACGTCGACGCATCGACGAACCAGGTAGTCGTATCGTCGTCGACGCTTAGTCTTTCGCAGCCTTCAATCGTGATGTCCAGCAGAAAAACCCATCGGTCGTAACCCTCCTGTCCATTGGCAGCGGGGGTAACAAATCGATCGCGGACAACATTGCATCCATGGCGCGCCAGTCGAGCTCCCGAAAGTCTTTCATTGATTCCTCCTTTGCCCTGGCTCGGTCGAACGGCTTCCATGGCCTCGATCTTGATTGGAGCCCCCAGATAGAGACGAGAAGATGGCCAACTTGGGGTGCAGGAGTGGTGGGCTGCGGTAGCTGCTGAGGCGGCCAGCTCGAGCAAGGATGCTTGCTTTTGTTGACAGCGGTCCATTAGGTAGTGTTTGTTTGTTTGTGTTCTTATTTTTTGTTCATGAACATAATTCTTGTTTTTTTGTTCCAGAGAATAAAAAAAGAACAGAAACGCGTTTATTTGCGTTTTGTCCCAAATCTATATTTTCGTTCATGGGAACAAATTTGGAACATAAACAAGAAACAAAAAAAACTTATTTCTTGAACAAATTTGGAACAGAAATAAGAAACAAGAAAAACTTATTTCTTGTTTCTGGAACAATTTGGAGAAACAAATTTTCTCTCTCTTCTTCCTTTTCATCTCTTTCTTTTCTTATTCTTTTTTCTTTAGCCGTTCGCTGGCCTCAACCATGACCGGTGACCGACCCTCGAGGGCTAGCGACGCCATCAAGGGCTGGCGACCTTGCCGGAGCGTCGCCGGCCCCCGGCGAGGCCGAGCCTCGCCCAACCACGACAAAGCTCGGCCTCACTAGGGCCGGTGAGCCTCGCCATGGCTGGGTGAGGCCGCCGGCCAAAAGAAGAAAAAAAGAAAAAAGAAAATTAAAATATTAAAATATTAAAAGAAAAAAAAAAAGAACACAAATTTACCAAACGTGTTTCGGTTCTTTTTTTATTCCCAGAACAAGTTTACCAAATGCGTTTTTCTGGTAAAAAATTATTTCTCAAAACAGAAATAGTTTTTTCTATTTCTATTCCTAAAACAATTTTTGAATAGAAACACAAACAAACACACCCTTACTTGCCGCACCACTGGTCTAACATAAATTTTCCGGTGGCTGCCATGGCAGCGAGCTTGGATTGGATCAATGCGATGGTTTATGATTTCTATGCACCCGGTTGGTCCTCTACCACAGGACCACTTGCGGCTCTCTACAATCCAGGTATGGGTGGGAACTTTGACTTTTGGGGTTGTAAACTTTGACTATTTATTGGTACAGCGAAATTTCCTTAATTTGTATCAAGACTCAAAAATTCCGTTACCTCAACGTCAAGAGAATTACAACACAATTTTCCATTCAAAGCATAAAGTGTTATTCCACGAGCAATTGCCATGGATTTTGTTCTTTATTTAAACTCCTCTATCAGTCCTCGTTAAATTCGTAATTTACTTGATAATGAAACCGTCAGTCCTTTTACTTTAGGGAATGGCGTAAGTGGAGACGATGGGGTAAGCGCGTGGATTCAGGCCGGCATGCCGGCAGAGCAGATCGTGCTCGGAATTCCGTTTTATGGTAGCGCATTCGCTCTCGCGGATGCCAACAACCACGGCTACTTTGCGCCCTTCGCTGGGCTGGCGATATCCTCCGAGGGGATGAGGATGTACAATCACATCACGACGTACATATACCTAAACAACGGTACCACAGTATGCAACTCCACGGTCGTGTCTGCCTATTGCTATTCTGGGAAGACATGGATCAGCTATGATGATATACAAACCATCTGTACCAAGGCGGCGTAGACTAAGGGAAGAGGACTTAAAGATTACTTTGCATGGCATGTTGCTGGTGATGACGACTGGGTTCTCTCCCAAGCTCCCAAGCAGGTGAGTTTATGATATCCGTTTTCCATCCTCGGCAGTTTCCTCTCTTCATGCTCTGATTAAAGAAAGAGTCAAAACTTTTCCAGATTAGTTAATCAATTTTCGACGGTCTAGTTCTAATTCCTTCAATTTCAACCTGTTGTTGCAGCTTCAGCTTCAGCTGATATTGCGAGCAAGGAAATTACTCACCCCCATATTTTTCTTACTTCTTATGATCGAGTATATGTGGTCCTTCTCGTTTATCGTCTGATTTATAATTGAGAAGGTGAAGGTAATTGGAACTATACGACCAATAAAATTAATGGTAATGTGAACTTGCTACCCTTACCACGAGAGAGCAAATCTTCCATTCGTTGAAGCAGAAAGAATCGGCATCACAACACAACCCAACAAGCTTGAGATATTTAGAGATGCAGCGTAGGTCTTCTTAATGATGTATGAGAGCTTGTAAGTTTCATCTTAGGAGGTTGGCATCACACCCCGATTCCACAAGGATAGGAGCATGACATGACCGTCTTTTCTCCAATTTCAACCTGGTATTACAGCTTCAAGTTCGTGGTGACCTCAATGACATCAGAGGAGACATTATTTACTAATGTTAATTGGAAGTTTGGTCCAATAATGTGATCGATTTATAGTATTGCATCTCATTGTAAAACCTATTCTTAGGTCTTGTTTGGTAACCATCTTATTTTCCTTCTTCTTTTTTTCTTTTTTTGTTCTTTTGTTCCCTAGAACAGCAGAACAAAAAAAGAAAAAAAAATCTATTTGATAATGTTTACTAGTTTATCCATTACCTGAAATAGATTAGTAGCCAGGGAATAGATTTGGAATAAATCAAGAATTATAAAAATAAAATAAAAAATTACCTACATCCTTGTTCCCAAGAACAAAAAGAGAAATACGGCCATTTAAAAAAAAAGATAAGCTCATCGTAACCTATTGTTCGTCTTTACACAATCAACACAAGGTCTAGTCTCCTAACCCAATCCAAGTCCCCATTTTTGGAATAAAATATATATATATACAACAATTATGAGATTTAGGAAAAAAAAATAGAAATAAGATTTTGAGTAGTTTTACTAGATTATAGTGTTAATTTTAGTTTAGAATTAGTTTAACATAAAAAAAATGTGAATCTTTTGATGAAAATTGGATTCAAAATTGAATAAGCTTCTAGGGCTTTACTATATGGATTTTTAAATACCATTTTCTTTTAGAGACAATACTAGGTCATGAAAGTTTGGTGACTCCGGTATTCTTCTTTTAAGATTCTATTGGAGACATCCTTTAAGATCATCTACAATTTTGTTTTAATAGAAAACTAGATGGCTTTGAACAAATGTTTTGCATTACAATTTGTCTTGTGTTATAGCAGTCGAATAGTCTATGCTCCATGACTTTTTTATGTCATTTGCTTGAAGATTTGATGAGTTTGTGCAAATAAGCACACCAAAGATCACTTCCATCCTCAATTGTTCCGCCATTGCCCATTTTATCAAGCAATGTTGGCTCTTCTTCTTATAGTTAAAAAGGTTTAAAAGGGCTATCCATTTATTTATTATAATGCCCAAAGATTTACCATCAACATCCTCACATTATGAATTATAAACCAGCGGGACTCTTTGTTGTCATTTCCAACCATTCATTTTTTATTCACTATTATGTTAGATTTTCTGAGAGCATTTTGGAATATTTTTGTCAATTAAATTCTTACAAAAGTCTAGTTTTATTTAAACATGAATTTTTAGGTCTCCACTAACATTTTTATAATTAAATGAAAAACATTGAGAATATAAATTTTTAGGGTCGTACCAAACACATTTATGTTTGTTTTCTATTCTGAGAAAAAAAAATTATTCAGTTATCAAAAGAATTCTTATATTAAGAAACTTATTCAAGGAATAAAAATGAAAACAATTTTTTTCTAAATAAAAATTATTTCCAAAAATAAAAATGTTATCAAATGCATCCTTATTGGATGATCTAAAGCAAGATCCAATGGATTTATACAATCTAACATTAACATGGGCTTGATAGTCAGCACGTAAACACATTAAGAATGCAAAGGAAAAGAATGGATTTCAATAACCAATAGAGTAAAAGGATTTGAAAGGAATGAGTTAGAATGTTATAGAGATGAATTTCTTTATAAGTGAAAAACTTTAATAATCCCTTCCGATCTATTCTCTCAATTTTGACGAGATTGTGATTTTAGAATAATTTCTTTACCTCTTAGTCCATCCAATCGAACTATATGTTTGACAAAATACTTCAAATCAGGAAGCCGAACCGTCTGTCCAATTGGTGCCCTATTGAAAATTTTTCTTAAGGATGAGATTACATGACAAGATAGGCCTGATCATCGGTTGGATGCAGTGATACATGACCCGTATATTTGGTCAATCACATTCATTCCCAAAAGGGAAAAAGCCATAAAAAAAAACTTTAAATTATACTCAACATGACATTTATTCCGAACCCTTTTTTTTTTTTTTTTTTTTGTAACATAAAAAACCTAAACTATTTTAACTGAGGCATATTTGTCCTTTGTCAATATTTTGTTAAATGAATTTTCAGCCAAAATAACGTGATTTTTATTTTACTTAAGTCACGTGGACTAGGAGCGAACATGGTTTCAAGGTAAAACCTGAAACTTGAGAACTAGACCGTGGGAACTTATCTAGTTCTAGGTTTCAAGATCCAAAATATGCAAGGTAGGTTTCAAATTATAAAAATTAAAGATCTCATTTTGATAGGTAGGTTCCAAGTTCTCAATTAGCGAAACTTGAAACCTAGAACCTGTAACCTAGAACTTTGAATAATTTTTTGTGTTTTTCTTGATTTATGTCTTTGCACAATCTTGTGATGTCCTATAACGCTCAATGATAAGTGTATAATTTGGAACTACTATATAAGTTTTTATTTTATAAATTAGACTTTTATTTTATTAATACTTGACATTTTTCAAATGTCTAAATATAAGTTAGTGTCAATAAATTGTAGTAGCAAGTAATTGATAATATAGGTGGAATTTGGGTGAACCCTAGAATTGATTTTAATTTATAACATGGTAGGTTCCAAATTTCTGGGTATGTAGAGTATGTTCTAGATTCTAAAAAATACACAATTGGTAAGTTTTAGGTTTTAGGTGAAATTTGCACGGAATTTTGAATCGCTCACTCTTAAGATGAGCACTATTTATATTTACTTTTTGACGTTTCTATAGGTAGTTTTTAATGGTTTTTTTGACAGAATTTTGGAAAAAGGTAAATGTATCACAATTTACAATTTGAGACTTTTGGTGTCATAGAAATTTTTTTTTAATTTAAACTAAATATGTCTGCATATAATTTAAGATTATTATTGTTTTTTTAGCTTTTGACCTTTCCCAAAATGAAAAGTCCACGGCCACGACCACGACCACGACCCGGGCGGAAGGCACCAGTAGACTCAAGATAGCGTGGCGATGGCATCCCGCAAAAAATGAGTCGCTCTCCATGCGCCACCTCTCAAGAATTCGCTGATAGTGAACCTTGACCAAACAACAGTTGAGGAATCAACCGTCGTCGTACACTGATCTGGCTGTAGAAGCGACAACACTCGAGTTCTTGTTCCCGACGTACTGTCTGAAGAAGCAATAACACTTTGGACACGAGTTCTGGTTTCCTACGTAAACCCGATTAAAGGCCCCAAAAGAGCGGTCTTCTTCCTCCTCCCGTAATCTCAAGCCACCCACTTCCGCTTTCACATTCTGTTCCGAGCCGCCTCTCATGGCGGGCGAAGGCAAAATCGCATGTCTCTTCATCTTTTTCCTCTGTCTCCGCCCATCTTCGGAGGCACAAACGTGGGTCAAGTCCGGTTACTTCTACGCCGGCAGCGAAATCCCGATCTCGGACATCGATTCCTCTTTGTTCTCTCACCTCATATGCGCTTTTGCTTACATCGACTCTTCGACCTATCAGCTCTCCCTCAACTCCTCCACTGAGCAATTCTTCTCCACCTTCACGAGCACCGTGAAACGCAAGAATCCTTCGATCACCACTCTGCTATCAGTGTGGGCAGCAGCGTGGGCAGGCCGAGAGGATCCTTCAGCTTTCGTTTCGATGCTCGGTGAGTCTTCTTCAAGAAGATCCTTTATCGAGTCTACCATAGAAAAGGCAAGGCTTTATGGGTTCAGTGGGGTTGATCTCTGTGGGGTCTTGCGCAGTAGGAGCATTAACATAACCAATTTGAGTGCCCTTTTGCGGGAGTGGAGAGATGGAGTAGATGCCGAATCAAGAAAATCTGGGAAACCTCAGTTGCTGCTAGTAATGGCTGTGTATAGTCAACCCATTTTTAACTCCGTGAGTTACCCAATTGACTCAATTCAGAGAAATTTGGACTGGGTTCACCTAAGTGCGTATGATTACCATCTCCCCACAAGGGAAAGATTTGCGCTCCCTCACGCAGCTTTATTTGACCCAGCAAGCCCGAAGAACACAGACTTCTGCATCACTTGGTTGCTGACTAGAGGATTTCCCGCAAGAAAGCTGGTTCTGGGCTTGCCCTACCATGGCTATGCTTGGCAGCTCGAGGATTCGAGCGCCGATGCCATTGGCTATCCAGCAGTGGGGCCTGCTGTGACGACGGATGGGTCATTTGGATACAAGGCTATAAAATCTTATATCCGAGATTTCGGTTATGGAGCCAGTCCTGTTTATAATGGTACATATGTGGTGAATCTTTTCAGAAAGGGATCGGTATGGATCAATTTCGATGGTGTGGAGGCCATCCGAGCCAAAGTAACTTATGCCAAGGAAAAGGGGCTCCGTGGTTACAATGTGTTTCAGGTCAACAATGATCAGAACTGGGTCCTTTCTCGGACAGGTTAGGATTAAGTACCTCACAGGAATTTCTGAAGGTTTTAAAAAATTATTGCATTGAAAATGTAGAAGTAAATGTAATTCAAGGACTTAATTCTTGTCAGCTCAAGAGGCCAGTGAAGATCAGCAACACAGGCGATGGTTCTGGCTTGTTATGCTTATTTCGATTGCTGTAATTGTTCTCCTTGTATTTGGCCTGATATGCTACTTACAGAGGAGAACATTGAAATCAAAAGGTACGTTTTCTATGCTTTACTGGAGGATTACTGTAATTTTGTGGGAATCAGGAACATTGACTTCGGAAGAATTAAAGTTCTAGACACATTTTCTTGATGTTGGCTCGCAGGTATTTCGGGTGTAATAAAAGGATTTAGTAGCCGATTAAAGACTATGGTGTGTAAAGGTGAAAGTCTTGAGAGTGGTACTCGTAGTCTGCGAACATTTGGTTATGCTACCCTCAAAGCAGCAACTGATGACTTCTCAAGTGAAAATAAGCTTGGAGAGGGTGGATTTGGACCTGTTTACAAGGTAAAATTTATGAGGCCATTCTTAAGCTAAAGATTATTATTTTCTGTTTCATTGCAAATCCCATGAAGTACGTGTTGGGAGAACGAACCACGATTGAGGGCCAGATTTGGTCCTTTTGCTCTATAACATGCGTTCGTTGTTGCATAATGCAAGCATGGAAAATAACTCACCCCCAAATGTTTTTCTTATTTTTTACGCTCAAGAATATGTGGTCCTTCTCATTTATAGTCTGATTTATAATTGAGAAAGTGAAGGTAATGGGAACTTTTCGACCAAAAAAAAAAATGGTAATGGGAACTTGCTACCCGTACTATGAGAGAGCAAATCTTTTCATATGTTAAGCATAGGTATGCCGGCTTTCTCTGTAGCAGCTGCCAGTTGGTATGTTTATACTCGCAGTTTCAATCATTGAAGCTACATGCCTCTAAAAGCAGAAAGCTTGAGATATTTAGAGATGCAGCGTAGGTCTTCTTAACGATGGATGCCAGCTTGTAAGTTTCATTATAGGAGGTTGGACTTGGATGCCTTCTGCTCAAGTTTTGTTTTTCATTAATGTTCCTTGGGGTTATGTGACTTATGTCATAGACAAAACGCTGTCTTCCAGCATAAACACTGAAAAATTTTGTTAGTCTACCATGTTCAAGTGGAAGTCAGTTGCCCTGTTCTGACCATCAGCGTACCTGTTGCTCAGGGCAAGTTGCCCAAAGGACAGTACATTGCAGTGAAGAGACTTTCGAAAACTTCGAACCAAGGGCTCGAGGAGTTCAAGAACGAAGTTATGCTCACCGCCAGCCTGCAACATGTCAACCTCGTTCGCCTTATTGGATTTTGTACCAACAGGGAAGAAAAGATGCTGATCTATGAGTACATGCCAAATAAGAGCTTGGACTTCTACCTATTTGGTTTGACATCTTCCTTGCTTCTTAATATTCATTGAGCAAAACCTGGGTGTTTTTAAGTGACATCTAGTGTGATACTCCAAGAGGCTTAGATGGGTCCCCAGTTCCGCTACAATGGCTAGGGCAGCTACCTTTTAGCATTTGGGGTACACAATGGTTTGCAATGCTCTAATTTCGCTTCCGGATCTGATAGTCTTTAGGTTTTGATGATGCAGATCCAATAAGGAGATATTCGCTGGATTGGGTGAAACGTGTTCATATCATAGAAGGCATTACACAGGGGCTTCTTTATCTCCAAGAATACTCGAATTTCACAATAATTCATCGAGACTTGAAAGCCAGCAATGTTCTATTGGATGATGAAATGAACCCCAAGATATCAGATTTTGGTTTGGCGAGAATATTCAAGAAGGATGACATTGAAGCAAACACCAGCCGAATTGTCGGGACATAGTAAGAGAGCTAACTACGTCCTCCTAGTTTTACCTCATAGGTATTCTTCTGCTAAAAGCCTGCTGCTTAAAACCAATTTTTGTTCTTGCGTACAGTGGGTATGTTCCGCCAGAATATGTGAGGAAGGGCATATACTCGATGAAGTACGACGTCTACAGCTTTGGGGTACTACTGTTGCAAATCATCAGTGGTAGAAGGACCTCATGTTACTACGGCCTGAATGAAAATCTAAATCTTCTCGATTATGTAAGTAGAGATTATTTGTGATTCCAAAATTTTCTGGGCTCAATTTTAAGAACATGGATTTTGACTTTTAACCAACTGGCGTTCTTAATTTCAGGCATATGAGCAGTGGAAAGACGATAAATGCATGGAGTTCATTGACCCGTCTTTGGATGACTCTTCATCATCCTGTAAGCTCTTGAGATGCATGCAAGTGGCTCTTCTATGCGTGCAAGAGAAGCCTGGGGACAGGCCATCCATGTTGGAAGTCTATTCAATGCTCAAGAATGAATCCTCAGCTGTGAACTTCCCCAAGAAGCCTGCATTTTCAATTATCGAGGATGAAGATGAGGATGGCAAGTGCTTGCCCAAGGAAGCAATTCATTCAGTCAATGATGTATCAATTTCTGAATTGTTTCCTCGCTGATTGTACATTGCATAAATCCAATTCTGTGAATACTAAGAATCTTTTGTCAACTTATTGGGTTGCCTAGTACTTCGTTTCTCCCAGTGGCATTTTTTTTTCCCAATTAATTGTAATATTATTTTTAAATTGTATATGTTTTTTACCATTTAGAGGCAGTTCAAGTTAGAAGTTAGGAAGTTAGGAGGGATTGATTTCCAATTCAGTTCGATCCCACCTAGTAACCGAGAACCAGATCAAAGGGATTGGTTTTCAGTTTCTAGAATCGATTCAGTTCCCAAGCGGTCCAATGGAGCTGATCGCTTGCTCCATTTATTCCCAGCCTTTGCCCGATCACACCACGAACTCAAGGCGCTGTTCTCACAATCGGCTTGAGATGACTGAGTCACGGGCAAATCAGACCCCAAACCGCACGCATCCGGCAATATTCTTTCTTCTATCTTAATATAGGTTGAAGTGATTGGACGATTCAGAGACTTTTGCCTTCAGAGAACACAACTAGACCTAGAATCAAGCAAAAGTCTCGTGTAAATGAACCGCGAGACACGGAAAACGCGACACAAAAGAGGGCAAAATACAGATCATTACCTTGATGAGGATCGAGATGCAAGAAACAGAGCAAGAAAGGCGGCGAGAGTCCAGACGATACCGCGAGAGGGAGGCGTGAAGCTCGAGCGAAAGGGATGTGACTTAGGCAAGAGAAGGTGCCGCCGCGCTGCCATTTGAGAGTAGAACGAGAGGTACGAGAGGGAAAGAGACGAAGCGTGAGAAGCGAGAGAGAGAGAGGGAGAGAGAGAGAGGCGGAGGCAGCTAGGCACGACTGTGACTTAGTCTGTGAATCCGGAGCTGCGCAAGCTAAGACGAGATTATTGACTAGGGTTTGAGTTTACACTCTTAACTTCACAGTGCTGCTCTTTAAGAAATTGACATATATATTGATCCAATTCGAGCAGTTCGATTCTCATCCTAGAACTGAGAACTGGAGCACAACTCCTTAGAATTGTCCACAATCCGCTAGTTTGGTCCAATTCGGGCGGTCCTAGTTCGGTCATCCATCTTGCTCACTACTAGTTCAAGTGTTCCTGCTTTTGTCTAGTAAACTGTTAAGGGAAAAATACTAAAAAAAGTACTAAACATAATACGTTAGTATCAATTCAGTTATAAACTTTTCAATGGAATCAATTTAGTCTTAAATATTTTCACATTAGTACTAATTTAGTTCATTTGGCTAACGTAGGTTGGAAATCACTAACGTAAATGTTAGCCGTTCTACATAGTATGATTAGTGCTAACGTTAATATTTTTAAATAATATTTTAACAAAATTTTGAATATTTTTTATAAATTTTGTTTTTCTTTTTTTTTCTATTAATTTTTTTGTGACGGCCTGAATTTTCGGATTTTGTTTTCGATTAAATAAATTGGGCCTTTCGTCAACGCGCCGATAGGACGACGCCCTTGCACTGTCTAGCCTCCGATCTTCTTCAGATGCAAGCAGATCCAGAACAAGTAGATCCAGAACAAGGGCGGCTACTGCTGATGCCGTCCATCTGTGGAAACCTCCAGCATGCGACTTCCTCAAATGCAATATCGACGGATCTTACTACCTAGGTAGCCAAGAAGGAACGATGGCATGTGTTAGTCGAAATCATCAGGGTATTCTAACAGATGTCTACACCAAGCGATTTCCAGCAACCTCAGCGTTTCAATCGGAAGTTCAAGCGCTCACCTTCACTTTGCATCATCTGAGGAATCAAGGCATCAACACAGGAAATATAGTAATCGAATCTGACTGTCAAATCTTGATCGATACAATCCACGGGAAGAAGACGCCACCATGGGAAGAAAGAACGCTCTTCAACGAAATTGCAGCTCTGCTCCCCGAATACCCTAGCATGCGTATGCAATTCTGTCGTAGGGAGGCCAATGGAGCAGCCAACTAGGCCGCCAAGGCCCATGGTAGACTGGACCTAGCACATAATTGGAACATCTTTGCTCCTTACATTTTGCAGGATCTTGTTGCTGCTGATGCAATAGTATCTGGATGTACTTTGACGAATGCATAAATAATACTTATAAGTTTCGATCAAAATAAATAAATAAATAAATGCAATGGACTTGAGAATTCGACCAGAAATCAATTGCTTAACCGTGTTAATCTGCAATGGTCATTATGACACCGTCAAAAATCGATTAGAGATTGGAGATAGGTCGATTTGATAGAGGTATGTGATTAGTGAGTGGGTGATTTCACCTAATTGCAAAATTCTTGTCGAATGGTACTAAACCGATTTTTCTGTCATTTCTGTACCGGTGTCTGTATTTGAAATCTCAAGATTTTCACAACAACCAAGAGTCGCTAATGAGTTGAAGATATATATTGTGACTCGAGATAAATTGATCATAGGTCAATTGCAACAAAAATTCCTAAAAGTTACCCTGTAGATTAGGTCACGCTAAAATCATGTCGGATTGAAATTATTCGTGAATTTGAACCCGATTTCATAAATTGAAAGTTATGTTGTATCACAATTCATTTTAGGAATATCAACTCATCTTCCAAAGATTTTTGGAGATTTCGGGATTTTTATGGAAAATTGATTCGGACGTTACGGAAAAATAACGGAAATTCGGATGGGCTAAGTTGAAGAAAATTTGGACTTCCAAATTGAGCCTTTGGGTGTTGGAGACTTGCAGAAAATTATATAAGATTTTTTTTCAACGAAATTGGACCTCAAATTGGAGAAATCGGAGAGGAAATTGAAGTGTATATGGTGAAATTCGTATGCCATTTTGGAAGCCGTATTTTTGGTATTAATTTGAGCTCTTTATGGATTTAATTTGCAAGAAAGAAACAAGGGGACAAGCCATTAATTAAGTGGAGAATTTGTGGACTTTGTTTTCCCTTTTTCTTTGTTCCAATCCCCTGGTCGAGCAAGCCAGCTGCTTCCCACCGTCGCCACTCATTTTTCATTTCTTTTGGTGCAACTCCTTCCACGTCAATCCTCTCTTCCTTCACGTTGCTGCCCCCGTTTTTATTCTTTCCCCCTGCGTCTTCATCTCCATTTATCCTCTGCAACCGAAGCCTTTTCCCCCCACCGAATTCCCATCTGCCCTCTCTCCTCACGCCACCGAAGCCACTCACCCCCACCATCCTTGCCTTCTTGCCGAGTCAATTGCCACACTCAGCGACCGCCAGCTGCCACGTTGAAGCCCATCTTCCTCCAAGCCCACCGAAGACCCAAGGCCCACGCGTCCAGCAGCACCGAAGCAGGCCATCCCCTTCGGTCTTCACGCCTGCAGCTCGTTCTTCTCCAATTTGCTGCTTCACCGCCCACGATTCCACCGAAGCTGCTCTCCCCATCTCACGCCATCGAAGCTTGTCCACCGAGCAGTTCCTTCGGCGTCCATCTTCTCCAGCTGGCGTTGATCCCGCAGTCCACCTCAACTTAAGGAAAATTCAGCCCAACAGCCCAAGCAAGATCGGCCGTGAATTTCCAGCCCAGTTCGGTCTTTTCTTCAGCTCACAAGCCAGTGGAGTTCAGCCCAGTGAATTTCGGCCCACTTGAAGCCGAGCTGCAGCAAGCCCAGTTCAGTTTTTCAGCCTTGGGTCCAGCCTATTCAAGGCCCATTCAGTCCATTTGAAGTCCAGCCCAAATCAATAACAAATCTCAATATGGGCTGAGATTTATTGGGCCAATTTTAGGCCCGGTCCAAGCCCATTGTCGCCACTGCAAACTTGAGTTTCGGCCGCTATCATGCCATTGTCGTGGTGAACCGGTTTCCGCAATAAACCGATGAGTTTATGCACTAAACTCTTCTTAGTAGGCTAATGCCGTTTAAGAGGTGTTTAGTTCAATTTAATTAGGAATTAGGTGGTTAGTTAGATTAAATTAGCGATTTAATTATGCAATTATGCCTGTTAGGTGGCTAGATTAGATTAAGTGAGGCCTAGCTAGAAGGGTTCGGGAATTTTCCGGGCCCGTTTCGGTGTTTAATTTAAGGATTTTGGCCCATGTTGGTATTTTTAGAATTCAAATTGAATTATTTAATTAAGTTTAAAAATTAATTAATTATTAATTATTTTTCTGGAAATTAGACCGGGATAGCCAGTGATCGAAATTTCGTGTTGATTGTAAATTTAAGTGTTTAATTCCAGAATTTATGAATTTCCAATATTTATTTAGAAAATCTTGGGTGTCGGATTTTGACATTGAAAATAGTTTTATATACTATATAAAATAGTGAGATTTTAAATTGAGAGATATCAATTTTTCTGGTTCGAGTTGACCGTGTATCCACACACAACTATTTTACTATGTATTTCTAATACGAAGAAAAAGGCCAGGTTCACCATTGTAATTTAGGTATTTGAGTGCAATGCACGATACCCTGGGCCATAATTGAGTAATCGTGTGTTGATTAAGAGAACCTGTCCCAGGTTGTTACGGGGTAATAGGAAGCTGGTCACAATAGATTCTGGACCCTATGCTCCTTCGAGAAAGTCGTCTAATGAAGACGTGCCAAGTCTAATGGAATAAGACGATGCCTGGCTATGCCAAAAGACCACCAAACTGAGAGTAGGCTGTGCTATATGCCGAGATCAAACTATGAATGCAAGATAAATTGAGTTGAACGTGTCGAATTATGGGACAAAATAATGTGACATGGTATGGGACGTGTCATAATGATTTGACCCTATAATCAGGACCCATATGCTGATTTGAGAATTAAGTGTAGTGTTCCAATTATTGGAGCTTATTTACTGCTCATACTTTTGTGACTGCTTGAGATATAAACTGTATTGACCTATAGGGTGGATCTAAGACGAGGTAAGTCCCTATAATTGTGTGAATGAGTGGTTGGGACACCTATGGAAGTATTTCCCTCCTAATTGGGGTTTAGAGCGTGAACTCACTAAGATTTATATTTCACTCCATCGTTGGCCAATTTTTCAAGATAGTCGAGTGGAGGAACTGGAGTCGAGAGAAGGTGATTTGAAGTATAGGTCAGTTATGACCACTTCTTTTTAGAAAACTAGTCTTTGTAGTATTTTGGTCATAGACCTTGTACATGACTCAATGCGTATATAAATGTGTGTTTTGTTTATGAATTTATTATCTTGCTTTTCTATCCCAAGATGATTACTGTTAGGGGATTTATTTTCGCTTTCGCATGTGCAATAAAACGAAAAGAGTCGGCGACTCGTTTTGAGAAATCACAAAATATTATTGACCAAAGAGGAATGGACACACGCTCAGGGTTCGGGGCGTGACATTTTTTCTCCTTTCATTTTGGCTGGCATTGAATGACTTAGATTGATTGAAAATTGTTGACGTAGACGCTGACCATTTTACGTAGCATAATAGACATAACATAAATTCTTATTTTTTAATTTAGTCAGAAAGACTTGGTGACTCGCATGATCTGATCGTTGATGTAGTGGGTTCATGCTCCAATAAAAAAAGTTTTTGAAAAAATAAGTCAACATACGATTTTAGAGAATAGCACATGTACCCCAAGCAAGTATTTTACGTGGCTAGTACATATATTACATAAAATTGAATCGGGATTGTCAGGTTTGGAGAACCCACATGGGAGCCACCCTTTTCAATGGTCCAGACTAAATTTAGAATATGAACTCACCCCCGTAAACTAATTTCTCTTTGCAGCCCGTGTGTGTATATTTATATAAAGGTTCGAATCACTTTAGATCTATCGTGAAAGAGAGTGCGGGAAAGAATTTCCTTCTTAATTGACTCGGTCATTCGAGCACAAGAAAAGACCTTATTCGCACGACAGTGCTTAGTCACGATCATTATCCTCATTTCCCTAAACCTGATGTTCTAAACTAGAGTTAGGTAAGGTCAAAACTCTAGAATTAATACGAAACTTAAGCTACAACATGCGCATGTGGTCCAATAAATCCTATTTAAAGCCAACTCAAAAATGTCTAGTCTCATCCTAAAAGCTTGTCAGGAGATGCTCCTTATTCGAGCATTCCAGTCATAGCAAATACTCTCCACCCTTGTTAGACCGAATTGTTACAGGCTCATAAGCTTCCGCATGGCTCGTCTCTTAACCACACACCTACTGGAGGAGGTCTTGCTTTGACATTATAATTGTGACACCCTAAAGTTAATTCACTTGAGATATTGTTGTTTGTTTATGCATATAAATGGATGTGAAAAATGTCTTTCCAATTTGTTATATTAAAGAGAAAGTGTTTGTACCGCAGCCATAATGATTTGAAGAACCTAATAAGATCAGTTGTGTTTATTAACTCGAGAAAGCTCTTTATGGACTTAAGCAAGTTTCTAAGAGCTTGTCATGAAAGGTTGTATACTTTTCTTGTTGAAAAATATTTTGAATAAGAAAAAGTTGATACAAATTCATTATGCAAGAGAAAGATCATATTCAGCTTTTAGATATATATTGATGATATCATCTTTGGATCTATTAATGAGTTATTTGCAAAGAATTTGCTAATATCATGCACAACAAGTTTGAAATAAGGACGATGGGGAAACTAAACTTCTTTCTTGAACTACAACTCAAACAAACCAAAGTTCTTTTTTTTTCTTTTTTGGTAATAGGTAAGATGTATTATAACTTTTGAACCAAGGAGCTATACAAAAAGCACAGCAACACAACCGACTCCAAGAGAACTCAAACAAACCAAAGTTGGCACTTTCACACTTCAAGAAAAGAATCGCTTGAGAATTAGTGAAGAATTTTGGGATGGAAACATGAGAATTGATACACCAATGCCTTCATCAACCAAATTTGACAAGGATGATAACTGTAAGTTTGTCAATCCTAAGCCATATAAGAGAATGATAGGATCATTGTTGTACTTGATAGCATCTAGAACTGATATTTTCTTTTGCTTATGGATGTGCGCTCGTTTCTAATCTTAAGGAATTGCATTTGACTGTTGTGAAACAAATCATCCCAGGGTATCTTAACAACTCATATTTCATGTTATTGGGACATTGAGACGCTGACTTCATAGTTTACAAAATTGACAAAAAGAGCACCTCTGGCAATTCTCAAATAATGAATTGCATGATCGTTTCGTGATTTTCAAAGAAGTGAAATTCAATTACCCTTGTAATTGCTGAAGCTGAGTATGTGACTCTAGATAGCTGCTGTAACTTTTGCGAATGAAGCAGCAACTAAGGAATTCTGGTGAGGAACAATCGAACATATGCATTATGTGTGATAGCACCAACGTGATTAATTTGACTGAGAATCCAACCATGCATTTGTGGGCTAAGCATAGTTCAATCCGTCAATATATATATATAGCTTTTATTTCTATTTACACTACTGAAATCTACATATTACGTATGCTGTATCTCCTCAATCCACTCGAATTTCTCAGTCATGCTATCGTCGATCCGAAATACTTCTAATGTCATCAGCCATCAGAGCTTCAAGTCTGTGTAAGAATATGAACAAAGGGAATCCGACAGAAGAGATTCAAGATTGCATATCCAATGCCGTCCAATACCTCGAAAGCGTACAAATGACAGATGAATCATGGTACATATGCTCATCTTCTCTTATGGTTAATCAGCATGGATAATTCAAGACAAGCAGGCAAGATGACCCGAGCATACGTGCAGGTATGAACAACGGGAAGTTTGTTTTACACATTCCACTAAGTTTGCGCTCGCGGCACTTGCAGCCGCCGGCAAAAAGCTACGAGAATCATGCTGCTACTCGAAAAGGCGAAGCTTTTCTCCTTTGGACACAAACAGAGGATGGTGATGGGGGGAGAGCTACCTTTCTGCCGGCACAAGTTTGTAGGTCTCGATCAATCATTTTGAGTTACGTTGCTAACAAGAGCCGAGATACCCTTTTTAGCAAAATTGCTCCTTCGACTCCTGGCACAGTCTCCATAGAGAAACGATACGTGTCCCGTATCATAGACACTTGCCATTATTTGCTCAACCAACAGGATAATCTAACGGATGATGATGCGCCGTCAGCTCCAGCGTTGACCAAGAAAATCGAACGAACTCTTCACGAATTAACGTGCGAAACTTGCATGTTACATCAACAACACATGGGATCGTGTTGATCGAATCTTACACGTAAGCGGACCGAATGGAGTAGCGATCTGGTTTTTGCATTCATTAACGTTGACTTCCACTTCGGCGAGTTCTGTCTAACCATTTCGCTATTTACCTTGTCGGCTGCTGCATCTTGCGGTTCCTTTAATTATCATCGCTTTGCGCGCCTGAAGGACGGTTGACCATTGAAAAATTGACTAATATAACTCAGTTCCACACTCATCATAGACGACAAATTTGACTACCATTTTCGGATCGCTTTATTTCGGTCACCTAATTTTGTGAATTTCTTGTGAGACTCGCATGATATGATGGTGGGGATGGTCAGCTCCATTAGCATCATAGTTGACAAATTTCACTGCCATTTTTAGACTCTTTCATCTCGCTCACTTAATCACGTGACTTTCGCATGAACTTGCATGATCTGATGGTTCGGATGGAGTGAGTTCACATGCATTTGGTGCATGCAATGCTCCTTCCGTTATAAAGAGTCTTGGAAAGAAAAAATCAACATACAAGTCTGCCCCATTATGTAATATTAGATATTGGATTGGACTGTTTGAACCATCAAATCTAAAGATTACCACATGTAGCCAAACAAGTATTTTATAGGCTAGTACATACATTAATTATAATTGAACTGGGATAGTCAAATTTGGAGGAGCCTTATGGGACTTACCATTTTCAATCGTCCAAATTCAATATAGAATATGAACTAACACTCATACATTAATTTCACTTTGCAGCCCATGTGTATATATATAATGGTTCAAATCTATCGTGAAAGGTAGTGAGAGAAAGGAATTCCTCCTTCTTACTTGACTGGGTCAGTCGAGCACGAGAAAAGGCCTTATTTGCATAAAATTCTTAGTCACGACCATTATCCACATTTCACTAAGCCTGATGTTCTAGACTAGAGTTAGGAAAAAGTCAGAACTCTAGAATTAAGACGAAACTTAAGCCACAGCCTGTGCATAGAGTCCAACAAATCCTCTATAAAACCAGCTCAAACATGTACAACCTCCTCCACATTACTCATCAAGAATGGCTTCCAGCAACAATCATATCCTTCTCTTTCTCTTCTTCTCCTTTCTGTCTCTCCTCCAAATTAACTCATGCATGGCCCAAAACGTCAAAGGAGGCTATTGGTTCCCGAACAGCGGCATCACAGCCTCCAACATCAATTCGACCCTCTTCACCCATCTCTTCTGCGCGTTTGCTGACCTCGATGCATCGACAAACCAGGTAGTCATATCGTCGACGAACGCCCAGACTTTCGCAGCCTTCACTAGTGACGTCCAGCAGAAGAACCCATCGGTCGAAACCCTCCCGTCCATTGGCGGTGGCAGCTCGAATGCGACTGCCTTTGCGGCCATGGCGAGCCAGTCTAGCTCCCGAAAGAGTTTCATCGATTCCTCCATAGCCCTCGCTCGGTCCAACGGCTTTCATGGCCTTGATCTTGATTGGGAATACCCGGACATTGAAAAATTTATGAGATTCGTGCTATACACCATATGCAAAGTCTAGCCCTAATCACAGTTACATAGAGTATAATCAACCGAACCTAAGCGAAAATCTAATAATGTTCTTGTCTTTTTAGATCAAACTTGTATTACATACTTTGTCATTTAGGGAAAAATATTTTCTTTGTTTTCTTTAATGAAGTACAAGAGCGCGAAGGAAAAAGCAATATCTACCTAACCTCTCTGTGAACAAGGGATAGTAATGGATATAGATGTTAAGCTCTAAAAATAAGTGCATGCTTCAGACCGACGCCATTTTATTTAATTTATATTGGTCACGTGGCTTAGATCATTTTCTACGAAGAGATGGTTGCATTAGTGAAGCCAAAAATCTATTACGTCAATACATGGTCAACTTAGTATTTGTTTTCAAAACTTTCCAAGATTCGGTTCTACTTCGTCGTATCCATTCGTTATTTACTCTCTTCATGCTGTCGTTGGAGATGAAGTCAAACTTTCTAGATTAGTTGACCAATTTATTTATCACAGCCTAATTCTAATTCCTTCCAATTTTCAACTTCTTGTTGCAGCTTCAGATGCGTGGTGACTTAGACGACGTCAGAGGAGACATTTTCTACAGATACTGATTGAAGTTCAGACCAATAATGTAATGGAATTATAGTCTCCATCCCACAATTTCATGTATTCCTTAGAGAACAATAAAGCAAAGATGCTTTTCTTTTTCCCCCCTTCTTTTGTTCTTCTCATCTTATAAGACGAAACGATGTGGTAACTTGAGAGGATCGATCAAATGTCAAATATGTTCTTAAAAATCGTGTAAGAAAAAGTAGTAGTAAAAGTACGCTTTACAAAATACAGGTTTTATTCCTTAGAAAAGGAGATGAGAACGGAGATTACCACTGGAGTAGAGATAAACATTCCTCCTGGAATGCTCAGTTTGTAGGAATGCTGATTTCAAAAGGTGTACCGATTGGGATGAGAAAGAGGCGGATCTATTGTCTCCTATTTTAATCTCATCTATAATCTCCGCGGACGAAACGAAACGGCGATGTGTAGACGTTTCATTTTGTATTTACCCGGCCACCTCTCTCTTCCATCCTCTACCCAGACCCACACCCCATCTGCCGCAGCCTCCATCCTGCCGTTGCCATCGTCGACAATCACTATCATATTGCCATCGCTATGCTCAATGACAGAGTTTCCTCCCTTCGTTTTCGTCTCTATGACCGTCCCTCTCCCCCCCCCCCCCCCCCCACCCCTCTCTCTCTCTCTCTCTCTCTCTCTCTCTCTCTCTCACACACACACACACACACACACACACACACACTTATGCGTAAGCTCAACACCGCTATCAAGCTAATGGCCGATTGGTAGAGCTTAATATGGCGTCAAGCTCGCCCTAGATCGTAATTGTAACTCTAAAAGGAGCTTTAGACTTGATCATGGCTTTGACTGTTAGTAGAAAAAATGTGTTTAAAATGGAAAGGAAAATAATGTATCAAAATAATCAGCACAGAAAACAGAAAATGATTTGAGAAGAATGATTGTTTAGAGTGCGTTTGGTAATATTTTTATTTTTGAAAATAATTTCTGTTGAGAAATAACTTTTTTTCATTTTTATTTCCTGGACGAATTTCTAAATAGAATAACATGTTTGTTACAATTCTCAAAATTTTTAAAGACATGCAAATTTTTTATATTTTAATAATTTCCTACGATTATACTAATGTTTTTGAAGTTTTTCTTTTCTTTTTTTCCTCCCTTCTTCCTCCTCTAGTCGATTGTCGAGCCTCGGTTGTGACATCCACAATTTTGACCTATGAGAAATGGCCATGGAATCAGTGCGCCGATAGTGGGGATCGGCCATGGACCAATCTAAGGATTGATCATGAACCGATCGACCTAATCAATAGGACTACTAAAGGATCAGCCATGGCTTGATTGAAGGATTGACCATGGGCTAATCAAGGGATCGGCAGTGCGTCAATCCACTAATCACGCAAGTTGACTCAAGCTATTTGGCTGTGGATCAATCGCTCAACCATAAGGGTTGGTCATGGATTGTAACAACCCTAACTCCATCTCTAGAGTTTTGAGTAGTTGGGGTTATTTTTGTGAGGTCCTAGACTTGTCGCCATCCTAATTCTTTTTATCTTGTAAATAAACACATGTGGAAATGTGAACAAACAAACTTCCCAAACAAATAATAGTTGGAAGACTAGGACATATATCACACAGAATACATTACTTTATATTACAACAGTACATTTACAAACTCTTCTTTCCTTTTTATATCACCCTATAAGTTTTCACATATGACAAGGGAATTCCTATCTCCTCTAGCTTGACTGTAGTTCTCAAAACTGACATAAGCCTAAAAGATAGTAGAGTGAGTTGGGGAACTTAATAAGTAAAATTCCTAATTCTCTACTAGAAAAACATCATATTATCGAAGTCTAGTAAGTACAACACTTGCAAATAGTGTTGATGACGGATCAATAGTGGCATGCCTTGACTAAATACATGATGTCCATATAAAACTACCATCAACTTAAAAATGAGCACATCAACACATTATACTCATGCATATACAGGCATGCATAAAATGATTCTTTTACCATCATCCTGGCTCGACCAAGTCCTCCTAATTCAGTTGAGCCTTCTCAGGGCTAACTTTCCAAGACTTCTTGGTTCAAGATCCAAGCATCTTGACTTAACTAGGGTGTCCCCTTTAATGAAGGAGGTATCGTTGTTAATGCTATCTGGTGACAAACGTTTTTTCCTCTTCAAGTGCACACATAAGTGCGTCACACATAGATGATTCTTATCTTTTCTTTTTAGCTGACTTGTACATGATCCGAAGGCATGCTCACTCATTTGTGTGTGCCATAAATCATTTTATTGCACTATATAACATGTTGAGAATGATCCTTAATTCGTGACTTGAATCGATCACTTAGCGCTGATCGCCGCATTGGATAAGGCTTGGAAACGACATACCTCAATGTTGACCTAAGACCTTGAGACTTTGGTATACCTTACTTCGTGAAGATCCTAAGTTTGACAGATCTTGGCTTCGACCCGATATGAATATACTTCATGATGTGAATGACTCTAGGTTTGTGGCTTGATTCAAACATCAAGCACAAAGTCTTCACATTAATCAAGACATAAAATCGGCATGCTTTAATACCTTACTAAGACCTTGTGTCACACCCTAATCCTCGAGTGTGTGCCCATCCCTCACTAGTCGATTAAATGCAACATTCCAGGACGCATCGCCAACCCATTCATTTAATGCACATACGAAAGCGACAATATAAATCCCTAGACAACAATCAGATGGGATAAAAAAGTATGACCAATTTTTCAAACCAAAACAAACCTTTTATAAACAACTAGGTTTATTTACAAGACCAGACTATTTACAAAAAGGTTGACTCATTCCAAACGGAACTGTCCTATGACCTACTAATAAGACATATTCGACGATTCTTCGATCTCCACCTTCCTAGACTTCGTGGCTTTCGGTCCTCCACTAACACAATCTAAGGACCTGAAAATGGTTATACAATAACCAGTGAGACAATGTCTCGGCAAGTTCAACCCTCTAAGACTCGATTAGGAAGCTAATATGCCATAAGAGCTGGCCATGCACAACACGGGTTAGAGGATTTACCTTGGTGTCAGATTCCACCTACAATTCAACACAGTTTGAATAGGCACCCAATCAATCACCACAAATCAAAACATCGATCAATCGACCTAGTCGATTACATGTCATCACGACCCTTTCTTGGTCGACTCATCTCATATTATCTATAAAGTCCGCTTATATCAAGACTGCTTATTGCTAAGCTGATAAATAGATAGTATAGCTTGCTTTTGAGATGATCAGGTACACTGCTCTCTGTTAAGCTGCCCTCTGCTAAGCTGCCATATTGCCTATAGGCTGATATAGTATACCGACATTGCTCAATCTAAGCTGAGAAGGTATATTGCTCTCTACTAAGCTGCCATATCACCCGTAGGTTGATATAGTACATCGGTATACTGCTCTCTGCTAACCTGACATTTCGCCCGTGGGTTGATATAGTATACCCTTCCAAACATACATCAAAATCAATATTTTTATCATTCCCGACAAAAATAGCCGGGTGTAGGTACACAGTTGGTCTTAACCAAAATACAATAATTTTGCTTTAGAACATCCCACTAGTTTCAATAGCCTATAAACATATTTTTGGCGCTATAAACCGGCACCCGGTAATTTTTCAGTTAATTATTAAAATTTATTAATTTAGGACAAAAAATCCTAAAATCACAATTAAATCAATTCAGCACAAATTAAAGCTCGAATAAATAAACAGATTGCCCCACGGTAATTACCATAAAATTCTGGTCATCAATTATCCTGATCTAATTTCTGGAAATTAATTAATTAATTAATTAATTACGAAAATTAATTATTAAATAGCAATAAATCCAACTTAGGCCTATAATGCCTCATTGGACGCCGAAACGGATCCGAAAAATTCTCGAGACTCGTTCAATAAATATTAGAGTCTATTTACTTGCTAATTGCACTAACTAACTGTTGGAGAAAACTTCTTTATCTGTTTTGAAGTTGACAAAACGTTTCCATCAGTCTAGTCTAAAGACTTGCAGACTCTATCGTCAAAATCTGAAGACCTTCAGACTCAAGATTTAAAGTCTACCCTCATTAATAATTTCTAGACCAAAGAAAGGAAGTATTATCCGTTGAAGAAGACTTATCCAGATGCGAGTATATCTTTAAGGATTTGGTTCGTGCGGTTGAAGAAGATCTCACGGCTGGAGATTGCACCTCGAGATCTATTATTCGTATTGAAATTAATTCGAGTATGTTAGATCTATTAATTGGCGAAGTATACTTGGAAGATTCTACTTATGGAAACCTAGATCCTGATTGTATGGGCGAGCAACATTGGTGGGCTATCATCACATTCCTTAAATAAGTCGAGATCTTCCTAATTGATTATGTCCAACGGGTTAATTGGAAGAACTCCTTTGGAAGGTGCCAACAGTTATAAAGGCATGAAAGAGTATATAAGGAGGATGCTCAAGTTATTCGAATGTGTGCGTGAAAGAAAAATTCCAAAGTCTAAAGCTTTTAGTTCTTCATTATTTCAACTATTGAAGCTTTTCTTGTATTCAAAAGAGAGATTAAATACTTGTGAGACCTTGAGAAAGTGTAGTAGAGTCTTTACACTGTGAAATCAAGGACGTGATACTGTAAAATCTCTTTTGATCCATGTGGAGTCCAGCCAGTGGGCTGTTAATGTGGGAGAGTGGACGTAAGCTTGGTTAAATTGAACCACTATAAACTTTGTGTCTCAATTCTCTTTCCCTTATCTCTTTACTTTAAAATTGCAACTTTATACTTCTGCCTTTAGTTCTTTACACCTTCAGCTTATTACGCTTAAAAATTAATTTTGTTAAAGATTCACAAAAATTTCTTTGATCACCTATTCACCCCATTCTAGGTGTTCGTACTAGCTATATCAATTGTTATTAGAGCGAGTGTGCTCATTGGTTTGAAGTGTTTTTACTTCTGAGTTAAAGATCCATGGCTAGTATGTTGCTCTAGGTTTGGTTGTAGGCCAAAGCAACACCAGACCACCTTATTTCGATGAAAATGAATACAACATATGGAAAAACAAGATGAAGGCATTCCTAAGATTGAAAGACTCTCTAGAATAGAATGTGGTAGAAAAAGGAATCACTCCTAAAACTACATCAGTCTCAGAGAGGGGAAAAGAAGTTGTAGTGGCTAGCGAGATGACTCAAGAAGAAATAACTAAGAGACAAGCCCTTGATGCAAAATCAATTTACTCTTTATATTGTGCATTGTCTCTTACTAAGTATAACAGAATATCTTCCTGTGAAACAGCCAAAGAAATCTGGGACAGGTTGCACATTACCTATGAAGGAATTGACCGAGTAAAAGAGACAATGATCAATATTCTATTCAGACAGTATGAAGCATTCAAGATGAAGCCAGGATAATCTATTACTAACATGTTTAATCGTTTTACAGAAATTGTAAATGGTCTAGAATATCAGGGAGAACCAATCTCAGGACACATGAAGGTTAACAAGTTGTTGCGTGGACTCTCTAAAGACTAGAATCACGTAAAGACCTCGATAAGGGAAACACAAAGGATCATGCCACTTTCTGTAAACGAATTGGTTGGCACACTTTAGTCCTATGAAGTGGAGCAAATCAATGAAGAAGAATAGCTCAAAGGTAAGAAATCAATTGCTTTGAGATCTAATGATGATTTTAATATTACAGACTTTGAAGATGACATGGATGATGAAGAGATAGCCCTTATGATAAAAAGGTTCAGGAAACTGAACAAAAAGGGAAAAAGATTCAGTTGGAAGAAACAAGGTACTCAAAAGTTTCAAAACAAATCAACTGAGGATGATGAATCCAATAAAGATATGATTTGTTTTGAATTCAAGAAAAATAGACACATCAGACCCAACTGTCCCATGTTGAAGAAAAAGAAAGGAAAAGCTGAGAAATATAGAAAGGCTCTCAAGGCAAAGACATGGAGTGATACTAAATGTGAAGAAATTAACGTAGATTATGCCAGTATATGTCTAATGGCAAAATCAGAATCAGACTCAAACTCCGAAATAGATACAGACTTAGACTCAGATAGTAAAATTGAGGTAAGTAATTTTAAAATCCCTACTAAAGTCTCTAAATATATTGATGAACCGTGTCGTAGTCTCAAAACTTCTCTCAAGAGGATTTCCAAGTTAAAAAGGGAGAATTTTGCACTTAACAACAAGAAATTTTGATGAAAAGAAGAGTTTGAAAATTTAGATAAAAGCTTTGTTACATTAAAAGAAAATGCAGACTCTATTTCCAAAGAAAATACGTTTTTGAAAAATGACATTTCAAATATTTCAAAGAGATTTTCTATAGGATCTGAGAAATTAGAAAAGATTCTTTCAGTACAAAAACCCTACTTTAACAAATCAGGTTTGGGAATGACTTCTGAAATTATTCCTCTAATTGATTTTCCAAAAGTAAAAGAAAGAATTAAATAAAGGCCTACAAAAACTTTTTACATAAATCATTTTCAAAAAGTCTTTGTAAAACCTGTTAGTCGAAGTGCTCTCAAATGTTTTAAATGCAACAGCTCTAAACACTTTGAAAAAGAATGTCCTATGGCTTGGAGACCTGTTAAGAAGGAATGGGTAAATACTGCTTATGGCACTAACTCATCTGGACCCAAGAAAATGTGGGTACCAAAGAAAGATTGAGTTTCTTTTTTAATTGCAGGTCACTATTAAGAAAAATGTCAAATGGTATTTGGATAGTGGCTGTTCAAGGCATATGACTGGAGACTCAAGTTGTTTTATAAAGCTTATGCAACTTAATGATGGAAAAGTCTCTTTTGGTGGAAACAACAAAGAAAAAATTGTTGGATGTGGAACAGTAAAAATTGGAAGTCTCACAATCAACAACGTTTTCTTAGTAGAATGACTCAATTACATCTTGCTGAGTATTAGCCAATTGTGTGACACTGGGTTCAAGGTCAGTTTTCAAAAAGGAATATGTTCGGGAACTAGTAAAGATCTTTCACAATCTTTTACTGGACGAAGACATGGGAACATCCATCTTCTGGATATAAAACTAGAGAAGTCTCAATATCAAATTTCAATACAAGATAAAGCAAACCTTTGGCATTGAAAGCTTGGGTACGTCAATCTGAAGCAGATTGCCAAGATTTCTTCTAAGAATCTTGTTTGAGGGCTGCCCAACTTGAAGTTTCAAAAATTTGACTTATGCACACCATGTGCATTGGGAAAACATGTTAGAAGTTCTTTTAAACCATTGACTTAGGTTTCTACTAATCACGTTTTGTAGCTTCTACATATTCAAAAAGAGATACTGTCTAGTAGTTGTTGATGACTACTCACGATTCACTTGGGTTTACTTTCTAGCAAGTAGGTCCAAAGCTTTTTCTTACTTTTCAAAGTTTATTAAGAAAGTTCAGAACGAGAAATGATATGCTATTTCAAGCATACGGATTGACCATGGAGGTGAGTTTGAAAATCAAGACTTTGCTAAATTCTGTGATCAATCTGGTTTTCAGCATATGTTCTCCTCTCCATACACTCCAGAACAGAATGGAGTTATGGAAATGAAAAATAGATTGTTGCGAAAAATGGCTAGAAAACTTTTAATAGAAAGCAATATTTCTTTTCGTTTTTGGGCTGAAGCAATTTCTACAGCATGTTATATCATTAACAGAGTTTTCTTAAGGCATATTTTGGAGAAAACTCCCTATGAGTTCTTCAAAGGAAAGAAGCCAATTGTTTCTTACTTTCATGTGTTTGGTTGCAAATGTTTTGTATTGAAAAATGCAAATGATCAAATCGATAAGTTTGAAAAAAAATCAAACGAATGAATCTTCCTTGGATATTCAACCTCCAACAAAAAGCTTATAGAGTATACAACAAGAAGACTCAATCTGTGGAAGAATCGATGAATGTTAAATTTCAAGATCTTATACAAAATCAATCGATCCAGATTCAACCTAAAGAATCTGAACCTGCTCCAGACTCTACAAAGTCTAACTCCCCAGAAACAACTCAGACTTAAGAAGGTCAACAACAAACGGATGTTGAAGAATCAACTGAAGAAAAAGTTCAGCAGTTTGTCAGACCAACCAGCAACTGGAAGCACAAGTCTAGTCATCCCAAAGAACTCATCATTGGTGACATTGACGAAGGGATTCATACAAGATCCAAAAGACATGAAGAGTCTAGTGCTATGGCTCTTATTTCTGAAATAGAACCCAAAAGTATAGAAGAAGCTTTAATTGATGAAAGCTGGATTGAAGCTATGCAAGAAGAGCTCAGGCAGTTCAATGTTAATGATGTTTAGGAATTAACTCCTAAACCAAAAGGTAAATCTATTATTGGAGCTAAATAGGTTTTCAAGAACAATATGGATGAAAAAGGAAAAGTTGTTGGGAACAAAGCAAGACTCATGACCAAAGGATATAT
Source organism: Eucalyptus camaldulensis (assembly GCA_019915185.1). Taxonomy (NCBI): domain Eukaryota; kingdom Viridiplantae; phylum Streptophyta; class Magnoliopsida; order Myrtales; family Myrtaceae; genus Eucalyptus; species Eucalyptus camaldulensis. The sequence goes on from JAHSVA010000008.1 coordinate 2,909,216, forward strand.
GCAAGAATAAGGGATAGACTATGATGAGATTACACACTAGTAGTAAGGTTAGAAGTAATTAGATTATTACTTGCTTTTGCTTGTTATAAGAATTTCAGGTTATTCCAAATGGATGTCAAAAGTGCATTTCTGAATGGATTTATCTAAGAAGAAGTCTATGTGGAATAATCTCCCGGTTTCAAAGACCCAAAGTGACTAGACTGAGTATTTAGACAAAAAATGCTCTCTATGGTTTAAAACAAGCACCTCGAGCTTGGTATGACAAGTTAAGTAAGTTTTTAATGAAAAATAGTTTTATCAAAGGAAAAGTGGATACTACCTTGTTTAATAAAAGGGAAGGTAAAAAATTTTTACTTGTTCAAATTTATGTTGATGATATTGTATTCGGATCATCTAATGAAAACCTGTGCAAACAATTTTCTAAGTCTATGCAGGATGAATTTGAGATGAGCATGATGGATGAATTATCCTTCTTTCTCGGATTACAAGTAAAACAATTGAAGGAATGAATCTTCATTCATCAAGAGAAATATACAAAAGAACTTATTAAAAAGTTCGGATTGGAGAATTGCAAAAAGACTGAGATACCAATGTCTAGTTCTTCGAAGTTGGATAATGATGAAGAAGAAAAGAAAGTTGACCAGAACTTTATAGGAGTATTATTAGTTCACTTTTTTTTATCTTACTACTTCTAGACCTAACCTTTTGTTTAGTGTTTCTATTTGTGCTAGATTTCAATTTGATCCAAAAGAGTCTCATCTAAGTGCCGCAAAACACATCATCAAATACATTGCAATTAGTTCAAATATGGGTCTATGGTATTCCAAAGAATGAGACTTTACCCTCATTGGGTATCCAAACGTAGACTTAGCAGGTTGCCGAGTGGAAAGAAAGAGCACATCCGGTACATGCCAAGTGCTGGGAAACATGTTGGTATCTTGGTTCTTAAGAAAGCAAAGCACTGTAGCTCTTTCAACAACATAAGCATAATATGTGGCTCTTGGAAGTTGCTGCTCTCAAATCTTATGGGTAAAACAACAACTGAGAGACTTTGGAATTAAAGATTCATGTACCGAGATCAAATGTGACAACACCAGTGCAATTAAACTCACAAGGAATCCAATTCTTCATTCAAGAGCAAAGCATATAGATATTCGATATCACTTTATTAGAGATCATGTTCAAAATGGAGAAGTTATGATTCAATTCATTGACTCAAAGAATCAACTGGCGGACATATTTACAAAGCCTATTTGAGTCTATTCACACCAGATTGAACATCACATCTCTTATCCAGTAAAGTCTGGACATGCTCAAGACAAAAAGATCAAGTCTGAAGATATTCAGACTCAAAAGACCAAGAGTTACGACTGTAAGTTGCTTTTTTTTTTTTTCAATCTTTTAAACTTGAAAAGGTACGGTTATTTATTAATTGCTAATTGAAATTATCTTTCCAAGTTTCTCTTTTTCAAAAAGGCAGTTATCAATTTTGAAAAGACAGTTTTTTTCAAAAAGGGAAGTTATTCATTTTTAAAAAGGTATTTTTATTTTCCTTTTACAACGTTTCGTTTACTCGCTTCACTTGCTTTATATACTGCTAAGACTCGTCTTCTTCGTTTTTACATTGAAACCCTATGATACAAAATTCCTATTTGCTTTCACTTTCACTCTTGATCTATTAAAAAAATTTCACCTTTTTTCAAGCAAGTTTGTGAATTCCTCCATTGGAAGAGACAATGTCTTCGAGAAAATCATCAAGGATTACAAGCAAGAGACCACGACATATGCCCGAGGGTCCTACCCACTTCGACTTGACCTAAGAAGAAGTTCCTACTCCTCAACAGCAACAAAATCAGCAACAACCTTCTCAGCGGCGTCACACTCCTCCACTGACTCATCCAGAAGAAGAAGTTTTGGAAGGAACGGAACCTGTAAGAACGTTAACTCTTAAAGTCACTTTCAAACTCTATTCTAATCTAAAAAGAGGAGGAACTCCTATGACATTGATTGATGAATACTTGAAAGAGAGGGGGTATAAGAACGAGACTCTATTTTCGTATGACATGGAAAAGATGGGTATTGCCGAAAAGGGTTCGATTGAAAAAGCCTTTGCAAATTTTCCTAGTGATCCACAAATGGGGACTACTAATCAACCTCAAGGACTGGATAATGATGAAAGAATGTTCTCTCATTTTTAGCCTAGAATGGGAGTGGCTGAAAATATTACTGATGGTTCTAATCTGTTCAAATCAAAGAACCACTAAAGGGTTTATTCGAATCTGCTGAAGAGAGGGGTTATGCACCAAAGGAATGTTGATTTTGATTTCTTGATTCAATGAAAATAAATCTGCGAAAGAAGTTTTCTGCCCTGCAGTTGGAGCACTTTTGTTCTAAATCCACTACTGCTTATACTGAACTCACTGTATACTTTTATTCGAATTTATTGTTTGTGGATGCAAATAGCTTCTCTTTTACTGTGAGAGACAAGGTGTTTTTGGTGGATATGGATACTTTGGCTGATCTAATTGGGGTGGAAAGAGGATGTTTCTGACCATTTGGTGTACCTCTTGCTCATGCTACTCAGTCATTGGTGAAAGACAAGGATGCTGAAGGCAAGATATCCTATTCTAGGATGAATGCCACCAACATCTTGTTACACAAAATTGTGGTCAACTGCATTAGGCTAAAGTTGACATCCAAGACCGATGTGTCTCGGTTTGAAGCGAAACTGATGCATGCTATCAATTTTGGATCAAATTTTCTCTACCTCACACTATTATGTTCCATATGTATAGAAAAGTTGTGAAAGATAAGGGACAACTCCCTTATTATGCTCTTATCGCGCGTCTTCTTAGACAATTTAAAATTCACATCCCTGCTCCATTAAGTTTGTCAACAATTTCTCTAATGGTGATTGGATTCAAAATGGTCAAAAGGATGCGCTTGCAAGAGTTAAGTAAGGTATTGGAACGTGTGGAAGAGAAGTCTCCTCTAAAAGCAAAATAAGACTCCACTGTAGCAAAAAGGAAAGGTAAGGAGCCCATGGCTGCTCTTGTGAAGAGAAAAAGAACTCTCATCTTGCAGGATGAAGAGGATGAGGATGAGATGACTCTTTCAGCCTTACGTAATTTGAAGAGTTTTGTTAGTTTTGAAGAAGCAAAGCCAGCAGAAGAAAGAGAAGAGACAAAGAAGGAAGAGGATGAACAGAGGAAGATGGAAGAAGAAAGAAGAGAAGAGGAAGAAGAAGAGAAAGAGAAAGAAGGAGAACAAGATCGGGGTCAAGAAGACTCTTTCGAGCCAACGTTGGTTGTTTCCCTGTCAAGTGATTATGAGATGGCAGGAACTGCTGACTTTCATCACTTTGAAGCTAAAGTTGAATAAGAAAAAAACTTACCTACTCCACCTGAAGGCAACAAAATAGGGAGAGTAGTTGGACCAAAAGGTATTTCTTCACCTTTATTTGCTAGTGATGTAAGTCGTTCTGTAGCAGACCCAGAGGATGTTCATGCCTCACATTATCCAAAAGACAGTCAAGGTGATCAATCTACTGAAGTTCCATCCATTCTCAAAATCCCTGGAATTGACTCAACTGGTCCTAGTTCTACATCAGCTCAAACAACGGACTTTTCGAGACTGCTGGAAATTCTTTTTTACGTCAAGAAACAGCAATATGCTCTGGGATATGAGATGCAAGATCTCAAGAATGCTTTTAAGGCTACTTCAGTGTCTCTACACGATCAGTTACAAGCTCTGAAGACTCAAGTTCAGTCTACTGTGCAAAGTGAAGATTTTTAGTCACTAAAGCAGAATTTTGAACGACTTGAGAGAACAGTGCATTCTATGGTAGAATTCGAACTTGTTTACCTTCCCAAAAAACCATGATTTTGACTCATTTTTCAACCAACTTTTTTTCATTTTTCCTCCACTTTTTGCTATTGACAAAACGGGGGAGAGGTTTTATGCAGATTTTTTTTTTTTTTACTATTTTGGACTTTATCCTTTGTCTGGTGTGGTTATGACTTGGACCGATTTGAATTGACAATGCTTACAAGTAATTTAAGCTATGTTATTAATAACGATGGTTGCTCTTACAGGACTAACTTGTTTTCTGTGATTGCAAAATTGCTACTATCCTTATCCTAATCCAATTATCTTTTATAAGAAATCTTGATTTGCTTAAGTGTTGTTTTGCAAGGCAATGTGTCCAAATCTGCAAGAAAGTTTTGTCACCGTCAAAAAGGGGAAGACTGTTCGAGAAAACTTCCTTATCTGTTTTGAAGTTGACAAAACGTTTTCATTAGTCTAGTATAAAGACTTGCAAACTCTATCGTCAAAGTCTGAAGACCTCCAGACTCAAGATTTAAAGTTTGCCCTCATTGACAGTTTCCAGACCGAAGAAAGGAAGTATTATCCGTTGAAGAAGACTTATTTAGATGTGGGTATATCTTTAAGGATTTGGTTTGTGCAGTTAAAGAAGATCTCACGGCTGGAGATTGCACCTCGAGATCTATATTCATATTGAAATTAATTCGAGTATGTTAGATTCCTTGATTGTCAAAATATACTTGGAAGGTTCTTCTTATGGAAATCTAGATCCTGATTGTATGAGCGAGCAGAATTTGTAGGTTATCATCACATTCTTTAAATAACTCGAGATCTTCCTAATTGATTCTGTCGAACAGGTTGATTGGAAGAACTCCTTTGGAATGTGCCAACGGTTATAAAGGAATGAAAGAGTATATAAGGAGGATGCTTAAGTTATTCGAGTGTGTGCGTAAAAGAAAATTTCCAAAGTCTAAAGATTTCAGTTCTTCATTATTTCAACTGTTGAAGCTTTACTTGTATTCAAAAGAGAGATTAATACTTGTAAGACCTTGAGGAAGTGTAGTAGAGTCTCTACACTGTGAAATCAAGGACGTGAGACTGTAACATCTCTTTTGAATCATAGTGGAATCCAGCCGGTAGGCTATTAGTGCAGGAGAGTGGACATAGGCTTGGTCTAAGGCAAACTACTATAAACTTTATGTCTTAATTATCTTTCCCTTATCTCCTTACTTTAAAACTGCAACTTTATACTTCTACCTTTAGTTTTGTACACCTTCACCTTATTACGCTTAAAAATTAATTTTGTTAAAGAATCATAAAACTTTCTTTGATCACCTATTCACCCCCCTCTAAGTGTTCGTACTAGCCCTATCACTAATCACCTAACATGCATCGGTAAAGTACTAAATTAATTATTCTAATCTAATCTATCCACCTAATCAAACTTAATTAAATCTAATTAACTCCTAAGCATCATTAGTCTATTAAGAGAGGATTAGTGAGTTAAACTCACTTATTCGGTGAGCCAGTAGATTCAAATCAATGGGGACGCAACTGGGCTTGGTTCTTCCCAATGCGGGCCTAGCTTTCGGGGCTAGAAATCGGGCCAAAACGGGCTTACAAGCTGCTGGAATACCCATTGCTTTGCTCCTTATTTTGGGCTGCAAAAGAAGAAAACAAAGGCTGGTTCGGCTTTTGCTTCTACTTCTACTTGCTGGATAGAGGAGAACCAACTGCTGAACAGCGAGGAAACGGGCTGATCGAAGCTCCGGCGAGTAGGTGGTCAGCAATCAATGGCTCCTGGGAGTCAAGGGGGCTTGATGGTGGTTGGTATGGGTGGAGGTAGGATCGAAATGGGGAGAAAATGGCTGAAAGTTGTGAAACAGTGTAGGCGGGTGGCTCCCAGATGGTCCAGCAATCGGTTTCTTCTCACCGGCATATAGGATGGTCGGCGGCTCCGTTTGATGCGAGGTCAGGCTCCTTTGAACGATTTGGATGTGCTGAGAACAACGGTGGGTGGCACGAAGGCTAATTCGTTTGAGAAGATCACTTTTCACTCGAATCTTTGGTGAAAGATCGGCTGGAGCAAAAACTGGCATAAGAGAAAACAGAGGAGGAATAAGGTCCTGCGGTGGTTCCAGCGTACATGTGATGCCCAAGGGGGATGAGATGGAGTTTGCTCTAGTTCTTTGAAGCTTCAAAAGTCACTCAACCATGGAGAAAGCAAGTGGATTGAGGAAGAAGAAGACTGCTACAAGAAGGGGGCCACTTGGTCAAATATTCTCCTCATTTGTACCCTTGACCTTATCTGCTTTGTATGGCTGGATTCCACCTGTAATTTCCAGCCTTAATTTCTTTCTAGAAGGCCTTTGAAATTGTCCATAAGTTGTGGTGGTGGGGGCCATACGAATTTTCCTCGGTTTCCTCTCCATTGATTACTTAATCTTGCTTAATTCCACACAATTCAGCCTCAATAAATTCAATCAACACCTCATCGATCCAATTGGTATTTTTCCTCACCAATTGATCTCACTTACTTCCCAATTTTGTAATAAAAAACAATCCCCGACAATTTCTGGACAAAAACAACCCGATGATGACTTTTTCCCATAAAGTCTTGGGTTGTAGAAAAAATCTTTTGAGACTAAGTCAATGTTCCTAAAACTTATTCCGACATGACGAAACCTTAAATTTCTAAAATCGGATTCAAAATCGTGGTTAAATTCAATCCGACGTGTTTTTTGTGTGACTTAGGTTACCGGGTAACTTTCAGAATTTTTTAGTGCAAATAACCCGTGGTCAATTTTTTTCGAGCCATAATGGGTCCCTTTGACACATTAGTGATTTTTGGTTGTCGTGAAAATCCCGAGGTTTTAAATACAGACACATGGTACTAAAACGATAAAAAAAAAATCAAACTAGTGCCAATCGATGAGAATTTTGCAATTTAGTGGGATCACCCACATTTAACCACTCATCTTAGTCAAATCGACCTATCTCTGATCTCTAATCGATTTATGTCTATGCCGTAATGATCTCGGTAGATGAACACGGTTGAGCAGCCGATTCCTAGTCGAATCCTCAGGTCTATTTGCCTTAAAATCCTTAATGGCTTCCCCAGATAGTCTAGTTATCTCATGAGTGGACATCTTACAGAAAAGCACTATAGTCGCGTTGATGAAAGGCCCAACTTATCTAATTGAAATCAGAATCTAAAATTCAGAATGTCATACCTCGTGACTTAGGTTATCTTCGTATCGATTAAGACTTAGAACTAGCCGCTTCAATATCGATCCAAGATCACGCGGCCTTCGGTGATCCTCGCATCAAATGAGACTTGGAACTGGCATGCTTTGATACCAATCCAAGGCCTCGTGGCCTTGAGTAATCTTGCCTCTTATTGGACCTAACCCAAGTAAACCTTGACCTTATCTCAAGCATGAACATTTCAAATACACGTTCAAGCACCAACATGAGAAAACCAAACTAATGATCTTACATCTACCATGGCTTGAATGGGTGAGCACCTAACCAAAATGTTGATAACTAAATTTTGCCATTTTAGTTAAGACTTAATAGCATTAAAGGTTATGAATTAGCCAAAATAATTATTATGAAAAAAAATTAAAAATTAATTATTATTTTTTTTAAAAAAAAGTCAGGTCGGGCTGGACCCGGCCCGCCTACCTTCATTTTCTTTTCCCTTGCGGCCTAGCCTTCTTACCCCGCGACTCAGCCTCCTTCCCTTGTTAGCTCGACCCGCACCCCATCATCCCCCTCTGGCTGGTCTTCGCTGCAAGACCTGCAAAAATAGAAAACAGAGCAACAGAAGGAGCAACGATGGAGGAGCAGGCAGATCGGGATGGCAGGCGGCTAGCTTGATCGACGGGTCAGGATCAGCCTGGCCAGTAGCTGGCATGGTAGGACGATGACCTGTAGATGGAAAATGGAATAAGAGGAGGGAGAACAAAATAGAGAAAAAAAAAAACACAGAGGGAGAGTAGAGAGAGAGAGGGAGAGCTCGAGAGATCAGGAGGAGCAGGAGCCTTCGGGCCACTACCACCATCACTGACAAGCCACCCAATTGACGTTGTTCATCGCCGTCTTCCTTGGAACCCAGATCTGAAGTGGACGGAGAAAGAGGAGGAACATAGCACAGGCAACACAGGGAGCAAGAGGGAGAGAGTGACGGGAGAGGGCCACTGGCCTCCTCATGCCACCGTCGTTCCACTTGAGTCGGCTGTCGTCCCACCAGCTGCTAGAAGTCCTCCTCGCCTGCAAGCTTGCACCATCGCTTCACCTGCGATCTCGCGTCACCACTGTGCCAGCGTCGCCTAATGCTAGCAGTCAAGCCATCGTCTCTGCTAGGCAATAGCCCACCATTGCCTCTACTCGTCTGCTAATCTCTGCCGTGACCTGCAGTTGCCGAGCTTCTGCTCATCGCCTCCAAACACCACCACCGCGATGCCTGACTGCTTCCGTCACTAACCGCTCACTGCTTCAGAACGTCGACGCCCGCTGCCGCCACAACCCAACGCCTCCGTCCCTACGCGTCTGCTCGAGTACCAGATTACGAGTCCCTACGACACCGCCTTTGTTCCTGTTGCTGTAGCGCATGCGTCACGCAAAAACTGTCATGCCAGCTCGCCCAAGCATCGTCACTCCTCGCTACCTGCCACCGCCGCCACTGTCAACGCAGAGCCCCTAGAGAAGAAGGTTAGAAGCTAGGTCAAAGCTGGGTCGGATCCGGGTAGGGTTTTCTTAGGAATCAAGTCGCGATTTAGGAGCTGGGTCGAGTGCGAATCAAGGTCGAGTTTAGGCTTGTGGGCCGATTTAGGTCACGGGCCTGCGTGGGTTCATTTTCTGCATGGGGGGAAGTAGAGATGGGCCCAATCCAGCTACATGAAGGCTTGACCAAGGCTGGTTAGGCCTTGTATTTTAGGCAGGCCGATCGGCCTGACCCCTTGCTGGGCTAAACCCAGGCAGGTCTGACCGACTCGCCTTGATCGGGTCAAACCGGACTAGACCCGGTTTTGACAAAAAGAATTATTTTAATATTTTTTCTAAAAAAAATTAGAAAATTCAAAAATTCAAAAATGATGGGGTTTGGTTAGGAATTGTCATATTTTGCCTTCTTAGTGTAATTAGGCTTTTACTTGCTCATATTTTGATTATATCGTACGTTTAATTTGCATATTTAATTATGTTTAATTGCACCTCAATTAGGATCTTGGTAGCTATGATTGTTACTTTAATGATTGTGCACCTGCATGATCACCTCATATATTAGTGAATAGGTATAAAATCAATCCAAGCTGCTTGACAAAAATTCTTTCTTTTAAAATGAACAAGATTATGTACTGAAATGGCACTAATTGGTTAATTAGTGTAATAAAGTCCCCGACCCTAGATTCTCTGGTTAATTAGATACTCTCATACCTCACTTGGTTTCTAGCCGACCCTAATAGGTTAGTGGCGACTCTTTTTTGTAAAATTTCTAAAAATACCCCAATGTCATGTAAGGTATGGTCTTAGGAGAGCCCGTGCCTAATCATGGGCAATCATGGGTTATAGGCCCACCCTTTAAGCAATACCCTTAAATTTGTTCCCTCCCCCCAAAGGGTAAGTCGCGATAGCTTGGCGACTCCACTGGGGACTTGGTTTTAAACCTTAGAGGACTTAGGATAAAATTAATCTTGTTTAAAAATATTTTTGTTTAGCAGCGAGGATTCCAAGTATGCCCCTAAAATTAAAAATGTTAAATGTTCTTGCAGAATGAGAGATATAATGGGAAGTGTTTGCTCACCTTTGTCTTGTAGGGAGGTGTAGGAATGTATGGTTTATTTTTTATGTACGAAGTGTTGTTTGCCTATAAATTGTTGTGCATGTATCCTTTGCAATGCACTACACCCTAGCACACACAACCTGTCGCCGGACCTAGGCCACATATGATTTCTTAGGATGGTGTTGAGGTGGATACCACTCCGACTATAACCATGTACTACAAGTCGCCCATCTCAACCTCGAAATTTCTCTCTTGATGTCAAAGGTTCCCATCCTGGCCTGCAACCACGTGACACGGGTCAGTTCTTTGATGAAGTCGAAGTTATGGGTAACACGACCTAGCTGCGATCTTGTTGGTTCAGTTCGGTGATCATATGGCTTCATTTTGAGCCGAATAGAGTAGAAAGCGAACCACATCCCATGTGTATGTCTATGTAATTGAAAAAAAAAATAGAGACAAACGTCGGCACCCATTGTAAGTATCATTTTCCTTTTTATTTGCTCATTTTGTATTGAACTTCCATTTTGAAATTCACGGACATCAATTGATTGCCCTCGATGCTGTAGGCTTATAATTGAAAAAATTAGCAATCACTTTTGATAAGTAAACATTGAATGCAAGTTCTAAACACTTTGATTTGGCCACGTTGAACACATGGTTTTGTTTAAATTTCTAGTTATGGGCTCGAAATCATTTTGAAAAAAAAAAACAAAAAAAAATAAACTTTCAAGTTGTGAATTTATATTGGGGCACAAAAATTGAAATTGCATTTTTTGTCAAATTCTCTCATTCTCACATTTTGGGACTAAAATGCAAATCATTTTGTGTACAAACTTCTCAAAATAGAAGTCACTTCATTTTTCTAGGAGTAAATCAATTTTTCAAAAATCAATGACACTTTTACATACAAAACTTTTGGAATAAAAGTGGACATTTGATTGATGGCCGTGGATTGATTATTTTAATGATGTCGTATCTTATGATAAAATCTTGGCGAAATACTAAACCTCCATAATAAGGATTGTGGGGCATGTACTGTCGCCTCAATTTTATTGTAAGAAGTGACCTCATTGAGATATCATTTTCTTTCTTAGAGACAAGCACAAAAATGAATAATTGAACAAAACTTTCTATAAAAAATGTTAGCATCTTTTTTTATCTCAAAATAGTTTTCCCATTTTGTGGGTTATTCATTTTGAATCGAATTTCCCTATGGAGATTGATTTACTCAGATGATCTCAGCAGAGTAAAATTGAGACGTTAACTATGCCAAATAAGAAGTGCTTAGGATGAAGAAAGGTAAGTCACTTCCAAACACGTCCTTCAAACACTTTTAAGAGTTGAGTGAAAAGCGACCTTCTCTTAGGACGAATGATTCATTCACATTGAGTGCAAAGATCAAAATGATAAAGGCGTTTCCTTCATCAATCCCAAGCATTGAACTAATCTCTTACTACCCCTTTGGGCAGAATAAGGATGACCCTTCAAAGTACCCCTGTCGAGAACGACTCTACATTGGGGTAGCATAGGAGGTTACGATTGTGTCATATAGAAAAAGATTGATAAAGATTCTATTACTTTCACTTACATCAATCTTCTACTGATAGCTTTAGAGGAATTCTCATTAGAGCTTGACTCATCCCAAGGTGAAGAAGAGCATTTTCTTCTCTACCCAAACACTGATACCCATTGCTTTAACCAATTTGGGCCTGATTATTCATTTCTAAACCCCGAGCGATGATCATCTCCCTTCACTGGGACAAGGCATAAAAATTGACCAAATACAATTGACAGTTATGAGAAAATATGAAAAGCATCTCAAAAGTCATAAGAGCTACAAAAATTCAAAGAGCAAAAAGTTCGACAAACTAGGGGGCATGAAAAAGCAGTGTACCTGGTAAAAGCAAGGCTAACGCCCGTCAAGAAAAAGAGCCAAAAGGCTGCATCTTATGTGAAAAAAAATTATCAAAGTCCAAATGCTTGTGTAAAAAAATCATTGCAAGTGCAAAGGAAATTAGAAAAGAGCAAAACTCCCATGCTGAAATGATTAGTCAAGGGACTTTCGAGATGTGCAGTGTTTCAAAATCCAAATGCTTTCAAAAGGTCGAGTGACTTAAATCACGATGCCATGATGATCACTAACTCCTAAAAACCCTCTTGAAAATTTTAAGCCTTTTGAGCCTTTCTCGAGCCAACATTACAACCCTCTTCCGAAGTCTCTTCTGATTGGGATGGTTTGAGTGAAAATGAGAATGCCACAAAGAAGCTACTGCTTGAAGGAGTGGAGTTAATTCTATCTTGTTTTATCTTCTAAGTTCTGAAATAGCTAGTACGAGTACCTAGAGAGGGGTGAATAGGTATACTAAAATTTCTCGAAGCTTGCACGATATCAATTAGAGTATTTGCAATAGTTAAAAAATTCAATCGCAAGACTAAGTAAGGGAAAGAGAGAATTGAACACTCGGTTTATAGTGGTTCGGCTTGATTCAAGCCTACGTCCACTCTTCTGCACTGACAGCCGATTGGCTGAATTCCACTATGATCAAAGAGTTGTTACAGTGTTGATCTTCCTTGATTTCTAGGTGTAGATGATCTACCACACTCACTCAAGGCGTCACCAAGTATAAACACTCTCTGTATACAAATTCGCTCAGTCTCAACTAACAATCAAGGATCTTCAGACTCTGGAATTTTTCTATCGATCACACACTTAAAACAACTAGAACGTCTTCCTTTTATACTCTTTCATGCCATCATAGCCGTTGGCACTTACCAAAGGAATTCCTCCAATCTACCCGTTGGACGGAATCAATCAAGAAGATCATCCGAGCTATTTAAGGAATATGATGATAGCCCATCAATCCTGTTCGCCCATACAATCAGGATCTCGGTTTCCAAGAATAGAATAATCCAAAATTATTTCGTTGACCATCGGATCTTCAATCGACCTTAGATAAGAATTAAAGAATCCGAAAAGATTATCCAACCAAAGAATCTATTCCAGAGGATAGGATCGAATCCTCAACCATAAACCTTGGCTTTGGATTTCCTTCAACACTGGATTAGAAAGACTGTCGGTGAGAGTAAAGTCTTGAGTCTTGAGTCTTAAGATTTGAGACTTGAGACTTAAGTCTTGAGTCTTGAGTCTTGAGACTTAAGTCTTGAGTCTTGAGACTTAAGTCTTGAGTCTTGAGTCTTGGGTCTCGAGAGAACAAAGTCTTCAGACTTTAAACTGACGGTCTCCGAACATGTAGACTTTAGACTGAAAGAAACGTTTTGTCAGCTTCAAAATATTCTGGAAAGATTTCTCCAACAAGTTCTCGACTTGTAAACTCGATGAAGATAGTGACAAATGTCCCTTTATTGGCCTCAAAGTAATAACCCCTTTGTATAAGCCCATAACCAAGCCTATATTGCAATCCTTCAAAAGACCTTTTTGATTGATCAAATTGTGCTCATTGCGAATGTTTCTGAAAGCCTTTGACATGAGTTATGTGAGATACCCTTAGCAATCTATTACTTCCCACACGAATGGATGGGATCAAGCAGCCATTTTATCAAGAGTGTGTGAGAAACCCTTTTTGACTAAGAAACTCTAGTTTGGCATGCTCAATGAACCTTTTTCACGAGTCGTAGCCGTTCTGATAAGAACTTGACTCTCGGAGAATTTAATGAGTAATGATATATTCCCGAGCAAGATGACTGTTTTGCGCCACATGATCTTGATTGACATCAAATGTTTTTTTTTTTAAAGTAGTTGGACTTAGCTTGATTAGCCTATTCAATTAATGATTTATTATTGCCAATATGTCTCTTGATGACGTCTCTAATGACATTTGCTCAAGATGAGTTTGATAGGATTCCTCAGTGAAGCCATGTTGTCTTCAAGAGGTTAGTGGGTGCTTTCCTAAAAACCCGAAGGTTCATGATCAGCCTTAAACCATGCTATCTCCAAAGGTTCATGGTCAGCCTTAAACCATGCCATCTTCAAAGGTTCATGGTCAGCCTCAAACCATGCCATCTCCAAAGGTTCATGGTCAGCCTCAAACCATGTCATCTCCAAAGGTTCGTGGAACCATGCCATCTACAAGGTGCATGGTTAGCCTCAAACTACGTCATTTCCAAAGGTTCATGGTCAGCCTTAAACCATGCCATTTCCAAGGTTTGTTGGTTTATCCTTAAACCGCGAGGTTAGTGGCTTTTCCTAAACCACACGGTTCATGGGTTATCCTTAAACCACAAGGTTGGTGGCTTTATCCTTGAAATAGCTAGTACGAGTACCTAGAGGGGGGTGAATAGGTATACAAAAGTTTCTCGAAGCTTGCACGATATCAATTAGAGGATTTGCAACAGTTAAAAATTCAATCGCAAGACTGAGTAAGGGAAAGAGAGAATTGAACACTCGGTTTATAGTGGTTCGGCTTGATTCAAGCCTACGTCCACTCTTCTGCACTGACAGCCGATTGGCTGGATTCCACTATGATCAAAGAGTTGTTACAGTGTTGATCTTCCTTGATTTCTAGGTGTAGATGATCTACCACACTCACTCAAGGCGTCACCAAGTATAAACACTCTCTGTATACAATTTCGCTCAGTCTCAACTAACAATCAAGGATCTTCAGACTCTGGAATTTTTCTATCGATCACACACTTAAAACAACTAGAACGTCTTCCTTTTATACTCCTTCATGCCATCGTAGCCGTTGGCACTTACCAAAGGAATTCCTCCAATCTACCCGTTGGACGGAATCAATCAAGAAGATCATCCGAGCTATTTAAGGAATCTGATGATAGCCCATCAATCCTGTTCGCCCATACAATCAGGATCTCGGTTTCCAAGAATAGAATAATCCAAAATTATTTCGTCGACCATCGGATCTTCAATCGATCTTAGATAAGAATTAAAGAATCCGAAATGATTATCCAACCAAAGAATCTATTCCAGAGGATAGGATCGAATCCTCAACCATAAACCTCGGCTTTGGATTTCCTTCAACACTGGATTAGAAAGACTGTCAGTGAGAATAAAGTCTTGAGTCCTGAGTCTTAAAACTTGAGACTTGAGACTTAAGTCTTGAGTCTTGAGTCTTGAGTCTTGAGTCTTGAGACTTAAGTCTTGAGTCTTGAGACTTAAGTCTTGAGTCTTGAGTCTTGGGTCTCGAGAGAACAAAGTCTTCAGACTTTAAACTGACGGTCTCCGAACATGCAGACTTTAGACTGAAAGAAACGTTTTGTCAGCTTCAAAATATTCTGGAAAGATTTCTCCAACAATCTCCCCCTTTTTGATGGTGACAAAACTTTCTTGAAGATTTGAACAACTTTGACCTGCAAAACATTTCTCAAGCAATATGGCTAACTCATAAAGATTAATAAAACAACCAGACTCTGCATCCACAGAAAATTGGTTAATCTTTCATGAGAAACACCATATAACAACACTTGAATAAATGCAACCGGTCAAGTTCATAATCCACAGCCAATTCAGTCAAATTCACACCCAAGTTCAAAATCTCAAGTCATACTCAAAACTAAACATAACCACAAAGGTCAAAGTTAAAAAAATGAATGATTAAATGAAAGTTCAAATTTGTTCTCCCCCTTTTTGTCAGCATTGAAAAGGGTGAGAAAGGAGTCATGTCTGCTTGGGAATGCGCACGATCTGGAAATCCCCAATGGACTGGACTACTCCTTCGAGCTTCTTCAGGTCTTCTCGCAGATGAGCTACTTCTTCTCTCTTGGCATTTGCTTGAAGTTGCATAGCGAGGTCTTTGAATTTATCTTCCAAAGAGACTGAAGATGCTTGTCCAGCATGCTTCAAAACTTGGATTTCACAGTCCAGAACATATATCTGGTTACGCATTTCCAAAAGAATATTCATGATACTACGAAAATCTGCATAATCATCCGTCTGTGTACTGGCATTAACTTTCTCAGATGGTGTGTATGCAGACGATGGCGCTTCTGTTTGGTCTGGCAGATTTGGAATCGACGTATCACCTTCTTCAGGCAATTGAGAGACCTGAACTTCTTCTGGGTTCCCAGGAGATTGTCTTAGATCTTCAGCAGCATGAGGTGTAGACCTCTCTTGCTCGCTAACTCCCCCTGTCTCTAGGACATCGAAATGAGAAGAGTGAAGATCATTCTCTTTATTTCCCTTCTCTCCAGATTTATCAGCAGACTGTTCTTTTTCTTCTTCTCCTTCTTCCTCAACTTCTTTCTCCTTCTCTCTCTGTTCTTCTTCTTCTCTGCTCTGCTGAAGTTCTGTCGGATAAGACACAGAACGTCTTTTTCTTGTCAGTGCTGGTATAGTGGGATCTTCATCATCTTCATCCTCATCTTCTTCCTCCAGGATAAGAGTTCTTTTCCTCTTTTTCGATGAAGCACCAATGGCCTCCTTTCCTTTCCTTTTTGAAACAGACTGGACTGGAGATTTCACTTCGAATTTCTCCATTGCCTTAGAGAGTTCTTGTAGACGCATCTTCATTAACATTTTCAACCCTACCACAATCTTATCACACGATCGAACACAAAAAGTATGTGGCAGTTCAATATTCAGATGTCTGAAGATCTTGGTCACCAGACCAGGATAAGGCAATTGTCCTTTGTCTTTTGACACTTCTCTGTACATATGGAAAAGAATAGTGTGCGGGAGAGAAAACTTCCATCCTGAGTTGATCGCATACATCAACTTTGCTTCAGAAAGAGACACAGAAGTCTTTGACGTAGACTTCGGTCTGAGACAATTGATCACAATCTTGTGAAGCACAATGTTGATGGCATTCATCCTGGAATAGATAATTTTCTTATCTACATCCCTATCTTTGACAAGATCCAGAGTGGCTCGAGCAGGTGAGACTTTGATTGGGAGATAGCGTCCCCGTTCAACTCCAATTATGTCCGCCAACATACTCACATCTACCACATAGACTTGGTCTCGAACACTGAATGAAATTCTATTCGCATCCAAAAAGCTAAGATTTGAATAGAAATAAGCGGTCAGTTGATCATACCCGTCTGTAGAGTCAGAGCAGAAAGTCTCAAGTTGAAGCAAATTCAACTTCTCTCTTAAGTTCAAGTTGATGGAATCCAGGAAGTCAAAATCGACACTTCTAGGATTGATTATCCCTCTTTTCAACAGCCTGAAATACACTTTTTCCTGATCCTTGGATTTAAACAAATCCATCCGATTTCCTTTCATCTTTGCTGCCACACCCATTCTAGGTTTAAATTCAAGGAACATTTTGTCATCATCGTTCCCGTCAATCAGATTTTGTCCTGGCATACGAGGATCACTTGGAATGTTCGCAAGAGCCTGCTCTGCTCTTCCTTTCGGAGCAATTCCCAACTCTTCCATTTTCCGCAGAAAAAGATACTCATTTCCATAATTTTTGTCCTTTAGAAAGTCATCTATATATTTTAATGAAGAACCGGTGCTTTTCAACGCACGATAAAGCTTATAGATAACAGAAGGTCTTTGGACTCTTACTGGGTCAGCTTCCTCGATTATCTCTTCTTCCAGATTTTGACTTGCACTTTGTGGGGCAGGAGATGCTGAATGACGTGGAGGAGAGCGAATCGGACTTTGTCGTTGACTTGGTAAGTCTTCTTCCTCAGTGAGATCGAAGTGAGTCGGTCCCTTCTCCATTCTTTGTGGTCCCCTGTTTGCGATTCTTGATGATTTCCTCGAAGACGACATCTTTCTTTGTCTATTGGAGGATTCCTTCACTTGCTTTTCCCAAGAAAAAATGACCACTTTCTCGACAATGAACAAAGAGTAGAAACAGTATCGAGAGGAGAGTGCTTTTTAGGGTTTTGAAAATTGGGGGTAGAATAACCGTATATATATACCTCGGATTTGAAAAGGGAAGTTTAAACGGTACAAGGAAAGTGTACGAACAATTTTTTTTTTTTAAAATCAATAACTGCCAAAATTAACTTTCTTTAAAAAAGACAAGTTTTCAAATTTCACACGAATTATATCTGAATAATAGAACGTACCTTTTAGATAAAATAAACGAGAATTCGTACCTTTTAGATAAAATAGCAACTTACAGTCTTTAGCCATGAATGCTTGAGTCTCAGGATTTAGAGTCTAAGAGATCAGAGTCTTAGAGTTGGTGAGTCTCTAGACTTTAACTTCTTCAAGCTTCAAAATGTTGAGTCTCGAGCGGATAAAGTCGAACTGATTCTTCTCCAAAGGCTTTGTGAATATGTCCGCTAGTTGACTTTTTGAATCAACAAATTGAATCGAGATTTCTCCATTTTGAATATGATCTCTAATAAAGTGATGACGAATCTCAATATGCTTTGCTCTTGAATGAAGGATTGGATTTTTGGTGAGATTGATAGCGCTGGTGTTGTCACATCTGATTTCTGTGCATGAGTCTTCAATGCCAAAGTCTTGTAGCTGTTGTTTTATCCATAGAATTTGCGAACAGCAGCTTCCAAGAGCTACATACTCTGCTTCTGTTGTTGAGAGAGCTACAGTGCTTTGCTTCCTTGAAAACCAAGACACTGTCCTGTTTCCAAGCAGTTGACAAGTTCCAGAAATGCTCTTTCTATCGACTCTGCAACCGGCCAGATCTGCATCTGAGTATCCTAGAAGATTAAAGTCTCCCCTCTTTGGATACCAAAGACCGATGCTTGAAGATGAAGCAACGTATTTGATAATACGTTTCACGGCAATGAGATGTGATTCTCTAGGATCTGATTGAAACCTAGCACAGATACAAACACTAAACAAAATATCAGGTCTAGAAGCAATAAGATAAAGAAGTGAACCGATCATGCTCCTGTACAGCTTTTGATCTACTTTCTTCCCTTCTTCATCCTTGTCTATCTTCTGAGAACATGACATTGGTATGTCGGTCTTTTTGCACTTTTCCAATCCAAACCTTTTGACAAGATCATTCGCATATTTTTCTTGATGGATGAAAGTTCCTTCCTTCATTTGTTTTACTTGGAGTCCAAGAAAGAATGTTAACTCTCCCATCATACTCATTTCAAATTCATCCTACATAGACTTAGAAAATTTCTTGCAAAGACTTTCATTAAAGGATCCAAAAATAATGTCATCAACATATATTTGAACAAGTAAAAAGTTTTTGTTTTCCTTTTTGATAAACAAAGTAGTATCTACTTTACCTTTGACAAAATCATTCTGTAATAAAAACTTACTTAGTCTGTCGTACCAAGCTTGAGGTGCTTGCTTTAGACCATACAGAGCCTTTTTCAGTCTGAAGACTGAGTCTGGCTTCTTTGGGTCTTCAAATCCAGGCGGTTGTTCCACATAAACTTCCTCATGGATAAATCCATTTAGGAAAGCACTTTTGACGTCCATTTGGAATAACCTGAAATTTTTGTAACAAGCAAACGCAAGTAATAGACGAATAGCTTCTAACCTTGCAACTGGTGCGTAAGTCTCGTCATAGTCTATTCCTTCTTCTTGCGTATATCCTTTGGCCACGAGTCTTGCTTTGTTTCGTACGACTTTTCCTTTTTCGTTCATCTTGTTCCTGAATACCCATTTGGTTCCAATAACGGATTTACCTTTTGGTTTAGATGTCAATTCCCAGACATCATTGATGTTGAACTGTCTGAGCTCTTCTTGCATAACTTCGATCCAGCTTTCATCAGATAAAGCTTCTTCTATGCTTTTTGGTTCAATTTCAGAAATGAGAGCCACAGCACTAAATTCTTCATGCCTTTTTGATCTGGTGCGGATTTCTTCATTAAGTTCACCAATAATAAGATCTTTAGGATGACTGGATTTGTGCTTCCAGTTACCAGGTTGATGATCTCTTTCTTTATTTGATTCTCCATGAGCGTCTTGATGATGGACTTCCAGAATCTGAGATGCTTCTTGAGATGTAGACATTTGAAGATCTAGAGTGGATTCAGTCTCCTCGTACTGAGTCTGGCTGGATTCATCTTGCACTGAGTCTTGGAATTTGACATTCATTGATTCTTCCACAGACTGGCTTTTTTTGTTGTAGACTCTGTAGGCTTTGCTTGATGTAGAATATCCAGGGAAGATGCCTTCATCTGATCTTTCTTCAAACTTACCAACTCGATCATTTGCATTTTTCAAAATAAAGCATTTGCAACCAAACACATGAAAGTATGAAACAATAGGCTTCTTACCTTTAAACAATTCATAGGGGGTTTTATCAAGAATAGGTCTTAGAAAGACTCTATTTATAATATAGCAAGCAGTTGAAACAGCTTCAGCCCAAAATTGTGAAGAAATTTTACTTTCAATTAAAAGTATTCTAGCCATTTCTTGAAGAGATCTATTCTTTCTTTCCACAACTCCATTTTGCTCTGGAGTATACGGAGAGGAAAACATGTGATTAACACCAGATTTATCACAGAATCTCGTAAAATCTTGATTTTCAAATTCACTTCCATGATCTGTTCTTATACTCGAAATAGCACATCCTTTTTCATTTTGAACCTTTTTAGCAAACTTTTCAAAGTACGAAAAGGTTTCTGATTTATTTGCAAGAAAATATACCCAGGTAAAACGAGAATAATCATCTACAATTACTAGACAATATTTCTTACCTCCAATGCTCTGGGTTCTTGTTGGTCCGAAGAGATCCATATGAAGCAATTGCAGTACATGATTAGTAGATACATGATTTATTTGCTTAAATGAATTTCTTACTTGCTTTCCCAGAATGCATGGAGTGCATAAGTCAGACTTTTGGTATGGCAATTTAGGTAGACCTCGAACAAGCTGCTTTGAAGAGATTTTGGCTAATTGCTTCTTGTTGATATGGCCAAGTTTTCTGTGCCATAGAACTGCTTCATCTTGAATTGAGATTAAGCATTGTTCTTCATTTGGCTTTACATCAAGGAGGTAGATGTTTCCATGCCTTCGACCCATAAAAGACTGAGTCGAATCTTTGCTAATTCCAGAACATATGCCTTCTTGAAAGAAGATCTTGTAACCAGTATCACACAATTGGCTAATGCTGAGTAGATTGTAGTTGAGTCCTTCCACTAGAGAAACATTGCTTATTGTGAGATTTCCAATTTTCACAGTTCCGAATCCCACAATACTTCCTTTGCTATTTCCTCCGAATGAAACTTTTCCACCATTTACTTTAATAAGCTTTATGAAACTATTTGAGTCTCCTGTCATGTGTCTTGAGCATCCGCTGTCAAGATACCACTTTACCTTCTTTTTGACAGAGACCTGCATTCAAAAGAGAGTCTCAAGCTTTCTTTGGTACCCAAATTTTCTTGGGTCCTTTGGTGTTAGTAGGATGAGCATTATTAGGCCATACTCTCTTAACAGGCTTCCAAACCATAGGACATTCTTTTTCAAAATGATCCTGACTGTTACACTTAGAACACCTTAAAGCATTTCGACCTACAGGCTTTACAAAAACTCTTTTGAAATGATTTTTATAAGCCCCTCTTGATGGTCTTTTCTTAATTCTTTCTTTTACTTTCGGAAAATCAATCAAAGGGATTGTTTCAGCTGTCATACCTAGACCCGACTTATTGAAGTAAGGTCTTTGGATTGAAAGAACTTTTTCAAGTTTTTCGGACCCTATTGAAAATTTCTTTGAAATATTTGATAAATCAGTTTTTAAGAAAGCATTTTCTTTTGAAAGATTTTCTTCACTCTCTTTAAGAGTAGAAACATTCAAGTCTAAATTTTTTACCTTTTCTTCTAAAATGTTTTCCTTTTGTTTTAAAACTGAGTTTTCCTTTTTAAGTTCGGAAATCTTTTTAGGAGAAGTCTTAAGACTAAAACATAACTCATCAATATATTTAGAGACTTTGACAGGGATTTTATAATCACTTACTTCAAATTCACTGTCTGAGTCTGATCCAGAGTCTGAGTCTGATTGCGCCATTAGACATAGGTTGGCATATTCCTCATCACTCTCTTCACACTCTGTATCGCTCCAGGTTTCGGCTTTAAAAGCTTTTCGAGATTTCTCAGTTTTTCCTCTTTTCTTTTTCAGAAGAGGACAGTTGGGTCTGATGTGTCCCTTTTTTTTACATTCGAAGCAAACTACATCTATCATCAACAGACTCGGTCTGCTGTCTCTGAAAACTTTGTTTCTTTGGGATGAACCTTCTGCCTTTTCTATTCAGTTTTCTGAATCTTCTTATCATGAGGGCGAGCTCCTCATCATCCATATCATCTTCAGAATCTGCATCATCAGAATCATCATTTGATTTTAGTGCAATAGATTTCTTACCTCTTGGATCTTCGTCTTCATTAATTCGTTCCACTTCGTAAGACTGAAGAGTCCAATCAGTTCATCTATAGATAATGGCATGATTCTTTGCGTCTCTCTTATTGAAGTCTTTATATGATTCCAATCCTTGGAGAGTCCACGTAGAAGCTTGTTCACCTTCATGGGATCAGAAATTTTTTGTCCTTGGTTCTCAAGACCATTGACAATATCTGTAAAACGACTAAACATGTCAGTTATAGATTCTCCTGGTTTCATTTTGAAGGATTCATATTGACCAAGAAGAATGTTAATTCTGGTCTCCTTCACTCGATCTGTCCCTTCATAAGTGATATGTAACCTGTCCCAAACTTCTTTTGCTGTAACACAAGAAGATATTCTGTTATATTCAGTTGGTGACAAGGCACAATATAAAGAATAAATTGCTTTAGCATCGAGTGCTTGTCTCTTGTTTATTTCTTCTTGAGACATTCCGCTGACTTCAACAGTTTCTTTCCCTCTTTCAGAGATTGATGCAGCAATAGGAGTGATTCCTCTTTCCACAACGTCCCATTCCAGAGGATCCTTTGATCTTAGGAAAGCTTTCATCTTGTTCTTCCAGATGTTGTAATCCTTTCCATCGAAGTAGGGAGGTCTGGTATTGCTTTGCCCCTCCATCAGCCCTGGTGCTAGCATACTAGCCATGGATCTTTTACTCTGAAGTAAAACACTTCAAACAAAGTAAGAACACGAGCTCTGATACCAATTGAAATAGCTAGTACGAGTACCTAGAGGGGGGTGAATAGGTATACAAAAGTTTCTCGAAGCTTGCACGATATCAATTAGAGGATTTGCAACAGTTAAAAATTCAATCGCAAGACTGAGTAAGGGAAAGAGAGAATTGAACACTCGGTTTATAGTGGTTCGGCTTGATTCAAGCCTACGTCCACTCTTCTGCACTGACAGCCGATTGGCTGGATTCCACTATGATCAAAGAGTTGTTACAGTGTTGATCTTCCTTGATTTCTAGGTGTAGATGATCTACCACACTCACTCAAGGCGTCACCAAGTATAAACACTCTCTGTATACAATTTCGCTCAGTCTCAACTAACAATCAAGGATCTTCAGACTCTAGAATTTTTCTATCGATCACACACTTAAAACAACTAGAACGTCTTCCTTTTATACTCCTTCATGCCATCATAGCCGTTGGCACTTACCAAAGGAATTCCTCCAATCTACCCGTTGGACGGAATCAATCAAGAAGATCATCCGAGCTATTTAAGGAATCTGATGATAGCCCATCAATCTTGTTCGCCCATACAATCAGGATCTCGGTTTCCAAGAATAGAATAATCCAAAATTATTTTGTCGACCATCGGATCTTCAATCGATCTTAGATAAGAATTAAAGAATCCGAAATGATTATCCAACCAAAGATTCTATTCCAGAGGATAGGATCGAATCCTCAACCATAAACCTCGGCTTTGGATTTCCTTCAACACTGGATTAGAAAGACTGTCAGTGAGAATAAAGTCTTGAGTCCTGAGTCTTAAGACTTGAGACTTGAGACTTAAGTCTTGAGTCTTGAGTCTTGAGTCTTGAGTCTTGAGACTTAAGTCTTGAGTCTTGAGTCTTGGGTCTCGAGAGAACAAAGTCTTCAGACTTTAAACTGACGGTCTCCGAACATGCAGACTTTAGACTGAAAGAAACGTTTTGTCAGCTTCAAAATATTCTGGAAAGATTTCTCCAACAATCCTTAAATCACACGGTTGGTGAGTCTATCCTTAAACCACAAGGTTCGTGGGTCTATCCTTAAACCACAAGGTTCGTAGGTCATCCTTAAACCACACAATTCGTGGGTCAATCCTTAAACCACACGGTTACTGGATCTATCCTTAAACCACACATTTAAAATGTTTATGAGTCTATCCTTAAACTGCAATTTTCAAAAAGGTTCATGGTCAACCTTAAGTTATGTCATCTACAAAGGTCCATGGATTTTCCTCAAAACCATGCATTTTTAGCCTGGTCGAAACCTGTTTGTACATGATGAGACCTTCCTCCCAGTTGAAACTTGTTCATACACGGTGAGACTATCATACCTAGTTGAAACCCGTTCGTACATGGTGAGACTATCATGCCTAGTCGAAACCTGTTCGTACATGGTGAAACCTTCCTCCCAGTCGAAACCCATTTGTACACAATGAGACTATCATACCCGGTCGAAACTTATTCGTACATGGTGAGACCTTCCTTCTAGTTGAAACTCGTTCGTACACGGTGAGACTATCATACCCGGCCGAAACTTATTCATACACGGTGAGACCTTCCTCCCATATTATACCTAGTCGAAACCCGTTTGTACACGGTGAGACAATCATACTCAGTCGAAACCCGTTCGTACACGGTGAGACCTTCCTCCCAGTTGAAACCCGTTCGTATACGGTGAGACTATCATATTCAGTCGAAACCCATTTGTACATGGTGGGACCTTCCTCCCAATCGAAACCCGTTCGTACATGGTGAAACTATCATACCCAGTCGAAACCCGTTCGTACACGATGAGACTATCATACTCAATCGAAACCCGTTCATACACGGTGAGACTATCATACCCGGTCAAAACCCGTTTGTACACGGTGAGACCTTCCTCCCAGTCGAAACCCATTTGTACACGGTGAGACTATTAATATCAAGTCGAGACCTGTTTTTACACGGTGAGACCCATTTTCCAGTCGAAACTCATTATCATACAATAAGATTTTTCCATCTCGGTCGACGGACATCTTTTACAAAGTAAGGTCATCCCTTCTTATCTTTTTCCCGTTTGTAGCCCCGATTGTCATTATCTAGGGGCAAAATTTAGGTTTCTCTTGTCTTTGAAGGGAACCTCTTTGAGCTCCCATTCAAAGAGGAGCAGCTATTGACACTTAAATTTTTCCGTTTTATCTAAGACTTAATAGCATTAAAGGTTAGGAATTAGTCAAAAAATATTATTATAAAAAAGTTAAATTTAATTAATTTAAAAAAAAGTCGGGTCGGGCCAAACCTGGCCTTGGCCCATCCTACCTGCCTCCCTCTTCTTTTCCCCCGTGGCCCAGCCTTCTTACCCAGCGGCCTGGCCTTCTTCCCTTGTCGACTCGGCCCGCGCCCCATCTTCCTCCCTTCGACTGGTCTTCGTTGCAGGACCTACAAAAACAGAAAACAGAGCAGCAGAAGGAGCAGCAATGGAGGAGCAGGTAGATCGGGATGGTAAGCAACTAGCGTGATCCGCAGGTCGGGATCAACTTGGGCAGCAACTGGCATGATAGGACAACAACCTTCATAAGGAAAATGGAATAAGAGGGGAGAGCACGAAATAGAGAAAAAAACATAGAGGAGAGAGCAGAGAGAGAGGGATAGCTCGAGAGACTGGGAGGAGCAAGAGCCTCTGGGCCATTGCCACCGTCACCGACGAGCCACCCAATTGACGATGTTCGCCGCTGTCTTCCCTGGAACCCAAATTTGAAGTAGATGGAGAAAGAGGAACACAGCACAGGCAACATAGAGAGCGAGAGGAAGAGAGTGAGTAGAGGGGCTGCCGGTCTCTCCGCACCACCACCATTCCATTCGAGTCGGCCGTTATCCCACCAGCCACCGAAAGTCCTCCTGGCCCGTGAGCTTGCGTCACCACTTCACCTGCAAGCTCGTGTCACCACCATGCCAGCGCTGCCTAACTCCAGCAGCTGAGCCATCATCTTTGCCACGTAGTAGCCTGCCCCTACCTCTGCTCGTCCGCCAATCTCTGTCGTGACCTACAGCTAGCGAGCTTCTGCTCGCCGCCTCCGAACACCACCACTGCGACACTCGATTGCTTCCGTCACTGACCGCTCGCCACCTCAGAATGCTGACGCCTGCTATCACCACAACCCAGCACCTCTGTCCCAGTGTGTCTGCTCGAGCACCAGATCCTGAGTCCTTGTCTTGTTGCCTTTGTTCCTACTACTGCAGTGCCTGTGTCAAGAGCATTGCTGTGCCAGCTCGCCCAATGGCCATTGCCCCTCACTACCTGGGGCTACTTGCGGCTGCTGCCACTATCAACACAGAGCCCCTAGAGAAGAAGGTTAGAAACCGGGTCAAGGGTGGGTCGAACCCAGGTAGGGTTTTCTTAGGAATCGAGTCGTGGTTGAGGAGCTGGTTCGGGTGCAAATTAGGGCCGAGTTTGGGCTTGTGGGCCGATTTAGGTTGCAGGCCTGCAAGGGTTCATTTTCTGCGTGGGGGGAAGTAGAGATTGGGCCCATTGGTTGGGCCCAATCCAAATGCACGAAGGCCCCACCAAGGCTGGTTGGGCTTTGTATTTGGGTAAGCCGATCAGCCCAACCTCGAGCCAGGTCGAACCCTGCGGGTTGGACCGACCCGCCCTGACCGGGTCAAACTTGAGTCCGGCCCAAAGAAAAAATTATTTTAATATTTTAAAAATAAAATATTCAAAAATTCAAAAAATCAAAAAATTTCAAAAATTAAAAAATGATGGGGTTTGGTTAGGAATTGCGATATTTTGCCTTCTTAGTGTAATTAGGCCTTTACTTACTCATATTTTGATTATATCGTATGTTTAATTTGCATATTTAATTATGTATAATTGCACGTGTTTAATTTTACTGCAATTAGGATCTTGGTAACTATGATTGTTACTTTAATGATTGCTTACATGCATGATCACATTATATGTTAATGGATAGGTATAAAATCAATCCAAACTGCCTGACAAAAATCCTTTCTTTTAAACTGAACAAGATTAAGTATTGAAAGGGCGCTAATTGGTTAATTAATGTAATCAAGTTCCCGACCCTAGATTCTCTAGTTGTGTAGAAAGTGAGATATACTCTTATACCTCACTTGGTTTCTGGCCGACCCCAATAAACTAGTGGCAACTCTTTTTTGCGAAATTCCTAAAAATATCCAATGTCACGCAGGGTATGGACTTGGGAGAGCCCATGCCTAATCATGGGCAATCATGGGCTATAGGCTCATCCTTTAGGCAATACCTCTAAACCTGTTCCCTTCCCCCGAAGGGTAGGTTGCGACACAAACTCAATAATCAAGTCTACTACCCTAGAGGAGAATTAGGGATCTTACTTACCTAGATGGACCTCAAAAATGAGCATGAGTGACTTAATGAGGGGCAATGGTGCAAGGCCGAGAGCAAGGGAAAGAATGGCATGTAAAGAGCAAGATGGCTTAAATGGTGAAAATGAATGAGGAGCTCATCTTATTTATAGATATCGTCCTCATCAGTACTTGTCCAAATGACTCAATCACCTTTCTTAGAGTGGCACGACTACAAAATTGAGGTGGTGCACTAATTTGCAAGGTGGCACACTTAAGTTTATGAAGTGTCAATCTAATGACCTAATGTAATGATTGTCGACTTACTTGTTTCCCTCCCATTGGACCACTTAGCCATCATGACTTAACCTACTTATTCTCCAAAGAGAATCTTATGGTAATGATGATCATATTTTCCATGGACATGTAAGTCAATGACTCATCATTCTCATTAAATGCCTGGATTTGATTAATCATGAGGCTTGGATATTTAGCACATGCCTAAATTAAATGCATTTCAAGTTTTGGTCTTTTAGAATATTCTACCAAGTTCTCTTCCAATTAGTTCACTTAGGTAATTGACCCATTCTTAAAGAATAAGTCACTTTGAATATGTGGCACCCTAAAGAGAGTTATGTGGCACCTAGGCCTTAGAATAGTAATAATTAGCCATCGTGTCTCTTTTCTATTAGTAGATTTGCTCAAGAGTCCCTTACTTAACCCCTCAAGTAAATCTTAGGTAATGATTATTAAATCCTTAAGTGGAGACCTAAGATGATGAATCACCACCTTCATTAAATGACCAAGGGGTTTTAGAATATTCTATCTTTTCCATTTCTAAAGAATAGGCAAGCATGGGACATAGACCATTAAAAGTGCAATTGGGACAGTGTAAGAGCTTTTTGTGCACATGTCCTATCAATCATTTCGACACATCCAAGGTTTGTTATGAAGCCACCATTGGTGTGGTTGTCATAGGTACAATTTGCCTTCTCGACTAGGTTAGTGGCCTAAGGTGTGGGCTCAATGGCTGGCCAACTGGGTCTAGCTAAGTGGATCAGCTTCTAAACCGACTCTAGGCCCGATCCAAACCGACTCCCAATTGTCATGTAGTTGTTTAAGATCGGTCAATCCATAACTAACACGTGATCATACCGGGTCAACTCATGGTCACTCGCAGTTGGTACATGACCATGTGGAATTACTTGAGATCAGAACACAACTGTTTGGGATTGTTTCATGATCGCCCATCAATCCGTGATGATACGTGACCATCCCTCAATCAACTATTATGGTGGGGCGGTCATTCATTAACCGAACAACTCAAATCCACTTGCATGGTCGTTAGATTGGTCAATGGTTGATCCATTGATTAATCCATGATTGATTCTTCAATCGGTATATGGTTAATCTCTTGAATCGATCCACGGTCAATTCTCGCCACTAGCATGCTAGAATCATAGCTATTTCAAATAGGACAAAAATCACGGATGTTAGATGATTATGCACCACCATGGATCGATAGATGATCATGGATTGATCTCGTGTAGTCATGCATTAGTCGTGGGTGATTTCGCTTAGTCATGTACTGATCCTATGACCATAAATCGATCTCATGCAATCATGTGTCGGTCATGGATCGATCAATTCCACACAACCACATAAAAATTGAGAGTCAACCACAAATTGACTATGCCCGGTCATGAACCAGTAATGAATCGATCATGGATCACTTGTGATAGATCACAGATCAATTAAAAATCATTCATAAATCAGTTCAGTGATCTTACCACCTAGCCATGCACCAAGTGACAAGCCCAATCATGTGCTGGTTAGTCCTAGTCATGCGCCAAGCCATGAGCTCAGTCTTGTGCCAAGCCATAAGCTGGCCCTAAGCTCAATCAACTTGGCTTTGTGCCCAGCTAGTCCAACCCATGTGCTAGGCCAAGATAGGCCGCCAACTTAGCCACGCCGATCAAGCTTGGCTACGTCCAGTCTCGTAGGGATGATCAAGTCTAGGATGGGTAGTTTCCAGACCTGGACCCTATACTTTACTCTATTATAATTAGTTTCCTTTTTTAGAACATGTACCCTACCTTGTTTGCACTGGAATT
Source organism: Eucalyptus camaldulensis (assembly GCA_019915185.1). NCBI lineage: Eukaryota > Viridiplantae > Streptophyta > Magnoliopsida > Myrtales > Myrtaceae > Eucalyptus > Eucalyptus camaldulensis. The sequence continues at coordinate 2,938,232 of JAHSVA010000008.1, forward strand.
TGTTTTAGAACCTACCTATTTTTCCGATCCGACTCCATGGTTTATCCCATTTGCATTGGAACCTGTTTTGCAATCACCCGATATCCTCTATGGCTTCAAACTTTACATATACTTGAGAAAACAACAATGTAATCCCCTTCATTTGTATTGAAACATTAAACATATGTAATCAATAAGTACAACAATGTATTCCTCCTAATTTCCTCACTTCTAACAACTTCTTGGGCCCAAACACTAGCACGGCGATACCCACAATGATGATGAGCTCGGGCACACCGAGATCGAATAAGGCATTACAAGTCAAACCCCTCTTCGCCCTCTGATTTCACCTCTTGCCCAACCCAGAAACCAGTGAATTGCTATTGTGATAACACAAATTAGTGCTCTTGATGCTTCTAGTAAGAGAAGAAGGGTTGAAGAGGAAGGCGGAGCAGGAAGAAGAGAGCGGGAGTGAGGGGGGAGGCAGTCTTGGGAGGGAAGAAGGAGAAGAAGCTTCACATGAGCTTTCATCCACCCAATTCTCAACATAAAACATCATCAAATCCACAAATAAAAAAAAAAAAAAAAACCCAAAATGCATGATGAGCACAAGAAAGAACAACCCACGACGTTCAATTGAAACCCCAAAAGAGAGCAAAACAACATCAAAGCATTGGATTGAACAAGGAAACCTAGACAACATAAAACACATATAGGGCTTACAAAAGAGGTCTTCTTTGTTGATGAGATGAAATAAAACAAGAGGGAGCCAGCAATGGACGGTGCGACTGTAAGCCGACGAGGGAAGGAAGCGAGCGAAGAAGAGGAACAATGAAGGAGAAGTGTTGTGCAAAAGGAAAAATGTAATTCTAAGATTAGAAATCAAAGGAAAAAAAATATAAGGTTTTGGACTTTTGGGCTTACAATATTGGTTCCAAAATTGGTTCTAAAACATCTTGTCGGTCCGATTCTCTAGTGGGCATTCACTCGAAACTAGGACCAGATCGATTCAAACCAATTTCGAATTTTAGGAATCGATTTTAATAGGAATCAATCTCGAACTTATTTTCCAGATAGGTTGGTCTCATTCCCAAGTAGAACTGGTTCGGTTGCACACCCCTACAACCTCACCCGATCATGAATTGGCCACAAACATTGGTCTAAATGATATAGTTGACTATGAATGAACATGAAAAGCTCTCACCTGATAATATTAGCGCTTACATTGGTTTCCATCTCATGTTTGTAAAATGTTCTTCAGAAGTTAATCCATAAATGAAGAGCATGACTCATCAACTCAGGTGGTAAGGAATTTAGGTGGAAATGAGGAGGATTTGGTTATTATTACATGTGATAACTTAAGTAATTTGCAAGCTACTTGAGTAACAAGAAACATGTGACCAAATCCAAAAGCCATGATGACCAAATCTTAGACATTTAATGAGGAAATGAATCATCAATTTACTTGGCAAGCTATCCAAGACCAATGATTACCAAGTCTTGGCATTAAATGAAAAGGTATGGCTCACCTACTTATGTGGCAAGTGGAGATTTGGTACTGCTCATAAGAGAATTTGGCTTGGAGAACCAAAAAGACAAGTCATGATTGAGGGAGGATTCACCAGCTTAAGCAGACCAATAAAGAGATTACACAAAAGTTATTAATCATCTCCTTAGAACCCTAGGGTGCCACATCATCAAATTAGGGTGCTATACCATCAGACTAGTCTTGCCACTAAAGGAAAGTTTATTAGGCCACTTGTGAGGCTCATTTAATGAGGAAAGGTTTATAAATAAAAGACCCTCTCCCATTTTCACCACCATTGGCTCGCTTCTTCCTCTTATTCCCTCTCTTGCACTCTCCCTCTCTCTTAGCTCACATTTGCTCACTCGCCTTTGCCACTTAGCCATTCTTGGCTAACTGCCACCACTTCGTCGATTATAAGTAGAATCCCTAACCCTCAGCTAGGATGATGATCTACATTATTGGATTTGGATGTGTACTCACCATGCTTAGTTATGTGCATAATGAGGCATGTTTTGTATGGTGTGCTCATGTCCTTAGATGCATCATGCCCAAGATCATAGACAAGTCTCGCTCGACCTTGGACATGCATTGAGAGGTGTCAGTTTGAGCCATGAGTAGCTTGGTCATGTTCTCCTTCGGGCTTAGTTGTGTACATGTTTATGAGTGTTTGCATCATTATTCATGTTTTTGCATGCATAAGTATGATCACGCCCCAGGTCATACACTAGTCTTACTAGATTTTAGGATCAACATTAAAGCTTGATGGATCTGAGCCTTGCTTGGTCTTAGATTGGTATCGAGGCGTGTCGATTTGAGTCTCAGTTGCCTTCAAATTGATATTAAACATGTCGATTCAAACCATGAGTTCTGTGTAGCGCTCAGCATATTATTATAGTTATGATGTTATAGGTCATGGCATACAAACACTTGCATGAGCACATCCTCGGGCCTTGTTTGCATCAATTAATATGAAAGATAAAAACACGCTCGTGTAATGCATGATGTGTGGTCACAAAAATGGAAAATAAAAGCCATTGATGCTTCTTGGTAGTAGTTTTCACTATGCCAAGGACAAATCTTTGATTGGGATGGTCTAGGAGCAATCCCTAAAGAGAATAATATCGGTTTAGGACGAGGGATGGTCCAAGAGCACACCTCGAAGAGAACAATATCGGTTTGGGATGAGGGATGGTCCAAGAGCATGCCTTTACCCCAAACGACGTATGACGTTGCCTCATTCATGAGAACATGATGCCCTAGAGAAAGTTTCGGGATGCCGCCAGGAGTGGGCGATATCTCTAATTGAAACGGAAGGTCTAGTGAGGAAGGGTTATATGATAGTGATTGTCGAGCCGTTTCTTTTTATCTTGTTATTATGAACATGCGGAATGTGCACAACAACTATCTCCTAAAGAATACAACAATTAAGTAGTTAGGAAAACACAACATGAAACACACTATTTTTATTCAACGTTAGAATTTTTATAAAGTCTTTTCTACGGACATGTTCTTATTTATATTAATCTTCTATCAACTATAGGTCAGGAGATTCCTATCTCCTTTAGTGTGCCTCGGCTCCAAAGAGTGAGACTTCCATACCTATAAATTTGAGGAAAACAACGAGGAGTTGAAAACTTAGTAAGTAATATCACTAATCATCACATAGGATGACGTCTCATCATTGAACATAGCATACAGACATCATTCATGCTAATGCATTGATGGTAGATCGATAGCAAATTTATTGCTATACCTCAACTGTATGCATGTGATCAATTCTGACTTACGATAAAAAATATGCCTTACCTTTGGCTTGTCAACAAGCATAGCAAACAATTGCTTGCAATGGCCAATGAGCCATTCTCTTGCAGTGGCGGGCAAGCCTCCAACGGCTTGCCGGCCATTGGGTGAGGGCCACAAAGCCCTTGTCAACCGGCAACGAGGGTCGTGGCCCTTGCCCACCGCTAGTGAGGCCCTCATGGCCCTCGCTTGGCCTTGCTCAAGGCTATGAGCGAGGCCAACCTTGCCATGGCTTAGCTACAGGCGAAGGCGGCCTCACTAGTGGCTAGTGAGGCCCTAGCAACATTTGTGTGGCATTTGCGTGGTGAGGGTGTGGCCCTCACCGAATGGCCGGTGAGCTGTTGGAGGAGAAGAAGACCAAGAGGAAGAAGAGGAAAATGAAAAAAATTAATAAAAAATCAAAAAATTAAAAATTATTTAAAAATTGTCATATCAGCATTTGTCAACCGGCCAATCGGTGTCCACAATAGCGCCAGCTGGCTAAAATTGGCCAGAAAAACTGAATTGATACCAATATGAAAATGTTTTGGTCTAATTGAAAAATTTTTGACTGAATTGGTATGCCAAAAATTTAGGACTTTTTTGATACTTTTCTCATTTTTAACTTTTATAGACATAATTTTGATGGAGAATAAATATATCACACATATATACTTTTGAGATTTTGGTGTTGGAAAAAAATTATGATGATATAGTTTAGAATTTTTGATAACTTGTCAACATGAAAAGTCCACAGCCACGGCTAGGACGTAAGGCAACGGTAGACTAGTCAGCATAGCGATTGCATCCTATTAAAAATGAGTTGCGCTCGATGGCCCCACATTGCAAGACCCTCAATGAGGAAAGCGAACCTTGAACAACTGTGGAGGAACCAACGGTCGGACAGTGATTTGACTAAAGAAGCAACGACTCTCGAGTTCTTGTTTCCTTCGCAATGTCTAAGAAAGACCAATGTCTGAAGAAGTAATGAAACTTGAGTTCTGGTTTCCTACGTATAGCCGATTGAAGGCCCCAGCAAAGCGATTTTCTTCCTCCTCCCATAAATCTCAAACTGCCCACTCCCGCTTTCACATTCTCTTCCGAGCTATCTCTCATGGTGGGCGAAGGTAAAATCACCTATTTCTTCATCTATTCCTCTATCTCTGTTGGGGAGAACCTGAGTACAACAATTCACCACGACCAAACGCAATCCAGGATCAATTTCTCCCTTGAAACTAAATCAACTAAAAATTTCTTAACCCCCAACAACAACTAGCAATGTATAGCCTCACAAAATGTAAATATAACGTCAAAATGATAAGTAAACAAAGCAAATAATGACACCAAGGATTTAACGTGGAAAACTCGATTCGGGAAAAACCACGGACCGCCCAAAAACATCCACTAATCACCAAGAATAGCAGGATACACAAAGTATTCTTCTCTAGTCACACACTAGAGGCTTAACATCAACATTATAATCATCTTTTTCTCACCACATAGGTAGACAAACAAGTTTGGAGCAAGAAAACTTTAACCGCAACTGGAGAATTCGGAGACGGTTCTCAACGAACAAAACCATCAACTTGTAGCCCTCGGTCTCACAAACAACATACTGAAATTTGAGCCGATTCCGTCAATATTTGGCCTTCGAATCAAAGCCGCAAAGTTGCAGCCCTCTTCCTTCTTCTTCCTTCCTTGTGCAGTTTTTGTTTTCTTTTTCTCTCTCCTCTCTTCACTTTTTCGACGAACACCCCACGCATGACAACTTCCACTTCTTTTTATTTTGTTTTGTTTTCTCTTTTTTTTTAATGCTGGCTGGGCCCCACATGAAGGTGGATCCAGCCAACAAATCTCCCCCTCCACCTCATGTGAGAAGATTCGTCATGCCCGCTTTTATTCTACAAGCATCAAGCTTCATCACGGGCAAGGCCTTGGTCATCATGTCAGACTTATTGTTGTTAGTATGAACTTTCTCAAGTAGGAAGAGCTTCTCTTCTAGCTTTTCTCGGATCCAATGATTCTTCACATCAACATGCTTCGATCTTGAATGAAACACCGGATTCTTGCTAAGATGGATGGCACTCATGCTATCGCAATATAAAACAAACTTCTCTTGCTTCAAGCCCAACTCTTGTAGGAATTTTTGCATCCATAAAAGTTCTTTACCTCTTTTAGTAATAGCAATATACTCCGCTTCAGTTGTGGATAAAGCGGTGCATTTTTGCAATCTCCATTGCCATGAAACAGCTCCCCTTGCAAAAATTATTATAAAACCCGATGTGGATTTTCGGGAATCAACATCATCGGCATAGTCCGCATCCGAGTAGCCACTCAACTTAGGCTTCGCATTTCCATAACACAAGCAAAGTGTAGAAGTACCTCTAAGATATCTAAAATCCATTTAACAGCAATCCAATGCTCCTTACTTGGATTAGAGAGAAATCTACTCACAACACCAACTGCATGAGCAATATCAGGTCTTATACAAACCATGGTGTACATCAAACTACCCACAGCTAATGCATAAGGAATTTTTATCATCTCAACCTTCTCTTTCTCACTTGAAGGACACTCATTACTACTCAACTTGAAATGGCCTGCAAGTGGAGTACTCACCAGTTTACATGTGCTCATGTTGAATCTTTCAAGCACCTTCTCAATATACTTCTCTTGAGATAACCACAATTTCTTCTTCTTCCTATCACGAGTAATTCTCATGCCTAAGATTTGCTTAGCTGAGCCTAGGTCTTTCATTGCAAAAGCTTTGCTCAACTCATTTTTCAAGCTCTTAATTTTCTTAGCATCATGCCCAACAATCAACATATCATCCACATAAAGTAGAAGAATAAGAAAATCATTATCCGAAAATCTTTTCATAAAGACACAATAATTGGAGTTTGTATTACCGTATCCTTGTTCTTCCATGAATGATTCAAACTTCATATACCATTGCCTTGGTGCTTGTTTGAGACCATATAAGCTTTTCCTCAATCAACATACAAGGTGCTCTTTGCCTTTAACTTCAAAGTCCTCCGGTTGCTTCATATATATCTCTTCTTCTAGGTCTCCATGAAAAAAGACTGTCTTTACATTAAGTTGTTCAATTTCTAAATTCAAACTAGTGGCCAACCCAAGAACAACTCGAATAGAAGACATCTTTACAACCGGTGAAAAAATCTCTTCAAAGTCTATGCCATTCTTTTGACAAAAGCCCTTCACAACAAGTCTAGCCTTGTATCGTGGTTGTAAACTATTTTCTTCCGTCTTCAACTTATACACCCACTTATTTGTGAGTGTTCTCTTACCCTGAGGCAACTTCACAAATTCAAATGTGTGGTTCTCATGCAAAGATTTAAGCTCCTCTTGCATGGCTTCATGCCACTCATTCTTTCGTTCACATGATATAGCCTCTTCATAAGTTTCCGGCTCCCCTACATCAGTGAGTAACACGTACTCATGTGGCAAATATTTTTGAGAAGGCCTACGCTCTCTTTCAGATCTTTTAACTTGAGGTAGGACAGATTACTCTTGCTCAGCTATTTCACCTATCTCAGCTGAAGAGTCAACTTTATGTGAGGATTCACCATATTCATGATTTCCATACACTTCTCCCCCATGATTTCTATTAATATTAGAAGGATTTGGGATGAAGCTAACTGAACGTTGAGCTATATTCTTTGGTCTCTCTGCCTTGTCAATGTCTTCAATAGTTTGATACTCACAAAACACTACATCTTGGCTTCTAATGACTTTCTTTGCAATTGGATCCCATAACCTATAGCCAAACTCTTTATGTCCATAACCTAAGAAGATACATTGTTTAGACTTGTCATCAAGCTTGGATCTTTCATCTCTTGGAACATGCATAAATGCCCGACAACCGAACACTTTTAGATGGTTGTAGGAAATATCTTTGCCACTCCAAACTCTTTGCGGAACATCCCCCTTAAGAGGAACCGATGGAGGAAGATTTATCAAGTCTACTGCTGTTCTCATCGCTTCACCCCAAAATAACTTAGGCAACTTCGCATGAGAAAGCATACACCGAATCCAATCATTAATTGTTCGATTCATTCTCTCTGCCACTCCATTATGCTGTGGTGTTTTTGGAACAATCTTCTCAAGCTTGATACCATAATCCCTGCAATAGTGTTCAAATGAGCCTCTATATTCACCACCGTTGTCAGCCCGAACACATTTCAGCTTCTTCCCGGTTTCTCTTTCCACATTGACATGAAATTGCTTGAAAGCCGCAAGTACCTGATCTTTAGATTTCAAAGCAATAGCCCACACTTTTTTAGAACAATCATCAATAAATGTCACAAAGTATAATGCACCTCCAAGAGTTCTAGTATCCATGCAACAAATATCAGTGTGAATTAAATCAAGTACATTTGATTTCATGTGTGGAGAGGAACTATGAAATGAGAATCTATGTTGCTTACCTGTAAGACAATGAGTGCATTCCTTTAGATTTTTCTCCTTCAAAGGTAAAAGGTTATTTCTAGCAAGAGTTTCAAGTCATTTCTTGCTAAGATGACCCAGCCTCATATGCTATAAATCAACCAAGGAATCCTCCACTGCATTTACCTCTTCTTTAATCAAGTCAACTTGCATGGTGTAGAGACAGCATGTCTTCTTACCCTTTGCCACTACCATGGAACCTTTAGTCAACTTCCATTTGCCATCAAAGAAGGATTACAATAACCATCATCATCTAAGGCACTCGTAGAGATCAAGTGAAGTCGAATATCCGAAACATGTCTCACATTTTTCAAAAGCAAATTACATCAGACATCGGTTTCCAAACAAACATCTCTCATGCCAATAACCTTGAAAATATCACTATTTCCCATCCTAATGCAACCAAAGTTGCCGCCGCGATAAGAAGCAAAGTAATCATGCCGTGAGGTGACATGAAAAGAAGCCACGGAATCAACAACCCACGTAGAGTCTTGGCATGTAAAATTCACATATTCGTCATCACATACAAACACAATATCGCCATCGGATGCAACCGTCGTTGTAGCTTGTTTCTCTTCTTTCTTTTGATCTCCATTTATCATGGAATCTATCTCTCTTTGGCAACCAAAACTCTTTTGCATAATGTCCCATTTTGCCGCAATTATAACACTTGACACTCCTCCTTAGTCTTGATTTCGACCTTCCTCTTGACTTGCCTCCGGTATCATTTCTTTGAAACCTTCTTGATTGACTTCTCGTCTTGTGTTCTATAACAAGAGCATCCAACGTAGAAGCATAATTCAAGCCTTTTCTTCTTGTTTCTTCATTGAACAAGCTTTCTTTAACCATGCTCATAGAAAGCACAGCAAAATGAGCCGAGTTGTTTAATGCCACAACCAAGGTGTCCCAATGATCAGGAAGAGTACCAAGTAATAAGCATGCTTGCAATTCATCACCAAGATCAATCTCAAGATTTGTCAATTGATTTACAACATCTTGAAATTCACTCAAGTGTTCCACCATATTACTCTCTTTCTTATATCTCAAATTCACGAGTCACTTAACTAAAAAAGCTTTATTTTGTGGAGTTTTTCTCTCATAGAGATTTTGTAATTTCTTCCACAAAGTGTCTGCCTTCGTTTCTTGAGCAACATGATGAAACACATATCATCAATCCATTGTCGGATAAACCCAACCGTTTTCCGATTCATTCTCTCCCATTCTTTGTCTTCCTTATCTCCTTTGGCTTCATCACCCTCAATAGGATCAAATAAGTCTTTGCAATATAACACATCTTCCATCCGAGGCTTCCAAATAGAATAATTCGAGGCATTTAACTTAAACATGGTGCTACTGGTTTCTTCCATTTAACAATAGAATTTCGACCTTAGCTCTGATACCACTTTGTTGGGGAGAACCCGGGTACAACAATTCACCACGGCCAAACGCAATCCAGGATCAATTTCTCCCCTGAAACTAAATCAACTAAAAATTTCTTAACCCCCAGCAACAACCAACAATGTATAGCCTCACAAAATGTAAATATAACGCCGAAATGATAAGTAGACAAAGCAAATAATGACACCAAGGATTTAACGTGGAAAACCCGATGCGGGAAAAACCACGGACCGCCCAAAAACATCCACTAATCACCAAGAATAGCAGGATACACAAAGTATTCTTCTCTAGTCACACATTAAAGGCTCAACATCAACATTACAATCATTTTTTTCTCACCACATAGGTAGACAAACAAGTTGGGAGCAAGAAAACTTTAACCGCAACTGGAGAATTCGGAGACGGTTCTTGACGAACAAAAACCATCAACTTGTAGCCCTCGGTCTCACGAACAACATACTAAAATTTGAACCAATTCCATCAATATTTGGCCTTCAAATCAAAGCCGCAAAGTTGCAGCCCTCTTCCTTCTTCTTCCTTCCTTGTGCAGTTTTTGTCTTCTTTTTCTCTCTCCTCTCTTCACTTTTTCGACGGACACCCCACGCACGACAACTTCCACTTCTTTTTTTTTTTTTCTCTTCTTTTTTTTAATGCTGGCTGGGCCCCACATGAAGGTGGACCCAGCCAACAGTCTCCTATTTTGATTTGAATCCAGACAACCAAACGTAGTAATAAGGAGATTTGCAATCCCATCTCATCTTAATCAGCTCAACGAAAAGGGAGACCTATTGCATGCCCTGTTAGTTACGGCGTCAACAAGAAACTCGAATGAGCTCCTTACGAAACAACGCGGGAAATCTACATAGTAACATTAACAGACTAGCAAGACGACGATAGATATGATTGGCATCAGAGGGCTTGTTTGGATCTATTCGTGGATGGACTGGTTTTTCAGACATTAGCATTGATTCCCACTTCCACAATCCACGAAAGATGGTGAATGCTGCATCTTGCGGTCCCTTAAATCACCGTCGGAGTTCCATGCACGAAGCACGGTCAATTGATGAGAAAACGAATAGCTCGTTCCCCACGCATCATAGTTGACGGAGTCAACCGTTGTCCTTGAGATCCACTACATCTCGATTATTGAATTGTGTGGATCTTACATGGAACTCTCATGATCCAATGATTGGATATAGTGGATTCACATGCATCGTGTGCATGCAATGCGTACTCCCTAAATAGGGCCTTTGAAAAATGAAGTCATCAAATGAGTTTGCTCGATTATGTAACACTATATTATGGATCGGACGATTTGAGTCGTCAGATCTAAAGAATACTAAATGTAGCCCAAGCAAGCACTTCACGAACTTAGTGCATATATTTTATTAAAATTGAATGGGGATCGTCAAATTTGAAGGATCCATATGGTTTACAGTTCACCGTAAGTGCCAAAATTTGGCACAAATTGACACTTAAATATCAAAAGTTCCAAAAGGTTGCCATTTAAAAAAAAAAAAAATTGGGACACTTAAGTGCCAATTTTGACAATAGGCAACTAGATATCCGACATGGCATTATTTTAAGAATAAATTAGTTTACGTGGCTCGCTGGAGTTGCCTACTCAGCAATAAATGTGCAAAACGACGTCGTTTTGCCCCCAAAATTAATTTTCAATATAAATATTAATTAAATTAAAATAAAACATAATTTTAAAAAAGGAGCAACAGCAAATCAGCGAGGGCCTCTGTAGCCCTCGCTGTTACCACCCCACCAATGCTAGAAAGGGCCAATGAGGTGGGGCGAGGGTCAGTCGAGGTCACTAGCATGGCCAATGACCTCAGCCAAACGTTGGGGAGGACCTATAGGCCCTCGTGTAGATCCGGGGCGAGGGCTCACGGTCCTCCCCTAGATTCAACGAGAACCCTGTCTCAGCTAGTGGCAGCCCTTGGCTTGATTGGGCGAGGCCCAATGACTTCGGCCAACCCTTGCCCCATTGTTGCCAACCCTTTTTGGTGATTGGGGGGGGGGGGGGGGGGGGGGGGGCAGCAATAGTGAGGGCCGTAGAGGCCCTCGCTAATTTGTTGCGGCTCATTTTGTTTTTAATTTAGTCTTTTATTTTAATTAATATTTATATTTAAAATTAATTTTTGGAGATTAAACGACATTATTTTGGGACAAGCTGCTTATGTCAACGTCACATGGATAATTTTTTTTAATAAATAATTGCCACCTCAAAAAAAAAAAAAGTCTTTGAAAAATGCCACATTAGCATTTTGGCTGCAATTTCTCACTGTTAACATGTAAGTGTCTATTTCTTCTCCGATTGTGATACTTAGGTATATATTTTAGAAGTTTTGATACTTAGGTATCTGTCCATGTCGAGTTTTGGCATTATGGGGTGTTTGGAACTCAATCCATTTGTGATCCATCATAGCTCAAACTCATTTTAGAACATGAACAACCACTCCTATAATAATTTCTCCTTGTAGCGCGGACTTTTGAGTAATCTATCATGAAAAAGAGTGCAGAAAAGAACTTCCCCTTCTTAATCGATCGGGTCAGAGCACAGGAAAGCCTTATTCACATGAAATTTCTTAGTCACGATCATCATCCCCGTACCACTAAACTTGAGCCCCACATGCGTATGCAGTCCGATAAATCCTGTATAAAGCCAGCTAAAAAACGTACAACCTCCTCCGTGTAACTCACAAAAAATGGCTTCCGACTATAATCGTGTCCTTCTCTTTCTCTTCATCTCCTTTCTCTCTCTCTCCTCCAAATCAACTCATGCATGGCCCAAAACGTCAAAGGAGGCTATTGGTTCCCGGACAGCGGCATCATAGCCTCCGACATCAACTCGGCCCTCTTCACTCATCTCTTCTGCGCATTTGCTGACGTCGACGCATCGACGAACCAGGTAGTCGTATCGTCGTCGCACGCTTAGTCTTTCGCAGCCTTCACTCGTGATGTCCAGCAGAAAAAACCCATCGGTCGTAACCCTCCAGTCCATTGGCGGCGGGGGTAACAAATCGATTACGGACAACATTGCATCCGTGGCGCGCCAGTTGAGCTCCCGAAAGTCTTTCATTGATTCCTCTTTTGCCTTGGCTCGGTCGAACGGCTTCCATGGCCTCGATCTTGATTGGAGCCCCGAGATAGCGACGAGAAGATGGCCAACTTGGGGTTGCTCCTCCAGGAGTGGCGGGCTGCGGTAGCTGCTGAGGCGGCCAGCTTGGGCAAGGATGCTTGCTTTTGTCGGCAGCGGTCCATTACTTGCCGCACCACTGGTCTAACACAAATTATCCGGTGGCTGCCATGGCGGCGAGCTTGGATTGGATCAATGCGATGGCCTATGATTTCTATGCACCCGGTTGGTCCTCTACCACAGGACCACTTGCGGCTCTCTACAATCCAGGTATGGGTGGTAACTTTCACTTTTGGGGTTGTAAACTTTGACTATTCTTTGGTAGAACGAAATTTCCTTAATTTTCTGTATCAAGACTCAAAAATTCTGTTACCTCAACGTCAAGAGAATTACAACACAATTTTCCATTCAAAGCATAAAGTGTTAGTCCACGAGTAATTGACATGGTTTTGTTCTTTATTTAAAATCGTCTATCAGTCCTCGTTAAATTCATAATTTTCTTGGTAATGAAACCGTCGGTCCTTTTAATTTAGGGAAAGGCGTAAGTGGAGACGATGGGGTAAGCGTGTAGATTCAGGCCGGGATGCCGGCAGAGCAGATCGTGCTCGGAATTCCATTTTATGGAAGCGCATTCGCTCTCGCGGATGCCAACAACCACGGCTTCTTTGTGCCCTTCACTGGGCTGGCGATATCCTCCGAGGGGATGAGGATGTACAATCAAATCACGACGTACATATCCCTAAACAACGCTACCACAGTGTACAACTCCACGGTCGCGTCTGCCTATTGCTATTCTGGGACGACATGGATCAGCTATGATGATATACAAGCCATCTGTACCAAGGCGGCTTACACTAAGGGAAGAGGACTTAAAGGTTACTTTGCATGGCATGTTGCTGGTGATGACGACTGGGTTCTCTCCCAAGCAGGTGAGTTTATGATATCCGTTTTCCATCCTCGGCAGTTTCCTCTCTTCGTGCTGTGATTAAAGAAAGAGTCAAAACTTTTCCAGATTAGTAAATCAATTTTCGACGGTCTAGTTCTAATTCCTTCAATTTCAACCTGTTGTTGCAGCTTCAGCTTCAGCTGATATTGCGAGCAAGGAAATTACTCACCCCCATATATTTTTCTTACTTCTTATGATCAGGTATATGTGGTCCTTCTCGTTTATAGTCTGATTTATAATTGAGAAGGTGAAGGTAATGGGAACTATACGACCAAGAAAATTAATGGTAATGTGAACTTGCTACCCTTACCACGAGAGAGCAAATCTCCCATTCGTTGAAGCAGAAAGAATCGGCATCACAACACAACCCAACAAGCTTGAGATATTTAGAGATGCAGCGTAGGTCTTCTTAATGATGTATGAGAGATTGTAAGTTTCATCTTAGGAGGTTGGCATCACACCCCGATTCCACAAGGATAGGAGCATGACATGACCTTCTTTTCTCCAATTTCAACCTGGTATTACAGCTTCAAGTTCGTGGTGACCTCAATGACATCAAAGGAGACATTATTTACTAATGTTAATCAGAAGTTTGGTCCAATAATGTGATGCATTTATAGTATTGCATCTCATTGTAAAATCTATTCTTAGGTCTTGTTTGGTAACCATCTTATTTTCCTCTTTTTTTTGTTCTTTTGTTCCCTGGAACAGCGGAACAAAAAAAGAAAAAAAAATCTATTTGATAATGTTTACTAATTTTTCCATTACCTGAAATAGATTAGTAGCCAGGGAATAGATTTGGAATAAATCAAGAATTATAAATAAAAAAAAATACCTACATCTTTGTTCCCAGGAACAAAAAGAGAAATACGGCCATTTAAAAAAAGATAAGCTCATCGTAACCTATTGTCTGTCTTTACACAATCAACACAAGGTCTAGTCTCCTAACCCAATCCAAGTCCCCATTTTTGGAATAAATATATATATATACAACAATTATGAGATTTAGGAAAAAAAAATAGAAATAAGATTTTGAGTAGTTTTACTAGATTATAGTGTTAATTTTAGTTTAGAATTAGTTTAACATTAAAAAAAATGTGAATCTTTTAATGAAAATTGGATTCAAAATTGAATAAGCTTCTAGGGCTTTACTATATGGAATTTTTAAATACCATTTTCTTTTAGAGACAATACTAGGTCATAAAAGTTTGGTGACTCCGGTATTCTTCTTTTAAGATTCTATTGGAGACATCCTTTAAGATCATCCACAATTTTGTTTTAATAGAAAACTAGATGGCTTTGAACAAATGTTTTGCATTACAATTTGTCTTGTGTTATAGCAATCGAATAGTCTATGTTCTATGAATTTTTTATGTCATTTGATTGAAGATTTGATGAGTTTGTGCAAATAAGCACACCAAAGATCACTTCCATCCTCAATTGTTCCGCCATTGCCCATTTTATCAAGCAACGTTGGCTCTTCTTCTTATAGTTAAAAAGGTTTAAAAGGGCCATCCATTTATTTATTATAATGCCCAAAGATTTACCATCAACATCCTCACATTATGAATTATAAATCAGCGGGACTCTTTGTTGTCATTTCCAACCATTCATTTTTTATTCACTATTATGTTAGATATTCTGAGAGCATTTTGGAATATTTTGGTCAATTAAATTCTTACAAAAGTATAGTTTTATTTAAACATGAATTTTTAGCTCTCCACTAACATTTTTATAATTAAATGAAAAACATTGAGAATATAAATTTTTAGGGTTGTACCAAACACATTTATGTTTGTTTTCTATTCTGAGAAAAAAAAATTATTCAATTATCAAAAGAATTCTTATATTAAGAAACTTATTAAGGGAATAAAAATGAAAACAATTTTTTCTAAATAAAAATTATTTCCGAAAATAAAAATGTTATCAAATGCATCCTTATTGGATGAGCTAAAGCAAGATCCAATGGATTTATACAATCTAGCATTAACATGGGCTTGATAGTCAGCACGTAAACACATTAAGAATGCAAAGGAAAAGAATGGATTTCAATAACCAATAGAGTAAAAGGATTTGAAAGGAATGAGTTAGAATGTTATTGGAATGTAAACGGGGGAAAAGCAATGAAAAGAACGCGTATAGAGATGAATTTCTTTATAAATGAAAAACTTTAATAATCCCTTCCGATCTATTCTCTCAATTTTGACGAGATTGTGATTTTAGAATAATTTCTTTACCTCTTAGTCCATCCAATCGAACTATATGTTTGACAAAATACTTCAAATCAGGAAGCCGAACCGTCTGTCCAATTGGTGCCCTATTGAAAATTTTTCTTAAGGATGAGATTACATAACAAGATAGGCCTGATCATCGGTTGGATGCAGTGATACATGACCCGTATATTTGGTCAATCACATTCATTCCCAAAAGGGAAAAAGCCATAAAAAAAACTTTAAATTATACTCAACATGACATTTATTCCAAACCCTTTTTTTTTGTAACATAAAAAAACCCTAAACTATTTTAACTGAGGCATATTTATCCTTTGTCAATATTTTGTTAAATGAATTTTCAGCCAAAATAACGTGATTTTTATTTTACTTAAGTCACGTGGACTAGGAGCAAACATGGTTTCAAGGTAAAACCTGAAACCTGAGAACTAGACCGATGGGAACTTATCTAGTTCTAAGTTTCAAGATCCAAAATATGCAAGGTAGGTTTCAAATTGTAAAAATTAAAGATCTCATTTTGATAAGTAGGTTCCAAGTTCTTGATTAGCGAAACTTGAAACCTAGAACCTGTAACCTAGAACTTTGAATAATTTTTTGTGTTTTTCTTGATTTATGTCTTTGCACAATCTTGCGATGTCCTATAACGTTCAATGATAAGTGTATAATTTGGAACTACTATATAAGTTTTTATTTTATAAATTAGACTTTTAATTTATTAATACTTGACATTTTTCAAATGTCTAAATATAAGTTAGTGTCAATAAATTGTAGTAGCAAGTAATTGATAATATAGGTGGAATTTGAGTGGACCCTAGAATTGATTTTAACCTATAACATGGTAGGTTCCAAATTTCTGGGTGTGTAGAGTATGTTCTAGATTCTAAAAAATACAAAACTGGTAAGTTTTAGGTTTTAGGTGAAATTTGCACGGAATTTTGAATCACTCACTCTTAAGATGGGCACTATTAATATTTACTTTTTGATGTTTCTATAGGTAGTTTTTAATGGTTTTTTTGACAGAATTTTGGAAAAAGGTAAATGTATCACAAATTTACAATTTGAGACTTTTGGTGTCAGAGAAATTTTTTTTAATTTAAACTAAATATGTCTGCATATAATTTAAGATTATTATTTTTTTTTAGCTTTTCACCTTTCCGAAAATGAAAAGTCCACGGCCACGACCACGACCACGACCCGGGCGGAAGGCACCAGTAGACTCAAGACAGCGTAGCGATGGCATCCCGCAAAAAATGAGTCGCTCTCCATGCGCCACGTTGCGAGAATTTCGCTGAAAGTGGACCTTGACCAAACAACGGTCGAGGAATCAACGTTGCAAAAATTCGCTGACGACACTCGAATTCTTGTTTCCGACGTACCGTCTGAAGAAGCAATGACACTTGGACTTGAGTTCTGGTTTCCTATGTAAACCCGATTAAAGGCCCCAGAAGAGCGGTCTTCTTCCTCCTCCCGTAATCTCAAGCCACCCACTTCCGCTTTCACATTCTGTTCCGAGCCGTCTCTCATGGCGGGCGAAGGCAAAATCGCCTGTCTCTTCATCTTTTTCCTCTGTCTCCCCCAATCTTCGGAGGCACAAACGTGGGTCAAGTCCGGTTACTTCTACGCCGGCAACGAAATCCCGGTCTCAGACATCGATTCCTCTTTGTTCTCTCACCTCATATGCGCTTTTGCTTACATCGACTCTTCGACCTATCAGCTCTCCGTCAACTCCTCCACTGAGCAATCCTTCTCCACCTTCACGAGCACCGTGAAACGCAAGAACCCTTCGATCACCACGCTGCTATCAGTGTGGGCAGCAGCGTGGGCAGGCCGAGAGGATCCTTCAGCTTTCGTTTCGATGCTCAGTGAGTCTTCTTCAAGAAGGTCCTTTATCGAGTCTACCATAGAAAAGGCAAGGCTTTATGGGTTCAGTGGGGTTGATCTCTGTGGGGTCTTGCCCAGTAGGAGCATTAACATGACCAATTTGAGTGCCCTTTTGCGGGAGTGGAGAGATGCTGTAGATGAAGAATCAAGAAAATCTGGGAAACCTCCGTTGCTGCTAGTAATGGCCGTGTATTGTCAACCCATTTTTAACTCCGTGAGTTACCCACTTGACTCAATTCAGAGAAATTTGGATTGGGTTCACCTAAATGCGTATGATTACCATCTCCCCACCAGGGAAAGATTTGCGCTCCCTCACGCAGCTTTATTTGATCCAGCAAGCCAGAACAACACAGACTTCTGCATAACTTGGTTGCTGACTAGACGATTTCCTGCAAGAAAGCTGGTTCTGGGCTTGCCCTATCATGGCTATGCTTGGCAGCTTCAGGATTCGAGCGCCGATGCCATTGGCCATCCAGCAGTGGGGCATGCTGTGACGGCGGATGGGTCATTTGGATACAAGGCTATAAAATCTTACGTCCGAGATTCTGGTTATGGAACCAGTCCTGTTTATGATGGTACATATGCGGTGAATCTTTTCAGAAAGGGATCGGTATGGATCAATTTCGATGATGTGGAGGCCATCCGCGCCAAAGTAACTTATGCCAAGGAAAAGGGGCTCCTTGGTTACAGTGTGTTTCAGGTTGGCAATGATCAGAACTGGGTCCTTTCTCGGACAGGTTAGGATTAAGTACCTCACAGGAATTTCTGAAGGTTTTCAAAAATTATTGCATTGAAAATGTAGAACTAAATGTAATTCAAGCACTTAATTGCCTTGTCAGCTCAAGAGGCCAGTGAAGATCAGCAACACAGGCGATGGTTCTGGCTTGTTATGCTTATTTCGATTGCTGTAATTGTTCTCCTTATATTTGGCCCGATATGCTACTTACAGAGGAGAACATTGAAATCAAAAGGTACGTTTTCTAAACTTTACTGGAGGATTACTCTAATTTGGTTGGAATCAGGAACATTGACTTCGGAAGAATTAAAGTTCTAGACACATTTTCTTGATGTTGGTTCGCAGGTATTTCGGGTGTAATAAAAGGATTTAGTAGCCGATTAAAGACTATGGTGTGTAAAGTTGAAAGTCTTGAGAGTGGTACTCGTAGTCTGCGAACATTTGGTTATGCTACCCTCAAAGCAGCAACTGATGACTTCTCAAGTGAAAATAAGCTTGGAGAGGGTGGATTTGGACCTGTTTACAAGGTAAAATATATGAGGCCATTCTTAAGCTAAAGATTATTATTTTCTGTTTCATTGCAAATCCCATGAAGTACGTGTTGGGAGAACGAACCACGATTGAGGGCCAGATTTGGTCCTTTTGCTCTATAACATGCGTTCGTTGTTGCATAATGTTTTTCTTATTTTTTACGCTCTAGAATATGTGGTCCTTCTCATTTATAGTCTGATTTATAATTGAGAAAGTGAAGGTAATGGGAACTTTTCGACCGAAAAAAAATGGTAATGGGAACTCCCTACTCTTACTATGAGAGCAAATCATTTATCATGTTAAACAAAGGTATGCCGGCTTTCTCTGTAGCAGCTGCCAGTTGGTTGGTTTATACTCGCGATTTCAATCATTTAGTTGGAATGAGTCGGTGAGTATTTCTCCCTGAAGCTACATGCCTCTAAAAGAAAAAAGAATTGGCATCGCAACACAACACAATAAGCTTGAGATATTTAGAGATGCAGCGTAGGTCTTCTTAATGATGGATGCAAGCTTGTAAGTTTCATTATACGAGGTTGGACTTGGATGCTGTCTGCTCAAGTTTTGTTTTTCATTAATGTTCCTTGGGGTTATGTGACTTATGTCATAGACAAAACACTGTCTTCCAGCATAAACAGTTAAAAATTTTCTTAGTCTACCATGTTCGAGTGGAAGTTAGTTGCCCTGTTCTGACCATCAGCGTACATACCTGTTGCTCAGGGCAAGTTGCCCAAAGGACAGTACATTGCAGTGAAGAGACTTTCGAAAACTTCAAACCAAGGGCTCGAGGAGTTCGAGAACGAAGTTATGCTCACTGCCAGCCTGCAACATGTCAACCTTGTTCGCCTAATTGGATTTTGTACCAACAGGGAAGAAAAGATGCTGATCTATGAGTACATGCCAAATAAGAGCTTGGACTTCTACCTATTTGGTTCGACATCTTCCTTGCTTCTTAATATCAATTGAGCAAAACCTGGGTGTTTTTAAGTGACATCTAGTGTGATACTCCAAGAGGCTTAGACGGGTCCCCAGTTCCGCTACAATGGCTAGGGCAGCTAGACCCTTTTTAGCATTTGGGGTACACAATGGTATGCAATGCTATAATTTTGCTTCTGGTTCTGATAGTCTTTAGGTTTTGATGATGCAGATCCAATAAGAAAATATTCGCTGGATTAGGTGAGACGTGTTCATATCATAGAAGGCATTACACAGGGGCTTCTTTATCTCCAAGAATACTCAAATTTCACAATAATTCATCGAGACTTGAAAGCCAGTAACGTTCTGCTGGATGATCAAATGAACCCCAAGATATCAGATTTTGGTTTGGCGAGAATATTCAAGAAGGATGACCTTGAGGCAAATACCAGCGGAATTGTTGGGACTTAGTAAGCGAGCTAACTAAGCCCTCCTAGGTTATTCCTCACAGGTATTCTCCTCCTAAAAGTCTGCTGCTTAATCCAATTTCTGTTCTTGTATGCAGCGGGTACATTCCTCCAGAATACGTGAGGAAAGGCATATACTCAATGAAGTACGATGTCTACAGCTTCGGGGTACTGCTGTTGCAAATCATCAGCAGTAGAAGGACTTCATGTTACTATGGCTTGAATGAAAATCTGAATCTTCTCGAATATGTAAATAGAGATTATTCGTGATTCAAAATTTTTCAGGCTCAAATTTAGGAACATGAATTTTGACTTTTAACCAACTGGCGTTCTCAATTTCAGGCATATGAGCAGTGGAAAGACGATAAATGCATGGAGTTCATTGAACCGTCTCTGGATGACTCTTCATCATCCTGTAAGCTCTTAAGATGCATGCAAGTGGCTCTTCTATGCGTGCAAGAGAAGCCTGGGGACAGACCCTCCATGTTGGAAGTCTCTTCAATGCTCAAGAATGAATCTTCAGCTGTGAACTTCCCCAAGAAGCCTGCATTTTCAATTACCGAGGATGAAGATGAGGATAACAAGTGCTTGCTCAAGGAAGCAATTCATTCAGTCAATGATGTATCAATTTCTGAATTGTTTCCTCGCTGATTGGACATTGCATAAATCCAATGCTTTGAATACTAATACCATAGAATATTTGGTCAACTTATTGGGTTGCCTAGTACTTCGTTTGTCCCGGTGGCATTTTTTTTTCCCAATTAATTGTAATTTTTTTTTTTTTACAATTGTATATGTTTTTACAATTTAGAGGCAGTTCAAGTTAGGAGTGATTGATTTCTGATTCAGTTCAATCCCACCTAGGAACTGAGAACCAGATCAGAGGGATTGGTTTTCAGTTTCTAGAATCGATTCAGTTCCTGAGCGGTCCGATGGAACTGATCGCTTGCTCCATTTATTCCCAGCCTTTGTCCGATCACACCACGAACTCAAGGCGTCGTTCTCACAATCGGCTTGAGATGACTGAGTCACGGGCAAATCAGACCCCAAACCGCACGCATTCAGAGACTTTTGCCTTCACAGAACACAACTAGACCGAGAATCAAGCAAAAGTCTCGTGAAAATGAACCGCGAGACACGGAAAGTGCGACACAAAAGGGCAAAATACAGATCATTACCTTGACGAGGATCGAGATGCGAGAAACAGAGCAAGAGAGGAGGCGAGGGTCGAGACGATAATGCTAGGGGGAGGCATGAAGCTCGAGCGAAAGGGATGTGACTTAGGCAAGAGAAGGTGCCGCCGCGCTGCCATTTGAGAGTAGAACGAGAGGGACGAGAGGGAAAGAGACGAGGCGTGAGAAGCGAGAGCGAGAGAGAGAGAGAGGCGGAGGCAGCTAGGCACGACTGTGACTTCAGTCTGTGAAGAATGACTGATGAACGAGGCATCTCCGGAGCTACGCGAGCTAAGACGAGATTATTGAGTAGGGTTTGAGTTTACACTCTTAACTTCACAGTGCTGCTCTTTAAGAAATTGACATATCCAGTTCGGGCAGTTCGGTTCTCATCCTAGAACCGAGAACTGGAGCAGTGCTCACTAGAATTGTCCACAGTTTGCTAGTTTGGTCCAATTTGGGCGGTCCTAGTTCGATCATCCATCTTGCTCACTACTAGTTCAAGCGTTCCTTCTTTTGTCTAGTAAACTGTTTAAGGGAAAAATACTGAAAAAAGTATTAAACATAATACATTGATATCAATTCAGTTATAAACTTTTTAATTGAATCAATTTAGTCTTAAATATTTTCACATTAGTACTAATTTAGTTCATTTGGCTAACGTAGGTTGGAAATCGCTAACATGAATGTCAACCGTTCTAAGTAGTATGATTAGTGCTGATATGAATATTTTTTAATAATATTTTAACAAAATTTTGAATTTTTTTATAATTTTTGTTTTTCTTTTCTTTTTCTATTAATTTTTTTCTCCTTTCATTTTGGCTGGCATTGAATGACTTAAATTAATTGGAAATTATTAATGTAAACGCTGACCATTTTACATAGCATAATAGACATAACATGAATTCTTATTTTTTAATTTAGTCAGAATGACTTGGTAACTCACATAATTTGATAATTGAGATGGAGTGAGTTCATGCTCCAATGAAAAGAGTTTTCGAAAGATAAAGTCAACATACGATTTTAGAGAATAGCACATGTACCCCAAGCAAGTACTTTACGTGGCTAGTACATATATTGCTTAAAATTGAATCGGGATTGTCACGTTTGGAGAACCCACATGGGAGCCACCCTTTTCAATGGTTCAAACTGAATTTAGAATACGAACACCCCCGTAAACTAATTTCTCCTTGCAGCCCATGTGTGTATATTTATATAAAGGTTCGAATCACTTAGATCTATCGTCAAAGAGAGTGCGGGAAAGAATTTGCCTTCTTAATTGACTCGGTCATTCGAGCACGAGAAAAGGCCTTATTCGCATGAAAGTTCTTAGTCACGATCATTATCCACATTTCCCTAAACCTGATGTTCTAAACTAGAGTTAGGTAAGGTCAGAACCCTCGAATTAATACGAAACTTAAGCTACAACATGTGCATGTGGTCCAATACATCCTATTTAAAACCAACTAAAAAATGTATAGTCTCATCATAAAAGCTTGTCAGAAGCTACTCCTTATTCGAGCATTCTAGTCATAGCAAACACTCTCCACCCTTGTCAAACCCAATTGTTATAGGCTCATAAGTTTCCGCATGGTTCGTCTCCCAACCCCACACCTATTGGAGGAGGTCTTGCTTTGACATTATAATTATGACACCCTAAATTTAACTCACTTGAGATATTGTTGTTGGTTTATGCATGTTGTTATAATTTTAACCAAATGGATGTGAAAAATGTCTTTCCAATTGTTATATTAAAGAAAAAGTGTCTGTACAACAACGATAATGATCTAAAGAACTTGATAAGACTAGTTGTGTTTATCAACTCAAGAAAGCTCTTTATGGACTTAAGCAAGTTCCAAGAGCTTGGCATCAAAGGTTGTGTACTTTTCTTGTTGAAAAATATTTTGAAAAAGAAAAAGTTGATACAACTTCATTATGCAAAAGAAAGATCATATTTAGCTTTTAGATATGTATTGATGATATCATCTTTATATTATTAATGAGTTATTTGCAAAGAATTTGCTAATATCATGTAAAACAAGTTTGAAATAAGGATGATGGGAAACCAAACTCCTTTCTTGAACTTCAACTCAAACAAACCAAAGTTTTTTTTTTTTTTTTGGTAAAAACAAACCAAAGTTGGCACTTTCACATTTCAAGAAAAGAAACGCTTCAGAATTAGTGAAGAATTTTGGGATGGAAACATGATAATCGGTACACCAATGCCTTCATCAACCAAATTTGACAAGGATGAGAAATGTAAGTTTGTCAATCCTAAGCTATATAGGAGAATAATAGGATCATTATTGTACTTGATAGCATCTAGAACTGATATTTTGTTTTGCTTATGTATGTGCGCTCGTTTCTAATCTAATCTTAAGGAATTGCATTTGACTGTTGTGAAACAAATCATCACAGGGTATCTTAACAACTTTTATTTCATGTTATTGGGACATTGAGACGCTGACTTCATAGTTTACAAAATTGACAAAAGGAGCACCTCTGGCAATTCTCAAATAATGAATTGCATGCTTGTTTCGTGATTTTCAAAGAAGTGAAATTCAATTACCCTTGCAATTGCTGAAGCTGAGTATGTGGCTCTAGATAGCTGCTGTAACTTTTGCGAATGGAGCAGTAACTTAGGAATTTTGGTGAGGAACAATTGAACATATGCATTATGTGTGACAGCACCAACGCGATTAATGTGACTGAGAATCCAATCATGCATTTGAGGGCTAAGCATATTTCAAATCCGTCAATGTATGTAGCTTTTATTTCTATTTACACTACTGACATCTACAAATTACGTATGCTGTAGCTCCTCAATCCACTCGAATTTCTCAGTCACGCTATCGTCGATCTGGAATACGTCTAATGTCATCAGCCATAAGTGCTTCAAGTCTGTGTAAGAATATGAACAAAGGGAATTGGACAGAAGAGATTCAAGATTGCATATCCAATGCCGTCAATACCTCGAAAGCGTACAAATGACAGATGAATCATGGTACATATGCTCATCTTCTCTTATGGTTAATCAGCATGGATAAATCAAGACAAGCAGGAAAGATGACCCGCGCACACGTGCAGGTATGAACAACGGGAAGTTTGTTTTACACATTCCACGAGGTTTGCGCTCGCGGCACTTGCAGCCGCCGGCAAAAAGCTACGACAATCGTGCTGCTACTCGCAAAGGTGAAGCTTTTATCCTTCGGACACAACCAAAGGATGGTGATGGGGGGAGAGCTACCTTTCTGTCGGCAAAAGTTTGTAGGTCTCGATCAAGAACCGAGATACCCTTTTTAGCAAAATTGCTCCTTCGACTTCTGGCAAAGTCTCCATAGAGAAACGATACGTGTCCCGTGTGATAGACATTTGCCATTATTTTCTCAACCAACAGGATAATCTAACGGATGATGATGCGCCGTCAGCTCCTGCGTTGACCAAGAAAATCGAACGAACTCTTCACGAAACAACGTGCGAAACTTGCAAGTTACATCAACAACACATGGGATCGTGTTGATCGAATCTTGCACGTAAGCGGACCGAATTAACGTTGATCATTTCGCTACTTACCTTATGGGATGCTGCATCTTGCGGTTCCTTTAATTAACATCGCATTTCCGGGCGTGAAGGACGGTTGACCATTGAAAAATTGACTAATATAACTCAGTTCCGCACGCATCATAGACGACAAATCATAGACGACAAATTTGACTACCATTTTCGGATCGCTTCATTTCGACCACATAATTTTATGAATTTCTTGTGAGACTCGCGTGATATGATGGTTGGGATGATCAGCTCCATTAGCATCATAGTTGACAAATTTGACTGCCAAATTTAGACCCTTTCATCTCGCTCACTTAATCATATGAATTTCGCGTGGATTTGCATGATCCCATGGTTGGGATGGAATGAGTTCACATGCATATGGTGCATGCAATGCTCCCTCCATTAGAAAGAGTCTTGGAAAGACAAAATCAACATACGAGTCTGCCCCCATTATGTAATAATAGATATTAAATTGGACGGTTTGAACCATCAAATCTAAAGAATACCACATGTAGCCAAGCAAGTATTTTATAGGCAAGTACATACATTAATTATAATTGAACTAGGATAGTCAAATTTGGAGGAGCCTTATGGGACTTACCATTTTCAATCGTCCAAAGTCAATATAGAATATGAACTAACACTCATACAATAATTTCATTTTGCGGCCCATGTGTGTATAAATATAATGGTTCAAATCTATCGTGAAAGGTAGTGAGAGAAAGGAATTCCGTTCAAATCTATCGTGAAATGTAGTGAGAGAGAGGAATTCCTCCTTCTTACTTGACTGGGTCATTCGAGCACAAGAAAAGGCCTTACTTGCATAAAACTCTTAGTCACGACCATTATCCACATTTCAATAAGCCTGATGTTCTAGACTAGAGTTAGGAAAAAGTCAGAACTCTAGAATAAACACGAAACTTAAGCCACAGCATGTGCATCGAGTCCAACAAATCCTCTACAAAATCAGCTCAAACGTGTACAACCTCCTCCACATTACTCATCAAAAATGGCTTTCAGCAACAATCATATCCTTCTCTTTCTCTTCTTCTCATTTCTGTCTCTACTTCAAATCAACTCATGCATGGCCCAAAACGTCAAAGGAGGCTATTGGTTCCCGGACAGCGGCATCACAGCCTCCAACATCGATTCGACCCTCTTCACTCATCTCTTCTGCGCTTTCGCTGACCTCGATGCATCGACAAACCAGGTAGTCATATCGTCGACGAACGCCCAGTCTTTCGCGGCCTTCACTAGTGACGTCCAGCAGAAGAACCCATCGGTCATAACCCTCCTGTCCATCGGCGGTGGCAGCTCGAGTGCGACTGACTTTGCGGCCATGGCGAGCCAGTCTAGCTCCCGAAAGAGTTTCATCGATTCCTCCATAGCCCTAGCTCGGTCCAACGGCTTTCATGGCCTTGATCTTGATTGGGAATACCCGGACACTGATGAGAAGATGACCAACTTGGGGTTGCTCCTCCAGGAGTGGCGGACTGCGGTGGCTGCTGAGGCGGCCAGCTCGGGTGAGGATGCTCTGCTTTTGTCGGCGGCAGTCTATTACTCGCCGCACTACTGGTCACCCGCAGATTATCCCGTTGCCGCCATGGCGGCGAGCTTGGATTGGATCAATGCAATGGCCTATGATTTCTTTGGACCAGGTTGGTCCTCCACCACAGGACCACTTGCTGCTCTCTATGATCCAGGTAGGGGTGGCAACTTTGACTTGTTTTTTTGGGTTATAAACTTTGACAATGCTGAGGTACAACGGAGTTTTCTTAATTTTTTGTATCATGACTTAGAAATTTTGTTACCTTAATGTCAAAAGAATCACAGCATCGTCTCCAATTCAAAGCATACTGTGTCATTCCGCGAGTAATTAACATGAGCATTTTTGTTCATTTAAAATCCTTCATTTGTGCTTATCAAACTCGCAATTTTCTTGATATATGATGCATCTGAAATTATCGGTCCCTTTAATTTTAGGGAACGGCATAAGTGGAGACATCGGGGTGAGAGCATGGATTCAGGCCGGCATGCCGGCGGGGCAGATCGTGCTCGGCTTCCCCTTCTATGGGCGCGCATTCACCCTCGCAAATGCCAACAACAACGGCTACTTTGCGCCCTTCATTGGGGCAGCAATATCCTCCGATGGGTCGATCGTGTACAATCAAATCACGACGTACATATCCGAAAACAGCGCAACCACTGTGTACAACTCCACGGTCGTGTCCGCCTACTGCTATTCCGGGACGACATGGATCAGCTACGATGATACACAAACCATCTCTACCAAAGTCTTGTACGCCAAGGATAATGGACTCAAAGGTTACTTTGCATGGCATGTTGCTGGAGATGACAACTGGGTTCTCTCTCAAACAGGTGAATTTACGAGATTCGTGTGATACACCACATGCAAAGTCTAGCCCTAATCAAAGTTACATACAGTATAATCAACCGAACAATCATCTTCTAAATGAAAATCTAATAATTTCATTGTCTGTTTAGATCAAACTTGTATTTAATACTTCGTCATTGAAGGAAAAATATTTTCTTTGTTTTCTTTAATGAAGTACAAGAGCGTGAAGGAAAAAGCAATATCTAGCTAAGCTCTCTATGTGCAAGGGATAATAAATGGATATGGATGTTAAGCTTTAAAAATAAGTACATATTTCAGACCGACGCCATTTTATTTAATTTATGTTGGTCACGTGGCTTAGATCATTTTGCACGAAGAGATGGTTTTATTGGCGAGGCAAAAGTCTATTACGTCAATACATGGTCAACTTAATATTTGTTTTCAAAAATTTCCAAGATTTGGTCCTACTTCGTCGTATCCTTTCGTTATTTCCTCTCTTCACGCCGGCACTAGAGAAAAGGTCCAACTTTCTAGATTAGTTGACCAATTTATTTATCACAGCCTAATTCTAATTCCTTCATTTTCAACCTGTTGTTGCAGCTTCAAGTTCGTGGTGACCTAGACGGCGTCGTAGAAGACATTATCTACAGATACCGATTGAAGTTCAGACCAAAAATGTAATAAAATTATAGTCTCCATCTCACAATAATATCATGTATTCCTTAGAAGCCAATAAAGCAAAGATGCTTTTCTTTTTTCCCCCTTCTTTTGTTCTTCTCATCTTATAAGACGAAACGATGTGGTAACTTGAGAGGATCGATCAAATGTCAAATATGTTCTTAAAAATTGTGTAAGAAAAAGTGGTAGTAAGGATACGCTATACAAATACAGGTTTAATTCCTTAGAAAAGGAGACGAGAACGGAGATTACTACCGCAGTAGAGATAAACATTCCTCCTGGAATGCTCAGTTTGTACCAATGCTGATTTCAAAAGGTGTACTGATTGGAATGAGAAAGAGGTGGATCTATTGTCACCTACTTTAATCTCATCTATAATCTCCGCGGACGAAATGAAACGGCGACGTGTAGACGTTTCATTTTGTATTTACCCGGCCACCTCTCCTCTGTTCCATCCTCTGTCCAGACCCACACCCCATCTGCCGCAGCCTCCATCCTGCCGTTGCCATCGTCGACAAGCATTATCATATTGCCATCGCTATGCTCAATGACAGATCTAAGGATTGATCATGAACCGATTGACCTAATCGGGAGGACTACTAAGGGATCAGCCATGGCCTGATTGAAGGATTGACCATGGATCGATCAAGGGATTGGCAGTGTGTCAATCCACTAATCACGCAAGTTGACCCAAGCTATTTGGCTGTGGATCGATCACTCAACTATAAGGGTTGGTCATGGATTGTAAAAACCCTAACTCCATCTCCAGAGTTTTGAGCAATTGGGGTTATTTTTGTGACGTCCTAGACTTGTTGTCGTCCCAATTCTTTTTATCTCGTAAATAAACACATGCGGAAACATGAACAAACTCCCCAAACAAATAACAGCTAGAAGACTAGGACATAAATCACACAAAATACATTACTTTATATTACAATAGTACATTTACAAGCTTTTTTTTCCCTTTTTATATCACCCTATAAGTTTTCACATAGGACATGGAAATTCCTATCTCTTCTAACTTGATTGCAGTTCCCAAAACTGACAAAAGTCGAAAAGATAATAGAGTGAGTCGAGGAATTAATTAAGTAAAATTCTTAATTCTCTACTAAAAAAACATCTCATTATCGAAGTCTAGTAAGTACAATACTTGCAAACAAAGTTGATGACGAATCAATAGCAAATTATTTGCCATGCCTTGACTAAATACATGATGTCCATACAAAACTACCATCAACTTAAAAATGAGCATATCAACACATTATACTCATGCATATACCGACATGCATAAAATGATTCTTTTACCATCATCCTAGCTTGATCAGGCCCTCCCGATTCGATTGAGGCTTCGTGGGGCTAACTTTCCGAGACTTTTGGGTTTAAGATCCAGGCATCTTGACTCAATTAGGGCGTCCCGTTTAATGAATGAGGTATTGTTGTCAATGCTATATGGCAACCAACGTTTTTTCATCTTCAAGTGCACACATAAGTGCGTCACACAAGCTAATTCTTACCTTTTCTTTTTAGCCAACTTATACATGATCTGAAGGCATGATCTGAAGGCATGCTCACTCATTCGTGTGTGCCGTAAATCCTCGTATTGCACTATATAACATGTTGGGAATGATCCTTAATCTATGACTTGAATCGATCACTTAGCGTTGATTGTCGCATCGAACAAGGCTTGGAAACAACATGCCTCAGTGCTGATCTAAGACCTTGAGACTTTGGTATACCTTACTTTGTGAAGATCCTAAGTTCGACAAATCTTGGCTTCGACCTAGTATGAATATACTTCATGCTGTGAATGACTCTTGGTTTGTGGCTTGATTCAAATGTCAAGCACAAAGTTCTCACATCAATCAAGACATAGAATTAGCACACTTTAATACCTTACCAAGACCTTGTGACTTAGGTGATCCCCGTATCGATTAAGACTTAGAACAAGCACACTTCAATGCCAATCCAAGATCATGCAACCTTCGGCGATCCTCGCATCGAACAAGACTTGGAACTGGCATGCTTTGATACCGATCCAAGGCCTTGTGGCCTTGGGTGATCTTCCCTCTCATTGAACCTAACCCAAGCAAACCTCAACCTTATTCCAAGCGTGAACAATTCAAATACATGTTCAAGCACAAACATGAGAAAACCAAACTAAGGATCGATTATTGCTCCAAAAAAAAAAAAACTAAGGATCGATTAAGACTTACATCTACCCATGGCTTGAACAGGTGAGGACCTAACCAAACTCAATAATAAAGTCTACTACCCTAAAGGAGAATTAGGGATCTTACTTACCTAGATGGACCTCAAAAAAGAGCATGAGCATCTTAATGAGGGGCGATGGTGCAAGGCCGACAGCAAGGGAAAGAATGGTGCGTAAAGAGCAAGAGGGCTTAAGTGGTGAAAATGAATGAAGAGCTCATCTTATTTATAGATATCATTCTCATCATTACTTGTCTAGATGACTCAATCACCTTTTTTAGAGTGGCACGACTGCAAAATTGAGGTGGCATACTAATTTGCAATGTGGCACACTTAAGTTTATGAAGTGTCAATTTAATGACCTAATGTAATGATTGTTGGCTTACTTGTCTCTCTCCCATTGGACCACTTATACCATGCCATCATGACTCAACCTACTTATTCTTCAAAGACAATCATATGGTAATGATGATCATATTTTTCATGGACATTTACTTTTCAAGTTTTGACCTTTTAGAATATTTTACCAAGTTCTCTTCCAATTAGTTCACTTAGGTAATTGGCCCATTCTTAAAGAAAAAGTCACTTTGAATATGGGGCACCCTAAAGAGGATTATGTGGCACCTAGGCCTTAGAATAGTAATAATTAGCCATCATGTCTTTTTTTTATTAGTACATTTGTTCAAGAGTCCTTTACTTAACCCCTAAGATAAATCTTAGGTAATGATTATTAAATCCTCAAGTGGAGACCTAAGATGATGAATCGCCACCTTCATTAAATGACCAAAGGGGTTTTAGAATATTCCATCTTTTCCATTTCTAAAGAATAGGCAAGCATGGGACATAGACCATTAAAAGTGCAATTGAGACAATGTAAGAGCTTTTTGTGCACATCTCCTATCCATCATTTTGACACATCCAAATTTGTCACAAAGCCACCTTTAATGTGGTTGTCATAGGTAAAATTTGCCTTCTTAACTAGGTTAGTGGCCTAGAGTGTAGGCTCAATGGTTGGCCCTTGGATTGGCTCTAGGCCCGATCTAGACCAACCCCCAATCGTCATGTGGTTGTTCAAGATCAATCAATCCACAACTAACACGTGATCATACCGAGTCAACTCATGGTTACTCACAATTGATACATGACCATATGGAAATACTTGAGATCATAACACAACCGTTTGGGATTGCTTCATGATCACCCATCGATCTGTGATGATACGTGACCATCCTTCGATCAACTGTTATGGTGGGGCAATCATCCATTAACCAAATGACTTAAATCCACTTGCATGGTCGTTAGATAGGTCCATGGTCGATCCCTTTATCAATCCATGGCTAATTCTTTGGTTGGTATATGGTTAATCTCTCAAATAGACCCATAGTTGATTCTTGCCACTAGCATACTAGAATCATAGCTATTTCTCATAGATCAAAAATCACAGATGTGAGATGATTATGCACCACCATGGATCAATAGATGATCATGGATCGATCTGCAGTCATACATCAATCACGGGTGATTTCACTCAATCATGTACTGATCCCATGACCATGAATTGATCCCATGTGATCATGTGTCGGTCGTGGATCGATCGATTACACAGCCACATAAGAACTGAGAGTCGACGACAAATTGACTATGCTTAGTCATGGACCAATCATGAATCAATCATGGATTACTTACGATTGATCATTGATCGGTCATAAATCAATCATAAATAGATTTAGCAACCTTACCACCCGGCCATGCACCAGCGACAAACCCAATCATGCGCTGGTTAATCCTAGTCATGCGCCAAGCCGTGAGCTCGGTCTTGTGCCAAGCTATAAGCTGGCCCTAAGCTCAATCAACTCAGCTCTGTGCCTAACTAGTCTTACTCATGTGCTAGACCAGAATAGGCCACTAACTTAGCCACGCCGATCAAGCTTGTCTACATCCAGTCTCGTAGGGATGATCAGGTCTAGGGTGGGTAATTTTCAGACCTGGACCCTATACCCTACTCTATTAAATTAGTTTCCTTTTTTGGACCATGTACCCTACCTTGTTTACACTGGAATTTGTTTTAGAATGTACCTATTTTTCCAATCTGGCTCCATGGTCTATCCCGTTTGCATTGGAACCTATTTTACAATCGCTTGATATCATATACGGCTTCAAACTTTACATATACTTGAGAAAACAACAACGTAATCCTTCTAATTTGTATTGAAATATTAAACACATGTAATCAATAAGTACAACAATGTAGTCCTCCTAATTTCCCGACTTCTAACAACTTCTTGGGCCAAAACACTAGCGTAGCAATACCCACAATGACAATGAGCTCGGGCACACTGAAATCGAATAAGGCATTGCAAGTCAAACCCCTTTTCGCCTTCTGATTTCGCCTCTTACCCAAACCAAAAACCAGCGAATTGTTATTGTGACAATACAAATTAGCACTCTTGGTGCTTCTGGTAAGAGAAGAAGGGTTGAAGAGAAAGGCAGAGGAGGAAGAAGAGAGCGTGAGTGAGGTGGGAAGAGTTGTCATGCCTCGAATCTCGAGTGCGCACACATCCCTTAGTGGTTGATCAAATTGTGACGTTCCTAGGATACGTCGCCGACCCCTTCATTTTATTGCACATGCGAAAACGAATTAAACAATCCCCTGACAATAACAAATATGGGATAGAAAAGCAAGACAACCAATTAACACTAAACATACTTTATAAATAACCTAGGTTTATATACAAAAAGGTCTAGACCCTACAAGTATATACAAGTCTAAATCAAATGGAGCTACTAAGCCATCTAAGTTCCAAACTCTTCCATCATGGGCTCCGGTCCACCACGACACCATCAGAGGTGTTGATATCCATAGAATGCCCTACTTCCCACTCCCTGGTCCCAACGAAAGGCCTGTCAAAACCCTATAAAGGACCCTCCCGACCCCCTTGAAGAAAGTTAATGAACCACGCTATGAATCGGTGAGGTACTAACTGAGGTAGACCCTCCTTGACCTAGATCGTGGACTCAACTAACTCTTGGGTCAGGGTGGTACCAGGAATAGGGAAATAGGTGTGCAGTCCATCACCTACAAGACCCCATAACGCACATGGCATACCTCCATCTACAGACCTGAAAAGTTTAAACCACAACGGGGTGAGATAATGTTTCAGCGAGTTTACACTCTAAACCTCGATTAGGAAGATAATTCACCTAGAGGCAACCTAAGCACACATCAAATAAGACTTACCTCACCTCAGTACCTCCTTGCACATTAGTACAACTCATATACTTATGCATACCATAAACATATTAAATAACTGGAACACTACACATCAATCATCAAATACTCACAGGGGTCTCAATTATAAGACCAAATTGTTATGACATGTGTCATTCCATGTCACACAATTTTGTCACATAATCAGGTGTGGCTATCTCAATCATTCACACGTGTTCCAGTTCTTATGACTCATCGGTCATGTCCAAATCAACAGTCAACAGTCCTCTAACATAATTGAGCATCATCTCGCCCCATCGAGCACAACAACGTCTATCTCCAAATGGCATTCCCAAAAGAGCATCGGTCTGGCCTCTACCGCCATCCGGCATCTATTGATATGGGTCATTCCATATAGGAGCATTGCCCACCCGACTTTTATCAGGTGACAGGTTCTCATAGCGATCACACGCACATCGAATATTGGTCAAGGACATCGTGCTTCACACTCAAATGTCTCAAATTCAAATAATGTACTTAGCCTATTTTCTTCATATTAAAAACACTCGATAAAATAATTATGCATGGACCCACGATCAGATTGAACCATAAAACGTAATATTCTCCCATTTTAAAATTTCATGATTTGATATAATACTTAAAATACTTTTTGGCGCAAAACCTAACACCCGGTATTTTTCTAATTAAATACCAAAAATCCATATTTTTGAAATAATAATTCAAAAATCATCACTCAGCATCCAATTGCACAATTTAGCACTCAATTGCACAAACCAACTACAAAATGACTATTAGCACGAAATTCTGACAACCAACTATCTCGGTATAATTTTCGTTAATTAAGAAATAATTAAATAAATTGCATTTAATTAAATAAATTGAAAAATATTTAAATTAAAGCACTTAATTTAATTAACATAATCTAAGCTTGCTAATATACTTAATCTAATTAATCTAATTTAACCAACTAACTACATTAACTAATTAAGCTAACTAAACCACCTAACTAACAACCTAACTAAATACTTAGCCTAACTAATCAATTCTAACTAACTTAGCTACATGAACTAAATACTATAATCCCTAATTAGCCTAATTAATCCACTAATCCACAAATCCACATTTAGGTATAATTAGCATTCTAATTAGAGATTATGAGGTAAACTCACTAGTTTAGCGCGAAAACCGGTTCACGGTGATGGCGGCACGATAGCAACCACAACTCAGGTTTATAGCAACACCAAAGGAAGTCCAAAAAGGGCTGAAAAAGGCCCAGCAAGCCTCAGCCCCAAGCTGGAAGTCGGTTTTGTGGAAAGGCTGGCTAAGATGGTTCAGCTTGGCTAGCGGAGTGAAGACAGGCAACGCGGTTCGATGGCACAAGTAGGGGCAGACGATGGCAGCTCAGGTGGCTGGCTAGCAAAGACTGAGGCTGCAACAAGAACCGACGGGTTGGTAACGACGGGCAAGTCGAGTGGCATAAAGAGCAGACGAACAGAGGGTAGTGACAAGCGGGCTGGCCTAGGCTTATGAGCGGCTTGCGAGGCTGTGGACTGCTTAGACGAGCGGCGTGAGGCGGCCTGGACAAGCTCGAGCAGGTGAGGGATGGTGGCTTGGCGTGCAATAGGTGAGGAGGGACTAAGCAGAGGGAAAACGAAGGTTTGAGGGACAAGAAGGAAGAAGAAGAAGCTGCCGCTAGAAGCGGGACAAGAGGCCTTCAAAGTCCAACTTAAATATCTAAACACTCAAGTGCAATCCCCACCAGTCTTCAGCCTTATCCAGCAGCCAAAATTTTCCTCTCAAAACTTCTCATACAAGCCAAATTGAAGTCCAAATGTTGCAACCCCCACAGCCCTATGAATTTCACCAAGTTCCATCTTTAATTCACACCAAACAACTTCAATTTAATGGCCACACATGCCATGGTAGTAGCCCACACAAATTCCTTGCATTTCCTTCACCCAGCAATCCATTTTGAAGCCAAAAATTCACTTGAAAGTGCCCCTTCGAATTTCTTGAATTTAATTTGCCAAATTTTGATTTTCCGCCAAAAATCTAAGCTCGCTGAAAATTTTTCGAATGATACAACAATGTCCTAAAAATAAATCGTGACACGCTCGAACTTTCAATTCCCAAAACTGAGTTCAATTCCGTGGTTAATTTCGATCGAACGTGATTTTAGCATGACCTAACTTATCTGGTAGCTTTTAGGAATATTATCGTATTTAACCCATGATCGATAATTCTCGATCCATGTTTGTGCATCTTTGACTCATCGGCGACTCTTAGTCGTCGTAAAAATCTCAAGCTTTCAATTTCGGGCACCGAGTACAGAATCAATAGAAAAATCAATTTAGTGCCGTTCGACACGAATTTTACAATTAGGCAAAATCACCCACAATTTAATTACATGTCTCTGTCGAATCAACCTATCTCCAGTCTCTAATCAATTTTAATGGTGATGTATTGACCATTGCCGATTAGCACGATCAAGTAATTGATTTCTAATCAAATTCTTAAGTCAATCACATTTATATCCCTTAACAGCTTTACCTTATAGATTAGTTATCTCGTGAGTAATCAACTTAGAAAAAAAATGACCATAGGCGCGTCGATGAAAAGCTCATTTCGTTTAATCGAGACAGGGTCAAAAATCAAGATGTCACAAGTGGTCTTGGGAGGGAAAAAGGAGAAGAAGCTTCACACGTTCAATTGAAAGTCCAAAAGAAAAGGAAAGAACATCAGAGCAAGGCACCAAACAAGGAAACCTAGATAACGTAAAACACATATAGGGCGTATAGATGAGGTCTTCTTTGTTGATGAGACGAAATAAAACAAGAGGGAGCCAGCGATGGATAGTGCGACCGTAAGCCGACAAGAGAAAGAAGTGAACGAAGAAGAGGAACAATGAAGGAGAAGTGTCCTGCGAGAGGAAAAACACAGTTCTAAGATTAGAAATCAAGGGAAAAAATATAAGGTTTTGGACTTTTGGGCTTACAATATTAGTTCCAAAACCGATTATAAAACATCACGTCAATTTGATTCTTTAGTGGGTGTTCACTCAAAATCAGGACCGAATCGATTCAAACCAATTTCAAATTTTGGGAATCGATTTTAATAGGAATCAGTCTCAGACTTTTTTTTCAGATAGGCTAGTCCTGAACCAAGTAGAACTGGTTTGGTTGCACACCCTTACAACCTCACCCGATCATGAATTCGCCACAAACCTTGGTCTAAATGATATAGTTGACTATGAATAAACACGAAAAACTCTCGCCCGATAATATTAGCGCTTACATCAGTTTCCGTCTCATGTTTGTAAAATGTTCTTTGGATGTTAATCCATAAATGAATAGCATGACTCATTAACTTAGGTGGTAAGGAATCTAGGTGGCAAGGAGGAGGATTTGGTTATTATTACATGTAATAACTTAAGTAACTTGTAACCTACTTGAGTAACAAGAAACATGTGACCAAATCCAAAAGCCATGATAACCAAATCTTAGACACTTAATGAGGGAATGAAGCATCAATTTACTTGGCAAGCTATCCAAGACCAATGATTACCAAGTCTTGGCATTAAATGAAAATGTATGACTCGCCTACTTTTGTGGCAATGGGAGATTTGGTATTGATTATAAGAGGATTTGGCTTGGAGAACAAAAAAGACAAGTCATGATTAAGGGAGGATTCACCAGCTTAAGCAGACCAATAAAGAAATTACACAAAAGTTATTAATCATCTCCTTAGAACCTAGGGTGCCACATCATCAAATTAGGCTGCTATACCATCAAACTAGTCTTGCCACTAAAGGAAAGTTTATTGGGCCACTTGTGAGGGTCATTTCATGAGGAAAGGTTTATAGATAAAAGACCCTCTCCCATTTTCACCACCATTGGCTTGCTTCTTCCTCTTATTCCCTCTCTTGCACTCTCCCTCTCTCTGGCTCACATTCACTCACTTGCCCTCACCGCTTAGCCGTTCTTGGCTAATCGCTAGCGTGTCGTTGGTTGTAAGTAAAATCCCTAACCCTCAGCTAGGACGATGATCTACGCTATTGGATTTGGATGTGTACTCACCATGCTTAGTTATGTGCATAATGAGGAATGTTTTGTATGGTGTGTTCATGTCCTTAGATGCATCATACCCCATATCATAGATAAGTCTTGCTCGGCCTTAGATGGGCATTGAGAGGTGTCAATTTGAGCCATGAGTAGTTTGGTCATGTTCTCCTTCGGGCTTAGTTGTGTACATGTTGATGAGTGTTTGCATGATATATTCATGTTTTTACATGCACAAGTATGATCATGCCTCAGGTCACAGACTAGTCTTACTCAGTTTTAGGATCGACGTTAAAGCGTGATGGATCCGAGCCTTGCTTAGTCTTAGATTAGTATCGAGGTGTGTCGATTTGAGTCTCACTTGGCTTTGGATTTATATTAAACGTGTCGGTTCATGCCATGAGTTTCGTGTCGTGCTCGACATATTAGTATAGTTATGATGTTATAAGTCATGGCATACAAACACTTGCATGAGCACGCCCTGGGTCTTGTTTGCATCAATATGAAAGATAAAAACAGGCTCGTGCAATGCATTATGTGTGGTCACAAAAATGGAAAATAAAAGCCATTGATGCTTCTTGGTAGTAGTTTTCGCTATGCCAAGGACAAATCATTGACTATGATGGTCCAGGAGCAATTCCTGAAGAGAATAATATCGATTTAGAATGAGGGATGATCCAAGAGCACGCCTCGAAGAGAACAATATTGGTTTGGGATGAGGGATGAGGGATGGTCCAAGTGCACGCCTTTATCCCAAACAACATGTGATGTTGCCTCGTTCATGAGAACAGGATGCCCCAAAGAAAGTTTCAAGATGCCGCTAGGCCATGAGCCCGATCTTGTGCCAAGCCATAAGCTAGCCCTAATCTCGATCAACTTGGCTTTGTGCCCAACTAGTCCTGGCCATGCACTGGGCCAGGATAGGCCACCAACTTAGCCATGTTAGTCAAGCTTGGCTACATACAGTCTCGCAGGGATGATCAAGTCTAGGGTGGGTAGGTTCTAGACGTTGCTCATATACCCTACTATATTATAATTGGTTTCTCTTTTTTTGGATCATGTACCTTACCTTATTTGCACTAGAACCTGTTTTAGCACTTACTCTATTTTTCTTAGGGTGTCAAAACTTGGTAGGGAGGGTCACTTAAGTGCCAAAAATTAAAAAAGTGACACTTAAGTGCAAAATCAGAACAAAATAAATCACTTAAGTGCCAATCCAGCCAAAATCCGACAAAATTGTTAACGTGGTGATTTTCTGGCGAAATAAGTGCAAAATAACGGCATTTTACACACTAACATGGCTAGACAATGCAAAAACGACGTCGTTTTGGTGCTAACGTAGTAAAAAAATTAATAAAATTAAATTTAAAACTAAATTTATTTAAAACATTTAAAATACAAATAGAAATATTTTTTTAAAAAAAATAGAAGGGGGAAGGGAGGTAGCTGAGGGCTGAGCCCTCGCCGCCGCGACCTCCTCAGTACCGTAAGGAAGGGTCGGCGACGGAGGGGGGCCCTCACCGGATCTAGGCAACAAGGGCTTGGGTGAGGGCTCGCGGGCCCTCGCCATCGATTGGCCAGGGGCCGGCGACCCCAGCCGACCCTCCCCCCTCGGTCGCCGGCCCTTCCCAACAGTGGTGAGGGCTCAGCCCTCAGCTGCCTCCCTTCCCCCCCCCCTTTTTAAATTTTTTAAATAAATTTAATTTTTAATTTAATTTAATTAATTTTTATATTAATTATTT
The DNA here is from genome assembly GCA_019915185.1 of Eucalyptus camaldulensis. NCBI lineage: Eukaryota > Viridiplantae > Streptophyta > Magnoliopsida > Myrtales > Myrtaceae > Eucalyptus > Eucalyptus camaldulensis. The sequence continues at coordinate 2,977,230 of JAHSVA010000008.1, forward strand.
ACCACATCAGCGTGTAAAACGATGTCATTTTGCATTTATTTCGCCAGAAAATTACCACGTCAGCATTTTGGTCAGCTTGACATTTAAATTGTCCATTTTGCTCTGATTTTGACACTTGAGTGTTACTTTCATAACTTTTATCGCTTAAGTGTCCATCCGTGCCAAGTTTTGGCACTCCAGGTATCCAATACTCATTTTTCTAATTCGGCTCCAAGGTCTATCCCGTTTGCATTAGAACCTTCTCTGCAATCGCCCAATATCCTATACAGCTTCAAACTTTACATAAATACGCAAGAAAACAACAACGTAATCCTCCTAATTTCTTGACTTCTAAGAACTTCTTGGGCCCAAACACTAGCGTAGTGATACCCGCAATGACAACAAGCTTGGGCACACCGAGACCAAGTAAGGCATTGCAAGTCAAACCCCTTTTGACCCTTTGATTTCACCTCTTGCCCAATTCAAAAACTAGCGAATTGCTACCATGGCAACGCAAATTAGCACTCTTGGTGGTTCTGGCAAGAGAAGAAGGGTTGAAGAGGAAGACGGAGGAGGAAGAAGAGAGTAGGAGTGAGGTGGGAGGCAGTCTTGGGAGGGAAGAATGAGAAGAAGCTTCACATGAGCTCTCTTCCACCCAATTCTCAGCATAAGACATCATCAAACCCACAAATAAAAAAACAAAAACAAAATGCGTGACAAGCACAAGAAAGAACAACCCACGACGTTCGATTGAAACTCTAAGAGAGAGTGAAACAACACTAGAGCAAGACACCGAACAAGGAAACTTAGATAATGTGAAACACATATAGGGCTTACAAATGAGATCTTCTTTATTGATGAGACAAAATAAAGCAAGAGGTAGCCAGCAATGGACAGTGTGACCGTGAGCCGACAGGGGAAGGAAGCAAGCGAAGAAGCGGAATGATGAAGGAGAAGTGCCATGTGAGAGGAAAAACGCAATTCTAATGTTAGAAATCAAGGAAAAATATATATATAGGTTTTGGACTCTTTGAACTTACAAAACTAGTTTCAAAACCAGTTCCAAAACAACCTGTTGGTCCGATTCTCTAGTGAGTATTCACTCGAAACCAGGGACCAGATCGGTTAAAACCAATTTCAAATGTTATTAGGCCACACCATCAAATTAGGGTGCTATACCATCAAACTAGCCTTGCCACTAAATGAAAGTTTATTAGGCTATTTGTGAGGGCCATTTAATGAGGATAGGTTTATAAATAAAAGACCCTCTCCCATTTTCATCGCCCTTGGCTCACTTCTTACTTTTATTCCCTCCCTTGTACTCTCCCTCTTTCTTGGCCCGCATTCGCTTGCTCGCCCTCACTGCTCAACCGTTCTTGGTTAACCGCCACCACTTCGTCAGTTGTAAGTAGAATCCTAACCCTCAGTTATGTGCATAATGAGGAATGTTTTGTATGGAATGCTCATGTCTTTAGATGCATAAGTCACAATCATGCCCCTGCTCATAGACAAGTCTCGCTCGGCTTTGGACAAGCATTGAGGGGTGTCGGTTTGAGCCATGAGTAGCTTCATCATGTTCTCCTTCAGGCTTAGTTATGTACATGTTGACAAGTGTTTGCATGATTTGTTCACGTTTTTGCATTCGTAAGTATGATCACGCCCCAAGTCACGAACGAGCCTTACTCGGTTTTGGGATCGACGTTGAACCGTGATGGATCCGAGCCTTGCTTGGTCTTAAATCAGCATCTAGGCGTGTCGATTTGAGCCTTGCTTGGTCTTAAATCAGCTTCAGATTGACGTTAAGCATGTTGGTTCAAGCCACGAGTTTTGTGCCACATTTGGCTTATTAGTATAATTATCATGTTATAGGTCATGGCATACACACACTTGCATGAGCATGCCCTCGGGCCTTGTTTGCATCAATTAATATGAAAGATAATGAACCGGCTCATGTAATGCATGATGTGTGGTCACATAAATGAAAAATAAAAGCCATTGATGCTCCTTGATAGTAGTTTTCGCTATGCCAAAAACAAATCCTTCACGAGGATGGTCCAGGAGCACACCCTGAAGACAACAATATTAGTTTAGGATGAGCGATGGTCCAATAGCACGCCTCAAAGAGAATAATATTGGTTTGAGATGAGGGATGGTCCAAGAGCAAACCTTAAACCCAAACAACGCGTGATGTTGCCTCGTTCATGAGAACGTGATGCCTTAGGGAAAGTTTTGGGATGCTGCAAGGAGTGGGCGATGTCTTTGAGAGAAACGGGAGGTCCCTTGAGAAAGGGTTGTTATTCAGGATGTTGCTCGATGGTGATGTCAGGCTCGAGGTCGGATGCCCTAGTTGATGTCAAGAAGCCCTTGAAAATACGGGAAGAACCGTTTGAGACGGTTAACGAGTCTTTTGTGCATGTTGATATGCATTGTTTGTTATGCTTGTTGACAAGCCAAAGGTAAGGCATAATTTGATTGTAAGTCAGAATTGATCACATGCACATAGTCGAGATGTAGCAATAGATTTACTATCGATCTACCATCTATCCATTAGCATGAATGATAATCGTATGCTATGTTCGATGACAAGATATCCTCCTATCTAAGGATTAGTGATTTTACTTACTAAGTTTTCAACTCCCTGTTTTTTTCCTTAAATTTGTAGATGTAGAAGTGTCACCATTTGGAGCCGAGGCCATGCTAGAGGAGATAGGAATCCCCTGACCTACAGTTGATAGAAGACTGATGTAAATAAGAAAGTGTTCATAGAAAAGTAAAGGGTTTGTAAATATATTGACACTAAATAGAAGTAGTGTGTTTCATGCTGTGTTTTCCTAATTACTTATTTGTTGTATTGTCTAGGAGATAGTTGTTGTACACGCTTCCACATACTCATAATAACAAGATAAAAATAACGGGTCGATAATCACTATCATACTGCCATTGCTTCGCCTAATGACAAAGTTAACTCCCTTAATTTTCATCTTTATGACCCTCTTCTCTCTTCCCCATGCACACGCGTGCATGAGCTCAACACCACCGCCAAGCTTGTGGCCGATTGGTAGAGCTTAATATAGTGTCATGCTCACCCCATATCGTAATTGTAACCATAGAAAGAGTTTTGGACTTGATCATGGGTTTCACTATAAGCGGGAAAAAATGTATTGAAAATACAAAGGAAGATGGTGTACTGTAATAATCATTAAAAACAAAAAAATAAAAAAGGAGAGAAAAATGATTTGAGATGTATAGATGCCATAGAGAGAAAAGCAACGAAATGAACGCACATGTCGAAAATAGATTTATAATAATGCTAAGTGAGAAAGAAGAAATAATTTGTTTATATTTGGACGACAGACTTGGAGGGATTTCGAAAAACTTCACGAGTCCCCCGTAATCCTTTCCCTCAATTCCGACAAGATAGTGTTTTTTGAATCGCCTCTCTTCCTGTTCGTCCGTTCCATCCTTTGGCCGCCATTGATACACGTTTGTCTGTTACGGACAAGATTGTAACAAGTCAGGTCCGAGGAACGGGTTGGATTCGACAAGATAAAGACCCTAAAACGAAATATCCGCGTCCACGACCAGGACTGAAGTGAAAAAGAAGAAGACGCCTGAAGGCTCAAAAGTCACTGTCGCAGCCAATGAAAGCGAACTGTCCTCCATGCAAACGTGGGAAGATTTCACTGGAAGTGAACGTACAACAACAATTAAACGAAACGAACGACCGCCACGCACCGATTGCCTGAACCTTCGGACAACCGATTATAGGACGCAGCAAAGGTGTCGTCTTCCTCGTCTTCCTCCTCCCATCATCTCAAACCCGACACTTGCTGCTTTCACGTTGTCTTCCGAGCTCTCTTTCATGGCGGGCGAAGGCAAAATCGCATGTCTCTTCATCTTTTTCCTCTGTCTCCGCCCATCTTCGGAGGCACAAACGTGGGTCAAGTCCGGTTACTTCTACGCCGGCAGCGAAATCCCGGTCTCGGACATCGATTCCTCCTTGTTCTCTCACCTCATATGCGCTTTTGCTTCCATCGACTCTTCGACCCATCCACTCTCCTTCAACTCCTCCTTTGAGCAAATCTTCTCCACCTTCACGAGCACCGTGAAACGGAAGAACCCTTCGATCACCACGCTGCTGTCAGTGTGGGCAGGTGGAGAGGATCCTTCAGCTTTCGCTTCGATGCTGGGCGATTCTTCTTCAAGAAGGTCCTTTATCGAATCCACGATAGAAAACGCAAGACTTTATGCGTTCAGTGGGATTGATCTCTTTGGGGTCTGGCTCGGTAGGAGCGTTAACATTACCAATTTGAGTGTTCTTTTGGGAGAGTGGAGAGATGGAGTAGATGCTGAATCAAGAAAATCCGGGAAACCTCGGTTGCTGCTAGTGATGGATGTTTATTGTCAACCCATTGTTGACTCTCTGAGTTTCCCACTTGATTCAATTCAGAGATATTTGGACTGGGTTCACCTAATTGCTTATGATAACCATCTGCCCACCAGGGAAAAGTTTGCCCTCCCTCATGCTGCTTTATTTGACCCCGCGAGCCATAACAACACAGACTTCTGCATAACTTGGTTGCTGACTAGAGGATTTCCTGCAAGAAAGCTAGTTCTGGGCTTGCCCTACCATGGCTATGCTTGGCAACTCAAGGATTCGAGCGGCGATGCCATTGGCCATCCAGCGGTGGGTCCTGCTGTCACGGCGGATGGGTCATTTGGATACAAGGCCATCAAATCATTTATCCGAGATTTTGGTTACGGAGCCAGTTCTGTTTATAATGATACATATGTGGTGAACTTTTACAGCAAGGGGTTGGTATGGATCAATTTCGATGATGTGGAGGCCATCCGAGCCAAAGTAACTTATGCCAAGGAAAAAGGGCTTCTTGGTTACAGTGTGTTTCAGATTAACAATGATCAGAACTGGGTTCTTTCCAGGACAGGTTAGGATAAGTACCTCAAAGGAATTCTTGATGACTGTTTTAAAGTATTATTGTATTGAAAATGTAGAACTAAATGCAATTCATGGACTTAACTGCCTTGTCAGCTCACGAATCTGGTGAAGATCAGCAAAAAAGGCGATGGGTCTGGCTAGTTATGCTTATTTCGATTGCTACAGTTGTCCTCCTTATATTGGGCCTGATATGCTACTTACAGAGGAGAAAATTGAAATCAGAAGGTACATTTTCTAAAGTTCACTGGAGGATTGTTATATCTCTGTGGTAATTGGGAACATTGACTTAGGATTCAGCAAACAAAGGATTAGAGTTCTAGATTCATTTTCTTTGTGTTTATTCTCAGGTATTTTGGGTGTAATAGAAGGATTCAGTAGGCAATTCAAGACTATGGTGTGTAAAGGTGAAAGTCTTGAGAGCAGTGCTACTAATCTGCAAACATTTGGTTATGCCACCCTCAGAGCAGCAACTGATAACTTCTCGAGTGAAAATAAGATTGGAGAGGGTGGATTTGGACCTGTTTACAAGGTAGGCCTTACTAAAGCTAATGATTTTCTTTTTGTTTCATTTGCAAATCATATGAAGCATGATTTAAGTGCCAGATTTGATCCTTTTGCTCAACAATATGTGTTTGTAGTGTTCAAATGTGAGCAAGGAAAATAACTCACCCCTTTTTCATACTCCTTTTGCTCAAGAATATGTGGTCTTTTTCGTGTATGGACTTGACTTAATACTGAGAATGTAAAAGTAATGGGACCTTGCTACCATTGCTACGAGAGAACGCAAATATTTCCATATGTTGATTGAAGGAATGCCAGCTTTATCTCCAGCAGCTACCAGCTGGTTAATTTATACCCTCAATTTCAATCACTTAGTCGGAATCAACCAGAGAGTACATCCCATTACGGTACATGTCCCCTCTAATTAAGCAGAAAGATTTGGCATCACAACCCAACATGATAAGCTTTATATATTTAGAGATGCAGCATAGGTTTATTCATGATGTGTGTGAGCTTGTAAGTTTCATTATAGGAGGTTGGACTTGGATGCATTCTCCTCAAATTCTGTTTTTCATTTATAATCCTTGAGTTATGTTACTTGTGTCATAGACAAAAAACTGTCTTCCAGCATAAACAGTGAAGTTTAGTTCCGAGTCTAGCGTGTTCAAGTGGAAGTCAGTTGCGCTGTACTGACTGTCGGCATCCCTGTTGCTCAGGGCAAGTTGCGTAAAGGACGGGACATTGCAATTAAAAGACTTTCAAAAACTTCGAACCAAGGGCTTGAGGAGTTCGAGAACGAAGTTATGCTTGCTGTCAGCCTGCAACACGTCAACCTCGTTCGCCTTCTTGGATTTTGCACTGACAGGGAAGAAAAGATGCTGGTCTATGAGTACATGCCAAATAAGAGCTTGGACTTCTACCTATTTGGTTAGACTTCTTTCATGCTTCTTACAATAGTCATTAAGCAAAACTCCAGTGTTTTCAAGTAACATCTAGTGTGATACTCCAAAAGGCTTAAATGGGTCCCCGGTTCTGCTACAATGGCTAGAGGCAGACCCTTTTAAGCATTTGGAGTACACATATGCAATGCTCTAATTTCACTTCTGGTTCTAATAATCTTCAGGTTTTAATGATGCAGATCCAATAAGGAAATATTTGCTGAATTGGGTGCAACGTGTTCATATCATAGAAGGCATTACGCAGGGGCTTCTTTATCTCCACGAATACTCGAATTTCACAATAATTCATCGAGATTTGAAAGCCAGCAATGTTCTGCTGGATGATGAAATGAACCCCAGGATATCAGATTTTGGTATGGCGAGAATATTTAGGAAGGATGACGCCGAGGCAAGTACCAGCCGAATCGTTGGGACTTAGTAAGCAAGCTAACTAGGCCCTCCTTGTTTTACCTCACAGATATTCACTCCTGCTTAAAACCTAATTTTGTTTTTGTATACAGTGGGTACGTTCCGCCAGAATACGTGAGGAAAGGCATATACTCAATGAAGTACGACGTCTATAGCTTCGGGGTACTGCTGTTGCAAATCATCAGTGGTAGAAGGACCTCATGTTACCACGGCCTTTCTGAAAATCTGAATCTTCTTGAATATGTAAGTAGAGATTATTCGTGATTCGAAATTTTCCAGGCTCAAATTTAGGAACATGAATGTTGACTTTTAACCAACTAGCATTCTTTATTTCAGGCATATGAGCAGTGGAAAGACGATAAATGCATGGAGTTCATTGACCCGTCTCTGGATGACTATTCATCATCGTGTAAGCTCTTGAGATGCATGCAAGTGGCTCTTCTATGCGTGCAAGAGAAGGCTGGGGACAGGCCCTCCATGTTGGAAGTCTCTTCAATGCTCAAGAATGAATCTTCAGCTGTGAACTCCCCCAAGAAGCCTGCATTTTCAATTAACAAAGATGAAGATAAAGATGAGGACGACAAGTGCTTGCTCAAGGAGGCAATTCATTCAGTCAATGATGCTTCAATTTCTGAATTGTTTCCTCGCTGATTATACATCGCAGGTGTCCAACGCTGTGAATACTAATACCATAAGAGAGAATCTTTATTTAATTATTTGGTTGCCCATTTGGGCCGGGAAAGGCCTTCCAAAACAGAGATAAGTTCTGGCACCAATTTTAATGGTAAACATTTCTTTATTTCTGTATGCATTTTCATCATCGTCCACCATTAGAGGATCTTACTATACTTCCTGGACACCGGACTTCACCCCATCAGACATAGACACAACTTTGTTCACTCACATCTTCTATGCTTTCCTCTCCCCAAGCAACATCACCTTCAAGTTCGAGCTCTCGGAGCCAACGGCAGTGGCTCTCGAACTTCATGAGCACCCTCCGTTTTGCGAGCCCACCGGTCAAGACCCTCCTCTCAATTGGCGGTTCTGGAGACATTCCAGCCGCTCTCTTGGCCGAGATAGCTTCATGCCCTTCCTCAAGAAAAGTCTTCATTAATTCTTCAATGGAGGTTGCTGTTAAAGCTCATAAAAACAACAATCAAAACAGAAAATTTTTTGTTGTTTGAGAGAGAAAGAAGATAAAAAAAAAAAATACAGAGCATAGCACTTCATACGTCTTGTGTGAAGGAAAAAAAACTGTCGAGTACAACAACTAAATACAAAGTAGAAACTGCTCACGTACGTGCAACACATAACTGCACACAAATGTGCTATTAACTTCCTAGAAAATAGCAAAAACACTAAATGCATAACTAAATAAACTTGGCTGTTTTTTTAATAAATAAATTTAAAAAACATAGGAAAACAGAGGAAAATATGATAGAAAACAGCAGCTGAACAATTCCAACAAACTCCTCCTTAGATCAGTAGCTGTTGCAGATTCATATTTTCTCTCTTAACAGCTCAAATCTTCCAGCCTGAAGTGGTTTTGTGAACATATCTGCAAGCTGATCTTCAGATCTACAATAGACAAACTTAATTTTGCCAATTTATTGCACCTCATGTAGAAAGAAAAATTTGACTTTGAAATGCTTGGTTTTGCCATGGAAAACTGAATTCTGAGATATTGCTAAAGCAACCTGATTATCCATATTAACTTCAATGCAATCACTAAAATTCAACCACAGATCCTTCATTATCTTCTTCAGCCACAAAGCTTGATTTATAACTGCAGTAGCTGCTATAAACTCAGCCTCTGCTATGGACTGAGCTACAATCTCTTGCTTTTTGGAACACCAGGAGAAACAAGCAGAACTAGGACTGAAACAATACCCAGACGTACTTTTCATGTCATCCACTAAACCAGCCCAGTCACTATCAGAAAATCCTTGTAAATTAAACTTCTGACCTTTCTTGAACTTCACACCAAAGAACAATGTTCCTTTGAGATATCTCAAGACCCTTTTTGCTGCAATCAAATGTAACTGATCAGGACTACTCATAAACCTGGATAAAACACTCACAGCAAATAGAATATCTGGTCTGGTTGTTGTAAGATACATAAGACACCCAATCAAACTTCTATACATAGAAGCATCTACTGCATCTGTTCCATCATTCTTCTGCAACTTCTCTTTAGCAACCATAGGAGTGCTTACACTTCGACAATCTTCCATCTGAAACTTCTTTAAAATTTCATTCATGTATTTTTTCTGATAGATAAAGATCTCATATGAAGCATGTTTGACTTCCAAACCCAAAAAATAAGCAATTTTTCCCAAGTCTGATATCTCAAAAACTGCAAATAGATCTTGCTTCACCTTCTCTATCATTCCATATCATTCCCCGTCACTAATAGATCATCTACATAAAGTGACAGAATTACAACACTGTGATTCACCTTCTTGACATAAAGAGTGAACTCACTTAAGCTTTTTACAAAGCCAAAATCCTGCAAATATCGATCTATATTCCCATACCAAGCTCTTGGAGCCTGCTTCAGTCCATATAGAGCTTTCCTCAACCTGTAGACACTCTCTTCTTGCCCTTTGGTATTGAAGCCTTCAGGTTGTTCAACAAAAATCTCCTCCTCAAGCTCTCTATTCAGAAATGCAGACTTGACATCTAACTGAAATATAGGCCACCCCTTCTCTGCTACAATAGCTAACAGTAACCTTATTGTATCAAGTCGTGCAACATGAGCAAATGTTTCAGAATAGTCTACTCCCCATATTTGTGCATAGCCTTTCACCACCAGTCTAACTTTGTGTTTATTGACAGAACCATCAAGATTAAGTTTTGTTCTAAACACCCACTTAACCCCAATCACATTCTTATCAGATGGTCTATCAACAAGCTCCCATGTGTGGTTTTTTTGGATCATTACAATCTCCTCTTGCATTGTTGCAATCCACCTCTGATCCTCCTTAGCTTCCACAAAGTTAGATGGTTCGAGCATTGCCACATTGCTTCTTTCATAGATTTCAGCAAGTGACCTTGTGCCTCTCACTGGTAAATCATCCACACTGTCTTCCAATCCATCTATAACTTTATCGACCTCCACATCTATTGCATTTTTTTTTCGAACTATTACTGTTCTGCACTCTTTCCTTTCATCCGATTCCATTCATCTTCCTCTAGAAAAACAACATATCTGCTTACAGTCATCTTCCCTGTCGTAGGGTGAAAAATTCTATAAGCCTTTGATTGGAGATTGTACCCAATGAAGATTCCAAGCTCTGCTTTCTTATCCAGCTTGTCCCTCTTGACCTCAAGAACATGAGTATAACACAAACACCCAAAAACCTTCAAATTTTTCACAAATGGTTTAATACCATACCAGACTTCAAAAGGTGTTGACCTCTCTAAGGCTTTGTGGGCAATCTGTTCAACAGGAACACTGCAGTATTAGTTGCTTCAACCTAGAACTTCTTAGGTAACTTCTTCTCATGCATCATACATCTAGCCATCTCCATAATGCTTCTATTTTTCCTCTCACTGACCCCATTCTATTGAGGTGAATAGGGAGCAGTGAACTGATGCACAATTCCTGCTTGCTCACAATTCAACTTAAACTTGTGAGCAGTATACTCAGAACCATTATTAGACCTGAGCATTTTAATTTTCTTCCCACTCTGACTCTCAACTAAGGCTTTAAACTTCACAAACACATCAGCAACTTCAGACTTGGCTAGCAGAAAATAAATCCAACTCATCCTAGTCATATCATCAGTGAAGGTAATTAAATACTTGCTACCATTGAGAGAAGACTCAGACATAGGTCCACACAGATCTATGTGGACTAGTTGCAGCTTCTCACATGCTCTCTAGCCTCCTCCTTTGAAAGGAAATCTGGCTTGCTTGCTAAGAAGACAAGTTCTGCACTGTGGAAATTCCTCCTCCAAACTTGGCAAGTTATCTACCAAGCTATTTCTCTACATAAATGACATGCTCTTCCTATGAACATGCTCAAGTCTTTTATGCCATAGCTCTGCATTTTCTTCTTTGCACTTTAAAGCCATTTGTTGCATCTCTTGTGGCTTGAACATGAAACTCTTATCCCTCATTGGGATTCTTAGCACTTCTTTGCTATCTGCATTATTAATAAGACATTCCTTCCCTTTGAACTTCACTTTATAGCCATTCTCAACTAATTGACCAACACTTAACAAATTCTGGTCAATGTTTGGCACAAAAAGAACATCATTAATCAGCTTCACCTTCTGATTTCCTTTAATAGCCATTGTACCCTTCCCTTGCACTTCGATATACTATCCATTGCCAATTCTGACTTTGGACTTGACTAACCTGTCTAAACTCCTAAACAGCTTCGAATTGCCAGTCATATGATTGGTACAGCCACTATCCACCAGCCATGCATCATTCCCAACAGAAGATTCAAAAAAAGAAGCTACAAACAAGTGTTCTTCCTCAGTTTCATTCACTACTACTTGTGTTTTTCCAGCTTGCTGGTAATTTTTTTCTTTACAGATGGCTTCCATGTGACCCAACTTGTGACATCTTCTACATCTAGCATCAGGCTTTCTCCAACATCTAAAAAATTGATGATTAGTTCCACCATAATATTGACAAGGCTTTTTGTTCATCTTCCATTTGCTAGACCCACTAGAATTTCCTTCTTTTGCTACAAACTTGGAGTCACCAGCATTTTCTCTGGACTGAATCCATTTCTTCCATTTGCCTCCATCATTTGACTTTATTTTAGCTTGCAGCGCACCCTCTACAAACTCTTCTCTCCTCATCAGTCTTCTATGCTCCTGTGCCTATAGAGCATTTAACAATTCTGCAAGCTTCATATCAGCTAAGTCTCTTGTATTTTCCATAGAAGCTATGGTGGCTTCAAACTTCTCTGGAAGAGATATCAGGATCTTCTGAACAAGCCTTTCATCCTTCAAGTCAGTCGCTAAAACTCTGATTTTTTCAGCTATCCCAACCAACCTATCAGAGTACTCCTTCACTGACTCTGAATCCTTCATTTGATGTCTCTCAAACTCCCTCAAGAGATTCAGCACCTTCATGCCTCTTATCTTCTCATCTCCCTTGTCAAGACTTTGCCTTGGCCTTCCTTGTGATTCTCTCTTTATGGTACTTTATCTGATTCAAGGTCGAATTGTTTGAAAGTGGAGCAACCTCATAATCATTCTCCACAACCTCCCATAAATCATGACCCTCCAAGAATGCCGTCATCTTGACAGCCCAAGCCTGATAATTTTCCCCAGTAAAGACTGGAGCAACCATTGTAGAGAATCCACTCGATCCTGCCTCCATCAGCTTTTTCTTTGCAGATTGGAAGCAATCCTCACTCACTTACCCTCACTTCACAGTCCCTTAAGATCCCACAAATGCTCTGATACCAATGTTAAAGCTCATAAAAACAACAATCAAAACAGAAAAATTTTTGTTGTTTGAGAGAGAAGATAAAAAAATAATAATAATAATAATAAATAGAGCATAGCACTTCATACATCTTGTGCAAAGGAAAAAAACTGTCGAGTACAACAACTAAATACAAAGTAGAAATTGCTCACATATGTGCAACACATAACTGCACACAAACGTGCTATTAACTTCCTAAAAAATAGCAAAAACACTAAATGCATAACTAAATGAACTTGGTTGTTTTTTAATATAAAAAAAATAGAGGAAAACAGAGGAAAATATGACAGAAAACAGCAGCTGAACAATTCCAATAGTTGCAAGGAAGTTTGCATTTGATGGGCTTGACCTTGACTGGGAATGGCCTAAAAACCCAAAGGAGATGGAGGATTTGGCCCACTTGTTGAGGGAATGGAGGCTTGAGATCATCAAAGAGGTCCGAGCCACCGAGCAACCTGTTGTTAACCACCGTGGTGTACTTCGCCTCCGACTTCTTCCTCGTTGCGGTGTACCGCATGTACCCAGTGGCGGCCATTAGGAAGAATTTGGACTGGATCAACGCCATGTGCTACGATTATCACGGGGCATGGGACCCCTCTGCCACGGGCGCCCAAACTGCATTCTTCGACCTAAAGAGCAATCTGAGCTCGATCCACGGACTCAAGTCTTGGCTACAGGCAGGGCTGCCCAGAAAGCAGGTGGTCATGGGCTTGCCCCTTTACAGAAGGTCGTGGGAACTCAAGGACCCAAATGTCACCGAGATCGGCGCCCCGGCAGTGAAGGCAAGCCCTAGGGGTGCCATGCCTCTTTACTCTAATGTATTATCGATATTAGTCTGCCAAGCAATCAATTAACCCGTCTAATAGAATACTAGCAAACTGTCTCTCTACGTTATTTGTTCCCATAAGCATAGTGATTATATATGTCGAGGGATGATCAATTGGTCAAAATCACCCTTACCACTTACTTGCTCTTGATCCCCTCAGGTGGAATTATTAGGTCGAGAGTGGATAAATTGTGTGAACCTGTCCCTTATGCTCTAAGTAATGACTCGGGCATATAAGGAAGTTAAGAAAATGAAATAAAAATTTTACCCTTAGTCGATAAAGCAAAAATGAAAAGAGAAGGAGAGCCAACCCCATAATTTAGAAAGTGCATGAGGGTGCTTGCACAGGCCAATTTACAGACAATTTCTTCGTCATTTGTGTTTTTTTTTTACCCACAATACTCTAAAAATAATGAAGCAGAGGCATTATACCCATCCATCAAATGGCCAGGGACCTTGGGAAGCCATAAGGAAGAAACAGACTCCAACTCCAACTCCATTCAATATGGAGGGAAAAAACTAGTGATCTAAGATCGTTCTGATACAAAGTTAGTCCTTTTCCATACTTTGTGTATCTAAATTGGTTTGGCATTTAGATTTGTAATGCGCATACCTGTGGATGATCTAAGAGCACGCCTTTACCCCAAGTGGCACATGACGTTGCCTTGTTCATGAGAACAGGATGCCCCGGGAAAAGTTTCAGAATGTGCCAGGAGTGGGTGATGTCTCTAAGAGAAATAGGAGGTTCCTTGAGGAAGGGTTGTTAATCAAGATGCTACCCAGTGGAGATGTTAGGCTTGTGGTCGGATGCCCTAATTGATGTTAGGAAGCCTTCCAAAATATGGGAAGAACCGTTTGAGATGGTTAATTAATCTTCTGTGCATGTTAATATGCATTGTTTGTTATGCTCGTTGACAAGCCGAAGGTAAGACATATTTTGATTGTAAGTCGGTATTGATCACATACATATAGTTGAGGTGTAGCAATAGATTTGCTATTGATCTACCATTGATGCACTAGCATGAACGATAATCGTATGCTATGTTCAACAACGAGACGTCTTCCTATCTAAGAATTAGTGATTTTACTTACTAAGTTTTCGACTCCCCATTGTTTTTCTCAAATTTATAGGTATGGAAGTCGCACTCTTTGGAGCTGAGGCTATGCTAGATGAGATAGGAATCTCCCAACCTACAATTGATAGAAGATTAATGTAAATAAAAATGTGTACGTAGAAAAGAGTAGAAAAGAGTTTATAAAAATATTGACGCTGAATAACAGTAGTGTGTTTCGTGTTGTGTTTTTCTGACTACTTAATTGTTGTATTGTCTAGGAGATAGTTGTTGTACACATTCTGTTTGCTTATAATATATAAATAAATAAAAATATTTAAAAAAAAAAAAAAAAACGGCTTGGCAATCACTATCTTACTGTCATTGCTTCACCCAATGACAAAGTTAACTCAATTTTCATCTCTATGACCCTTTTACCTCCCTCTCTCCATGCGCACGCATGCATGAGCTCAACACCACCACCAAGCTTGTGGCTGATTGGTAGAGCTTAATATATTGTCACGCTCGCCCCATATCGTAATTGACCATAGAAAGAGTTTTTGACTTGATCATGGGTTTCACTGTCAGCAAGAAAAAACGTATTGAAAATACAAAGGAAGATGGTGTATTGTAATAATCATAAAGAAAAGAGAAAAATGATTTAAGATGTATAGATGCCATCGAGAGAAAAGCTACTAAATGAACGCACGTGTCAAAAATAGGTTTATAATAATGCTAAGTGATTTGTTTATATTTGGACGACAGACTTGGAGGGATTTCGAAAAACTTCAGTATTCCCCCGCAATCCTTTCCCTCAATTCCGACGAGATAGTGTTTTCTGGAATCGTCTCTCTTCCTGTTCATCCGGTCCATCCTTTGGCCACCATAGATACATATTTGTCCGTTTTCGGACAAGATTGTAACGAGTCAGGTCCGATGAACGGGTTGGATGCGGCAAGACAAAGACCGAAAACGAAACATCCGCGGCCGCGACCGCGACCGCGACCGCGACCGAACAAGAAGAAAGAGCCCTGAAGGCTGAAAAGTCAGCGTCGCACCCAATGAAAGCGAACTATCTTCCATGTAAACATGGGAAGATTTCCCGGAAAGCGAACGTACGGACAACCGATTATAGAACACGGCAAACGTGTCGTCTTCCTCCGCCCATCGTCCGCCACTTTCTGCTTGCACGTTGTCTTCCGAGCTCTCTTTCATGGCGGGAAAAGGCGAACTCGCGTCTTTCTTCATCTTTTTCCTTTGCCTCTACCCATCTTTGGAGGAGCAAACGGGGGTCAAGTCCGGCTACTTCTACGCCGGCAGCGAAATCCCGGTCTCGGACATCGATTCCTCCTTGTTCTCTCACCTCATATGCGCTTTTGCTTCCATCGACTCTTCGGCCCATCCGCTCTCCTTCAACTCCTCCTTTGAGCAAATCTTCTCCACCTTCACGAGCACCGTGAAACGCAAGAACCCTTCGATCACCACGCTGCTGTCAGTGTGGGCAGGCGGAGAGGATCCTTCCGCTTTCGCTTCGATGCTCGGCGAGTCTTCTTCAAGAAGGTCCTTTATCGAATCCACCATAGAAAAGGCAAGGCTTTATGCGTTCAGTGGGATTGATCTCTTTGGGGTCTGGCTCGGTAGGAGAATTAACATTACCAATTTGAGTGTTCTTTTGGGAGAGTGGAGAGATGGAGTAGATGCCGAATCGAGGAAATCCGGGAAATCTCGGTTGCTGCTAGTGATGGGTGTATATTGTCAGTCCATTGTTGACTCTCTGAGTTTCCCACTTCACTCAATTCAGAGATATTTGGACTGGGTTCACCTAATTGCTTACGATTACCATCTCCCTACCAGGGAAAAGTTTGCCCTCCCTCATGCTGCTTTATTTGACCCCGCGAGCCATAACAACACAGACTTCTGCATAACTTGGTTGCTGACTAGAGGATTTCCTGCAAGAAAGCTGGTTCTGGGCTTGCCCTACCATGGCTACGGTTGGCAGCTCGAGGATTCGAGCGGCGATGCCATTGGCCATCCAGCGGTGGGTCCTGCTCTCATGGCGGATGGGGCATTTGGATACAAGGCCATCAAATCATTAATCCGAGATTTTGGTTACGGAGCCAGTTCTGTTTATAATGGTACATATGTGGCGAACTTTTACAGCAAGGGGTTGGTATGGATCAATTTCGATGATGTGGAGACCATTCGAGCCAAAGTAACTTATGCCAAGGAAAAGGGGCTTCTTGGTTACAGTGTGTTTCAGATTAACAATGATCAGAACTGGGTTCTTTCCAGGACAGGTTAGGATAAGTACCTCAAAGGAATTCTTGATGACTGTTTTAAAGTATTATTGTATTGAAAATGTAGAACTAAATGCAATTCATGGACTTAACTGCCTTGTCAGCTCAAGAAGCCGGTGAAGATCAGCAAGAAAGGCGATGGTTCTGGCTAGTTATGCTTATTTCGATTGCTATAGTTGTTCTCCTTATATTTGGCCTGATATGCTACTTACAGAGGAGAACATTGAAATCAGAAGGTACATTTTCTAAAGTTCAATGGAAAATTGCTATATCTCTGTGGTAATTGGGAACATTGACTTAGGATTCAGCAAACATTCTAGATTTATTTTCTCTGTGTTGATTCTCAGGTATTTCAGGTGTAATAAAAGGATTTAGTAGGCAATTAAAGACTATGGTGTGTAAAGGTGAAAGTCTTGAGAGCAGTGCTCCTAAGCTGCAAACATTTGGTTATGCCACCCTCAGAGCAGCAACTGATAACTTCTCGAGTGAAAATAAGATTGGAGAGGGTGGATTTGGACCTGTTTACAAGGTAGGCCTTACTAAAGCTAATGATTTCCTTTTTGTTTCATTTGTAAATCATATGAAGCATGATTAAGTGCCAGATACGGTCCTTTTGCTCAATAATATGTGTTTGTAGTGTTCAAATGTGAGCAAGGAAAATAACTCACCCCCTTTTTCATACTCCTTTTGCTTAAGAATATGTGGTCTTTTTCGTGTATGGACTTGACTTAATACTGAAAATGTAAAAGTAATGGGACCTTGCTACCATTGCTACGAGAGAATGCAAATATTTCCACATGTTGATTCAAGGTATGTCTGCTTTATCCCCAGCAGCTACCAGCTGGTTAGTTTATACTCCCAATTTCAATCACGTAGTTGGAATCAACCAGAGAGTACATCCCATTAAGGTACATGTCCCCTCTAATTAAGCAGAAAGATTTGGCATCACAACCCAACACAATAAGCTTGATATATTTAGAGATGCAGCATAGGTTTCTTTATGATGTGTGTGAGCTTGTAAGTTTCATTATAGGAGGTTGAACTTGGATGCATTCTGCTCAAGTTCTGTTTTTCCTTTATAATCCTTGGGTTATGTTACTTGTGTCATAGACAAAAAACTGTCTTCCAGCATAAACAGTGAAGTTTAGTTCCGAGTCTAGCATGTTCAAGTGGAAGTCAGTTGCCCTGTACTGACCATCAGCATCCCTGTTGCTCAGGGCAAGTTGCCTAAAGGACGGGAAATTGCAATAAAGAGACTTTCAAAAACTTCGAACCAAGGGCCCGAGGAGTTCAAGAACGAAGTTATGCTTGCTGTTAGCCTGCAACACGTCAACCTTGTTCGCCTTCTTGGATTTTGCACTGACAGGGAAGAAAAGATGCTGGTCTATGAGTACATGCCAAATAAGAGCTTGGACTTCTACCTATATGGTCAGACGTCTTTCATGCTTCTTACAATAGTCATTAAGCAGAACTCTGATGTTTTCAAGTAACATCTAGTGTGATACTCCAAAAGGCTTAAATGGGTCTCGCGTTCTGCTACAATGGCTAGAGGAGGCAGACCCTTTTAAGCATTTGGAGTACACAAAGGTATGCAATGCTCTAATTTTGCTTCTGGTTCTAATAATCTTCAGGTTTTAATGATGCAGATCCAATAAGGAAATATTTGCTGGATTGGGTGACACGTGTTCATATCATAGAAGGCATTACACAGGGGCTTCTTTATCTCCACGAATACTCGAATTTCACAATAATTCATCGAGACTTGAAAGCCAGCAATGTTCTGCTAGATGATGAAATGAACCCCAAGATATCAGATTTTGGTATGGCGAGAATATTTAGGAAGGATGACGTCGAGGCAAATACCAGCCGAATTGTAGGGACTTAGTAAGCAAGCTAACTAGGCCCTCCTTGTTTTACCTCACAGATTCTCCTGCTTAAACCAATTTTTGTTCTTGTATACAGTGGGTACGTTCCGCCAGAATACGTGAGGAAAGGCATATACTCAATGAAGTATGACGTCTACAGCTTTGGGGTACTGCTGTTGCAAATCATCAGTGGTAAAAGGACCTCATGTTACTACGGCCTGAACGAAAATCTGAATCTTCTCGAATACGTAAGTAGAGATAATTTGTGATTCGAAATTTTCCAGGCTCCAATTTAGGAACATGAATTTTGACTTTTAACCAACTATCATTCTTAATTTTAGGCATATGAGCAGTGGAAAGACGATAAATGCATGGAGTTCGTTGATCCGTCTCTTGATGACTCTTCATCATCCTGTAAGCTCTTGAGATGCATGCGAGTGGCTCTTCTATGCGTGCAAGCGAAGCCTGGGGACAGGCCCTCCATGTTGGAAGTCTCTTCAATGCTCAAGAATGAATTTTCAGCTGTGAATTTCCCCAAGAAGCCTGCATTTTCAATTAACAAGGATGAAGATGAAGATGAGGATGACAAGTGCT
Source organism: Eucalyptus camaldulensis (assembly GCA_019915185.1). Taxonomy (NCBI): domain Eukaryota; kingdom Viridiplantae; phylum Streptophyta; class Magnoliopsida; order Myrtales; family Myrtaceae; genus Eucalyptus; species Eucalyptus camaldulensis. Next base: position 2,996,122 of record JAHSVA010000008.1, read on the forward strand.
TGCTCCAGGAGGCAATGCATTCAGTCAATGATGCATCGATTTCTGAATTGTTTCCTCGCTGATTATACCTTGCAGGTATCCATACCATAGAGAGAATCTTTTGTTAAATTATTTGGTTGCCCGGTACTTCGTTTGGCCCGGGAAAGGTTTTTCAAAAAGAATAAAGAAACATAGATGAGTTGAGGCATTATTTTCCCAATTTTAATGGTTGACATTTTCTTATGTCTGTATATATTTTTATCCTCTAGAGGCAGTCCAGTGTTCATTCTTTAGTCTTGTAACCTATTAAACGATGAATAACCCTCAGGTATATAGGCTCTGGGGTCTTCAAGCTACAATTGTCACTTGGATCTTGATTACTTTTCTTTTTATTCCGTTTATTTTTTACTCTGTCTTGTCCCTGTTCTTGATGGATTAGTGATGAAAAAAATCAAATAGACTAACCCGTAGAATAGGGTCAAGGCGGCCTTCTTTTTATCTCCGAGAAAACCAATCTCTTTGAGTCCACGAATCTTATAAATAGATAAGTCTAGAGTCGAAACTCAAACAAGATTGTTCGCGCCCGATGATGCTGTTCTTACATTATATCGTGCATCACATATGCGTGCGTTCTTTGACACCAACCCCGTCGAGCCGTCTCCATGATACCGAAACGTAAAAAACTCAAGATATCAGCAAAGTCTGAAACTTGTGCAGCGGTTCGGCCATAAGATAAGCGGTTCATATCCATTTGACCGCATCAAACTCAGTCACCCACCATTCCAAAGAAGTAAATATTCAAACACAGCTTTGTTTTTCACGTATAGATCCTAGAACAGCTCTTGTCCAGCTGCCACTTGTCCTTCTCTCAGGCGACTAAGCACGCCTGCAGACGCTCGCTCATGCGAGACAAACGTTGAATTGTTTCTGCCTTTCTGTTTCCCCGTTTGTCTCGTTAGGAATTGTTCATATGCTAAAGTGGGTAATCGAAAGGGCAGTTTATTCGTAAAGGAAAACCATTTGGCCTCACTTTGTAACTCGAGAAATGTGACTGTAATCAGTCGTGTTACATCTCCTTAGCAATTATCGAATTTGACCTATGCTTGTAGACAATGAACAGGGGGGAAACTTTTTTGGATTGTTCATTACTCTCGTACTTATCACACAAGTACGATTCGAAATTAGCACAAGAAATTCTTGTTTCAAAGCTAGACCAATTAAATATCTACCTTGAACCAAATGGGATTTTTGTAGACATTTTTAGATTGTTAGGTGATTTGTGTGATGCCATGAATATATATGTATTTATTTTGATTTCACCACGACATATTCATATAAGATCATGTACAAATTACTTCGGAATGGTCTTATTAATAATGGTTTGTTTGTACAGTTTTTAACCAAGTGACAACTCTAGACAAGAATTTGGTAATATCTCCCAAGAAACAACTCCTCTGGAATAGTCTTATTAATAATGGTTTGTCTATATAGTTCTTGACCATGTAACAAGCCTAGACAAGAACTTGGTAATAGGGAAAAGTGTTAAAAAAAGTCATAAACCTTTTGTATTTGTGCCAATTTAGTCATAAACCTTTTTTTTTTACTAATTAAGTCATAAACATTTTTATGTTGTGTCAATTCAGTCTTTTCCAATCAATTTTGGCCGGATTTTGCTGACTAGATGTCGGCCGGCTGACATGGCTTGATCAGTGCTGACGTAAACAATTTTTAATAATATTTTAATATTTTTGAATTTTTTTCTTTTTTTCTTTTTCTTTTTTTCTTTTTTCTTTTTTTTTTTTTTCCTTCTCCTCCTTCTTCCTCTGCTCAGTCACCTTGACCTCGTTGGCCACCTTGCTAGTGGCCGCAAGGGCAGCCTCGCACTAGGCAGCAAGGCTCACCCTCGCCTGCTCGATGCAAGACCGCCCTCGAGGCCTAGGCAGCGAGGCTCGCCCTTTCTGGATCTGGCGAGGGTAGAGCCTCGCCCATGGCAGCATCGAGCGGGCAAGCCTCGTTAGCAATGGTTGAGGCTCGACCCTCGCCAGATCTACTGAGGGCGAGTCTCGCCGCCCAGCACGAGGCTGCCCTCGAGGTCACTAGTGAGGAAGGAGAAGGAGCAAAAAAAAATAATAAAAATATTCTAAAATATTCTAAAAAATTAAATTTTTATTAAAAGTTGTCCACGTCAGCTGGCCGATGTCCAATCAGCAAAATCCGGCCAAAATTGGCTGGAAAGAACTAAATTGACACAACATAAAAAAGATCTAGGACTTAATTGGCACCAAAAAATGGTTTATGACTAAATTTGCACAAATACAAAAGATTTAGGACTTTTTTTAACACTTTTCCCTTGGTAATATCACCCAAGAAACCTTGTTTAGCTTCTCAGAATCTATGGGAGGCACATCAGGACAAAACTAAACCGTCCAAAACTAAACCTTAAGCTAACCATTATCTCCCTATAAATATGCACTTTCCAATCAAACACCAATGATCTGAATGCATTTGATCATATGCCCTCTTGAAAAAGAATGGCAAAGTCCACCCTTTTGCCTTTCCTTTGCATGGTCTTCTTCTTGCTCATGGCCATGCCTTCCATTGATGCAACAGCTTCATCATCATCATCATTTTCCACCATTAAAGGATCTTATTACACTCCCTGGACACGGGATTTCACCCCATCAGACATAGACACAACTTTGTTCACTCACATCTTCTATGCTTTCCTCTCCCCAAGCAACATCACCTTCAAGTTCGAGCTCTCCGAGTCGACGGCAGTGGCTCTTTCGAACTTCACGAGCACCCTCCGTTTTGCGAGCCCACCAGTCAAGACCCTCCTCTCCATTGGCGGTTCTGGAGACGTTCCAACCGCGCTCTTGGCCGAGATAGCTTCATGCCCTTCCTCAAGAAAAGTCTTCATCAATTCTCAATGGAGGTTGCAAGGAAGTTTGGGTTTGATGGGCTTGACCTTGACTGGGAATGGCCTAAAAACCCAAAGGAGATGGATGATTTGGCCCACTTGTTGAGGGAAGGAGGCTTGAGATCATCGAAGAGGCCCGAGCCACCGAGCAGCCCCCGCTGTTGTTAACTGCCACGGTGTACTTCGCCTCCGACTTCTTCCTCGATGCGGTGTACCGCATGTACCCCGTGGCGGCCATTAGGAAGAATTTGGACTGGATCAATGCCATGTGCTACGATTATCACGGGGCGTGGGACCCCTCTGCCACGGGCGCCCAAGCCGCATTCTTCGACCCAACAATCTGAGCTAGATCCACGGGCTCAAGTCTTGGCTACAGGCAGGGCTGCCCGCAAAGCAGGTGGTCATGGGCTTGCCCCTTTACGGAAGGTCGTGGGAGCTCAAGGACCCAAATGTCACCGAGATCGGCGCCCCGGCAGTGAAGGCGGGCCCTGGGGGCGGCATGCTTCCTTACTCTGACGTGCAAGTGTTCAATAGGAATTATAGCGCCACCGTGGTATACGACACGGAGACGGTGTCGACCTACTCCTTCGCCTGGACATCTTGGGTCAGTTACAATGATGTTGCCTCAGCGATGGTGAAGATTGGATTGGCACAAGCCCTTGGGCTTCGGGGATATTTCTTCTGGGCCCTCATTTATGAAACTAAATGGCAAATATCATCCTAAGGTATGACATTTATGTCCACTCAAAAATTTGTGCTTTGGTAATATTAAAGCGCCATTTTGAAGTTTTTGATGGAAAAAAAATTATTTTAGAGTTCTAATCTTTAATTGGAATTTTTATTTTGGATTTGTCTTATGCAGCATCCAGAGAGCAGATTCTTGATGATTGAAGATTCAACTTTTGTAACTCTTGCATATCTCCAGCGACTTCAAGTCTACTGGAAGCTCTTCAAGACTTCAAGTCATATACATTTCTCATTATTCATCCACCTATGTAATCTCAGGCAGCACCAAAGCCAAATTAAGATTTTTTTTATAATAACCGTGCGTGATGGATTTATTGCTGAGTTGTTTTTACTTTGATTTGATTCGGTAATCTAACTTGTTTGAGTTGTTTTTAGATGTTGTCTGTTGAAAGAATCCCGACACCGTTGTTCTCTTGTATTTATAATATATGAACTTCTTCGAATGGAATGGTATTAATTCAAAATTCAGTGCATTTATATCGATCCAAAGAAGTATATTTGAATCGATAATTGGATCGATAAGAACAACAACCTGGCAATCCCCAAATGATGGTCTCAGCAGGAGCATGTGTTTACCCTGTTAATTTTTAAAGCCTTACATTTCTCATGGGATAGGACCCTACTCGAGAAGCGGATTGGATTAGATGAAATGTTTCTTGGTCATTTCACGCTAAAATGGATACTTGATGAGCTAATGATCCAAATTTTAGTTGTGTTTTATCGATCAATGCCCTCGTAGCCGTCTGAAAATACAAAGGAATGTAGTCACATTGCATGCATAATAGAAAATTTTAGTTTCCAAACAAATTTAATATTACCTTTATCCATTATACCAAAGGTATTTTTCTTCTTAGGTTTTGTTTGCTTCACGGAAAATGAATAATTTGAAAAATGTTTTTCTCAAAATAATTGATTATGTCGATTATGACAATGAATTAATAAAAAAATATTTTCATCTTGTACAAAAATGTTTAAACATAAATTGTCTTTGATAATCAAAATAGTTTTCATTAACTAATTATTTTAAGCGAAATAAACTATTTTTTTCAAACAATTTTTAAAATTATTTATTTTCCGTGAAATAAACGGAGATTTGTATTACATTTGTTGAAGTTAGAATTGAGAACCACGAGCTTGATTTTTACCTTGCTTGGTAATCCATCTGCAGCATAAGAATGGGGTCAGGGCATTGTACATAGATTGACCCTTTGATACTTAAGTTAGCATTGGAAGTGAGGGAAATTTAGAAGAGAGAGTGTTTATGATTTTACTAAGAATGGTGTATTTTCAGGAAGAAGTATGCGAAGAAACAACTCTAAATGAATCTCATAATAAAATTTATGTGTTACTATTGATGAGTCATCGAGTTATGTTATACAAGTGATAGCCTTTATATGATGAGTGGTGAAAGGACATGACACATGATAATCACACCATTGTTAGAATCAATAAATATCTAGCATTTCATATAATGGTAGAACATTTGTTTGCTCAATGAAATTACAATAGAAGTGATATATTATCGATATTAGTCTGCCAGACAATGAATTAACCCGTCTAATAGAATACTAGTGAATTGTCTCTCTATGTTATTTGTTCCCATCAACATAGTGATGATATGTCGAAATCACCCTTACCACTTACTTGCTCTTGATCCCCTAAGGTGGAATTATTAGGTCGAGAGTAGATAAATTGTATGAACCTGTCCCTTCTACTCTAAGTAATGACCCGGGCATATAAGGAAGTTAAGAAAAGGAATACCATGAGTCGATAAAGCAAAAATGAAAAGAAAAGGAGAGCCAACCCCATAATTTAGAAAGTGCATGAGGATGCTTGCACAGGCCAATTTACAGATAATTTCTTCGTCATTTCTTTTTTTTTTCTTTACCCACAATACTCTAAAAATAATGAAGCAGAGGCATTATACCCATCCATCAAATGGCCGGGGACCTTGGGAAACCACAAAGAACAAACAAACTCCTAACTCCAACTTCATTGACCAAGGAGGGAAAAAACTAGTGATCTGGGATCGTTCTGCTACAAAGTTAGTCTTTTCCATACTTTGTGTATTTAAATTGGTTCGACATTTAGATTTGTAATGCGCATACTTGTGGATGATCTAAGAGCACGCCTTTACCCCAAGCGATGCATAACGTTGCCTTGTTCATGAGAACGAGATGCCCCGGGAAAAGTTTCAGAATGTGCCAGGAGTGGGTGATGTCTCTAAGGGAAACAAGAGGTCCCCTGAGGAAGGGTTGTTAATCAAGATGCTACTCGGTGGTGATGTGGGGCTTGAGGCTGAATGCCCTAATTGAAGTTAGGAAGGCTTTGAAAATATGGGAAGAATCATTTGAGATGGTTAATGAATCTTTTTGTGCATGTTGATATGCATTGTTTGTTATGCTCGTTGACAAGCCGAAGGTAAGACATATTTTGATTGTAAGTCGGAATTGATCACATGCAAATAGTTGAGGTGTAGCAATAGATTTGCTATTAATCTACCACTGATGCACTAGCATGAATGATGATCATATGCTATGTTCGACAACGAGACGTCCTCCTATCTAAGAATTAGTGATTTTACTTACTAAGTTTTCGACTCCCCATTGTTTTTCTCAAATTTATAGATATGGAAGTCTCACTCTTTGGAGCCAAGGCTACACTAGAGGAGATAGGAATCTCCTGACCTACAATTGAGAGAAGATTAATGTAAATAAGAATGTGTCCATAGAAAAAGAGTATATAAAAATACCGACACTGAATAAAAGTAGTGTGTTTTGTGTTGTGTTTTCCTGACTACTTAATTGTTGTATTGTCTAAGAGATAGTTGTTGTACACATTCCGTATGCTTCTAATAACAAGATAAACAGAAAAAAAAAAATACGGCTCGGTAATCACTATCTTATTGCCATTGCTTCACTCAACACCTATGTAGCATCGACACGGACACACGACATGCGACACACGACATGACACAACACGATACGTCATTTCTTAAAAATAGAGAATTTTGATACATTCCGACACGTTATATATTAAATATATTTTTATATATAAATACATAAATAAATAAATAATAAATTTACATGAAAAATATTAAATAATATCATTCATTATTTTAGTTTGTTACAATAATACACAAAACTTAGAGGAAAAAAAACATTGTTTAAAGAAAAATACTGAAATGATATTTTTAAGTTTATTTATTTATCATATATAACATTTTTTATTACTTCTTTCATAGTAAAAGACTTTTAAAAAAATAAAACAATTCAAAAAAAACAAAACTGAAAAAAAAATTGACTCTGTGTGTGTCGGAATCACATGTCAGAATTTTGAACTCGTGTGTCGAAGTGTGTCGGAGAGAGTTGACTACGTGTCAGATTTTTCGACACTTGTTGACTGTGTGCCGAATAGTCGGACACGATATGAAAATTTTCGGAGAGTATCCATGCTACATAGCTCAACACCATCGCCAAGCTTGTGGCTGATTGGTAGAGCTTAATAAAGCGTCATGCTCACCCCATATTGTAATTGTAACCATAGAACGAGTTTTAGACTTGATCATGGGTTTCACTGTCAGAAAAAATGTATTGAATATACAAAGGAAGATGGTGTATTGTAATAATCATAACGAAAAGAGAAAAAAAAAAGATTTGAGATGTATAGATGCTATTGAGAGAAAAGCAACGAAATGAACGCACATGTCGAAAATAAATTTATAATAATGCCAACGAAATGAACGCACGTGTCGAAAATAAATTTAAAATAATGCTAAGTGAGAAAGAAGAAATAATTTGTTTATATATATATATATATATATATGTATATGTATTTTATTTTTTTTTTGGACAGTAATTTGTTTATATTTGGACGACAGACTTGGAGGGATTTCGAAAAACTTCACTAGTCCCCCGTAATCCTTTCCCTCAATTTCGACAAGATTGTGTTTTCTGGAATCGTGTCTCTCTTCCCGTTCATCCGGTCCATCCTTCGGCCGCCATAGATACATGTTTGTCTGTTCCGGTACGGACAAGATTGCATCATGTCAGATCCCATGAACAAGTTGAGTGCGGAAGGACAAAGACCCAAAACGAAACACCCGCAGCCGCGACCACGACCAAAGCAGAAGAACGACCCCTGAAGGCTGAAAAGTCAGTGTCGTACCTGATGAAGCGAACTATCTTACATGCGAACGTGGGAAGATTTCCATGAAGGCGAACGTACCGACAACCGATTATAGAACACAGCAAACGTGTTGTCTTCCTCCTCTCCCATCGTCTCAAAGCTGCCACTTTCTGCTTTCACGTTGTCTTCCGAGCTCTCTTTCATGGCTGGAAAAGGCGAACTCGCGTCTTTCTTCATCTTTTTCCTTTGCCTCTACCCATCTTCGGAGGAGCAAACGTGGGTCAAGTCCGGTTACTTCTACGCCGGCAGCGAAATCCCGGTCTCGCACATCGATTCCTCCTTGTTCTCTCACCTCATATGCGCTTTTGCTTCCATCGACTCTTCGGCCCATCCGCTCTCCTTCAACTCCTCCTTTGAGCAAATCTTCTCCACCTTCACGAGCACCGTGAAACGCAAGAACCCTTCGATCACCACGCTGCTGTCAGTGTGGGCAGGCGGAGAGGATCCTTCCGCTTTCGCTTCGATGCTCGGCGAGTCTTCTTCAAGAAGGTCCTTTATCGAATCCACCATAGAAAAGGCAAGGCTTTATGCGTTCAGTGGGATTGATCTCTTCGGGGTCTGGCTCGGTAGGAGCATTAACATTACCGATTTGAGCGTTCTTTTGGGAGAGTGGAGAGATGGAGTAGATGCCGAATCGAGGAAATCCGGGAAACCTCGGTTGCTGCTAGCGATGGGTGTATATTGTCAGTCCATTGTCGACTCTCTGAGTTTCCCACTTGATTCAGTTGAGAGATATTTGGACTGGGTTCACCTAATTGCTTACGATTACCATCTCCCCACCAGGGAAAAGTTTGCCCTCCCTCATGCTGCTTTATTTGACCCCGCAAGCCATAACAACACAGACTTCTGCATAACTTGGTTGCTGACTAGAGGATTTCCTGCAAGAAAGCTGGTGCTGGGCTTGCCCTACCATGGCTATGCTTGGCAGCTCGAGGATTCGAGCGGCGATGCCATTGGCCATCCAGCGGTGGGCCCTGCTGAGACGGCAGATGGGGCATTTGCATACAAGGCCATCAAATCATTTATCCAAGATTTTGGTTACGGAGCCAGTTCTGTTTATAATGGTACATATGTTGTGAACTTTTACAGCAAGGGGTTGGTATGGATCAATTTCGATGATGTGGAGGCCATTCGAGCCAAAGTAACTTATGCCAAGGAAAAGGGGCTTCTTGGTTACAGTGTGTTTCAGATTAACAGCGATCAGAACTGGGTTCTTTCCAGGACAGGTTAGGATAAGTACCTCAAAGGAATTCTTGATGACGGTTTTAAAATATTATTGTATTGAAAATGTAGAACTAAATGCAATTCATGGACTTAACTGCCTTGTCAGCTCAAGAAGCCGGTGAAGATCAGCAAGAAAGGCGATGGTTCTGGCTAGTTATGCTTCTTTCGATTGCTATAGTTGTTCTCCTTATATTTGGCCTGATATGCTACTTACAGAGGAGAACATTGAAATCAGAAGGTACATTTTCTCAAGTTCATTGGAGGATTGCTATCTCTCTGTGGTAATTGGGAACATTGACTCAGGATTCAGCAAACATTCTAGATTTATTTTCTTTGTGTTGATTCTCAGGTATTTCAGGTGTAATAAAAGGATTTAGCAGGCAATTCAAGACTATGGTGTGTAAAGGTGAAAGTCTTGAGAGCAGTGCTCCTAAACTGCAAAAATTTGGTTATGCCACCCTCAGAGCAGCAACTCATAACTTCTCGAGTGAAAATAAGATTGGACAGGGTGGATTTGGACCTGTTTACAAGGTAGGCCTTACTAAAGCTAATGATTTGCAAATATGATTTCCTTTTTGTTTCATTTGCAAATCATATGAAGCATGATTAAGTGCCAGATACGGTCCTTTGCTCAATAACATGTGTTTGTAGTGTTCAAATGTGAGCAAGGAAAATAACTCACCCCCTTTTTCATACTCCTTTTGCTCAAGAATATGTGGTCTTTTCCGTGTATGGACTTGACTTAATACTGAGAATGTAAAAGTAATGGGACCTTGCTACCATTGCTACGAGAGAGCAGATATTTCCATATGTTGATTGAAGGTATGTCAGCTTTATCTCCAGCAGCTAGCAGCTGGTTAGTTTATACCCACAATTTCAATCACTTAGTTGGAATCAACCAGAGAGTACATCCCATTAAGGTACATGTCCCCTCTAATTAAGCAGAAAGATTTGGCATCACAACCCAACACGATAAGCTTGATATATTTAGAGATGCAGCATAGGTTTCTTTATGATGTGTGTGAGCTTGTAAGTTTCATTATAGGAGGTTGGACTTGGATGCATTCTGCTCAAGTTCTGTTTTTCCTTTATAATCCTTGGGTTATGTTACTTGTGTCATAGACAAAAAACTGTCTTCCAGCATAAACAGTGAAGTTTAGTTCCGAGTCTAGCGTGTTCAAGTGGAAGTCAGTTGCCCTGTACTGACCATCGGCATCCCTGTTGCTCAGGGCAAGTTGCGTAAAGGACGGGAAATTGCAGTAAAAAGACTTTCGAAAACTTCGAAGCAAGGGCCCGAGGAGTTCAAGACCGAAGTTATGCTTGCCGTCATCCTGCAACACGTCAACCTCGTTCGCCTTCTTGGATTTTGCACTGACAGGAAAGAAAAGATGCTGGTCTATGAGTTCATGCCAAATAAGAGCTTGGACTTCTACCTATTTGGTCAGACGTCTTTCATGCTTCTCACAATAGTCATTAAGCAGAACTCCGATGTTTTCAAGTAACATCTAGTGTGATACTCCAAAAGGCTTAAATGGGTCCCCAGTTCTGCTACAATGGCTAGCGGAGGCAGACCCTTTTAAGCATTTGGAGTACACAAAGGTGTGCAATGCTCTAATTTCGCTTCCGGTTCTAATAATCTTCAGGTTTTAATGATGCAGATCCAATAGGGAAATATTCGCTGGATTGGGTGAAACGTGTTCATATCATAGAAGGCATTACACAGGGGCTTCTTTATCTCCACGACTACTCGAATTTCACAATAATTCATCGAGACTTGAAAGCCAGCAATGTTCTGCTGGATGATGAAATGAACCCCAAGATATCAGATTTTGGTATGGCGAGAATATTTAAGAAGGATGACGTCGAGGCAAATACTAGCCGAATTGTAGGGACTTAGTAAGCGAGCTAACTAGGCCCTCCTTGTTTTACCTCACAGATTCTCCTGCTTAAACCAATTTTTGTTCTTGTATATAGAGGGTACGTTCCGCCAGAATACGTGAGGAAAGGCATATACTCAATGAAGTATGACGTCTACAGCTTTGGGGTACTGTTGTTGCAAATCATCAGTGGTAAAAAGACCTCATTTTACTACGGCCTGGATGAAAATCTGAATCTTCTCGATTACGTAAGTAGAGATTATTTGCAATTCGAAATTTTCCAAGCTCCAATTTAGGAACATGAATTTTGACTTTTAACCAACTAGCATTCTTAATTTTAGGCATATGAGCAGTGGAAAGACGATAAATGCATGGAGTTCATTGATCCGTCTCTTGATGACTCTTCATCATCCTGTAAGCTCTTGAGATGCATTCAAGTGGCTCTTCTATGCGTGCAAGAGAAGGCTGGGGACAGGCCCTCCATGTTGGAAGTCTCTACAATGCTCAAGAATGAATTTTCAGCTGTGAACTTCCCCAAGAAGCCTGCATTTTCAATTAAGAAGGATGAAGATGAAGATAAGGATGACAAGCGCTTGCTCCAGGAGGCAATGCATTCAGTCAATGATGCATCGATTTCTGAATTGTTTCCTCGCTGATTATACCTTGCAGGTATCCATACCATAGAGAGAATCTTCTGTTAAATTATTTGGTTGCCCGGTACTTCGTTTGGCCCGGGAAAGGTTTTTCAAAAAGAATAAAGAAACATAGATGAGTTGTGGCATTATTTTCCCAATTTTAATGGTTGACATTTTCTTATGTCTGTATATATTTGTATCCTCTAGAGGCAGTCCAGTGTTCATTCTTTTGTCTTGTAACCTATTAAACGATGAATAACCCTCAGGTATATAGGCTCTGGGGTCTTCAAGCTACAATTGTCACTTGGATCTTGATTACTTTCCTTTTTGTTCCGTTTATTTTTTACTCTGTCTTGTCCCTGTTCTTGATGGATTAGTGATGAAAAAAATCAAATAGACTAACCCGTAGAATAGGGTCAAGGCGGCCTTCTTTTTATCTCCAAGAAAATCAATCTCTTTGAGTCCACAAATCTTATAAATAGATAAGTCCAGAGTCGAAACTCAAACAAGATTGTTTGCGCCCGATGATGCTGTTCTTAAATTATATCGTGCATCACATATGCATGCGTTCTTTGACACCAACCCCGTCGAGCCGTCTCCATGATACCGAAACGTAAAAAACTCAAGATATCAGCAAAGGCTGAAACTTGTGCAGCGGTTCGGCTCTAAGATAAGCGGTTCATATCCATTTGACCGCATCAAACTCGGTCACCCACCATTCCAAACAAGTAAATATTCAAACACAGCTTTGTGTTTCAAGCATAGATCCTAGAACAGCTCTTGTCCAGCTGCCACTTGTCCTCCTCTCAGGTGACTGAACACACCTGCAGACGCTCATGCGAGACAAAAGTTAAAAGACAGCTCCAAGACGTCACAAGCAAATCCATTAATAATGGCCAGTATTTGCACTCTATTGATTTATTGTTTCTGCCTCTCTGTTTCCCCGTTTGTCTCGTTAGGAATTGTTCATATGCTAAAGTGGGTAATCGAAAGGTCAGTTTATTCGTAAAGTAAAACCATTTGGCCTCACTTTGTAACTCGAGAAATGTCACTGTAATCAGTCGTGTTACATCTCCTTAGAAATTATCGAATTTGACCTATGCTTGTAGACAATGAACAGGGGGTAAACTTTTTTGGATTGTTCATTACTCTCGTACTTATCACACAAATACGATTCGAAATTAGCGCAAGAAATTCTTGTTTCAAGACTAGACAAATTAAATATCTACCTTGAACCAAATAGGATTTTTGTAGACATAGATTGTTAGGTAATTTGTGTGAGACGTATTTATTGTGATTTCACCACAACATATCCATATAAGATCATGTACAAATTACTTTGGAATGGTCTTATTAATAATGGTTTGTCTATACAGTTCTTGACCATGTAACAAGCCTAGACAAGAACTTAGTTTTATGGGAAAAGTGTTAAAAAAAAAGTCTTAAACCTTTTGCATTTGTGACAATTTAGTCTTAAATCTTTTTTTGGTGCCAATTAAATCCTAAACATTTTTATGTTGTGCCAATTCAGTCATTTTCGGCCAATTTTGGTTGGATTTTGCTGACTAGACACCAGCCGATTGACGTAGCCTGATCGTCGCTAATGTGAACAATTTTTAATAATATTTTAATATTTTTTTTCTTTTTTCTTTTTTCTTTTCATTTTTTCCTTCTCCTCCTTCTTCCTCCAGCTGGTCATCGGACCTCACGCCGAGCAGGCGAGGCTTGCCCTCACCGAATTTGGCAAGGGTCGAGCCTCACCCATGGCAGTGCCGAGCAGGTGAGCCTCGCTGGCCATGGGGAGGCTCGACCCGCACCAAATTTGGCAAGGATGAGCCTTGTCGCCCAACACGAGGCAACCCTCGTGGCCACTGGTGAGGTGGCCGCTTGACCTTGATGACTATCGCCTCTAGCCGATCGCCGAGGTCCAGTAATCGGCTAGAGGAAGGAGAAGGAAAAAATAATAAATAATAAATAATAATTCAAAAAAATTAAAATATTATTAAAAGTTGTTCACATAAGCCGAATGACATTCAGCCAGCAAAATCCAACCAAAATTGGCCAGAAATGACTGAATTAACACAACGTAAAAATGTTTAGGACTAAATTGATACAAATACAAAAGATTTAGGACTTTTTAACACTTTTCCCCTTGGTAATATCACCCAAGAAACTTTGTTTAGCTTCTTAGAATCTATGGGAGGCACATCAGGACAAACAAAATCGTCCAAAACTAAACCTTAAGCTAACCATTATCTCCCTATAAATATGCACTTTCCAATCAAACACCAATGATCTGAATGCATTTGATCATATGCCCTCTTGAAAAAGAAATGGCAAAGTCCACCCTTTTGCCTTTCCTTTGCATGGTCTTCTTCTTGCTCATGGCCATGCCTTCCATTGATGCAACAGCTTCATCATCATCATCATTTTCCACCATTAAAGGATCTTATTACACTCCCTGGACACCGGACTTCACCCCATCAGACATAGACACAACTTTGTTCACTCACATCTTCTATGCTTTCCTCTCCCCAAGCAACATCACCTTCAAGTTCGAGCTCTCGGAGACGACAGCAGTGGCTCTCTCGAACTTCACGAGCACCCTCCGTTTTGCGAGCCCACCAGTCAAGACCCTCCTCTCCATTGGCGGTTCTGGAGACGTTCCAACCGCTCTCTTGGCCAAGATAGCTTCATGCCCTTCCTCAAGAAAAGTCTTCATCAATTCTTCAATGGAGGTTGCAAGGAAGTTTGCGTTTGATGGGCTTGACCTTGACTGGGAATGGCCTAAAAACCGAAAGGAGATGAAGGATTTGGCCCACTTGTTGAGGGAATGGAGGCTTGGGATCATCAAAGAGGCCCGAGCCACCAAGCAGCCCCCGCTGTTGTTAACCGCTGCGGTGTACTTCGCCGCCGACTTCTTCCTCGATCCGGTGTACCGCATGTACCCGGTGGCGGCCATTAGGAAGAATTTGGACTGGATCAACGCCATGTGCTACGATTATCACGGGGCGTGGGACCCCTCTGCCACGGGAGCCCAAGCTGCATTCTTCGACCCAAAGAGCAATCTGAGCTCGATCCACGGGCTCAAGTCTTGGCTACAGGCAGGGCTGCCCGCAAAGCAGGTGGTCATGGGCTTGCCCCTTTACGGAAGGACTTGGGAGCTCAAGGACCGGAATGTCACCGAGATCGGCGCCCCGGCAGTGAAGGCGGGCCCTGGGGACGGCGTGCTTCCATACTCTGACGTGCAAGTGTTCAATAGGAATTATAGCGCCACCGTGGTATACGATGCGGAGACGGTGTCGACCTACTCCTTTGCCGGGACATCTTGGGTCAGTTACGATGATGTCGCCTCAGCGATGGTGAAGATCGGATTGGCACAAGCCCTTGGGCTTCGGGGATATTTCTTCTGGGTCCTTGGTTATGAAACCGATTGGCAAATATCATCCCAAGGTATGACATTTATGTCCACTCAAAAATTTGTGCTTTGGTAATATATATATATTTTTTTTGGTCAGGTGCTTTGGTAATATTAAAGCACCATTTTTAAGGTTGCGATGGAAATATATATATTAGAGTTCTAATCTTTAATTGAAATTTTTATTTTGGATTTGTCTTATGCAGCATCCAGAGCGTGGATTCTTAATGATTGAAGATTCAACCTTTGTAACTCTTGCATATCTCCAGCGACTTCAAATTTACTAGAAGCTCTTCAAGACTTCAAGTTATATACATATCTCATTATTCATCCACCTATGTAATCTCGGGCAGCACCAAAGCCAAATTAAGATTTTTTCAATAACAACCGCGCATGACGGATTTAATGCTGAGTTGTTTTTACTTTGATTTGATTATGTAATCTAACTTGTTTGAGTTGTTTTTAGATGTTGTCTGTTGAAAGAATGCCAACACTGTTTTTTCTCTTGTATTCATAATATATGAACTTCTTCGAATGGAATGGTACTAACTCAAAATCCACTGCATTTTCCGGAATGATCGTGAACAATTGATGATTTAATTGTGTAAGCAAATGTTAATGTCGAAAACCCAACAAATCTTCTGTGCAATCCCAATGCAATTTTCTTTACGTTGACATTTATATCGATCCAAAGAAGTATATTTGAATCGACAAGAACAACAACCTAGCAATTACCAAATGATGGTCTCAGCAGGAGCATGTGTTTACCCTGCTAATTTGTAAAGCCTTACATTTCTCATGGGACAGTACCCTACTCGAGAAGTGGATTGGATTAGATGAAATGTTTCTCGGTCATCTCATGCTAAAATGGATACTTGATGAGCTAATGATCCAAAATTTAGTTGTCTTTTATCGATCAATGCCCTCGTAGCTGTCCGAAAATACAAAGGAAAGTAGTCCCATTGCATGCATACTAGCAAATTAGTTTCCAAACAAATTTAATATTACCTTCATCCATTAGACCGAAGGTATTTTTCTTCTTATATTTCATTTGCTTTATGGAAAATGAATGATTTAAAAAATATTTTTCTCAAAATAATTGATTATGTCGCTTACGACAATGAATGAATGAAAAATATTTTCATCCTACACGAAAATGTTTAGACATAAAATGTCTTTGATCATCAAAATAGTTTTTATTAACTAATTGTTTTAAGTGATATAAACTGTTTTTTTGGAAAATTTTTTTTAAAATTATTTATTTTTCACGAAATAAACAGAGTTTTGTATTTACATTTGTTGAAGTTAGAATTGAGAACCACGAGCTTGATTTTCTACCACGCTTGGTAATCCATCTCCTGCATAAGAATGGGGTCAAAGCATCCGGGTTTTGTACGTGGATTGACCCTTTGATATTTAAGTTAGCATTGGAAGTGAGGGAAATTTAGAAGAGAGAGTGTTTATGATTTTACTGAGAATGGTGTATTTTCAGGAATAATTATGGGAAGAAACAACTCTAAACGAATCTCATAATACGATTTATGTGTTACTATTGGTGGGTCATCTGGTTATGTTACACAAGTGATAACCTTTATATGACAAGTGATGAAAGGACATGACACATGTTAATCACACCATTGTAAGAACCAATGCATATCTAGCCTATTAGATAATGGTAGAACATTTGTTTGCTCAATGAAATTACAATAAAAGTGATGTATTATCGATATTAGCCTGACAAGCAATCAATTAACCTATCTGATAGAATAGCAATGAATCATCTCTCTATGTTATTTGTTCCATAAGCATAGTGATGATATGATGATTAATTGGTCAAAATCACCCTTACCACTTGCTCGCTCTCGATCCCCTCAGGTGAAATTATTAGGTCGAGAGTAGATAAATTGTGTGAACCTATCCCTTTTGCACTAAGTAATGACCCGGGTGTATAAGGAAGTTAAGAAAAGGAAATAAAAATTTTACCACGAGTTGATAAAGCAAAAATGAAAAGAAAAGGAGAGCCAACCCCAAAATTTAGAAAGTGCATGAGGATGCTTGCACAGGCCAATTTACAGACAATTTTTTCGTTATTTGTTTTGTGTTTTTTTTTTCTTTTACCCACAATACTCTAAAAATAATGAAGCAGAGGCATTATACCAATCCATCAAATGGCCGGGGACCTAGGGAAGCCACAAAGAACAAACAGACTCCAACTCCAACTCCATTCGCCAAGGAGGGAAAAAACTAGTGATCTCGGATCGCTTCTCTCCCCGAACCTTTTGCGCTCTCTCTTTTCTCTGGTTTCATATAAAGAGAGAGCTGATGTTCCAGCCAGAGGCTTTCTGATCCTCCATTCCCCTCCGTTTCTGCAGTCCCTCTCTAGGCCTTATGGAGGACAACAAGGAGGCCTAGAGCAAAGAGTTTTTTGCCCACTCTTTGGTTGAAGAAAAGGGGGAGCCAATATAAGATCACAAAGGGTGTGCGTTTGTTTGTCTCAACCATGGCCACCACTGACATCTCCTTGGAGGAGCTCAAGAACGAGAATGTCGACCTTGTGAGTCGTAGTGATTCGTATATTTTTATACGTTGTTGGCTTTGGAGATGATATTCTTCTTTCTTTTTTCCTCCCGGACATCACATTTTTGCTGATCCCGCCCGGCGTGTTTTGGTATTTGCTTTCTGGCACCGAAATCTATCAAACTGTTGCTGATGCGATGATCCTCTAAAACTTCTTATATCGTGTTGCTCCTTATAAGAAGTTTGGATTTTGCATGCTGAAACATATTTTTATTATCACTAGTAAATTACAAGAGGATGCTCGATCCATCCTCTATTTTTATTGACTTTGTTTACTCGTCTAGTTTGGTGCCTTGAAAAATTATGTGTTGCCATGGGAAATTTAGCAGTCAGACTATGCTACATCCTTCTCTTGCCCCCCCCATATTTTTATTTTAGAGATTTCATTTTCTTTTTCTTTTTACCCTCAAAATCATCTGTTTGCTTGGTAGGATAACTTTATGCCCTCCAGTTTTTAAGTTTTTTTAGCTAGAAATATGCAAAAATAATGACCATGGCATTACATCCGGTGTATAGGAGCGCATTCCCGTCGACGAAGTCTTTGAGCAGCTGAAGTGCACCAAAGATGGCTTGTCAAATGAAGAAGGGGTGAAGAGGCTCCAGATTTTCGGTCCCAACAAGCTTGAAGAGAAAAAGGTAAATTTGCGAAATCCAATATGAATCGTAATTCTTCATTGCAACAGCGAAAGTTCGAATCGTTTAATTGATATGGTGAAATTTGTGCAGGAGAGCAAACTTCTCAAGTTTCTGGGTTTTATGTGGAATCCTTTGTCATGGGTCATGGAGTCAGCTGCTATTATGGCCATTGCTCTAGCCAACGGAGGGGTAAAAACATATAACTAAATCCCAAGAACCAATTTTCTTCGATAATTGCCATTGTTCAGATAACAAGAGAATTTTATAAATGCAGGGGAAGCCGCCGGATTGGCAAGACTTTGTTGGTATTGTCGTGTTGCTCATTATCAACTCAACCATTAGCTTCATTGAAGAGAATAATGCAGGCAATGCCGCGGCTGCTTTGATGGCCGGTCTTGCCCCGAAAACCAAGGTGATTTTTGAGTATTTTAGTCTACACTGTGAATTTGTTTGAAACATTAGAACGTGGACTGGTTGAAAGCGTATGTCTATGTGAAAATGAATAGGTGTTGAGAGATAGCAAGTGGACTGAACAAGAGGCGGAAATCCTTGTGCCGGGTGACGTTATTAGCATCAAGCTGGGTGACATCGTTCCAGCGGATGCCCGCCTCTTGGAAGGAGATCCCCTTAAGATTGATCAGGCCGCTCTCACAGGCGAGTCACTGCCGGTGACGAAGAACCCCGGTGACGAGGTTTTCTCTGGCTCCACTTGCAAGCAAGGTGAAATCGAGGCTGTTGTCATTGCCACTGGCGTCCACACCTTCTTCGGCAAGGCCGCCCATCTTGTCGATAGCACCAACCAAGTCGGTCACTTCCAAAAGGTATCTACATTATTTAACTCTATTTCCTCATCTAGTTTGATTTTTCATGCATATGTTCAAATCACCTGTTCACGATCATGAAACTTCCTGCGAATAGATAAGATTGCTAGTTCATTGATGTGTATTATGTCTATGATTAATTCTCAGAACGATTTCTTTTTTTGGATAATCTGATCAGGTGTTGACAGCAATCGGTAACTTCTGCATCTGCTCAATCGCAGTTGGAATGGTGGTTGAGATTGTGGTCATGTACGCGATCCAGCACAGGAAGTACAGAGAGGGCATTGACAACCTCCTTGTACTTCTCATCGGAGGTATTCCAATTGCCATGCCCACTGTGCTGTCCGTGACCATGGCCATTGGATCTCACCGCTTGTCCGAACAAGGCGCCATCACCAAGAGGATGACTGCGATCGAAGAGATGGCCGGGATGGACGTGCTCTGCAGTGACAAGACTGGGACTCTTACCCTTAACAAGCTCACCGTCGATAGGAACTTGATTGAGGTTTGCATTTTAAGCACTCACTTAAATATCCCAGGACAGTGTCATTACGATCTTGAAAGTTCTTGATGAGCAACGATATTCGTTTTCATGAATGTCCTTTTATGCCAGGTCTTCACAAATGACGTGGACAGGGATGGTCTGCTGCTATTGGCTGCTAGGGCATCCAGGGTTGAGAATCAAGATGCTATTGATGCTTGCATAGTTGGCATGTTGGGTGACCCTAGAGAGGTTTCTAGCCTTTAATCTCCTTTAAGAAGTCTTACAGGCTCCTACAATGACCAATGTTCAAGGAGGTTAAAAGGCTTCAATTATTATTTATGCAGGCAAGGGCAGGCCTCACAGAAGTGCATTTCCTACCCTTCAATCCCGTTGACAAGCGTACTGCAATTACTTACATCGATGAGAGAGGCAACTGGCACCGTAGTAGCAAGGGCGCACCGGAGCAAGTAAGTTGGTTTTGGAGTTCAATCAGTTCAAGCGATTCAACTGTAGGTTCTTGAGCATTTCCAAATTTGGTATATGCTTTGACTTTTTTGTCATTATGTACTAGATAATTGATCTTTGTGGCCTCAAGGGCGAGCCAAGGAAAAGGGCCCATGCCATCATTGACAATTTCGCTGAGCGTGGCCTTCGTTCATTGGGGGTTTCTCGACAAGTGAGTACTACATACTAAAATAGCGCATATCACTATTTTTTCCATGCTGAGGAACATATGCTAACTCCAATCACCTCTCTGTTACAGATGGTTCCTGAGAAAACAAAGGAGAGTGAGGGCACACCATGGGAGTTTGTGGGTCTCTTGCCTCTTTTCGACCCTCCAAGACATGACAGTGCAGAAACAATCCGGCGAGCCCTCGAGTTGGGCGTCAATGTCAAGATGATCACTGGTGACCAACTTGCCATTGGCAAAGAGACCGGTCGCAGACTCGGCATGGGCACCAACATGTATCCATCTTCATCCCTCTTGGGTGAGGGCAAGGACGAGGCTATTGCTTCGATTCCCGTCGATGAGCTCATTGAGAAAGCTGATGGATTTGCTGGAGTCTTCCCTGGTAAATAGAAGCACCAACAATTTTCTGTCATTAGGCTGTTAATGTCAATTCTACTAATACTGTGTATGTGGATGTGCAGAGCATAAATATGAGATTGTCAAGAAATTGCAGGAGAGAAATCACATTTGTGGAATGACTGGCGATGGTGTCAACGATGCCCCGGCTCTAAAGAAGGCAGATATAGGTATTGCAGTTGCTGATGCAACCGATGCAGCCAGAAGTGCGTCAGACATTGTCTTGACCGAGCCAGGACTAAGCGTGATTGTCAGTGCTGTCTTGACGAGCAGGGCAATATTCCAGAGGATGAAGAACTACACCATCTATGCGGTTTCCATCACGATCCGTATTGTGATGGGCTTCCTCCTTGTTGCTCTCATATGGAAGTTCGATTTCTCACCCTTCATGGTTCTCATCATTGCCATATTGAACGACGGGACTATCATGACCATCTCCAAGGACAGAGTCAAGCCATCTCCCGTCCCAGACTCATGGAAGCTCAAGGAAATCTTTGCCACAGGCGTCGTCCTCGGAGCATACATGGCCATCATGACCGTGGTCTTCTTTTGGCTTGCGCATGATACCGACTTTTTCACAGTAAGTTAAAGAAAATCTGTTCCGATAATGACATACTGAGACAGTGGAGTCCTTGGTTAGAAAGGCTAAAAGTGATATTCTTGCAGAAATCTTTCGGTGTGAGGCCTATCAAAAATAATGTGGATGAGCTCACTGCAGCTCTCTACCTACAAGTGAGCATCATAAGCCAAGCTCTTATATTTGTGACTCGCTCGCGAAGCTGGTCATTCGTTGAACGGCCAGGACTCTTACTTGGAATCGCCTTCATTGCAGCCCAGCTGGTAAGTATGGTTAACTGGTCCACTTACCACCATATCACCTGCACTGTTTCTTCTAAAGGCCTGATTGATATATCTCTTGATTCTTGTATAACTAATGTATAATTGAAAGGTTGCCACGCTTATTTCTGTTTACGCGAGCTGGGACTTCGCAAGGATCCATGGCACTGGGTGGGGATGGGCTGGGGTGATCTGGATCTATAGCATTGTGACTTACTTCCCTCTTGACATCCTCAAGTTCATCATCCGCTACAGCTTGAGTGGCAAGGCCTGGGACACCATGTTGCAGAACAAGGTTTCAGTCTCTTTCATAGAATTCATACTTGTCACCTGCATATATTTTTACTCTTTCGATTTTAATTTTTTTTTTTCATTTTCTATTATCGGTTGATTCCACAGACCGCTTTCACTACCAAGAAGGATTACGGCAAGGGTGAGAGGGAGGCACAATGGGCGATAGCTCAACGTACTCTTCATGGTCTCAATCCTCCGGAGACTCTCTTCCATGACAATAGCACGGAGGAGTTGTCCGAGATTGCTGAACAAGCCAAGAGACGTGCCGAAGTCGCAAGGTAATTAGCCTTATTCTCATTGAAAGATATGTCAATCGTATGAGGTCAAAATTACGGCTCACTCCACACTTTAAAATTAGTTGGCCTAGCAAAATACTTTAGAGTCAAGAACTGGAGAAGGATTCTCATGCTTTTTTCATTTCTTGGTCTCCAATGCCTCAAACAAATTTCTGAGGAAAGAATGGTCAGCTTGGAGAATGAAGAAACTTTGGTGCTACATCTAGATGAAATTATACCGTTAGATGTCATGACTTGTGAATTCATGCCATGGCCATCCCTTGACGCCTTCTACTTTAGTTTTATGAGAATAACAACTTAAAAAGCTATTAGAAAACGCCAAATTCTTGCGATTAGATACAATTAAGCCCATATTCTAGACATCATATTCTAGACTTTTAAATCTTTTCCTCAAGTGGATTCTGAAAACCAATTGACTTTTGCAGGCTGAGGGAGCTGCACACTCTCAAGGGGCATGTTGAGTCAGTGGTGAAGCTGAAGGGGCTTGACATTGAGACCATCCAACAGCATTACACTGTCTAAGATACACTCGCCATATTGTTACAGATTTGATTCACCGAAACGAGTGTAATAGGAATGACGTAAGGAAGAGCCTAAAGGAGATGGTTTCTTTTGCTTTTTGTTCTCTCCTTTTCAGCTTTTCAAGCCTTTGTGATACATATGAATTAGAGTAGAAGAAAAGATCGAAGTTCAAATATTAGGAGCAAGTATAAGCACCTAGTTTCGGAAATGAAAGAATGACTGAAGCGTAAGAAATTATCATACTACGATGGACCAGATTGGGAAACGTTATTACTGCAGTTTCATTTTAGCAAAGCACCCATCTGAAATCGATATTTGGACATTGGTTTTTCTAGCTTTAGGACGAAAAGCGAAAGGAACCTCTTTGAGTGCAATGGAGCCCTTTTATGCTGACATCTTGGATTAGTTAAGAAAACTGAAGCAAGCGTGTCTGATCTTGTTCACCGAAGTTGATGAACTGAATGGGATCTTCTACCCACCTTGAGTGCCTATTCCCGTCCTAGCTGCTTGGGTAGATGCATCGGTTGCTCTAGGTGACCAACTATGCTTGGGGAAGGGTGGAAGGATGGCGGCTAGACCATCTCATGGAGACGGTGGGGAGGAACCGTCGCAGTGATGATGAGGCTGTGCGAGGGGCGTCGTTGGACAGCACGTTTTGGTCCACGTTTTTCTGACCAAGAAGAGAGAGGGAAGGCAGAGAGGAGAGAAAAAGAAGGGAAATCAGAACTGGTTAAGTTTTTCTCTGGGGTATCACATGCATAAACTGGTGCAATTCTCATCACCAGACGTCCCAAGCAGAAGCTAAATCTCGCCCCTTCCAAATATTAATCATGAAACAATATAAAACCCTTCCACGGTCTTTCAAAGAACTGTCCCAACACACAATGTTTCGTAACCACGAATGTTTTGAAAGGGTGATTGTCATCGTAATTAATTGCATTTTGGCATAAACAATATTGAGTTCTTAAAATGAGAGAATGTCTGTCGTATCCATTATTGAGATGTCCGTGTAAAGTATGTTAAAAAGGTCTTGCATTGAAAAATTGGGTGTTGTGGAGGAGTTAATATTTT
Organism: Eucalyptus camaldulensis; assembly: GCA_019915185.1. Classification (NCBI taxonomy): domain Eukaryota; kingdom Viridiplantae; phylum Streptophyta; class Magnoliopsida; order Myrtales; family Myrtaceae; genus Eucalyptus; species Eucalyptus camaldulensis. The sequence goes on from JAHSVA010000008.1 coordinate 3,019,735, forward strand.
TCAAGTTGGCCTTGAACTTTTAAGTAAAAGTGAGTTTAACCAATTAACTTAAGACTTGAATTCTTTCTTGAAGATATCTTTCGTCCCAACATCCACGATCAAGTTTGGATCCCGGTGGAGCATGTACCCTAAGCTCCCTAAAGACGCATTGTGCGTGGGGAGCAGCACTACTTTTTGAAAACGGGTCACCATTCGTCCATTATATCACTCCTTTTTCCGCCGGTCTATACTTGACATGGACAGTAAGAACATGAGTATATTTTTTACTCACGACAACACCATGGGTGCTCAAGCTTGAAGCTCATAGCCATGGCCGTTTGAACTCAAAACTTGCTGCTGCCATGGCCAGATCGGTCTTCAAAGCTTGTGATCGCCATGGTTGCTCAAGCTCGAACTTGAAGTTTTGGGCATGGCCGTTTGAGCTTGAGGGTTGCAGCCACTGTGGCCTAATCTAGCTTCGAAACTCGCAACCGCCAAGGCCATCCACTCAAACTTGAGCTTGAAACTAGCAATCACCATGGCTTCTTGAGCTCGAAGCTCACGACCATGGAAGAGAAGTGGTCATGAGATATAAATGTCGGAGATCTAGAGCTCTAGGCTGTCATGACCACCAAGAGCTTTTGAGTTGCAATTGCATTGATAGCTTTTGACAATTTGGAAGAAGAATAACAAGAAGTCCATGTCAAAAAAAAGAAAAAGAGTCGGCTTAAAAAATAGGGAAAACGGTGTTGAAAATATTTAAATGCGTTAACACGCTAGCATTAGCAAAAACTATCATTTGACTCAATGATAGGCAACCGATGATATTTTTGAAAAATAGAGGGATAATTTTGAATTTTAAGTATGAGTAAAGAGATTGTCGATGTCATTTCATAAAGAAGAAATCATGTTGATGATATAATAGGGTGTGTCTATTACCAAAAAAATCAAATATAATGTACATCCACCCACCAAGTATCAATCCGGGTATTTCCTCATCATATGTGTTTAGTTTGGGTCATTATGTGCTTTTTGTTAAGATGCACGCGTGATTTATGTTAAAGAAGAATTCCAAATCAAAGAATTGATGAAGTATGTGGTAGCTAGTATGTCTTAGTTGGCTTAACTTTTTGGATGAAAATGAGTTTAATTGAATATGTTGATGAGTTCGGATTTGATATTTTCTTTAGTAATCTCTTCATATGAAGGTATTGGGCTTCGACTATTCAAATTAAGATAAATTAGTAATCTCTAAAGACCTCCTTGCACATTGAACAAAAGTTTAAGAGTCATATTGAATAAATTAAAAGTTTAGAAACTATATCGTATATTGTTTAAGAACCATTTGCATTATTATTACTCTAGGGTTTACAAGATTCCTTGGATATAAAAAAAAAATAAAAATCATTTGCATTATTATTCCAATATATCTCAGAAATAGAGCAAATGCTTCACAAAGTAAGGGATAACCAATAAAAAGATAGGTGTTTTTATTTTCGTAGCGAAATGTTAGCACTAGCTTTTGCCCTGTTAAGCACTAATTTCAAGGAAGAGGATGCGAATATCCAAAGCTCGAAGCGCATCTGTGGACACTGTCACGGGGTTCGTCCAGACATCACAGAGGGGGAACATCATAGTTCGCGACATCAATCGTTTGCAACGCCTCAAAAATCGAACACGTTCATATCGAGATTGTAGGCGGCCGCGGGGAAGTCTTCCTCAGGGTCGGAAGTCACTTCGTCTCGGCACGACACGGATTTTTCTAAGAAGTTAATCAGGTCAACTAATCACGCGTGATAATACCGACCAAAAAAAAAAAAAAAATCACGTGTGATAATTACATGTTGAGCAAGCCCCGACCCTAGCATGGGCCCATTGGGCCGGACCGCTATATTGGGCTCGAGAGGGATGTGGGCCGGACCGATGGCCGGGGGCGCAAGCCCACACAGCAAGGAGGCACCGTCGCCTTCTCAAAGATGCAGGGAGAGAGAGAGCTTCCAAAATAATCGAAAGCAACGAGGTTCAGATAAAAGAGAGAGAGAGAGAGAGATAGAGAGAGAGAGAAACGAGAGCGAGAGACGCAAGTTCCTTCCTCCCTCCCTCCCCTTCCTTCTGCAGCTTAGGGTTTCGGTCCAGCAAATGCGCGTTTCTCGCCGCCCGTCGCCGTAGCCACCCCCCGATTCCGCCGCCGCCCCCGCCCGATCAATCCCCGACGGCGATTGCAGGTGGGAGCTCCCTCCGCCGCCGCCGCCGCCGCCCGCGCGCTCCCTCCCTCCGCCGCCTTCCCTGTTCAATCGCCCCTCCCCCTCGCTGCAGCTCGCGGACTGGTTCCCGAGGCTTTGCTCCGCACTGGTCCTCTTGCGGTTCCGGCGCTCGACGGGCCCCACCCTGCGCGGAGCTGGAGACGGCCGGAATCGGACGTCGGATTGGCGCTGGCTCGCGGTGAGTTCTCCGGCGAGCTCGGCTCTGTGCATCGGGGTGCTGAGTTTGCCTCTGGTTGGCCTGGCCGATTGTGAATCGGGGTTGTGCATAGATTGTCTGAGTTTGGCGAGGCGGCTTTTGACATGCGTTGGGTCGGAGAGAGGGATTCTTAGTTTTTGTAGTATCTGTAGACTCGGGGTTTGATTCTACGTGAGTGCTTTCGAGGGCTGGTGCGATGAAGAGGGCTCCGATGTTCGTGTTAGGATTGAGCTGATTTTTTAGGTGGAATCTTTAATCCTCTTGGACATTCTCTTCTCTAGCGAAGAGAGGAGGGTTAATTTGAGAACGGGTTGTGTAATTTATAAATTTTGGATTCGATGATGCTTTCGAGAGCTTGATGTCTCCCTCTGTGCTTCTTCCCACCCTTGTAGATTTGGTTGATGCGTTTGCCTTTCCGAATGATTTCTATGGTCATTCTAGTTCGGTGCCATCCAATCGGGCTGCTGGGTTTTAGAAACTTAGATAAAGTTGCTATGCTCTTGCCTTGGTTTCAGTATGGTCGTTTCCTTATTCATTTATTACGCCCAATGTTGATTGAGGGACGTTATTGAAATCATTTTAAAATTCTAGTGATCTGATTGGAAATAGTCCCAATTTTCCCAATTGTTTGTCCTTTTTCTTTGGGAAACCTGTTAGGACTTTTTTTATTTTTTATTTTCAGATGACTTCGTTCTGTTCCTGATCATCATCACTCGCTTTTGGCAGATTTGCTGCTCTTTAAAAGGATTTGAGTTCTGTTTTATAGAGACTGATTGCACATACATGCAAAGGAAATACTTTGTTGGATGATGGCGCTTCAGGCTCCTATAAAGCCAAATGTATCTGATGATTTCGATGATGATGATGATGCGCCTGTGGTTTTCAAAAGGACCAATACCACAACAAAGAAAAATCTGATAAGGACAGAGATAAAGAAGCCACCTTCTCAGAGGAATGATGTGTTGTTGGGGTCCTCAGGGATACATTCCTCAAATGGCCAAAGTGCTAGATCTCAACAAGGTAAGGTCCATCCTTCTCCCAGGACATCATCCATGAGATCCCCTGACATGAGTCCAAAAGCATCATCTTCTACTGCCAAGCTCCCCCCAGTGAAGTCACCACCGACAGGTTTGAAGTCGTCAAAGTCACCGGATGATCAGTCGAGGCATTCGTCCAAACAGAGTTCAGTAGTGCCTGCTAAAGAGGAATCCAACAGTGACTCTGATGATGATAAACCATTGAGTAGTAGACTTCAGGACAACTCTGGCAAAAGTCGCGCTACGCCTGTTTTATCTCCATCATTGGGAAAGGTATCCTCAAAATATTCTCCTGACGACTCAGATGATGAAAAGCCTTTAGCATCAAGGTTGCCTCTGAAATCCAATGCCTCTACACCTTCTCATAATAGTTTTGCTTCCAATGAAAAGAAACGTTCGGTAGCGAAAACACAGGAAAATGGTTTTGCCTTAAGTAGGGATCAGGCAAAGTCTTCCACTGTGACAAGTAAAAGGCCACTAGAGAAGACAACTTTGTCTGATCAGTTGTTGGTCAAAAAGCTAAAGACTAGTGATGCATCAACGTCAACAAAGTCGAAACCATCTGTGAAAGGAGAACCGGAGTCAGATGACGATGACCACATTCCAATTTCCCAGAGGATGAAAAAGCCAGCAGCAGCTTCTGCATCAGGAAACAAGTCTTCCTCTGCAAAGGACAGTGTGAAAAAAGTTTTAGTAAAGAAGAAGATCACAAAGCCAATCAAGAAATTTAAGAAAGTAATGAAAAATTCAAAGTATTCTAAATCCACTAAGGTAACACCTACTTCTGGCGATGGCCAGAAAAAATGGACTACCTTGGTTCACAATGGGGTCATTTTTCCACCTCCATATACACCTCATGGGGTAAAGATGCTTTACAAAGGGAAGCCTGTCGATTTGACTCCGGCACAGGAGGAAGTAAGCCATCCCCTTTTCTCTCCTCTTTTGCATTCTTCTGCTATCTTTCTGATCTTGGGCTTCTTTATTCATTGGTCATGCTCAGTAGTTTAGCTCATGAGCAACCTAATCAATTGATCTGGAACCATTAGGTTCTTACCTTAGATTTTCTTTTAGCTATTTGGTTAGTCATTTGGTGGAATTTTGATTTGCAGGTGGCTACAATGTTTGCTGTAATGAAAGATACAGACTACATGCAGAAAGATAAGTTCAAGGAGAACTTTTGGAGTGATTGGAAAAAGATTCTTGGAAGCAATCATGTGATTCAGAAATTGGACCACTGTGATTTTACCCCAATATATGATTGGTATCAGCAGGAGAAAGAGAAGAAGAAGCAAATGACCAAAGAAGTAAGTTTTGTTCACTTTGCTTGAGCTAGTAAATTGCTATATCAACCAATAATTACAACTTATTGCCAGTCTTTGTTTCGTTGTTGTTTGCTTTCTTGTTTCATGTCTGCATCTTTTCTAATGAGAGGACATTGTCGTTTTGTGGCACATCGATAGGTCCAAGTCCTCATGAAAAGATTTTGCTGTTTGTTAGCATTGCCTATTATTGGCTCTTTTTGGTCACAAAGCTATGAGGCTGATAGTCTGTGTGATTTAATTGTTCATCCATGTATCTTTAATTTATGATATGGTAGTACCCATTATGCTATTTCACTGCCAAAAGTATGCTGTGAAGTCAAATTCTGTTTTGGATGCAGAAGCATCTTGAGTGTGATGCAGACACTATCAGCTGCTTCTATGACGATTTCTGCTGCTGAAAGTTTGAGATGTTTTTCCACTTAACTATGAATACTGTGAAATGAATTCTTTTGTGCCTCTGGTTATGCACAGTATTAGTTTGCTTAATAGGTACCAACATGTTATATGCTGTTCTTGATGTCACGATGCCAAATGTTACCCAGGTCAATTTCTGTTGCTTCTGTAGATGTTTTACTTTTTGTCTTTCATGCAGGAAAAGAATGCCCTCAAGGAAGATAAGATGAAGCTGGAGGAGAAGTACATGTGGGCCATTGTAGATGGTGTGAAAGAAAAGGTTACTCTTATCTCTAAACCTTGATCACATCTTGTGTATTCTGGATTTGAACAATGCCCCTCAAATAATTTGCTGTGCTGTGTCTTGTCACTTGTTCCTTCTGCATTGAAATTTTTCTTCAGTTATTTTTGTCATTATTTTCTTCTTTTTCAGTAAGGATTACCCTGAAACACTTTAAAGTGATGTAATGTCTATAAGTTTTTAGTTGTTTTACTCCTTTTGTGAGAATTTCTATTACGATTGTGTCCCATTTTTGGATTGAAGATTGGCTACATTTCAATGCAATTTGTTTAGCTATTTGGTTTGAATTTACGGAGCATGAGGCATATCTATTTTGTTTAATAATGATGTTAATTTGTTAACTTCTTGTTATCTTATTTCTGCATCAGTGAGTGGTAGATCTCAATAACATGTCTAGCGCCGGTGATTTTTAACTTGTCCAGTCGATAATGTTACGTCTTTTTGAACTATACCCTCCACCTGTACCTTGGTTGTTGTCCTATTGGGGCATGGGTAATCATTGCTTTTAACAGAATGCTAAGTTGCTGTGGATACATAAATTGTGTAGTTTACTGCATCTTTGGTCAATTCAGTGGTTTTGATTGATATATTGCTGTTGTTTTCTCAAGCATAAATGTGCTTTATCATGCTGAATGCTTACAGTAAGTTATTCCACAGGTTGGAAACTTCAGGGTTGAACCGCCTGGCTTGTTCCGTGGACGTGGAGAACATCCAAAGGTTTCATGCATAATCTTTGACTGCATGTGTTTTCTCCTGGCTCAACATCATTTTGTTTGATACGTGGACTATTTTGATTAAACATGTGCATTTGGCTCATTCCTAATGGTTGGTGTGTTTGGTTTTAGATGGGAAAGCTGAAGAGACGCATTCGCCCTAGGGATATTACAATCAATATTGGGAAAGGTGTCCCTGCGCCAGAATGTCCCATCCCTGGTGAAAAGTACTGTCATTTATGTCCTCCAGGAATAAAGTTGTTATCCTAATTGTTATTTCATCTTCATTTATAAATTAAGATATCTGGACTCTTGGTATGTGGCAGATGGAAAGAAGTAAGGCATGACAATACCGTCACGTGGTTAGCCTTTTGGAACGATCCTATTAATCCAAAGGAATTTAAATATGTCTTCCTCGCGGCTAGCAGTTCCTTGAAGGGCCAAAGCGATAAAGAGAAATATGAGAAAGCAAGGATGTTGAAGGTACAGCAGAACTTGAGTGGCAGATGTTGGTGGTGATCAATTTGTCATTAGATGTTTTTTATGTGATTCATAACTGATTGCCAAAAGTGCGATATTTTGAGCGTAGGATTACATAGCAAACATCAGGACAGCATACACAAAGAATTTTACGAGTAAAGATGCTATGAAGCGGCAGATAGCAGTTGCTACATATCTGATTGATAAACTAGCTCTCAGGGCTGGCAATGAGAAGGTACGTATTTGAAACTTCTCGAGATTGACTCTCTCTCTCTCTCTCTCTCTCTCTCTCAAAACAAAATTTGCAAACTCTCTTTTCCATGGACTCTTTTGTGATGACTCTGGGGAAGGATGTGGTTATCTTGCTAATCTGGCACAATTGGGCAAGCCATTGTATCTAAGATGAATAAGCACCACTTAGGGATTTTTTAATATATATGAGATATAAGGTCCTGAAATGAGGTGTTTGCGAGTAACTATTCTCCTGTAATTGTTTGGTGATACAATCAACATACATTATGAAATTGATCAAATAACTTTCCACATGGTAGTCATGAAAATTTGGAATGCTCGAGATGGAATTGCTTGTTCCATATCAAGTTTGTGCCACAACTTCGGTTCTGCTTGTTTTGTGGAGATATATACATGTCTCCTTTTCAAATTCCTATTCTAAAGTAACTTAAAATAGGAAATTGTACTCTCTGGAAGAAACTTTTTTCGCGTGTATGACAATTAAAAAGAAGCCTCTTAAAAATAATGGTATGTATCTACATCTCACTAGACATTAAATTTTGATTCCACAAAGAATCATTGCTTTGATTAGCAGAGTGAATTCTATGGTTACCAATTTGTTTGCTTTTTGTTACTCAGGATGATGATGAAGCGGATACTGTTGGGTGCTGCACGCTGAAAGTTGAAAATGTAAAAGCAATTAGTCCAAATTCACTGGAGGTAAGATGAATTCAAACGCTGAAAGTTCAAATATTTCTGCTTGCTTCTTGGAGCTAAATTGGCTGTTGTGCTTTGTCAATTTTCAGTTTAACTTTCTTGGTAAAGACTCTATTAGATATGAAAACACTGTAGAAGTTGAGCTCCCTGTCTACAAGGCAATTGTGCACTTTCAATCTGGTGAGTTACAGGACTTACTGCCCATTTCAAAATGGACATATGCATTTGCTTTTTCATGTGGTCAATTTATCTTGCTTTGGTTTGGTTTGTGTAGGGAAAAAGCCTGGTGATCCTCTTTTCGATGAGCTGGATACTACTAAACTGAATGCTCATCTGAAGGAACTCATGCCTGGTCTGACAGCAAAAGTTTTCCGTACATATAACGCTTCCATTACTTTGGATGAGATGGTAGGCTCACATTTGCCTTTTGAGGGGGTTTTAATTGGTGTTACAATATGTTTGATGTACTTCATCTGTCGGGTGGATGGATATTTTAGCCATGGGAGGCTACATTCATCTCCAGTACTTTTTAAGCTTAGATGCCTTCGCAAGAAGATCAAACATGTGTTACATGCATATATTAGATGCATCCCATCAAAACGGAAAGGCATGATTTTCAAATGATGTCTAGTCATCAAGGGATCTTTCGAGCTGGTTAGCTTGTTGATACATACAATGGATATGTTCATATGTAAAACACAGTAATTGGTCTTACACTTCCATAATGTTGTGAAAAGATAGAATATAATAGGGAAGCTTTTCATTTGTTTGATGACAGTTAAGTAGAGACACCAAAGATGGAGAAGTTGCAGAAAAAGTTGTAGTCTATCAGCGTGCAAATAAAGAGGTAATTATTGTTTATTACAGAAGAACGTGCAGTGCATAAACAAGTATTAATTGTACTTGTGATTGTTTTGGTCTTCAGGTTGCTATTATTTGCAATCATCAACGTAGTATTTCAAAAACCCATGCAGCACAAATGACCAGGTTGCAAGAGAAGATAGATGAATTGCAGGTGACTACTTCTCTCTCGATTTCTGGCTATTATACAGTATATCTGGTCCCAACCTACATATCTCAAATTTTCACATCGGTTTTGCAAATGGATCATGATTTTCTATATGGGCTTCATAAGAGATTTTAGGAGCTCTTAAGAATTCACTATAGTTTGAATGGAGCTGATGTTCTGAATCATGTGCAGGACAATATGAAAGAGCTAAAAGTAGATTTGGATCGTTCTCGAAAAGGAAAGCCTCCCTTAAAGGGTGCTGATGGAAAGCAAAAGAGGAACTTGAGCTCAGACGCGTAATATAATTGCTACCTGTTCCCCATTCTGCAGCTATGTAGATGTTTCTGATTTACGATGTTGCCTCATCTTCTGCTGTGCAGGTTAGAGAAGAAGATTGCTCAAATTGAGGCAAAAATTGAGAAAATGGAACGGGACAAAACTACCAGAGAAGATCTGAAAACTGTTGCACTGGGCACATCCAAAATCAACTATCTTGACCCAAGGATCACAGTTGCATGGTGCAAGCGGCACGAAGTTCCAATTGAAAAGGTTAGTAGTAGCTTCAAATTTTGCACATGTCTAGGCAGTCTCTGGAATTAGTCATTTTATGATCTAAACGAGGGTAGCTTAAGTTAGTGATACTTTTTTTCCCCACGAGAAAAGGATGGTACGATAATTCCGAATTTCCTGGTCCCCTTACTTTTTAGTTAGCTGGGGCTGGTCTTCGAAATGGTATGACCTATATTTTTTGCTGTCGCAGATTTTCAACAAGTCTCTGTTGGCAAAATTTGCTTGGGCGATGGACGCGGAACCTGACTTCAGATTTTGATATGCTGAGTCTGTGTTCACTTAGCCAGCATGTTGAGTCTCCTTTCCTCTTGCAAATTTTTTTCTTCTTTGTCTGTTCCGGTGAAAAATATTCATGTTGAATGTTCAACTAATCTAATTATAGATGAAGTCTCTTCTCCACACTGGTTCTCGCTTAGACTCGGATTGATTCAGGGACTGTCATTTACCATGAGAAACTTTTCACTCTTTGTAGATACATTTGTCAAACTAACAATTGTCCAAAGATAGTTGAGAAATTATAAAGATCGATTCTTATGTCTTTTTTTTCCCTTTCTTTAGCTGTCAATGATGCCTAAATTGCGGTGATGTACGTTGGTCATGGATTATATCCTCTTAAAAGTTTATACAGGGGCGTGTAGTTATCGTGGGTTATATTCAGACTTTAATTTTCGATAGGGGTGAGCAAATGAATTGGACTGGATCGAGACAGTCCGAGCTGATGAGTATCAGTCCTGTTCCCTGTTCCAGCTGTGGACCGACCCAACGGATCAGGCCATATATCTTTTTTATTTTTTTATTTTATCTTTCAAAACCCTAAGACAGCTCCTTCGGCCTTAGTCAAATTAATGACCTCTGCTGTCGGAGATCTTCCGTTACTTATGATTTGTTAAAAACTCCAGCAACTGAGAAAAAAAGAAGCTTCGACCTCAATAGACGCTGCCAAATACCTGCCACCAAGAAAATTAGGATCATTTATGTGGTCATAAAAACTCGGGACGGTATAATGATCGCAGTGCAATGGCCAGATTCATTTCCCAAGTCGGTCCAAGAGCCAGTGGATGGATTTCGGTTCCCAATTGATGGAATAGGTCCTTCGTGGGTGGTTCTCAGTTCTATAGTGGGAATTAGCCTACTCTAAAACTGATCACTCCCAATTTTGGAGTTTATGGGACATTATAACATCAATACAATCAATTCGAAAACATTCATCATAATCTTTACAGCATTAAACATTTTGGCCAAAAATAAAAGAAGCATCAGGTAGAGATAATTAAGGAGTATGAGAAATCATACTCCATTTGACCAAAAATCTTATTCTTACCACTCTACAAGAGCAGTTTCTCACCCACAAGATATATCTCGAGTTTGCACAATGATGTATCCAGCAGGGATACACACGCCTGCTATTGGTCTTGCATTAAGCTTTCATTGGTGACGAGGTTTGCCAGTGATAGGCTCGCTCGGCACTTCTTGACAATAGATTCCTCGACTTACGGCATGCATGATGGCACAGTTGATGCCCAACAGCAAGAACGAGCATGTTTGATGTTGAAGGAAAGTCTCACTCGACGGAAAGAGGGAAAGACAAACAAAGAAATTATTAATAAATTTCTTGAATGTTGCATCTAAATATACTCGAATCAAGCTGGCTTTAAAATATTGGGAGATGACCAATGTGGGTTAAGAATGGTGAGCCAATACTCTGTTAATTACATCTTTGTCATTATGACTATAAGATCTCGGTTTTGGGCACCACGCCTTGCGGCCTTAGTTAAAGTGACTTTTGGTGACCATCTTTCACTTTACCATCTATACTAGGGGTGTGCAAAATACCCAGGAACCGCCCGGACTGCCTAGAACCGAACTAGAACCTCCCGGAACCGGCAGTTCTTGAGGGAATCGGTCCGATTCCCGGTTCCAATTTTTCAGAACCAGTGGGTACCAATCCAGTTCCCGGTTCCATGGGCGGATCCGCCCACCTGGACCGGACCGGAACCTTTTTAATTTGAAAATAAAAATTACTAAAAGAAACCCTAAATTAGATCTCATTTCCTCACTCCCTTCATCTTTGGTTCTCTCTCTTTGTCTCTTCCTCGGTTCCTCCTAATCCTATCGCCATTTCAATTCCTCCCTGAGCGTCGACGCCGCCGCCGCTGCTCCTTCGCCGTTGTTGTTCGCCCCCTCGCGTCGGCCACCACCCGCCACAGCTGCGGAAAATTGTTCCGCAACTGTTCTATGTTAAAAACCCAACCATAGACCTCCTCCCCTCCTTTTCAACTTATAGACCCGACCGTTTTATGTTGAAAACCAAAATTGTTTCGTGTCAAGATCGGTTCCATGGATCCACGCGGGAACCGGACCGGACCGGCGGTTCGATTCCCAGGTGGATCCATGCAACAAACGGGTGGATCCCGGTTTTAATTTTTCAAAACCGATTCTTAGCGGGGGGTTCCCGATTCTGGGTCGAGAACCGCCCACCCGAACCATGCACACCCCTAATCTATACGAGCAGATCAAATCTTGAAAAATTGTGCCATGACATCTTTTTTTTGGCCTATACATTTTCACGACTTTGACCTACTTTAAATACAAATGTTCAATTGCTTTTAGATTTTGAGGTATTTAATATTATTTACACGAAAAAATGCCAACCATTTGTTATTATCTTCATGTGATAGACTCAGCAAGCGAGAATATAGTTTGGTTATTTTTAAATAGAATTATCAGTAACTTGAATCGACAACTTGCCAATGAAGTCATCGACAACACACAACATGAATTTATTGATAAGAATTTTCAAGTTGATCGAGAAAGTCATCAACATCGATAGCTAGAAATTGACAAGAGAATAACCATTGATTGGTTGTTTTGCTGCTATTTTAAGATTGTTGTAACTTCAAGTTATTTCTTTTCCAATAACCCACCACCATTGGTTAACGTCAATTGTAGGCTTCAAATAGCCATAGGGTGCTCTTCCGAGGCCCTTCGCACACAAACAAACATTTCTATATTTGCGTTGTCGATTAAATTATGGCATATTTCTTATTAGTAATTTTTTTTTAACCTACATTGTCGATTAAATTCTAGCATATGACTTCGCTATAGCTCTTACGTGTTTCATTGTTCCTCCATTGCATCTTTACATTCTCAGGCTTTGTTGTCGATCGAATTCTGGCACAATTTGTGTATGCTAGGTTCCGTTTGAAGTGAAGTTACCGATTTTTTTATCTACCTGTGATATTTCCTATCAAAAATCACCATACAACCTGTATCCTCTAAAAAAATCGAATAATGACTTTTGATTAAAGGCATTTCATTGCAAAGTGAAATTCCAATAAAACAAATATTATGCGAAATTCAAATCTAAAATGCTAACAAAATTTTCTCTAGCTTTATATAGGAAAAAAGCTATCAAAGATCCCAAATTTTGTATATCGTGACACATAAATCTTTAATTTTTTTTTATCACATCCAAAATCCCAAATTCGTACATGTGTGACACTTTTACCCTTTGTCAAAGTTCTATCAATAGGCATCTTTAGAAGTCTGCCAAGATGGATGACAAACTGTAAACACTGTTAACACGGCGCAAGTGAAATAAAAATGATGTTGTTTTAGCTAGAAAATCACCTAACTAAACCTTGACACATGGTAAATGTCTCACATGGGTACAAGTTTGGAGTTTTTCTTGACACAATAAAAATCTTAGGATAGAGATGTCATTGTGGGCATGGTTTGGTTTTTTTGATGCCACACACAAAAAAACAAAAATTCAGAATAAATTCGTCAATGGATATAGCTTGAGTTTTTGGTGATTCGTTCCCTTCAATAATTTATTATAGGAAAGTTGGGTAAAATTTAATTTGTGAGAATCATTGAACGAGCTAACATGAAATTATAGTTATTTTTTAATGTATGAGCCTCCTTGTGATTATAGTAATTGAGGAAAGAAGGGTAACTTTAACCGTCCATACATGCAAGGATCGTTGGGGTAGAATCCAACTTTACTTGGTCTGGTATAAGAAGTTACTGCGAACGCAACAAACCCGCCCCCCCCCCCCCCCCCCCCCCTCCTCTCTCCCTCCTGTTTTTACCAAGCTAAGAAAGTAAATCGATTAAAATAAAGAACAAGAGAGAGCTTCTCAAGGAGTGTGGCACAATGAAAAGCAAACTAAGAGGTGAGTTATTGAAAGAAATACTTTTTTTTTATATAACAAACTGAAGAAATTGTTCAATCAGTCCTACATTTATTGTACATATGTCAATATTGTTATAATTTTTTTCAATTTTTCCAATTTAGTCATAAATTTCTGTGCAAAAATCCAATGTAGTCATTTTAGCTAATTTTTTCAATATACCACGTAGGACAATCAACAATGACTGAATCATCACACTAGCGATTTTGACGAAAATTGATCGAAAGGATTACATTACAATTTCTCGCAAAGATTTATCATTAAATTAATAAAATTGAAAAGTTTATAATTGAATTGGCATTAATATAATAAATTTATGACTAATTAGATAATTTTCTATTTGCAAATCATGTGACTTCCCAAATGTAAGGATCAAAGTTTAAGTAGGATGTGTTTGTGCTAAAAATGGGATCGAAGTAATGGCAAATGGATTCAAATGAAAGACTTAGAATCTGGCTTTCGCAGGAAATTTTCATGTGGATACGGAAAGTATATGGATTAACTTAAGCTAATTTGCATCTGTCAATTCCGGAAACAAATCTAGGGCTCTAACACCACACGAGTAGCCCCATAACAAGCTATATAGAGATGACATCCTTCTCAATGGAATTCGTACCTGTAAAAAGCGGTCCTAGAGCAAGAATACTTTTGGGATAAAACTTTTAGGAAAAAAGGAGAAGAAAGAAACAATGGAGAGAGCTCTAATCTGAAACCCTCGTGGACAATCCTCCTCATGCCCGTTTTAGCTTTTGGCTTAGCTTCTGCAACAACCGAGAGAGAACCGGTCACAGAAGGCCGTGCCGATGTTGATGAAGTAGGTGGAGCAACCCCTTTTCACCATCGGATCTTGCCTCGGTCCTCCCCTGTCCCGTCATCTGGACCTTACTGCCGCCACAATTGCAACTAGCTACCGCCATTCCATAATTAAGTTCGCCTCTAGTGAAATTTTCGAAACCATTAAATAAAATTCACAGATGGAATAAAGTTGCTGCGGATTTAGTTGCGTGTGATAGTCCCTTCTGCACCTAATCCTAGTGGAAATGTCAGCGTCGGAGAAGAAGGCGAAGCAACCAATTTTCATTGGCAAATCTTGCATGAAGTCCCCTCTGCACCTAATCCAAGTGGAAATGCCGGCATTGGAGAAGAAGGCGAAGCAGCCCATCTTCCCTACCAGATCTTGCGCGATGTCCCCTCTGGACCGGACCCCACTGGACATTGAGCCTTGTCAAAGCCATTGCATAGTTAAGTCTGCCGTCTAGTGAATTTTTTGAAGAAATTACTTACAATTATTCAATAAATTCACCGATAGAATAAAGTTGTTGCCGATTTAGTTGCATGTTAATTTATCTTACTTCCTTTTGATCTACATTTTGTTTGGCTATGCTAAAAGTCTTAAAACTCGTCATGAAAATGCAACAAGTTTTAAAACTTCCAAAAGTACAATTAAATCCTAAAACTTGTCAAATTTGTGTAATTAAATCATTTCGCTAACTCCATCTAACTTGAGTAAGTGAAAATGCCGACATTCCTCTTTTTATTATTTTCTCTCTCTTATGTTGTTTTGATGTCACTAAAACATGAAATGTAAGGCTAAAAAGAAGTTTTCGTCCAAATAATGAACAAGAGAGAGCTTCTCAAGTAGCGTGGCACAATAAAAAGCAAATTGAGCAGTGAGTTATTTTTATTTTATTTTATTTTTTGGTAGAATAAAGCAGTGAGTTATTGAAATGTTCTATTTCTAACAAATTGAGGAAATTGTCCAATCAATCCTAAAATTATTGTACATATGCCAATTTAGTCATAATTTTTTTAATTTTACCAATTTAGTCATAAACCTTTATGCAAAATTCCAATATAGTCATTTTGGCCAATTTTTACATTATGCCATGTAGGACGACTGACAATGACCGGATCATCATGTCGACGATTTTGATGAAAATTGACCAAAATTACTACATTAGAATTTCAAGCAAAAATTTATGACTAAATTGACAAAATTGAAAATTTTATGACTAAATTGACATCTATACAATTGGTTTGTGACTGATTAGATAATTTTTCATTTGCAAATCATGTGATTGCCAAAATGTAAAGATCAAGGTTTAAGTAGGATATGTATGTGCTAAAAATGGGATTGAAGTAATGTCGGATTGATCCAAGTAAATGACTTAGAATCTCTAGGCCTCGTGGGAAATTTTCGTGCTCATATGGAAAGTTTATTGTTTAACTTAAGCTAATTTTGCATCTATCAATTCTAGAGACAAATCTAGATCTCTAACGCTTCACAAGTAACCTCATGACAAGCAATATAGAGATGACTTTCTTCTCAGTGGAATTCGTACCTATAAATTGCGATCCTAGAGCAAGAGTCATAAAAAGAAGAAAGAAACAATGGAGAAACTTGTTGGAAAATATGCTCAAGCTGGACAAAATCCTTTCAGATTGAGATTAGTTCATTAAATCAATCAAGGATTAGATTGGATTAATCAAATATTAGATTTGATTCATTGAATATATTTTCCTTTCTTTTGTACACCTCCTGTACTATATTTACATAGCTTTGTACATCAATAAAGAATGGAATAGAATACACAAAATTCTCCCAAAAGTTCCTCTTCTTTTTACAATTCTTCCTTTCTTCCCTTAGCTTTTTGTCTTCTTTCATGGTATTAGAGCTATTAAGCTCTAGATTGAGCTTCCACATAGAAAGATTGCCTGCCAAGGGACTCTAACCTGCAAAAACAAAGTTAATCCTCAATTTTTGAAAAAGGGAAAGAAGCAAGTGAAGAAAATTTTCTTTGTACCACCATCATGACTTTGCCATTAGCCTCAAAAGAGCATTTCCCAGTAGAAATCACGCCTCAAATCTCATAAGTTCAGGATCCAATCGTGGACCCATCTGCTGTTGTTCTTGGATCTCAAGAGCAACTTATTCAGGCCTAACAATTGCAATGGCAGCCCATCCAGACTTCATCAAATCTGGGGTAGCCCATCTTGGGCTAGCCATTTGCAAGCCATCCTTACTAATGAGTACCATTTAATCCATGGTACTTTGGGCCGAGCCCAAATGCATCATCTCTAGGAAACCAGGGCCACCAAAGTAGGGCCCAAAGTACTGGCAATCCACCAATAGTAAACGGGGCAAGCACAGCCATTCAGTTGGATCCAATCAAAGTGGGGCAAGTGATTGAGTCAAATGACTCGAGTATTGGACCAAATCCCTACTTGGTATTTCTCAATGTGAGGGAGGAATCGGGTCAAGCATGGGAACAAATCCTTAACCAATTTTGCCACTTAGGTTTCTACCATATTCCATTGCAACCACTAGTGGTCGCTCAAAGTTGGGTGATCCACTATTCGTCTCCACCGCCAATGGACCAAAGCTACGACTTATCGCTTATCAACTTATTGGATCTGAAAGTTATTTGACCTAGGCATAGGAGTTTCGGTGAGTTTTGGTTACAAAAGATAAGGATGGTTTTTTGAATGGAACCATTCTGATTCCAGCAGATCTAAGAACAGCACGATAATGGAGAAAGTGTAACTGGTTGGTGAGAACTTGGATTAGCAACTGTGTGGCTCCAGAAGTCACAACTGGATTACCCCTAATAAAAGATTCAAAAACTATGTGGGAGAATATAAAAGAGATGTATAGGAAATTGGATAGAGCAAAGATCTTCTCGTTCACCCAGACACTCTCAGGGTTGAAGCAAGAAAACATCTCCGTTGCCACATGCTTCAGCAAGCTATCCACACTTTGGAATGAACGGGAGGCGACATAAAAGAAACTTGAAGGGCTCAAAGCCACTTCACAACAATACAAGGCAATAAGGGACAAAGAGAAAGCAACAAGATTTCTCTTGATTTTTAACAATTCATAACTCATATTTATCACAGATTTTGGCCATGGATCCAATACCACCACTCAGCCGCGTCTATTAGCTTGCAGTCCAAGAAGAGAGTCAACCACTCTCCTAGCCAGAATATGCTAAAGGAAGCGAGAGCATCTCGCTTGTAGCTCGCGATGAAGTTCTCGCAACAAAACCCTAGAAGACAAAGAGGAGTAGCAGCGCTAGGGTTCACGAAGAGTGGAGAAGAAAAACTTTTTAAGAAGAGTGGAATGGATGGCCCAGATTACTCCATGCGATCAGACGGTTCATGGTCAATCAGTGCCTATGCTATGCGATTAAATGGCCCACGATCCATCAACACATCAGCTAAATCGGATTGTGAAAGGATGACTAAAGCATCCAATGGTTAGAATTTTGCCACTTCATCCAAGAATTATAGGCAAAATACCAAAGGAAAAGGCAAATAATTTTGTGAGTATTGCAAATGCCTACATCACACAATTCATAATTGCTAGAAATTTCATGGTAAGCCTGGAGAAAAGGAAAAAAAAAATTCAGCAACCTATCAAGTCATTGACCTAACTAGTCTGAATTCTAACGATCAGCCCATTACACATGGACAATATGAGCAACTTATGCAGGCTTTGTAGAAATTGGACACTTCCAACAAAGGAATGAATTTTTCAAGTATATCTCACTATCTAATAAACTCTATTTCAAGAAATGCATGGATGATGGACTCAGGAGCAAGTGATCATATTGTTTGTGACAAAAGTTTTTTCTCCATTATACACAAAGGAACAAACTTTCCTATTTTCGTATGACTTCCCAATGGAAATGTCACCTATGTCACAATGACAAGCACAATCAATCTTCACCCTTGTCTCAGAGTTTCATTTTAACCTCATTTATGTATCTATAGTTTGCGAAGAAAATTCTTGCCAAGTCTTGTTCGATTTCCAAATAGTCTTGATTTATCTTGGGTTTTTTTTTTGAAAAAAAATAATTGTGTAACATGACCACCAATGATAAAAGCTTCCTTTTACATTCAAAAATGGGTTATATTGTTTTTTTTTTCCACACTCTCAGTGTCACATTTGTCCTCTTGCAAAGCAATCTTGATCACCTTTTCCTTCTAGCAAAACTCATACTAGCAATGTTTTTCCATTGATTCTTGTTGATATTTAGGAACCCCACCATATAGCACATCGTGATGACTCACATTTCTTCCTTACAATTGTGGACGATTATTCTCGTGCCACATGGGTTTTTATTATGTAGTCTGAGAGTCAAGCTATCTCTCATTTAAAACTTTTTCTTGCCTAAACAAAGAATCAGTTCAAAATATCTATTTAGTGAATTCACACAAATAACAGGAGAGAATTTTTCAACGGTATTTGTGCTTCTCTTTTTTCATCTAATGGCGCATTACATGAGAGCTCATGTACCTATTCCCCACAATGGAATAGGGTGGTAGAATGTAAGCATCGCAATCTTTTGGAAGTAGGACCTACACTAAAGTTCCAAGTGACTATTCTAGAAAATTTTTGGTGCAATTATGTGATCATGACAACTTATTTGATCAATCGTATACCTACTCAAATTCTTGGCAAACAAACTCCATTTGAACTGCTTTATGGGAAGAAACTAGAGTTGGAAAACTTAAAAGTCTTTGGTTGTTTAAGTTATGCCATCACAGTGGGCCCTCGAGACAAGATGGGTCCCCATGCCCGACGTTGTGTATTCATGGGCTACCCAAATTTGCAGAAAGGATATCGTCTCCTTGAAATTTCTATAGATTAATTCTCCGTAGACAAAGATGTTGTTTTTCATGAAGAAGTGTTTCCATTCCGTGCAGAGGGGTTATGAAAGGAAGATTTGGATACCATGGCTAATTCATGTAATTTCTTTTCTAAGGAAGCATTATCTCTAGATCTTGAGTATATACTTGTTGCACCTCCGGAGACTTCAAATTTCTCTTCAACATCAGCTTCAACTTTAGATGAGGTTCTTGCTGTAGCAAAAACTAAGGAACTATCTTCCATTATTATGCCCATTGAAGAAGTTTTCAATTCTTCGCTGAATGCCACTGTGGAAGAATCATCGTCACCTCCACCGCAACAAGATCCTACACGACACTCCAGGGGAATCACCTGTCCACCAACATGGACCAAGGATTACGTTTGTGTGGCATTCAATGCAACATGTATTCATTATCCTATCTCATCTTATGTTTCTTTCCATCAACTCTCCCCGAAAAATAGATGTTTCATTAGCTATATATCGGAAGAGCGAGAACCTAGCTATGATGAAGCATCTGCTAATCCAAAGAAAGTTATGGAAGTTGAATTGCAAGCTTTAACCGAAAATTAGGCAAGGGAGCTTGTGACACCACCTCTAAATCGAAAACCAATTGGCTGCAAATAGGTGTATAAAATAAGTATTAAGCAAACAAGTCAATCGAACAATACAAGGCTCAATTAGGGGCTAAGGGTTTTACACAACGAGAAGGTTTCTACTATCGTGAAACCTTTTCTCCAATAGCCAAAGATGTGATAATCTGTTCCTTCTTATCAGTTGCTACTCTCTACGACTGACCATTACACCAAATGGACGGACATAATGTCTTTCTTCATGGGGACTTGGATGAAGAAATTTATATGAATATTCCTCGAGATTTATGAAGACAAGGGCAGAATAGAGTATGTTGTCTCTACAAATCCCTGTATGGTCTCAAACAAGCTTATAGGCAGTGGTGTGCTAAGTCCAATAGGATTATGCTCACGTGGACAGAAGGTATGCCATCTATTTATTTGATGATATGTGTTGATGACATTCTCATTATGGGGAACGACAAAACTACCATAGAGAACCTTAAGGAGTATTTGAATTCCACATTCCATATTAAGGACTTGGGATCACCAAAGTATTTTCTTGGGATTGAGATTGTTTGATCCGACCAAGAAATCTCTCTCGGCCAACAAAAATTTATACTGAAAATCATATCAGAAGCAGGACCTTCAAGATGCAAACTGACTATTATTCCAATTGGGTAGAACATCAAATTAACTACGACCAAAAATGATATTGGATCATCTCAAAATCAAGATCCTATACTTAGAGATCCGTCAACTTATCTGAAGCTCATTGGGAAACTCATATACTTGACTATGACCAAGCATGATAAATGTTATGCAATATAGGCACTAAGCAAGTGTATGCACAATCAAAAAAAAAAAATCTCATATGAATACTGCTCTAAAGGTTGTAAAAGATTTGAAAAAATGCCCAAGACTTAGGATTCTTCTCTCCATAAAATGGAGGTGACAGCCTATTGTGATGTAGACTATGCAACTTGTCCCATGAATCGAAGATCCATCACTAGTTTTTGCATTAAATTGGGAGAATGTTTACTTTCATGTAAGACGAAGAAACAAGCAATTGCCTCACTATCATCAGCCAAAGTGGAATACTAAGCCATGGCAAAGACCATTTGCAAGATAGTCTGGATACGAGGCTTACTTTAGGACCTTGGGATACAAGTGAAGGGACCAACAAAATTATTTTGCAACAATGATGAGGCTCTCAAACTTGCGGCAAATCCCATAGTGCATGAAAGAACAAAACATACAGAAATGGACTATCACATCACTCAAGACAAGATTCAAGAAGGAGAGATCGAAACAAAAGGAATTGGGACCACAGAACAACCTGCAGATGTGTTCACCAAACCTCTTTGTCAGAGACAACACGCTATCTATTGAGCAAATTAGGCGTCTTGGATATCTACAAGCCATCAGCTTAAGAGGGATTGTTGGAAAATGTACTCAAGCTGGACGAAATCCTTTTGGATTGAGATTGATTCATTAAATCAATTGAGGAGTAGATTGGATTAATCAAATATTAGATTTGATTCGTTGAACATATGTTCCTTTCTTTTGTACACCTCATGTATTATATTTACATGACTTTGTACATCAGTAAAAGAATGGAATAGAATACACAAAATTCTCCCAAAAGTTCCTCTTATACGATTCTTCCCTTCTTCCCTTAGCTTCTTTATCTTCTTTCAAAACCTAATCTAAGATGCTCATGGACAATCTTCCTCATGCTCGTTTTAGGTTTTGGCTTAGCTTCTGCAACAACCGAGAGAGAACCGATCACAGAAGGCCGTGCCGATGTTGGTGAAGTCGGTGGAGCAACCCCTTTTCACTATCGGATCTTGCGTCGGACCACCCCCATCTAGACCCAATTGCCGCCACAATTGCAACTAGCTGCTGCCATTCCATAATTAAGTTCGCGTCTAGTGAAATTTTCGAAGCAATTGCTTGTAACTATTAAATAAATTCACCAATGGAATAGAGTTGTTGTGGATTCAGTTGCGGTGTTGATCTTGTTTGTAGTTGGCGAAATGTGCGATTGGTTAGTCATTCCATCTCCTCTTGGTTTGATCGGCTTAATTCGATGGGATACCTTGCGAAGTATTATCGAAATTTGGTGGGGGCGTGTAAGTAATTTAAAATGAAGTATTCGCTATAAGAAGAAAATGGGTGGATAAAAAGCCTTTGAAATTTTAAATTTACAACATTTCCGTAGGACGACGAAGTCAAGACAACTCAAATAAGGGAGATCCAATTCATGATCAGTGCTTATGATAGATAACTTAAATAGTAAACCACACTTTGATCGAACAATTTAAATTTTTATAATAGTTAAGAGTCTTCCACCAAAATTTCATATGATATCTGAGCAGGAGATCCTGAATTCGAATTTTTCCAAGCCTCTAAAAGACTATACTAAACGTGAGGAGGAGTGAAAGAAACACCTCCGGGTACATTTGTTTCACCAAAATCTCAATAATAAAGGAAATTTTTTTCACAAACAAAGTTAGTTGTCCTTTATTTAATGATATATGATTGAAAACATTTTCAAATATTCAAATTTGTCTTAGGCAAAAAAAAAAAATTCTCATTTTTCAAAAAATTCAAAACTCTAATTATTTTTTCTTTTTTCTTTCCTTTTTTTAAAAAGTATTCAAATTTAATATTTTTTTAAATATTTGCTTTTCATTTTCTTTTTTCATTTCTTTCCTTTTATTCGCCCCCTTTCTTCGCTCTGATCGGCCGAGGACAACCATAGGCTTGCCTGACGATGACCATAGGCAAGCTCGAGCTTGCCAACCTCGAGCGAGGTCAACCTCACCAAGTTGGGCAAGCCACGAGCTCGCCTAGATCTAGTGAGCCTCAAGCTAGGTAGCCTTCCACCAGCCATGAACCAAGGACCCTAACACTAGAATAATATTTTGGAAAACATTTTCAAGCTCTTTCAAATGGGAAATAATTTTTATAAATTTAATTTTTGGTAGGAAAACCCTATCCGTTGACTCATTTTCTTAAGCGAACCAAATAAAGGAAAATGCGGAAAATATTTTCCTAAAAAACATTTTTCACGAAACAAATAAACTTTTTATTAAACAGCTTAAACTTTAAAAACAGTTGGTAGTGGTATCATTAAATTATGCCATATAAAGTTAATGCTCCTGTTAAAAAAATCTTAGTACTTGACTATGGGGTTCGTGTGTGTATACTCTTCCTCCACGTAATAGTTAAGTTATTGGGTTTGCCTTTTTAATATATTATTTGGATCTATCCTAGTTTATTTCACATGGGCATTTATCCCATTAGTCAACTTTCATGTGTCATTTATAATCCAACTTGAACGTGAGAGAATGTGTTGCAATTTACCCCAAGCCTGACTTGACCATGGGGTTTACATTCAATTTATTTACACACCGCCTCCCTCAACCTAATAGTTTAAACTTTTGGATTGAATTTTTATATGACCTCAAAGTTTTTTTTTTTTTTTGTGTTACAAAAACCCTAAATATTGTACCATTGTGACAAAAATAGCCATTTTCTGCCACAAAAATCCTAAACTTTGCCAAATATGACACTAATACCCTTTTTTTAAAAAAATTCATAATTCCCTAAACTTATACCAATGTGAGCATAGTTTATGAGCTTTGGTGACATTAAAAAATTTGAGATATTAGTTTTACAATGGACATGTTTTAGGGTTTTTTAGTGATAAAAAAATAGATATTGGTATAACAATGGCATAGTTTAGAATTTGTTTGTGTGGTATTTGCATTTAACAAAAATTAGTAAGGAATTTTTTGGTAGGCCAATATGAGAACTTAGAGGTGTAATAAGAAAACGGACTTCAGTTTATATTTTGTGCAAGATTCGGGATAAGTTATCCACAATTTATTGGAGAAGACACAAATCAGATACTTACTGGTAAACTTTACACCACAATTGTTCCATACCTTTTATTGCCGATACATAACATAGGAATCACATGAATCCCTTTGAGCTCAAAAACCGAAAAACCAGGCCTATCCGTAAGCAGATTGAGTGGTCAATTTTACCCATGCTTTTTGTTATCTTCTCTCCTTTTTACCTACATTTTTTATACCAATTTAAATTGCTAGATTGAAACGGTCGAATTACCCTAAAGTCTATGTATTAATTCTTGACAAAGACAACGTTAAAGAGTGTTTCTTGGGCACTAGTTAAAGATTATTAAAGGTTATTTGAAAATATCTAATTTACGATTAAAGTGAGTGAATTTTTTTTTAAATGTAATTATTTCATTTTCGAAGTGTCTTGCAAGGAAATGTTTCCACTATTAATAATTTAACAAGACGCTCTTGACAATCAGGGGAAGTTGCTATTTCCACAGCCAAATTGGTCGGGAAAGGGTCCCGCTATGAAATCTCTCTTTCATACTGACTTGGTTCGCTCCAAGCAAATGTGCGCAAACCCAACGCCTTATTTTAACTATCGTTACTCAGCTAATAAAGTGAATATATATAAACAGTGAAGAAGAGTGATCTTCTCAAGACGTCGGACAATGAAAACCAAGATGGGAAACAAGTTTTTGGAAATACTTCTCTATAACAAATTGCGTGAGTACCTAATTGTGAAGTCAAGATTTATGCGGACACATAAATCCTGTGAGATTTTATAAGACCATTACCAATAGTTCTAAAAGTTTAAGCCGTTAGATGGATGTGTAATTTAATATTTAATTATTTTAACAAAATATTTTTCAATAATGAATTGTGTGATTATTGAAATGTAGAGGTCAAATTTTAAGCAGGATATTTATGTGCTAAAAATGGGATGGAAGTAATGGCAGATAAATTCTATGAAAAGACTAATTAGATCTGGCTCTTAAAAGGCAAGTGGTCGTGCACACATGGAAACATATTGAATAACTTGTGCTGATTTGCATCTATCAATTCTAGAAACAAATCTAGAACTCTTAACACTACACATGAGTAATGTCAAACAAGCAATATAGAGATGGCATCCTTGTCGATAAAATTTGTACCTATAAATACCAATACTAGAGCAAGGGCCATGCATATACTTTAGGGAGAAAATTATTAGGAAGAAGGAAGAAGGAAGAAACAATGGCAAGAGCTGATCTCAAATGCTCATGGACGATCCTCCTCATGCTCATTTTGGCTTTTGGCCTAGCTCCTCTCCCTACAACAAAGGCGAGAGACCTAGGCGGGCAAGGCCATGCCGGCGTCGAAGAAGAAGGTGAAGCAGGCCGTTCTCTCTACCAGATCTTGCGTGATGTCCCCAGTGGACCTAATCCCATTGAAAGTCCCCCCAGCATCGGAAAAGAAGGCGAAGCAACCCATTTTCACTACCAAATCTTGCGTGACGCCCCCGGTGGACCCGATCCCGGTCATCAATGAGCCTTGTCACGGCCATAACATAATTGAGTCCGCCTTCGAGTGAATTTTTTGAAGCAGTTACTTGTAATTATTCAATATATTCACCAATTGAATAAAGTTGTTGCAGATTTAGTTGCATACTAATTTATCTTACCTCCTTTTGGTCTCTCTTTTTTTTTTTTTTTTTGGAGTGTGTTTGAAACTATAAAACTTGTCACGGAAATAGTCCTAAAACTCTCAAAAAATGTAATTAAATCCTAAAACTAGTCAAATTTGTGTAATTAAATCTTTTCACAAACTCCATCCAACTTGACTGACTGAAAATGCCGACGTGGCTCTTTTTTTTTATTATTTTGTCCCTCCTATGTTGCTTTGACGTCTCTAAAATAAAATAGTGAACAAGAGCAATCTTCTCAAGCGACATTGGACAATGAAAAGCAAGATGGAAAGCGAGTCATTTGAAATAATTTTCTATAACAAATTGTGTGATTCCCTACTTGTAAAGTCAAGGTTTATCCAGGGCATGTATGCTAAGAATGAGATCAAAGTAGTGGTAGATGAATTGCATAAAAGGAATAACTTCGAATTTCACTGGAGAGAAATGGTCACGCACGCATATATATATAAATTGTGCTAATGTGGATTAGAACAAAGCTTCTCATTCCTTTTTTTTGTCAGTTTGTTCAGTATTCTTTCATGCGCCATTGCTATCTCTATCTGATTGACTTGCCTTGAATCGGATTCGCAAAAATGGCCACCAGCGTCGAAATTTCGATTTGGAAGCAGCCGCAACATGTTTTTTTCTCCATACCTAACAAAGTTTGAATATGCATCTATCAATTCTAGAAACCTAAATCCACAACTCTAACCGACAAATTTGTAATTCCATGGCAAGCAATATGGAGATGGCATCCTTCTCCATGGAATTCAAACCTATAAATAGCGATGCTAGAGCAAATTCATGCATATATTTATGGGAGAAAATTATCGAAAGAGAAACAATGGAGAGAGCGAGCTTGAAACGCTCATGGACGATCCTTCTCCTCATGCTCGTTTTAGCTTTTGGCTTAGCTTCTCTCCCCACGACAAAGGCAAGAGACCTGGTCCCAAAAGGCCGTGGCCCAGAAGAAGGCGAAGCGACACATTTTCACCACCGGATCTTGCCTTGAACCCCCGTTCCACCGTTTGGATATGGCGGCCACCACAAAAATTGAGGCTTGTCGCCGCCGTTCGATGATTAAGGCGGCCATTTTTTAATGTGTGGTCCTCCTTGCAATTGTAGTTCATGTTTCCGAACGCAACACTTTTTTTTTCCTGTTACCAAGCTGATAAAAATAAATTAATTAAAAAGAGAGCTTCTCAAAACGATGAAAAGCAAGCCAAGAGGCAAGTTATCCAGATACCTTCCTATAATGAATCAAGAAATTGTCTGATCAGTTATGAACCTATTATACAGATATTAATTTAGTTCTAAAAGAACTCGCATCATCAAAGAGTAGGGGTGGCAAAATGGGTCCATAACCTCCTTTCTGGCTCATATTTTGCACTAATTAGTTATATGTGGCTCATATTTTGTAACCATTCATCACCCATCTCCATTGCTCACCCCCGCCGCTCGCCCTGAAATGCCTCAGCCGCTGGCCTTCGCGACTTGCTTTCGAGCCGCCTTCGCCACTCCCCCGAAGGTCGACGAGCTTCAGCATCACCTCGTGAAAATCCAGCTCCCGAATGTCGATTTTTGCATCAACAGCGCTCCTCGATGCGTGAGTCCATGCCGTACCCCTTAACCTTCGCGGGGTGCTCGTGGCATTAGCCTTGTTGACGCATGCTTCGTTTTGCGCATTTGAATCACTGAATGGACACAAGGGCTTTGAGTGCTTTGATTCTGCCGTTTTCTCTTGCTTTGCTTGACAACTTATGTTCGATATGTTTTTTGATGTCCGTGTCGTCCTTCGTTGGAGTTTTCTTTAGGCTTTGTGGTGTTGTTACTAGTTAGTTAAGTAGGATGCAATCGGTTTTTGCGGCTTAGTAGGCTCTCACGTTTTCATGGTCTTTCACTGAGATTGTTATTGACAGAGAGAGTCATTGTTGCAGATATGAGACTTGGTTTTGCTCTTTGTTATTTGTGCGTTAGTCGACTCTGCTACTGCTGAGAGATGCCGAACTTTAAAACACTGTGGAGTGACGCACCTAATGTGCACTTTTGAGATCCATTTCTTCTACTGTACTTTCTAGTTGCATTGTATATCATTTATTATTCTAATTCCATATTGTATTGTGTTTGAATTCAAAGTCCTTTTCTTTGCGTTTGCCCCTAATCTCATGCACTTGCATACAGTAACTTTTCATAGGTTCTTATGATCGTCAGTTTGATCCTTGAAGACCTCCAAAATGTTCGTAGAATTAGACCGCATCTTGAGTGGGTGTTGGTTTTGCAAAATGGGTTAAATGATGGATTGCTAACAATCTATTTTCTTGAGATTTTTTTTTCTTGTGACCCAGGGAACCCACCGCACGGCCGGCAGCCGGAGAGTAAACCCTGGGGAGACACGTGAGAAACCACCACCCACATGCCCCGGATAAAGCATTGCTAGCACTTAAGCAACGACGACGCCGTGGATCGAACTCGGGACCTCTCATGAAAAGTTCCCTTACTTAACCACCTATGCCACCACCACGGGTGGTCTTGAGATTTATTTTTTCTTAACTCATTTGTAACCCATTTAAAAATAAAAGAGCTACCCACATAAAATTGGGCTCATTAAATCCAAGTTGTAAAATGGGTTTATCCACCCTAATTTTTTTATAAATGTATTTTCTTGGTCAAGTTTTTTATAAATATTTTGATTTATAGGTTTTTTATATTTTTTTATTTTATTTACTCTCTTTTAATTATTTAAGTTACTTTTTTTATTTTGATTTGATGTTTTTATCCAATTAGCATAGAGCCTAAAGTGAGTATGGATTTTTCTAGAATATTAATGGATTTTAACAATACGGGTTAAGTCGAGATTAAGTCATTAAATGTACACTACATAAATATGGATAAAAACGAGTTAAATGAATTAATATATGTTCATGTTTTCAACTTGACCCAAACTAGACTCAATCTATCCATTAGACGGGTTT
This sequence comes from Eucalyptus camaldulensis, assembly GCA_019915185.1. Classification (NCBI taxonomy): domain Eukaryota; kingdom Viridiplantae; phylum Streptophyta; class Magnoliopsida; order Myrtales; family Myrtaceae; genus Eucalyptus; species Eucalyptus camaldulensis. Next base: position 3,047,876 of record JAHSVA010000008.1, read on the forward strand.
ATCGAATAATAACCCTCTGTATATTTTAGATCTGATTCTCGATTTGAACGTGAATTTTACTTAATCTCGATGTCTACTTTTGCAAAGATAATGGGGAAAATGAAATGAAAACATTCCCATCAGATTCCAAGGAATTAAAAAATGAAAAAGAAATCAGAGAGAGGGAGAGATTTTTTTTTTTAATTTCTTTTTTTGGGGGGAAATGGGGGGAATTGCATAGGGCCGCCCAAGAAACCGCCACTCTTAAAAAGCTGCAGAGAGAGAGAGTAAAATGGAGGGAAGTTTTGGACTTGTCGTGGCGCGCTTCTCTCTCTCTCTTCTCTGTCTTCTCTGTCTCTCTGCAACCCTGCGTGTCGTGGGAGGAGAAGGAAGGGCGAGTTTACCTCTGCAATGGCGACCCAGGAGCTGACGGAGTACGAGCGCAAGAGGCTCGAGAACATCAGGCGGAACGACCAGATGATGGCCTCCCTCAAGCTCCACTCCATGGCCTCCCATCTCTCCGCTTCCTCCAAGCGCCAAAAGTACTCTCTCTCTCTCTCTCTCTCTCTCTCTCTCTCTCTCTCTCTCTCTCTCTCTCTCATCGCTTTTTGAGCAATTTCTCGGGTGCCCTTTTGCTCGTCTGCTCTGTTCGTGCGTGACGTGCGGGTGTTTCTGCTGGTGCCAGGATCGAGAGCAAGGCCAGGACCTCCGCGGCCAAGACGTACAGAAAGCCTAAGGACGAGGCGCCGCTCGTCATCCGGCGCTCCCTCCGCACCAGAGGGATGCCGCCGGACTCCGCCGGCCTCGAGGGTGACTTCGATGACGCCGCCGCCCCTGGAGCCCTAGAGTCGAAGCCCGAGTTCTCGCCCCGGCAGTTGGGGCCTTTCTCGATGGGCGACGCGTACGACGGTTCGCCGTCCGGGGACGCGTTCGTTCGGGCCGTGCGGCGGGTCTCGAAGAAACCCGAGATGGCGGGTTCGGCGGGAGAGGAAAGTGGTGGAGTTGAGGGGTGTGAAGACGAGATTTTGAGAGATTCGGTCGCGGGTGTGAACGAACGCTCGATGGGTCGCGGAGACATCAAGACCGAGGATTCATCGGAGGTCGTTAGTACAGTGAAAATGGAGGACTCTTCGGGTTATGGAATGAACAGAGAAGGTGTCGATGATTCCTTGAAGTTCGTTAGTTCTTTGACGCTGGAAGAGGAGAATGTAGCTAGAGTCGTTCCTGGAAGGGCAATGGTGGTGAAATTCTTCCCTACCACCGAAATGAGAATGGTGGCTGTCGGAAACAAGTATGGAAATGTTGGGTTTTGGAATATGAATCCCAAGGAAGAGGAGGGAGATGGAATATACTTGTACCGCCCACATTCCGGTCCAATTGGAGGGATCTCAATCCAACCACATAACATTGGAAAGGTATTTCTGCTGCTTTGGTTCACCAATTGTCAGTATCGGTTTATCCATTTCTTCTAGGTATTATGTTGAATTACTGATAATTTCCTTGACTAGCCTAATGTTAATTGAAAAGCACCTTTCTGAGGTGCAGGAATGTGGATACGTGATTGGAACGAATGCAGGAATTCGTGTTTACGTGCTTCATGCTGACCATGAATTCTATTATGATCAGTTTCCTGTCAGCCGGTCGGATTCAATGTTTGATTATTGAATTATTGCCGATTGTATTTTTGAACTGTCGACATGATGACCTGTTTAGTGCCTCTTATGCGTTTCTCTTATATATTCTTAACATCTGGAAACTTTATTTCCTCACTAACCTGAGAAAAGAAATGAAACTGAATTCAAATTTGAAAGATTATCAGATTTGTCAAAATACTGATTGGCTGTATAGGAACTTTATTTGCTGTTGTTTGATTCAACTTTTCTAAGTTGATGAAAATTATATATGCTGTACACATGTCGAAGCATATATGATACTTGTGTGAACCATGAGTTCCGCAAGAAAGGCAACCATACCAAGTTCTTATAACCACTGTGCATGGTAATGATCTCGATAAGTACGTTCTAGCTTGGTTTCCAATCTATGTAATTCATGTATGTTGAGTTGTGTGGCACATATGCTCTTAAAAGAATTTATGATGGTTGATCTTTTGTTCAGATTTTAACCTGCTGCTATAATGGATTTGTCCGCATGATGGATGTCGAGAAAGAGATATTTGATTTGGTACATGCAAGTGACAATGCTGTCTTTTCGCTCTCTCAACAACCCAATGATGGAAGCTGCTTGTATTTTGGTGAGGGTCGTGGTGGATTAAATATCTGGGATCTGCGGGTTGGAAAATCCACTGCTTTTTGGGCTCTGCATGAAGATAGAATTAACACCATAGACTTTAAATCGCAAGATTGCTTTGTCTTTGCAACAAGCTCTTCAGAAGGCACTGCTCGTATTTGGGATTTGAGGAGAATGGGTTCAAAGAGTCTAAAGGTTATTGAACATGAAAGGGCTGTGCATTCTGCTTATTTTTCTCCTTCTGGTAGCTGCCTTGCAACGACAAGGTCAGTTGCAATATCTTCATAGGATGGAATAATAATGTGGACTTATGCGTGGTTGTTAAAAGTTTGATTGTGTTTTATATATTGTACTTTGAGTGGACTACTGAGTCCTTTTCTGAATCCTTTGGTGTTTTAAGGTTATCTTGGTTATTTTTTATAAGATAGTTGACTTGTTCATGCAGTTTTGACAACACAATATGTATAGCAAGTGGGGACAATTTTGAGAAGACTTCTCACGTCTCCCACAATAACCAGACGAGTAGATGGATCTCCTCTTTCAGGTATGAATTGTTTAGGATATACTCAAGTTAGAATGCTTACAGAAACTTTCGGATGCTATTATATCTTGACCAAAGTTAATGTTTTGTTATCATCACTGCAATTGGGTTATCTGGGGACTTGTGCACTCGAGCATCACATGTTAATGATATCTTTCATGAGCATCTGAAAGTGCCTTGAAACTCGATCATTGGCAAGTCAGGATCGTTATGTTTGTTTAGTGGCCCAGAATGATTACCAGCCGGGTTCTGTCATGAAATCTGAGCTTTAGGTTAGAAATTTATGAGCAAATAAAATGGCATGTTGATATAGAGGAGCTTCTTGTTGGTGAAGCTTCAGGTTTGTTATTAAGAACAATGTCTGAATTTTAACAGTGTTTTAACAATCACTCAGTGAATAAATGCTGCTGCTACCTTATCAGAATCCATTTACATGATAAGGGCTGTGATCTTTTCCTGTTCAGAATATTTTCACTGGATGAGTAGACTTCATAGCTTATAAATATGCATAGATATTAATGGTACCTTCCAGGGCCTAGGTTTTTATTAGTTTTTTCAAGTATTTGTATCTATTTATGTCCATCTTCTCCATTTTCTGTGTAGTTAACATTTCTTTATTTCCACCATTCAACACTAGAGCTACAGCTGTTGTATGTTCGAGTTAATTTAAGTACCCTGATAGTCTTGGGTTCATCTGCGCCTACTGCTTTAATTGTACAAGGAAAACTTTACTGGTACATATGAGCATTAGATGACTTGACATCTCATTTTCTTTCTGGGAGCAGAGCAATTTGGGGCTGGGATGATTCATATATCTTCATTGGCAATACAAAGAGAGCTGTTGATGTTGTCTCTACGTCGCAAAGAAAAACTGTCATGAGTTTGCAGAGTCCATACATGTCTGCAATCCCATGCAGGTTTGATGCACATCCGCTTGAGGTTGGGGTGCTTGCAGGAGCTACTGGTGGTGGTCAGGTTTATACCTGGACATCTCCGTAGGTGGCAAATTCACTACAATCCTCGTCAGTTTGTCCAGTTAAGATCTGGTGCATTACTTGTAAAATGTCACAGTTTTCGTGATTTGGCTGTTGACTACTTTTTGGCACTAGAAGGCTCTGTTTGTCTGTCTCACTCCCTCTGGGTGTCTGATTTTGCTCAAATATGTTCCGAGCCTTGCCAGCTTGACTCTGCGTAAGCCAATGAGAAATGTATTTTCAATGGCCATCCTCAGAATGGTATGTAGGGAAGCTTTTGGTTTTGCCAACGTACTGCATGTAAGTTCTATGCCTTGGAGAGGCCTAGTGGAATGTTGAATTCAATCTTCGTGCAGTCAAGAGACCTGTTTCAAAATTCTTTTCTTTAGAGAGGAGCGTATCTTTGAATCCACTTCAGGACGAAGTGGAAAAGAGATTCCCATGAAGTTACTGGGTTGGTCTCACAACAGAACAAATGATTATATAATATATCAGTAAGTCCACTTTGTGACTTATGGTTAAACCAACATGTTGCAATCTACACTAAAACTCGGATCTTTTACCCGTTCTCAAATTGATGAAAGCATGTTAGAACGTACGCGTGTTAATAGCCGGATTTAGCGCTTGGCAACTCCTTATGTTCCCAAAGGTTCAGAAGCATCGCTAGTACCATGTGATCTACACAACATCTCTCGTGACCTTCATAAATTTCTTATCTATTCATACACAACTCTTTTTTCGGTTTATCTATCCATACACAATCTTTTTTCGGTTGAACCGTTTCTACATAAATTCAGTAGCTGCTTTGTGGACAAAATGGTAGAGCAGATACAACTGAACTAGATCTTAAAGAGTCAGCCTAATTGTTGCAGCATGTTCAGACACATTCAGAATGAAGATATGGGAAGACGTTAGTTATCCCTAAAGCAATGATTTTATCTCTTCCAAGAAGTCAGTTCTACAGGTAGCAAAGTTTCATCATTGAAAAGAACAGCTTGTGCCACGAGTTTACCCAGCAAACCATGGTACAACAGACCTCTGGCACCAAGCCCTCCAAAAAACCAATATTTACAAGAATGATTCCCAACCACCAAATCATCTATTCTACCGAGAACTGGAAGTGAGCCAAAGGAAGTGAGTGGCGGCATTGCCCTTATGCCTGCCTTAGCTCCAACAAAAGACCAGTCCTTGATTTTCGGGTAAATGGCAGAAGCCTTCGGTAAAAGTTGTTTAAGTGCTGCCGAAGCTTCCTCTGCTGATACACCTGACGAATAGTTTCTTGACTTCCACTCCCATGTGGAGCCTACAAGGATATCTCGGGGTCCCCGAACAGCAAGCCATGCATCGGACAGGATTGAGGGGCTGTGATCTGGATAAGTTTCTCTGGAGAAAAGCATCACGATTAGGTGACTTTATTTTTCAGTAAAGGAAAAGTAGTCACCAAAAAGACAAGCGAGCATAAATACTTTGATGTAGATAGACAGCCAACAAAAATGACAACCAAAATAGCATGCTAAGTGAAAATCCTCATCTTCCCCAATGATCCATATCTTTTTGATAATGGTGGGGACAATAAAGCCAGCCATAAAGCTTTCTGCATCACATTGATACGAGACAAAAGGGATATGGTCCTTACCCAACATCATCAGGTAGCTGCAAATGAGCAATGACTCCTCTGCACGTCCTAAGGGGAAGTCTTCCAGAGAGCTCGGGGAGGAGGTCTGCTTTGGCCCCTAGACAAACTATTACCGCATCATATTCTCCTGAATTGTCACAAATTCAATTAAAAAAGAAAAAAAAAAAGAAGTTAGCAATACATATTTGCTTGGTGATTTTCTAGCATAACCAACTTTTCTATTTGATTATCAAATTTGAATATCTAACCTATTGACAGGGTAACCTGGAATACCTTCAAAATCAGAAAGTCTGTCAATTGATTTCTTGTGCATGTAAAGCTCTTTTCCTCCAAAGCTTGAGGTTGACATCTCTTCTATTAAATCTTGACAAGCCAAGAAAAGTGCCTAGTAAACTTAATTCAATGTAAATGACAATTAGGGAAGAAACAATAGAAGGAAAGATTAATTCTCGATGGTCAATACCAACCTGAAGATAGCACAAAGGATGGATATTCACTGCCTCAGGCATATGGAAGACAGAGTTAAAAGGTACTTTTATGTTAGGCACCAGAGCTTCTGCAGCAGCCTTGTCAATTGACTCTATTTTACAAAAGGGAAGGCAATTTTGTGCATTCTGAACATGAACGAAGCACCTAGATCACAATATAATCCACTAACAAAAAATTCTAGCATGGTGATCAAAAAATTACATTTGTCAATATATCCAGGTGTTTTGCATCCATTGCTGGTCTTAAGATGCCCCTGCAGTAAACACCATATGAAACATTAACCAGCATTAAAACCCAATACAAGAAATTGAAAAAGCCTAATACAGAAGGTCCTAGACCACAAGAAGAAAGATGGAGTAAAAGGGAGTTACCAGAAAGTTATAGCAGAAGGAAATGTGGAAAGGTTAAAAGGTATACTTAGGCACAAGAAACAGGTGAGATTGACAAGTCAATGTATGATAGCAGAAGAATATATAAAGACAAAGTCCTCTAATACACAGCATAGCCAATCGTCAAACAGGCCTATAAAGCATTTCAACATTGAAACCAAGAGTCAACCTCAATTATGGACAAGTCCTAATGGTGAAAGACAGTCCAATGCCAGCAAAAGAAAGAACAGAAGTATGATTATAAAATAGGGTACCTTCTCCTAATAATACTTTCACCTAAATTCCACTCAAGCTCCACGTTTTGAGAATTTGAATTCCTCTTATCCACCACTCTTTCGGCAATTTTTAGAAGCTTGAGACACTCTTTCCAACATTCTGCACCCCGCCAAAGAAGTTTTACTGCAAATCATAGAAAATCAGTTTACCTGCCCAATCAAATCTAGAGCCCCAATGAGAGGCTCCAATAACAAAAGCCATCAGTCAGACTGGTGGTAGGGGAGGTGATGAGGACCTTTGGGTGAATACGGGTGAAGAAGTCCTCCAGCAATTCCAGATGCACCACCACCAATGCCACTTTCGTCATATATGTCAATTCTTAGATGCAACTTTTCTGGGCTGTGCTGCAAAAGTAAATTCCAAACCATGAACAAATTATAAAGAGCAATCCTAGGTCTGATCAACATCAAAAGTACCACCAAGCATATGTTAAAACAAATAAACCGTACAAAATAACGGAGCCAAACAATATTTGTGATTTCTGCTGGGCACAAATAAGGATTGTAAAATCTGAATCTTCAAAAAAAGCCTATATTAAAATTACAAAGTGGCAATGCACTTCGAATGCTAGGAGCCATAGACTGTCACTCCCAATGAAAAAGTAGAATCAAGAAGATAAAAAAGAGACGCCAGTGAGGGGAAAGTAAAGGAGAAACGTAGTTCAGCTAAAATATCAAGTCCCTGAGGAGTTAACATCTTGCTATCAATCGATAGTTCTACACAAAGAACTAGTTTTCCATGCTTCCCAATATCAGCGCAAAAGACATCATCCACCAGGAGTCACCCCTCATGGATTCATACTCACAAACATCAATTTGGTCAGACTAAGCACAGCCTCTTCCCAGTCCAACTTCAGCCTAGATTCTCAAATTAGCCATTAACAAGCTCTCGGGACAGCCATGCCATATCTAACAAAATCAGCTGCATTTTGAAGCATACCAAAAGAAACCTTCCGCAGCATGCACAGCAGCATTCCTGCTCCATCGCAGGAGCTCAGTGTTTAATCACCTCAGCGGAACCAGACTAAGATAACCGACAAGTCCCTATTCTTTAGTCTTTTCAATTCTCTACTTCGTGCATGAAATCTGCAAGAGCATAATGAACAGAGAGCAATAGGGTACCCGCAAAAGATGCCAGGCGACGGAGAGTCCAGCAAAGCCAGCACCGAGCACGGCGTATCTGCATTGAACACAAAAGACGAAGAATAAAAATCACTTTTTTCCCATAGAAACGAGCGACCCACCATTCAATTTCATGGCTTTGAGTAGTGGGAAGTGGGAATGAGAAGAAGCACCTCATAGGACGTTCGGCGAGAGGGTAGTGATGGGTAGAGAGAGACGCCATGGAAGGGGAGGCCCTCCTTCTGGTTCGGCGGCGTGGAGCATAGCAGGGGAGAGTGACAGCCGGTCTAGGAGGAAGAAGGAGCAGTTTCATAGTAAACGAGCGACGCAACAAGGACAAATTGATATTGAGGGGACACAAAGTGTACCTTATAATCTGCAAAATATTTTCGGACCAAAAAAAAAAATATATATATATATATATATATGCAACATAGTTTTTTTTTTTATTTACAAATGCTTACGAATATAAAGATAATTTACAGCCATAAGACTTATTTTACATATACGTGATATAAATTAAGGACACCATATTCGAATTTATAATGCAATAACGTATGCTACTAAGATTAGATTTGGTTAGCAATTCGCTGAAAAGATTTGAGAATTAGCGTTCGCTCAATTTATTAATTAAGAAATTAATTAGTACCCCCGAATGAGCACCTAAAGAGGTCTTAGGGTGCGTTTGGGAATTACTTTTGAGAAAAGTCTTTAGGAAAATGCAAAAACCTTTTGAGTTAAAGATTTTTTCCAAAATGCAAATTGTGTTTGCCAAATTGTACTTTGAAAGCTCTTTGTAAAATACTTTAAGTAAAATGGTGTTTGGAAAATTACATTTACAAAGGAGTTTTGTGGTAAAAAAAAAAATTATCAAAAGAAAAATTAAAAATAAATTGACCGGCAAAGGCAGTAGCCACCAACGACCTCCAGCGACCTCCGGCAACCTCCGGCGATCCTGGATCTGGGTCGCGGGAGGCAGGTCTAGTCGCACAGAGGTCGTGCAACCTCCGCGCATTGCCAGAGGTCGCACGACCAGATCTGGTCGTGCAGAGGTCGCGCGGTGAGGTCGCGCAACCAGATCTGTTCACCAGAGGTCGCGTGACCTCGCGGCGACTAGTCCGGCGACCAGATCTGGTCGCCGCGAGGTCGCGCGACCTTCGGCGACCAAATCTGGTTGCGCAAAGGTCTCGTAGCGAGGTCACCGCGACCAGATCTAGTCACCGTGAGGACCTGTGTCCTCCGGCGGACCCTCGCTGGAGGTCACCCACCCAACCTTGAGGCTCGCGGCGTCCCGGAGAAGATAAACAATGCTCATGTAAGGGCACGCATCGGAAAAAAAAAAATCGTGAGGATAATTTTGGAGAAAAAAAATGAACAATGAGCTCCCGGCATGCCTTGGGCTTTCAGCCTTCCAAGTACTTGCTTTCCCATTAAAAAGAGACTTCGAAAGCTGGTTCCCAAATACCCATTTTTTGGCCCAAAGGGCTTTTGATGTTCAAAGCCCCTTCCAAAGTTACTACTTTCAAGGTAGATTAATGGGTGCGTTTGGAAAGCCTTTTGGGAAAAGTCCTTAAGAAAATGCAAAGGCATTTGTGTTAAGGGTGTTTTTCAAAATGCAAAGTGTGTTTGGTAAATTTATTTGTAAAAGTCCATCATGAAATATGCTTATGCAAAATAGTATTTGGGTAAATCAAATTTGTAAAAGGCTTTTTATTATTAAAGAAAAAAAAAAGGAATGTTGGCCGGCCAAGGCTTCGCCGGTTACCGCCGGCCAAGGCTTCGCCGGTTACCGCCGGCCAAGGGCAGGCGATCCGGCGAGAGTCACGGCGACCCTCGCCTTGCCGCGCCGCGGAGGTCGCCGGCGATCCATCTGGTAGCGCGCGAAGGTCGAAGGCCGACGACCACATCTGGTCGTGACCAGATCTGCGACCAGATGGGTCGCCAACCGCGACCTTCACGGAGGTCGCCTGAAGCATGGCCGGCGACGCAGATCTGGTCGCTACCAGATTTGCGTCGCGACCTCCGCGAAGGTTGTGGTTGGCGACCCATCTGGTCGCAGCGCGAAGGTCGCGACCAGATTGGGTCGCGCGAAGGTCGCGACCTTCGCAGAGGTCGCCTGAAGCACAGCCGGTGATGTAGATCTGGTAGACTAGATCTGCGTCGCGACCTCCGCGAAGGTCGCCTGAAGGTCATGGCCGGCGACCCATCTGGTCACAGCCGACGACCAGATCTGCGACCAAATGGGTCGCGGTCGCAACCTCCGCTACGACCTCTCGAGCGGGGTCTTGCTTTCAAGCGCAGAAGGGTCGCGCGGCGGCGACAAAGGTCGTGGCACGACGGGTCGGCGTGGCGGGCGCGACGGTCGCCAACAACCGCGTGCCCTTAGTCGGCAACCGCCCACGAAGAAGAAAGAAGAAGAAGATGAACAGTTAGGGCAAAAAGGGAAAAACGAAAAATCAACGAGGACAATTTGGAAAGAAACTTTTCTTTTTTAAGCTTAGCTCTCAGCATGCTGAGAAGGCTGAAAGCGCAAGGCAGCCCCCCACCTGCCTTGGGCTTTCAGCCTTGAGAAGGCTTGGCATTATCCAAATGGGGCTTGAAAATTTTTACCAAACACTCATCAATTAGCCTAAAGAGCTTTGAGAGTTCAAAGTGGCTTCCAAATGCCACTCCCAAACGCAGCTTTTTGAAGACTAAAAAGAAGAAAAGAAAATACTACTTTCAAAGGTAATTATTCCAGTAACGTGTATAAATTATTTCTCTTGACTGATGTTATTGCTTTGAAGATATCTTTACTACCTTACATTATTGTAGAAAATTTAAAATTGCGAGAAGCAATTTACTACCTCCAAAGGAGATACTTACAAAGGATATTACAACATATTAATCTCATAAGTCTTTAGTTTTGATTGAACCTATAGGTTATACTTTCCTTTTGTTTTTCTAAGATTAATTAGTTTTGCTAGAGTGTGTAATGTTACAATTAGTGATTTGCTAAGAGTATATTAAAGATAAAACCTCAAATTAATAATTGACCTGAAGTTATGGTAAATCGGCTAAATTCATTGTAATCAAGCTGTACTGATCTTTAGTAATAATTTACAAAGTATAGTATCATTTCATAACTTAAGGATGCCATCGCTAATAATTCTTCTGTAACTTCTTTTTTTCCCAATTAGTCATAACTCAATCATTGATTGGGGTTAGTAATTTTTCATCATTGATAATAACTTCTTCATAAGATCATGATGGAATCACTTGGTAATTACCCCACGATACTGTAATTTTCTTAAGTACATCAAACCTTATAGTTCTTAGTAACCTCTTAAACATTGTAATTTATTAATTCTTCAATCTTCAGATTGCTGTGAAGGAAAGCCTATAAGCTGCTTTAGATTCAAATGATGATCTGAGCCGTCCAATTATGAGGAGTTGCAGAGCTCGAGCTCACTAAACTCGCGGTAAATCAGTAATGCTTAGTGACTTCCCTGCCAACCGCACCACAATAATGTATTGAAGGGCTCAAATTGAAAGCATTCACCGAAGATACTCCATGTGAAGCTCTGTTCTCACCCGACATTTGACTTGAAATATAAAACAATTTACACATTTTGACTCCTACAAAATCTAATTCTCAAGCTCCAATTGAAATAACATCTAAAATAGTAAGCACACATGCTCGACAATTCAGGACACTAATATTTAACGACCACCCATGCCATTAATCGCACCAGATGCAGCATTTGCTATGTTTGCTGCCTGCAGTGTTGGCTAATTATACCCCACCACGTTGCCGTCGTAAGTTTCCATTATGCTACTCGCCGATGGCATGTACTCTTCAACATATCAGGCTTTCCGGAAGATGAGGCGCCTTTCTCTCTTATATTCGACTTCATCTCTTTGGTGCATGATTATGAGAGCTCTTCTCACCTGACAGCAATAAAAGTGATCAGTCAAATACCAGGATGCTAATCAGCAGCATGCCTTCTAGGGCAAATTATTTTGAAACCGCAACGTCACAGAAAGTAGAAAATTTACAAGAAAAGGAACAGATAGCAGCTTTTAGCCAAACCACCACACGTTCTGGTGAATGTTTACGAGTTCTATAATAACCCAATAGTCAATTAATCGGTAGAAGGAAAAATCATCCCAAAGGATAAAATCCTCCGCTTGTATAATATGCACACAGCATAACTCCCCTATAAAGACAGCCACTGTCAAATTGGATTTTGTCAATCATAGTAACGACAAATTAATAAGATCAAGGTAGAGATAATATATGCAAATACACGATAATGAAATACTTACTATAGAATCGTTCATCCCCATTCTAGTCAGCTCATCGATCAACTTTCTCTCTGATATGTGGTTTCCGATTCCTATTCTTCTCTTTATTTGAGTTTCGGCTTGCTGTTGACAGAAATTATGATGATTAGACACCTCATGCAAAGAGTCAACTTAATGAAAGATGTATATACCATGCAAGTGTAGGATCAGATCGATAGACATGAGGGATTATTGACAAACCTTGATCTCGTTTGCCATTTCAGGTGTAAGATTTATTTGTTGATTTATCCCAGAACGTGCCGCATCCATTGTGGAAACAGTAAAAAGCCTGATTGCTTCTTGCACATTCTCCTCAGTGGCAACATGGGATCTAAAAGAAAGATCAAACAGCACTTAAGGAGACAGCACTTTCGTTATCACACAAAATAAATAAGGTAAATTCCATCAGAATCAAGAACAGGCATGTGTCATCCAATTTATTCAGGAACCCAAGGACTGATACTATGCAATTCAATAAAATCCTGTGCCATGAGGAAAACTATCTTCAATTAAATATCACTCGAGCAATTCTAAAAGAACTATTTTTCTACCAATATGAAGAAAGGCATGACTCATCAAATGACATTTTCATCTCTTATCATAGTTGTGATAGTAGAATAAATAAGATTAAAAACACAAAGGCACAGAATGTGAACAAATAGAATGGAGACCACACCTTCTAATGTCATGCCCAAGCACAAAACAAACTTGGCAAGTCAATAAACAAAAGGTAGAGAACAAACAATCTTGCAACACATAAGTTGGAATGAGAAAACTTCATTTCTTCGTTCACCAGCATATGGAGCTAAAGACAGGCTCTACTAGCTTGACTATTCCATGCTTCCTCAATTTGGCAAAATATACATATAGTGCCCAGAACACTTTGTAAATTGCACAGGAAAAGAAAAAACATAGAAATTGCTTGTTTGCCACTAAAACCATATGCAGCATATTAAACATGAAATAGTTTCATGTGTAAAAGTTCATCTGTACGTCTCGTGTTAAACCTTACAATTTCATTCTTGCTAAAGCCTCGCTTAACCTGACAATAGCTTCCAGCTGCCTAACTGTGATAGGTATAGCAGCTGCCTCACCAGTATCATTAGCCTGCTGCCTCATGTCCTACAAAAAGCACATGCGTAAGATGTCAAATCAATCAACGGCTTCAATATACCAATTGAATCAACAGTCACCTAAGGACCTCAAATCTGGGTTAAAACCATCAAATTCCAGCAGCACTCAAAGTGCACTTAATAATCAGACCAAAGTAGTGGATCAGTTAGATGGAAATTCTCTATCCAGAAAGACATCGACTTGCATATTTCACAAGCTCTAACCAATGGGATGTGATTCGACATAAAAGAGTAAAGCATTCAAATTCTTGTACACCTCTATCTACTCGGCCACAAACAAATCATGTTAAGATTGGACAATTATTGGCCTTAGTATGATGACCAAGGAGAGGTTCAAAAGTTTATCTTGAATTTCTCCAAATACAAACACACAATGACCAACTTTGGAGGACATTACCACCTCTCCTAGATTAAAAACAATCATCTCTCAAGTGAATTCTCTCGAAGCAAGTCATTGTATCATCTGATCAACTGGAACTATACTTGAGAACAAGTGCATACACGGGGGTGACAAGTGACGATAGATACCTGTCTGATCGTAATATAACTATTCTGCAGCAATGCAGATGCTGATTCTGATAGACGAGGATGGCATTCAGCTCGACAATATTGTATATACCTGTACAGAGGGTAAGCCAAACAGCTCAACACCCACACATAGTTAACCAATAGGAAATTCATGATATTAACATGCCATTCATAAGACTATTACCTCTTCAGCCAGTTTTCTTCTTTTGAAGTTTTACTATCAGCAGAGGCTGCATTCGCAGAAGCATGGACTTTTATGATATGGCTTGCTATAATCTGAAAAAGGGGTATTCTCAATTGAGTTACAATTAATTGCGTGCTATAAAATTCATATGAATATATTATGCTCCAATGCATATAAATATCTGTTTCCTCAGAAATGATATTCTTGAATGCTTCTGTTTCCACAATCAAGTTGAACAGAAAATCACTATAAGAAAATTTCAAATTGCCTCTTTCTTCAAGCTTAGCTGACCCTGTAGAATTGGGAAAAATATATGAGCATTGAGGGTAGGTTACCTTATCTTGACTGTACATCCTGACATCTTTAACGATAAAAATCAGATCAAATCTAGACAGTATAGTTGTCTGCAAGTCAATATTGTCCTGTGCAGTCTGGAACATGAAAGGCATTTAGTCAATAATAAGCAATAACTGACACCAACTAAAGGGGATAAAAATTATGCAAACAGACCTTCAGGTCATCATAACGTCCTGATGGCGGGTTAGCAGCAGCAAGAACAGATGTTCTTGAGTTGAGGACTGTTGTGATTCCTGCTTTGGCTATAGATATGGTTTGCTGCTCCATGGCTTCATGAATAGCAACTCTGAGTTCAAACAGAAGTAAGGTAGAGTTCAGAAAGCTCCTAAATTAATACTCACAAGGAGATATGTATCACAATTCAGTGTAAAGTACCTATCCTCCGGTCTCATTTTGTCAAACTCATCAATACAGACCACACCACCATCTGCCAAAACCATTGCTCCTCCTTCAAGATAAAATTCCCGCTGAATAGAACAGATATTTTCAGCAAAAAGTCAGGACTTTCTGCTTTGTGAAGGAAGGGAAAAATGACCCATCAAGTAATGAGGACTCACAGAGCTGCCATCACGGATGACTGAGGCTGTAAGACCAGCTGCAGATGAGCCTTTTCCTGAAGTATAGACAGCAATTGGGGCTGTCTTCTCAACGAACTTAAGAAACTGAAAAAAGACAAATCAAGTCAGCAGCCACATTGTGGTGATAATGCACCATTGGGGCTGGATCTCATAAGAGTGCTTTCCGAAAAAAAGAGAATATTGATTAGCGTGTTCCTCAATTTGGTGAGGACGTCATTAACTAATATTTGAACCACTCAAACAAACAGCTAAGGAGCTAACCTGTGATTTGGCTGTAGAGGGGTCCCCCAGAAGCAACACATTGATGTCACCTCTTAGTTTTACACCGTCAGGCAAAACCTGATGTTGCATGGGTATTTGATTGCATCATTGGATCAATGACAGTCGAGTCTGATAGATATCAATATCAATCCAGAATAGATAATAACGTACCTTTCTTGATCCTCCAAATAAAAGACAAGCCACTGCCTTTTTCACATCATCATGACCAAAAATAGATGGGGCAATTTTAGAGCAAATGTATTTGTATGCATCAGGTTGTGAGGCAATTTTTTTGAATTCTTCCACCTAAAATAACACACAGATACATCTATTACAGTCTGTACAAAATAACAAGAAAATTTCTTGCCCACATTAACAATAGCAACATATCAGGTTCAAGTGACATGTCATGGAACCCAAAAAGTGATAATATCCTCAAGTTTCCATGTGAAGATTGTGGGAGTACATATAACAGAGAAAGCATGCTCTTATCATTCAAAGTGCATTTGCAGGAGGAAAAAGGCACAGCACTTCATAAGCTAAAAAACTACCTCTTCAGAGGAGAAAGCTGCAGCACCTCTAGAGTTGGCCTCATTTGTTTCTTCCATGCCTACAACTCGGATGTATGGCTGTCTCACAGCAACAGCTCCCCTGTGGCTGCACAAAGTTACACCCCCCAAGATTTAGGACCAGAAGTAATAGAAATGCAAATATCACCAACCAGAATGGCACAGCATATCTTACGAGGCAGCTGAATTCGAAGCTTGAAAGATGCTATAGATCCCCATGATGCTCAATCTTGTGCCAGGTACAATTGTTTGAACAAGATGGCGATCCACAGAGAGAAGAATATTTCTTGGAAGCTCCCCAGTTGGTACATCCTTCAATCAGCAAAAAAGAAGGCCCATTAGTCAAACAGAAGTCAGGTTTTCTTGCCTACACAAACTTCGTGTGCATAAGAATGTTACCTCAGGGTTTTCTTGCAATTTCAGCGTCTGTTGATCAACATATTTGCTCCTATCAGGAACCACGAGCCATGGATCAAGTGGACACCTTTCTTCTCCGGGCTGCAGAAATTCACTTGCAATGAGCTGGAAGACACCGCATGAAAGTTCAAAGAGATTTAAGACAAGGAAAGATAACGAACCTGTGGGACATGATCACATGATCTAGGAACAATGGCACCACCAAGACCAGGACGGCAGGGGACCATCTTCACATTTCTACAGTTCCTGCACACCAAAGTCACGTAAGTAGCTTTTGCCTTCGTCCTTGAAGCAGCAATGGTGATTCCTGCTATTTTGACAAGCTTTGATATGTATTGAGCCTACAATAACAAGAGCAACATCAGAATAACTGAAAAGAAAGAAGAGATTTGATTACAGAAATCAAATAAGTACATTCTTTTCCCTGTAGATACTGCATGTAAAATGCGAAAAAAGACACCAAAAATTTTACTGTTCAAATTCACTTAAGCGAGATTAAGACACAACTGATAAAACAGTGTCGAGCGATAAATTAAAACACCTGAGCAACCACTCTCCAACCAAGAAAAATGACTAACGAAAGAACCCACTAACCCCGACAGACCGCATAGACACGGGATCCTCCTTTGATGTCAGCAAGATCTGAACATCCCCAGTCTCCCGCTCTTCCATTTCACCTGTATCTCCGGGCACCTTCGACTTCAAGCTCACTAAAACCTCTGCCGCCGCGGTCTCGAACTACAGAAGGCAAGATCAAAATTATCATCTAAAAAAGCAAGCAAATGAATCAACTCAATCAATTAGCAATTTCAAAAAAAAAAAAAAAAAGTTCCCGAAATGAACTCCAAAAGTCCCTTCAATTCAACATCACTGAATCTCTCAACATCAACATAAACAATCCAGACAAACCGACATTGCCATCCACACTAAAAACATAGAGGCAGCGCAACAAACATTCTTAATTCATCTACAAAATATTGCCTTTGACCAACTAATTGAATGCCGGAAACGAAACCCAAACAGCAAAAAGGAATCTTTTTTCTTTTTCTTTTTTAACTAATTACCCTACCAGTGGCAAGTAATCGGCGGGCGCAGAGCGCAGCAGCGACGGGAGATCGGCGTCGAACGCGTCGAGGTCTTCCATGTCGACGGCGAGGAACTTGGGGTTGTGGAGGAGGCCCTCCCTGTAAGGGAAGGTGTTCTTCGAGGTCTCGAAGCCCCGGATGAACTCCTTGAACTTGCGGAGCACGGAGTGGCGGGAGGCGGCGGCCTCCGAGTTGTCGGCGGCGGTGCCGTCGCCGAGGACCTGCGCCTGGTCGCTGTAGTACACCGCCCCTTCGTCCCACCCCGACATCTTCGCCTGCTCCGAGCGTACACGATCGATCGGTTTCTCTCTCTATAACTCTCTCTCTCGCTCTCTCTCTCTATAGAAAAGGAAGACGATGACGATGCTTCTCTGCTAGGGATTTGAGGAAAAGAGAGAGAAAATGGTGGGAGAGAGAAGATTTTGGCGGGAAGGCTATGGCGGGAAGGTGCCGGGGGGGATGGCACGTGCAGTGCCACGTGCGTAAGAAATTAGGGCTTTTTCTCTTATCACACATTAGTGAGTAATTTTTCATGGTTAAGAAAAAGTGGCGTTGAATCCATCGAACTCTTGTAACTTTTAGACGTGATTATTATTTTTTACGGATGAAAGTAAGTCGCGAGGAGTAATTCCTAATTATCTTACACTGGTTGATGACCCTCTTGCATTAATTACGGAATTCATTTTCGATCAAACGCATTCAATGTCGTTTTTTCATGGCTAATGTTATTTTTAAAATTATGAGTGAGTGATAGTTAAATTGATCGGTAGCTTTTCAAGTTAACTTTTATGTTGAAAGTTTTCTCGTGAGTAGGGGGGAGGTGTTGCGGTATTTGGCAATGTTGATATGTTCATTAGAACGGTTGGGATTAGGGGTGTGCAACGAAAACCGCTCAAACCGGGATCGGACCGAACCGAACCGGACTGGACCAACCGGTTTTGGGCGGTTCCCACAGTCAGCGGTCCGGTTCCCGATTCCTAATCTTGGAACCGGCGGCCGGTTGGTCCGATTCCCGATTCCAAGGTGGGAATCGGACCGACCAGACCAAACCAAATTTTTTTATATAATTTATATTCATATAACATATAAACACATATAATATATAAATATAATATATTAAATTTATTACAATTGGAATTGCAATTGAGGTAACCTCTTATGTGGTCAAGAGACCACCAAAACTCTAGTTGTTACTCTTTATTTATAGAAAAAACTCTCCTCATGCTCACACTCTCTCTCTTGCTCCCCTCACTTGCGAACGACAAGGCACTTCAAGCCTTAAAAAGTCTCATATCGACTAAACATTCAAAGTATAGAAGAGAGATTGTTTATAAAACCTAAGACAAACACAACATTTAATCACTTTGTTCATGGATTTTATGCTTAAAATTAAGCATGAAACACATAAACTATGATTGATATTCACACAAGTGAAATTTGAATATTTTACAAGTGGAAACATGTGTGAGTAGTTTTATTAGATTACTCGGAAACCGAATTTTATTGATTAGTCCGGAACATAATTATTCTTTAGTAAATGGTCATTCTTTAGTGAAAAAAAGAGAGTACCAATTCTTTTGGACCGGACCGGACTGGATCGGAACTGATGGTCCAGTCCGGTTCTCGGTCCTAGGACCAAACGGTCCGGTCCACGGTTCCCAATTTGGGAACCGATTCTCCCGGTCTGGTTCCCGATTCCACCTTGGAACCGGACCTAACCGGGAACCGATCACCCCTAGTTGGGACGAGGTAGGCGTCCCTAGTTCAGCTAGGGTACCGCCAGCATCACTCTCCTACGGGGTGACCTATCCGAGTCCCGGATCGTCGCCAGCCAGCCGACACAAGTTCCTTGATCTTAGCATTGCATTCCTGTTCTAGCTTGCTTGCAATGACTCATTCTACTGTACTCACCTCAATACCAGATGAAGTTAAAATCACCAGGTGCTAGTCATGTTCAAGTATCTCTCATTGTATGCTGTCCGGGTCATCTGATCACATGAAATCAACCTCATTTACTCCTCAAATGGTTGAGAATGGGAGTCGAACTTTCTTGGACCTCCATGCGTGGCACTCTCGGAGCCTTCGGGTGGTACCGAATCCAAGGCCTCGTTTCTTAGACCGGAGCTTTGCCTTCTCAGTCGATCCGAGTTTCGCCATGGGATCCCGGGGCTCACAACCTAAGACTTCAGTATGAAGGGCAGAGCAAGCAAACCGGTCTTAGGATGTTCAGCTCAACATAATAGGTGTCTTATCTCATTCATGGATTACCCCCAGCACCACCACAGGTTCTACCTCTGTAACAAAGAGAGTCAATGTGAAAATGAAAAGGCTCTTCTATTATAGCAACATGTTCTTTACAAAATATGCTGCGCCAGCCACCATACAATATACCCTCAAGTCGACTGTGACTTCGAGAAATGAGCCATTGCTTGTGAGACCCTAACTAAAATTTCATGTTGAAGGAATGCCTGGTTAGCAGATTCTACTGAAGGCACAGCGCATATATACATGCCTAATCTGAACACTTTTCACGGGACATACTAACATCCCGGCAACTAATTTACTGGAAAGATGGACCGAGTGAAAAGTTAAACAGTGAGATTGATCCTACTGGTCATTCCTGGTGGCAACAGCGCAGCAAAAGAATCTCTATTTGCATGTAATTCTCCAATCTTCTGGACGAAAAAGTTTTGAGTCTACTTCACTTTATTTGTATGGACGTATCCTTCATGTCTTAAATACCAAAGAGCCCCTTCTGCTGCATGCTCGGCTGCAGCTTTCTTTGTTGCCCTAGGATCACTAAAGCATTCCAAAACCATGCCCGGCGAATCTTCTATCGCAACAACCACCTTGTACCAGAACCTGTGGAAAGTGTCAACAAACAAATCCCAGAAATAGGCATTCATTAGGGAATTACAAAAGTCAGCAAAGATTTGCAACTATGAAGGCCAGATTCAGAGACGAGGTATTTGTCATCAACGCATATATCCTGCAGATCTTCTAATTTCATGTGAATCTTTCATGTAGATAAGTACTATCATTAAGCTAAAATGACTATGTTCAATTCAGAAAGTGCAAATGATTATTTTTGCTCATAGAATGTCAAATAAGAATTCCCGATGGCATAATTTTTAACCATGATATGTGACAACCACAACTCACTGACTTACAGCTTTAAGTGTCCTGGTCCTTCCTCTTTGCAACACTCAAACTCTGGCGGTTTCCAACAATTAGCAGCACAAATTTCATACAAATGAGATTTTGCAGATCCTTTGGGAATCGCACCTGAAATAATTTGAGGGGTTAAGAGGCCACCATGCTCATCTTGATGCCTGACAAAAGTGATGACAGAACATACCTTTTCTTTGCGACTCATTATCACATCCAGTATCAGCACTTATCTCGTTGGCATCACTTCCACTCGCTGTTTCAGAAAGTCGTGGAGGCTGTTTCCCAAGAGGAATTATGCTGGCGGAAGAAGATCTGGAAGCTTCATTGATTGCATAAACTTTGGGGCTACAATTCATGTTAGAGGGTGCCATATTGATGTTTTCAGATCCATTAACATCAAAAGACATTACATCTACAGGAACTTCATCATAGCCTATTAGCTTGGCTTCCATTTTACAGGACGACTTCAATATTTCCTCGAGAGGCTTATACTTCGGTGTGTAACCTCGAGCCTGGTAATGTGCAGTCATCAAGGTCCATCAAGTAAAAATAGATAGTGGCTCGAACTTAGTATGTAAAGTCAGAATCACATATCAACAAATTGGAAAGGGCAGGACCATTAAGGAACAACCCACTCAAGGTATAAGCCAACAGGTAAATCTCAGCATAGAGATTTACCAAGAGAGAGAACTTCATCACTTGTCAGATGAAGAAATTAATTTATAAAATAGAAAAAAAAAATCTGGCAAGATAAATCTCTACACTGAGATCCATCAGGTAAATGCCAACAATTTCGCCAATTCACTTGAAAAAGAACCCAACTGCCCAACTGGAGAGAGAACAGAACGCACGGACAAAAGTTTCATCATGGGTTGCATCAAAATTAGTTTGAAGAGTTTATCTCAAATGTCTGCATGTTCTAGACATGAATTTGATCAGAATCACATGCATTATATTTCAGTTACTATGTTGTTCTTCCCCCAAAATTTCAGATACTCATTGAAAATATAAGATTTAAAAGACATACGACTCCCAAAGGGGTCAATCAACTTGAAGGCATAGTGAAGTACAGCAAAAGATGACTGAAAATGAAGAAACATAAAACGTTTACCTTCAACTTTTCAATTACTTTTTGTGCAGAGTTCCTGAGAGCATCTTGTTTATTCAAGTTGGTCACAGAAGCCACAGCCCATTCATCCTTGGACGAAGGTTCATCGTTGCACAAAACTTTTGTTTCGACTGAATATGATACACCTTTCTTAATTACCGAACGCTGCAGAATCAGATTGCAAGATTGACAAAGTTCTTGCAGTTCCCGTTTTGGATTCAGCTGGAAGTTGGAAAAGCGCATGATTGGATCCAGAAAGGATAGCATCAAGCTCCAAACACAGTTCAGATCGAATCCCGTGTCAAGGAGAATGGCACCAACACAAGACTCTACCAAGTCACCAAGAGCCTAAATTGTTGAAAATCAAGATTTAATCACCCTTACTGTATATTATCCCAAGATCGTCATGTATAAATTAGTAATAGAGATGGTTATTGATGCCAAATCAAAAGACAATCTGTAGCAGAATGAATTGTGCATCACAAAACAACTCACGTGAATTTCAATTAGAATATATATGCTGTTCATCAAATTGGGAAAATTGTAACATGCACATAAAATAACTTAGAAGAACAGTGGTTTATATATGTTGAATTTCAACCATGACGGATCCAATGTCTTACAATTTAGGTGTGATGGAGATTATGTCTTAGATACGAATATTTTGATAACTTCATGGATTCTTTGTCTTGTAAATGAGATCACTCTGTACATGGGTTGGCAGTTGGCACCCCCTTGGTCCCCCATAGAGAATTTCTCCTTATAAAGAAATCATAATCCCATCCTCATAATTATTTGCTTTCCTTAAAATCATGAAAACAAAAGCCAATTATGAGCTTTAGGACTGGTATTCTCAATGTAGAAACCAAAAATGTCTAAGGTTCATGTCAGGAATACATACCCCCCAAAAAAAGACAGACATCAAAAAAGGTAGAATTTCAAAGCCAGTCAAAATCCAAAATTCAAATACTAGCGACCATGTCTGAAGATTCTTAAAGAGATGAGATGTTGGCTAATATCAGCCGACAAAAGAATTAATTTGTTTAAGTTCTAATTGTGAATGTTCCCTCTCACAGCCAAAGTCTAGGTCTAATTGCAAATACCAACACTACAATGTTTAGATAAAAAGCATACGCCTAAGTCTCCATTTTCATCTCATTTCAACTTCTTTCCTCTTCATCTCATTTTAAGTTCTTCCATTTTCATCTCATTTTAATTTAGCTTACCAGAAGTTTGCTGATAAAAACACCCATCTTGTTGCCAAGAAAAGAACATCGAGAACTAGACAATCAACATTTTCCAATTCGGTGAAGCATCTTCTAGTTAGAAAATGACATAACAAAGGAATCCACTGTAGCTTACCTTCGGACATTTTGGCCCCTCAAGAAAACCCTTCAATGATGCTGATCTCTTTATGAAGTCCACAAAGTCTTTTATGGCCTCAGATAAGCTACTGGAATCACAAAGAAGAAACTTATGGAAGGACCGTTCGACTGCAACATTAGCAAATGCCTTATTATTGACAGCCAGTGATCTCAAATCTGTCAATTCTCCAGGTTTCAACTTTGGATATGCAGAGTAGAGATATGACGTGATCAAGTAATCCAAGATGGCGTCTCCAAGAAACTCAAGTCGCTGGAATAAATTATAGAAGTATCAGATGTGCAAGCACAATACCATTCAATTCTCAAAGGCTACTTGACAGGATGGAGTTCAAAACAGAGGATAAATTCGTTTTGGAAAAAAAAAAAAAAAATTAGTACGATACCTGATAACAGCCACCACCATGTTTATTGTAAGAAGGATGTACGAATGCTTGAAGAAGAAGACCTCTATGATGAAACTTATATCCTAAATAATCTTCAAGTGAGTCAATGTCCACACAGTCAGCCAGAGTCAGGTACCGAGTACTTCCAATGCAAGCACTGGAAACTTGCCGTGCATCAAAGTCAACTTCTAGGCCAATCCATCTAAGGAAGGCAGTTGCAGCTTTGAAACCACTATCAACTATGAATGCTCCTACAAGGGCTTCAATCACATCGGCAATAGTTTTCTTCTGCAACCAGTGGTGACCTTTACTGCACCTGACTTCATAAGCTTTTGACTGAGGGGCTGCACCATTTTGATGATGAGAATGGATCGTTCCTTCTGATTCGTTGTTGCAGATATTTGGGCAAGGACGGCCCAGAGCAAAAAATTGGCTGGCTTCGAATGGTTGATCACGTATGTATACCTAAAAAGTCACACCTATCAACTGAGATTGCAATTTAGGGAGAAAAGGAACACATGCACGCAAAGTTTATGTGCAATATGACTGAGCGTCACAAGACTGGATGGACATGATGCAGTACTTTAGGATCCTATTTTGGGACCTGGTGGATCAACAAGAGGTTCTAAACTGTCCAGAATATAAAAACATAAGGACACAACCTTTTGGTTGACTTCACAAAGTAGACATCACATATGCATCAACGTTTGACTATGCATGGAACACCAAAGAAAGACAACAAAACACAACCAATATCCTAGATGGATGCCAAATTTGCAACTCAGCTTAAAATTGGAAATGGGATTAATTGTCATTCGATATCTACTGCAAGCATGATATAAGATTTTTCAATAAACAGGAAGAAATTTGCTCCAATACAATTAATATTCCAGTATCCAATATTACCTGTAAGTTGCTCTTCACAGCCAAATTGAACAAGTTAGAATTGTTTACAGCCTTCGAACGTTTCCTGGTGAGCCCACCTTCATCAAGTGCCTCATGGCGGAGAAAAAGATGTCGACCAACAGCAAATTTGAGGAAAGCATCTCCAAGTATTTCAAGCCTTTCAAGAGAAAAGCGCTCTTGGCACTTTTCTGTTGTGAGCGCTTCTAAAATCTAAGAGAAGATGATTCCTAAGTAAATAGAATTGTTCTTCAATTTGCTAATGCTAAGCAAGCAATAAATTATTTGCAACATATCAAAAGAACCTCAAGCAAGCATTGTAAACAAAATTATCAACGAAAAGGGCATACTCTATTAGGAGTAACTTTAGCTCCCTCCGAGAAAGAAGCAGATAACCGCTGCTTCAGTTGAATGGCCACAAGCAAGTTTTGTAGACGGTGCATGATTGATGGCAACAATGATAAAGAGCTCCCCAAATCTTTAGAGAACCCAAGTATTTTCAGCTGACAGAGCTCAGGAGGTACATCAATCAAGTATTCTTCAAGTTCATGTGCCTCTGTTTAGATAATAGACAATAGATGTGAGGGAGACAAGAGATGCAAATATGTGACCTTAATGCAGATTGATTAAACAAGCCTAACCCTGATACTGTAAAACTAGTAAAAGATCCGAAATGCAAGGTTGTAAAATCAGGATCCTAACATAGGATTGACAGGTTTGTTAGATAACGAGGTCAAAAGATTGGAAGGGGGGTCATAAAATCCTGGAAATGCACCAAAAACGATCATGGAAAACATTCAAAAAGAGGATCACGTGGAATTGGACAAAGCAGGTATTATATTTTAAGAAAATATAACTTTATCAAGTGCCTACATCCTTTATAACATTGGAATCATATTTAAAGTCCATGCTTGTGCCATGCACAAACTTCAAGACTAAAATATGCATCATACTATACAATGAAATTGAATCACAAAATAAATCAACATGAACCATTGATTTTGCCAATTAGAATCCAAACCCCTTCCTACACCAAAAGAATGCGAAATTGAATTGTTTTTGTGAGTTTATTGGTATATCTATTAAGTTCAAGAAAAAACCAATTCCACCATATCTTCAGGGGAAACCTGCAGAAAGTAGACACCCAAAAAGTCACCGATGCAGGTAAAACCCCTATTTACTCATTGTTCTTCAAGAAAATATAAGGATGCATACTTTTTTACATTAGCTGTCAACAAGAAATTTCGTGTCAAGTACGGGAATGACAATACAGAGGAAATGCATATGGTAACCGATCCACTTGGATTACACTGAACTAACTCTTTCAACAGAAATAAAGAACTAAAAACGAGAACATGGAAAGGGGGCAAGAATAATATAAGAGCCACCATTAAAGGGAAAAAGAAAGAAATTCAAGAAAAAGTACCTGAGTCATCTTGCTTCCGGTTATGCAGCAGGTTGCGCACATTAAAAAGAGGTTTCGCATGCAGGAGAGGCTGTTTGGGAAATTTAAGATGAATACCATACCTGTTTCCACAATTCAAGTAAAAAAAATTCATTTTACTGTAAAACTCCATAAAAACAGAAAACATAAGATGCAAGTTTCTTTTAAGGAGATGATAACGAAATAATAATAAAAGATGTTGACACAGCACCAACGCCAGTTACATACGTTCTATTTATGTGTTCTGCATGGGTTAAAGGTTCTGCATCTTTATATTGGCTGCCTCCATTCTTCTTAAAATTAATGTTAGTAATGAAGTAGAACAACTTCTTATATGGAGCATATACTAAACTATTTTTGACGTCACTTTCTCGTTTGGGACCATCCGCAAGTATCAAATCGGACAGTGGAAAAACAACTGTCTTTGCCATTGTATCAGATGGATTCCTGAAGAGTGAAGATGATAAGCATCTTCTGATAGTATTCCAGTCTACAATAATACGACCGTTGCTGTTCTGCGAAATGACTGGAAGCAACAGATAGTAGGTTGATGAGCTTGAATTGATATCATTATGCTGTCCCTGTCCCAGGGGAACAGATTCTTGCTGTAATTCTGATCGGTCAAGTAGGACCTTGAGAAACATCTCCTGAAACTTCTGTGCTTCCACAATCTGTCAACAAGTAACATTAGTACTGGGAAATTGGAAAAGCCAAAATTATAATCTACAAAGGACCATCATCAACCTCATCTTTCTTAAATGTAACCTCTGCGGATGGCACAAGCTTTGTCTTTACAGACCTACCACGAGCCAGATGAAGATCGATTTCCATTGTCCCAGCCTCTGCTGGAAGACATGCCTTCACAAAGAGACCAAACTCTTTATAGGTCCTATCCGCAGGATCAGGACAAAATTCTATATAGTAAGTATGGAGAGCAACTCTCTCCAAGCCAGACCATGATTCCCTGAGTGCCGCCGGAACTAACATCTCATGTAGTTCACCTCGTGAACTCTCATCTGCTCATCAGAAGAACCAAATGTAAACAACCCAAAGAAAAGGCCACCAACAAAATTAGAATATTTAACTGCTAGTTTAACCTTCGCAACTGTCAGTATCAGAAGACATGAGCATCTCCTCAAGTTTGTCATCATCACGCTGTGGCAAGAGAAAATCATCCAGAGCACCTAGTTTATGCAATTCTTCAATTGCTTGTAGAGAAGCATCTTTTTTAGCAGCTTCCATCGATATCCTTGGTGTGCTTACGATCTGGTAAATTGGGGCATTTGGAGGTAGAATAATGTGGCAGACAGTACCCCCTACATCATCAAAATAATAGAACTTCGGCTTGGGATCAAAGTACCTGAGAAAAGATTTCAAGGTGCCTCAATGAGGGCTATTACATGAATCTTAAATTATTTGGATTAAGAAAAATCAGGTAGTCAGTAACTCAATTTTGAGTAATTCTATCCAGCAACAAATGAAACACGGACATACTCATCATGCGGAAGTTTCGCACAGAATTGGTAGAGTAATGAGATACTAGATCCAGAACTGATGGAAGCGCCCGAAGAATCTACCCTATATATTCTTTCCTCCAAAGCACTAAAAGATTCATCCGATGTCCTAGCAGCGATCTCCACGTTCATTCGATCTTCATCCTTTTTGAAATTATCTATCAGATCAATCTCTTTCTGATTGCCCCTACAATGTTAAGATTCTTTTTCAGAAAAATAGAAGCATCAAAGCCACTGTGCATCAGAAAGAAAAGGCTATTGAAAAGTACCAGTTCACTAAGAATGCATATTCCGATTGAGGCATCCGTGCACGGCCTCTGGATTGAATAAAACTAGCGACAGTTTCAGGAGGATCAAATCGTATGACCAGGCAGCATGTCTGAATGTCAAGGCCTTCTTCACCCACTTTTGTAGCAACCAATAGATTCAACTGGCAATTAACAAGATCAGGAACTAGTAACCAGCTTGGGCCGACAGAACCATTGCCTAATGCAAAATGGGCAGTGTTTCCTCTATCATCATAAATAAAAGAGGGGAATCATTGATCATCAGCAAGGGATTGTCCTATGCAGACAACCAGAGAAGGACAATCCCATATAGCTACCATGTTTGAGCAATCAAGTCTAAAACAAATTTAACATCTTGGAGTATTTGAGGATAAAGAGAAGAGACTTCTGGAAAAGAGACTTCTTGATAAGGGAAGAAGAACTCCGTGTGATAGAGGCAATAAAACGCATAGAATATTAGGAATAACCGAAACATAAAATGTCAATAAAAACCAACTATTACCTTTCCTGACTGGAAATTATCGAGAATGCTTTTCATGTTCTTCCTTGACATGCTTCTTTGTCCTGAGTGAACCCCCACAAGATAATCGCATTTCCAAGATGCCAACATTGTAAGATTTTGCAGCAGGTAAGTCAATGATCTCGCAATAACTATCCTGTTCACAAAAACTATACACTTTGCATTTGGCCGAGACCTGAAAAGTGAGATGTGGAGTTCTATTAGAATATTCGCCAGCCATGTATAGTTTGATGAACGAAATAATTTCATAAGTGTAATCACAAATTCCAATGATTATAGAACAAGTTCAAAGCATGACTGCCATGGCAATACATGCAAATGAAGTTGGTTAACTAGTAAAATTTGGTAGCCGTCTGTCTTTTGGCTTCCTAGAATCTTTTGTCCTCAATAATTGCTAATCTGTTGCCATGCTTAGCTACTTCACGACAAGATTTTTAGCTGCACTCTCAAGAATCATCATACTTTCATCATCATTTACATGGTGCATCCGTACAAGATTAAATATTGGGCATTTATTACTTTCAGCACCAAGCACAAGATTCATTAGAAAGCGAGGGAAGAACTCTTAAGGGGCTGTACTTTAAACAATTAGAGAATGCCATATCTAATAAGCAGTCCAGCATGTCATCTTTCACAAGATCGATCAAGTTCTAGGGCATTAATCCCCGTGACAGGGCAGCCACTAGAAAACCACGTTCACAGCATCAAACCAGTCTACAGGAATCTGATCGAATCTAAGAGACAAACAGTTGGTGTGCATTATGTAAGAAATATTTTTAGCATGTGATATCTGATGTCATTAAGTCACTTTGTTAACTCCCACATAATCTTGTGTTTGAGCCTTTTGACTTGGAAATATTTTGACGAGGGGGAATTTTGAGAATTGTCACCCGTCAGCAACAAACACATCATCAATCTAAAGAGAACAAAGCAAACTTAAGTGAATGAAAATTCCAAATACCAGAAATTAGTACATATGGTAAACGATGAAACACTTAAAGCACTGACCTGAAAGAAGACAGTATATGAACAAGGCATAAGAGCTTGCTTGAGAAAAGGGGCTCTTTCAAAATCTCTAAAGATGTTATATCATCTGTGAACATGCATGATAAGATTTGCGTTAGTAAGTCATGCAGAAAAGAAATGCTGCAGTACAAGGACTCAAAAATGAAATTTCCGTGCTATTTTCAAGCATATGTGGAATAAGATAAAATAATAACAGAACAAGCAATTATGCAAAGCATACAAGGAAAAAAAACAAGCATAAGACTGCATATAGAGGAGGCTTGGTCTATTATCCAGACAATAATACCTTTAGGGCAATCAGATGCAAAGATACTGGCAGCCTGAGTTAAATATTTATCACATAAAGGAACATCACTTGAATTTTCTGCTTCCTCAATCAATGCATTACGCTCGGAATAATCACCTCTAAGTAGGATCTGACAAGCCTTGGAATTTGAAAACAAGTAAAGGTTAATAAATTGGAAAAAAGTAGTGTCCTGCAAGGAAGG
Organism: Eucalyptus camaldulensis; assembly: GCA_019915185.1. Taxonomy (NCBI): domain Eukaryota; kingdom Viridiplantae; phylum Streptophyta; class Magnoliopsida; order Myrtales; family Myrtaceae; genus Eucalyptus; species Eucalyptus camaldulensis. The sequence continues at coordinate 3,077,195 of JAHSVA010000008.1, forward strand.
GATTAAACCTCAACAAGAATGTACAGATTACATGAGCAGCTCTTTTGCTTTGTCTAACAAACATTCTGAGTAGCTAAGTGGCATCATGTATATATGAGTATCAAAACACATATAAACAGCACAATCTCACAAAGCAAGCGCCTGAAAAGTTCTGGTAGGCGTAACTTTCACGATAAAGTTGAACAGAGGTATGAGGAAAGTTCTGCCCCAAGGTCAGAACTCCAAATATGAATGAAAACCTTTTATGGTCGCCAAAAAAGCAAGTTTCATAATAGAATGAATGTGGCTTCTATGCAAGCAAACATGTTTTACACAGCAAGCAAGAACAAGACCTGAGCAATGAGAGTACACATTTGTTGTTTCAGTTAAATAACTAAAATTCTGCGCAAAAGAGCAGTAAACAAAACCAGCAAAAGAAGACAATGTCAGCATCAAGTTCATTTTGTAGGCTGGGAGATGAAAAACAATAGCAGATGATAAAAGCAAGATGACTAAATATCACAAAAGCGTACTTGTGTTGCTCCCCAAAATCCAAGGCTCTCTGCACATATTATGATATTGTCATGCATTCTGTTGAGCATTCTTTTGGTGCTTCGAAGGATTTGAAGATCATCTTTCTTCCTGCTGAGTGTTGATAGGCACTGCTCTCACCATGGAAGTGGTAAATATAAGAATCCAATTCCCCAAGATTAGGCTCATTGCAACCTGACAGAATACCCTACCTGGCGTTTAACTTCCTCAAGTTGCCAACAGCGAGTCACAAAGGAGCTAGATGTGCCATGCACAACAGGACCGTAATAATACACTTTCACAGTAGGTGATGCCACGAAACTATCCAATTCTTCCTTATCTTCAACTGAGTAAACCTACAAACAAACAGAGAGGAGTGCAGAAATCAACTACACAGGAAAAGCACCGCAAGCAGGCAATTTCCCATGATGTCACAGACCACGGGAGATCCATAAAAGGATGTCCATCATCAATCCCCTAGGTCTAGAAATATCAATATCAATGAAATTGGACAAATCCACAACATGCATCAATAAGGGTCAGAACAGGAAATTTTAAAAGGCTTGAAAACACCAAGGAAATAACTGCCAGGTGAATTTTTTGCATCACTCATTAACTACATGTAGACTAGTGAACATATGGATAGAATGAACTATCAACAACAGGGTATAATTCAAGTTATACTTCAAGTTAGATGCTAACCTTAGCATTTAGCAAATTTTCAAGACTATTGATGCATCTTGGAAGATTTTCTTGCTCAGAAGCACCTGATTAACATAAACCAAGGTTAGGCCACAAACAACAGTAGTGTGTAAGTTCCGCTCCAATTCTACCACGGTAGGATCCTAAATCAGGAGTAAAAAATAAAGATTGTTATTTGCAGGAGAGCATTTATGGAAAGATCACACATATGACAGGTCAGCTTCCAGGAATAACAATTCTGAAAACGTCCCCAGATATATACTTGCATACATCCAGCATTTAAATGATGGATACATCACAAATTGATTACCAAGTGGAAGATGAACCAAAATTCCACTTGATCTAATGAATATTCTCTTTTAACCTCGGCAAAGAATACCTAAATATGCATCAGAACCATTTTGCTCCCAATCTACATTTAACCAGATAACTTTGTGTGAAGATATCAAAGAGTTGGCAGGTTTGGAGCCCACAGACTATACAAGTGATTTCATGCCTTCTACCCAGTGTATCTAAATAAGTGGACTATAAAGAGTACTGAATTCTTAAGTAATGCAAGAAAAAGGGACATACTGATGCATCAAGAAGAGAATTCAGATAAAATCTCTAGATTCAGGGATTCTGTCACTTCAATTGGATGTCATAAAGCAATATCACCTTTCAAAGAACTTCACAAAACAAAATACCTTTCACAAAAACACCGGAAGGACAAACCTCACTTCGCAATTCACACAAATTGATTGAGTATTATTATATTTAAGGTGAAAAGTAAGTATTCTCACCTTTTCCAACAATTGGAGATGCCGTCATGCCAAATATCCGAGGCCGCTTCAAGAGATCAGCTTTATAAAATATCTAAAATAGAAAGAAGATGAGGGAAAAGGACACTACAAGTGCCAGAACTTTCATACGGTGCTCACTTAAGTACCATAACTTTTCAATTAATCGCTTAAGTACTGTAATTTTCGTACAACGTTCATTTGAGTGCCATCCCTTTTCAACCAATCATTTCTCTGCCATGACTTTAAAATAACGTTCACCACAAGCATCAGAAATCTGACATGCCATGGCACTTGTGGTGAACTGATTTTAAAAGTTATAAAAATCAAGTGATGGATTAACAAGTTATGCCACTCAAATGAACGTTTTTACAAAAGTTAGAACACTCAAGTGATTGATTGAAAAACTGGACCTTGAGTGAGTGCCATATGAAAGTTACAGCACCTATGGTGCACTTTTTCCCAAGAAGATAATATAAGTAAATGACACGGTCATGAGGAAGGCGAAAGTTTTGTGCATTTTCAAGAACTGAACAAGTCTCAACGTTCAATTGACCCTTTACCCTCATAATTTCAGCGTAAGGATGACCACTTTTGACTTGAGCATGATGGCATTCGTCAAATATCAGAAGAGCAATAGAGTCCATCTTGATGAAACAGTGTGACAAGCAACGTTGCAGTATTATAGGGGTCATAACAAGAACCTGCAAAAAATTGTCAGCATTCTGTTCAGAGCATTTCACAGGAGCTTCCCTTCATCTGTGCCCTAACTGAATCCTGCTTTTCTTTTAGGTTGAAGAAACGATTCATAACCACAGCAAGATTGCTTTTCAAAATTAAAGCAGCTTATCAAAGTTTGTCACCAGCTTCTCCAAATAATGTTCTACTGCACATCTATGTTCTCCTAGCAGATATTGACAGGGGTGCACAGAGCCATCAAACTACTATCAATCATTTTCAGCTATGCAATCTGAATCACCTCATATTTTTCTATCTCCTTCTCCCACTCTGCATGTGTCTTCAATCGCTTGGAGCCCCCGCAGTAGCTGCCAACCTTGAAGTCAATTGAATCTCCTATAACCCTGGCTTGCTGCAAAGTTAGATCCACGCCCAATTAGGAAGCATGGTAAGGTCATGATAAAGAAAAGGCATCTAAACTTGGAAATACGAAAAGGATATACTGAAAGGGAAAAAAAATGGTAGACCAGAGATATTCATTTCCATAGCTTGGATCTCTGATTCAACTTTGAATGACTCACATGAATTAATTCCAGAAATTAAATCATCCTGGAGTACACCAAAAGCTTTTCAAGTACCAAATTGCCAGTGGCTACAATTGGCCTGAGTCTTAAAAGCTCGCGCATTGTTGTAAAGCGATTTATCGTATCTGCTAGTTGTACATTTAGCATGCCAACACAAAAGTTCTAAATGGAAAATTAGCCAAAAAGAAGCTCACCTGTTGAACCAAAGCAACAGTAGGCGCAAGAAATACGCAGATGTTCTTGCTGGGTTTCCGTATCAAGTGACCCATCTCATACATTAGCAAAATGGCTATATGGGTCTTCCCACTACCAGTCCCCAAGTACACAATCACATTCTCCTCCAAAGCTTTCTTGCAAAGCTCCAATTGATATCTTCACCAGAATTGCAAACCAAAGGACAAAGATGTGAGCCACATTTCAGGGGAACTCACACACATCAAACCCCACGAAAGGAAAAAAGATTAAAATTCAGTCAACTGAAAAATCACGAGAATGGCTCGATGATCCCTCGCAGAACCACAAAAGCAATGACTACAGAGCCAAACATTCTAATAATTCCATCCTTTTTCCCTATACGCGAAGCGGCTCGCAAAATCAAAGCACATAAACCCCGAAGAAAACATCTTTCCCTGTCGTGCCACCTTCCCCAGAGAAGGAAGGGCACACCAAGAAAACCCACAAAGAAAAAACGACCCAACTGGGAGAACAAGCCGAAACATCGAAAAAAAAACCCACTTACGTCCTCGCAATCTTCCTCGGGTCCTTCTCCGCCTTTCCCACCTCCGAGCTCACCCCCACGTCATCTTCAGCAGCACCCGAAACGCTACACAACGGAGGCCGAGGCGGGCGCGAAGCGAAGAAACCGTTCGGCCCCCGAACGGTCTCCTCCGCTCCGCTGCCGGGCATGACCGCTGCCTCCACCTTCGCCCAACGCCGCCCAAGAAAACCGAGAAAAACCGAGACTCGGGTCCAATCACGACCGGAGAGAACAGCACGGGACCGGAGCTGGAGGGGCAGAGCGTCGTCGTGGAGAAGAAGTCCTCCGGCGTCCTTCGCCGCCGCCGTCGTCAGTCGGGAGCACAACGAAGCAGCAATGCGTGCTGCTCATGGTCTCGATGACGAGCCGCCGACCCTTTCTTGAATTGTCAGTTGACCCGGCAAAGAAAAATCCGTTTGCGAGACGACATCGGCGTAATCTAAACCCATCTTCACGAAACGCGGACAGCAAATCCTTAATCAAATCTTTGGGTGCGTGGAATCCTCGGAGACTTCGGCTAGCTCGAAGCCGAAACTAACGCACTGTACTTTCGGGGAGAACTTACTTAAACCAGTTAGGTTGGGCCGAAATTTTTCTTTTCTTCTTTTTAGGGTCGGAATTCGATAATTTCCGGCCTATAGATAATTAATTTTTCGACTTTTTATGAGCTATTGTTTAAATGAGTAATAAATCCAACGGTATAATTCATTAAATTGGTTAGAAAGAATACATGATGAAATTAGATTGGGCCGGAATTCGAAAATTTCCCTTTCCGGCCTATGGATAATTAATTTTTGGACTTTCTATGATCCATTGTTTAATGAGTAATAAATCCAATTTGGATAGATCAAGATATAATTCATTAAATTGATTAAAAAGAGTACCTGATAAAATCAGATTGGGTCAAAATTGAAAATTTTCCTTTCTCAGCCTATAGATGATTAATTTTTGGAATTTTTATGATCTATTGTTTAATGAGTAATAAATCCAATTCGGATAGATCAAGATATAATTCATTAAATTGGTTAAAAAGAGTGTCTGAAAATATTAGATTGGATCGGAATTTGAAAATTTCCCTTTATCGGCCTATAGATAATTAATATTTGGACTTCATATGATCTGTCGTTTAATGAGTAATAAATCCAATTCGGATAGATCAAGATATAATTCATTAAATTGGTTTAAAAGAGTACCTAATAAATTTAGATTAGATTGGAATTCGAAAATTTCACTTTCTCAGCCTATAGATAATGAATTTTTGGACTGTATGAGTAATAAATCCAATTTGGATAGATGGAGATATAATTCATTAAATTGGTTAAAAAGAGTACCTAATAAAATTAGATTGGATCGGAATTCAAAAATTTCCCTTTATCGACCTATAGATAATTAATATTTAGACTTTGTATGATCTATTGTTTAATGATTGATAAATCCAATTTGGATGGATCGAGATATAATGCATTAAATTGGTTTAAAAGAGTACTTGATGAAATTAGATTGGATCGGAATTCAAAATTTTCACTTTCTCGGCCTATAGATAATTAATTTTTGGACTTTGCATGATCTATTGTTTAACGAGTAATAAATCCAATTCAGAGAGATGGAGATGTAATTCATTAAATTGGTTACAAGAGTACCTAATAAAGTTAAAATTTGGTCAAAATTCGAAAATTTCCCTTTGTTAGCCTATAGATAATTAATTTTTGCGCTTTGTACAATATATTGGATAGTGAGTAATAAATCCAATTCATATAGATCAAGGTGTAATTCATTAAATTTGTTAAAAAGGGTATCGATAAAGCCAATCATTAACGACCAATTTGGGTATTTTGTATGGCTAGCATAATGTTTGAGTTAATTCTACTTCAAATGAATTGGAATATATTTCATTGAATCCTATATTGTGAAAATTTCGTCTCATTTGTTATTTACCAAAGTTGCAATTCTAGGACGAATACTTTAATTGGATTCATTCATTAAATACCCTTTTCTTTGGTAATAAAAATCCATTGACAGCTTTACTTTTCCACTTCAACAGCATTGACTATATACGCATATTAACAATCAGAGAACGGTCAACACTTTGGGAATGGGGATCGGATCGCCTTGCCTCCCAAGGGTCCCTGAAGTATTTCCGAGGAAAATATATATAAAATTGGCACAAAGGAAAACATTTAAAATTCAAAAATAAAAAATAAAAAATAAAAATTGAGGATTGAATGACACTATAACGCAAATAGATTTATTGCTCGGCAACATGAGGAATTATTATTATTATTATTATTATTATTATTATTATTATTATTATTATTATTATTATTATTATTATTATTATGCTGTAGAAAAGGGTATTTAATAAATGAATCCAATTAAAGTATTTGTCCAAAAATTGCAACTTGAGTAAATAACAAACGAGACGAAATTATCAGAATATATAATTCAATGAATTATATCCCGATCTATTTGAAGCAAAATCAACTCGAGCCTTATTCTAGTTATATAGGATACCCGAATTGGTGAGTAATGGCCAACTTTACCAATAATCTTTTTAACCAATTTAACGAATTATACCTTGATCTATCTAAATTGGATTTTTTTTGGTCGGTAAATTGGATTTATTACTCACTAACCAATGTATTGTACAAAGCACAAAAATTAATTATCTATAGGCCAACAATATTAGAATACATGAAAACAATAACAATTATTGAAATACATTGAAAAAGATTATAAGTTAAAATGGTCTAAGGCATGCAAGCATCGTCCTTAAAATAAATCTATCCATTGGAGTACGAAACTCAATGATTACAAGGAAATAGGTATAGTGTGTATAACCCAACAATGAAAATAAAAAATATGTAAGGAAAATAGGAATAAAGAAATAAAGATATTCTAGTTTTAAAATATTGATATCACTTTCTAATTATATTTGAAGAAGCAATTTATAAGTAAAAGAAAGAGAGGGCTGTTAAAAAAATAATTATAATAAATTGGTATTTATTGAAGGAGATGACCGTTGTATAATCGTCATAAAATAAATCCAATGTTGTAAACTGTTAGAAAGCCGTGATATGATCGTTACATGACCGTTAAATAACTGTTATAAAACATTACAAAACTATTTTATATTAATGGCAGACAAAAATAATTGCAAATTGATAATGGTAAAAAAATCATTACAAAAATTAAGAGTTTTTAAAATGTCAAAACTATTGAAATATCCAATAATTTATTAGGACATTTTCAAAAGAAGGCACCTTCACGCCAAAGCCAAATAACGCTAAAGGCGAGCAAAGAATCAAAAAGCATATAAAGGAAATTAGAAGAAGAAGAAGAAGATGACAATGCGGTATTTGTAATGTCGTCTTCTCACTCGTGACAAGTTTAATACACTCAATCCATTTCTTTTTATTTTTGACATTACGGTGCGTTGAATCTTACAAAAAGGTTTATTCGATTGCCTCACGTGCAAGTCGACTGTTTATCGGAAGTAGAAAAGTTTGTCGGACTGTAAACGGAAAAAATAATTTATCGGGACATTTTTGAAAGGAGACGCCTTTACACGAAAGACACGAAAGCCAAATAACGGTAAAGACGAGCAAAGAATCAAAAAGCATACAGAGGAAGGAATTGCACTATTTGTAATGCCATCTTCTCTTCTTAATACACACCTAATCCCTTTTTTACTTAATTTTTAACGTTGTTCGTTCGTCGTCAGTCCAGTCCCACGTTCCTGACTTGCTCCCCAAGTACCTGTTGCTTTGGTGGGTCCCACCCCCCAATCCATGTATTTTCTCGGACCGCATACCATGCTTGGTAAGAAGAATCCATTGAGAGCTTTACTTTTCTACTTTAACAGCTTTGACTATATACGCATACTAACAATTAGACGACGGTCAACACTGTGGGAACGGGGATTGGATCGCCTTGCTTCCCAAGGGTCCGTGGAGAATTTCTGAGGAAAATTTATATAAAATAGCTAAATTAAAAAAAATAAAATACAAAAATTGAGGATCAATTATCCCCATAACGCAAATAGATTTATTGCCTTGTCGGCAACGTGAGGAATTATTGTTATTGTACTATTACTATTTGTATGGTATCCAGTCCGAGGATATACCTGGATTTTTGGGGGGATGGGACCCACCAATGCAACAGGTACTTAGGGAGCAAGTCGGGAACGTGGGACTGGCGACGACCAAACAACATTAAAAAAACAAATAAAAGGGGATTAAGTGTGTATTAAGAAGGGAAGATGGCATTGCACGTTGTGCAAATTCCTTCCTCTCCATGCCTTCTGATTCTTTGCTCGCCTTTACCGTTGTATGGGTTTGGTGTAAAGGCTTGCACGTGAGGCAATCGAATAAACCTTTTTTTTTGTTCATGTTGCAGCATTAAAAATTAGAAAGAAAGAAATTGAGTGTATTAAAACTTGTCATGGAAGAGAAGGTGGCATTGCATGTTGTGCAAATTCCTTCCTCTCCATGCCTTCTGATTCTTTGCTCGCCTTTACCGTTGTATGGGTTTGGTGTAAAGGCTTGCATGTGAGGCAATCGAATAAACCTTTTTTTTTTGTTCACGTCGTAGCATTAAAATTTAGAAAGAAAGAAATTGAGTGTATTAAAACTTGTCATGGAAGAGAAGCTGACATTACAAATAATGCACCGTCTTCTTATTGTTTCCTTTTTATGCTTCTTATTCGCTTGCCTTTAGCGTTATATGGCTTTGGTGTAAAGGCGGCTCCTTTCGAAAATGTTCGGCTAAATTGCCTTTATGTTTACGATCCGATCACCTTTCTATTTACAGTATGCGGTCGGCTTGCACGTGAGGCAATCAAATCAACTTTTAAAAGAAAAAATTCAACATGTTACAACATCAAAAATAAAAAGGGATATGTTGACTAAAAATTCTAAAGGTTGTCACGAATTGTGAGATTGAATTATAAAACTTTTAAAAAGTGCAATCAAATTCTAAAACTTATTAAATTAGTGCAATTGAGTCATTCCATTAACTACACCCAATTTAGCTAACGATAAATATTGATGTATTTTTTTATCTCTCATACATAGCACCGATGTGGGCAAAATAAGAAAAATAAACCCACAATGATGTTGTTTTGATTCAGATTTAATTTTTAGTATAAATATTAGTTAAATTAATTTAAAAAATCAAACTAAATTTAGAAAAAAAAAGAAAAGCAAAAGGCCCTCACAAGTTGCCCCAACCGGTGATAATCCTTGGCTTGATCTGGGTGAGGGTCTATAGGCTCTCACTTGCGATCCAACCACTAGTCGAGGCTTGATGACCCCGATCGACCCTTGCCCCACCATTGTTGGTCAGCAAGGGTGCTAATTGGTTTTTGGCTTTTTTTTCTTAATTTTTTTATTCTTATAGTAAAAATTAAATTTGGACCGAAACAATGCCATTTTGAGTTATCTTTCTTGTTTTGGCCACATCAGCACTACGTAAGAAAGAGAAAGTAATAAAAAAAGTCATGTTAACATTTTTTGTTAGCTAAATTGAATCGAGTTAATGAAATGACTCGATTGCTTTGATTTGACAATTTTTATGACTTAATTACACTTTTCGAAAATATTAGGACTCAGTTGTATTTTTGTGATAAATTCTAAAATTGCTATCGAATATATCTTGAAATAAAAAAAGAGGGATTGAGTGTTTTAAACTTGTTGCAAGAGAGAATATGACATTACAAATAATACACCATCTTGTTCTTCTTTCCTTTTTATGCTTCTTATTCTTTGCTAGCCTATAGTGTTATATGGCTATGGCGTAAAGGCACCGCCTTTCAAAAATGTTCTGATAAATTACATTTTTCTTTACGATTTGACCGCCTTTTTATTTACTATGCGTGATCAGCTTGCACATGAGGCAATCAATAATTTTTTTTTTAAATTCGACATGTTGCACATTAAATATAAAAAGAAAGGTATTAAGTGTATTAAACTTGTCGCGGAGGAGAAGATGACATTATAAATACAGCATTATCTACTTCTTATCTCCTTTCTATGCTTCTAATTCTTTGCTCCTGTCTAGCGTTATATGGCTTTAGCGTAAAGGCACGCCTTTCGAAAAATGTTTCAAGAAATTACCTTATTTGATCACTTTTTGTTTACGGTGGTTGACTTGCACATGAGGCAATTAAATAAACCTTTTTGTAAGATTCTTGGCTTATAAAGTTGATTGAGGTATATAGAACATGTTTGATTGAGGTATATTGAACATGTTTCCAAAATAAATAAGATAATATAATATACTTTGCAAACATTTTCAAAAAAGTCAATCATACTTTCTTAATTGGCACACTTGATTGGAGCATCAGGGAATTTCCAACTTGCCACTGCATGCAAATTGTTCTAAATAGGTTGGGGGTAATTAGCTCAAGAATTGGTCAGTTCCTACCTTAGAACCTAAAACTAGATCGGACAAAGTCGATTATCAATTTTGTTGGACCAAGAATCAACCCTATCCACTCAAACCAATTGCTTGATAAAGAATTAATCATAATAAAAATAACGTACGAAGCATGGTTAGGACATCCTTTATTTTGAGATAATTGGTATGATCATTTTGTATGTCATATGCCTTTTGTAGATGGAAGTGGAATTGTTCAAGTCGATGTTCCTTTTTTAAGGGCAGAATTGAAGCACAATGTTGAACAAGTAGGCGTAATTGTTAAGTTTTATTGTGAGGAATTTAATGGAGTAGGTTATAATCATCCCGCTACTTTGGAAAAAAAGTATGTTGAAATGTCTCTCTCCATCTTTTTGTCTCGAAGCCCAGACATACAATTTGTACATGCAATTATACAATTTGTGCATGCAATTAATGGTTTTGATGTCTCTCTCCATCTTTTTGTCTCGAAGCCCGGATATACAATTTGTACATGCAATTATACAATTTGTGCATGCAATTAATGGTTTTGATGTCTCTTTCCATCTTTTTGTCTCGAAGCCCAGATATACAATTTGTACATGCAATTAATGGTTTTGATGCCGGGTGCACGGACACTGATGAAAAAGTCAAATCCCGAATTCACTTTGTTCCTCTTTCTCCCTCTTCACAAGCCGAACCTCCCTCTAAAGTGTCTCGCCCTATCCACGGTAATCCGAACTCCTCACTTCTTTATTTTAATTTGGGATAAGCATACTAAAAATTCTAAATACAATTAAGTCATAAACATGTAAAGGGCGCAATTCAATTTTAAAATTTATTAAATTGATATAATTGAATCATTCTATTAACTTAATCTAAGGGAGTGCATGACAAGCAATAATTTATATTTCAAAAATAATTTTTCTATTTCAGATTTATTTCTGGAATAAAAATCCGTTTAATAAACTTATTTAATTTTTCTATTTCTGGAATATATTTCTATTCCAGAATTGGGTTTAGAATAGAAATTAGAAGTAAAAAATTTTCTCATCTTTCGTCAACTGGTCCTTCATCCGTTGCCGTTGACCACCGTCTATCGGTTGGCTAATGGTCAGTGGCAACGGCTGGAGCTCAACGATCGGCGGCGGTGGCGGTGGTCGACGGCCAGCGTTCGTCATTGCCATTCGCCGATTCGTCATCGTTTCAAAGGAATAAATTTTATATCATTATCAAACGAATTTCTATTTTTAGAGTAGAAATTTTGTGTCGTCATCAAACGGTTGTTTTTGCTTATAAAATTTTCTAGAAATAAAAATAAAAAAATCTATTTCTATTCCATAAACTATTTCTGGAACAGAATAGTTGTCATGCGTGCCCTAATTAAATTAACAAAAAAATGTTGACATGACTTTTTTTTTTTACTATTTTAAATTGCTTCTTTTATTTTTTGTATCTTTTAAAAAATGATGGACTTTTAAAAAAAATTCATCTGATTTAATTAGGTTGTAGTATTTAGTCTAGAATGATGTCGTTTTTTATATTCAAATTTTAGTAAGGTCAATATCACTTAGGAGGGAGAAAATAATTAAAAAAAAAAGTCAAGTTAACATTTTATGTTAATTTAATTGGATGAAGTAAATGGAAAAACTCTATTGTACTAATTTGATAAGTTGTGGTATTTTGATTGCATTTTTGTATGTTTACCGTCAATTTCACTTTCGGGATAAATTTTAGAATTTTTAATACATTTATCTCTTTTAATCTCATTCTTGTTTGCCCCAATAGGCAATTACCAAGATCCCTGTTCAATTCTTGCTGCACATAAACTCTCCACAAGAAAATTCTAGTGTTTCCTATCTGAGACAACCAATTGGGTTCTTTGTCTAAGGGGAGACAAGAAGACAAGCACCGGGAAGAAACCAATCCAAAAAACTAGCAGAAAGTTCAAATTTTGTTTAGGGAACTTATCAAATGCGGAGATGTTGAAGAAACAATATTACAACCGACTTAGTCAAGACCTTTTGATTAGGGTTTTGCCTCTACCCTCGATGCAACTTTATTAGAAGAGGAAGAAAATGGCACACTGAATTGATTTGGTTAGTCTGGCTCCTCGTGTGGAACTGAGAATAACCCTAAAATGACTAATTCGGTCTGATTTTTGAGTAGAATCGTGACTATTGCTCCCCCTTAGGATGAGTGTCATCTACAAAGGCAAAGAAAATATAAAAAAGAAGATCCAACACGGGGACGAGAATTTATGCCATTCATAAAATGGACAACTTGACATGACGCTATCATGCTAACGCAAATCAAAAGTTGATGTCCAAATCCATACAATGATACAGCTCCTTAGATAATCAGACATACTTGATTGAATTCATCATGCAAAAATCCATTCCCAAGATATAGTCGCGATACAAGCCCAATCCACCATCATCACTAAAGACATGCCAATGATTGCATAAATAATTCACATTCTAATGCCCACATTATCATCATCTGCCACGACCACCTCCGCCGAACCACCGACCCACCAACACAAACAAAGAAGCAAGTTTTTATCTTTTATTTTTTTATCCTCAACAAAGAATCAAGTTAAAGGAGCAAGTTAGGAACAAATCCTGGTAAACAATCGAAGAAAGGTCACATTACAAGCTGTGCATCGCCTTCATCTTCTCAATTCTTTCCTTTCTATGTTTTTTGATTCTTTGCTCGCCATAGTGTTATCCCGCTTTGGCACATTGGCACCTCTTTTCGGAAATGTTTCGACAAATTACCTCTTTGTTTTTTATGTCATTATCTTTCTATTTACGATGTGTGATTAGTTTGCGTGTGAAGCAATCAAATAAATCTTTCCGTAAGGTTTTGGATGTTAACCTATGAAATCGATTGAGGTACATTGACATGCGTTTACAATATAAATAAGATGATATAGTATCACTTTTCCAGCATTTGCGAATAAGTCGATCACAATTTTCATGATCGGCATAATTAGTTGGGCCGACGGGGAACATCCAACTCTACACTAACTGTTCTGACCAAGCGTCTCCATCCAAAGAAAGAAAAAAAGGAAGATGCAACAGGACCATGGGAGTTTGCTTCATTCGTAATCAACGGATCGTTTCCGGCCACGATCTTCTTGGAATATATGTTCCTACATATGTCGGTGCTGCTTCCTATTCTCTCTTCATTCGTGAACGAGTCATCGGCATTAATCCGTGTAAGATCACATGGCAAGTTGTGCATCGCCTTCATCTTCTTATTCTTTCCTTTCGATACTTTTTGATCCTTTGCTCACCTTGGCGTTATTTTTGCTTTGGCACAAATGCACCTTCTTTCGGAAATATTCCCATAAAATACCTCTTTGTTTTTTTATTCGATTACCTTTCTATTTACGGTGCGTGATTAGCTTGCACGTGAATCAATTGAATAAACCTTTCCGTAAGATTCGGCACGTTAGCAAATGAAATCGGTCGAGGTACATTGAAATGCTTTTGTAATATAAGTAAGATAACATAATATCACCTTTCAAGCATTTTCAAATAAGTCGATCACAATTTTCACAATCGGCATAGTTAGTCGGGTCGACGCGGAATATCCAACTCAACATTAACTGTTTTGGCCAAGCGCTCCCATCCAAAAGACGAAAAAAAAACAGGGAAGATCCAACAGGATCACGAGAGTTCACTCCGTTCGTAATTAGACCATCAATACTCAATTCACGACCCAACTTGAACACACAAAAGGAAAACGCGACCCGACATCATGTTATATGCTGACGCCGATTCATGCGGAAGGCTCGTTTGCGAATGAAGAGAGAACAGGAAGCATTGCCGACATATAGAGTAAGCCCGTCAAATGGATATAACCCGGATCACGGGAATTCGCACCTTTGATAATAAGACCATCAATCAATACCCAATTCCTGACCCAACCCGACCAGACCAAACCGAAAGAATATGTAATCCGACAAATCCCAACATCCGTACAATTATTTATTAGCCCGAAGCACACGTGATTTTAATTCACGCACGAAAGCGATCCGCTGACCCGAAAATGCCGGTCGCGATCCGAGCCCGACCCGCCCATCACCACCACCGCTAAAGATATGCAACAAACGATTGGCCCATGACGCACGCTCCCCCATGGCGACGCTATCATCCTCCGCCATAACCGCCGCCGCGACCGCCGCCGTTTCCCCTCCTCCTCCTCCGGCCACCGTGGCCTTCACGACGCCGCAGAACTACGCGCCGCGGCTCTCCCGCCTCCTCGCCCTCAAGGGCCACGCCCCGCTCTGGTGTCCCACCCTCTCCGTGGGCCCGACCCCGCACACCGTCTCCTCCCTCCGTTCCCACCTCCGGCCGCCGGCGCTCGAGCCATTCTCCGCCGTCGCCTTCACCTCCCGCGCCGGCATCGCCGCCTTCTCCGCCGCCCTCGCCGGCCTCCCGGCCCCGCTCCTGGTCCCCGACGGCGGCGCCTTCGTCGTGACGGCTCTCGGCAGGGACTCCGAGCTCCTGGACGCCGACCTCCTGTCCAGGATCTGCGGCAACCCGCGGCGGATCGAGACCCTCGTCCCCCAGGTCGCGAGCCCCCGGGGGCTGGCGGACTCGCTCGGGCGAGGCGACGGAAGGAGGATCCTCTGCCCGGTCCCCCTGGTCGTCGGGATCGAGGAGCCGCCGGTGGTGCCGGAGTTCATCGGCGACCTGGAGGCGAACGGCTGGGCGGCGGTCAGGGTCGCGGCGTACGAGACGCGGTGGCTGGGGGAGGATTGCGCGGGGGCGATCGTGAGGAGAGGAGGGGACGGGGGGGAGGGGTTGGATGCGATCGTCTTCACCAGCAGCGGCGAAGTGGAGGGCCTGCTGAGGAGCCTGAGGGAGGGTTTCGGGTGGGAGTGGGAGGACGTGAGGAGGAGGTGGCCGGAGCTGGTGGTGGCGGCGCACGGGCCCGTGACGGCGGCGGGGGCGGAGAGGCTGGGGGTCGGGGTCGACGTGGTGGGCCACAAGTTCGAGAGCTTCGGGGGCGTCGTGGAGGCGCTTAGCCTGAAACTTCCGAGCGCAAGAACAACCTTGAATTGAGCTGAGCAAACGTTGTAATTTTGTATGGACTCAAATATGGCCCAAGAAATCATGAACATATCGAGCAAAATCATTCCTTTTTCTCTCTTTTGTTTCCTTCTTCTCATACGATGAAATGGCCAGAGAGAAAAGGGAAGTGCAGTGGAGTGATGATAAATCAGACAAGAAACTGCAGCATGATGATGAACACCTGAGTCCATATTCAACCTACATAAGGGCCCGAAACAGGAAAAAAGAAGAGCGTTTCTCATTCTGTGTTTTGCAAATTGAATCATGTCCTTGCCCTCCAGGCCAAGCATTTCCAGAAAAAGTGTTGCTTTTGATTTCCCATCACCCTCAAAGATGGGAACTTTGGTGGAAACAGCACGATCCCGGTTTTATTTACTGGTCTCTGTTAAGTTGCTCATGCATATCTTCTTCTTACTGATATGATCAACTCTTTCCACTCCTTTCAGCTCTTAGACTCCTCTGCTCGGTTACACAGATTAGTTTGGGTTTCATGTCATCTGTTTGCGAGAAACACCAAATTTGGTAGATATTTCATTTGCTTAATGCAGGGGAGGGGAAGAAGTATGACACTCAGTACTATTCTCTAGGAATACACAAGACTATAGTTTGGGGGCTTTTAGAACAGCAAGCACTTTTATGCTGAAAATTAAGAAGCAATCAGGTATTCTATAATAGCTATTTGACAAAACACTCAAGACTTTCATGGTGAATTGGTATTACTCCTGTGCAGGCGTCACTTTCTTGGTGGCTTCAACACTGACAGGAGCTTCAGTGCATCGCCGATGGATGGTCGGTCAGATGCCCTGTTTTGTATGCAGAGCAGGGCGACTTCAAGCACCGATTTGATCTCCTCTTGCAATGAGTGATCGGTACCGACCTCATTCTCTATGAGGATTTCCCTCACAAGAACATCCCTCGGCTTGCTCCGTATGCTTCCCACTGCATTTGCTGACCTTCCGTTCGTCAAAATTTCTAGAATGATCTCCCCAAAGTTGTAAACATCCATTTGGAGCTGCTCCCGTATGGCATTGTTATCTGTTGTCAAACGAGGACAGAGAAAAGAATCAATTTGATGCAGGGTTGAGACAATATGATAGGAAAATGATTTAAGAGAATTCTGCAGATGGGATCCACCCGCTGCTTGTTTGATTCAGCTGTACATTATGTATCTGATTGTGCACTGATTAATATTCCATTTCTGATCACAAAAGAATTGTTACTCTAGAGATGAACTAAAAGCTTTTTGCGTCGACAACTCATCATATGATGCACCTATCTGTACAGAAACTTAGGTCCTTGGGGCATAATGGCATTCTCTAAGATATGGTCAATTTTTTGAATTTCTGTAGATGGCTCCTTTCGTTCAGTTAACACCCGGAAATCAACTTCGTCGAATGTAAGTAATCTATAACATCAACATCCAATATATGAACTATGTGAGGATAGTGTTTAGGTCAATTTACCTGCTTCCAGGTTAGAAACTGTTCCTCCCATTGAACCCTTGTTCATCCGGACCAGATAAGTGAGTCCAAACTCTGTCAAACGCGGTTCCATATTCTCATCAAACACCACATTACTCGACTTCAAGTCTCCATGGGGAATAGCAGGATAACAATCATGGTGGAGGAAACAGAGGCCCCTTGCAACACCCATCACAATTCTGTACTTGGCACTCCAGTCCCTCTTAATTCTCATCTTTTCAGCCAAATTCCCATTTGGCAGGTAATCATACAACAGATAGGCCATCTGTTTGTTGTAACAGAAACCGAGCAACCTAATCAAATTCACATGCCTTGCATTGCCCATTCTTGTGATATATTCCATTATGGCCTTCATTCTTTTGGCATCCCATTCCATATTTTTCACTAATACAGTGATTCCTGTGGGCAAAACGGCTTTGCATACCAGGGCAGGTAGCGAAGTTGTTGATTCTACGGATTCTGCAGAGCTGAAGCTTTTCAGAATATCTTTAGCTGTAAATCGAGGAAGCCCATCAAAGGAAACCATTTTCCACTGGCCTTTATTTCCTTTCCGGAAATAAAATAACCCGAAAGCTAGTGCTGCAAAGAAAGCAACTATTCCCACACATAGTAGCAGAACCAGCAGAAGCTTGCCTGTGCCTTTGCTTCCCAGTATGGCCACTGAACCAGGACATTGCCTCAAAGGTTCTCCACATAGTCTCGCGTTTCCAGCAAAGGCACTTCCATCCATTGACCTGAACACCTTCTCCGAGGGGATTGAACCGGTGAAATCGTTGTAAGACACATTCAAATATTGCAAACTCGAAAGATCACCAAGTTTTGCCGGTATTGGACCAGTGAAATTATTGTGTGACAGGTCGAGAACCCTTAAAGTAGGGAGACTTGCGAGCTCTTTGGGTAGAAGGCCTGTCAGGTGATTGTTACTCAAGTCGATCCTTTCAAGAGCCTGGCATCTAGAAACACTTTTGGGGAGTGATTGGAATAAACTGTTACCATTCAGCTCAATAACCGAAAGTGATTGACATGAATCAAATGAAGGAACGTTCCCCGAAATATTACAAGAAGAGGCGGAGAAATTCTGAAGAAATGACAAAGACCATATCTCTTCTGGGATGAATCCTCCTAGCCTCGAGTTGTAGGAAACGTTGAAGTACTCGAGTTTTGAAGCTTGGTGTATTTCTGCAGGCACTCCACCAGTAAAATTGTTCCTTGATATATCTATGTACGTTATGTCAGGAAGAAGGCTAAATGTCAGAGAGATCTCCCCTGATAATGAATTATCTTCCAGCCGAAGACGAACAAGGGAAGAACAGTTCCTGAGAGACGGAGGAAGACTGCCCGCAAATTTATTTGAAAACAAGATCAGTTTGATAAGAACACCTCCTGAGCAGATATCAGGTGGAACAGCACCTACCAGACTGTTGGTGGAGACATCAATGTACTTAAGCTTCATGTTCTTCCCCAAACTGCTTGGAAGTGACCCGGTGAAGTAATTATTCCATATGAGGAGGGTCTCAAGTGATGGAAGGTCAGCAATACCTTCAGGAACAGTACCATTCATCTCATTATACATCAGGCTCAGCAACCTCAGATTCTTCAGCTCCGAGAAGCTCTCGGGGATTGGGCCCGAAATCAGGTTAACCGAAAGATCCAAGTCAGTGAGGGAGATCATTCTGCTGAACTCTCCTGGAATCAATCCAGTGAGCATATTCTTGAAGAGGAAAAGGGACTGAAGCTTGGTGAGATTGGAGAGCTCACTTGGGATCAGCCCGGATAGGTTCGCATCCGCCATATCTAGATATTCGATCGCGCTCATGTTACCCAATTGCCACGGGATGCTTCCCTCATAGGAATTGTACCCAATCTCCATATGAGTCACAGTCTGGAGCTTCCCTAGTTCTGGTGGGATTTTCCCACTCAGGGAATTCCCAGCAAGGTGTATGAACTCGAGGCTCTTGAACGAGCCGAATTCAGATGGAATCGATCCACTGAAGTAACTACCGGCTAAGTTAAGGACCTCGAGATGTTCGAGCTGGGAGAGCTCAGCAGGCACTGGGCCTGAAAAGCTGTTGCTAAATGCATTAAGCACTGCCAGGTCTCTGAGACCGGAGACTCCGCTAGGGAAGTGACCAGAGAAGTTGTTTCTGCTGATATCTAGAGTTGCCAGCCCAGAAAGATTGAAAATTCCCACAGGAAGCTGCCCAGAGAAAGAATTGTCACTGAGGTTTAGAATAGTCACCTCTTTGAAGACACTGAATTGCTTCCCAGATAATTCACCACCAAGGCCTTTCCTGGATAGATCAAGACCCAAGATTGATGTGGAGTTTTCATTGCAAGAAACACCGGACCAAGAACATGCAGTTACTTTCTCTGGTGAGGTTTCCCCTCCAGGGCTCAAGATCCAGTCGCTCAAGCTGTTCTGGTCATCAACAAGCTCTTTTTTAAGACTCAAAAGAGCCTCTGAGTAAACATCTGCATCAGCAGACAAAGCTTGTTCAAAGAACACGAGGGTGACAAGAAGCTGAAGGCAGAGAAAATGGAAAATCCCCATTGGTACTTGCAGGGAGCAAAATGGAGGGACAACACAAGAAAATCCCAGTGAAAGTTCAGTGGAAGATGGGAATTTTTTTTTAAATATATCAGGTGAAATCCAAAAACTTTATTTTTTATTTTTGTTTTGGTTAGGTTTTGGGTGAGTGGTGCATGGGGAATAGAGAAAAGTTGATTCATAAAAGGAGGGAGTGACGTTGATGATTAGATGAAATTGAGAATATTGAGTTTGCTTTTTGGAACAGGGTGGACCTCCTGGTTCTTTGTTTATATGGATTATGTTTGCCATTAGGGCATAATGGTTTTAGGCGTGGAATGTCATCTCTTCCTTTCTTTTTCTGCTTTTTACTGAAGAGAATCCAATCATTATGCTTCCGTGTCTAATTCAAACTGGCACTTTGAACACTTTTATGGCAATCAAGGTTGCATGAATTGGTCGACATCGATAACATAAAAAGAGATTGAGCCTCGTGTGGTGCTTTCCTTTTTCTCTCGTTTGCTGGCTGAGGCGGAATTCCCTTAGTTTCAGAACAGATGAGTGAATTTCTTTTGTCTTTGAAAAAATTCTTTGTTCTCACGTCTACTTAGCAGGCGAAGCTTGGATACGTTGGACTTCACCCAAGACGCACAAGATTCCTGGGTTCATTCTCTCAAATCCGTTGCTGCACAGAAAAGGGATCGCAACAATATGTTTTCGGAACTTTCAATCTGAGGACACAATATTACGAGAACTCGATTGAACACAATTCAACTGCTTCAGTTAAACTAGTTGATGCCTTTTCTTTCCTCCGTTTTAGACATGATGTAATTGACTCTCACTTGACTATGCCTTCTTATTTAGTGGGACGAAAGGGATGGAATGACGTGGTTAACGACAAGAAAATCATTGTAATAACAGAGTAAACTTCAAATAATCATCTTAAATGGGCATAATCAATCTATGGGGATTAATTTCTTGACTGGTATTGTCATATCAAGTCAGGTTTGTCCTTCGGAGGCCTAAAAGAATTAAGTTCTTGTCAAGAAAGTACGGCTCAAGCATCAGAATGGAGCACAACGGAGCTACATGGACTAGAGTTGAGACATGTGAAAGATGAACTGTACGCCTGTATTCTTGCATGACTCTCCCAGAATGTAATTGAACATATAGACAAAGTGAGTGGAGACCTTGGTTTGGATTCATCAGATAAAGTTTGAGATGACAATTGGAGGTGCAGAGAGACACGAGACAGAGAAGGAAAAGACAATGGTTGTGTTTAAAGGCATGGCCTTTTCCTTCTGATTTATGACAAGTGCGGGCCTTTTCGTGCCTTTGAAGGACTCAAAAGTGTCCTCAGTTCCCACCTGGGTACACGGTGAATCTTGGAACTCAAAAAACTGCATTGGTACACAGAGAGAGAGAGAGAGAGAGAGAGAGAGAGAGAGAGAGAGTTAAATGTAATGAAAGACTACTAATTCCACCATTGAGATACAGAGAGAGAGAGAGAGAGAGAGAGTTAAATGTAATGAAAGACTACTAATTCCACCATTGAGATACAGAGAGAGAGAGAGAGAGAGAGAGAGAGAGAGAGAGTTAAATGTAATGAAAGACTACTAATTCCACCCATTGAGATTGGTAAGTACGGTTTAAGTTCGTCGAAAACTCATTTTCTAGTCATCCAAAGGATGAACATGAAGGACTCAAATCGTCTATCAGCTCATTTTGTCCCATACAACCAGTCTCTCACCCTAGGTTTGGCTTGGACTTGGGTGAAGTAAATGCTAGGCCTACTAGTGTCAGCAGACGCAGTACCCAAAAGTTGTAAAATACAATACTTAAATGAGGACAGAGAAATTATTGTCCTTTAGTTTTCAATTACTTGAAGAAGACTCAATTGAGGAAAATCAGAGTTTTTTTATTGGTCAGGGTATGGCTACATATCTTTAACATTTAATTGCTTTTAGGACAAGTTTACTACCGAAAGAAAAAGACAAAACTAATGTTAATTGCATTTAGGCCAAGTTTACTACCGAAAGAAAAAGACAAAACTTCAGTTAAGATGAGACTTGGGACCGTCATGAAAACTTTCACGAGAGACTCCTTCCCTTGCATTCAACACTACAGTGGGTCAAAAGCAGCTGCATTCACGTGACAATGTCATGGATACAATTAAAATTAATATTACAAAAAATTTCAAATTAATATATCTATGATAAATTTACACTAAATTAACCTCAAATTAGTATATTATGATACATTTACCATTTATTAATTTATTTTATTATCAAAATATTGAAATGAATGACACGTGATAATTAACCGATGTATCAAAATGGGATTTTATCTTATGTTTATCACAAATATATCAGTTAGTGATTTTTTATGATACTAATCCAATTTAAAAGAAAATAATGAATTGCAAATTTATCATAAATTAACTATTTTAGGGTTTTTGGTATGTTAAATATGTATCAGTCTACGGTTTTTTATGGTAAAAAAATCAGTTCGAGATAAATTGTCATATGTATATTATTTGAGATTTTCCATGATACTAACCCTTATAATCATGATATAAGTAGGATATAAATTTTCTAGATTATATAATGATCGATCATTGAGCTGTTTGATTAGTGCCCATTAAACAAAGAGCTGTTTGATAAAATGCAAAAAAGGGATCCGTTGGGGGAAGAAGGGGAGAAGTTTTTCTAAAAAGCAGCTCTGTTTTATTGCGGGGGCAGGTTCAGAAAAGACCCCACCGTCACCGAATGTCTGCGTCTTTTTAGGAGAAAAAGAGGGATTTAATTGGATTGGATTCCCACAATTTCAGTCAAAAGATATCTTAATCTGACCATAACAAAAAGGCGAAACGTCCTCTGAAAGAAATGAAAGCTGATCACTGTGATCAAGCACTCTCTTGTTTTTCATGGTGGGGATCCTAACGACAATGACCAAAGCTAATCCTGAATAATTATTTTCATGAAAAGAAACGGTGGGACGGGACAAGATATTAAATGTTTATGATCACAAAAAATCCTCTATATATCAGTGTCATATTTATTTTAAACTAATTTTTATGTCACAAAAAATCCTAAACCGTTATACTAATGTCACATTTGGCCCAAACTAATTTTTGCATTATAGAAAAATCCCAAATATGTACTTCTTATAAACCTATAATTCCTTAGCATCCGTCCAATTTCCCCATCAAATCGTTGATGTGAAATTGGTGAACAATTTGAATGATTGGAAGAAGACGTGGATTTGATGTGTAATTCAACAAAAATGAGTCTCAAACGACATCCTTTTGGGGAAGGCACATTTGAAGCAAATGGTCTAAAGATTGAGAAATCTGCCAAAATCTGTTAATTTTGCCCAGAGAACTCCCTCATATTTCGAAAATCTGTCAAAATCCCTTATTTTGCTCAAAGATTTTGGTAAATTTATTAGGGATGTATTAGTTTGAGATTTTTTATATGAAGAAAATTCATTTGAGGGTTAATATACTCACATATCAATTTGAGATTCTTGATGGAATTAATCCTAAGTTGAAGATGCGTATGAATAACCTAACGAGGCCACACCATATAAAAGTTCAAATCATTATTAAAAAGTGCGAGGTGTTTCTCCACTTTTCATATCCCCAATTGCCTGTGAAAAGTCATGTCTAAAGGTTACTGACTCTTTAAGTTTCAAACTTCGTACAATCTGCGCTCGTTTCCCTTGAGATTAAGACAATCTGGGCGAACGTGTGGCTTCCCGCAAGCATTGCTCTTTTGCTATTTGAATTTTTGTTTTTCATGAGCAACCCATCTTCTAGATTTCGATTTCAATGTTCGTTTTCCCCCCTTCACACAGTAATTAAGACGAGTCTTGATCATTGTAACTGAATTTTGGTATGAATTTCCCGAAAGCACTAATCTCTAAGTAGTTTGACTAAACTTCTTAATAGGGGAAAGTACAAAAAAAGAGTCATAAATTTATTAGATTGTCATCAATTTAGTCATAAACCTTTTAATTAGATCAACTTAACCTTAAACATTTTTACATTAGTATCAATTGAGTCTATTTGTCAAATTTCACCTGGAAATTATTGAGATGAATATTGACCATTATATGTGCATGATTGGTGCTATTGTTAACAATAATATTTTAATATTTCATCAATTTTTTTTCCTTTTTATGTTTTCCTTTAACTTTGGTTTCTTTTATCAGTGGCTAGTAATGGCCTGGCAACCATTGCCGACCATGGTAAAAAATAACTAAAAGTTAAGAAGGAAAAGAGAAAAAAAAATTAAAAAATTAAAAATTGGAAAGTATTATAGAATACTGTTAAATTTTGTCCATGTAAGCATTGGTTGTGCTACGTAGGATGGTCGGCATCCATGTCAGCGAATTTTGACCAAAATTAGTCAGATGAATTTAATTGGCATGATATAAAAAAAGGTTTTAGGATTCAATAAGCTAAATTAAAATGTTTAAGACTGAATTAACAAAAAATATTTTACGAAAGGGAAAGGAGACAAAAAAAAAAAATTATTGACCTTTTCCTCTCGTCTTTCGTAAGGAAATTTAAAATTTGGATATTAAGTATTTTGGCCCAATATGAAAAATACAACTTAAAGAAAAAAAATGGAAAACCCGAATCTAAGTTGTAAGGGGCCTTTCGGTTCATGAAAATTATTTCAATGTAAAGGAAACTGAAATTTTCCGACCAAAAAGAAACGGAAATTGAAATCCCTTTTCTTTTTTCCAAATTTTTCCACCTATGGAGAACTTCTCCGATTTTTCCCCTGAAGAATCGCGTCATCTTCCAGGCCAGATTGATTGACCACCAAAAAAAGAAAAAAGAAAAAATTCCAGGCCAGCGTCTCCAATCCTTGAACTAATTAAAAGACAAAAGCACAACAGCGGGCTACCAAGAAAAATTGTCTTACCAAATTTAAGGAAATGCTGATGAAATTGGCAATACATCTCGGCGAAGAATAGCATGACCTGCTTCTATCTAACTTCGAAAGGAAACGCGTATTGTTCCGACATTGTAGCCGAAGTGCTCGACTCATCGAGGCATTATTTTTATGGACCGATTGCTTCTCTGCTGCAGCGGCGCAATGAACGTACGATATTCTACTAAGTTGCATCGCTGAACGCCTTTTTAGTGTCTAGACGCCTTGGGGTCCCCGGAGCTCTGTGATCTCCACAAGTTCATGCGAAATTCAACCCCATCGTTCCGTTAGATCTTTGGAGTATGACAGATGTGGACAATTAGCTGAGGCCTTGCAGTTGAATCCCTCGTTCTTCCAGATATGGGACTTTCTCTAGGCCCTGAACATCACGAAGCTTCGAACATCTCCAAATGTACAATAATTGCACGTTATCGAAGCACGAGAGGTCTGGTTATATTTCAATAGATGTGCAATAGCCGACATTCAGACTTTCCAATTTTTTCAACCTCTCAAGACCTTTAATTTCGACTAGATAGCAGCATCCCCGGGTACTTAATTGCTTCAGATGTGTTAATTGCGAGGGGTCTGTTCTTATAAGGTACTCACAACCACATATATTCAGCTCTTTCAAGTTTTTCAGTCTGTCAAGGCCTTGAACTAGATCATCATTCACTAATGAAGAACTCATACTCAAGCATCTCAAGGACTCTGCATATTCAAGGCCGTCAAATTTGGATAATTTTTTGTTTTCGGATACACTCATTTGTAATAAGTATTTTAATACTTCCGGACCATGGATTTCCGTTAGCTCACGGCAGTTCGATCTCTAATATTGACAACAATTCGAAACTTGATAAACTTGGCAACTCTCTCAACTCCCAGCAGTTTTCGGATACATAAAGCTTTGATATTGCCAAGGGAAGCTCTAGTATGGATTCTAGCAATTTGCATTTGTAAACAGTGAACTCTTTTAGATAGATTAGGTGAGAAAGTTGAGGCAATGTGCGATGTTGACAGGTGACTCCAAAACCGCTAAAAAACCATGAGGCTCTAGCAGCGATTGAAGTTCATGGCAACCGATTAACTGAAGATGTTGTAGAGAAGGCAACTTACTCATGCCTTTTGGCAGTGATCAAAGCATCTCGCAGCCGTTTAAGTGGATCTTTTCAAGACGAAAAAGCTTATTGAATGTGTCGGGGAGACTAGAAATGCCATTGCAACTTAATACAAGGATTTTCAGTGAAGACAATCCATCTATAGGAAGTTTCCCTTCTAGATTCTCGCAGTGCCAAGTATGCAATTCTTCAAGGTTGCCCAACTTGCTTATGGTACTTGATAAATTATGCAATTTACTTGTAGAAATATCCAAAATTTTTTGGTTCTTCAAATCTCCAATGGATTCAGGTAGTTCCCGAATGCTCGAACTTAGCAAGTCCTGACCATCTGGGTTCCCCCCACGGCTTAATGACAGGCGTTGCAATTTCACAAGAGATCCGATGCACTTTCGAAGTCTATCTACTTTGATGCACTCACTCAAGTCAAGGTTTGACAAATTTACGAGATGGCTAATTGAGTAAGGAAGTCCAACCAATGATTTGCAATTACGAGCGTGAAGTATCTCTAGCTTCTTCAAAGAACCTATACATGAAGGAGTTTCCTCTATAGGAGTCCTGCCTATGTCAAGTTGCCCATTTTTATGGATAGCGCTTGGAGTTTCATACATCGTGAAAAGCCCAAAGAGATGAGGGCCTTGACTTCTCCAATAGAATGGTGAATTTGCTTTAGATTACAACAACTTGCAAGGACTACTATCTCTAAATTTTGGAAGGTTGAGAGATCAGGAGTAACTTTTAAACACTCGCAATGACTAAGATTTAGAACTTTCCACTCCTTTGCTTCCTGCAAAACAAAATGATTGGTAAATTTTTACTTAGAATAAGCCATTAAAAACAAAAGACAAGACTTCATGCTCTACATTTGACCTTGAAATGACTTCAACCTTCCCAAAGCTTTGAAATATCACTCAACCATAAATCAGGTACGACTAGTTTCTCTAGATGAAATATAGTAGCCACGGACTTAGCACCCCCCCCTTCCACTCAAGCCATCGCAACTCAGGAAGCAAGCTTTTGGAAACTCCAATAGATCTCCATCACTCACTTGAAGGAAACTTAAGTTTGGTAGTTTTTCAAATTGTTCAGTTGTGAGTTCTGTGTTTGAGTTGCATTTGTCAAGATGAAGGCCCGAATGCGAAGTTTTTCAATTCCCTACACATATGTTGCACCAAATCAGCTAACGGTGGACTGATATCACCCTGCCTTCGTTCTATAGTTGTGATGTTGACGCTTAGATCATACTAGATTTTATGATGTACATAAATATTTTTTTTTTGGGTTAATGAATAATATCATGTCATCTTCCCCTCTAGAGTTATTGCGAAGCATTTTATATAATCGTCTTCATATCTTCCCTTATTTGGTTTACAATATTTCTCACTTTTTCTTCTCTTCTCCGATTCAAGAATTAGTGCAATAGGTCATTTCAAGAGAAAAAAGCACGATGGCTCGAATAACAATTTAGAATGAGTTCGTGCAAACACCAAGTGCATAAGTATCCGCTAACGAGTAGGGAGTTTATTGTCTAAACCCAAAAGTTTTCTTTCCCTGCCTGGATAGGAAATGTCTGCCATGTATAGATGCTAAGAACAATTGATCCTAATCACATCAAGGAAATAATATAAGGAGAATAATCTTGGTTTTGAGGTCTAAAATTGATTCAAATTGAAAGAATTTATGTAAAAAAGAGAGTAGAACAACAATAGAGTTAACGATTACCCTATTTCGACGAAGTACTTTTAAGGCTCCCTCGTGGACCCACAACCTACTTTGATTCATAGGTGCATTGTAATATTCTTGGTGAACAATTTTCCTACGAAGATCTCTCAACTAGTCATGCATTTTCAGCTCATGATTATCTCCAACAATTTTCCTACCAAGATCTCTCAACTGGTCATGCATTTTCAACTCATGATTATCTCCAATTTTTATTAGCGACATAAATCTCAATATTTCAATCCCCATCACCGGATAAAAATTAGAGGCATCCTACATGTGGGATGCAATTCTTAAATTAGTTCCAATAAAGAAACAAGCGATATCCAAAAATATCTATCATTCCTCATACTTCAAGGTATTATAGCTTACCCTCAGTTTCCCTTGCACTTCCTTATGTGGTACTTTCTTTAACATTTTCAATGCTTCTCGCTAGAATGCTAGTTTTTTCCCACACATATTCGAACCTATAACCTCAAGAGCTAAAGGAAGCCCTCTAGTAGTGCATACGACATATTGAGATAGAGACTTAAATTCACATGGAGGAGAATCCCTTCGAAAAGCTCATTTGCTAAACAAGATCAAAGATTGATCCTTAGCAATTTCATTAAGTTTGTACTGGAAGTTCACCTTAGCACCATCAAGAATAGACTTTATTCTTGTTGTAATGATTACTTCCCCTCTCAAACCAATCATGTTTTCCAATTAAAGCTTTTTGTTGATAAATGTTATCCATATCATCTAAAATAATTAGGACTTTCTTATGTTTAAATCTAGATTCTAAGATCCTAATTCCTTCATCCTCGTTTGACACTTCCTCCTTTGTTCCTAGTATATCACATATTAATTGAATCTACAAACATAAAATGCTCTTGCACTGTGAGGATTCTCAAATATTTGCAATGAAACTGTGATGCTGAAATTGGTTGGAGAGCTTATTGTAGACGACTTTGGCTAAAGTTGTCTTAGCAATACCCCCCATTCCATGGATACCGACAATTTGGGTAACACTAGGTTATCATCCAACAATCTTAGGATGTCCGCCACGGTATTATTGATTCCAACAAGTTGTTCTGTACCAATTAGCTGAAAGGCCTCTTTTAACTTGCTCAAAATTGTTCCAACGATCATTTTCACTAATTCTCCTTTGCAGTTGTTTACAAAGCATTTGAGCTAAAACGAACTAGAAGAATAATATATCCTATCATATCTCATTATTACCACACTGCAGCATGTAGGAGAAAAAAAAAAAGGCAAGCACAAGGAGCGGAACTCAAGATAATAGCCTCCTCTACAAGCAAGATCCTGTTGAAAGAAACTAATTAAGGTTTCAATAGAAATTGAAATACTTGCCAGCAATTCTCTTCGTTTCCCATCCCTTTAAGGAAGTTGCTTCTTGGAGTGCTTGTTTCCATTTGGCAACATCTTTCTCATAACACTTCCCACTTAAATGGGAGAAGGCCTTTCCAAAGCTCCCTTTATGGTATCGCACATCGGCCGGTTCAACCTGATAAAAATGGGCAAGACAACTTGCCCGGCGCTCTTCATGCACTCTATCATTTGAATGAGCTCTTGAAGGTACCATTTGCTCTAAGCGTAGTTCCAAGAGAACACCGGAATGGAGATCTTGTTGTTCTTAATGGCCTGGAGAAGGTTGGTGCCAAGCTTCTCACCTTCGCAAAGCTCACTGTCGTCTTTGAACACGTAGATTCCAGCATCGACTAGTTCCAGCATCGACTAGGTTGTTGTAGAGGTGATCCATGAAGGTTTTGCGAGTATCCATACCGCTGAAGCTTAAGAACATGTCGTAGTTGTTACTTATTGTTGAAGTGAGGGACAAAGTAGATGCACTGGTATCATCTGCTTTTCGATGTTCGCTCGTTTTGTAGCATGGAGAGCATCGAGACGAGACGTTTCATTTATACTCCTTCAATTACTGTGTCTCTGTTAGAATGAAATAACAAAATGCCAAGAAGATGACCACGCGCAGCTGTGTTTTTTTCAGGGCAAATTCAACTTTAAGATGCACGTTGATCAAGAGAAAAAAGATAGACAAATTCATGAAAAAGATGTCCAATATGCATCAATCAAGTGCTAACCTCTATGCTATACGCAATTTAACCTCCGATTTAACCTCCCTGCAATTTCTTCGTTAAATTCTCTTCGAGACGCGCTCTGTTGACTAGAAGAAGAGTGCCAACTTTATCCGTTCTAACTAGGAGTGTGAATCAATCAAAAGAAAAAAAAAAACCTCGGAGTGTGCACCAGGAACCACCCAAATTGGGAACTGCCTGGACAAGACCAAATTGGCCAATTTTGGGTAGTTCCCAAAGAGGGCGGTTCGGCTCTCGGTTCTTGCTTTTGGAACCGGTGGCCGGTTGGTCCGCTTCCCAGTTCCAAGGTGAGAATCGGATTGACCGAACTAGACTAGTTAATGATATATATATATATATATATATATATATATAATATTTTAATTTCTTAAGAAAAAACTCTAATTCCTCCAAATTTCTCCCATTTTTTATTTTATTTTTAGCAAAAAACAATAAATTTACTGGTTCCACCGGACCGGACTGATCAGTTGGTCCGATTCCTGATCTTGGAATTTGGGAACTGGTCTTCCCTGTCTGATTCTTGGTTCCATTTCGGAATCAGACTGGACCGGAACCGATTAGTTCTAGTCCTGACCGCTCTTCTTTCCGCTTCTTTTTGGTGTGAATGGAGAAACACACCGGTTGCCTCTAGCTGTTCAAAAGTGAAAGGGAAAAAGCTTAAAGCATAAAGCACTCACATTAACCGAATCATCTGCCCCGAAAGTTTCGTCCGCGTAGCCTCTACGACATAGAATGCAAGCTGATAGGAGGAAATATTCAGTGGATGCAAACTGCTACCACAAGTTTTTTTTTTTTAATCCATGCCCAATAAATGGGCACGTGTTAGCTGAGGTGGAATAAAAAACATAAAAAAATAGACTTTTGTCTTCCTCCTCCTTCCTCTGCCGGTTTGGTTGTCCTCCATAGCCGCAGAGGTTGACGGCAATGGCTGGAGGAGGAAGAGGGAGCAGAGGTAAAGAGAGAGAAAATTTTCACTTAAATTCCACGTCAATCACTGATATGGATGTGTGAACACGTGTCAAGATATCATGGATATGAGTGAAAAAATATATGCCACCTAGGATGCTGATGTGGCAGAGGTTTACAGAGAAAATAAAAAGAGAGAGTTAGTGAAAGAAATAAAAGAGTCGAGCGTGTGCTTCTATGAGCTTGTTTCCTCCAAGCGTCTTGTGCGCGTGCGAGTGAGAACAGTGTTCAATTTGCAATGCTTGTTGCTCAAAGTTGGATACTCACATTGATCACCTAAGTCGCGATGGTACTGAACCGATATAGCGGGAGGCGTGAAATGAGATTTCTTTGGCCAGAATAGAGAGTAGAAGAAGCCTGGTATCAAATATCGTAGCGATTTTTCTATAGATTTCGAAATAGGACGCGTTCATAGTCATGGTCGACAAAGCTTAATTCTCTTTGGGTTAAGCCATTTCTAGAGAATATCAGCTACCCCCACGGGAGAGTTTCGATCCCGAAGCGGCGAGCTTGAAGTGTCGTGCTTTGCAGAGCTCTGCCTTCCCCTGCATCTATTGAGTTTTGGACTTCGGAAGAGAGAGCGCTAGACTCCAGAAAGTGAGGAGAAGAACAATTGCTGCGATGGAGAATATGAGGTGCATTTTATAGGTCATAAGAAGTTGCCAAACAGCTCTTGCTCTTGAAATGACCAACATATGATTTTCATCACCAATATTATTCTGCCGTAATGTTGATTTTCTTTCGATAGAGGTTATATATGCTTATATCAACCAAATACAAGATTACTTACTTTTGTATTCCAAGTGCAGTATGGATTTAATATATGCTTTTTTCAATATCAAGTTCCAAAATTATTCCAAGTTTTTTTTTTGTCGCATTATAAATGGAAATCATCACTTTCCTTCTTTTTCATAATTATTCACTAAAATTAAATAAAATAACATTTATCTAATGGCGCCGAAAGTCTAATAAAGAATCATCAAACCATGCCAAATCAATTTCCACTCTAAGTGAATTTTAGAAAAAAAAAATGTAGTCTTAACACGTACAACGCTTGTGATTAGTCTTTTGAAATGTAAATCAGCCCTTCAAAAAAACAATGGAGGAGGTGCTTTGAAGTTTTTTGAACTGAGGGATGAGATAAAATGAAGATATCAATTTAGTGCAACAAAAGTTCAAATCCCGCTTAATCGACTTGAATCTCGGCCGACCTATTTTATTCCAATAAATGTTTACATCTCAAGAGTAAATTGAGTATTTCTGAGTTGTCCCATGAGTTTAGAGACGATTTATTCATGCTCTTAGCTTACTACATAAATTAAGTGAATCCATTTCCAGAAATATATACATGCTTAAGTAAAGGTGGACCAAATTGAGCGAATGAAGATCATGCAATCCTTATATTTACTTGGTAAATAACTAAATAAGGACTTTTGGAATTTTCAATGCGCCGACTGCCCCTTGTTTTATGTACAACAAAGTCGAATATTTCCTTATTAAGTATTCTTAAAAAGTAATTCAAGAGCACTTGTCCCCTATTATAAGAATCAATGCACACAGAAATCATAGTTACATTGATCTAAGATGCTTATCTGTGAGATATGTGAATCGCATGCTATGTACTATTGATAGAATGAAATTATATATGCGGTTGACATCAAGTGAACTCATATACCACCGTCTCATAACTCCATAACGCAAAAGAAATCTTTCTACCCTGTGATTCAGAAATCAATTCTAACATACTTTCAACTCAAAGAATGGCAATTCGTTGGCCAAGCTTTCTAGATTCGTTAGGGCGGAGCAAAAGAGTCATACTTTATGTGCAGCTTCTGCAGTATACTGCTTAGGAAACCCCCACCCACAGTTTTTAAGGTTTTGGTACGTAAAACAGCTAATTGTTATGGGATGGCAAGTCACGCGTCATGATTGATTCTTAGCATAATACTGATGCGTTCTTGACATGATTTCTGCAAGTTATTCACGAAACATAACACACGGTCAGCAAGGAAAGAGGAGACTTGGAGGAATTACAAAGGGAAGGAGACAAATGAAGACCATACTAACCTCGGTTTCCCAAGGAAGACATCGTTGACTTCATCAGTCCTTGGCCTTCCATTGAATGTTGAAAGCAAGATGCACTCCTTCCCGGACGGCCTGATTGACTCGTTTGTACAATTCATAA
Source organism: Eucalyptus camaldulensis (assembly GCA_019915185.1). Classification (NCBI taxonomy): domain Eukaryota; kingdom Viridiplantae; phylum Streptophyta; class Magnoliopsida; order Myrtales; family Myrtaceae; genus Eucalyptus; species Eucalyptus camaldulensis. The sequence continues at coordinate 3,109,735 of JAHSVA010000008.1, forward strand.
GGGTAGGGGTAGGACATGCTGCAATGAAGAATTATATTTTGTTCGAACTTCATTGAAAACTAAAACAACTCCATCTTTGATTGACAGAGATATGAAGCTCTTTGAAGCTGAGAGATACTGATCAAACGGATATATTAAGCAAAAGCATAAGCATCAGCCTCTCTACATATATTAATGACACATCACGTGAAGTTCTGATTCTTGCCTCCGCGAGGAAGGAATCCAAGATTCTTACTTCCAACATAGTACGCGTCCAGGCTCAGCTATCAGGCAAACTAATAGATGGTCGAAGTTAGAAAATAATCTCCTTGAAAAGAACAGATAAACGAGTTCCAGAGAGTACTGATGTCTTGACATCTACACCATTAATGGATAAGATACTGTTTCGCACACCATCGAGAATCATATTTTCATGCATCCGGAATAAATGCATACATCCACACACAATTTTCATTATGAGAAAGCTTAGAAGTTCTTCTGCATTGTCCTTTTTCTTTGGCTAAGCAAGGGGATGGAGAAAGCACAAAGCAGTAAAGGCAAGACTTCTGGCGGTAAGGATGGGCCACGCCCAAGGCCTATCCTCGATCGATTCTGGTTTAATTGCATGTAAATTCAATCATTACTTGTGCTCCAACAGTACTTGTACATGGCCATGGCTCTAGAATATGAGGTATGTGTCAGAGATCAGGCAAATTTACCTCAGAACACCCATAATTGGGTATTGAGTCCCGGCAAAATAGAGAAGCCGGAAGAAATAGTGATTCTCAATGATGCACCATACTGCAGTCTCTTGTCCCGTCCCATAGTCTTCAAAACAACTTTCAAGATAAAAAGAATCAGTTCAAAACTAAATCCATCTTTTTTCCACATATTAACATTGTACTTACTTGCATGATGCCACTGGAACCCGGTGAATCCAGGAGGAAAAGAGCCATGCTCAATAGAAAGAGGCAAAATATTTGTTGCAGACTCTGCTTCAACACTGGATGCAGGTCTGCAGTCAAAATGTTGAGCAATGGATTAAGGATGGATGGACATGCAAGCATTAGTTTGAAGAAATTGCATAGTTTCTTGGGGTCATTTTATACAAGATTTTGGCTAATATTTGTTTGAAGAATAGCTTACCCCTGTGACTCTGTAAAACAAAGAAATATGATGGCGAGACGATTTCTAGTAGTCTCTGTTTTTTTACTGAGCATATATTGACCAGCTGCAGGATATGGTTGCAGCCTCACTCGTAGGAAATTATGGGACAAGAAACATGGATACTTTCCAAACATTCGTCAGCTAAGTACTTCGCTAAAGTGCAATTAGAGTCATATCCCGGGCAATGAAAGCCTTCAACTTAACAGAAATTTCAGGACAAACCTTAAGCCTAGGATTGATGAGGATGACCGGACGCATTGCCAGCAGATTCAGTCATGCCCCTAAGATCCTGCAATCTCAAAATCAAGTGGTGCTTAGCCATATAGTTGTGACACAAGTCATAAAATGGACATAATTGCAAAAGGATTAACGCAACACTTGCTATCAAGCTCCTTACATCACAGTAACCCACAGCTTTTTCAGGAGCCACTAAGGTAAAAATGTCATCTTGCTCGTCAACCTTTTTGGCACCTATTGCAGATTTAAGGCTTAGTAAAGTGATACATTGTGAAATAATTGCCCAATCAAATTGTTCTGAAAAGCGATACAAGCTTATGATAGAAATGCTGCTATGAAAAAGAGGTGGAATAGCCATTTAACATCCAATGCATCAAATGCAAAGGCCATCAAAGCATAAGAGATTGATGTGTGAGTCCTCTCACTATCATAGACATTAAAATTATAAGCCCCCAAGAGTAAGAAAAGAAATAAGATAAAACACAACGTCTAAAGTTGAAAGTATGCACTTCTCACATGTTTTGGGCAAATTCTTGGAAGTCCCACACCATGTATACTTGGATTCTTTAGAGTCTATATATTTGGATCCTGCAAATATTATGACGACAACCACTTTGTCCGCCAATGACCAAGGAGAGAAGTAGTCAATGGTATGATCGCCCTAATCTTTTGACAGGCATATGTCATTTAGACAAACTCAATTTCCCAACCATATACCTATAGATCCAATCTTGACAAAGGTTCCTGATGCAATATGATCTCCCCAGTCCATAAACTCCAACATCTTGCGACTACCAGCAAGCTGCAGTGGCATTCCAGCAAGAGCACCTTCTCCCATGTGTTAGAGGATCAAGATCAAGACTGTTAGAGGATCAAGATCAAGACCGTACTCTGATACATCAAGACGCCTCTGCTACATCAAGACGGTCTTACTCTGCTACGCCAAGAGTCAGCCACAGGAGATCCTCAACTATGATAGATATAGATCACCAGAAGACTATCGTGAAGTCAATGAGCTGAAGACATGGATAACGAGTCTTATCAACGGTGGAGATTATGCAAATGCCGAAGACATGGATTGTCAAGTCTCAGGATTTGCTACTCTGTTATAAACAGCTGTAAAGCTTGTTAGTTGGAGTCGGTTAGTTCGTTTTAGTTGGTTATTAGTCTTCTAGCTTCTATTAGTATATAACGAGAGAATTGAGATCAGTAGAGAGAGTGTGGAAAAGAACAGAGGATTTAGAATTGATCTGCTGTATTTTTCTTTGATTTCTCTTTGTTCATAGAACTGAGATACAATGAAATGAGAATTGAATACTTCTTGTTCAGATCCTTTTTGCAACACTACTGAGTTATCCTCTATCATCATCATCATTCTTCATCTTCATCCTCTGTATTCTTGGATTCACAAACTCACACCATGGACCCTTGAACACAAACCCGCATGGGATGATTTTCTAACAAATATGAATATAAACGGGTAACAACACCTAATCTTAACGTAGAAGAGGCACAGGAACTAAGTCAGATATACCTTAACACGTTTTCCATCGTCAGCAAATGAAAGAGCAATAACCCTGACAAGTTCCATCAGAGTGCCTATTCTATAAACATCCTGTCCAGATTGCATCACTAAAATATGGTTAAATTCCTATTATCTGTTTGACGAAGGACCAAATGTTCTCATACGATCATCTTTCGATTTCTGGGTTTGGCTCTGGGATATTGATTTCTACCTGAAATGTTCACAAGAAGAGCAGCATGAGTTTGGCTTTGGGAGTAACATGCATAAGTTGATGAGGAAAACTCTAATAAGATGAAACAGGGCATATCTGTTTGAGTAGGAGGTTCCCCTTAAATTTCGAGCTTTGGATTCTTTTTTTATCAGTAAAATGGGATCAGCTTGATTTTAAGTATCAAAAGTCAATTTGTGGAACTATAAGAACAAATAAACATACAGAAAATATGATGACTTCGGATATCTAAATCTCTCGTTAGTATCTTTTTTCGAGTAATTCAGGCCAATGAAAACAGCATCAAAGACGAATATCCTACCTTTAGTCTTGTTTTTCCATCATATATGGCTCTCTGCGTAGCTTGAAGCACATCATCATAGAAATATGTCCTGATTTCTCTAGAATGAGGAATGTTATTCAACGTCGTAGGTACTCCCCACCATTTACCCTGTAGAATGCTAAAGCAAAATAAGTCAAGAATATAGCTCAGATATTAATAAAAATTCTGCAGATCCACGATGCAGCTTTCAAACTAGGAACAATGATAAATTATAGTATGAAGTACCTCCTTTTTAGTTGCCTGATTTGATGGCAGTGAGATCCCACATACAGGGTTCCCTGAAAGAAACGTCACAGGCTCACAAGATATTGGGATTAAGAAACTCGACATTTATGAATTGCAAAATCAACCCTTTTCTTTGACAGATCCCTCACAAAAGAACTTAGGTCGATTTTCTCAGCAAAGATAACAATTGTCCTGCAATACATTCCTTACCAGTCTTTCCACAGTACTTCCGTCAGAAAGCAAAACTAATCCTTTACACTGGGCTTCCAGAAGATTCCATGAGAAGTAACTCATCCTTCAAATCATTTAAAGTTAGCTATACTTTCCTAAGCTTTACTACTTAGTTGCTAATTCTACATCAACACATCCTTTTAGTCAATGAGTGGAAGTCACTATCCTTCATTTCTTTCTAAAAGTTGGTGGCCTCCCACTTCAAGGAAAAGAAAAAGAAACTCATGATTGAAGCATCAAAGTAGTGATTCCCGTTGCACTTAGGGTGATATTACTCATGCCTGGTTTTATTGATTTTGCTTTATCTTTTTGCACCCTTGACAGCAGTGAGTCTACTTCACTGAAAACCACATCTTTGGGGCGATTTCCATTAATCTGCACTCTCCAAAATGCAATCCATGACAGGTCGTTACAAATTGCCATACAATTCTTAATGAGAGGTGGAAGAAAGAGTCAGTTGAGAGCATGTGAGGACCTTATTCACTACGCTCAAGTAAGTCGATAATATAGCCTGAGCATTTTGCTTGTATATTTCCAAGCGTGACTTCACCTAATACAAAAATCAAAAGTGAAATTACACAGAGGAAATGCTGGTAGACGACCAAAAGTAGCTAATGAGGTCTATGCACTAATCAGAAAGTGACGGTTATCAGGAAGCATAAGCAGGCATATGTGTCATAGATTCCTAGTCACTAATAGATGTTAATGCATGCCATGTGGATATTCTGATTGTGTTGTGATTCTAGTGTAAGCTGGAGATAACGTTTGATTTTGATGCAAACTAGAATAGCTAGCAGTGGATTGGATCAACAACAATCAACACAAACCTAAGTTTAATATGGGATATGAAAAATTCAGTGGAAAATGATTGAATTCGACCTAATTATTTTACGAAAGGGAGAGGAGATAAAAAGGAAAATAAAAATTGTCAACCTTTTCCTCCTTTCTTTCATCAGGAAATTTAAAATTTTGAATATTAAATATTTTGGGCCAATATGAAAAATACAAATTAAAGAAGGAAGTAGAAAACCCGAATTTAAGTTGTAAGGGGCCTTCTGGTTCATGAAAATTATTTTCGCGTTTGTTTTCAATGAAAAGGAAACTGAAATTTTCCGACCAAAAAAATAAAAAGGAAACCGAAATTCCTTTTTCATTTATCCGAATTTTTTCCACCTATGGAGAACTTTTCCGATTTTCCCCCTGAAGTATCGCGTCAACTTCCAGGCCAGATGGAGCACCAAAAAAAAGAATTCCAAGGCAGTGTCTCCATTCCTTGAAATAATTAAAAAGCAAAAGTACAACAGCGGGCTATCAAGAAAAATCGTCTTACCAAATTTACGAAATGCTGATGAAATTGGCAATACATCTCGACAAAGAATAGCGTGACCTGCTTCTATCTGACTTCGAAAGGAAACGTGAATTGTTCCGACATTGTAGCCAAAGTGCTTGACTCATCGAAGCATTATTTTCAAGGACCAATTGCTTCTCTGCCGCAGCAGAGCAATGAACATACGAGATTCTATCAAGTTTCATCGCTGAACGTCTTTTTAGAGTCTAGACGCCTTGAGTCCTGGACCTCCGTGATCTCCACAAGTTGATGCGAAATTCAACCCCATCATCATTCCATTAGATCTTTTAAATTTGACAGATGTGGCCAATTTGCTGAGGCCTTGCAGTTGAATCCCTCATTTCCACACATTTCGGACTTTCTCTAGGCCCTGAACATCACGAAGCTTCGAACATCCCACTATGTACAAAGTTTGCAGGTTATCGAAGCACGAGAGGTCTGGTAATGTTTCAATGGATGTGCAAAATCTGATATCCAGAAGTTCCAATTTTTTCAACCTCTCATGAGCTTTAATTTCGACTAGATTGTCGCAGTGGAGAGCAATTAAGCTCTTCAGATGCTTTAATTGTGAGAGGTCTGGTCTTATAAGGCACTCACAGCAACTTATATCCAGCACTTCCAAGTTTTTCAATCTGTCAAGACCCCGAACTTGAACTAGATCATCATTCACTAAGGAAGATGTCAAACTCAAGTATCTCAAGGACTCTGCATATTCAAGGCCATCAAGTTTGGATAACTTGCTTCCGGATACATCCAGATAGACTAAGGATTTTAGTAGTTCCAGACCATTGATTTCTGTTAGCTCAAGGCACCTTTTGATATCTAATCTTGACAACAATTCCGAACTTGACAAACTTGGCAACTCTCTCAACTCATTACAGTTATAGACGCAAAGCTTCGATATTGCTGAGGGAAGCTCTGGTATGGATTCCAGCAATTTGCATTCTGAAATAGTGAGCTCTCTTAGATGGATTAGGTGAGAAAGTTGCGGCAATGTGCGATGTTGATAGGTGACTTTCAGAACTGTTAAACAGCTAGGGAGCTCTGGTAGTGATTGAAGTTTGTAACAATATTCTAAATGAAGGGATTGTAGAGAAGGCAACTTACTCATGCTTTCCGGTAGTGATTGAAGCTTCCTGCATTCTCGTAAGTTGAGTTTCCCAAGACGAGAAAGCTTATCGAATGTGTTGGGGAAGCCAGAAACGCCCGTCCAACTTAATGCAAGGATCTTTAGTGAAGACAACCCATCTATAGGAATTTCCCCTTCTAGATTCTTGCAAAGCACAGCATGCAATTCTTCAAGGTTGCTCAACTTGCTTATGGCACTCGATAAATTACTCAAGTTATTTGCAGAAATATCCAAAATTTTCAAGTTCTTCAAATCTCCAATGGATTCAGGTAATTCTCAAATGCTCGTACTTGGCATTATCAAAGAACTTCGTTCCCTCGCTTTGCCTAATGACAGGCGTCGCAATTTCACAAGAGATCCGATACAGTTTGGAAGTCTATCTAAGTTGACGCACTCACTTAAGTCAAGGTCCAACAAATTTATGAGATGGCTAATTGAGTCAGGAAGTCCAACCAATGATTCGCAATTATGGGCGTGAAGTATCTCCAGCTTCTTCAAAGAACCTATACATGGAGAAATTTCCTCTATAGCAGTCTTGCATATGTTTAGTTCCTTCAGTTCTTCCAATTTGCCCATTTCTATGGGTAGTGCTCGGAGTTTCAAACATCGTGAAAAGTCCAAAGAGACGAGGGCCCTGACTTCTCCAATAGAATGGTGAATTTGCTTTAGATTAACACAACTTGCAAGGACTAATATCTCTAAATTTTGGAAGGCTGAGAGATCAGGAGTAATTTTGAAATGATTGCAATGTGTAAGATTTAGAACTTTCAACTCCTTCGCCTCCTGCAAAACAAAATGATCGGTAAATTTTCGCTAAGAATAAGCCATTAAAAACAAAAGACAAGACAACATGCTCTCCATCTGACCTTGAAATGACTCCAACCTTCCCAGAGCTCCGAAATTATACTCCATGATAAATCAAGTACGACTAACTTCTTTGGATGAAATCTAGTCACCGCAGGCGTAGCATGCGAGCTCCACTCGAGCCACCGCACCTCAGGAAGCAAACTTTTGGAATGTCCAATCAGATTTCCAGCACCCACTTGGAGGAACCTTAAGTTCGGTAGTTTTTCAAATTGTTTAGTTGTGAGTTCCGTGTTTGGGCTGCATTTGTCGAGACGAAGGGCCCGAACGCAAAGTTTTTCAATTCCCTGTGCATATTGCAACAAATCAGCTAGCAGCAGACTGATATCACTTTGCCCTCGTTCTATAGTGGTGAAGTTGACGCTCAGATTAGACTACATTTTATCATGTACACAAATACCTTTTTTTGGTTAATGAATAATATCATGTAATCTTCCCCTCTAGAGTTATTGCGAAACATTTTATATAATTGTCTTCATATCTTCCTTCTTTGGTTTACGCTATTTCTCACTTTTTCTTCTCTTATCCGATTAAAGAATAAGTGCAATAGGTCACTTCGTGGGAAAAAAAGCACGATGGTTTGAATAACGACAAAGAATGCATTCATGCTAACACCATGTGCATAAGTAACCACTAACGAGCGGGGAGTTAATTGTCTAAACCCAAAAGTTTTCTTTCCTTAGCTTGACAAGAAATGTCTACCATGTATAGATGCTAAGAACATTTCATTCTAATCACATCAAGGAAATAATATGAGGAGAATAATCTCGGCTGTGAGGTCTAAATTGATTCCAATTGAAAGAATTTGCATAAAAAAGAGGGCAGAACAATAGAGGTAACAATTACCCTATTTCTCTGAAGTACTTCCAAGGCTTCCTCATGAAACCACACCCTACTTCGATTCATAGGCGCATTGTAATCTTCTTGACGAACAATTTCCCTACCAAGATCTCTCAGTTGGTCATGCATCTTCAACTCATGATTATCTCCAATTTTTATTAGTGACATAAACCTCAATGTTTCAATCCCCATGCTCGGATAAAAATCACAGGCATCCCACATGTAGGATGCAATTCGTGAATCAGTTCCAATAAAGAAACAAGCAATATCCAAAAATATCTGCTGTTCCTTATAGTTCAGTGCGTCATAACTTATCTTTAGCTTCTTTTGCACTTTCTCATGCGGTACTTTCTTTAACATTTTCAATGCATCTCGCCAGAACAATATGTCTTTCCCACACAAAAACGAACCTATAACCTCGAGAGATAAGGGAAGCCCTCCAGCAGTGGATATGACATCATGAGATAGAGACTTGAATTCATGCGGAGGAGAGTCTCTCCGAAAAGCATGTCTACTAAACAAGATCAAAGATGGATCCTCAGCCATTCCTTTGAGTTCGTATTGGTAGTTGAGCTCAGCATGATCAAGAATAGACTTTTTTCTTGCGGTAATGATTATCCTACTTCCCCTCTTAAACCAGTCATGTTTCCCAATTAAAGCTTTTAGTTGATCGTGGTTATCCACATCATCTAAAAGAATTAGGACTTTCTCATGTTTAAATCTAGATTCCATGATCCTAATTCCTTCATCCTCATTCGACACTCTATCCTTTGTTCCCAGTATATCCCGTATTAATTGCTCCTGCAAACATGAAATGCCCTTGCGCTGCGAGGATTCTCGAATATCTGCAATGAAACTACGATGCTGAAATTGGTCGGAGAGCTTATTGTAGACGACCTTGGCTGAAGTTGTCTTACCAATACCTCCCATTCCATGGATGCCAACAATTTGGATAGCATTAGGGTTATCATCCAGCAATCTTAGAATATCTGCCATAGTATCATCAATTCCGACAAGTTGTTCGGTAACAACCAGCTGAAAGGCCTCTTTTAACTTGCTCAAAACTGTTTTGATGACAATTCTCACCAATTCTCCTTCTCGGCTGTTTATAAAGCATTTGAGCTAAAATGCATTAGAACAATCATATCTTGTTATATCTCATTATTACCACACTACAACTTATAAGAGTAAAAAAAGCAAGCACAGTTGTGAAACATGAGATAGAATAGCCTCCTCTACAAGCAAGATCCTATTGGAAGAAACTAAATAAGTTTTCAATAGAAATTGAAATACCCGTTAGCAATTTTCTCCGATTCCCATCCCTTCAAGGAAGCCACTTCTTGGAGCGCTTCTTTCCATTTGGCAATGTCTTCCTCAGAATACTTCCCCCTTAAATGGGAGAAAGCCTCTCGAAAGCTCCCTTTCTGGTGTCGTACATCGGCCGGTTCAACCCGGTAAAATATGGGCAAGACAACTTGCCTAGCGCTCTTCATGCACTCAATCATTTGATCGAGCTCTTGAAGGCACCATTTACTTGAAGCGTAGTTCTGAGAGAGAACCGGGATGGAGATCTTACTATTCTTAATGGCCTGGAGAAGGTTGTTGCCGATCTTCTCGCCTTCGTGAAGCTCATCGTCGTCTCTGAACACGTAGATTCCAGCATCGACGAGGCCGTTGTAGAGGTGATCCACGAAGGTTTTGCGAGTATCTGTACCTCTGAAGCTCAAGAACACGTCATAGTTGTTACTTGCTTTTGGAGCGGCGGATGAGCTAGGTGCAGTGGTATCGTCTGCTTTTCGACGTTTGCTATCTTTGTTGCTCTGGACAAAATTGGATGCGAGCCAAGAGAAGAGACGTTTCATTTTTTGCTCCCCCAACAACTCTTGAACCGAGTCTCTCTGTTTGTATGAAAGATTAAAATGCCTAAAGTCAAGCTCTGCCCAAGAAGATGACCATGCGGAGCTGAGTTTTTGACAATTTCTACTTCAAGATGCACACGGATCAAGACGGGAGAAAAACAAGAAGAAGACGAATTAACGAAGAATGACCGAGAGTGAGTCGATGCGTGAAGAGGCTCGACTGGTGAAGAGGGCCTCCTTTTGCTTTTTGACAAATTTCATTTGTAGTGTGTTTCGAGCCACGGTGCCCTTTTCTTTTGGGTAAACTGGATGTAGCTGTGGCTAGCGTTCACCACTTCGTCCCGGAAATCGGAGTGGGAAGGACGTAGCGTCCTGTTCCACCTCAGACTCCACCAACACTTGGCCCACCTTATCAACTTGCTCTTCTTGAGGAGTCTCTAGTTGTTCGTCACTATTAAGCTCATTAGATTAGAAGGGAAGCACTGTTCTGCTGAAGAAATGCCTTTTTCCTCGTTCTTATCAGCAGATCGGTATTCTCGTTGTATAGGCTCACGAATCTTTCATTGAATGGAATCACATGATTGTCATTTATAAATTGTGCATGTTTATTATCTCATCTGATGCTTATTTGGTTTCAATGCAGGTTGCAACTTACTAAGGACTCTGTTCCCTATATTATTATAGGATGATGTTCGACTGGAATCAAATTTTCTCTTCTCATGTTATGGTTTCTGAACACGCTTGACTTGACCAAGAGCATCGCCCCCTCGTATGACATGTGTCACTCATTGAATGAGTGAAAATGACGTGACACCACTTGCAAATACAATATTTTTTCCTCGATATCTGTTGACGTCTAAATTTAGTTTTTTTACTTATAATTTAATCGCGTTGGAAATTAGGAAATAATTTTTAACCTTTAAACAAAAAATAATTTTCAATAAATTGCATTGCTTATAGGCATTAGGAATATTTGCATTACTAATGAAAATTATTAAAATTATAAAAAAAATTATCATTAAAAAAATTATTATTAAGGATTATTATTACTGTTAAGAAAAGGGGCGGACTGAATAGGGCCAGGTCAGGGCTGGGCCCGCCCGGCCCTCCTTTTCTCCTTTTCCCCAGCCCCGCCTCCTTCTCCCTTCTTCTTCTCTCCTCCGCGGCTCGCGTTTTGGGCGCTGGCTCCAAGACAAAAACAGGGGACGCGCGACGAAGGACGAAGGACGTACCAGCCTACCAGGACGGCAGCCGCGGAGAATGTCGCGCGCCCGACGCTCGGCAAGGACGACCTGCGGGCTGGCAACACAGATGGCGTCGTCCTTGGAGAGAGAGAGAGAGAGGGAGACGAGATAAAATGGGACAGGCAGCTCATTCGAGGAGAGGGTATTTTCTTTTTGCTTGTTCGGCTGAGAGAGAGCTTGGGAGAGAGAGAGAGAGAGAGAGCGCGAAGCCAAGAGAGTGGTCCGCCGTCGCCGGAGGCCCGACCATCGGTCGCCGTCCATTGCTACAGCTCATCCGAACCGGGTAGGCCTCCCCGAGCCGGCAGGTGCCCTTTTTTTTGGAAGCATCGGGCTGGAGCTTGCGGCCGACCAATTCTCACGAGCTCCGGTCTCGTCTGTCCTTCATTGATGCTACTGCGTGTTCTGGTTTGCTGTGTTAGGGACCTAGGTCCGTCTTGATTCTCGGTTGAGTCGGAGAAATTGTAATTATTTATATGGTTGTAGAGTAATATCTACTTTTTTTATGATACCATTTTGCCAATAATTTTACTGTTTTTATGTACGTCAATATAACAAAACATAATATCACTTACTTTTGTATTCCAAGTTGAGTTTGGTTGTTGATATATATATAATATTTTGACAAAAGTTTCAAAATTATTCTTCCAATTCTAATCATGTTATAGCTTTCTAAAAGCTTATTTTTTAACCTTAAACTGGCCATTATCATTGATAAATTCTTCCCATAATTTTTTTGTATTTATAAATAATTAATAACTAACTGTATTAAAAATATGTTCTTTTGTTGCATTATGTATGATCCACATAAGAAATTATCACTGTCCTTTTTTTAAATATAATTTTCGTCTAAAATTCAATAAATACCAGTCGTTTAACAACACTCAAAGTCTAGTATATAATAATCAAACCATGCTAAGTACACTTTAAAGAAAATATGTGATCTTAACACGTGCAACGCATGTGACTAGTCTATTGAAAGGTAAATCGGCCCTCCAAAGAGGTGGTGGAAGATGTTGATTGAAGTTTATCTCAATTGAAGAATGAGTAAAATGAAGATATTAATTTACTGTGACAAAATCAGGGCACATCAATAAGATGAAATCCTGTTTGATCAACTTGAATCTTGACCAGCCCATTTAATTTCCATAAATGTGTTCATATCTCAGGAGTAAATTGAGTTACTTAGAGATGTGCCATGAATTTAGGGCTGGTAAAATGACGCTCTTAGGTTAATGCATAAATTAAGCGATCCATGTCCTGAACCGTATATATATTTTAAGCAAATTGAGCAAATGAAGAACATGCAACGCTTATATTTTTAGCATTTTGTTAAGAAGGGCCTGGGACGTACTTGATACATAACTAAATAAGGAGTAGGACTGACTGTCCCTCTTGATATTCACAATTAAAACTTTAAAAATTGAAATTTTCTTCATTAATTTTGCTTAATGAGTGCTTTAAAGACACTCGTTAACAAGATCCATATTATAAAGAAACAATGCGCACATAAATCACACTTGCATTAATTCTAACATGCTCATCGGAGAGACATGTGAATTGGTATGCTATGTACTGTGCATATGGAACCATGTTGCGGTTAGCATCAAGAGAATTTCTGTACCAACCGTTGTCTCGTAATTTATAACAGCACAAAATCATTCAACCCGATTATTTGGACATCTATTTAAAGATACTCTATACACAGAGTGGAATTCAATGGGCGAGCTTATAGATTCATCGGGGCGGAGAAGTAAAGTCGTACTTTATGCGCAGCTTCCTGTCTACTGCAGTATACGGCTCAAGAAACTGCTACACACAGTTTAAGGTTTTGATATTTAGAAAAGCTCATGATTAACGAATGGCAAGTCACACGTAGTGATTGATTCTTACCATATTCCGGATGTGTTCTTGACTTGATTTCTGCAAGTGATTTACAAAACCGTAAGATATGATCAATAAGTCAAGATAAGACTGGGAAGACAAAGGGAAGGAGAAGATTCAAGACAATACTAACCTCGGTTTCCCAAGGAAGGCATCGTTGACTTCATCACTGCCTTGGTCTTCCATCGAATGTTGAAAGCGAGATATACTCCTCCTTCCCAGATGGCTGGTCGACTCATTTGTACAATTCGAAGGGTAGGGGTAAGACATCCTGCAATGAAGAATTCATATTTCATTCAACTTCATTGAAAACTGCAGCAACTCCAATTTTGATTGATGTAGAGATGAAGCTCTTTGAAGCTGAGAGATATTGATGAAACTGAAATATGAAGCAAAAGCATAAGCATTCGCCTCTCCACACATATCAATGATATATGACATAAGTTCGTCTGATTCTTGCCTCAGTGAAACAAGAATTGACGATTCTTACTTCCAACATACTACGCGTTCAGGCTCAGCTACCAGGCAAACCAATAGACCTCTGAAGTTAGCCAGCAATCTCCTTGAAAGAACAGATAAACAATATCTGGAGAGTACCAATGTCTTGACATCTACACCATTGATAAAATAAGATAATGTTTCGCACCCCATCGAGAATCACTTTTTCATGCATCCAGAAGGAAATGCATGCTTCCACACGCAACTTTCATTCTGAGAAAGCTTAGCAATTCTTCTGCGTTGTCCTTTTTCTTCGGCTAGGCAAGGGGATGGAGAAGGCAGAAAAGGGAAGACCTCTGGTGGTAAGGACGGGCCACCCCAAAAGGCCAAATCTTGATTGATTCTAGCTTTATTGCATGCAAATTCAATCATTCATTGTGCTCAAACAGTACTTCTGCACGGCCATGGCTCTTTAATATGAGGTACGTGTCAGAGAGAGGGGAAATTTACCTGAGAGCATCCATAATTGGGTATTGAGTTCCTGCGTAATAGAGAAGCCGGAAGAAATAGCAATTCTCAAATGATGCAGCATACTCCAGTCTCTTGTTTCGTCCCATAGTCTTCAAAACAAGTTTCAAGATAAAGAGAATCAGTTCAAATCTATATCCATTTTGTTTCCCCATATTAACATTGTACTTACTTGCATGATACCACTGGAACTTGGGAAATCCCGGAGAAAAAGAGCCATGCTCATGAGAAAGAGGCAAAACATTTGTTGCAGACTCTGCTAAAACACTGGATGCAGGTCTGCAGACAAAATGTTAAGCAATGGATTAAGAATGGTAATAACATGCAAGCATTACTCTGAAGAAATTGCTCATTTTCTTGGGGTCATTTTATACAAGATTTTGGCTGATTTTTGTTTGAAGAATAGCTTACCTCTGTGACTCTGTAAAACAAGGAAACATGACTGAGAGATGATTACTACTAGTCTGTTTTTGTACTGATCAAATAATGACCAGCTGCTGGATATGGCTGCAGCCTCACTTGTAGGACATTATCTGACAGAAACGTGGATATTTATCAACATTCATTAGCTAAATATCTCGCTAAGTGCAATTAGAGTCATAACCCAAGCAATGAAAGTGTTCAACTCAACAGAAAATTTCGGGACAAACCTTAAGCCTAGGATTGATGAGGATGACTTGACGCATACCAGCAGATTCAGTCATTCCCCTGAGATCCTGCAATCTCAAAATCAAGTGGTGCTTAACCATATAGTTGCGGCATATGTCATAAAATGGACATAATTGCGAAAGGATTAATGAAACACTTGCTATCAAGCTCTTACATCGATGATACAGTTACCCACAGCATTTTGAGGAGCCACTAAGATAAAAATGTCATCTTGCTCGTCAACCTAGATTTAAGGCTTAGTAAAGTTACACATTGTGAAATGATTGCCCAATGAAATGGCTCTTAAAAGCGACATAAGCTAATGAGAGAAATGCTGCTATGGATCAGAGGTGGAATGGCAATTTAACATCCAATGCATCTAATGCAACGACCATCTGAGCATACGAGATTGATATACGAGCCCTCTCACTATCATAAACATTTAAATTTCAAGCCCCCATGAGTAAAAAGGAAGAGAACACAAGGTTGAAAGTTGAAAGTATGCACTAATCACATGTTGGGCAAATTCCTGCATGGGGTTGGATGTCAGAGAGGAACTTGGAAGTCCCACACCATGTATACTTGGATTCTTTAGAGTCTATATATTTGGATCTCTGCAAGTATTATGACAACAACCACCTTGTCCGCCAATGACCAAAGAGAGAAGTAGTCAATGGTTTGATCACCTATTTTAGATAAACTCAATTTCCCCGACCATATACCTATAGATCCAATCTTGACAAAGGTTCCTAATGCATCATGATCTCCCCAATCTATGAACTCCAATA
Source organism: Eucalyptus camaldulensis (assembly GCA_019915185.1). Classification (NCBI taxonomy): domain Eukaryota; kingdom Viridiplantae; phylum Streptophyta; class Magnoliopsida; order Myrtales; family Myrtaceae; genus Eucalyptus; species Eucalyptus camaldulensis. The sequence continues at coordinate 3,125,217 of JAHSVA010000008.1, forward strand.
TCTTGCCACAACCAGCAAGCTGCAGTGGCATTCCATTAAGAGCACCTTCTCCCATGGACGCTTGAACACAAACTTGCATGAGATGATTTTCTAACAAATATGAATATAAACGGGTAACCAACACCAAATCTTACTACAGGAGAGGCAAAAGAACTAAGTCAGATTTACCTTAACACGTTTTCCATCAATGAAAGAGTAATAACTCTGACAAGTTCCATCGGAGTACCTATTCTATAAACATCCGATCCAGATTGCATTACTAAAATATGGTTAAATTCCTATTTTCTGTTTGACGAAGGACCAAATGTTCTCATACAATCATCTTACCATTTCTGGGTTTATCTCTGGGATATTGATTTCTACCTGAAATGTTCACGAGAAGAGCAGCATGAGTTTGGCTTTGGGAGTAACATGCATATGTTGATGAGGAAAACTGTAATAAGATGAAACGGGGTAAATCTGTTCGAGTAGGAAGTTCCCCTTAAATTTCCAGCTTTGGATTCTTTCTTTATCAGTAAAAAGAGGATCGGCTTGATTTTAAGTTTTTGGAAGTCATGATTGTGGAACTATAAAAACAAATAAACATATAGACTTAGAATGTCTAAGTCTCTCGTTGGTATCTTTCTTCAAGTAATTCAGACCAATGAAAACAGTATCAAAGACGAATATCCTACCTTCAGTCTTGTTTTTCCATCATATATGGCTCTCTGCGTAGCTTGAAGCACATCGTCATAGAAAATGTCCTGATTTCTCTAGAGTAAGGAATATTATTTAACCTAGTAGGTATTCCCTGCCATTTACCCCATAGAATGCTAAAGCAAAATAAGGCAAGAATATAGCGCAGATATTAATGAAAACTCTGCAGATCCATGATGTAGCTTTCAAACTAGGGACAAGGATAAATGAATAGTATGTTGAAGTACCTCTTTTTTAGTTGCCTGATTTGATGGCTGTGAGATCAGATACAAGGTTCCTGAAAGAAATGTCACAGGCTTACAAGACATTGGGACTAAGAAAATCGACATTCATGAACATCAACCCTTTTCTTTTGATAGAAACCTCACAAAAGGACTTGTCTCATCAAAGATAATAATTGTCCTACAATACATTCCTTACTAGTCTTTCAACAGTTTTCCTTCAATTAAGCAAAACTAATGCTTTGAATTGTGTTTCTAGAAGATTCCATGAGAAGTAACTCATCCTTCGAATCATTTAAAGTTGGATGTACTTTCCAAAGCTTTACTACTTAGTTGCTATTGCTAATTCTACATCAACAGATCCTTTCAGTCAATGAGTGGAAGTCAGTACCCTTCATTTCCCTCTAAAAATTGGTGGCCTCACACTTCTAGGAAAAGAAAAATAGACTCACGATTGAAGTATCAAAGGAGAGCGATCCCAATTGCACTTCGGATGATATTACTCATACCTAGTTTTGTTGTTTTTGCTTTATCGTTTTGGATCCTTGACGGCAGTGAGTCTACTTCACTGAAAACCACATCTTTGGGCGATTTCCATCAATCTGCACTCTCCAAAATGCAATTCATCACAGGCTGTTACCAATTGCCATACAATTCTTAATGAGAAGTGGAAGAAAGGGTCAGTTGAGAGCAAGGGAGGACCTTATTCAGTATACTCAAATAAGTCGATAATATAGCCTAAGCATTTTGCTTGTATATTCCAAATGTGACTTCACCTAATGCAGAAATCAAAAGTAAAATTACACAAAGGAAATGTTGGTAGACAACCAAAGGTAGCTAATCAGGCCTATGTACTTATTAGAAGGTGACAATTTTCAGGAAGCATAAGCAAGCATATATGTCATAGACTTCTAGTCACCAATAGATATTAATGTTTCTCATGCAGATATTTTGATTGTGCTGTGATTCTGGTGCGAGTTGAAGATAACGTTTGATTCCGATGGAAATTGGAATAGCTAACAGTGGACTAGGTCAATACTAATAAGCACAAACCTAAGTTCAATATAGGATATAGAAAAAGAAAAATTAAGGTGGAAAATGATGACATATTAAGTGAAAATATTTTGATTGGAAAATGATTAAATTCGACCTAATTATTTTATGAAATGGAAAGAAGACAAAAAGAAATTATCGACCTTTTCCTCTCCTCTTTCATCACGAAATTTAAAATTTTGGATATTAAGTATTTTGGCCCAATGTAAAAGATACAAATTAAAGAAAAGAACTAGAAAATCCGAATTTAAGTTGTAAGGGCCTTTTGGTCCACGGAAATTATTTTCATGTTCGATTTCAACGTAAAGGAAACTGAAATTTTCTGACCCAAAAAAGAAAAAAGAAAAAAAAGAATCTGAACTCCCTTATCATTTTTACGATTTTTTTTCACCTGTGGAGAACTTCTTTGATTTTTCCCCTGAAGCATCGCGTCAACTTCCACGCCAGATCGACCACCAAAAAAAAAAAAATCCAGGCCAGCGTCTCCATTCGTCGAACTAATTCGGAGACAAAAGTACAACAGCAAGCTATCGAGAAAAATCGTCTTACCAAATTTATGAAATGCTGATGAAATTGGCAATACATTTCGAAAACGCGAATCGTTCCAACATCGTAGCCAAAGTGCTTGACTTGTCGAAGCATTATTTTCATCAATCAATTGCTTCTCTGCCGCAGCGGTGCAATGAACATACGAGATTCCACTAAGTTGCATCGCTGAACGTCTTTTAGAGTCTAGACGCCTTGGAGTCCTGGAGCTCTGTGAACTCCACAAGTTCATGCGAAATTCAACCCCATCGTTCCGTTGGATTTTCGAAATTCGATAGTTGTGGACGGTTTGCTGAGGCCTTGCAGTTGAATCCCTCATTTTAACACATATCCGACTTTCTCTAGGCCCTGAACATCACGAAGCTTCGAACATCCCAAAATCTCCAAGTAGGTCAGGTTATCAAAGCACGAGAGGTCTGGTAATGTTTCAATGGATGTGCAGCTCTGGATAATCAGGAATTCCAATGTTTTCAACCTCTCAAGGCCTTTAATTTCAACTATATTGTGGCAATGATAAGCGTCTAATCGCTTCAGATGTGTCAATTGCGAAAGGTCTGGTCTTATAAGGTTTTCACAACCACTTACATCCAGCTCTTCCAAGTTTTTCAATCTGTCAAGGCCTCGAACTAGATCATCATTCACTAAGGAAGAACTCATATTCAAGTATCTCAAGGACTCTGCATGTTCAAGGCCGTCGAATTTGGATAAGTTCTTGCTTCCAAGAACACTCAGATGTACTAAGAATTTTAATGCTTCTAGACCATTGATTTCTGTTAGCTCTCGGCAGTTTTTGATATTTAACTGTGACAGCAATTTCGGACTAGACAAATTTGGCAACTCTTTCAACTTATTACAGCCGTGGACAAAAAGCTTCGATATTGCTGAGGGAAGCTCAGGCATGGATTCTAACAATTTGCAATCGTAAACAATAAGCTCTTTTAGATGGATTAGGTGAGAAAGTTGAGGCAATGCGTGATGTTGACAAGTGACTTCTAGAACTGTTAAACCACCGGGAAGTTCTGGTAATGACTGAAGTTCGTAACAACCAATCAACTGAAGGTGTTGCAGATAAGGCATCTTACTCATGCTTTTCGGTAGAGATTGAAGCATCTTGCATCCACATAAGTCTAGTTTTTCAAGGCAAGAAAGCTTATCGAATGTGTCAGGGAAGCCAGAAACGTTCGTCCCACTTAATACAAGAATCTTCAGTGAAGACAACCCATTTATAGGAATTTCCCCTCCTAGACTCCTGCAATGCGAGGCATGCAATTCTTCAAGGTTGCCCAACTTTCCTATTGTACTCGGTAAATTATTCAATTTACTTGTAATATCCAAAATTTTCAAGTTTTTCAAATCTCCAATGGATTCAGGTAATTCTCGAATGCCCTTACATGGCAATTCCTTTATATTCATCCGATTCAATTTCCTAATTGAATAAGGGAAGTGATTTCTCGAAATGTCAATTAGGGTAACCCAAGGAGGTGTATCCTCCTCCTTGCCTAATGATAGGTGTCGCAATTCCACAAGGGATCCAATGCTCTCTGGAAGTCCAACTAATGATTTGCAACCACGGGCGTGAAGTATCTCCAACTTCTTCAAAGAACCTATATCGGGAGGAATTTCCTCCGTAGCAGTATTGTCTATGTTTAGTTCCTTTAGTTCTTCCAATTTGCCTATTTCTTTGGGTAGCACTCGGAGTTTCTTACATCCCGAAATGTCCAAAGAAACGAGGCTCTTCAAAGAGCCTATCCATGGAGGAATTTCCTCTATAGCAGTCTTGCTTATGTTTAGTTCCTCAAGTTTTTCCAATTTGCCCATTTCTCTAGGCAGCACTTGGAGATTATGACATTTTGATAAGTCCAAAGAAACAAGGCCTCTGACTTCTCCAATAGAATGGTGAATTTGCTCCAGATCAATACATCCTTCAAGGACTAATATCTCTAAATTTTTTAAGGCGGAGAGATCAGGACTAACCTTTAAGCGATTAGAATGTCGGAGATTTAGAACTTTCAACTCCTTCGCCACCTACAAATAAAATGACTAATGAATTTTTTTTATAAGAGTAAGCCATTAGAAACAAAAGACAACATGCTCTCCTCTGACCTTGAGATGACTCCAACCTTCTGAAAGCTCTAAATTCCATGATAAATCAAGTATGATTAATTTCTCTAGACTAAAACTAGCAGCCCAGGATGCATTCCACTTGCGGCACTCAAGCCATCGCAACTTAGGAAGCAAGCTTTTGGAATCTCCAATTAGTATAGAAAATAAAGGCACTTGAAGGAACCTTAAGTTCGGTAGCGTCTCCAATTGGTCAGTTGTGAATTCATCGAGCAAGCTTACTCCGTCAAGACAAAGGGCCTGAACGTGAAGTTTTTCAATTCCCTGCACAAATGTTGCACCAAATTAGCTAACAGTGGATTGATATCATTTTGCCTTCGTTCTATATGGGCGAAGTTGGCACTTAGATCAAACCAAATTATATCATGTGGCTAGGTATTATTTTCTTTTTTGCCCTTAATGAATGATATCATGTAATCTTTCCCTATGAATTTACTGCAAAACACATTAAATATTAATCTTAATGTCTTCCCTTCTTTGGTTTGTGCTATCTCTCCCTTTTTCTTCTCTTATGTGATTAAAGACTCAGTGCAATGTGTCATTTCGGGGAATAAGCACGATGGCTCGACTAACGACTTAGAATTAATTGATACTAACACACACCAAGTGCACAAGTAACCACTAATGAGCTAGGAGTTTAATGTCTAAGCCCAAAACTTTTCTTTCCTTAACTTGTAGGAAATGTTTACCATGTATAGATGCTAAGCAGATTTCATCCTAACCACATCAAGGAAATAATATAAGGAGAATAATCTCAGCGGTGAGGTCTAAAATTGATTCCAATTAGAGGAATTTGTGTAAAAAAGAGAGTAGTGCAATAATAGAGGAAACAAGTACCTTATTTCTCTTAAGTACTTCCAAGGCTTCCTCATGGAACCACACCCTACTTCGGTTCATAGGCACAATGTAATCTTCTTGACGAACAATTTCCCTACCAAGGTCTCTCAATTGGTCATGCATTTTCAGCTCACGATTATCTCCAATTTTTATTAGCGACATAAGCCTCAATATTTCAATCCCCATTTTTGGAGAAAAACCACAGGCATCCCACATGTAGGATGCAATTCTTAAATCAGTTCCAATAAAGAAACAAGCTATATCCAAAAATATTTGTTGTTCCTCATAGTCCAGTGCATCATAACTTATTTTCAGCTTCTTACGCACTTCTTTATGTGGTACTTTATTTAACTTTTTCAATGTGTCTCGCCATAACGATTTGTTTTTCCCACACAAAAATGAGCCTATAACCTCGAGTGATAAAGGAAGCCCTCCAGTAGTGGATACGATATCACGAGACAAAGATTCGAATTCATGTGGAGGAGAGTCCCTCCTAAAAGCATGTCTACTAAACAAGATCAAAGACTGATCCTTAGCCATTCCACTGAGTTCGTGGCAGTTCACATTAGCATCATCGAGAATAGACTTTCTTCTTGTGGTAATGATCATTCTACTTCCCCTCTCAAACCAGTCACTTTTCCCAATTAAAGCTTTTAGTTGATCATGGTTATCCACATCATCTAAAAGAAGTAGGACTTTCTTATGTTTAAATCTGGATTCCATGATCCTAATTCCTTCATCCTCATTCGACACTCTATCCTCTCTTCCTAGTATATCCCTTATTAATTGCGCTTGCAAACATGAAATGCCCTTGTGCTGTGAGGATTCTCGAATATCTGTAATGAAACTACGATGCTGAAATTGGTTGGAGAGCTTATTGTAAACGACCTTGGCTAATGTTGTCTTACCAATACCCCCCATTCCATGGATGCCGACAATTTGGGTAGAATGGTGGTTATCATCCAGCAATCTTAGAATATTTGCCACAGTATCATCAATTCCGACAAGTTGTTCAGTAACAACCAGTTGAAAGGCCTCATTTAACTTGCTCAAAACTGTTCTGACGACCATTCTCACCAATTCTCCTTCACGGCTGTTTATAAGATTCAAGCTAAAATGAATTAGAAGAACAATCATATCCTGTTGTATCTTATTATTACCACACTACAGCTTACAAGAGCTAAAAAAGCAAGCACAAGTTGTGAAACAAGAGATAGAATAGCTTTCTCAACAAGCAAGATCCAGTTGAAAGAAATTAAATAAGGTTTGTATAGAAATTGAAATACCCATTAGCAATTTTCTCCGATTCCCATCCCTTTAAGGAAGCCACTTCTTGGAGTGCTTCTTTCCATTTGGCAACGTCTTCCCTAGAATACTTCCCCCTTAAATGGGAGAAAGCCTCTTGAAAGCTCCCTTTCTGGTGTCGTACATTGGCCGGTTCAACCCAGTAAAATATGGGCAAGACAACTTGCCCAGCGTTCTTCATGCACTCAATCATTTGAACGAGCTCTTGAAGGCACCATTTGCTCCAAGCGTAGTTTTGAGAGAGAACTGGGATGGAGATCTTACTATTCTTAATGGCCGCGAGAAGGTTGGTGCCGATCTCCTCACCTTCGCAAAACTCATCATCGTCTTTGAACACGGAAATTCCAGCATCGACAAGGTTGTTGTAGAGGTGATCCACGAAGGTATTGCGAGTATCTGTACCTTTAAAACTCAAGAACACATTGTAACTGTTACTTCCTTTCGGAGCAGCGGACGAGCTAGCCGCAGCGGTATCATCTGCTTTTTGACCTTTGCTATCCTTGTTGCTCTGGACAAATTTGGATGCGGCGGACGAGCTAGGCGCAGTGGTATCATTTGCTTTTCGACCTTTGCTATCTTTGTCGGTATGGGCAAATTTGGATGCAAGACAAGGGAAGAGACGTTTCATTTTTGGCTCCTCCAACAACTCTTGAACCGAGTCTCTATGCTTGTATGAAAGATTAAAATGCCTAATTTCGGGCTCTGCTCAAGAAGGTTACCATGCGGAGCTGAGTTTTTGACAATTTCTACTTCAAGATACACATGGATCAAGAGGGGAAAAAGAAGAAGACGAATTAATGAAGAATGACCGAGAGCTAGTCGTCGGGAGAAGAGGCTCGACTGGGGAAGTGGGCATCCTTCGTCCCAGAAATCAGAGTGGGGAAGGACGGAGCCTCCTGCTCCACCTCAGACTCCAGCGACGCTTGGCCAACCTCATCAAATTGCTCTACTCGAGGAATCTCAAGTTGTTCGTCGCTTATCATTAAGCTCGTTCGATGAGAAGGGGAAGCACTGTTCTCCCGAAGAGATGCCTTTTTCCATGTTCTTATCAGCCAATGGGTGTTCCCGTCGTATAAGCCCACGAATCTTTCATTGAACGGAATTATACGGTTGTCATTTATAAGCTGTGCATGTTTATCATCTAATATGTTGCTTGTTCCGCTTCAGTCGCAACTTCAGCCAAAGCTAAGAACTCTGTTCACTCTATCATTTGATTGGATTCAAATCCTCCCTTCTCACATCATAGCTTCTAATCACGCTTGACTTGACGAAGAGCATCTGCCTTGTTTCTTAGGGCTTAATAACGTAGAAAATGATGGATTAATTTTAATTCCTTGTAAAAATAATTTTCTGTAAATTGCATCAAATATAGACAATAAGATTAGCATTACTAGCGTTAAATATTAAAAATATTTTTTAAAAATTAATTAGTTTAAAAAATTCAAAAAAATTCTTTAAAAAGTTAAAAGTTAAAATTAATTAAAAATGTGATTATTTATTAAAAAATCAAATAGGGCCCGGTCAGGGCTGGGCCTACCCGGGCCTCCTTCTTTGTGCCCCGCTCTTTTCCCCCCGCGCAAGGCGGGCCCACTCTTCCCTAGCCCGGCCCGCTCATCTCTTCCTTCTTCCTCCTCCTTCGCCGGTTTGGCTGCAGGCATAACGACAAACAGATGGCGGACGTCGTACGAGCGAAGGACGACGAGGAATGTCGTGCGTGCAATGCTCGGCAAGGTCGATCGGCGTGCTGGCAACACAGCTGGCGACATCCTTGGAGCTCAAGGGAGGGGTTTTTCGCTTGTTCGGCCGAGGAAGCGCAACGCAGAGAGAGTGCTGGTGAGACTGAGAAGGCCAGAGAGAGAGAGAGAGAGAGACCGGCGTACTCGATGAGGACGATATGCCAGAGGATGAAGCTTTTGATTCCGAATCAGAATCGGACGCAGGAGAAGAGGAAGATGTGAAGTCACCCGAGGCTAAGGAAAACGTCGTATACGACAGGGACCGCATTATGGATAAGCTCGGAGACACGAGCCGGCCGCAGGCTGTGCCCTGGGATTTCAATGATTGTCTATTTCCCGAAGTCCATCAATCCTGCTGCGATTCAAGTTCAATCCGGCACGGTTCCAATGATCTCTTTGGAGCATCAATCATCATCATTCAAGCTCGCTTACCTTCGACTTGCAGCTTTCCAGCAGAAAAACCAGAGCTAAGTCTCCTCTGTTTTTCTCTGACTTTTGATTCTGGCTCAATCTATAGTGCCGAACTCTCGGTTTTGTTCTCGTGTTCTCAGAAATTCCGTTTTCCATTCTGGAGTTCATCTTCACGGACGTGTTCGTACCCTCGTCCGACCGAACTGAAGATTACGGCAATGGATTAAAGCTAAGTGATTTGCGTCCTTCCTCTGGTTTCGATCAGCACAGATTCTGCATTGATTTGACGTGTCTCTTGTGGAACAACAGCTCCATCACCAATGAGCGTCAGACAAATCTGAAGGTTAGTAAAACCTGCTTAAGCTTCATCAAACATGCTCGATTGTTGCTGAGGTTTGTTTGATTCGTACTTAGTGTGATTAAGACCTGTGTTAAACCTTGCCGATATTCCAAGAATCTCCTTGAAAGAACAGATAAACAATTTCTGGAGAGTACAGTTGTCTTGACATCTACATCATTGATGGTTTTGCCCACCATCGAGAATCATTTTTTCATGCATCCAGAAGAAAATCAACACAGAATTTTCATTCTGAGAAAGCTTCGCAATTCTTCTGCGTTGTCCTTCTTCTTTGGCTGGGCAAGGGGATGGAGAAAGCAGAAAAGGCAAGACCTCTGGTGGTAAGGATGGGCCAACCCCGAAGCCAAATCTTGATTGATTCTAGTTTTATTGCATGCAAATTCAATCATTCCTTGTGATCAAACAGCGCTTCTGCAAGGCCATGGCCCTAGAATATGAGATATGTGTCAGAGATAAGGGAAATTTACCTCAGAGCACCCATAATTCGGTATTAAGTTCCTGCATAATAGAGAAGCCGGAAGAGTAGCAATTCTCAAATGATGCAGCATACTCCAGTCTCTTGTCCCGTCCCATAGTCTTCAAAACAAGTTTCAAGATAAAGAGAATCATATTAACAATGTACTTACTCGCATGGTTCTAGCAAAAAAGAAAAAAAAGAAAAAAAATGTGCTTACTTGCATGATAACACCGCAACCTGGTAAATCCTGGAGAAATACAGCCATGCTCATTAGAAAAAGGCAAAACATTAGTTGCACACTCTGCTAAAACACTGGATGCAGGTCTGCAGACAAAATGTTCAGCAATGGATTAAGAATAGTAAGAACATGCAAGCATTACTTTGAAGAAATTGCTCAGTTTCTTGGAGTCATTTTATACAAGATTTTGGCTGATTTTGGTTTGAAGAATAGCTTACCTTGTGAGTCTGTAAAACAAGAAAAAATTGTTAGCTGGGTTCACTTCTATGTGGAGGAGGCCCAATGAGTTGCAAGCCCAAAAAGGGTTTGAGCCAATATAATAACATAAGGAAATAGGGTTTATCACTATCTATATAAAGAGGTAGCAGTAGAAAAGGAAACAGTAACAAGAGAAAAAGAGAAAGCAGAAAATCTGGAGTTTGAGGTAATATCTTATTTACATCAAGCTGGCGACGGAGGTCGATTCGTGGTCTGATTGAGCTGAAATTTTGTCAGCATGTTCGTGGCGCAATTTCATCGAATCTGAACGGTTTGATTTTCATTTGAAGCTCTATATATCAGGTGTTTCGTGAATTGATCAAAACCTGCGTTTTTGATCAGATTTATCCTTGATCTCTTATGAAGTTCATGTGTATTGCCTAGAATTATGTTCTTGAAGTGTTTGCTGCTATGTACCTCTAGTATTTGCTAGAGAAGAATAATTTTATTGATAGTGAAGATTTTCAGGTCGACTCCGGTCCCGTGGTTTTTTATCTTCTCACATCGAGGAGGTTTTCCACGTAAAAAAATTGTCTTGTGTTCGCGTGCTTGGTATTTATTTTACTCTACTATATCGATTTCTATTAGGTTTACATAAGAGGGGAGATTATTTTATTCCGCTGCGTTGATTCGATATTGTTCGAATTATTACCGTTCTTCCATAAAAAATGACTGAGAGAGACGATATTTATTTGTCTCTGTTTTTGGACTGACCAAATAATGACCAGCTGCAGGATATGCCTGCAACCTCACTTGTAGGACATTATGGGACAGAAACGTGGATATTTATCAACCACTCATCAGTTAAAATACCTCGCTAAGTGCAATTAGAGTCATAACGCAAGCAATGAAAGTGTGACCTGCTTTTATCTAACTACGGAACTAATTAAAAGACAAAAGTACAACAGCAGGCTCTCAAGAAAAATCGTCTTACCAAAATTACGAAATGCTGATGAATTCGGCAATACATCTCGACAAAGAATAGCATGACCTGCTTTTATCTAACTATGGAAGAAACGTTAATCCTTCCGACATCGTAGCCGAAGTGCTCGACTCATCGACGCATTATTTTCATCGACCAATTGCTTCTCTACGGCAGTGGTGCAATGAACATCCGCGATTCCACTAGGTTGCATCGCTGAATGTCTTTTAGAGTCTAGACGCCTTGGAGTCTTGGAGCTCTGTGATCTCCACAAGTTCATGCGAAATTCAACCCCGTCGTTCCATTAGATCTTCGAAATTTGACGGATGTGGACAATTTGCTGAGGCCTTACGGTTGAATCCCTCATTCGAACACACGTCCGACTTTCTCTATGCCCTGAACCTCACGAAGCTTCGAACATCGCACGATGCCCAAAAATCTCAGGTTATTGAAGCGCGAGAGGTTTGGTAATGTTTCAATGGATGTGCAACCCCCGATATTAAGCCATTCCAAAATTTTCAACCTCTCAAGGCCTTTAATTTCGACTAGATTGTGATAGTCCCGAGCACGTAATCTCTTCAAATGTGTTAATTGTGAAAGGTCTGGTCTTATGAGGCACTCACAACAACTTATATCTAGCTCTTCCAAGTTTTTCAATCTATTAAGGCCATGAACTTGAAATAGGTCATCATTCACTAAGGAAGAACTCATATGCAAGTATCTCAAGGACTCTGCATGTTCAAGGCCGTCAAATTTGGATAACTTCTTGCTTCCAAATACACTCAGATGTACCAAGGATCTTAATGCTTCTAGCCCCTTGATTTCCATTAGCCAACGACAGTTTTTAAAATCTAATTGTGACAACAATTCCAAACTTGACAAACTTGGCAACTCTTTCAACTTATCACATCTGAAGATAAAAATCTTTAATATTGCCAAGGGAAGCTCTGGAATGGATTCCAGCAATTGGCATTTGTAAACAGTGAACTCTTTTAGATGGATTAGGTGAGAAAGTTGAGGCAATGAGTGATGTTGACAGGTGACTTCTAGAACTGTTAAACAACTAGGAAGCTGTGGCAGTGAATGAAGTTCGTAACAACCAATTAACTGAAGGTGTTGTAGAGAAGACAGCTTACCCATGCTTTTTGGCAGCAATTGAAGCATTTTGCAGCCGTTTAAGTCAAGTTTTTCAAGATGAGAGCACTTATCAAATTTGTCGGGGAAGCCAGAAAACCTTGTCCAACTTATTTCGAGGATCTTTAGTGAATACAACCCATCTATAGGAATTTTCCCCTTCTAATCTCTTACAGTGCGAGGCATGCAATTCTTCAAGGTTGCCCAACTTGCCTATAGTACTTGGCAAATTACTCAAATCACTTCTAGTAATATCCAAAATTTTCAAGTTCTTCAAATCGCCAATGGATTCAGGTAATTCCCGAATGCCCGTACATGGCAATCTCCGAGGAGATAGATCCCCCCCTCCACCTAAGGACAGGCGCTGCAATTTCATGAGGGATCCAATACTCTCTGGAAGTCTTTCCAAATTGATGCGCATGCTCAAGTCAAGGGTTGACAAATTTACGAGATGGCTAATTAAGTCGGGAAGTCTAACCAATGATTTGCAACCATGGGCGTGAAGTATCTCTAACTTCTTCAAAGAACCTATACAAGGAGGAATTTCCTCTATAGCAGTCCTGCATATGTTTAGTTCCTTCAATTCATCCAACTTAACCATTTCTTCAGGTAGCACTCGGAGTTTCTCACATAGCGAAAAGTCCAGAGAAATGAGGCCCTTGACTTCTCCAATAGAATGGTGAATTTGCTCCAAACTATAACATCTTGCAAGGACTAATATCTCTAAATTTTGGAAGGCCGAGAGATTAGGAGTAACTTTTAAACAATGACAATTTGTAAGATTTAGAACCTTCAACTCCTTCGCCACCTGCAAAACAAAGTGACTGATAAAATTTCGTTGAGAGTAAGCCATTAGAAACAAAAGACATTATACTCTCCATCTGACCTTGAGATGACTCCAACCTTCCCAAAGCTCTAAAACGACACTCCATGATAAATCAAGTATGACTAATTTCTCTAGATGAAAACTAGTAGCCACGACTCCAGGATGTCCGTTCCACTTAAGCCATTGCAACTTAGGAAGCAAGCTTTTGGAATCTCCAATCAGTTTCCTAGCACCCACTTGAAGGAATCTTACGTTCGGTAGTGTTGCAAATTGTTCAATTGTATATTCACCAAATAAGTTGAATTTGTTGAGACAAAGGGCCTGAACGTGAACTTTTTCAATTCCCTGCACAAATTTTGCACCAAATCAGCTAACAATGAATCGATATCACTTTGCCTTTGTTCTATAGAGGCGAAGTTGATGCTCAAATCAAACCATATTTATTCATATAAGTAGGTATTCATCTTTTGTCAATTAATACTATCATGTAACCTTCCCTTGAAGTTATTGAGAAACATTTTATTATTCCTCTTGATATCTTCCCTTCTTCGGTTTACGCTATTTCTCCCCCTTTTTCTTCTCTTATCTGATTAGACAATCAGTACAATAGGGCATTTCGAATGAAAAGCATGATGGCTTGAATAACGACTTAGAATGAATTTATACTAACACCAAGTGTTGGGAGTTCATTGTCTAAACCCAAAAGTTTTCTTTCCTTTAACTTGATAGGAAATGCCTACCATGTATAGATGCTAAGAACATTTCATCCTAATCATATCAAATAATATAAGGAGAATAATCTTAGCTGTGAGGTCTAAAATTGATTCCAATTGAAAGAATTCAGCTAAAAATAGAGTAGAACAACAATAGAGGTAACAATTACCTTATTTCTCTGTAGTACTTCCAAGGCTTCCTCTTGTGCCCACAATCTACTTCGATTCATAGGTGCATTGTAATCCTCTTGGCGAACAATTTCCCTACCAAGGTCTCTCAATTGGTCATGCATTTTCAGCTCATGATTATCTACAATTTTTATTAGCGACATAGACCTCAATATTTCAATCCCCATGCTCGGATAAAAATCACAGGCATCCCACATGTAGGATGCAATTCTTAAGTCAGTTCCAATAAAGAAACAAGCAATATCCAAAAATAGTTGTTGTTCCTCATAGTTCAATGCATCATAGCTTATCCTTAACTTCTCTTGCACTTCCTTATGTGGTACTTTCTTTAACCTTTTCAACGCGTCTTGCCAGAATGCTTGTTTTTTCCCACATAGAAACGAACCTATAACCTCGAGAGCTAAGGGAAGCCCTTTGGTAGTGGATACAACATCATGAGATAGAGATTCGAATTCACATGGAGGAAAATCCTTGTAAAAAGCATGTCTACTAAACAAGATCAAAGATTGATCCTTAGCGATTCCATTGAGTTCGTATTGGAAATTTACCTTAGCATCATCAAGAATAGACTTCATTCTTGTGGTAATGATTATCCTACTTCCCCTCTCGAACCAGTCTTGTTTCCCAATTAAAGCTTTTAGTTGACAAAGGTTATCCACATCATTCAGAAGAATTAGGACTTTCATATATTTAAATCTAGATTCCATCATCCTAATTCCTTCATCCTTGTTTGGCACTTCAACCTTTCTTCCTAGTATATCACATATTAATTGACTCTGCAAACATGATATGCCCTTGCGCCGTGAGGATTCTCAGATATCGGCAATGAAACTATGATGCTGAAATTGGTCAAAGAGCTTATTGTAGATGACCTTGGCTAAAGTTGTCTTACCAATACCCCCATTCCATGAATACCAACAATTTGGGTAGCACTGTGGTTATCATCCAACAATCTTAGAATGTCTGCCACAGTATTATCAATTCCAACAAGTTATTCCGTAACAACTAACTGAAAGGCCTCTTTTAGCATGCTCAAAACTTTTCTAATGATTATTCTTACCAATTCTCCTTCGCGGCTGTTTATAAAGCATTCGAGCTAAAATGAATTAGAAGAACAATCATATCCTATTATATCTCATTATTACCACACTACAACACATAACAGTAAAAAAGGCAAGCACTTGCACAAGCAAAGAAACACGATAGAATAGTCTCCTCTACAAGCAAGATCCTATTGAAAGAAATTAAATAAGGTTTATGTAGAAATGGAAATACCCGCTAGCAGTTCTCTCGGATTCCCATCCCTTTAAGAAAGCCACTTCTTGGAGTGCTTGTTTCCATTTGGCAACATCTCCCTCATAATACTTCCCACTTAAATGGGAGAAAGCCTTTCCAAAACTCCCTTTTTGGTATTGCACATCAGCCGGTTCAACCCGGTAAAATATGGGCAAGACAACTTGTCCAGCACTCTTCATGCAGTCAATCATTTGCACGAGCTCTTGAAGGCACCATTTGCTCGAAGCGTAGTTCCGAGAGAAAATCGGGATGGAGATCTTACTGTTCTTAATGGCCTGAAGAAGGTTGGTGCTGATCTTCTTACCTTCGCAAAGCTCATCGTCATCTCTGAACACGTAGATTCCAGCATTGACGAGGGCATTGTAGAGGTGATCCATGAAGGTTTTGCGAGTATCCATACCGCAGAAGCTCAAGAACACATCGTAGTTGTTGCTTCTTGTTGAAGTGAGGGATGAAGTAGACGCACCGGTATCATCTGCTTTTCGACGTCGGCTCATTTTGTAATTCTGGAAAAAAAATTGAATGGGAGCATAGAGACGAGACGCTTCACTTCTACTCCTTTAATAACTCTTGAACGGAGTTTATCGGTTAGAATAAAAGAAAAAAAATGCCGAGAAGATGACCACGCGCGGCTGTATTTTTTTTGGCAAATTCTACGTTAAGATGCACGTTGACCAAGAGACAGCAGATAAGACAAATTCATACAAAAAATGTCCAAAATGCATCAACAAAGTGCTAATCACCACGTCATCCTTTTTTTTTTTATTTATTCAAAAAACCTCGAAAGCCAACAGCCGACGAGAAGAACCTAGGGCTGATGCAAGCTAGTCACCACACTTCAAAAAACTCCGAAAGCCAACAGCTGGCGAGAAGAACTTGGGGCTGACACAAGTTAGCCACCACACTTATACGCCAGCGGTTAAGTCACCAAGTAATGCCGCTGGGATTTGAACTTGACACATTTCGTGATACAAAGCTCAAGCCAACTACGCCACCGCAGTGGCTGGTGTCACCTTTTTATTTATGCCCAATAACAAATCAAAACGTGTTAGCTGAGGTGGAATAAAAAATAAAAAATTGAATTTTCTCTTCTTCCTCTTCCTCCGTCGATCTGGTTGTCCTCCGTAGCCGCCGGCGCTCCCTCCTCTGTCCCAGAGCACCACCCCGTTCGGCCAGCATCTCCACCAGTTCCGGTGTCACTTGCAGTTGACCCAGGCTACCTCTTCGTGCCTCCAGATCCGCAAGCCTAGCTCGTCCATGGCTCGCGAGGCTTGTCCATGGCCGTGAGCCTTGACGCCGACGTCGAGGTCTAGACGGCCATGAACTGCGCTCCGGCGTCAGCAAGGCTTCAGATCTGGACTAATTGGGTCATGCTCGGGAAGAAAGCATGGATTCCGCTCCTTCTGCTTCAGATTTGAACTGAAGTCGCGCTTTCTTCGACAGCGGATGCGGCCCTGAAGGCATGGCTTCCAGATCTGAAGCCGCCTTCGGATTTGGCCATGTCTGGCTCGTCCATGGCCGTGACGGGCAATGTCGAGATCCCGACGGCCATGGACGGAGCTCACATATCAAGAAGAAAAACCGTCTCGGCTTGAACGCAGCGGCGGTCGCCCGGTCACGGCGCCGGCGACTCCGCTGGTGGCAACGGCCGGGGAGGAGCGGAGGTTGGCGGCTATGGCTGGAGGAGGAAGACAGAGCAGAGGTGAAGAGAGAAAAAATTTTCACTTAAATTCCACGTCAATTGCTGACATGGATATGTGAACACGTGTCAAGATATCATTGGATACGAGTAAAAAAAGTCGCGTAGGATGCTGATGTGGTGGTCATATTTTCTCAGCTAGGGGAGCTTTACAAATAGAAAATAAAAGAGTCAAGAGTGCTTCATTTACTCCAAGCGTTTTGTGCGCGTGCGAGTGAGAATATTGTCCAGTTTGCAATGCTCATTGTTCAAGTTGGATACTCATGTCGATCACCTAACTCGCGATGGTATCAAATCGATATAGCGGGAGGCATGAACTGAAATTTTCTTTGGCTAGAATAAGGAGCAGAAAAAGCCTGATATCAAATGTCATAGAAATTTCTTACAGATTTTGAAAGAGGACGCATTCATAGTCTTGATTTACGGAGCTTAATTCTCTATGAGTTAAGCCATTTCTAGAGAATCTCAGTTACTCCGGCGAGAGTGTTTTGATCCTGAAGCAAGGTCTCCAAGTGTTGTTGTGCTCTGCAGATCTCTACCTTCCCCTGCATCTACTGAGTTTTGGACTTCGGAAGACAGAGCGGTAGACTCTTGACAGGGAAAAGAAGAATAATTGCTGCGATGGATCATATGAGGTGCATTTCATAGGAAACGAGAAGTTGCTGAACAGCTTTTGCTCTTGAAATGAACAACTTCTGTTTTTCATCACTAATATTATTCCACCAATAATGTAAATTTTCTTTCAATAGAGGTTATATATGTTGATATCAACAAGATACAAGACTACTTACTTTTGTATTCCGAGAGGAGTTTTCGGCTGTCAATATATGTTTTTTTTTTTTTCCCAATATTTTGACAGAAGTTCCAAAATTATTCTCAGCTTCTTGTCGCATTATAGATGATCCACATAAGAAATCATCACTTTCTTTCTTTTTCATAAATATCCTTCTAAAATGAAATAAAACACTATTTACTCATGACACTGAAAGTCCAATAAAGAATCATCAAAAACAAATTTCAGAAAAAAAAAATGTGGTCTTAACACGTGCAACGGGTGTGATCTGTCTTTTGCAGAGTAAATCAGCCCTCCGAAAAAGCAGTGGAGGAGGTGGTTTGATGTTATCTCAACTGAAGGATGGGATGAGATGAAGATATCAATTTGCCATGACAAAAGTTAATCGACTTGAATCTCGACCAGCCTATTCTATTTCGATAATCGTGTTGACATCTCAAGAGTAAATTGAATTATTTTGAGTTGCGCCATGAATTTAGGGACGGTTAATTCACGCTCTTAGCTTACTACCTAGATTAAGTGAATCCATGTCCTGCACTACATACATGCTAAAGTAATTGAAGAACATGCAATGCTTCATATTTTATTAGTATTTTGTTAGGAAGGGCCCAAGACAGTACTTGATAAACAACCAAATAAGGACCTTTGGAATTCCCGATGCATTGATTGCCCCTCGTGATTTGCACAATCAATGCTTAGAGAATTGAATATTCCCTCGTTAAGTATACTTAATAATTGATACGAGAGTATTTGTTAATAAGACCCATCTTACAAAGAATCAATGCACATAGAAATCACACTTACATTGATCTAACATGCTTATCTGAGAGATATGTGAATCACATGCTATGTACTATCCACAGAATGAAATTATATATGCTGTTGACATCAAGTGAAGTCATATACCACCCACTGTCTCATAACTCTTAAAACACACACAAAAAAATAAAAAATCCTTTCTACCCTGTGATTCAGAAATCTATTCAAAGATACTTCCAACTCAAAGTATGGCGCACTTCATTGGTCGAGCTTTCTAGATTCGTTAGGGCGGAGCAATGGAGTCATGCTCTATGCGCAGCTTCTACAGTATACCGCCCAGGAAACCCCTGCAAACAGTTTAAAGGTTTTGGTACGTAAAATAGCTAATTGTTATGGGATGGCAAGTCACGAGTCATGATTGATTCTTACCATATTCCTGATGTGTTCTTGACTTGATTTCTGCAAATTATTCACGAAACATAACATACGGTTGGTAAGCAAAGATGAGACTTGGAGGAATTACAAAGGGAAGGAGACAAATGAAGACCATACTAACCTCGGTTCCCCAAGGAAGGCATCGTTGACTTCATCAGTCCTTGGCCTTCCATTGAATGTTGAAAGCAAGATGCACTCCTCCTTCCCGGACGGCCTGATTGACTCGTTTGCACAATTCATAAGGGTAGGGGTAGGACATCCTGCAATGACGATTTCACATTTTGTTCAAACATCATTGAAGACTGAAACAACTCCATCTTTGATTGACAGAGATATGAAGCTCTTTGAAGCTGAGAGATACTGATAAAACGGATATCACGTTAAGCAAAAGCATAATCATCAGCCTTTCTACATATATTAATGACATATCACGTGAAGTTTGATTCTTGCCTCCGTGAAGAAAGAATCCAAGATTCTTACTTCCAACGTAGTATGCGTTCAGGCTCAGCTATCAGGCAAACCAATAGACAGTCGAAATTAGTCAGTAATCTCCTTGAAAAGAACAGATAAACGAGTTCCGGAGAGTACTGATGTCTTGACATCTACAGCATTAGTCGATAAGATAATGTTTCACACACCATCGAGAATCATATTTTCATGCATCCAGAAGAAAATACCTACATCCACGCACAATTTTCATTCTGAGAAAGCTTAGAAATTCTTCTGCGTTGTCCTTTTTCTTTGGCTAGCAAGGGGAGGGAGAAAGCAGACCTCTGGCGGTAAGGATGGGCCATATGCCCAAGGCCCATCCTTGATCGATTCTGGTTTAATTGCATGTAAATTCAGTCATTCCTTGTGCTCTAACAGTACTTCTACGCGGTAATGGCTCTAGAATATGAGGTATGCGTCAGAGACCAGGCAAATATACCTCAGAGCACCCATAATTGGGCATTGAGTTCCAGCAAAATAGAGAAGCCGGAAGAAATAGCGATTCTCAATGATGCAGCATACTGCAGTCTCTTGTCCCGTCCCATACTCTTCAAAACAAGTTTCAAGATAAAGAGAATCAGTTCAAATCTAAATCCATCTTTTTTCCACATATTAACATTGTACTTACTAAAAAGAACATTGTACTTAATTGCATGATGCCACTGGAACCCGGTAAATCCAGGAGGAAAAGAGCCATGCTCATTAGAAAGTGGCAAAATATTTGTTGCAGACTCTGCTACAACACTGGATGCAGGTCTGCAGTCAAAATGTTGAGCAATGGATTAAGGATGGATGGACATGCAAGCATTAGTTTGAAGAAATTGCATAGTTTCTTGGGGTCATTTTATACAAGATTTTGGCTAATATTTGTTTGAAGAATAGCTTACCCCTGTGACTCTGTAAAACAAAGAAATATGATGGCAAGACGATTTCTAGTAGTCTCTTTTTTTTTTACTGAGCATATATTGACCAGCTGCAGGATATGGTTGCAGCCTCACTCGTAGGAAATTATGGGACAAGAAACATGGATACTTTCCAACCATTCGTCAGCTAAGTACTTCGCTAAAGTGCAATTATAGTCATATCCCAGGCAATGAAAGCCTTCAACTTAACAGAAATTTCAGGACAAACCTTAAGCCTAGGATTGATGAGGATGACCGGACGCATTGCCAGCAGATTCAGTCATGCCCCTGAGATCCTGCAATCTCAAAATCAAGTGGTGCTTAGCCATATAGTTGTGACACAAGTCATAAAATGGACATAATTGCAAAAGGATTAACGCAACACTTGCTATCAAGCTCCTTACATCGATGATAAAGTAACCCACAGCTTTTTCAGGAGCCACTAAGGTAAAAATGTCATCTTGCTCGTCAACCTTTTTGGCATCTATTGCAGATTTAAGGCTTAGTAAAGTGATACATTGTGAAATAATTGCCCAATCAAATTGTTCTGAAAAGCGATACAAGCTTATGATAGAAATGCTGCAATGAAAAAGAGGTGGAATAGCAATTTAACATCCAGTGCATAAGAGATTGATATGTGAGTCCTCTCACTATCATAGACATTAAAATTATAAGCCCCCAAGAGTAAGAAAAGAAATAAGATAAAACACAACGTCTAAAATTGAAAGTATGCACTTCTCACATGTTTTGGGCAAATTCTTGGAAGTCCCAGACCGTGTATACTTGGATTCTTTAGAGTCCATATATTTGGATCCTGCAATTATTGTGACGACAGCCACGTTGTCCGCCAATGACCAAGAAGAGAAGTAGTCAATGGTATGATCCCCCTAATCTTTTGACAGGCATATGCCATTTAGACAAACTCAATTTCCCAACCATATACCTATAGATCCAATCTTGACAAAGGTTCCTGATGCACCATGATCTCCCCAGTCCATAAACTCCAACATCTTGCGACTACCAGCAAGCTGCAGTGGCATTCCAGCAAGAGCACCTTCTCCCATGGACCCTTGAACACAAACCCGCGTGGGATGATTTTCTAACAAATATGAATATAAATGGGAAACCAACACCTAATCTTAGCGTAGTAGAGGCACAGGAACTAAGTCAGATATACCTTAACACGTTTTCCATCGTCAGCAAATGAAAAAGCAATAACCCTGACAAGTTCCATCAGAGTGCCTATTCTATAAACATCCTGTCCAGATTGCATCACTCAAATATGGTTAAATTCCTATTATCTGTTTGACGAAGGACCAAACGTTCTCATACGATCATCTTTCCATTTCTGGGTTTAGCTCTGGGATATTGATTTCTACCTGAAATGTTCACAAGAAGAGCAGCATGAGTTTGGCTTTGGGAGTAACATGCATAAGTTGATGAGGAAAACTGTAATAAGATGAAACAGGGCAAATCTGTTTGAGTAGGAGGTTCCCCTTAAATTTCGAGCTTTGGATTCTTTTTTTATCAGTAAAATGGGATCAGCTTGATTTTAAGTATCAAAAGTCGTGTGTGTGGAACTATAAGAACAAATAAACATATAAAAAATATGATGACTTAGGATATCTAAATCTCTCGTTAGTTTCTTTCTTCGAGTAACTCAGCCAATGAAAACAGCATCAAAGATGAATATCCTACCTTTAGTCTTGTTTTTCCATCATATATGGCTCTCTGCGTGCTTGGAGCACAGAATCATAGAAATATGTCCTGATTTCTCTAGAGTGAGGAAGGTCATTCAATCTAGTAGGTTTTCCCGCCATTTACCCTGTAGAATGCTAAAGCAAAATAAGGCACGGATATAGCACAGATATTATTAAAAACTCTGCAGATGCACGTTGCAGCTTTTAAACTAGGAACAAGGATAAATTATAGCATGATGAAGTAACTCCTTTTTAGTTGCCTCATTTGATGGCAGTGAGATCCCAAATACAAGGTTCCCTAAAAGAAACCTCACAGGTTTACAAGACATTGAGATTAAGAAACTCGACATTTATGAATTGCAACATCAACCCTTTTCTTTGATACATCCCTCACAAAAAGGACTTGGGTCAATTTTCTCAGCAAAGATAATTATTGTCCTGCAATACATTCCTTGCCAGTCTTTCCAGAGTACTCCCTTCAGTTAAGCAAAACTAATCCTTTACATTGTGCTTCTAGATGATTCCATGAGAAGTAACTCATCCTTTGAATCATTTAAAGCTGTCTATACTTTCCTGAGCTTCGCTACTTGGTTGCTAATTATACATCAATACATCCTTTCGGTCAACGAGTGGAAGTCTCTATCCTTCATTTTTTTCTAAAAACCGGTGGCCTCCCACTTCGAGGAAAAGAAAAAGAAACTCATGATTGAAGTATCAAAGTAGAGTGATCCCAGTTGCACTTCGGATGATGTTACTCATACCTAGTTTTGTTGTTTTTGCTTTATCTTTTTGCACCCTTTACAGCAGTGAGTCTACTTCACTGAAAGCCACATCTTTGGGGCGATTTCCATCAATCTACACTCTCCAAAATGCAATCCATGGCAGGTCATCACCAATTACCATACAATTCTTGATGAGAAGTGGAAGAAAGAGTCAGTTGAGAGCAAAGTGAGGACCTTATTCATTACGCTCAAGTAAGTTGATAATATAGCCTGAGCATTTTGCTTGTATATTTCCAAGCGTGACTTCACCTAATACAAGAATCAAAAGTGAAATTATTGGTAGACAACCAAAAGTAGCTAATCAAGCCTATGCATTAATCAGAAAGTGACCGTTTTGAGGAAGCATAACCAGCCATATGTGTCATAGACTCCTAATCACCAATAGACATTGATGCTTGTCATGCGGATATTCTGATTATATTGTGATTCTAATACGAACTGGAACAGCTAGCAGTGGACTGGACTGACTCCTTACCAACCCGCGAAGGATTGTGAGACGGACCAGGTACGAAGAATGAATCTCCATCTGTGCATGGAAGTTGCTAGCCGGCGGCCGCTCAACCGTTTGGTCAACACCAACCAACTAAAACCTAAGTTCAATATGGGATATAGAAAATGAAAAATTCAGGTGGAAAATGATAACTTATTAAAAGAAAATATTTCAAGTGGAAAATGATTAAATACGACCTAATTATCTTTTCCTCTCTTTTTTCATCAGGAAATTTGAAATTTTGGATATTAAGTATTTTCGCCCAATATGAAAAATACAAATTAAAGAAAAGAAGTAGAAAACACGAATTTAAGTTGTAAAGGGCCTTTTGGTTCCCGAAATTTATTTTCGTGTTCGTTTTCAATGCAAAGGAAACTGAAATTCCTTTTCATTTTCCTAATTTTTTCTATCTATGTGGAGAACTTTTCCCATTTCCCCCCTGAAGCATCGCGTCAACTTAAAGGCCAGATCTCTTACCCCCCCCCCCCCCCCCCCCCCCCAAAAAAAAAAAAAAACCACGAAAACAAAACAGGAAAAAAAAAAATCCGGCCTCCATTCCTTGAACTAATTCAGAGACAAAAGTACAACAGCGGGAAAATCGTCTTACCAATTTAGGAAATGCTGATGAAATTGGCAATACATCTTGACGAAGAATAGTGCGACCTGCTTTTATCTAACTTCGAAAGGAAATGCGAATCGTTTCCGACATCATAGCCGAAGTGCTCGACTCGTCGAAGCATTATTTTCA
This sequence comes from Eucalyptus camaldulensis, assembly GCA_019915185.1. NCBI lineage: Eukaryota > Viridiplantae > Streptophyta > Magnoliopsida > Myrtales > Myrtaceae > Eucalyptus > Eucalyptus camaldulensis. Next base: position 3,149,331 of record JAHSVA010000008.1, read on the forward strand.
TCGACCACTTGCTTCTCTGCCGCAGCGGTGCAATGAACATATGAGATTCCGCTAGGTTGCATCGCTGAACGTCTTTTTAGAGTATAGACGCCGTGGAGTCCTGAAGCTCTGTGATCTCCACGAGTTCATGCGAGATTCAACCCCATCGTTTCATTAGATCTCGAAATTTGACAGATGTGGACTATTTGTTGAGAGCCTTGCCGTTGAATCCCTCATTTGTACACACGTTGGACTTTCTCTTGGCCCTCAACCTCACGAAGCTTCGGACAATGCAAAATGCACAAATATTTCAGGTTATCGAAGCACGAGAGGCTTGGTAATGTTTCAATGGATGTGCAACGCTGGATATCCAGCCATTCCAATTTTTTCAACCTCTCAAGACCTTCAATTTTGACTAGGTGGTGGCAGTATTGAACATGTAATCGCTTCAGATACACTAATTGCGAAAGTTTTGGTCTTATAAGGTACTCACAGCCACTTATATCCAGCTCTTCTAAGTTTTTCAATCTGCCAAGACCTTGAACTAGATCTTCATTCACTGAGGAAGAACTCATATCCAAGTATCTCAAGGACTCTGCATGTTCAAGGCCGTCAAATTTGGATAACTTCTTACTTCCGGATACACTCATATGTCCTAAGGATTTTAATGCTTCCAGACCCTTGATCTTCGTCAGCTCATAGCAATTTTGGATCTCTAATTGTGACAACAATTCCAAACTTGACAAACTTGGCAACTCTTTCAACTCATCACAGCCGTAGATAGAAAGCTTCAATATTGCTGAGGGAAGATCCGGCATGGATTCCAACAATTTGCATTTGGAAACTGTGAGCTCTCTTAGATGGATTAGGTGAGAAAGTTGAGGCAATGTGCGGTGCTGACATGTGACTTCCAGAATCGTTAAATAGCCAGGAAGCTCTGGCAATGATTGAAGTCTGTGGCAATCAATTAACCGAAGGTGTTGTAGAGATCGCAGCTTACTCATGCTTTTTGGCAGCGATTGAAGCATCCTACAGCCGCGTAAGTCCAGTTTTTCTAGACGAGAAAGCTCATCGAATTTGCCAGAGAAGCCATAAATGTCTGTGTGACTTAATACAAGGATCTTTAGTGAAGACAACCCATTTATGGGAACTTCCCCTGTCAATCTCGTGCAGTGTGACGCATGCAATTCTTCGAGGTTGCTGAACTTATCTCTACAACTTGGTAAATATTTTAATTCGCTTTCAGTGATATCCAAAATTTTCAAGTTGTTCAAATCTCCAAATTTAAGTAAAATGCGAATGGCTCGAGATGGCCGTACCAAATTTCCAATATCTGCGACGACCGAGCCTTTCAATACCTGAAGCCTAGTTGGTACTCGTGGTACATGGGAAACCTTTTTTAATATCAAATTCCGAGTTGGTACACCGGGGAAGTCATTGCTCCGAAATTTCAAGGGGGTCGACCCACGAGATTTAGTCCCCATCCCCACTCCGCCTAATAACAGGCGCTGCAATTTCACTAGGGATTTGATATTCACTGGAAATTCACATAATTTGATGCACCCACTCAAGTCAAGGTCCAACAAATTTACGAGATAGCTAATTGATTTGGGAAGTCTAACCAATGATTTGCAACCATGGGCATGAAGTATCTCCAGCTTCTTCAAAAAACCTAGACATTGAGGAATTTTCTCTATAGCAGTCCCGCCTATGTATAGTTCCTTTAGTTCTTCCAATTTGCCCATTTCTTGAGGTAGCAATCGGAGTTGCACACATTGTGAAACGTCCAAAGAAACGAGGGTCCTGGCTTCTCCAATAGAATGATGAATTTGCTTTAGACGGCCACAATTTGCAAGGACTAATATCTTTAATTTTTGGAAGGCTGAGAGATCAGGAGTAACTTTTAAACACTCGCAACCTTTAAGATTTAAAACTTTCAACTCCTTCGCCACCTACAAAACAAAATGACTGGTAAATTTTCGCTAAGAATAAGCCATTAAAAACAAAAGAAAAGACAGCACGCTCTCCATACCTTGAAATGACTCCAATCTTCCCCGAACTCTGAAATTTTACTCCATGATAAATCAAGTACTATTAATTTCTCTGGATGAAATCTAGTAGCCACGGACGCAATATGCCAGTTCCACCCAAGCCAACGCAACTCAGGAAGCAAACTTTTGGAATCTCCAATTAGAATTCCAGCACGCATTTGAAGGAACCTTAAATTTGGTAGTTCTTCAAATTGTTTAGTTGTGAATTCCGTGTTTAAGCTGCAATCGTCGAGACGAAGGGCCCGAACACGAGTTTTTTCAATTCCCTGCACATATGTTGCATCAAATCAGCTAATGGTAATATCACTTTGCCTTCATTCTATAGCGGTGAAGTTGATGCTCAGGTCAGACTAGATTTTTTTTTTTTAGTAAGGAGGTCAGACTAGATTTTATCATGTACACAAATACGTTTTTTTGGTTAATGAATAATATCATGTAATCTTCCTCTAGAGTTATTGTGAAACATATTATATATTTGTCCTCATATCCCTTCTTTGGTTTACGCTATTTCTCACTTTTTCTTCTCTTATCCGATTAAAGAATTAGTGCAATAGGTCACTTCATGGGAAAAAAGCACAATGGGTCGAATAACGACATAGAATGCGTTCATGCTAACACCATGTGCATAAGTAACCACTAACAAGCAGGGAGTTAATTCTCTAAACTCAAAAGTTTTCTTTCATTAGCCCGACAAGAAATGTCTACCATGTTTATATGCTAAGAACATTTCATCCTAATCACATCAAGGAAATAATATAAGGAGAATAAATTCGGCTGTGAAGCCTAAATTGATTCCAATTGAAAGAATTTGCGTAAAAAAGAGGGCAGAACAACGATAGAGGTAACAAATACCCTATTTCTCTTAAGTACTTCCAAGGCTTCCTCATGAAACCACACCCTACTTCAATTCATAGGCGCATTGTAATCTTCTTGACGAACAATTTCCCTACCAAGGTCTCTCAATTGGTCATGCATCTTCAACTCATAATTATCTCCAATTTTTATTAGCGACATTAACCTCAGTGTTTCTATCCCCATGCTCAGATAAAATTCACAGGCATCCCACATGTAAGATGCAATTCGCGAATCGGTTCCAATAAAGAAACAAGCAATATCCAAAAATATTTCTTTGTCCTCATAGCTCAATGCATCATAGCTTATCCTTAACTTTTTTTGCACATCCTCATGTGGTACTTTCTTTAACCTTTTCAATGCGTCTCGCCAAAACGATATGTTTTTGGCACATAGAAACGAACCTATAACCTCGAGAGATAAGGGAAGCCCGCCAGTAGTGGATACGACATCATGAGATAGAGACTTGAATTCATGTGGAGGAGAGTCCCTTCGAAAAGCATGCCTACTAAACAAGATCAAAGATTGATTCTTAGCCATTGCTTTGAGTTCGTATTGGTAGATCAACTCATCAAGATCAAGAATAGACTTTTTTCTTGTGGTAATGATTATCCTACTTCCCCTCTCAAACCAGTCATGTTTACCAAATAATGCTTTTAGTTGATCGTGGTTATCCACATCATCTAAAAGTAGTAGGACTTTCTTATGTTTAAATCTAGATTCCATTATCCTAATTCCTTCATCCTCGTTCGACACTCTACACTCTGTTCTTAGTATATCCCGTATTAATTGCTCCCGCAAACATGAAATGCCCTTGCGCTGCGAGGAGTCTCGAATATCTGCAATGAAACTACGATGCTGAAATTGGTTGGAGAGCTTATTGTAGATGACTTTGGCTAAAGTTGTCTTACCAATACCCCCCATTCCATGGATACCAACAATTTGGGTAGCATTGGGGTTATCATCCAACAATCTTAGAATATCCACCACGGTATTATCAATTCCAACAAGTTGTTCGGTAACAGCGGGCTGAAAGGCCTCTTTTAACTTGCTCAAAACTGTTTTGACGACCATCTTCACCAATTCTCCTTCGAGGCTGTTTATAAAGCATTCGGGCTAAAATGAATTAGAAGAACAATCATCTGTTGTTATATCTCATTATTACCACACTACAGCATATAAGAGTAAAAAAAGCCAGCGCAAGTTGGGAAACACAAGATAGAATAGCCTCCTCTACAAGCAAGATCCGGTTGAAAGAAATTAAATAAGGTTTCTATAGAAAATGAAATACCCGTTAGCAGTTTTGTCCGACTCCCATCCCTTCAACGAAGCCACTTCTTGGAGCGCTTCTTTCCATTTGGCAACATCTTCATCGGAATACTTCCCCCATAAATGGGAGAAAGCCTCTAGAAAGCTCCCTTTCTGGTGTCGTACATCGGCCGGTTCAACCCGGTAAAATATGGGCAAGACAACTTGCCCAGTGCTCTTCATGCACTCAATCATTTGATCGAGCTCTTGAAGGCACCATTTACTTGAAGCGTAGTTCTGAGAGAGAACCGGAATGGAGATCTTACTATTCTTAATGGCCTGGAGAAGATTGTTGCCGATCTTCTCGCCTTCATGAAGCTCATTGTTGTCTCTGAACACGTAGATTCCAGCATTGACGAGGCCGTTGTAGAGGTGATCCACGAAAGTTTTGCGAGTATCCGTACCTCTGAAGCTCAAGAACACGTCATAGTTGTTACTTCCTTTCAGAGTGGCGGACAAGCTAGGCGCAGCGTTATCATCTGCTTTTCGACGTGTGATCTCCTTGTTGCTCCGGACAAAATAGGATGTGAGCCAAGAGAAGAGACGTTTCATTTTTTGCTCCTCCATCAACTCTTGAACCGAGTCTTTCCGTTTCTATGAAAGATTAAAAAAGCCTAAATTCGGGCTCTGCTCAAGAAGATGACCGTGCGGAGGTGAGTTTTTCACGATTTCTACTTCAAGAGGGGGAAAAGAAGAAGAAGACGGATAAATGAAGAATGACCGAGAGAGTCAGTCGTCGCGTGAAGAGGCTCGACTGGTGAAGGGGAGCGAAGGGGGCCTCATTTTGCTTTTTGACAAATTTCATTTGTCGTGCATTTCGAGTCACTGGATCTGAGAAAATATTGTGTACATCTTATGCTCCAGCGTGTCAAATGAGAAGGCAGCGAGAACGCGACACGTGTCGATATGGGTCCCACTCCATCAGGCCATGCATCTTATGACCATTCTTCAAATTTTTGCATCATCTCTCCTCATTAATTGCTGGTCTTCCCCTCCATTCGCGTTGAAACCCCCTCCCTTCTCTCTCTTCAACTAGAGGACACTCTCTCTCCTCTGTCTTCTGCATCTTCTGAGAAAAAGAAGCCTGCGCTCTTTTTTCTTTCAAAAAACGCTCCCTCCCTCTCGCTCTCAAGAGTCTCGCCGTTTGCCTCTCAAGCTCAGATCCGCAATCTCCAGCACGTTGCCTCCACCTCCGTTGCATCCCGAGCTCAGATCCAATGCCTCCACCATGTCGCCTTCGCCTCCGCCGCCGCCGCCACCTCCAGGAACCACTTCCTCTCTCTCTCTCTCTCTCTCTCTCTCTCTCTCTCTCGCCCTAAAGCGCCCCCGCCTGTCTCATCCCGAGCTCATATCCTTTCCATCATCTCCATCCTTGGCTTTGCTGTGAGAGAAGGAACGCTGATGGAGTCCGTGCTGATCCGTCTTGCTCGTCCCCTCCGATCGCAGAAGCGGGAGACCTCTGCGGCCCGAGATCTTTGTCGACTGCCGCAACGAGGAGGGCGTCGACGCCGTCGCGGCAGTTCGCCCCGGTGGTGCGCTGCTCTTCCCGGGGCAACGCGTGCATACCGAAGCTCGAGCCCTTCAGCAGGACTAGGCTCGAGCGCGGCCTCAAGGAGCCCCCCTTGATCCAAAAGTGCGAGAACGAACTTGCTGGTGAGGACTAGTTTCTGTCAATGCCTTTTTCGTTCCTTCGTGTGTGCGTGTGTTCCTTCCTCTTTTTAAGATCTTTCGGTGGGTGGGATTTGTGGCTTTGGAGATTCTTGATGCGGTGCTTTGTTGTTTAGATTATTGTTCGACGCTCGAAGGGGACAGCTCGTACAACTGCTGGAGAGCTTATTTTGAACTGAAGGACCTCGAGGTAAGTCTGCAGATTAGCTCGCCGCTGCCACCACCTCCAAAAACGTCGTTTTAGCAAGTGAACAGGATGTTCGGTGATTTCACAGCAGAAGAAACTCTAAAGTAACAGGATACTGGGTAAGAAGCCATGCTCTTGACGGAGGACATAACTAAACTGAACGCACGATGGACAAGTAGTTAGATCCTGGCACCTTTCCAATATGCTCTTTGTCTATGCATCTTATGGATGCTATGGTTAAAAATTGAATGAAATATGATTCATGTGCCAGGAGCGGCCTCTACAAAGGATGAAACTCATTGTCGAGAAACCTGCCGATAAGTTGAATCTCGGCCCAAACCCAGAACATTTTGCTGCTTTTTTCTGTTGTTCCAGCTATCAGCCAGACCATGTAGCATACTAGGAATTCACACATTACTTCTACAGACCTCTCGATGAATTTTCAAATTATGAAACAAGATATTAAGACAAAAGCAAATGAGAATAAAGGAAGAAAGAGGCTCAACCGACAGCTGCTTAAGATGTGATAATGCCATTAGCATCAAAGAAAACAACGTGAATCTCAATTTTGACAGAGCCATAAAAGTCATACAGCATCACTAATTTCACGTACATACCGCTATATACAAAACTAGTCTCGGCAAATTAGCAACTGTAATAATGCTTAAATCAAAAACTAAAGCACACCGCTTCCAACTCTCAACAGTAAGTAAGCCGTGTGCCAAATAACCTTAAACGAATTCCAACTATTACACTCAATTCAATTTTCCGGAGCACCCACAAATTCTCGAGACAAGAATTAGCTATATACATTTGTACATGCAGAAAGAAAAAAAAAAGTCCTAGCTAAAGCCGGGTATCATTCATGACAAGGAGCTACTCCAAGGGAGCAACATGCGGTGCTTTTGTAGAGGAATGATGGACATGGGCCTTCCCGAACACCCAAGACAAGGAGGAACAACCTCCCCCTCCTCCACTCGTTGTCCTCTTCTCCTCGTGATCACCTAACACCACGGCCATCTTCTCCTTTTTCACCTTGTAAAGCCTTCACATCATGTATGCCTCTGTGAGGCTCGTGCCCAGCTGACAAACCCTGCACTCGATATTTTCCTTCCTTCCGAACCGGAAGAGATTTTTCCCAAGGATTGCAGCCGGTCGTGATAAGAGGGTGTTATATATAGAGAGAGGGAGAGAGATGCCGCCCCAGGGGTCCTGGCGAGAAGGCGACTTCGATTTTTCCTCTTGCCGGCGCTTTGCATGGTCTGGACATTTTCCTTCACGCTTTGCCTTCAAACTTGGGAAGCAAGGCAAAAGGGACACTAAGAAGGAGCACGGAGGCAGAGGTGACTTGGCAACCGTCGTGACGGAGCCGACGCCCTCCTCGTTGCGGCGGTCGATGAAGATCTCGGGTTGCAGAGGTCTTCCGCTTCCGCGAACGGAGGGGACGAGCAAGACGGATCAGGACGGACTCCATCGGCGTTCCTTCTCTCGCAGCAAAGCCAAGGATGGAGATGATGGAAAGGATATGAGCTCGGGATGAGGCAGGCAGGGGCGCTTTAGGGCGAGAGAGAGAGAGAGAGAGGAAGTGGTTCCTGGAGGTGGCGGCGGCGGCGAAGGCGGAGGCGATGTGGCGGAGGCATTGGATCTGAGCTCGGGATGCAACGGAGGTGGAGGCAACGTGCTGGAGATTGCGGATCTGAGCCCGAGAGGCAAACGGCGAGCTCTTGAGAGCGAGAGGGAGGGAGCGTTTTTTGAAAGAAAAAAGAGCGCGGGCTTCTTTTTTTCGGAAGATGCAGAAGACAGAGGAGAGAGAGTGTCCTCTAGTTGAAGAGAGAGAAGGGAGGGGGTTTCAACGCGAATGGAGGGGGAAGACCAGCAATTAATGAGGAGAGAGGATGTAAAAATTTGAAGAATGGTCATAAGATGCATGGCCTGATGGAGTGGGACCCATACCGACACGTGTCGCGTTCTCGCTGCCTTCTCATTTGACACGCTGGAGCATAAGACGTACACAATATTTTCTCGACTGGATCTAGCTGTGGCTGGGGCCCACCGCTTCGTCCCGGAAATCGGAGTGGGAAGGACGGAGCCTCCTCTTCCACCTCAGACTCCACCGATACTGGGCCCACCCCATCAAAACAGTCTGCTTGAGGAATCTCAAGTTGTTCGTCGCTCATCGTTAAGCTCATTATACGAGAAGGGGAAGCACTGTTCTCCTGAAGAAATGTCTTTTTCCTTATTCTCATCATCAAATCGGTATTCTGGTCGCATAAGCTCATGAATCTTTCATTTGAACGGAATCATATTATTGTTATTTATAAACTGTACATGTTTATCATCTAATCCGATCATTATTATGTTTCAATACAGGTTACAACTTCAATTAAAGTTAAAGATTCTGTTCGCTCTATCATTACAAAACACTGCTTAGCTATCCAAATCCTCACTTCTCATGTTTTGGCTTCGGAGCACGCTTGACCTGATGAAAAGCATCTCCAATATGACACGTGTTGCTCATTGAATGGGCTAATGTGAAAATGACGTGATACCACTAGTGTATATAATATTTTCTTCTTTGTGTCACCTTCAGTTCCCCAGTGCCTTCCAACGAGCCGTGTTGCAAAATATTTTCTCCTTTGTGTCACCTTCAGTTCCCCAGTGCCTTCCAACGAGCCGTGTAGCAAAATATTCAACATGGCTTTCGTGCTTCTTGCATCATGTTAGTTCATAAGGATCGATTGTTTTCCAAGACAACTCCTTCATCCTCCCACGACTACCAAAGCATTGGTCGGTGACTTCTCTAATCCGTCCCTACCGCTCTTCTTTCCAGTCTTCGAGGCCACGCCTCTTCTTTTCAGGGTCAATGTGAAACGCGCTGGTGGCTTCTAGCTGTTCAAAATATTGATTTCTACCTGAAATGTTCACAAGAAGAGCAGCATGAGTTTGGCTTTGGGAGTAACATGCATATGTTGATAAGGAAAACTGTAATAAGATGAAACGGGGTAGATCTATTTGAGTAGGATGTGTTAGCTATATGCCCTAAAGCAACTATGTAATAGTTATATATTAGGGATTATTTATTGGCAAAGAATTATTCATTCATTGTCCCATGAATGAGTCCATAAGATTAGTTAGGACTAAACCTATTCTCAAGGGGTTAAGAATATGTATGACAAGTTTGCAATTATACTGAATCTTTAAATAGTTCCCAGTCGATAAATCATTGAGAGGATATTGATAATCCTGTTGAAGTCGGTGTATTCTCAAGTTTCACCATTCAGTATTGGATACCCGAGGGGATGATGAGTTACAAGTCATTGGGTATTGTCATATGCAAGTGAGAACACAGGTGCTTGTCTCAGACAAGTTCATTGAACCTGACGTACATAGAACGAATGGCAACATGGAAGCTTTTAGCGGGGTCAATGACTAATCGTTCATGCTTTGATCTTGTATAATCCTTAGACCTGAGATACGGTGTTGACTTGTATGTTGGATGACTAGGTTCATGGGTGCGCATATTGGCGGCTCATTGATCCGTCTCTGTACTTGATGGTCATAGTTTGTTCATAGATGAAGTTACATGTGTACGCAATATGAAATCTGTCTCCTTGTTACATGCAAGGTACAATAATGATGTCTTATGCGATCTAATTATAACACCACATTCAAATCCTCGGTCGGGGTTATAACCGAGAATGAATTGTTTGTCTCGTATAAAATGCAGGTCAATTAGTTTTTTGTATATGATCGAATTTGTGACTTAACAAATATTCCATGGTCTTTGTTCGATCAGGATATTGTAAGACAGAGGGATTGAATTACATTGTAACCAAAGCCGACAGGTTCATTATATCCTTAAAGCATTCATACTGTTTTGGTAGCCACGACGTATTGTTATATGTCAATCATGGCTTGTAGGACCTAGAGATTGATTGGGATAGTCAATTCTCTTGAGAGTATTAATGTGCTAGTGCAGGTCTTATTACTAGCTCAGTGATGAACTTATGGATGTCACGCACCATAACCAATTCACTCAATTGGACATAGCCCCCTCACGAGAGCTGTTCTCTCACTCATCTAGCTTCTAGAGGAAGTAATCAATAACTTCTTTGAGAGATTGAAGACGAGCTTCTTGAAGAAGTAATCATGTAACTTCTTTGAGTGGTTATAGAACTACTTCTAGAGGAAGTCAAATGTTGACTTCACTAGGACATTATATAAAGAGTAGAGAGAGAGAGGGTGAGTCGGCTAGAGAGAGAGAGAGAGAGAAAAAGAGAGAATTACATGGTTAGCAATAGTTGCTAACCACATGCACATAATTGTCTCCACGAGATTGCTAGCATAATCATAGTGGTGATTACCTGCGAGCTCTTTTTTCGTTCGAGGTGTGTTGGTGGTGTGTTTGAACTAGAGGTTCGACGTTTGTGGGGCTCGAACTGAAGAACATTTGAATCAAGTTGTTTAAAATGGGTTTCAAAAGGTAATCTGTATAACTCCCTTTGATATTTTGATTTTTGATTAAAATGCACGAACAATGCCTTTGGAGATACATGTATAGCAGAATTTTATCTTTACTTTTGTTGCTTTTATATTTATTTTGCATATACATGTTCCGTAAAACCCCAACAGGACATTACCCTTAAATTTCCAGCTTTTGATTCTTTTTTTTTTTTTTTTTAATCAGTAAAAAGAGGATCAGCTTGATTTTAAGTTTCAAAAGTCGTGTGTGGAACTATAAGAACAAATAAACATATAGAAAATATGACGACTTAGGATATCTAAATCTCTCGCTAGTTTCTTTCTTCGAGTAACTCAGGCCAATGAAAACAGCATCAAAGACAAATATCCTACCTTTAGTCTTGTTTTTCCATCGTATATGTCTCTCTGCGTAGCTTTCAGCACATCATCATAGAAGTATGTCCTGATTTCTCTGGAGTGAGGATTGTTATTCAACCTTGCAGGTATTACCCGCCATTTCCCCTGTAGAATGCTAAAGAAAAATAAGGCAAGAATATAGCACAAATATTAATCAAAACTCTGCAAATCCACAATGCAGCTTTCAAACTAGGAACAAGGTAAACATTATAGGCTTACAAGACATTGGGATTTAGAAACTCGACATTTATGAACATCAACCCTTTTCTTTGATAGTTACCTCACAAAAGGACTCGTCTCAACAAAGATAATTATTGTCCTACAATACATTCCTTATCAGTCTTTCCACAGTACTTCCTTCAGTTAAGCAAAACTAGTCCTTTACATTGTGCTTCTAGACGATTCCATGAGAAGTAACTCATCCTTCAAATCATTTAAAGTTGGCTATACTTTCGTAAGCCTTGCTACTTGCTAATTCTACATCAACACATCCTTTCAGTCAATGAGTGGAAGTCACTATCCTTCATTTCTTTCTAAAAAATTGGTGGCCTCCCACTTCAAGGAAAAGAAAAAGAAACTCATGATTGAAGTATCAAAGTAGAGTGATCCCAATTGCACTTCGGAGGATGTTACTCATACCTAGTTTTGTTGTTTTTGCTTTATCTTTTTGGACCCTTGATGGCAGTGAGTCTACTTCACTGAAAACCACATCTTTGGGGCGATTTCCATCATTCTGCACTCTCCAAAATGCAATCCATGATAGGTTGTTACCAATTGCCATACAATTCTTAATGAGAAGTGAAGGAAAGAGTCAGTTGGGAGCAAGTGAGGACATTATTCATTACGCTCAAGTAAGTCGATAATATAACCTGACCATTTTGCCTGTGTATTTCCAAGCGTGACTTCACCTAATACAAAAATCAAAAGTGAAATTACACAACGGTAATGTTGCTAGACGACCAAAAGTAGCTAATCAGGCCTATGCACTAATAAGAAAGTGACAGTTTTCAAGAAGCATGAGTAGGCATATGTGTCATAGACTCCTAGTGACCAACATATGTTAATGCTTGCCATGCGGATATTCCGATTGTGCTGTGATTCTGGTGCGAGCTAGAGATAACGTTTAATTTTGATGCGAACTGAAAGAGCTAGCAGCGGACTGGATCAACACCAATCAACATAAACCTAAGTTCAATATGGGATATAGAAAATGAAAAATTCAGGTGGAAAAAGATGACGTAATAAATGAAAATATTTTGAGTGGAAAATGATTAAATTTGACCTAATTATTTTACGAAAGGGAAAGGTGACAAAAAGAAAAAAAAATTATCGACCTTTTCCTCTCCTCTTGCATTACGAAATTTAAATTTTTGATATCAAGTATTTTGGCCTAATATGAAAAATACAAATTAAAGAAAAGAATTCGAAAACTCGAATTTAAGTTCGGTTCACGAAAGTTATTTTCTTGTTTGATTTCAAAGTAAAGTAAACTGAAATTTTCTGACCAAAAAGAAACGGAAACTGAAATCCCTTTTCATTTTTCCGAAGTTTTCCACCTATGGAGAACTTCTCCGATTTTTCCCCTGAAGCATCGCGTCAACTTCCAGGCCAGATGGACCACCAAAAAAAAAAAAGACTTCCAGGCCAGCGTCTCCATTCCTTGAACTAATTTAGAGACAAAAGTACAACAGCGGGCTATCCAGAAAAATCGTCTTACCAAATTTACGAAATGCTGATGAAATTGGCAATACATCTCGGCGAAGAATAGCGTGACCTGCTTCTATCTAACTTCGGAAGGAAACGCGGATCATTCCGACATCGTAGCTGAAGTGCTCGACTCGTCGAAGCATTATTTTCATCGACCAATTGCTTCTCTACCGCAGCGGTGCAATGAACATAGGAGATTCCAATAAGTTGCATCGCTGAGCGCCTTTTTAGAATCTAGACGCCTTGGAGAGTCCTGGAGCTCTGTGATCTCCACAAGTTGATGCGAAATTCAAGCCCATCGTTCCATTAGATCTTCGGAGTTTGACAGATGTGGACAATTTGCTGAGGCCTTGCAGTTGATCCCTCATTTGGACACATGTCCGACTTTCTCTAGGCCCTGGACATCACGAAGCTTCGAACATCGCTTAATGAACAATATTTGCAGGTTGTTGAAGCACGAGAGGTCTGGTAATGCTTCAATGAATGTGCAACCCTCGATATTCAGGAATTCCAATTTTTTCAACCTCTGGAGACCTCTAATTTCAACTAGATTGTGGCAATTGTTAGCATGTAATCGATGCAGATGTGTTAATTGCGAAAGGTCTGGTCTTATAAGGTACTTACAGCAAATTATATTTAGCATTTCCAAGTTTTTCAATCTGCCAAGGTCTTGAACTTGAAATAGATCATCATTCACTGAGGAAGAACTTATATCCAAGGATCTCAAGGACTTCACATGTTCAAGGCCATCAAATTTGGATAACTTCCTGTTGCTAGATACACTCAGTTGTACTAAGGATTTTAATGCTTCCAAACCCTTGATTTCTCTCAGTTTACGGCAGTTTCGGATATCTAATTGTGATAGCAATTCTGAACCCGACAAATTTGGCAACTCTTTCAACTTATCACAGCCGGAGACATAAAGCTTCAATAAAGCCAAGGGAAGCTTTGGTATGGATTCCAGCAATTTGCATTCGTAAATAGCGAGCTCTTTTAGATGGATTAGGTGAAAAAGTTGAGGCAATGTGCATCGCCGACAGGTGACTTCCAAAGCTACTAAATAGCTAGGAAGCTTTGGTAGTGATTGAAGTTCTTTGCAATCAGTTAACTGAAGGTGTTGCAAAGAAAGCAACTCACTCATGCTTTCTCGCAGTGATTTAAACATCTTGCAGCCGCGTAAGTCAAGTTTTTCAAGACGAGAAAGCTTATTGAATGTGTCGGAGAAGCCAGAAATGCTCGTCCAACTTAATACAAGGATCTTCAATGAAGATAACCCATCTATGAGAATTTCCCCTTTTAGACTTGTGCTGTGCGAGGCATGAAATTCTTCTAGGTTGCCCAACTTGCCCATAGTACTTGGTAAATTTCTCAATTTACTTACAGTAATATCCAAAATTTTCAAGTTCTTCAAATCTCCAATGGATTCAGGTAATTCCTGAATGCTCGTAGATGGCAATATTGATTTCCCAACTGGTACAAGGGGGAAGCCATTGCTATTAACTTTCATCATGGTCAACTTATGAGACTTTTCCCTCCCTCCGCCTAATGACAGGTGTTGTAATTTCACAAGGGATCCGATGTTGTTTGGAAGTCTATCTAAATTGATGCACCCACTCAAGTCAAGGTCCAACAAATTTACGAGATTGCTAATTGAGTCGGGAAGTCCAAGTAATGATTTGCAACCATGGACGTGGAGTATCTCCAACTTCTTCAAAGAACCTATACATGGAGGAATTTCCTCTATAGCGGTTCTGCCTATGTTTAGTTCCTTCAGTTCTTCCAATTTGCCCATTTCTCGAGGTAGCACTCGGAGTTTCACACATTGTGAAAAGTCCAAAGAAATGAGGGCCCTAACTTCTCCCATAGAATGGTGAATTTGCTCCAGATCACAACAGCTTTTAAGGATTAATATCTCTAAATTTTGGAAGGCCGAGAGATCAGGAGTAATTTTTAAACACTTACAACCTTCAAGATTTAGAACTTTCAATTCCTTCACCACCTACAAAGCAAAATGACTGGTGAATTTTTGCTAAGAGTAAGCCATTAAAAACAAGAGACAAGACAACATGCTCTCCATCTAACCTTGAAATGACTCCAACCTTCCCAGAGCTCTGAAATTTTACTCCACGATAAATCAAGTATGACTAATTTCTCTGGGTGAAATCTAGTAGCCACGGAAGTAGTATGCCAGTTCCACACAAGCCAACGTAACTTAGGAAGAAAGTTTTTGGAATCTCCAATTATATTTCCAGCACCCACTTGAAGGAACCTTAAGTTCGGTAGTTTTTCAAATTGTTCGGTTGTGAATTTTGTGTTTGAGTTGCAATCGTCGAGACGAAGGGCCTGAACGTGAAGTTTTTCAATTCCCTGCACACATGTTGCACCAAATCAGCTAACAATGGACTGATATCACTTTGCCTTCGTTCTATAGTGGCGAAGTTGACTCTTAGGTCAGACTAGATTTTATCATATTCGCAAATAATTTTTTTTGGTTAATGAATAATATCATGTAATTTTCCTCTCTAGAGTTATTGCGAAACATTTTATATATTCGTCTTCATACCTTCCCTTCGTTAGTTTACGCTATTTCTCACTTCTTCTTCTCTTATCCAATTAAAGAATCAGTGTAATAGGTCATTTCAAGGGAAAAAAAGCACGATGGCTCGGATGATAATTTAGAATGAGTTCATACTAACACCAAGTGCATAAGTAACCACTAATGAGTAGGGAGTTTATCGTTTAAACCCAAAGGTTTTCTTTCCTTAGCTTGATAGGAAGTCTACCATGTATAGATGCTATGAACATTTCATCCTAATCACATCAAGGAAATAATATAAGGAGAATAATCTCGGCTGTGAGGTCTAAAATTGATTCCAATTGAAAGAATTTGTGTAAAAATGAGAGTAGAACAACAAATAGAGATAACAATTACCTTATTTCTTTGAAGTATTTCCAAGGCTTCCTCATGGAACCACACCCTACTTCGATTCATAGGTGCATTGTAATCTTCTTGACGAACAATTTCCCTACCAAGATCTCTCAGTTGGTCATGCATCTTCAACTCATGATTATCTCCAATTTTTATTAGTGACATAAACCTCAATATTTCAATCCCCATTTTTGGATAAAAATCACTGGCATCCCACATATAGGATGCAATTCTTAAATCAGTTCCAATAAAGAAACAAGCAATATCCAAAAATATCTGCCGTTCCTCATAGTTCAATGCGTCATAACTTATCCTCAGTTTCTCTTGCACTTCCTTATGCGGTACTTTATTTAATCTTTTCAATGTGTCTTGCCAGAATGATTTGTTTTTCCCACACAAAAACGAACCTACAACCTCGAGCGATAAGGGAAGCCCTCCGGTAGTGAATACCACATCACGAGACAAAGACTCAAATTCGTAAGGAGGAGAGTCCCTCCGAAAAGCATGTCTACTAAACAAGATCAAAGATTGATCCTTAGCCATTGCATTGAGTTCGTATTGGCAGTTCACCTTAGCATCATTGAGAACGGACTTTATTCTTGTGGTAATGATTATCCTACTTCCCCTCTCAAACCAGTCATGTTTCCCAATTAAAGCTTTTAGTTGATCATGGTTGTCCACATCATCTAAAAGGATTAGGACTTTCTTATGTTCAAATCTAGATTCCATGATCCTAATTCCTTCATCCTTGTTCGACACTCTATCCTTTGTTCCCAATATATCCCATATTAATTGCTCCTGCAAACATGAAATGCCCATGCGCTGCGAGGATTCTCGAATGTCTGCAATGAAACTACGATGCTGAAATTGGTTGGAGAGCTTATTGTAAACAACCTTGGCTGAAGTTGTCTTACCAATACCCCCCATTCCATGGATGCCAACAATTTGGGTAGCATTGGGGTTATCATCTAGCAATCTCAAAATATCTGCCACAGTATTATCAATTCCGACAAGTTGTTCGGTAACAACTAGCTGAAAGGCCTCTTTTAACTTGCTCAAAACTGTTATGACGACCATTTTCACCAACTCTCCTTCGCGGCTGTTTATGAAGCATTCGAGCTCAAATGCATTAGAAGAACAATCATATCCTGTTATATCTCATTATCACCACCCTACAGCTTATAAGAGTAAAAGAAACAAGCACAAGTTGTGGAACACAAGATAGAATAGCCTCCTCTACAAGCAATATCCAGTTGAAAGAAATTAAATAAAGTTTCTATGGAAATTGAAATACCCGTCAGCAATTCTCTCCGATTCATATCCCTTTAACGAAGCCACTTCTTGGAGCGCTTGTTTCCATTTGGCGATGTCTTCCTTAGCATACTTCCCACTCAAATGGGAGAAAACCTCTCCGAAGCTCCCTTTCTGGTATCGCACATCGGCTGGTTCAACCCGGTAAAATATGGGCAAGACAATGTGCCTAGCGCTCATCATGCACTCAGTCATTTGAACGAGCTCTTGAAGGCACCATTTACTCGAAGCGTAATTTTGAGAGAGAATTGGAATGGAGATCTTACTATTCTTAATTGCTTGGAGAAGGTTGGTGCCAACCTTCTCACCTTCGCAAAGCTCATCGTCATCTTTGAACACATGGATTCCAGCATTGACGAGGCCGTTGTAGAGGTGATCCGCGAAGGTTTTGCGAGTATCCATACCTCTAAAGCTCAAGAACACGTCGTAGTTGTTACTTCCTTTTGGAGCGGCGGATGAGCTAGATGCACTGGTATCATCTGCTTTTTGGTTGATCTCTTTGTTGCTCTGGACAAAAATGGGTGCGACCTCACGCTTCATTTTTTACTCCAACAACTCTTGAACCGAGTCTCTCTCTTTGAATGAAAGATTAAAATGCCTAATTTCGGGCTCTGCTTAAGAAGGTGACCATGCGGAGCTGAGTTTTTGACGATTTCTACTTTAAGATGCACATAGATCAAGAGGGGGGAAAAGAAGACAAATGAATAAAGAATGACCGAGAGTTATTCGTTGCGTGAAGAGGCTGGACTGGCGAAAGGGGCATATGCTTTTGCTTTTTTGAGCCATGATGCCCTTTTCTTTTGGGGTACTGGACCTAGCTGTGGCTGGGGCCCACCACTTCGTCCCGGGATTCGGAGTGGGAAGGGCGGAGCGTCCTGCTCCACCTCAGACTCCACCGACCCTTGGCCCACCTCATCAAATTGCTCTGCTTGAGGAATCTCAAGTTGTTCGTTGCTTGTCATTAAGCTCATCAGATGAGAAGGGGAAGCAATGTTCTGCTGATGAAATGCCTTTTTTCGTTCTTATAATCAAATCGGTATTCTCATCATATAAGCTCACGACTCTTTAATTGAACGGAATCATATGATTATCATTAATAAATTGTGCATGTTGATCATCTAATATGCTGCTTATTGTGCTTCAATGTTGGTTTACAACTTCAATCAAGGCTAAGGACTCTGTTCCTTATATCATTACAGGACACTGTTCGGCTGGATCCAAATCTTCCCTTCTCACTTGATGAAGAGCAACACCCCCTCATGTGACACGTGTCACTCATTGAATGAATGAAAATGATGTGACGCCACTTGCATATACCATTTTTTTTCCTTGGTATTTGTTGAAGCCTAAATTTAGATTTTTTAGTCAGAATTTAATTGCGTCAGAAATTAGGAATTAATTTTTAAAGCCTGAATAAAAAAAATAATTTTTACTAAATTGCATGGCATATAGGCATTAGGAATATTTGCATTACTCATGGTAATTATTAAAATTTTCAAAAAAATCATCAATGAAAAAATTTATTTTTAAGGATTATTATTACTGTTTAAAAAAGGGGGCGGACCGAATAGGGCCGGGTCCCAGCCCTCCTTCTCTCCTTTTCCCCCCGGCACAGGCCGGCCCACCGTCCCTCTTCCCCAGGCCCGGCTTTTTATTTTTTATTTTATTTATTTATCTTCCTCTTGTTTCTCCCCGCCTGGGCCCAGGCCCAGCCTCCTTCTCCTTTCCCCCAGCCCGGCCTCGTTCTCCCTTCTTCTTCTCTCCTCCGCGGCTCGCGTTTTGGGCGCTGGCTCCAAGACAAAAACGGGGGACGCGCGACGAAGGACGAAGGACGTACCAGGACGGCAGCCGCGGAGAATGTCGCGCGCCCGACGCTCGGCAACGACGACCTGCGGGCTGGCAACACAGATGGCGGCGTCCTTGGAGAGAGAGAGAGAGAGAGAGAGAGAGAGAGAGAGAGAGAGAGAGACGAAGAGATAAAATGGGAGAGGCAGCTCATTCGAGGAGAGGGTTGTTTTTTTGCTTGTTCGGCTGTGAGAGAGCTTTAGAGAGAGAGAGAGAGAGAGAGAGAGAGAGAGAGAGAGAGAGAGCGCGAAGCCAAGAGAGTGGTCCGCCGTCGCCGGAGGCCCGACCATCAGTCGCCGTCCATTGCTATACCTCATCCGAACAAGTTAGGCCTCCCGAGCTGGCAGGTGCCCTGTTTTTCGGAAGCATGGAGTCGGAGCTTGCGGCCGGCCAGTTCGCCCGAGCTCCGGTCTCGTTTGTCCTTCATTGATGCTACTGTGTGTTCTGGTCTGCTGTGTTAGGGACGTAGGTCCGTCTTGATTAGAAATTGTAATTATTTATATGGTTGTAGAGTAATATCAACTTTTTATTTTTTATTTTTTATGATATCATTTTGCCGATAATTTTATTGTTTTTATGTGTGTCAATATAACAAAACGTAATATCACTTACTTTTGTATTCCAAGTTGAGTTTGGTTGTTTTTTTTTGGTAAAGCAAGTTGAGTTTGGTTGTTGATATATATATATATATATATATATATATATATATATATATATATATATATTTTGACAAACGTTCCAAAATTATTCTTCCAATGCTAATCATGTTATAGCTTTCTAAAAGCTTATTTTTTAACCTTAAATCGGCCATGATCATTGATAAATTCTTCCTATAACTTTTTTTGTATCTATAAATAATTTATAACTAACTGTATTAATAATACGTTCTTTTGTCGCATCATGTATGATCCACATGAGAAATTATCACTGTCTTTTTTCATATTTTTCTTCTAAAATTAATAAATACCAGTCGTTTAACAACACTCAAAGTCTAGTATATAATAATCAAACCATGCTAAGTACACTTTAAAGAAAATATGTGATCTTAACACGTGCTACGCATATGACTAGTCTATTGAAAGGTAATTCAGGCCTCCAAAGAGGTGGTGGAAGATGTTGATGGAAGTTTATCTCAATTGAAAAATGAGATAAAATGAAGATATTAATTTACTGTGACAAAATCATGGCACATCAATAAGATGAAATCCTGTTTGATCAACTTGAATCTTGTGCAATGAGTTTAGGCTGGTAAAATGGCACTCTTAGCTTAATGCATAAATTAAGCGATCCATGTCTTGAACCGTATATATTTTAAGCAAATTCAGCAGATGAAGAACATGCAATGCTTATATTTTAAGCATTTTGTTAAGAAGGGACTTGACAAATAATTAAATAAGGAGTAGGACTGACTGTCCCTCTTGATATTCACAATTAACACTTTAAAAATTGAAATTTTCTTCATTAATTTTGCTTAATGAGTGCTTTAAAGACACTCGCTAACAAGGTCCATATTATAAAGAAACAATGCGCACATAAATCACACTTGCATTAATTCTAACATGCTCATCGGAGAGACATGTGAATTGGTATGCTATGTACTGTGCATATGGAACCATGTTGCGGTTAGCATCAAGAGAATTTTTGTACCAACCGTTGTCTCGTAATTTATAACAGCACAAAATCATTCAACCCGATTATTCGGACATCTATTTAAAGATACTCTATACACAAAGAGTGGAATTCAATGGGCGATCTTATAGATTCATCGGGGCGGAGAAGTAAAGCCGTACTTTATGCGCAGCTTCCTGTCTACTGCAGTATACGGCTCAAGAAACTGCTACACACAGTTTAAGGTTTTGATATTTAGAAAAGCTCAAGATTAACGAATGGCAAATCGCACGTAGTGATTGGTTCTTACCATATTCTGGATGTGTTCTTGACTTGATTTCTGCAAGTGATTTACAAAACCATAAGATATGATCAATAAGTCAAGATGAGACTGGGAAGACAAAGGGAAGGAGAAGATTCAAGACAATACTAACCTCGGTTTCCCAAGGAAGGCATCGTTGACTTCATCACTACTTGGTCTTCCATCGAATGTTGAAAGCAAGATATACTCCTCCTTCCCAAATGGCTGATCGACTCATTTGTACAATTCAAAGGGTAGGGGTAGGACATCCTGCAATGAAGAATTCATATGTCATTCGAATTCATATGTCATTCCACTTCATTGAAAACTGCAGCAACTCCAATTTTGATTTACGCAGAGATGAAGCTCTTTGAAGCTGAGAGATATTGATGAAACTGAAATATGAAGCAAAAGCACAAGCATTTGCCTCTCGACACATATCAATGATATATGACATAAGTTCATCTGATTCTTGCCTCAGTGAAACAAGAATCGACGATTCTTACTTCCAACATACTGTGCGTTCAGGCTCAGCTACCAGGCAAACCAATAGACCTTTGAAGTTAGCCAACAATCTCCTTGAAAGAACAGATAAACAATATCTGGAGAGTACCAATGTCTTGACATCTACACCATTGATGGATAAGATAATGTTTCGCACATCATCGAGAATCACCTTTTCATGCATCCAGAAGGAAATGCATACTTCCACACGCAACTTTCATTCTGAGAAAGCCTAGCAATTCTTCTGCGTTGTCCTTTTTCTTCAGCTAGGCAAGGGGATGGAGAAAGCAGAAAAGGGAAGACCTCCGGTGGTAAGGACGGGGCACCCCAAAAGGCCAAATCTTGATTGATTCTAGCTTTATTGTATGCAAATTCAATCATTCATTGTGCTCAAACAGTACTTTTGCACGGCCAGGGCTCTTTAATATGAGGTATGTGTCAGAGAGAGGGGAAATTTACCTGAGAGCATCCATAATTGGGTATTGAGTTCCTGCATAATAGAGAAGCCGGAAAAAATAGCAATTCTCAAATGATGCAGCATACTCCAGTCTCTTGTTTCGTCCCATAGTCTTCAAAACAAGTTTCAAGATAAAGAGAATCAGTTCAAATCTATATCCATTTTGTTTCCCCATATTAACATTGTACTTACTTGCATGATACCACTGGAACTTGGTAAATCCCGGAGAAAAAGAGCCATGCTCATGAGAAAGAGGCAAAACATTTGTTGCAGACTCTGCTAAAACACTGGATGCAGGTCTGCAGACAAAATGTTAAGCGATGGATTAAGAATGGTAATAACATGCAAGCATTACTCTGAAGAAATTGCTCAGTTTCTTGGGGTCATTTTATACAAGATTTTGGCTGATTTTTGTTTAAAGAATAGCTTACCTCTGTGACTCTGTAAAACAAGGAAACATGACTGAGAGATGATTACTACTAGTCTGTTTTTGTACTGATCAAATAATGACCAGCTGCTGGATATGGCTGCAGCCTCACTTGTAGGACATTATCTGACAGAAACGTGGATATTTATCAACATTCATTAGCTAAATATCTCACTAAGTGCAATTAGAGTCATAACCCAAGCAATGAAAGTGTTCAACTCAACAGAAAATTTCGGGACAAACCTTAAGCCTAGGATTGATGAGGATGACTGGACGCATACCAGCAGATTCAGTCATTCCCCTGAGATCCTGCAATCTCAAAATCAAGTGGTGCTTAACCATATAGTTGCAGCATATGTCATAAAATGGACATAATTGTGAAAGGATTAAGGAAACACTTGCTATCAAGCTCTTACATCGATGATACAGTTACCCACAGCATTTTGAGGACCACTAAGATAAAAATGTCATCTTGCTCGTCAACCTAGATTTAAGGCTTAGTAAAGTTACACATTGTGAAATGATTGCCCAATGAAATGGCTCTTAAAAGCGACATAAGCTAATGATAGAAATGCTGCTATGGATCAGAGGTGGAATAGCAATTTAACATCCAATGCATCTAATGCAACGACCATCTGAGCATAGGAGATTGATATATGAGCCCTCTCACTATCATAAACATTTAAATTTTAAGGCCCCATGAGTCAAAAAAGGAAGAGAACACAAGGTTGAAAGTTGAAAGTATGCACTAATCACATGTTGGGCAAATTTCTGCATGGGGTTGGAAGTCCCACACCATGTATACTTGCATTCTTTAGAGTCTACATATTTGGATCTCTGCAAGTATTATGACAACAACCACCTTGTCCGCCAATGACCAAAGAGAGAAGTAGTCAATGGTATGATCATCTATTTTAGATAAACTCAATTTCCCCGACCATATACCTATAGATCCAATCTTGACAAAGGTTCCTAATGCACCATGATCTCCCCAATCTATAAACTCCAATATCTTGCGACTACCAGCAAGCTGCAGTGGCATTTCATTAAGAGCACCTTCTCCCATGGACGCTTGAACACAAACCTGCATGAGATGATTTTCTAACAAATATGAATATAAACGGGTAACCAACACCAAATCTTACTACAGGAGAGGCAAAAGAACTAAGTCAGATTTACCTTAACACGTTTTCCATCAATGAAAGAGCAATAACTCTGACAAGTTCCATCAGAGTACCTATTCTATAAACATCCTGTCCAGATTGCATCACTAAAATATGGTTAAATTCCTATTATCTGTTTGACGAAGGACCAAATGTTCTCATATAATCATCTTACCATTTCTGGGTTTAGCTCTGGGCTATTGATTTCTACCTGAAATGTTCACGAGAAGAGCAGCATGAGTTTGGCTTTGGGAGTAACATGCATATGTTGATGAGGAAAACTGTAATAAGATGAAACAGGGTAAATCTGTTCGAGTAGGAAGTTCCCCTTAAATTTCCAGCTTTGGATTCTTTCTTCATCAGTAAAAAGAGGATCAGCTTGATTTTAAGTTTTTGGAAGTCATGATTGTGGAACTATAAAAACAAATAAACATATAGACTTAGGATATCTAAATCTCTCGTTAGTATCTTTCTTCAAGTAATTCAGACCAATGAAAACACTATCAAAGACGAATATCCTACCTTCAGTCTTGTTTTTCCATCATATATGGCTCTCTGCGTAGCTTGAAGCACATCGTCATAGAAATATGTCCTGATTCCTCTAGAGTAAGGAATATTATTTAACCTAGTAGGTATTCCCTGCCATTTACCCTATAGAATGCTAAAGCAAAATAAGGCAAGAATATAGCGCAGATATTAATGAAAACTCTGCAGATCCATGATGTAGCTTTCAAACTAGGGACAAGGATAAATGTATAGTATGCTGAAGTACCTCTTTTTTAGTTGCCTGATTTGATGGCTGTGAGATCAGATACAGGGTTCCCTGAAAGAAATGTCACAGGCTTACAAGACATTGGGATTAAGAAAATCGACATTCATGAACATCAACCCTTTTCTTTGGATAGAAACCTCACAAAAGGACTTGTCTCATCCAAGATAATAATTGTCCTACAATACATTCCTTACCAGTCTTTCGACAGTATTCCTTCAGTTAAGCAAAACTAATGCTTTGAATTGTGTTTCTAGAATTCCATGAGAAGTAACTCATCTTCGAATCATTTAAAGTTGGCTGTACTTTCCGAAGCTTTGCTACTTAGTTGCTATTGCTAATTCTACATCAACACATCCTTTCAGTCAATGAGTGGAAGTCAGTATCCTTCATTTCCCTCTAAAAATTGGTGGCCTCACACTTCTAGGAAAAGAAAAATAGACTCACGATTGAAGTATCAAAGGAGAGCGATCCCAATTGCACTTCGGATGATATTACTCATACCTAGTTTTGTTGTTTTTGCTTTATCTTTTTGGATCCTTGACGGCAGTGAGTCTACTTCACTGAAAACCACATCTTCGGGCGATTTCCATCAATCTGCACTCTCCAAAATGCAATTCATCACAGGCTGTTACCAATTGCCATACAATTCTTAATGAGAAGTGGAAGAAAGGGTCAGTTGAGAGCAAGGGAGGACCTTATTCAGTATACTCAAATAAGTCGATAATATAGCCTGACCATTTTGCTTGTATATTCCAAATGTGACTTCACCTAATGCGGAAATCAAAAGTAAAATTACACAAAGGAAATGTTGGTAGACAACCAAAGGTAGCTAATCAGGCCTATGTACTAATTAGAAAGTGACAATTTTCAGGAAGCATAAGCAAGCATATATGTCATAGACTTCTAGTCACCAATAGATGTTAATGTTTCTCATGCAGATATTTTGATTGTGCTGTGATTCTGGTGCAAGTTGAAGATAACGTTTGATTCCGATGGAAATTGGAATAGCTAACAGTGGACTAGGTCAATACTAATAAGCACAAACCTAAGTTCAATATGGGATATAGAAAAAGAAAAATTATGGTGGAAAATGATGACATATTAAGTGAAAATATTTTGATTGGAAAATGATTAAATTCGACCTAATTATTTTATGAAATGGAAAGAAGAGAAAAAGAAATTATCGATCTTTTCCTCTCCTCTTTCATCAGGAAATTTAAAATTTTGGATATTAAGTATTTTGGCCCAATGTAAAAGATACAAATTAAAGAAAATAACTAGAAAATCCGAATTTAAGTTGTAAGGGCCTTTTGGTCCACGAAAATTATTTTCATGTTCGATTTCAACGTAAAGGAAACTGAAATTTTCTGACCCAAAAAAAAAGAAAAAAGAAAAAAAGAATCTGAACTCCCTTATCATTTTTACGATTTTTTTTCACCTGTGGAGAACTTCTTTGATTTTTCCCCTGAAGCATCGCGTCAACTTCCACGCCAGATCGACCACCAAAAAAAAAAAAAAAAAAATCCAGGCCAGCGTCTCCATTCCTCGAACTTATTCAGAGACAAAAGTACAACAGCAGGCTATCAAGAAAAATCGTCTTACCAAATTTATGAAATGCTGATGAAATTGGCAATACATCTCGACAAAGATTAGCGTGACCTGCTTCTATCTAACTTCGAAAGGAAAGGCGAGTCGTTCCGACATCGTCGCCGAAGTGCTTGACTTGTCGAAGCATTATTTTCATCAATCAATTGCTTCTCTGCCGCAGCGATGCAATGAACATACGAGATTCCACTGAGTTGCATCGCTGAACGTCTTTTAGAGTCTAGACGCCTTGGAGTCCTGGAGCTCTGTGACCTCCACAAGTTCATGCGAAATTCAACCCCATCGTTCCGTTGGATTTTCGAAATTCGATAGTTGTGGACGGTTTGCTGAGGCCTTGCAGTTGAATCCCTCATTTTAACACATATCCGACTTTCTCTAGGCCTTGAACATCACGAAGCTTCGAACATCCCAAAATCTCCAAATAGGTCAGGTTATTAAAGCACGAGAGGTCTGGTAATGTTTCAATGGATGTGCAGCTCTGGATAATCAGGAATTCCAATGTTTTCAACCTCTCAAGGCCTTTAATTTCAACTATATTGTGGCAATGATAAGCGTCTAATCGCTTCAGATGTGTCAATTGCGAAAGGTCTGGTCTTATAAGGTTTTCACAACCACTTACATCCAGCTCTTCCAAGTTTTTCAATCTGTCAAGGCCTCGAACTAGATCATCATTCACTAAGGAAGAACTCATATTCAAGTATCTCAAGGTCTCTGCATGTTCAAGGCCGTCGAATTTGGATAAGTTCTTGCTTCCAAGAACACTCAGATGTACTAAGAATTTTAATGCTTCTAGACCATTGATTTCTGTCAGCTCTCGGCAGTTTTTGATATTTAACTGTGACAGCAATTTCGGACTAGACAAATTTGGCAACCCTTTCAACTTATTACAGCCGTGGACAAAAAGCTTCGATATTGCTGAGGGAAGCTCAGGCATGGATTCTAACAATTTGCAATCGTAAACAGTAAGCTCTTTTAGATGGATTAGGTGAGAAAGTTGAGGCAATGCGTGATGTTGACAAGTGACTTCTAGAACTGTTAAACCACCGGGAAGTTCTGGTAATGACTGAAGTTCGTAACAACCAATCAACTGAAGGTGTTGCAGATAAGGCATCTTACTCATGCTTTTCGGTAGAGATTGAAGCATCTTGCATCCGCATAAGTCTAGTTTTTCAAGGCAAGAAAGCTTATCGAATGTGTCAGGGAAGCTAGAAACGTTCGTCCCACTTAATACAAGAAACTTAATACAAGAATCTTCAGTGAAGACAACCCATTTATAGGAATTTCCCCTCCTAGACTCCTGCAATGCGAGGCATGCAATTCTTCAAGGTTGCCCAACTTTCCTATTGTACTCGGTAAATTATTCAATTTACTTGTAATATCCAAAATTTTCAAGTTTTTCAAATCTCCAATGGATTCAGGTAATTCTCGAATGCCCTTACATGGCAATTCCTTTATATTCATCCGATTCAATTTCCTAATTGAATAAGGGAAGTGATTTCTCGAAATGTCAATTAGGGTAACCCAAGGAGGTGTATGCTCCTCCTTGCCTAATGATAGGTGTCGCAATTCCACAAGGGATCCAATGCTCTCTGGAACTCCAACTAATGATTTGCAACCACGGGCGTGAAGTATCTCCAACTTCTTCAAAGAACCTATATTGGGAGGAATTTCCTCTGTAGTAGTATTGTCTATGTTTAGTTCCTTCAGTTCTTCCAATTTGCCTATTTCTTTGGGTAGCACTCGGAGTTTCTTACATCCCGAAATGTCCAAAGAAACGAGGCTCTTTAAAGAGCCTATCCATGGAGGAATTTCCTCAATAGCAGTCTTGCTTATGTTTAGTTCCTCAAGTTTTTCCAATTTGCCCATTTCTCTAGGCAGCACTTGGAGATTATGACATTTCCATGAGTCCAAAGAAACAAGGCCTCTGACTTCTCCAATAGAATGGTGAATTTGCTCCAGATCAATACATCCTTCAAGGACCAATATCTCTAAATTTTTTAAGGCGGAGAGATCAGGACTAACCTTTAAGCGATTAGAATGTCGGAGATTTAGAACTTTCAACTCCTTCGCCACCTACAAATAAAATGACTAATGAATTTTTTTTATAAGAGTAAGCCATTAGAAACAAAAGACAACATGCTCTCCTCTGACCTTGAGATGACTCCAACCTTCTGAAAGCTCTAAATTCCATGATAAATCAAGTATGACTAATTTCTCTAGACTAAAACTAGCAGCCCAGGATGCATTCCACTTGCGGCACTCAAGCCATCGCAACTTAGGAAGCAAGCTTTTGGAATCTCCAATTAGTATAGAAAATAAAGGCACTTGAAGGAACCTTAAGTTTGGTAGCGTCTCCAATTGGTCAGTTGTGAATTCATCGAGTAAGCTTACTCCGTCAAGACGAAGGGCCTGAACGTGAAGTTTTTCAATTCCCTGCACAAATGTTGCACCAAATCAGCTAACAATGGATTGATATCATTTTGCCTTCGTTCTATACGGGCGAAGTTGGCACTTAGATCAGACCAAATTATATCATGTGGCTAGGTATTATTTTCTTTTTTGCCCTTAATGAATGATATCATGTAATCTTTCCCTATGAATTTACTGCAAAACACATTAAATATTAATCTTAATGTCTTCCCTTCTTTGGTTTGTGCTATCTCTCCTTTTTTCTTCTCTTATGTGATTAGAGACTCAGTGCAATGTGTCATTTCGGGGAATAAGCACGATGGCTCGACTAACGACTTAGAATTAATTGATACTAACACACACCAAGTGCACAAGTAACCACTAATGAGCTAGGAGTTTAATGTCTAAGCCCAAAACTTTTCTTTCCTTAACTTGTAGGAAATGTTTACCATGTATAGATGCTAAGCAGATTTCATCCTAACCACATCAAGGAAATAATTTAAGGAGAATAATCTTAGCGGTGAGGTCTAAAATTGATTCCAATTAGAGGAATTCGTGTAAGAAAGAGAGTAGTGCAATAATAGAGGAAACAAGTACCTTATTTCTCTGAAGTACTTCCAAGGCTTCCTCATGGAACCACACCCTACTTCGGTTCATAGGCACAATGTAATCTTCTTGACGAACAATTTCCCTACCAAGGTCTCTCAATTGGTCATGCATTTTCAGCTCACGATTATCTCCAATTTTTATTAGCGACATAAGCCTCAATATTTCAATCCCCATTTTTGGAGAAAAACCACAGGCATCCCACATGTAGGATGCAATTCTTAAATCAGTTCCAATAAAGAAACAAGCTATATCCAAAAATATTTGTTGTTCTTCATAGTCCAGTGCGTCATAACTTATCTTCAGCTTCTTATGCACTTCTTTATGTGGTACTTTATTTAACTTTTTCAACGTGTCTCGCCATAACGATTTTTTTTTTCCCACACAAAAATGAGCCTATAACCTCGAGTGATAAAGGAAGCCCTCCGGTAGTGGATACGATATCACGAGACAGAGATTCGAATTCATGTGGAGGAGAGTCCCTCCTAAAAGCATGTCTACTAAACAAGATCAAAGACTGATCCTTAGCCATTCCATTGAGTTCGTGGTAGTTCACATTAGCATCATCGAGAATAGACTTTCTTCTTGTGGTAATGATCATTCTACTTCCCCTCTCAAACCAGTCACCTTTCCCAATTAAAGCTTTTAGTTGATCATGGTTATCCACATCATCTAAAAGAAGTAGGACTTTCTTATGTTTAAATCTGGATTCCATGATCCGAATTCCTTCATCCTCATTTGACACTCTATCCTCTCTTCCTACTATATCCCTTATTAATTGCTCTTGCAAACATGAAATGCCCATGTGCTGTGAGGATTCTCGAATATCTGTAATGAAACTATGATGCTGAAATTGGTTGGAGAGCTTATTGTAAACGACCTTGGCTAAAGTTGTCTTACCAATACCCCCCATTCCATGGATGCCGACAATTTGGGTAGAATGGTGGTTATCATCCAGCAATCTTAGAATATTTGCCACAGTATCATCAATTCCGACAAGTTGTTCAGTAACAACCAGTTGAAAGGCCTCTTTTAACTTGCTCAAAACTGTTTTGACGACCATTCTCACCAATTCTCCTTCACGGCTGTTTATAAGATTCAAGCTAAAATGAATTAGAAGAACAATCATATCCTATTGTATCTTATTATTACCACACTATAGCTTACAAGAGCTAAAAAAGCAAGCACAAGTTGTGAAACACGAGATAGAATAGCTTTCTCTACAAGCAAGATCCAGTTGAAAGAAATTAAATAAGGTTTGTATAGAAATTGAAATACCCCTTAGCAATTTTCTCCGATTCCCATTCATTTAAGGAAGCCACTTCTTGGAGCGCTTCTTTCCATTTGGCAACATCTTCCCTAGAATACTTCCCCCTTAAATGGGAGAAAGCCTCTCGAAAGCTCCCTTTATGGTGTTGTACATCGGCCGGTTCAACCCGGTAAAATATCGGCAGGACAACTTGCCCAGTGTTCTTCATGCACTCAATCATTTGAACGAGCTCTTGAAGGCACCATTTGCTCCAAGCGTAGTTTTGAGAGAGAACTGGGATGGAGATCTTACTATTCTTAATGGCCGCGAGAAGGTTGGTGCCAATCTCCTCACCTTCGCAAAGCTCATCATCGTCTTTGAACACGGAAATTCCAGCATTGACAAGGTTGTTGTAGAGGTGATCCATGAAGGTATTGCGAGTATCTGTACCTCTGAAACTCAAGAACATATCGTAACTGTTACTTCCTTTCGGAGCGGCGGACGAGCTAGCCGCAGCGGTATCATCTGCTTTTTGACCTTTTCATTCAAGCTCGGTTACCTTCAACTTGCGGCTTTCCAACAGAAAAACCAGAGCTAAGTCTCCTCTGTTTTTCTCTGGCTTTTGATTCTGGCTCAATCTATAGTGCTGATCTCTCAGTTTCCTTCTCGTGTTCTCCGAAATTCCATTTTCCATTCTGGAGTTCATCTTCACGGACGTGTTTGTACTTAAGTGTTTCCAAATGGCTGACGTGTTCTCCGAAAATTGCCACGTCAGCCATTTGGCCGGATTTTCGCCGGAGTGGCACTTAAGTGTTCCATTTTACTCCGATATTGGCACTTAAGTGTACCATTTTAAAGTTATGGCACTTAAGTGTCCCTCCGTTCCAAGTTATGGCACTCCAGATGTCCCAACCTCGAACCTGGGTCGATTTTCTTAGCAAAGGTAATAATTGTCCTGCATACATTCCTTACCAGTCTTTTCACAATACTTCCTTTAGTTAAGCAAAACTAATCCTTTACATTGTGCTTCTAGAAGATTCAATGAGAAGTAACTCATCCTTTAAATCATTTAAATTTGGCTATACTTTCCTAAGCTTTGCTACTTGCTAATTCTACATCAACACATCCTTTCGGTCGATGAGTGGAAGTCAATATCCTTCATTTCTTTCGAAAAATCGGTGGCCTCCCACGTCAAGGGAAAGGAAAAGAAACTCATGATTGAAGTATCAAAGTAGAGTGATCCCAATTGCACTTCGGATGGTGTTAGGCATACCTAGTTTTGTTGTTTTTGCTTTTATCTTTTTGAACCCTTCACAGCAGTGAGTCTACTTCACTGAAAACCACATCTTTGGGGCAATTTCCATCGATCTGCACTCTCCAAATTGCAATCCATGACAGATTGTTACCAATTGCCATGCAATTCTTAATGAGAAATTTAGAAAGAGTTAGTTGAGAGCGAGGACCTTATTCATTACGCTCAAGTAAGTCGAAAATACAGCCTGAGCATTTTGCTTGTATATTTCCAATCGTGACTTCACCTAATACAAAAATCAAAAGTGAATTTACACGAATGAAATGTTGGTAGACGACCAAAAGTAGCTAATCAGGCCTATGCACTAATCAGAAAGTGATGGTTTTCAGGAAGCATAAGCAGGCATATGTGTCATAGATTGCTAGTCACCAGCAGATGTTGATGCTTGCCATGCGGATACTCTGATTGTACCGTGATTTTAATGCGAACTGGAACAGCTAGCAGTGGACGAGGTCAGCACTAATCAACACAAACCTAGGTTCTATGAGATATAGAAAATGAAAAATTCCTATGGAAAATGATGACATATTAAGTGAAAATATTTTGAGTGGAAAATGATTAAATACGGCCTAATTATTTTACGAAACGGAGAGGAGACAGAAAGAAAAAAAAATTATCGACCTTTTCCTCTCCTCTTTCATCAGGAAATTTAAAAGTTTGGATATTAAGTATTTTGGGCCAATATGAAAAATACAAATTAAAGAAAAGAACTACAAAACCCGAATTTAATTTGTAGGGGGCCTTTTGGTTCAGAAAATTATTCGTGTTCGTTTTCAATGTAAAGGAAACTGAAGAAATTTTCCAACCGAAAAAAAAAAAAAGAAACTGAAATTCCTTTTCATTTTTCCGATTTTTCCCATGAAGCATCAGCGTCAACTTCCAGGCCAGATCGACCACCAAAAAAAAAAAAAAAAATTCCAAGCCAGCGTCTCCATTCCTTGAACTAACTAAAAGATGAAAGTACAACAGCGGGCTATCGAGAAAAATCGTCTTACCAAATTTACGAAATGCTGATGAAATTGGCAATACATCTTGACGAAGAATAGCGTGCGCTGCTTTTATCTAACTTCGAAAGGAAACGCGAATCGTTCTGACATCGGAGCCGAAGCGCTCGACTCATCGAAGCATTATTTTCATCGACCAATTGCTTCTCTGCCGCAGCGGTGAAATGAACATACGAGACTCCACTAGGTTGCATCGCTGAACGTCCTTTTAGAGTCTAGACGCCTTGGAGTCCTGGAGCTCGTGAGCTCCACAAGTTCATGCGAAATTCAACCCCATCGTTCCACCACAATTTGTTGAGGCCTTGCAGTTGAATCCCTCATTTGAACACACTTGGGACTTTCTCTAGGCCCTGAACATCACGAAGCTTCGAACATCCTTCAATGTTCACATTTTTCAGGTTATTGAAGCACGAGAGGTCTGGTAATGTTACAATGGATGTGCACCACTCAATATCCAAGTCTTCCAAGTTTTCCAATCTCTCGAGACCTTTAATTTCAACTAGATTGTGGCAATCTGCAGCATGTAATTGCTTCAAATGTGTTAATTGCGAAAGGTCTGGTCTTATAAGATACTCACAGGAACATATATCCAGCTCTTCCAAGTTTTTTAATCTGTCAACCCCTTGAACTTGAATTAGATCATCACTCACTGAGGAAAAGCTCATGTCCAAGTATCCCAAGGACTTTGCATGTTCAAGGCCATCAAATTTGGATAACTTCTTGCTTTTAGATACACTCAGATGTACTAAGGATTTTAATGCCTCCAGACCCTTAATTTCTGTAAGCTCTCGGCAGTTTCGGATATCTAAATGTGACAAAAATTTCAAACTTGACAAACTTGGCAACTCTTTCAACTCATCACAGCCATTGACAAGAAGCTTCAATATTGCCGAGGGTAGCTTTGGTATGGATTCTAGCAATTTGCATTCGTAAATAGTGAGCTCTTTTAGATGTGTGAGGTGAAAAAGTCGAGGTAATGTGTGATGCTGACAAGTGACTTCTAGAACCATTAAAGAGCTAGGAAGCTCTGGCAATGATTGAAGCATCTTGCAGCTGCATAAGTTTAGTTTTTCAAGATGAGAAAGCTTATCAAAATTGTCGGAGAAGCCAGAAATGCCCGTCCAACTTAATTCAAGGATCTTCAGTGAGGACAACCCATTTATAGGAAATTCCCCTCCCAGACTATTGCAGTGCGAGGCATCCAATTCTTCAAGGTTGCCCAACTTGCCTATAGTACTTGGTAAATTACTCAATTTACTTGTAGAAATATCCAAAATTTTCAAGTTCTTCAAATCTCCAATGAATTCGGGTAAATCCTGGATGCTCATATGATCCAGGTGACATTTTGCAAACCATATGGAGTCGGAACTAACCCATTTAGACCACTCGGGAATTTTCTCCTCTTTGCCTAGTGACAGGCGCTGCAATTTCGCAAGGGATCCAATGCTCTTTGGAAGTCTAGCCAAATTGAGGCACTCATTCAAGTCAAGGATCGACAAATTTACGAGATGGCCAATGGAGTCAGGAAGTCTAACCAATGAATAGCAACCACTGGCATGAAGTATCTCTAGCTTCTTCAAAGAACCTATCCATGCAGGAATTTCCTCTATGGCAGTCCAGCTTATGTTCAGTTCCTTCAGTTCTTTCAATTTGGCCATTTCTTTGGGTAGCACTTGGAGAATACCACATTCCGATAAGTCCAAAGAAATGAGGCCCCTGAGTTCTCCAATAGAATGGTGAATTTGCTTTAGTTGAAAACAACATGCAAGGACTAATATCTCTAAATTTTGAAAAGTTGAGAGATCAGGCATAACTTTTAAATAAAAGCAACGTGCAAGTTTTAGAACTTTCAAGTCCTTCGCCACCTGCAAAACAAAGTGACCGATAAATTTTCGCTAAGAATAAGCCATTACAAACCAAAAGACAAGACAACATGTTCTCCTTCTGACCTTGAGATGACTCCAACCTTTCCAAAGCTCTGAAATGCCACTCCATGATAAATCAAGTACGACTAATTTCTCTAGATGAAAACTGGCAGCCATGACTGTAAAACTTCCTTCATACCTAAGCCATCGCAACTTAGGAAGCAAGCCTTTGGAATCTATAGTCAGATTTCCACTAGGCATTTCAAGGAACCTTAAGTTCGGTACTTTTTCAAATTGTTCAGCTGTGAATTTTGCGAATGGCATGCTTTTGTCGAGACGAAGGGCCTGAACGTGAAGCATTTCAATTCCCTGCACATATGTTACACCAAATCGGCCAACAGTGGATCGATATCACTTTACCTTCATTCTATAGTGGTGAAGTTGGCGCTCAGGTCAGACCAGATTTTATAATGCACACAAATATTTTTTTTTGGTTAATGAATAATATTATGCAATCTTCGAAACATTTCATATGTTCGTCCTGAAATCTTCTCTTCTTTGGTTTATGTTATTTCTCCCTTTTTCTTCCCTTATTCAATAAGAGAATCAGTGCGATAGGTCATTTCAAGGGGAAAAGCATGATGGCTCAAACAACGACTTAGAATGAATTGATACTAACACCAAGTGCATAAGGGGGTGTTTGTTTGTATTCCTTTTTTTTTTTTTGTTTATGAACAAAAAACCTATTTTTTTGTTCCGGAGAACAAAAAAAGAATAGAAACGTGTTTATTTGCATTTTTATTCCAAATCTATTTTTTTTGTTCCCGAAAACAAATTTGGAATAGAAACGAGATACAAAAAAAACTTGTTTCTTATTTCTGGAACAATTTCAAAAAACGAAATTTCTCTCTTCTATTTTTTTTCTCCTTCTTTCTTCTTCTTTTCTTCTTCTTTTTTCTTTGGCTGGCGATCTTGCCAGAGCGTTGCCTGCCCCTGGCGAGGCCGAGCATCACCGGTCCCTGGCGAGGCTCGGCCTCGCCTTGGTTGGGTGAGCTCGGCCTCACACCGACTGGCAACGCTCGGCCTTGTCTTGGCTGGGCAAGCTCGAGCTCGCCCAGATCCAATGCTGCGTGGCAGTGGCCCGGCGAGGCCGAGCTTCGCCGGTGGCTGGGCGAGCTTGGCCTTGCGCCGGCCGGCGAGGCCACTGGCCCTCATCGGCCAGCGACCGGCCACAAGGAAGAAAAAAAGAAAAAAGAAAAATAATGAAAAATAAAATAAAAATATTAAAAAATTAAAAGAAACAAAAAAAGAACACGAATTTACCAAACATGTTTATGTTCTTTTTTTATTCCAGGACCAAGTTTACCAAACACGTTCTTCTAGTAAAAAATTGTTCCTTGGAACAGAAATAGTTTTTTTTTTTTTTAATTTCTGTTCCCTAAAACAATTTTTGAACAAAAACGTTACCAAATGTACTCTAAGTAACCACTAATGATCAAGGAGTTTATTGTCTAAAACCACAAGTTTTCTTTCCTTAGCTCGATGGGAAATGTCTACCATTTATAGATGTTAAGAACATCTCATCCTAATCACTCAAGGAAATAATATAAGGAGAATAATATCAGCTGTGACATCTAAAATTGATTCTGATTGAAAGAATTCATATAAAAAGGTGAGTAGAACAATAGAAGTAACAATTACCTTATTTCTGTGAAGTACTTCCAAGGCTTCCTCATGATTCCAGAACCTACTTCGATTTATGGACGTATTGCGATCTTCTTGATGAACAATTTCCCTACCAAGGTCCCTCAATTGGTCATGCATTTTCAACTCGTGATTATTTCCAATTTTTATTAGCGACATAAAACTCAACGTTTCAATCCCCATGCTCGGATAAAAATTGCATGCATCCCACATGTAGGATGCAATTCTTAAATCAGTTCCAATAAAGAAACAAGCAATATCCAAAAATATCTGTTGTTCCTCATAGTTCAATGCATCATAGCTTATCTTCAAGTTCTTTTGCACTTCCTCATGCGGTACTTTTATTAACCTTTTCAATGCGTCTCGCCATAATGCTGGGTTTTTCCCACACAAATACGAACCTATAACCTCGAGAGCTAAGGGAAGCCCTCCAGTTTTGGTTACCACTTCATGAGATAGAGACTTGAAGTCACGTGGAGGAGAGTCCCTCCGAAAAGCATGTCTACTAAACAAGATCAAAGATTGATCCTCAGTCATTTCATTCATTTCATACGGGTAGTTCACCTCAGCATGGTCAAGAATAGACTTTATTCTTGTGGTAATGATTATCCTACTCCCCCTCTCAAACCAGTCATGTTTCCCAATTAAAGCTTCAAGTTGACAACAGTTATCCACATCATCCAGAAGAATTAGGACTTTCATACGTTTAAATCTAGATTTCATGATCCTAATTCCTTCATCCTTGTTCGACAATCCATCCTCTGTTCCCAGTATATTCCGTATTAATTGCTCCTGCAAACATAAAATGCCCTTGTGCCGCGAGGATTCTCGAATATCTGCAATGAAACTACAATGCTGAAATTTGCCGGAGAGCTTATTGTAGACGACCTTGGCTAAAGTTGTCTTACCAATACCTCCCATTCCATGGATACCAACAATTTGGGTAGCAATGAGGTTATCATCCAGCAATCTCAGAATATCCGCCACGGCATCATCAATTCCAACAAGTTGTTCGGTAACAACCAGCTGAAAGGCCTCTTTTAACTTGATCAAAACTGCTCTGACGACCATTTTCACCAATTCTCCTTCGTGGTTGTTTATAAAACATTCAAGCTAAATTGAATTAGAAGAACAATTATATCCTGTTATATCTCATTATTACCACGCTGCAGCATGTAAGAGTAAAAAAAGCAAGCACAAGTTGTGAAACACAAGATAGAATAGCCTCCCCTACAAGCAAGATCCTGTTAAAAGAAATAAAATGAGGTTTCTGTAGAAAATGAAATACCCGTTAGCAGTTTTCTCCGATTCCCATCCCTTTATAGAACCCACTTCGTGTAGTGCTTGTTTCCATTTGGCAACTTCTTCCTCAGAATACTTCCCACTTAAATGGGAGAAAGCCTCTCCAAAGCTCCCTTTCTGGTCTTGTACATCGGCTGGTTCAACTCGGTAAAATATGGGCAAGACAACTTGCCTGTCGTACTTCATGCCCTCAGTCATTTGAACGAGCTCTTTAAGGCACCATTTGCTCGAAGCGTAGTTCTGAGAGAGAACCGGGATGGAGATCTTACTATTCTTAATGGCCTGGAGAAGGTTGTTGCCGATCTTCTCGCCTTCGTGAAGCTCATCGTCGTCTCTGAACACGTCGATTCCAGCATTGTCGAGGCTGTTGTAGAGGTGATCCACAAAAGTTTTGCGAGTGTCCGTACCTCTGAAGCTTAAGAACACGTCATAGTCGTTACTTCCTTTTGGAGTGGCGGACGAGCTAGGCGCAGCGTTATCATCTGCTTTTCGACGTTTGATCTCTTTGCTGTTTTGGTCAAAATTGGATAAGTGCCAAGATGAGACCCGTTTCATTTTTTGCTCCTCCAACAACTCTTGAACCGAGTCTCTCTGTTTGTCTGAAAGATTAAAAATGCCTAAATTCGGGTTCTGCTCAAGAAGATGACCATGGGGAGTTGAGTTTTTCACGATTTCTACTTCAAGAGGGGGAAAAGAAGAAGAAGACGAATAAATGAAGAATGTCGAGAGTCAGTCGTCGCGTGAAGGGGAGCGAAGGGTAGGGGTGATTGAGTCCAGGGTAGGTAGGGTCTAGACCTGGACCCTGTACTCGACCCTGTTATAACCGGTTCTCTTTTTTTAGACCCTATACCCGACCCTGTTTGCATTAGACCCTGTTCCCAACCCACCCTGTTTTTCCGGTCCGGGAACAAGGTTAACCCTGTTTATATTGGAACCTGTTTTGCATAAAAATTGCCGTATCTTTATATTAACCTTAGAGAATGAAGTCTTTATATCCAGTCAAATGAAGAAACTTTCACCAGAACCAAGAAAAAGGGAAAAAGGAAAAAAAAAGGAAAATGTCCCAATGCTTGTGAGAATTGATAGAACAGAGAACTTCACTTACGAACAACTAAGCCTGATCCCAAAAATATCCAGTTTCTAACAAAGATATTAGTGACAACACCAAGCACCACCACCAGCAATACAGTTCATATTTTCACTTTAACTCCAAAGTAATCATTACAGATGTGCACAATAATTAAAATATGTCTCTTAAACAAAGGCAAGAAGCAGAAAGAAGTGACAGGACTAAGTTCTGATTTAAAATGAAAGGAAAAGCACCTCATGGAGCTTCTTCCTTCTTCCTTTAGATTCAATAGGAAAGCGCCTCAGCATGAAAAACAACCTGGAATTATTTGACAACCACACTAATCACAAGGAGAAAATCAAACCACATAGAGTAAGCAGAACATAAAAGTTCCAGATGCTCTGAGTAGTAAACCAGCACATTAACTTCTAATAATTACCTTCCTCCATAAAGCAAGAAGCCCAATGCAGCTAATATTGACACAACTGTGAGAAACAAGATTCCACCATAAGTACCAAGTAGATATCATGATTAGGACCAAAAGAAAGCTTAAATTACAAAAAGAAAAATTAAATTGCATCCCCTACAGCTTGGTTGACTAATTTAACAGAAAGCAGATAGAGGCACGGTGCTGAGCAACTAGTTTTGAGAGCAGAACAAGTGGTAGAGGTACTTGTTACTTCCAAGCTCAAACTCTGTCATAAGTTTGACACTGAAGTTCGACCATAACCATGCAGGTCACTCTTAACTAATGTGCTACACCACAACATATTCTTCCCGGACACACTATGGTATGTAAGCACAGGTTCCCCATTTTCAATGAAAACCATATATTCAAATTCTCTCGCCATTTCTTGTGCCCCCCAAAATCAAAGGAAATTCTCCTCCATGCCACTGGGGGTAAGAGATGTCAACTGACCTGCAATAGATACCTTCCCAACAAATTCCACAATGCTGTTGTCATCGATCCACAGGTAAATCCAGATGCAAATCTGAATTCAATGCTTATAATGCTATAGTTAGATTGACAAAATTAGTTAGAAACAATAACAAATAAATAATGCAGATTTTGCTTCAGTGACTGACTCATCCTCCCATGTGAAGAATTTAACACAACTTTATTCATACACAACGCAGTATGGAAACTGATGGTGTGGTAGATATCACCGGCTATACACATGACTACCTTCATACAGGACGCATCAGAGACACAGACAATTTCCTCTCTTAAAATTCCAATTCGGTAGGTCCTTACTACAAATTGTTCTGGCAATTTTTCCAGTGAAAAGAATAAGTTAGCCATAAGCCTTTCTTTGCCTTCAACGTTCTTGCAATAACCAAAACTGAGCAAAGCTGCAACCAAATGTGATTGAAGGAAATGACTGACAAGCAGCTCCCTAAAAACCAGTCAGGCACTCTACGCAACTTGCAGCGTTCGCATGAAACCTTTGCCCATTCGTAAACCACTTCGACCAGACATCAATCCCATCCCACCCCCCCCCCCCCCACCCCCAACAAACACAAAAAGAAAAAAGAAAAAGACTTTTTGCAATATACCTTGCCAAATGAACGCAGATGAGGAAGCAACACGACGGGGAGCTGGATCTGGCGGCGGAGCTTGGGAGGGGAGCTCGGAGCAAGGCTTGCGAGCAGCCAGGAACCGGGTTGACAGAGGCGGCGTCGCGATTTCGGGGGGCGCGGAGCAGGGATAGGCGGAGTGGCGACGTCGGGATCTCACGGGCTGCGGGTGTCGCGGGAGGAAGGCGACGGTGGGCGAGCGGAAGCAGGTCAGCGCTCGGATGGAACCAGGATCGGCGGAGGTCGCGAGCTCGGGGAAGTTTGCGGGTGTGAGAGAGAGCTGAGAGTAAATATAGAACAAATTAGGGTTTTGGGCTGCCTTTAAAACCGGTTCCTGAACCGGTCCAGTCGATCCGGTTCCCGGGTGGGTAACCCTCGAAACCGGTTCCCAGACCAATTCAAACAGGGTCTAAATTTTGGGAATCAGTTCCTAAATTGATTTCAACCGGAACTGGTTCCCAACTCTATTTTTTGGGTGGGCCGATCCGAGAACCAGATTGGCCCGGTCCGATTGCACACCCCTAGCAAAGGGGGCTTCCTTTTGCTTTTTGACAAATTTCATTTGTATTTCGAGTCACGGTACTCTTTTCTCTTGGGTGACTGGATCTAGCTGTGGCTGGGGCCCACCTCTTCTTCCCGGAACGGAGCGGGAAATTTCACTCACACTCCACCGGCACTTGGCCCACCCCACCAATTTGCTCTACTTGAGGAATCTCTAGTTGTTCGTCGCTTACCATTCAGCTCATTAGATGAGAAGGGACGCACTGTTCTGCTGAAGAAATGCCCTTTTCCTCATTCTTATCATCAAATCGGTATCCTCGCCGTATAAGCTCACGAATCTTTCATCGACCGGTGTGCATGTTTATCATCTAATCTGATCCTTATTCTGCTTCAATACAGGTTGCAACTTCAGTCAAGGCTAAAGATTCTGCTCCCTATTATAGGACATAGTTCGACTAGATCCAAATTCTCCATTCTCACGTTATGGCTTCTGAAGACACTCGAACAGCATCCTCAATATGACTCGTGTTACTCACTAAATGGGCTAGTGTGAAAATAACATGAACACACAATATTTTCTCCTTTGTATCACCTTCGGTTCCCCGCTCCTTCGGGACAGTGCCTTCCAACGAGCCGTGTTGCGAACATTCAACGCGGCTTCCGTGCTTCTTGCATCATGTAGTTCGTAAGGATTGATTGTTTTCCAAGACAACTCCTTCGTCCTCCCGGGACTACCGAAGCATTGGTCGGTGACTTTTCTGATCCGTTCTTCTTTCCCAGTCTCCGAGGCCACGCGTCTCTTCTTTTTAGGGTCAATGTGAAACGCGCTGGTGGCCTCCAGCTGTTCAAAAGATAAAAGGACGAAAAGCCTAAACTACTGACATCAAATAGAAAGAAGAGGGACAGAAAGAGGAAGAGAGAGCCGGCTCGTTCGTGAGGGAAAGCTTTGGGAGGGTCCAGCTTGCGTTTGTACGAGCTAGTTTGCGCTAAGTGCTTCACGTGGGATGTGAGAAAATAAATTGTACTAGCGAGCGGGAGCTCTTTACACTATTCTTTGGTAACGTGTAATAGCTGCGCTACCAAAAATTCTATTTGTATGTGATATTTGGACTGCATTTTGATATGAATGTGCCTCGAGCTATCCATTGTGATTTTCTCGTTTTCACCACCTCGACCATGCTTCGCACCAACAACCGGCATCAATGAATGATATATGATATCGACTTCTGGAAGAGAAATCAACCTTTCTCGGCTTATTCGGATGCATTCATAGTTACAACCGCAAAGCTTTATTCTCAATGAGTTAAAGCTATCTTAAAAAAATCTCAGTTACTCCAGCAAGAGTGGTTTCGATCCTGAAACGGTCAGCTCAAAGTGGGGTGCTCTGCCAATCATTGCCTTCCCCTGCATTTATGGAGTTCTGGACTTTCAGAAAAGAGAGCACGGGACTCATCAAAGCTGAAGGAAAGATTGAACTACTGCGACATAGAACGTGCAGGGCATTTCAGATGGGACGCGCTGGATTTAAGCAGCTTTTTATCCAAGTCTTCTGGCTTCCACAACCATTCCCCGCCCTCTGACGGACTAGGTCGTTATGTCATAGTTAAAGAACGTCCGTGGTCACATCCCCTATTTGGTGTCACAGTGTTAATGTGCATTGAAGTACATTGAGACTGGCAAAATCCTAGCGTCCTTTCGGCTTAAAAACTGAAGTTGCTTGTAATTTTCAAACACTAAATTAAACTCTTATCTGGGTCATCCGAATATGTTTGTTAGATCATTCAGAATTATGTAGCATCATAGCTTAACAAATTTTACTTTCGAACTGACTAACTATAATAAGAAGTTGCTCACAATTCCTTTTTCCTTTTTTATTTTTTCAAGGAATGTTAGGTTACCGGCTATGATTATTTGCTTTTTTTTTTGTTGGTTACCGGCTTTAACCATCTACACACAACCCGAGGGGCCTTGCAAACCAACTTAAATATTATAGCTACAAATGTAATTTATATGATTGTAAAGTAATATCGATATTTTTTACCATTGATATCATTTTGCCGATAATTTAATTTTTTTTATGTATGTCAATGACTCAAATAACAAAACATACATCACTTACTTTTGCATTCCAAGTTGAGTTTTGTTGTTAATATATTTTTTTATTAATATATCGACAAAAGTTCCATAATTATTCATCCAATGCCAGTGATATTATAGCTTTCCAATAGCTTTTTTTTTCTTTTAATCTTAAACCGGCCATGATCATTGATAAATTCTTCCTATAATTCTTTTTGTAGTTATAAATAATTAATAACTAATAATAAGTTCCTTTATCGCATTATGTATGATCCACGTAAGAAATGATCAGTTTCCTTCTTTTTCGTAATTTTCTCCTAAAATTAAATAATTACCGGTTATTTAATAACACTCAAAGTCTAGTACATATTAATCAAACCTGCTAAGTACATTTTAAAGAAATTATGTGACCTTAAAACGTGCAACGCATGTGACTAGTCGATTGAAAAGTAAAGCAGCCCTCCAAAAAGGTGTTGACAAAATCATGGCACATTAGTTCGGCGATTATTCGAAGATGACCCGTCTGATCAACTTGAATCTTGACCGGCCCATTTTATCCAATTAATGCGTTCATATCTCAAGAATAAATTAAGTTACTTTGAGATGCGCCATGAGTTTAGGGTTGGTAAGTTGGCGCTCTTAGGTTAATACATAAATCAAGTGAATCCATGTCCCGAACTGTATGTACCAAAATAAACGTGGAGCAAATTGAGCAAATGAAGAACATGCAATGGTTATATTTTAAGCATTTTGTTAAAAAGGGACCGGGACACACTTGACAAATAACTAAACAAGGAAATAGGATCGACTTTCTCTTGTAAAATTCGCAATTAAAACTTTGAAAATTGAAATATCCTTCATTAAATATGCTTAACAAGTGCTTTTGGAGCACTCATTAACAAGATCCATATTATAAATATCAATGCACACATAAATCAACACTTACATTGAATCTAACATGCTCATTTGAGAGATATGTGAATTGCATGCTATGTACTGTGCATACGGAACCATGTTGCTGTTAACATTGAGCGACTTCATATACCAACCACTGTCTCATAATTTAGCGAATTCATATACCAACCACTGTCTCATAATTTAGTAACGGCAAAAAATCCTTCAACCTGATTATTCGGACATGTATTAAAGATACTCTCTACACAAAGAATGCGATTGATTAGCTGAGCTTATGGATTCATTAGGGCGGAGAAGTAAAGTCGTACTTGATGCGCAGCTTCCTGTCTACTGCAGTATACTGCTCAAGAAACCCCTACACACAGTTTAGGGTTTTGTTGATTAGAAAAGTTTATGATTAATGAATGGCAAGTCACACGTAGTGATTGATTCTTACCATATTCCGGATGTGCTCTTGACTTGATTTCTGCAAGTGATTTACATACCGTAAGATATGATCAATTATTGAAGACGAGACTTGGAAGACAAAGGGAAGGAGAAGATTCAAGACAATACTAACCTTGGTTTCCCAAGGAAGGCATCGTTGACTTCATCAATACTTGGTCTTCCGTCGAATGTTGAAAGCAAGATATACTCCTCCTTCCGAGATGGCTGATCGACTCGTTTGTACAATTGGTAAGGGTATGGGTAGGACATCCTGCAATGAAGAATTCACATGTCGTTCAACTTCATTGAAAACTGCAACAACTCCAATTTTGATTGACAGAAAGATGAAGCTCTTTGAAGCTGAGAAATATCGATAAAACTGAAATATGAAGAAAAGCATAAGCATCAGGCTCTTGACACATATCAATGATATATGACATAAAGTTTGTCTGATTCTTGCCTCAGCGAAACAAGAATCCACAATTCTTACTTCCAACATATTATGCATTCAGGCTCAGCTACCAGGCAACCCAATAGACCTTCAAAGTTAGCCAATAATCTCCTTGAAAGAACAGATAGACAATTTCCAGAGAATACTGATGTCTTGACATCTGCGCCTTTGATGGATA
The DNA here is from genome assembly GCA_019915185.1 of Eucalyptus camaldulensis. Classification (NCBI taxonomy): domain Eukaryota; kingdom Viridiplantae; phylum Streptophyta; class Magnoliopsida; order Myrtales; family Myrtaceae; genus Eucalyptus; species Eucalyptus camaldulensis. The sequence continues at coordinate 3,193,528 of JAHSVA010000008.1, forward strand.
AGATAATGTTTCGCACACCATCGAGAATCATTTTTTCATGCATCCAGTAGAAAATGGACACTTCCACACTCAACTTTCATTCTGAGGAAGCTTAGCAATTCTTCTGCGTTGTCCTTTTTCTTTGGCTAGGCAAGGGGATGGAGAAAGCAGAAAAGGCAAGACCTCTGGTATTAAGGACGGGCTACCCCCAAGGCCAAACCTTGATTTGTTCTAGTTTTATTGCATGTAAATTCAATCAGTCCTCGTGCTCAAACAGTACTTGTGCGCAGCCATGGCTGAGGTATGTGTCAGAGATTGGGGAAATCTACCTGAGAGCACCCATAATTGGGTATTGAGTTCCTGCATAATAGAGAAGCCGGAAGAAATAGCAATTCTCAAATGATGCCGCATACTCCAATCTCTTGTCCCGTCCCATGGTCTTCAAAACAAGTTTCAAGATAAGAGAACCAGTTCAAATCTATATCCATTTTGTTTCCACATATTAACATAGTACTTACTTGCATGATACCACTGGAACCTGGTAAATCCTGGAGAAAAAGAGCCATGCTCATTATAAAGAGGCAAAACATTAGTTGCAGACTCTGCTAAAACACTGGATGCAGGTCTGCAGACAAAATGTTAAGCGATGTATTAATAATGGTAAGAACATGCAAGCATTACTTGAAGAAATTGCACAGTTTCTTGGGGTCATTCTATACAAGATTTTGGCTGAATTTTGTTTGAAGAATACCTTACCCGTGACTCTGTAAATTAAGAAAATATGATTGAGAGATGATTTCTATTAGTCTCTGTTTTTTGTACTGACCATTTAAAGACCAGTTGCAGGATATGGCTTCAGCCTCACTTGTAGGACATTATGGGACAGAAACATGGATATTTATCAACCATTCATCAGCTAAATACCTCGCTAAGTGCAATTAGAGTCATAATCCAAGCAATGAAAGTGTTCAACTCAACAGAAATTTTAGGACAAACCTTAAGCCGAGGATTGATGAGGATGACCGGACGCATACCAGCAGATTCAGTCATGCCCCTGAGATCCTGCAATTTCACAATCAAGTGGTGCTTAACCATATAGTTGCGACATAAGTCATAAAATGGACATAATTGCAACAGGATTAACGAAACACTCGCTAACAAGCTCCTTACATCGATGATACAATTACCCACAGCGTTTTGAGGGGCCACTAAGATAAAAATGTCATCTTGCTCATCAACCTCTTTGGCACCTATTGCAGATTTAAGGCTTAGTGAAGTTACACATTGTGAAATAATTGCCCAAAGAAATTGTTGTGAAAAGCGATATAAACTAATGATAGAAATGTTGCTATAAATCAGAGGTGGAATAGCATTTTAACATCCAATGCATCAAATGCAAAGGCCATCAAAGCATACGAGATTGATGTGTCAACCCTCTCACTATCCTGGAAATTAAAATTATAAGCCCCCAAGATTTAAAAATGTAAGAAGAGAAAACACAACATCTAAAGTTGAAAGTATGCACTAATCACATGTTGGGCAAATTCTTGCACGATTTTGGATGTCAGAGAGGAACTTGGAAGTCCCACACCACGTATACTTGGATTTCTTAAAGTCTATATTTTTGGATCCTGCGGGTATTATGACAACAACCACTTTGTCCGCCAACGACCAAGGACAGAAGTAGTCAATGGTATGATCACCCTAATCTTTTAACAAGCATATGTCATTTAGATAAACTCAATTTCCCCAACTATATACCTATAGATCCAATCTGGATAAAGGTTCCTAATGCACCATCATCTCCCCAATCCATGAACTCCAATATCTTGCGAGTACCAGCAAGCTGCAGTGGCATTCCAGCAAGAGCACCTTCTCCCATGGACCCTTGAACACAAACCTGCATGAGATGATTTTCTAACAAATATGAATATAAACGGGTAACCAACACCTAATCTTAACATAGGAGAGGCACGGGAACTAGGTCAGATATACCTTAACACGTTTTCCATCGTCAGCAAATGAAAGAGCAATAACCCTGACAAGTTCCGTCAGCGTACCTATTCTATAAACATCCTGTCCAGAATGCATCACTAAAATATGGTTAAATTCCTATTATCTGTTTGATGAAGGACCAAATGTTGTCATGCAATCATCTTACCATTTCTGGGTTTAGCTCTGGGATATTGATTTCTACCTGAAATGTTCACAAGAAGAGCAGCATGAGTTTAACTTTGGGGGTAACATGCATATGTTGATGAGGAAAACTGTAATAAGTTGAAACAGGGTAAATCTGTTTGAGTAGGAGGTTCCCCTTAAATTTCCAGCTTTGGATTTTTTTTTTTTGTATCAATAAAAAGGGATCAGCTTGATTTTAAGTATCAAAAGTCATGTGTGTGGAACTATAAGAACAAATAAACATATAGAAAAAATGACGACGTAGGATATCTAAATCTCTCTTTAGTTTCTTTCTTCGAGTAACTCAGGCCAATGAAAACAGCATCAAAGACGAATATCCTACCTTTAGTCTTGTTTTTCCATCATATATGGCTCTCTGTGTAGCTTGAAGCACATCATCATAGAAATATGTCCTGATTTCTCTAGAGTGAGGAATGTTATTCAACCTAGTAGGTATTCCCCGCCATTTACCCTGTAGAATGCTAAAGCAAAATAAGGCAAGAATATAGCACAGATAATAAAAACTCTGTAGATCCACGATGCAGCTTTCAAACTAGGAACAAGGATAAATTATACTATGATGAATTACCTCCTTTTTAGTTGCTTGATTTGATGGCAGTGAGATCCCAGATACAGGGTTCCCTGGAAGAAACATCACAGGCTCACAAGACATTGGGATTAAGAAACTCGACATTTATGAATTGCAACATCAACCCTTTTCTTTGATAGATCCCTCATAAAAGGACTTGGGTCAATTTCCTCAGCAAATATAATAATTTTCCTGCAATACATTCCATGCCAGTCTTTCCAGAGTACTCCCTTCAGTTAAGCAAAACTAATCCTTTACATTGTGCTTCTAGAAGATTCCATGATAAGTAACTCATCCTTTGAATCATTTAAAGCTGTCTATACTTTCCTGAGTTTTGCTACTTAGTTACTAATTATACATCAATACATCCTTTCAGTCAACGAGTGGAAGTCTCTATCCTTCATTTTTTTTCTAAAAACTGGTGGCCTCACCTTCAAGGAAAAGAAAAAGAAACTCATGATTGAAGTATCAAAGTAGAGTGATCCCAATTGCACTTCGGATGATATTACTCATACCTAGTTTTGTTGTTTTTGCTTTATCTTTTTGCACCCTTGACAGCAGTGAGTCTACTTCACCGAAAACCACATCTTTGGGGCGATTTCCATCAATCTGCACTCTCCAAAATGCAATCCATGACAGGTCATCACCAATTACCAAACAATTCTTAATGAGAAGTGGAAGAAAGAGTCAGTTGAGAGCAAGTGAGGACCTTATTCATTACGCTCAAGTAAGTTGATAATATAGCCTGAGCATTTTGCTTGTATATTTCCAGGCGTGACTTCACCTAATACAAAATTTGAAAGAAAAATTATACAAAGGAAATGTTGGTAGACGACCAAAAGTAGTTAATCAGGCCTATGCACTACTCAGAAAGTGATGGTGTTGAGGAAGCATAAGCAGGCATATGTGTCATAGACTCATAGTCACCAACAGATGTTAATGCTTAGTACCTAAGAGAAAACTAAAATGGTGCTGAGACTGCAGTTAAAATCTTATGTAGATGTAGGAGAACAATGATAAGATAGTTTCTTGTAATTATTAGAGAGCAACTAACAAGCCTCAATAATCATTGTCCACAAAAAAGCTATCACATGGAGCTCTATAAGAAAATCTCTGACTCCCTCAATCCTTCTCCTTTCCCTTGTCCAAGCACCATCTGCCCTTAAATTAATCAAAAGGGGCTACACAGTAATTCTAGCAATTTCCCAGAAAATGCGACAACTAGGGGCATAAATGTTACTGGGCAATAAATGTGCTCAAGGACCTCAAATTTCTCTTGTTTTAGCATGCAATCACAATTACCAGGCAGACATAATATTGTGAGCTTCAACAATGTTGGTGTTGCATAATCTCCCAACTATCCCTGACAGTTTTACACCTGTGCAAGATACTGAATACAAAAAGACAACAATTTGCCAGAATGAAGTGATTCTTACCTTTTCCTCTGTGTCATCAGGACGGGTTACAAGTCTTGCTTTAATCTCCTCTGTCTCAGGAGGAAAATTTTTGATATGGTAAATCTTCCCTGTCAGTGGGTCTAGCCGTCTACCAACACATCTGTCGATTAGAATTTCATCAGGAACCTGAGTATTAAAAATATTTTTTGCGTAAATGTTCAACTCAATGATACTTGCTCTCATTATGGCAAAGAAACCAAACAGAGAATAGTTACAGACAAAGCCACTAGCCTTCAAGTTAAAACTTGACAAAGAAGATTTCAAACTTGACAGTAATAACCCATGCACATAACAAAATCCCAATTATCTCTATCTGGTTGTGAGAGCACCCACACTACCAGTTCTTGATTGATGCTCCGTGTCAGAAAAACAATGAGGATGTAGTACCTAGTTTGTTCACTAATCGTGCTCACCACACACAATCAACATTCTAACAGGAACAACATTAATCCATTTGAAACACTGCAGCCAGCAATAAATTGTGACATGTTCAGTATTTGTGAAAGGCCATTCCTCCCTAGGCACTAGACATGGGTTCTAACCTGCACTAGATTTCCAAGAAAAGAACGCTTGTCCACTTCCATATTCATAAACTGTCTGTCCATTTGAAGGAAATGATGGAATTTAGGATTCGTTTCTCTCTCAAAAAGTTCACTTGGGGAGGTAGAAAAGATTCATTCTTCTAATCAGTGGCCTGATTCTTCGAATATGCAAGAAACAGATTCTTCGCACAAAAAGAGTAGCGTATAAAGCAGGTGCAATTCAAAAGCAAAGATTGTGTATATGCAGGGGTCACAAACCTCTAACACAATGTAAATGTCTGGTCTAATCTTCCTTTCTTCCAGGCTTTGTGCTTGAGCATAACTTCGTGGATACCCATCAAGAAGCCACCCTTTTTCTTGAGCATCTGGAAGTGATAATCTTGCCGTGACCATCTGCAAAACAATAAGATTGCCAATCTGCTTGAACTTTCAAAACCAGTAAAATTTATGATACATTGCAAAATGGTAAAGTTATCCATACAGCTGTCACAATTTCATCCGGTACAAGCTTTCCCGCATTCATGAACTCTTTGGCTTTGTTTCCAATCTCAGTCCCAGCAGATACTTCAGCTCTCAGAAGATCACCGGTGGATATGTGGACCAAGCCAAACTAAGAAGATTCAAGACAAACTTTAACAAAACCCTACGACAATTATTGTAAAAGTAATCTATCTCAAGAGACCTTTTTCATCCGCCAACTGCATTATGCAAAAAAAAAAAAAAAAAGGTACTCAGAGTAGCTTGCTAATAGAAAGGAGAAACGCATTGAACCAACATCATGAACTCTAGTAAACACTACTAAAGAAATTGGCGTCTACAGGTCATATGCATCAGCTGAATTCATAAGCACACAAATCAAAGTTACTATCCAGACAAAATCAGCCTTGCTGTTACGAAAGCAAGTTGAGGCCGTGGCCTTGCAGTGCTAAAGTGCTACAAGTAACCATATGATACACTTATGCGCGCGCGCGCGCACATATATCAACAATTTTGCATCTTTGTTTTTGTCAATTCTGCAATAAAAGATACAAAAAAGATACCTTCTTGACGATCAATTCACACTGGGTCCCCTTCCCAGATGCTGGTGCACCGGATATCATTACCTTCAACGGCTCACCAGCCGAGCAGTTCACCTTCAGTCCCTGCCACACAAGAATCGATAATTAGCAGCACAAATACCCCCCAACTATAGCAAGAAAAACAGAAAAAAGAAGAAGGTAAAAGAACAATTGCCAAACAGCGAGCAAAACGTTACAGACCATAGATTTCGACTTTGCTCTCAAATGGGTTTTGGCGGCCACGGAGAAGGAGAGGACATGGCGAGACCGAAGACAAGTTGGTCGAGCAGAAGATGGGGAAGAAGGGTAGAGCGAAGGAGTGGAGAGACGAGGCGGGGAGGGAGATGGAGAGGCGCTGCCGCAGTGGAGAGACGACAGTGAAGCGTGTAACATGGTGGCAGACATAGGAGAGAGAGAGAGAGAGAGAGAGAGAGAGAGAGAAGTGAATGGTGGGATGAGGGCGTGTGAAGGAGATCCAACTTGCATGCAAGAAAAGGAGAGAGAGAGAGAGAGATCCGGGTAGAGGTGGAGATGGAGTCTCCTGATTTTTGGCGATTGAGGGTGGTGGCAACGGACCTTCCACGTGTCACGGTGGAACTGGAACAGAATGAGTAGACCCGACCCGAGTGCCTGGCCGGGCTCGGACCGGGCCCATATGAGCCCGACTTCTGGAGGCCTTGCCGGGCCCGAGCTTGCGGGCCTGATCAAGAACCCAAATCCGCCGAGGGAAAAAGCATGGCCGACTAAAACAAGGATGGAATTCAGTGAATTTTTTTTTACTTATATGTTCGTTTGTTTAAAGGGATTAATGCATTGCAAAATCCCACGGAAGTGCAGTTGAGTCTTCAGACTTTTATTTTTTTGGGCAAACTCTTAATACTTTCGAAAGGTGCAATTATGTCATAAAATCTATCAAAAAAATGCAATTGAGTACTAAAACTTTCAAAACAGACAAACAAATCATAGAACTTATCAAATTAGTTCAATGAAATCTTTTCACTGATTGCATTTTTTTAAATTTTTAGGATTCTATTGCACTTTTGTGACAAATTTTGTGACATAATTACCACTTTTTGAAATTTTTACAACTATATTGAATTTTTATGACAAGTTTTGAGATTTCCACTACACTTATCCCTTATTTAAACTTAAGCATATGCAAAAGGCATTTTTCACTTTCCCGTCAAAATCTAATACATTTTTGAAATTTCTAAGAATTTATTGAAAAATTATATGCATACCCAGGTATTAATATTTATATGTTGTGAAGGTTTCGTGTATTTTAGACTAAAAATAGTCAAGATACATATAAGGGTGATGGGTTCAACGGTGGGTTGGAGGATAGGACTGAATAGGACAAGTTCAGCCTAATGTATGGAATTGGAAACCTGTCCACCCTGGAATCAAACCAGGTGGTCATGGTCCCTAGGAATTGATGGTGTTCTTTTTTTAATTTTTATTGTCTTTCTCAAAAAGTTCCTAAGTATATTGAAAGTTATTTTATTGTAGGATTAAATTATTAATCACATGGAAGTTGCTACTAAAAGAAGAGATTACAATCACAAATAATCCATACCTTTTGCCCTTGTTGAATAAAAATAATAAAAAGGCTCTAAGCTAGTCCCACCAGTTTGGTCTGGTTTCTCCTTAAGAATCGGGAACCAAACCAATTCCCACAGAGGCCAAACTAGCTAGTTTAGTCTAGTCTAGTTCAAATCAATCGGGATTGATGTACACCCCTAAATACATGCATCCAAAGATTAAAGTTATACAAAAGAAATATAAATAAGAACCAATACTTGGAAAAAAAATTAAATGTGCCTAGACTAGCCCAAGGCTCATCACATGTGAAACCAATGTCTGATCAGGATTTCGAACGTAAACTCGGTCAGGGAAATATTAAATCCCCAGATAGGCCCGCCACAAATAGTAATGAAAATAGTTCGGACTAATGTGCATGCTTTCGACTGATCCTTCTCAACAGCATCATCGAGACCCTGGAGGACATGGAGATCTTGCAAGACGCAGGGATTAAATACCAATCGACGGACGAAGACGAAGAGGTGGTCTTGTCAAATTTCAGCTCTCACGTTCTGAAATCGGCAATGTCTTTTCATTCATTCTACCATTCAGAGAGCTGCAATTAAGAGAAAGAGCCTCTGCACATTCTAACTCATCCTGTAACACCCTCGATCATTCTTTTTTATACTAATTCATTTATCCATGTATTGCTCATGCAATTGCATCCATGGTGGTGATGCAATTAAGATCATTCTGATGATCAAATCGATCCCTTTTAGTTCAAGGAACCGAGACACTGAACCAATCGACTTTATCCATCGGGTCGTTGTTGAATTAATTCATCACATTGTTGAAAACTTCTTAGCAGTTTTCGCATTTTGACTAAATACTCCCAATCTCATATTGCAAATAGTAAGTGCTTTTCTTACCAAAGGAGACAACGGCAAGAACCACATTATTGATTTATTATTGCGGACAATTTTACCATCGTTCTAAAAGAAAAAAAAATTAATAGTTTCTGCCATTGTAATAAATTCTTGAAAGGGTTGATAAACATGGAAAACTATCGATAAAAAAAGTTAGCTGTCACATGATCTTCCGAAAACTTATTGGCCGATGCTTTTATGACATTCCTAACCCTTTTTGAGAGCATACATATCATCAAATCTTATTTATGTTTAACTAATTTCGTAAAAGTGCTGGTGAATTACCGGCAAATTAATTAAAAAAATGTAGTCACCCCCGTCTTCTTTCTCTATACTTATCCTCTATTCAGCAAACAGTCTTTCAAAAAAAAAAAAAAAAACGAAAAGACGTGTTCGAGGACTATCCCTACTTGTGCGGATGGAAGACATAACGGTAATGTATAAGGACAAACTAAGCATTTTTGTGTGAATAAGAGTCATTTGTATGAGTTTAGACGGTAGAAAGTTAATGTCCCTATCAAAATTACCATTGAGTTTGATGATTGTCTTTATGCGTAGCTAGCTCTATGCTTTACATTGTCATAATATTAATTTAATGTGTGGACGTTGGCTCCCTATCCGATGTTTCATGAAACTAAATTAAATTGAGGTAAAGTTTCTACGCAAGGGTAGAACGTGAATAATAAGTGAATCTATTAAAAAAGCAAAAGCAAGTACTGTACGATTAAATAATGAGGATTAAGGTTGAAGTAAGATATTTTGAGTATTATAGCACTAGAAAGATTGACGGGAACACGACAAGAATAAGGAAATCTTCAGTGGAGATGGTGCTGGTGATGTTCTAGAGACAAGCCACGCGAAGGACTGACCTTGAAACATGGTTTGCTTTTTTCTTCCGTACGAAAAATACAACCTAGAAAAAGAAAAAAAGAAGATAACAGATTCGAGGTGGTATTATTATATATGATATTGCATCGTAATAATCAAAGGTTTAATCAATAATCTAATCCGGTTTCATACTTGATGAGCCTGCGGTCGTGCTCGACACATCATGTATTTTGTCTTTGCTGACCAGCTCGATCTCACAGGGGATGCAACGCAATTAGAAAATGACTCTTTTAGACACACCATGGAACAAAGATCCAAAAAAATTTCATCAGGATAACCCGATGTGGTTATTTTCATCATGTTTTTTTCTTTGGGCAAGTCGACCTTTTTTTCACCCCATATCCTCATTAACTTAAAGATGTTCAAGATTCATATACGAAAGAAGAAGCACGGTTTCGGCCCTCTTTTTTTATATGCCGCAATGTATCGTGAATTGTAGAATCAGAAGGTACCAAAATATCATAAGTTTCATCAAGTAACTCTTCAGTTATCTAAGAGACCAGAAAATAATAGATTAGGAACTTTTATGGATCAGTAGATTTGAGAGGAAGTTGTGGGTTATAAATTAGAACTTCCTTCTATTTGGCACATACGACGTTTTGAAAGAATTCTTGGTCTCATTAGGTCTCAGGGTTTGATGAATTTGGTCAATTCCGAGGAGTATGAAATTATGAATATACTTTACTTGCAGGTATCACTATCAAGATGGATTGCATATTATTAGGTCAGCCAATGATCATTTCCTTAGCCGGGAAGCATATTCCTCTTCCAAGAAGATGGAACGAAGTTTTTGCATAGACATATAGGAGGTCGACATGCGCATGCGACTAAAGTTGACGGAATGATTTTACAAAAATTAGACACGTCCTAATTTCGAAATCATTGTCGATATTTATTGGGATTTTGATTAGTAAGATGCATGCTAATTAATCGTAATAATACATGCAAAAATCTTAAATATAGTATCAGCGAACAAAAGAAATGACGTCGAAGTAGTTCTCTCTTTACCTTTAGCTTTTGCATGTGCGTCGCATCTTGCTTTCTTTCTTCTTTAGCTTTGTTTCTCACATGTAAAGTTATGGTTAATAGTAATCCGTCAGATATATATGCAAAAAATATTCTAAATGATACTTTGCCTCCGGACAAATATGACTCCTGGGATCATTTCAGACTCTTCCAAGATGCTGCTTAGTTTTGTATTTGAGAAAGGTACCATCACAAATGAATGCATAAATTATATTGAAACTTGAAGGCCAAAATGTTACTTCTGGACCCTAACTTGAACTATTTAAACTTCCGTTCTATCTAAACCCGTGATGCTTAAATCTCTATTCTATGTGACTGCTGGTGTTCATTTGCATATGGGAAATTCTCTTCGAGTATTAATCGAGAAGGGAGAAACTACCTTTCAAGATGTCTTGGAGATCATGAAGAACAAGACGCGCAAATTTCAGGGAAAGCTGAGAGCGAGCGAAGAGGTGACGGCCACCAGGGATCCCCAGGGAAATCATGCAACTGGTGACGAGCCCTATTTTAGCAAGCAGTGGTCGATCTTTAGGGTTCCGGAGCACATTCGCGAGGTGGACGAGAAGGCATACAACCCTCGGGTTGTTGCAATTGGTCCATTCCATCGGGACAGGCCAGAGTTGAAGGCGATGGAAGCTCAGAAGGTGAGGCTGTACGAGGAACTCGTGAAGCAGATTGGAGATGAGGGACGCGAAGTGGGTCTCCGGACAGTGATCAAGAAGTTGGAAGGCAGGGCAAGGAACTGTTATTCGGAGGAGTTCGACTGTATCAGCAGCGAGGAATTCGTCCAGATGATGGTTCTCGACGGTTGCTTCATTGTCGAGCTCATGCGGTTGTATCATAAGAGCAATCAGGTACCTATTAATTCCCATCCCAAATACCATCTAACGCAAATTTATCCTAGCTTGGATTCAAATCGATTGCTAATGCTTTCTTGTGTCTGTCCATTTATCTGTTTGGAAATTAGGATGGTGAACATTTGGAAGAACCAATATTTGCGACAAGATGGATGCTTCCCAGCATCACTAGAGATCTGCTAATGCTCGAGAACCAATTGCCCTTTTTTGTGTTGCAAGAAATATACAAGCTCACCACCGTCAGTGAGAAAGAAACCCCACTAAACAAGCTCGCGCTCCTGTTCTTCGAGCCACTACGACCCCAAAAGGGCGAATACTCCGAGATAAAGTTGCAAGACCAAGGGAAGCATCATCATCTCCTTGCTCTATTTCACTCTAGTTTCCTCCCGTGTGATTACCACCGTCCTTCTCCAAGGCGAGGCATGAGATGGAACAGACAGGAAAGTCTTCCGGGGAAGTTTTGGCTGGACGAAGTAAGAATACTTAGGAGATCCGGCATTAAGCTCAGGAGCAACCCGGGTAACCTCCTCAACATAGAATTCGAGAACAGGGAGCTCCGAATCCCGACCCTATTCATCGATGACTCCACGGGACCTTTGTTTCGGAACTTGCTGGCTTACGAACAGTGCAATGCCTTTGCCGCGCCGTATTTCACCTGCTATGCAATCTTCCTCAACAGCATCATCACCATGCCAGAAGACATCGAGATCCTTCAAGACACGGGGATCATAAAACAGTCCAAGGCCAGGGACGAAGAAGTGGTGAGCCTTGTCAATAGCCTCACTAAGGAGCTCGTGTTTGATTTGCACGACATGAATGACTGCTACATAGCACAGCAAATTGAAGACATCAATGCCTTCTGCAGAACTTGGATGAGTAAATGCATCTACCAGCTCTCGAAGATCGATTTCATCAGTATCGGATTATCATTCATATTCCCTTCTTTCAAATAATTGTATATGCGCCATTTTCCTAGCCCTCCATGTAACACAAATACTAGACATACTTATAACCTTGCATCTATTCCTTAATATTTGTTCTAAGAGACTCATTCCATGTACTAATCCAATACTCTTGCACTAATTGGTAAGGGCATGTTGTTTAAGCACATCATGTTTGAGAGATTATTCAAACTTTGCTGCAAATGGAAAAGCTTGTGATCTGTGATCCGCATTAGATCTCTCAAGTTCCTGCTCTTTTCCCATTGAGTCGCACCAGGCTTTATTTGCCAGGGAGTAAAGCAAAGAATAACTTCCACGTATCATACTCAAAGTTAATCATTTTGAGACATTGTTTTCGTTTAGTAGAGAGCACTAATTACCAACTTTTTGTACGGTGAATGGTACTTTTCAAGAGTAAAACATGAGAGACGGGGACACCTTAAAAACTAGGGGACAGTCTACACAAACTGATGAGTTCTTTTTTTTTTTTTTTTTTGGTAAAAAACTGATGAGTTCTTTTGTGACTAAGTAATCAAATAATTAATTATAATTACCAGTTGAGGCTTCTCTCACATCAGTTAGTGCCGCACTGTAGCGCCACCTAGGGGACCTGGAATTGATAACAGTCTTTTTCTATTAATTTGCATTGAGCATAGTTACAATGTTTAAACCTAGTAACAGTAAATAATGGATTATAAGTTGAAATCAGCTTAATTATTTTGTTGACGTGAAAAAATGAACAAGTTTTCAAGTATCGACTCGGTTGACAGAAGCCGAGAAAGAAGTGCTGGAGGGGAAGAATCGCTAACTGTTAAGTGCTATTAGTTGACGATAAAGCCAGTGTTAAGTGCTATTAGAATCACCAACTGTTTCTTCCTTTCTTTCCCTTTAGCCTGAGGCCCGTACTCGGCCCTTTCTTCGGATTCAACAAGGGCTCAACCCTCATTGCTAAGGCAAGGTCGCCCTCACCAGATCCTGAAGCTATGGAGGGAGGCAACGACGTCTGAACTGCAGGGGATTTTGAGGATGCAGGGGCTAAGGGAGGGCTCGGGCTACATATGACGGGAGGCTTGGGCTTGTTCTTAGACCTGGGGGGTGGCCGCAGGGTCGGGGGTGGTGGATGACCTGTGGAGGGAGGCGACGACATCAGAGCTACAAGAGACCTCGAGGATGCTGGGGCTGAGGGAGGGTTACAGGTCGTAGGTGATGACGACAGGAGACTTGGGCTTGTTCTTGGACGCGGGGCGGCGAACGACCTCGATGGTGGAGCCGTCACCAGAGCGAATCAGCAGAAGAGGCAATGGCGGAGGTGATGAACAAGGTGGAGGTAGAGGCAGCGGATGAGAGAGAGCAGATCGTGAGTGGGGAGGAAGAGATAGGGAAAACAGAGAGTGTCGTTGCATGAAAGAGGGGAGTGACTTTCAGACTTTCAAAATTTATGCCTATATATAAGGATGACACGGGTCATCCATCCAATTAACTATTGCAAATCTAATGCGGCATTACTTATGTACCTAATATTTTGTCAAAATGTTTGGTACACCTCACTTTTCAAGTTAGCAATAAATCATTCCATTCATGATCAAAACGTGGCCGATGAGGCCCCCAAATATTGAGTAAACCTCGTTTACTTCTTTCATTGATGTGTCGGTTTATATAGAAGAGAGAAATTCTGAAAATCTGAAATGTGGGTCCCATAAAACGCATGTGGACCAATAAATAGGGTGATATATTGTTGACTTGGCAAGTGAAGTGTACTCAATGTTTTCTCAAAGAGAGGGAAAGAGAGGGTGTAGATTGTTTTGAGAACAATGGAGAGAGGGAGGAAATTTCAAAATTTCTACGTGGCGGGATCCGTTGGTACACTTATCGTGCTGTGAATGGATTATCTCCTTGCTAACTTGGCAAGTCCGTCCTACATAACATCTTTTCTAAGAAACAACACCACTCGTCCGAGTTTCAGAGTGCAATTTCTTTTTCATGGGCATAATTGTATGAGTCTTGGACCGGAGTAAGTCCTTAAAAAAAGGTTTAAGGAGGAAATAGGCGGGAGAATCGCCATGGGGTGGGAGATGCCGTGCTGTCATCCGTATTCACTCTCTGTCGAGAAGACAAAGATAAACAGAGAATTATGGGGTTTTACGGTGGGGAATGTTGACTCCACGTTAGGGTGTGCTTGCACACACTAGTTATCATTGGGTAGGCTGGTATAGTAACTATTCGTGTCTCGGGTGAATAAGGATAGGTGGAAGGCCTATTGTGGAGCTAACACGTCTTACGACACTGCATACAACCGCAGGCTAACTCCGTACCCCAGTTGTGTGCCTATGTGGGGAGATCGTATGTTGCCTTTTGAAGACCTCAAAGTGGGCGCCCACCTTATTTTTAGTGAGCTATTTCCTCTCTTTTTTCTACCGTCAGCCCTTACTTATAGAAAGAAATTCATCAAATCTCATTTCCCCTTTCATTTCTTTATCCCAAATCCACCAAATAATTCACCCCCTTCAAAATTTGACGAAAACTTTTCCCTGTGCGCTCCTACAAAATATCTTCACTCATGACCGGGCTTCTCTATTTCCCTCAAATCCACTCTTGGCCGGAAATCCGCTTTCATTTTTGGTTGTTTGTGGAAAACTTGCTCTTCAAGAATTGGAAAATATATGACTATGAGATTAAGTTTAGGGCTTCCCTACTCAAGTTCCATTACTCCGGTTTGATTAAAATGAAAATGCCCTTAACATGCAAATTGAATTGACGAATATTTTTACTTAGGGGTCATGGTCAATCCCAAATTTTCTATGCAAAGAAAGGATCACCGAAATTTAAGTGTTACCAGCTTGAAATTGCAAGAAGGTAAAGTTATCCATTTAGTCATCAGTCTTATCTAGTGCAAGCTTTCCCGCATTCATGTATACTTTGGCTTTGTTTTCAAAGTTAGTTTCAACGGATACATCCGCTCTCAATAGATCACTAGTAGAAACTTTAACAACACCCTATCCTACGACAATCATTGGAAAAGTAATCTATTTTAAGAGATCTTTTCATCCACTAACTGCATTATGCAAGGGAGAAACGTGCCCAGTAATTCTGAAAAAAAGGAGAAAAGCATTGAACTAGCATCATGAACTCTAGTATCAGACTGCAATGACCAAAGAGATTGGAGTCTACAGGTTATACACTTCAGCTGGATTCAGACACACACAAACTAAAGATAACATCAAGAAGACATCCTCCTTGTTGTTGGAGGATCAGTGAAACCAAGTTGCGGCCATGGCCCTGCAGTGCTGAAGTCCTACTAAGTAACCATATGATCACTCTTTTATCAACAAGTCAACAGTTTTGCATCTTTGTTTGGTCAATTCTACGATTAAACACGCAAAAAGATACCTTCTTGACGATCAATTCACACCGACGCTGGTGCACCAGGTATCATTTTCTTCGACAGTTAGCCGAGCAATTCACCTCCAGTCCCTGCCATCCAAGGGTCAATGAGTAGCACTGCAAATGCACAACCTTAAAGAAGCAAAAGAAGAAAAAAAAGAGCAGAAAATTGCAAATCAGACTCGCGAGACCGAAGAGAAGTTGGCTGAGCACAAGATGGAGAAGATGGGGAAGAAAGGTGGAGAGGGAGGAGTGAAGAGACAAGGCAGAGAAGGGAGATGGAGAGCCATTGTTGCAGTGGAGAGAGGAAAGTGAAGCGTGTACATTGACGCAGACGGAGAAGAGAGACCATACAGTAGACCTGAGTGTCTGGTCTGGCTCGGGGTCGGGCTCCGCCAGGCCCAAGCTTGCCGGCCTGAATAAAGAGCTCCAATTTGCCTAGCCTAAAATAAGACTGAAATTTAGTGAAACTTTGATCTTAACAGGGTGACTTAATTTATATGAAAGTGATTTATGTGATGATTAAATTTTTATGGTTAAAGAATATAGCCATAGTTCAAATTGATAATAATGATATTTCCATCCTAAAAGGAAGAAATCATTTTCCTGAGCTCTTTTCCACAGGCAGGTCACAAAGGATGGAGAACCATTCTCAAACGAAGTTTTATGAGCATCGAGATTAAGCTTGTTAAGTATTTATATTTTCAATTTTTTTGCCATCTTTTTTATGTTGCTTTATTCTATAAATTAAAAAAAAGTTAATATTTTTACTTTACATAAGGGTAATATACATGAGATAAAATGTAATGATAACATAAATTAATTTCTGAAAGTAACATCAAAAAATGTTTTCCATCTCACTTTCATATATTGCCGAACAATAAAAAAAACTGGTCGTTCTTCTTGAAAATGTTTTTCACGAAAAGGATTTTCCTCCGCTAAGAAGTTTTCCGCAAACATACCATAAATGCTTGTTTGTTTAAACTTAAGCATATGTCAGAGGTATTTTTCACTTTCATGTTGAAATCTAAAATGTTATTGAAATTTCTAAAAATTTATAAATAAGAAAGGCGTATCAAAATGCTAGTATTTATATGTCGCGAAATTCTTAGGTAGTTCAGATTAATAAAAGGCCAAAGTGCGTGCCTGCCTCGTAAGATTTAAGGTAAGCATATAAAATGAAAATCAATATGTCGACAAGAAAATTGTTTCGGCTTATAAATTCGAGGATGGGCCGGAAAAAGGACTAGAATGTGCCGGAACTGGCCCAAGGATTACAAAAATATAAAATATGACTTGTGAAACCTAACTTTGATTAGGACTTCGAACGTGGACTTGGTCAGGGAATATTCAATACCGATATATGCACGCCACAAATAATTAATGAAAAGAATTAGGACCCATGTGCTGGCTTTTTGCTAGTAGCGACAAAGGATGATCCCACCAAGATGATTAAAGCATCGAAATTTTTATTTTGTTTCTCGATGATTAGGGTCGATTTATGACCTTTTTTTAGTGATGCGATAAATAATTTAATCTCGTTTCCCACTGAGTGAAAGATAAGATATAATATTTCATAACATCCTACCTCATTGTATGTAAGAGTTGTACAAGGAAAATTTGATATATAGATTTGATTTACATTGAGCATAGTTACGATGTTTGAGTCTAATTGAAGTAAATAAAAGTGGGTATAAGATGAAGAAACCAACTTGATTATGCATATGATCAAGTCTTCGATAGCACGGAGATATTTGGTAGTTATTGATTTTCTTCATATCCTTGTCACTTTTGAACCATAAAATGATTATGATACGTGTGGTCACATCGCGATTGCATGGAGAGATTATGTGAAATCAGCTTTCATGACCTCCTCTTGAATCTTCGATTTAGCACTTAAGGTCCGATATTACGTGACGTTTATATTGATGATGACGATGACGATGAGGATGACGATGAGGATTTTTACCTCTTCTTCCATGACTCACTAATTCAATAACAAATTTTCAATCTTACAGAACAATTTCATGTTTACGCAACCTGCCCGGCGACTCGGATCGTAACCGGTTTGAAACTTAGGGTGCCTCCCCCAGCTTTCTTGTTTGCTAGGATAAAGAAAACCTAATTGATTCGCATCTGCCCTAATCTCTCACTTATATTCAGTAAACTATACGAGAAAAGCCAGTAGGATTCCTTGAACATGTCACCTTAACAAAAGGGGCTTTGGTTTGCTTCTGGGGGAATACCTGTCTGGCAATTTAGCATGAACGTGAAAATCATAATTTTAAAACAACCAAATTGAAAAGAGAAAAAAAAGACTCGACGACAGAGTCCGATTTTCTAAACCCCAATTCTTTGATTTCGCTTTTTTGACCAGATATTCCAAACGTAGTTGAACTGTTCAAACTTGGCCTGTTAGGCCCCCGAAAACCTTCGCACCGCCACGTGAGTGCTGCTTGTTTTTCTGCTCAGAAAGTAGTGATTATTCACTGGGAATCTTAACCTAAAAAGATTATTAACCTATTTAAGAGCCTTGAAGACTGAAGAGCAAGTCTCCTAGATGGGGAAGAAGCGCAAAACTCGAAGAAAGCAAGAAGAGGAAGACAGAGATATGACGGTGATCGCCGAAGATTTTCCCGGCGACATGGCTGCCGATCAAGAGCCCCGCCGTTCCATTTCCCAGTGGTCGATCTTTAGGGTTCCGACGCACATTCGTCAGATCGATGCGAAGGCGTACAACCCTAGGGTCGTCTCGATCGGCCCGTTCCATCGGAACCAGCCTGCCTTGAGAGCCATGGAAGCTCAGAAGATGAGGTTCTACGACCGACTCATGGAGCGGATGGCCTACGAAGATCGCGATGTTGGCATCAAGACGGCGATGAGGAAATTGGAGCCCGACGCGAGGAGGTGTTACTCGGACGAGTTTGAAGATATTAGCACCGACGATTTTGTCGAGATGATGGTTCGTGATGGTTGCTTCATTGTGGAACTCTTGAAGCTTTCCTATGAGAGCAACCAGGTACATGATTGACTACTCTTATTAATTCCAATATCTAGGATTTATAAATGACTCCTGTGATCTGTTTGATTTCCTTTCAATGAAATTAGTGATCTTGCAGATGATTCATTTATGCGTTCTTCTGTATGTTTTTTGATTGAGATTAGGACGAAGAGGGACAATTTGTGGAAGAGCCGATCTTTGCAACAAGATGGATGCTACCCAGCATCACCAGAGATCTTCTCATGCTCGAGAACCAGTTGCCGATGTTCGTGTTGCAAGAGATCTACAACCTCACGACATTCGACAGGGATGCGGTGTCTCTCAACAAGCTTGCCCTCCTATTCATGGAGCCGCTGAGTCCGCAGAAGGGACAATACGATGAGACAAAGCTGGACGACAAGGGCGAGCATCACCATCTCCTCGCCCTATTCCACGCGAGCTTCATTCCTTCCGACATTCAGCCTTTGCGAATGGACCGAGGCGCTCGATGGAACAGGGAAGATCACTTCCCGGGGAAGTTGTGGGTCCACGAGGCGAAGAGGCTACGGAGAGCCGGCATCCGGTTCAAGTACAACCCCGGTAGCCTCCTCAACATAGAGTTTTCGAACCGGGAGCTCAAGATCCCCACCCTCTTCATCGACGAGTGGACGGGGCCGCTCCTGAGGAACTTGCTGGCTTACGAGCAGTGCAACTCGTTCGCCTTGCCGTACATCACGTGCTACGCGATCTTCCTCAACAGCATCGTCGAAGACCTGAAGGACATGGAGATCTTGCAGAACGCAGGGATTATATACCAATCGGTGGACGAGGACGAAGAGGTGGTGGACCTCATCAATAGCCTCACGAAGGAGCTCGTGTTTGATATGCACGACATGAGCGATTGCTTCATAGCCGACCAAATCGAGGACATCAACAAGTTCTGCAAATCCTGGCAGAGCAAGTGCATTTACCAGCTCTCTCATTGTGCAAATATCCTGTCATCACTCTTACCATTCAGATAGTTGTAATCTCTTTCTTTACATTCTTCGATTCACATTCTAACCTCATCTTGTAGCGCACTCGACCATTCTTTTTATACTAATTCGATACCCCTGTTTTGCTCCTGTAATTGCATTCATTGTTGGGAACCATTAAGCCAATTCCGCTTAGTTTTTTTCGATTAGTTTTTGTGAATTATTAGTCCTCCAAAGTGATTGACTTTGTGTATCGAGTGGTCTCATGAATTGATCTGCCCCAGATCAAGCGTTTTTCTTAGCAGTTTCTGCAATTTGACTAAACGCTTCTGATCCCGCCTTGCAAGTAATTGCGGAAACCAGACAACAAAGGGCGGCGACTGCTTTTTTTATTTAATATTGTGGACCACACCACACTACTACCGTTCCAAAAAATTCTAAACAACTTTTTCATAAGGTTAAATTTATATAAGAGTTGGAAAGTGCGAAAAAAACGTGGGTAAGGAAAGGTTACTGATTTTCAAGTAAATTACTAGTGACTTACAGACACTTTTGTGAAATTATTGACCCCTTTTTTACGGTTTAAAGTGGAAAAATGGTTCAAAAAATCCTAAACCTTTATACGGCTACCAATTTAGTCTTAAACCTTCGAATTTTGACTAATTTATTTCTAAACTTTTGCGCAAAATTCCAATTTAATCTATTTAATCAATTAATCATTGATGTGATGGTCAAATTAATTATGGTTATCTTATGTGACACGGCCAGTAATCTAACATATTTCACATTGCTCAAATTGATATCACTTTTTAAGAAATGTTATAATTACTTTTTAATTTTTCTTTTATTTTGTTCGCTTTCCTTACTACTCATCTTCCCCGAAAGAACGAGGCGTTGCCAAGGCTTGCGAGCCTAGCCGGCTAAGCGACGGCTGCGACCCTCGCCCACATCTGGTTCTGCGTTGTGTGGCTTGTGTGCCTGCAAGTCCTCGCTGGTTTCGTTCCTCATTTTGAGATGAAGAGCTCTTCTTCACGTTCCATTCAACCTTGTCTCTGTTTCGTCATTCTCGTTCCTCCCACAATAATGACATATGCAGAACCAGAACAGGCACCAGAAGAAGCTAGACAAAAAAAAAAAAAAAACACAGGGACAAAAAGGAAAATATACGCCTCACGGGGGAGACCATAACACGATCTCCAAGGCAGGAGTGATTTTGACCGCCTAATCATTTGCAGCCAAACAAGCGATCGGCAAGTTAGACTATTCACTTCGACGGTACCGATTTCCTCGCCTAGGCCAGCTAGGATGTGGCCGGGACCCTCGCCTGTGGGTGAAGAAGGTGTGGCTGGTGAGGGTGGTGTCGACGAAGAAGATGAGCAATGATATAGAAAAATATTAGAATAATTAAATGTTAAATCGAACCTCCATCTAATAGCTAAATTAAGGTCGAAGTTTAATCTAGGAGGAGTGTTTTGAATAATTAAGTAGTAAGTCATGTGTTCTTTGAAGTTTTTATGGACGGCGGACACTGTACGCTAAATTATGAGGACAAATATTGAAGTTGCAACTTCATCTCATGGCACGTTGGCTGCGTGGATGAGACGTGACGCCGACAATAACAGTGAAAAAATCCAGTGGAAATCGTGCTGGCAATGTGCTGGAGACAAGACAAGCGAACGACTGAAATGTGTTTGCTTTCTTCCGTAAGATAAAACAGTATTACAAAATCGAAAGCCAATCAAGATTCAAGGTCGTGATTTACCATAATCTTGCGTCATAATAATCAAGACATCAATCAATAATCTAACCTGATGTATCTGGTCCGGTCGGCACATCTTGTTTTCCGTGATTGTTGGCCAACTTCATCTCATGGGCGACGGCACGCAAGTTAGAAAATGACCTCCCTTTGGACACCACCATAGATGACGTTCCAAGACTTTGCATCAACATAACCGATGTGGTCATGTTCCCTTTTAAAATACTGTACCCAGAAGAATATATAGCTTAATTAACGCATTAATAAACTTGACAGGTGTAATCACAATTCGATTTTTTTTTTTTTTTACAACCCGGCCTTTTCTTCACTGGAAATCCTCGTCAACTTGAAGCAAAGGAAAATGGTCCCAACCCTCTTTCTCTCAAATGCTGCGATGTGTCGCGAATTATAGAATTAGAAGCCACTTAAATTTCTTAAATTTCTCTAAGTAACTCTTCACTAATCACAGAGACCATCAAGCAATAGATTATGGACTTTTATGGAGCATAATTTAATTTTAGAGGAGGCTGTAGATTAGAAGTTAGAACTTCCTTCTTCTAAGCACATCTGATATTTTGAGAGAAGTCTTGGTCAAAGTACAAACAAGGGCTGCTCATTACATGACAGGGTTTTATTTGATGAATTTGGTCAATTCGGAGGGGGACTATATGAAGTCATAACCGTGCCTCACTTTACTTGCAGGTATTACTATCGAAATGAGCTTGGTCAGGCAATGATAATTTCCTTAGCCAGCAAGCATGTTTCTCTTGCAAGCAGAACGGAGGGAGGCTTTTCATTTAGGGGGTCAACCGTACCACGTGTCGCGGATTGTAGAATTAGAAGCTTTTAAAATTTAATGAACTTTCCCAATTAACTTATTCACTAATCTCAGAGACCATCAAGCGATAGATTACGGATTTTATTTTAAGAGGAAGTTGCGGATTAGACGTAAATTATTATTAATAGTGAAAACATTATCTATTGATTAATTATATCAAGTAATACAAGTGATCAATGTTTGAAAAATATTTCTCAAATTATTTATTTTTTAAGAAACAAATGATGCCAGGCATAACTAATAACTTGAAAGAACTCTTGTTCAAAGTTCAAAAAGGTTGCTCATCATGTGTCAAGGTTTTATCTGATGAATTTGGTCAATTCTGGGTGGAATTATGAAATCATAACCATACCTTACTTTACTTGCAGATATCACTATCAAAATGAGCCTGGTCAGAGGCAATGATCATTTCCTTAGCCAGAAAGCATATTTCTCTTGCAAAATGGGAGGAGGTTTTTGCATACGACTTTTAGGAGGTCGACCATGCGTATGTGACTAAAGTTAAAGAAATGGTTATTGATTTTTTTGGGCATTTTGATAGGTTAGACAAATGCTTTTTTTTTTTTTTTTTGAGATTTCTATTAGTTAGGCACATGTTAATTTCTCGTAATAATGCATCTCGTGATTGTTTTTACACTATTGATGGACAAAAAGCAATGAAGTCGAAATATTTCTCTCTTTACCTTTAGCTTTCGCATCGCTTTTGTTTCTTCTTTATCTACGTTTTTACCTAGTTTCACTGAAAAAATTGTCCAAAAAATAATTAAGTAATTGCACTTATTTCACTTCGATCATGAATATTTTAAATTTGTTAATTGAATCATAAACCTTTTTACATTTTGCTAATTGAGTCCATCTAGTCAATTTGATTGAAAATTGCTAACATGGATGTTAACCATATTACGCAGCATAGCCGGCACTGATGCAAATAAGTTCTAATAATATTTTAATGTTTTTTCGAACATCTATGTTTCCTTTTCTTCAAGTTTTTTTTTTTTTAATTGTGGTTGGCAAGGGTCATTGGAACCTTGTCGGCCACTAAGTGAGGGCCACAAATCCCTTGCTAGTCTCAGGCAAGGAATTGGACACCCTCATTTGGCCACGCACAGACCTAGGTGAGGTCATTGCGGCCTTGCTCGCGGCCACAAAGCCTTCGTCAACTGCAGGTGAGGTCGCAACCCTCCCCTAGTAGCCGTTTGGGTGAGGGCTTCGCCTGCCATTGGCAAGGGTTTCGTAGCCCTCACCCAGTGGCCAGTGAGGTTCCAGCGACCTTTGCTAATCGCAGTTAAAAAAAAACAAAGAAAATTGAAGAAAAGAAAAAATAATTGTTAAAATATATTAAAATATTATTAAAACTTAAGCACATCATGCTGGAGAGATTTCTCAAATATGGCTGCAAATGGAAAATCTTGTGACCTGAAATCTGCATGAATCTCTCAAGTTTCTGCTCTTTTCTCGTGGAGTCACACCAGGCTTCATTTGCAAAGAAGTGAAGCAATATACAGCTTCTGAGTCTCATACTCAAATTTAATTACTCAACACAAATGCTAATGTAGACTAGAGAGCGCTATTCATCTGAGTTTCTGTTTGGCGGATTGTACTTTTCCAGAGTAAAAAAAAAATTGTGACCCGGACACTTTAATATACTAGAATTAGAAGCTACTAAGATTTCATAAGTTTCACTAAATAACTCTTCACTAATCTCAGGATTATGGACTTTAATGGAGCATAATTTAATCTAAGAGGAAGCTGTGGATTAGAAAGTTAGAACTTCCTTCTTCTAGGCACATCTGATATTTCGAGAGAAGTCTGGGTCAGATACATAGGGTTGCTCATTACATGCCGGATTTTTATTTGATGAATTTGGTCAATTCCGAGGGGGATTATATCAAGTCATAACTATACCTTACTTTACCTGCAGGTGTCACTATCAAAATGAGCTTGGTCAGGCAATCATCATTTCCTTAGCTAGAAAGCACGTTTCTCTTGCAAGAAGAAGGAAGGAGGTTTTTTTAAACGACATTTAGGAGGTCGACCATGCGTGCATGAGTAAATTTAACGAAATAATTATTAATTTTTTCGGCATTTCGATCAGTTAGAGAAATGTTCATTTATTTTTTTTCGGGATTTGGATTAATTAGGCACATGTTAATTTCTTGTGACAGTGCATCTCATAATTATTTTTACATTGTCGATGGACAAAAAGCAACGGCGTCAAAATGTCTCTCGCTTTAACTTTAGCTTTTGCATCAGTTTTGTTTCTTCCTTATCTATATTTCTATGTGTTTTTTACTGAAAAAATTATCAAAAAAGTCCTAAACATATTACATTTTTGTTAATTCAATCATAAAGCTTTTCATTTTTCCTAGTGGAGATTCAAATATTTTTACATTTTGTCAGTTGAGTTCATTTGATCAATTTTTGTCAGAAATTATTGACATAGATGCTGGCCATTTTATGTAACACAATCGACACCCTTGTTTGGCCTCACATAGATCTAAGTGAGGCTAGATGGTTTGGACGAGGTTCCAGCAACCCTCATTAGCTACAATAATTAAAAAAAATAAAAAACAAAGAAAAGAGAAGAAAAGGAAAAATAAAAAATAAATTTCAAAAAAAAAATATTAGTCAAATTTGTCCACATTAAAACTGGTTATGCCACATGGAATAGCAAGTGTCAGTGTTAATGATTTTCTGACCAAAATTTGGCAAAACGTGAAAATGTATATGACTTAATTGACAAAAGGTTTAGTACTATATTGACAAAAGTGTAATAGGTTAAGAACTTTTTGAATAATTTTCCCTGGTTTTCAGTTCAACAAATAGATACACTTATAACTAGTTATGGGTTAATATTAATCCGTTAGATAAGTGCAAAAATATTCTACAAAATAATGTGCCGCCAGTCAAATAAGATTCCTCGTTCCATGTCGGACTCATTCAGGATGCTGCTTAGTCTTGTATCTGAGGAGGTTCTCATCACGCACGATTGCATAAAGGTATTGAATCTTGAAGACCAAAATCTATATTTCTGACCGTACCCTTTTGAACTATTCAAACTTTTTTCTATCTCAACCTGTAATGTTTAATCTTTATACCTCGTGACTGCTTGTGTTCCAGCGCCTGCTGGAAATATTCTTTCATTGTTAATCGACCATAGAGAGAGATGGCCTTTTGCAGTGTCTCTGAGATCATGAAAGAAAAGAAGCGCAAATCTCTGGGAAAGGTGAGAGCAAGTGAAGAGATGACGGCCGCCGGAGATCTCCATAGAAATCATGGGACGGGCCACAAGCGTCGTTTCGGCGAGCAGTGGACGATCTTTCGAGTTCCAGAACACATTCGCGAGGTCGACAAGAAGGCATACAACCCTCGGGTCGTCTCGATCGGTCCTTTCCACCAGAGCCGGCCAGAGTTGAGGGCGATGGAAGCTCAGAAGCTGAGGATGTATGAGCGACTCATGAAGCAGATCGGTGATGAGGGCCGTGATGTGGGCCTCGAGACTGCGATCAAGCTGTTGGAAGGCAAGGCAAGGAGAAGTTACTCAGAGGAGTTCGACCACATCAGCAGCGAGGAATTCACCCAGATGATGGTTCTTGACGGTTGCTTCATCGTCGAGCTCATGCGGTTGTATCATGAGAGCAATCAGGTGCCTATTAATTCCCATCCCAAGTGCCATCCGACACAAAAAATTTTCCTTGCTCTGATTCATTGATTGCTAATACTTTCTCGTGTCTGTCCATTTGTCTGTTCGGGAATCAGCACGGCCAACATGTGGAAGAACCAATATTTGCAACGAGATGGATGCTTCCCAACATCACCAGAGATCTGCTAATGCTTGAGAACCAATTGCCCTTTTTTGTGTTGCAAGAAATCTACAAGCTCACCACCTTCGACGAGGAAGCGATCCCGCTAAACAAGCTCGCGCTCCTATTCTTAGAGCCTCTACGACCCCAAAAGGGCGAATACACTGAAATGAGGTGGCACGACCAAGGGAAGCATCATCATCTCCTCGCTCTATATCACTCTAGTTTCGTCCCAAGTGATTACCATCCTTCTCAAAGGTTCCGAGACGTGAGATGGAACAGACACGAAAATTTCCCAGGGAAGTTTTGGCTGGCAGAAGTAAGGATACTTCGGCGATCTGGCATTACGTTCAAGAGCAATCCCGGTAACCTCCTCAACATAGAATTCGAGAACAGGGAGCTCCGGATCCCGACCCTCTTCGTCGACGACTCCACGGGGCCTTTGCTTCGGAACTTGCTGGCTTACGAGCAATGCAATGCCTTCGCTGCGCCGTATTTCACCTGCTATGCGATCTTCCTCAACAGCATCATCGATGTGCCGGAAGACATCGAGATCCTTCAAGAGGCGGGGATCATAGTACAGTCCGAGGCCGTGGACGAAGAGGTGGTCAACCTTGTCAATAGTCTCACCAAGGAGCTCGTGTTCGATTTGGACGACCGGAACGACTGCTACATAGCACGGCAAATTGAAGACATCAACGCCTTCTGCAGATCTTGGAAGAGCAAATGCATCTATCAGCTCTCGTGCATCGATTTTGTCCGATTAGGGTTGTCATTCCTGTTCCCCTGGCTCAAGTAATCGCATGCACGCTATTTTCTTAGTCCTCCTTCGGGCAACGCAAATCACCTTCATATCTGTTCTCAGAGACTAATTCTTTCTACTAATTCAGTAGTCGAACACTAATTGGTAAGGAGATATTGTTTAATATACTAGAGGAGCAGAGTCTTGACGAACTGACAAGTTCTTTTTCTAATTAAGTAATCAAGTAATTAATTATAATTACTTGTAGATGCTTCTAACACCAGTTAGTGCCTCCCTGTGGTGGTAGCTAGCGGACTTGGAATTGATCTTTTCCTATTATAAGGCAAATGAGATGGCCTAATGATCATGACTGTGACCGTGAGTGCCTAATCACCTTAAGCATTCTTCAAGAATTGTTGTATGGAAATCGTACGTCGACCTAAAGATTACAGAACTCTTATGAAAGAGTTCCGCATAAAAGTTTGACATGTAGATTTAATTTTCCATGGGCGTTGTTACAATGTTTTAAACCTAATAACAGTGAAAAAAAAATGGATGGTATGTTGAAATCAGCTTAACCACGTAAATAATCATATCTTTGATTGTTGGTTATCGATTTTCTTCAAATCCCCTTCACTTTTTTTAACTATGAAATGATCATGTTAGGCATTGTTATGTCTGGATTTCATGAAATCAGCCCCCACGACCTCGTCTTGCGCATTCTATTTTGCACTTAAGGTCCAATACTCTGTAGAGTTTACTTTGATGATGACGGTGATTATCTCTACTAATCAAGAACAATTTTTTCAATATTACCGAATTAAGCAAACAATCGCATATTTGCCCATTGACCGGGCGACTCGCATCTTTCCTAGTCCAAAAAATGAACGGATCAAATTGGCCGACCATATGACATATTGTACAGAAGCCTGGGGCAAATCTCTCGATTATATTCAGTAAACTATATGACACAAGCCAATAAAATTCCTTGAACAAGTCGCTATATCCAAAACGTTTCGTTTGTATCTGGGGGATATTCTGTCTAGTGTGACCATAAAAATGTAAGTTTTAAAACCACCGAATATAAAAGGAGACTTGACGGCAAAGCCCAATATGATAAACCCTATTTCTCTTACCTTCTCTTTTGACCAAATATTCCAAACGTAAGTGAACTGTTCAAACTCGTTCTATTTGGCTCTAAAAAATTGTCATACCACCACATGGATGCCGCGTTTTCCAGTCTGGAAAGTAGAGAGAGATCTTCATTGCGAATCTCCTTCACCTAGAAAGACTATAACCTGTTTAAGAGTCTTGAAAATAAAGAGCAGGCCTCCGAGATGGGCAAGAAGCGCAAATCTCCAAGAAAGCTAGAAGAGAAAGACGGAGACATAGCGGCAGCTGCTGCAGATTTCCCCAGCAACACAGTCGACCATGATGCCGACCGTTTCAGCCCTCAGTGGTCGATCTTCAGGGTTCCAGCGCATATTCGTCAGGTCGATGAGAAGGCGTACAACCCTAGGGTCATCTCGATCGGCCCGTTCCATCGGAACCGGCCTGCCTTGGGAGCCATGGAAGCTCAGAAGGTGAGGTTCTATGAGCGCCTCCTCGCGCAGATGGGTTACGAAGATTCTGACGAGCGCATCAAGACAGCGGTGAGGAAATTGGAGCCCGATGCAAGGAACTGTTACTCGGAGGAGTTCAACGATATTAGCTCTGACGAGTTTGTCGAAATGATGGTTCTTGATGGTTGCTTCATTGTGGAACTCTTGAGGCTTTACTATGAGAGCAATCAGGTTTGTGATTAACTACTCATATTAATTCCAAGATGCAGAATTTATAGAAGAGTCCTGTGTTCGATTTGATATCCTTTCACTACAATTAGTGATCTTGCACATGCTTCATATAAATGTATCCTTTTGTATGTGTTTTGGTCAAGATTAGGACGAAGAGGGACAATTTGTGGAAGAACCGATGTTTGCAACAAGATGGATGCTACCCAACGTCACTAGAGATCTTCTCATGCTCGAGAACCAATTGCCGATGTTTGTGTTGCAAGAGATCTACAACCTCACGACGTCCGACAAGAATGCGACGCCCCTAAACAAGCTTGCCCTCCTATTCATGGAGCCTCTGAGGCTGCAGAAGGGACAGTACGACGATATCATGTTGGACGACAGGGGCAAGCATCACCATCTCCTCGCGCTATTCCACTCGAGCTTCATCCCCTCCGCCAATCACCGTTCACGAAGTAAAGGGGGCGCTCGATGGAACAGGCTCGAGAATTTCCCAGGAAGGCTGTGGGTGCACGAGGCAAAGAAGCTATCGAGAGCCGGCATCCGGTTCAAGTACAACCCCAGCAACCTCCTCAACATAGAGTTCGCGAATCGGGAGCTCAAGATCCCCACCCTATTCATCGACGAGTCAACAGGGCCACTCCTGAGGAACTTAGTGGCTTATGAGCAGTGCAACGCTTTCGCCGCACCATATTTCACCTGTTACGCGATCTTCCTCACCAGCATCATCGAGACCCTGGAGGACATCGAGATCTTGCAAGACGCCGGCATCATAATTCAATCGGTGGACGAAGACGAAGAGGTGGTGGACCTCATCAACAGCCTCACCAAGGAGCTTGTGTTTGATATGCACGACCTCAGCGATTGCTTCATAGCCCAGCAAATTGAGGACATCAATAAATTTTGCCAATCTTGGCTGAGCAAGTGCATTTTTCAGCTCTCACGTTTTGATAATATCTTGTCATACATTTTACCATTCAAATAGAGGTGAAAAAATAGCTTTACCAAAAGTTTATTTTATTGTTGCCAATATTAATAAACATTCGGTATTTTTCGGCACCAAATGATAGAACTTTGCTGTATTTAGATTCGTTTTATTAAATCAAGTCAATGTCAGGTAAAACATTAACCTAACATTTTGTCGACCCCACTATATTTGCTGTTTTTTTTCCCCTGTTGGATAGTTCAAATACATGAGCTTAGCTGTAGAGCACCATTTCTTCCACCGGCAGCACTTCCTGTGCGGGTCGGAGGTGGTTTCCATCGAGAAAAGGACTACACCTAGCGTATCAATTTGGATTTATGATGATGTCCAAGAAAAGAAATAGTCGCCTGTTCAGCTGGTGGTCCTAGGCTTTGAATCATTCGCCGTCTTTCCTCGTGATTATTAAGGAAGACTTTGTACAGTTGTCTTGACGCACAGCTAGTTCTGTGTTTTACATTATCATAATCTCGAACTAATATACAGACAGGTAAGTCTATCGTCCGATCAAGATCCATCTCCATCCGAAATCTTATGAAACTAAATGTAACTTAGGTGAAGTTTTAATGTATGTATGTAACGTGAAAAATAAGTGAATCGATTAAAAAATCAGGCGAAATATCCTTAGGATTATAGTACGAGAAAAAATCATTGGTCTCATAGGACGTTGACTGCGTGGAGGGAGGTGTGAACACAACAATAACAATGAAGAAAATCCAGCGGAAATTGTGCTGGCAATGTGCCAAAAACGAGAGGAGCGAAGGAGCGTAACATGTCTGCTTTCTTCCGTAAAACAAAATAATATGCAAAAAGCCGTCAAGACGCCATGGTCGCGATTAAAATATGATCTTGCATCGTAATGATCGAAACTTTGTCAATAATCTAATCCGGTTTCACACCTACTGAGCGTGCGATCGTGCTCGCCACATCATATCTTTTGTCATTGCTCGCCAACTTGATATCATGTGGGAACGCAGCACAACCAGAAAAAAAAAAAAAAAAAAAACGATTCTCTCTGGGACACACCAGATGAAGATCCGAAATCTTTCGGCAACCCTTTGACAGCAATTCCGGTTCATGGTTTGACCTTTCTTTCATTGTAAATCCTCGTTAACTTAAGGATGTTCGGGAAACCATGTATCTTGGTCAAAACTTTGAACGGGTTGCTTGTGAGGTCTCAGGGCTTTCTTTGCAGAACCTGATCAATTCCAAGGGGGATTAGGGAATATTATGCATACTTTAATTTCAGGTGTCACTATCAAAATGAGTTGCATTTAATTTGGTCAGCCGATGATCATTTCCTTAGCCAGAAAGCAAATTTCTCTCGAAACAACGTGGAAGGAGGCTCTCGAATACGACTTTTCGGGGCTCGACATCCGTATTGTGAATTTAACGAAATGATTGATTTTTTTTTTTTTTTTTTGGGATTTCGATTAATTAGGCACATCTTAATTTCTTCAAACAGTGCATACAATAATTGGTTTGCCTTATCAATGGACAAAAAAGGGTGATTAAATTGACTCTCTCTCTTAACTTTAGCTTTTTGCATCTGCGCTGAATCTTCCATTTTTATCTCTTCTTTAGCTTTGTTTCGTTACAGTTTCCCTTCAACATCTATATGCACGCACTCATAATTATAAAAATAAAAATAAAAATTAAGATTAATCCATTTAGAAATAAGTGCAAAATTATTCTAAATAATATGCCACCAGCCAATTATGATAACCTTGTACCATGTCAGACTTTTCCAAGATGCTGCTTGGTCCTGGATCTGAGGAAGGTATTATCACGCATGAATGCATAAAGTACTGAAACTTGAAGACCAAAGTAAATATTTTGTAGAAAAACCTGAACTATTCAAGCTTTCATTCTATGTAAACCCGTGAAGTTTAATTTTTTTTTTTTATTTTCTTTCCACGTGACCGCTTGTGTTCCAGTTGCACATTGGAAATATTCTTCCATTGTCAATCTACTAGAGAGAGAGAGAGAGAGAGAGAGAGAGAGAGGACTTATTAAGGTGTCTTGGAGATCATGAAGAACAGGAAGCGCAAAGCTTGGGGAAAGCCGGATGCGAGCGACGACATGACGGCTGCCAAAGATCTCCATGAGAATCAAGCAACCCATCACCACGAGTGCCGTTTCGGCAAGCAGTGGTCAATGTTTCGGGTTCCGGCGCACATTCGCAAGGTCGATGAGAAGGCGTACAACCCTCGGGTCGTCTCGATCGGTCCTATCCACTGGGGCCGGCAGGAGCTGAGGCCGATGGAACCTCAGAAGCTGAGGCTGTACAAGCGGCTCATGAAACAGATCGGTGATGAGGACCGCGAGGTGGCTCTCCAGACTGCAATCAAGAAGTTGGAAGGCAGGGCGAGGAGTTGTTACGCAGAGGAGTTCAAACATATCGACAGCAACCAATTCATCCAGATGATGGTTCTCGACGGTTGCTTCATCGTCGAGCTCATGCGGTTGTATCACAAGAGCAATCAGGTACCTATCGATTCCAATCCCTGGAACCATCTTAACACATTTGGCTCGCTCGGATTCATCGGTTGCTGATGCTTTCTCGTGTCTGCCCGTTTGTATGCCCCGAAATCAGCAATTTGAATATGTGGAAGAACCAATATTCGCGACGAGATGGATGCTTCCCAACATCACTAGAGATCTGCTGATGCTCGAGAACCAGTTGCCCTTTTTCGTGCTGAAGGAAATCTACGAGCTGACCACCTCCGGTGAGGAAGAAAACTCGCTAAACAAGCTCGCGCTCCTGTTCTTCGAGCCTCTAGGACCCCAGAAGGGCGAATACAGCGAGATAAAGCTGCAAGACGAAGGGCAGCATCATCATCTCCTCTGTCTATTTCACTCTAGTTTCGTCCCGAGTGATTACCATCCTCGAAGGTCCCGTAGGGCGAGATGGAACAGACACGATAATTTTCCGGGCAAGTTTTGGCTGCAAGAAGTGAGAATACTTCGCAGACGCGGCATCAAGTTCAAGAGGAATCCCGGCAACCTCCTCAACATAGAATTCGAGGACAGGGAGCTCCGAATCCCAACCCTGTTCGTCGACGACTGCACAGGGCCCTTGCTTCGGAACTTGGTGGCTTATGAACAGTGCAATGCCTTCGCCGCCCCATATTTCACCTGCTATGCAATCTTCCTCAACAGCATCATCGACGTGCCGGAAGACATCGAGATCCTTCAGGATGCGGGGATCATAGTACAGTCCGAGGCCGTGGACGAAGAGGTGGTGAACCTAGTCAATAGCCTCACGAAGGAGCTCGTGTTCGATTTGCACGACATGAACGACTGCTACATAGCAAAGCAGATCGAAGACATCAACGCCTTCTGCAGATCTTGGACGAGTAAATGCATCTATCAGCTCTCGCGCATAGATTTCGTCAGTCTAGGGTTTTCGTTCCTCCCTTCGTTCAAGTAATCGCACGCGCCCTGTTATCTTAGTCCTCCTTCACGCAACACGAATCACCTTCATGTCTGTTTCAGAGACTAATTCTTTGTACTAATTCAATACTCATGCACTAATTGGTGAGGATATTTTGTTCAAAGCACATCGTATTTGATGGATTACTCAAATTTAGCTGCAAATGGAAAAAGCTTGTGATCTGTGATCTGCACGAATCTCTCAAGTTTCTGCTCTTTTCTCAATGAGTCGCACCAGGCTTCATTTGCAAGGAAGTTAAGCAACATGTAACTTCGGAGTCTCATACTCGAAAATTGATTATTTCAACACTTGTGTCGACAAGAGAGCGCTAATCACCTAACTTTCGGTATGGTGCATGGTGTTTTTCAATAGAAAAATGCGTGGCCCGCACACTTTAACAAGCTAGGGGAGGACATCTGGACATTGCTGATAAGTTCTTTGGATAATTAAGTATTAGTTAACTGATTAATTATAATTACTTTTTGAGTTTCCTAACACCAGTTAGAGCCGCACTGTGGTGGCATTGATCATAGTGTCTCTTTCTATTTTAAAATATACGAGCGAATGAGATGGCCTTTAAGGTCATGACCATGATGGTTGAGTGCCGCCTGAACACCTCGAAGTAATTGGACGTCGACCTAAAGATTCCCTAACTCTTATAGTGTCGCGCTGACCGACCGACCGACCGAACGAAAAGGTAAGAGAAGTGATGGAAAATATTGTGACTTTGCAGAACAATTTGTCGGTCATTCGAAGCTCTCGTCAAGCAATTTTAGTTCTAGCGATTTAGCGATAGCGAAACCTTCTTTTTCTTTTTCCTTTTTTTTTTTTTTGGTTTATTGCTGTTGATATACAGTCGAAGAGAACTATGATGCTAGTAAGTGGTTCTTGGTCAAATGCTGTGCTTCCAAAGCCTGTCGTTTGGAACCTAAATTCTCAGGCTCTTTTGGTCCTGACCAAACTACAAGAAGCAGTCTCTGGTCACGAGTCTTGGCACACCATATTTCATTTCGACGGCAATGAACATTGACTAATCAGCTATAAGCCCACCAAGATTAGTCCAAACCCAGAAGGGCAAGACCCATAAACATAAGAAAAGCAGGGTGCCAGAAATCTTAGGATCACAATACCATAAGCAAGGAGTCTTAGATCACAAGTCATTACCAAAAGAATACACAGCATTCCACCCACTCACTGTATCAAAGAAGAATCTGTATTAAGATGCATCATCTACCTAGAACCAACCGTCATTACCGAAACATTTCGACAAATGAACCAAATGCACTAACAGTGTCATGAACTGATCTCAGCAAGAAAAAAAAATTGTATTAGAAAGACCAAATGAATTATTCAGATTACATTGACTGTATCCCTAGCAAAAGTAAAAACTCAAGGAAAGCAAGTAATACAAGATAGAACAGTTTGTGGGGTCTTCCTTCACTCTAGCCACATACCCGTCCGCCGCCACTGCCTCTCAAAACTGTTCTATCAGTTTAGTCGAGCTTCACAGAAGAGAACAGGTAATGCACAAACCAGAATGAGGAGAGGAACCCAACTGTGCCGGTCGTGAGCATGATTGCGGTGACCATGAATAGGGAATAGCCCAGGTAAAGAGTGGCGGAGACTGGTCCGCTCAAGCTCTTAAGGTCAAACACAAGGTAGTTTACGGAGTACAAGAAGATGTATATCGCAACAGAACCAGAGGCAAAGAAGGATTTCCACCACCATTTCCAGTCCTCCACACAAAGGTGCATATACGTCAAAACTAGAGATACTTCAGCACAAACCACGACTAGAAGGATCAAAACGACGAAGAGGAAACCGAAAACATAGTAGACACGGCCCATCCACAAACTAGACATGATGAAGAATAGCTCGATGAAAAGGGTGCCAAACGGGAGAGTGCCAGCACCAAGGACTAACAACCAAGATGGGTATTTCTGAGGTGGGATTTCCCTAGGAATTTGGTTAGTCCTCACAGGATATTCGATCTGGGGAGCTTTCGCTCCGAGATATCCACCAAAAAGAGTAAGTGGAACTGATATGCAGAACCAGAGCAACAGCAGGATAACGAAAAGAGAAAACGGGATAGCTCCAGTGCTGTGACTACCCCACAAGAGAAAATTCAGAACGGTCAGGATCAAAAAGGCTATACCGGGGAAGAAGCACGCGGCTTTCCATGCAACCGACACCCATCCCTTGTGATCACCAGAGCCGATGGTCCTCCAAAGTCGGACAGCAACATAACCAGCAACTACACCAAGAATCATGTAGAAGAACAGCATACCTGTGATAAGTGTCCCACGTGAAGCAGGGGACATGAACCCGAGTGCAGCAAATAATATGGTCACCACTGCCATTCCAAGAATCTGGACACCGTCTCCGACCATTATGCATAAAAGTGCGGGGTTTGACGGAGTGCGGAACACATCCCCAACCACAAGCTTCCACCCAGATAATTCCTCATTCATCTGAGCCTGTGCCTCCTTGTCAAGCTCCTCGTATCGCGTCAAGTCACGACGGACAGTCCTCAAAAAGATCACGAGGACGATACCAGCGAGGAAGGTGATCACCATAAGAGAATTGAGGATAGAGAACCAGTGGACTTTGGATCCTTCCATCTTCAAATAAGCATCCCAACGAGATGGCCACTTGATATCACTCTCCTCGAAGGCGACCTCATAAGTGAACACGATGGGCTGCCCTTCCTTAATGGCCATTGACACAGTGGTCGGATCACATTTAATCGAAGAAGGATACTTCTCGTACATCTTCAAGTTCTTCACTGAATCAGCATTATGCATGACACTACAAGGCACAACCTCAAAACCCACAACCATATAGCCCTGCACACCTGAACCATCATTTCCAATAGTTGGAATCATCTCGGCAGCATCCCCTGTCCCCATAACACGAGCAACATTGGTCTCCTCATACTTATGAACCAGAACAGTGAACTTCAAATGGTTAAACACATAATAGGTGTCCTGAACCTTGATTCCCACGGGGTACCCAGTCCACCGGAGGAAAAACTCTTCCTTCTTCGTGTACCTTATAGCAGGCAAATTATCAAGGATCAGGTTGACCTGATAAATTTCATCGATCCTCTCCTTCAAGAGCTTGAAACTATCCGCTGTGAGTGGATCGGTGCGGCACGAGAAGATCTCAGACTCGTTGGTGTACATCTTAAACTGATATGGCGAGTTCTCGATGCGATCCCCCATGAGGAGCTCGCCGAGGTTCTCGGCGCTATCCTTCACACCCTCCAGAGGCTGGCAAAAGGGCAAGCTGTAGTAGCTGTAGGGGATCTCAGTGTCGATGGAAGTGAGCGAATTCACCTTCACCGACAGAGTATCACCGACAGAATACTTATGCGGGTAACTCCCAGGGAGGTAATATCCACATCCACAGTTCAAGACAAGGGAGACGGCCAAAACCCAGATCTTGAACCGATCAAAGAAGTCCATTTCCACGACGATATCTCTCGATCCGCGTCAGATCTGGACGAACCCAGTTGCGAAAGCAAGCTAATCAGTCAATGCAAAGAGCAAAACCCCCATCTGGGTTCGACGACATCACTCAAGAACGGCATCAAAACGCCCAAAAAACGACTACAAACACACATATCAAAAGATCCCGACTCGCACTAGCAGCTACTCGAACAACTAGAGGAAAGATCAAGAAACAACAACAGAACAAGCGCGCACAAATGTCACGAAGGGCACTGCAGATCTGACTGACCTTTTGGAGAGGAACGCGCATAGAGAGAGCAGGGGAGACTAGGCGGCAACCACAACGCCCGAAAGGTGAAATCTATGGCCTTTATTTATTGCTGGGGAAGGAGGAAGTCCAGAAGATGCGAGACGCGATGATTTTTCTACGATCCGTCCGATGGCGGTTTGGCGTCTTTGCGTGAGCACGCTGAAACGGGGAATACGTATCCGCGGGGGGGCCCAATTACCGGTTTGCCCTCCGCCGGTCCATTTAATTTTAATTTCTTGATGGTTGCTGCTTCTCGATCAAAATATTATTTATGGTGAATTATGTGTAATTGCATATTTAGTATGATAAAATAGGATTAATACTATTAATAACCCTTAATTGGTATACCTTTGACGAATTCATATTTTGTTAATTTATATTAAATTTTACTGTTAAATTGCTAAGTTTGATGATAGTTTGATATTTTACGTTTTGTTTGTTATAAGTATAGCGATTTGTGATTTGTTGTGGTATAAATCTAATTTAATGAAAACTAATAGATAGTAAATTTGGCGTAAATATACCAATTTTGAAATTTTGATTTTTGATAAAATTGTCATAAGTGTATTAGTTTGGAATTTTTATGATATTAATTTAAATATTATAATTTATAAATTATGGAAAGGGGAAAGAACTAACTGGATTCGATATGAGAAATTTTGGTTACCTTATTCACTAGGGACAAGAGAAACAAGTCTCCATCTTAGATTTTATTATATCAAGATGGGCAGCATGCGTGAGATGGCCTTGATAATAATCCATTTGGAGCACCACGTTTGTAAAGTTTTAGGGTACAGTCTAGGTGAAGATCAAATGCTTTGAAGAGGAGGTATAGATGTTCTGACATCGTCTATTTAACGATTGCTGAGTAAATTTATGTTGATTGAAAATGAAAATGAAATTAACAAATAATGCGCTCAAGAATATCCCAAAGGGATCGCACTTGAATACTCCGCTTAGAAATTTCAACTCACTTGCTGACGAGGAGGAAATAATAAATGGCATCGAAGCATGGATTTGCGTGAGAAGACACAACACGCGCTATGTCTTGATTGTCAAATTTTATGAAATCACTATTAAAGGTGAGCATGATTTAGAATAAAAAATCAGCCCAATAAGAGCTGGTCTGCTTTCGAATTTTGGTGGGATTCGATCTAATTCCCGAGTCCATTGTTTTGAAACCTTACTATGCAGCTTGGTTCCTGATTCTATATAGGAATCAAAATGGATTGGATCAGATATAGATTCATTAAGGCCATGTTTGGTAACTAGCTAGCTGTTGACTATTTATGTTTTTTTGTTCTTCGGAATTAAAAAATAACATAAATTTGTTTGCTAACATTAATTAATTTTTCAACTCTCGAGAATAGATCATTGGCCAGGAAATATATTTAGAATAGAAACAATAAATAAATAAATAAAAGTTACTTCTTTGTTCTCGAGAATAATTTTTGAAATCAAGTAATTTTCTTTTTTGTTCTTTTCTTCCTTTTCTTTTCTTCTTTTTTCCTCCTCTAGAAGACAATGTCAATAATCCGCCAAAGATGAGAATTGACGACCTTGCCATGGCTAGGCAAGGCTCCCTCAAGACTCATAAGGTTGCCAACTCTCATTTCTAACCGGTCACCAGCCATTGTTGAGGCCCACGACCAATTAGAGAAGGAAAAAGAAGAGAGGAAAAAAAGAAAATTAAATCTTAGAAAATTACTAAAAATTAAAAGAAAATTCATGTCACAAAAAAATTGAGGATAGTACTAACTGCATTCCTTTTTAGTTTTTTCTATTTCGAGAATGGCAATTTTGTGGAATTATCAAATGTGTTCAAATGTTGAGAAACTCATCCGGAGAATAGAATAAATAAAAAAACTATTTCTAAGTAAAAATTATTCCTAAGAATAGAATGATCACTAAACGTACCCTAAGTTGCCCTCATGAATTTATTTGTAAGAATTTATGCTTAAATTGTAAGTGAGTTGATAGCCAAATTTTCATGGATGATTGAGAACCGACATTCTAAATTTAAGTTTTATGTTACATGTTATGAATTTTTTATAATTTGTTTTATTTTACATTTTCATCTTTTATAGATTGTTGCTATTAACAAATGGGGATTTTCATTTTTGCTATTGCACTCACTTTCATCTTGCTTAACTAAAAATGAAAAAAAAAAAAAAACTAGCCAATTTTTAGGTAGACTTTAAAATCGACCTTGGAACTTATGATAAGGTAAGTTCTAGGTTTCAAGGTGTAGGATAGATTTTAGGTTCCAAAAAATAAGTAATTAATTTTGACAAGGAGGTCCTAAGTTATAGGTGGAACCTAGACTAATCCTAAAGCTGCTTATCCCTAAACATTGCTAACCCTTTTTTTTTAATAATAAATTTGAGCTTTTAGATAAAAGTGCTATTCAACATTTAAATATTTACGTATTGATCCCGTGGAGTCGTGCCTGAAAGACTAAACCAACTATTCGATTGTGGCGGTAATGCGTTGGCTTGTGCACTCCAAACGCGCTACAATATTATAGCGAGTTTGTCACGTTGTAGTCCTGACATAAAAATAGGAGAGGTTATGTATGATTGATGACTAGAGCCTAACCCCTAATAATCGCCATTCTTACATCTTTTCTTTTTTAGTACTTGTCTCGCATGATTAGTTTGTTGGGTCATCATGCGTTTCATGTGTACATGAATATATAGATCCCAAATATTTAATTTGGATTTAAGTCAAGGGTAAAAACTGCTCCATGCTAGGCCTTGGAATCGGATTAGATCAACCCTACTTGGCCAATTCTAATCTAGTTCCAAATTCTACATAGTAGGTTTTGGGTTACACAAACTGAAAACCGATCTCAGCAATTTACCATGGAACTGCTCACCCCTAACTTGCACACCTTTCCTACCCATCCAGTGGAAGTTTTTGCACTTTTGGGACGATGCTTATTTGTTCTATAACACCAAAAATTCACAATCACCTCCCTAGTTGAATGTTGTGCTCTGCAATTTCTAATGGCATCTAATATGTATCCAACTTGGTGAATGCCGGCACATTGGGCAAACTTTGCAATGACATGCATCATTTGATCTCGACCTCCTTCAAAGAATCCAATTCTTTCAGGTCGTTGAAGGCTAGTTGAAGATGCCATAATGTTTTTTTTTTTTTTTCCATCTTTTATGGAATGTTTCTTGGAATTTCTATTGTCGCTTTTACTTTCATTTACTTAACTAAGTGATGAGTTGGACATATCCCAATTTCTTCATTTTGTTGTTTTGTACCGTATTTCTCCCAATTGCGTTACTTTACTATTTTGTTGTAACTGTTATTTATCTTGATTGTAAATTAGGAGATGTTTTACTAAAATTTGCCCTTTCAAGAAATATAAAAAATAAAATGAAAACATGAATTAGTTAGTTTCTAGGTAGACCTTGTAACAGGGTCGGTTCTAAGGTCGGCTTTAGAATCTACATGATAGGTTCTAAATTTTTTAATTTGGGAACCTAAATTATTTAGGTTCCCAAATTTTAAAATTTAGGAATTTAGGAATCAATCACTCCTAATTAAGTGGGCTCGACAAACTCGAGAAATCACTGCCCCATTTAACTAGTTTAAGTCATTCATATCCAAAGAGAATAAGACCACGTTTAGTTCTACATTAGAAGATAAAGTTTATTGTATTTTTTGGTATTGCAACGTTGTTTGAATTTGCATCGATGGAGTCAATATAATTCCTATATCGAAAGAAAGTGAAATACAAACAGCCAAGCCAGTTTCAACCCACTTAGGTACATTTTGTTGAATGTTTGGGAAAAGCCTTTGGGAAAATGCAAAGGACTTTAAGTTAAAAGGATTTTTCAAAATGCAAATTATGTTTATTAAATTGTAATTTTGAAAGTCCATTGTAAAGGACCTTTAAGTAAAAAAAATATTTAGATAAATTATATATATTTTTTGGTATAAAGAGAAATTATATTTATAAAGGAATTTTGTGATTAAAAAAAATTGTTAAAAGAAAAATACAAAAGTTGGCTGATGAGGGTTGGCAGCCTCAAGTAGCCCTCGAAGACAACTGGTGAGGGCCACCTAGGGTCGAGCGACTTCTAGTTACCATCGACGAGAGCCACTCGAGGTCGAGAGACCCCTAACGGCCTTTCACAGAGGTTGTGTGACCTCTGGCGACACAAATCTGGTTATGGCAAGGTCATGCGACCTCCAACAATTGAGATTCGGGTTGCGTGATCTCGTCGTGACTAGTGACCCAGCCTGAGGTCACGCAACCTCTAGGAACACGTCTGGTCATGGTGAGGTCGCGCAACCTTGGGCAATCCAAATTTGGGTCGTGCCTGAGGTCACACGACCTTAGGCGGCCCTTCACGGGGGTGGCATGACCCAGAGCATGGCAACGCGACTCGTGGGCGGTCGCCACCACTCACCGAGGTTGCACAATTGGCTAGTGACAGTTGCCGGGGTAGTCGTGACCTCGCTAGCCTCTCTCTAGCCCGTCGTCGACCAGCCACACACAACCATGCAAAAATGTTGAAAGCCCAAGGCAGCCTAGAACCTGTCTTGGGCTTTCAACCTTTCAAAGGCTAGTATTCTCTTAATGTGCGTTTTATAAATTTTACCAAATACTCAATATTTGGCCAAATGGACTTTGGACACTCAAAATCCCTTCCCAAAGCAAATCCCAAACGCACCCTTAGAAGGGGCAGAAAAGGAAAAAAGGCCGACGCTTTGGCTCTAAGCACATGAAGCACGAAGCAAGAGCGGTCCAAATTAAGAAAGAGAGAAGACGAACGTGGGTACCACTTTTGTTGCATCGAGGTTTCGATGGTTTTTAATGTCACGATTCCTTGATAGTTGCTAAGTCAAATTTCTTGTAACGTAGATCTAATTCTAGCTGAAGAAACCCTCAAAAGTGGTGCCAATTACTCAGATCTAAAGCGACCTCGGGATCATGTACAAGCTCCCTAAAGAGCAAGACCGATGCACATATTTCTCACTTATACTATAATAAAAACAATTTTTTTTAATAGAGAGATGGATAGAAATCCGGGAGAGTTTGAATGGCCCTCCATCGTTGTAGTTAGTTCTGTCCAATCCAAAAGATCAGTAAAATTCCAGAATATGGTCGATGGGTTCAATAAGGCGTCATGGTAAATGACGTGGCTTTGTTCATAAGAGAAGACATCATAGTTCTAATCGGCTGTTGAATGATTGATTGGCTGGACGGTAGGTTCCCTCGATGGCGGAAGCTTACCGATAATTAATAATTGAGCAATTTAGTTGATAATTATGGGAGAGGATTTAACGCCATTCGAAGAAAGTTATTTAATAATTCTTTGAAGTGATTGCGTTTTGCACTTTTCTATGCGAAATCAAATTTCTATTTCAAGTGGGTCTTCTTTAGTCTCCCAATGACCCATGAAGTAAAGTCAAAAGCGACAAAAATTATTTTGATATGACTTAAAAAAATAGTTATTGTTTTCCCATTTTGACAAGATTTTCATGGTTCAAATTCAATCGGAAGTTAAACTTGATTATCTACAAAGTTCCTCTGTTTTCTCTCTCGACATGTAGAGCTTATCTCTACCATTAATGGTAGTTTTCATCTCAAACCCTCACTGTTAATCCTTAACCCTTCTGGTATTTCCTCCATTACCGATGGATTGAACTTAGCGACCGCTTGCTCTACATCTCTCTTCTCTTCGTTTAGTCTTTAGCTTCTTCATCTCCTTTGAAGTTCCGATTCCAACCATTGTTCGTTTGAATCCCCAATTCAGCATCATTTACACAAGCGAACGTCCATGCATTCTCAATTCCCTACTCATCCTATGTTCTCTGCCCAAACCTTTCCCTTTTTCTTCTCTTTATACAGTTTTTTCTGCCATCGCCTCATCATGTCCGGGCCCCTTCTGACCTAATTCAGCCGTTACCTTCGCAATCAAGTTATGAATTCCCATCATCTGAGTGAAGAATCGCGTCTGGCTGCCCTCAGTAGCAGAATGGGACGTCTGTGGTCCGAATATGAAATTGACGTTTGGGATGAACCTTCTCCGACGGAACAGCTGCACGAATGCAGAAATGTGTTAGTAGGTACACTTCTTTCAAATCCTTCTGTCAATATTCAAGCTCTTCAAAGTACTCTAAGCCAAGTTTGGAGGATAGACAATGTTGAAATTACCCAACGTGAAGCTGGTCTTTTTGTCGCAAGATTTAAATTAGCAAGTGAAAAAGAGAGAGTGCTAGAGAGTGGTCCATGGAATTTTGCTGGTCATCTGGTAATTCTTAAGCCTTGGAAACCGAATACACCTTTACATTGCTATGATTTTACTACATGCGCATTCTGGGTACAAGTTTTTGGACTACCCCTTGAGTGGTGTTCAGACCAAATGCTCTGTAAAGCGGTTAAGAGTGTAGGCAAAGTGATTCAGGTGCAAATTGATAAAAAGGAAGGCACTACTATCCGAATAGAACTTGATCTAGCTCAACCTTTGAAAACAGGTCAATTACTTTGAATAACTGGTAAGACTTTATGGCTAGACTTCCGTTATGAGAGACTCTCTCATTTTTGCTATTCCTGTGGCCGACTCGGACACCATGCTTCTTATTGTCAAGAAATTCCATTTACTGAAGCGAAAATGACAGGCAAAGAGAAAATGGCATTTGGACAGTGGTTAAGAGCAGAGGTCAAGGGACACAGTCCTTATTGGATTACCTTTTACGGGACGAATACTGATTTTGAAGATACTGAAGAAGTGATTCTTGAAACTCCTCCTACAGTGACCAATAAACTCCCGGCGTTACCTCTTATAGAAGTTATATCAGTGAAACATCAATTACAAACAGATAAGTCCTACTCTTACTCCTCTGCACATCAACAGCCTAACCTGCATCTTTGTCCTGAAGGTCAACAATCTGCGTCTCCCTCGACTAGTGCTATTATACCTGCGGCACAAAAGATGAAAGGAGTCACTGAACTTCCACTAACTATTAAGGATAGGGATACCGATGATCAGCACCATCACAGAACGTCACTTCAATCTAATACGGCTGCTCTGTTTCCTCCAATCCTTCCAGTAAGCACTTCCTCAATGTCTCCCATAAAGGTAGCACTTCCTCCCTCACCTGGCCATCAGCAAGGCATTCAGAACCTAATAGTTGGGGATGCATCAAAAAAGAAAAAGAAGTATACTAGATTATCAACCAAAGCAGGGATTTCAAAGAAATTTAAAAGACAAAGTTCCCATGACTTGCGCATTCCTCTACTTGAAGATCTTGATGAAAATTTACTACTGGAAACTCCTGTTATTTCAGCTGAAGATGCCGGTAAGTGGGTTGAGGTGGCTTTCCCTCAAAAGCCACCGACTGCAAAATGAAGCTACTCAGTTGGAATTGTTAGGGACTGGGCTATCCCCTGACAGTTCAAGCCCTTAAGGCCCTTGTGGTCAAAGAGAAGCTTGACTTGATTTTTTTGATGGAGACGAAGAACACAGAGGCTGTTCTAATTCATCTTC
This sequence comes from Eucalyptus camaldulensis, assembly GCA_019915185.1. Classification (NCBI taxonomy): domain Eukaryota; kingdom Viridiplantae; phylum Streptophyta; class Magnoliopsida; order Myrtales; family Myrtaceae; genus Eucalyptus; species Eucalyptus camaldulensis. The sequence goes on from JAHSVA010000008.1 coordinate 3,237,451, forward strand.
AGCGTCGTCTGAAATTCCCAAATTCTCACTTCATTAATCCTATAGGACTTGCTGGAGGAATGGCTATGTTCTAGCAGTCTCATATTTCCCTATATGTAGAAGACTCTAATCAGCACATTTTGGATACTATATGTACAAATTCTAGGAAAGGTATTACGATGAAGCTCACTTGCTTACATGCACCAGCGTCGTTCCAATCTCGAAAATTGTTCTGGAATGCACTTCACCAAATTGTGTCCATCAACTCTCTACCTTGGGTTTGTGCTGGAGATTTCAATGAGATTATTAATTAATGGGAGAAAGTGGGGAAACGAGTTGCAGACTCTCATCACATACATTCATTCAAAGAATTATTACATGACTGTGCACTCATGGATCTTGAAAGTAAAGGTTGCGCTTTTACCTGGATGAACAACCGTCAAGGCAATGAACTGGTAAAAGAAAGGTTAGATAGAGTGTTGTGTGATCTGAATTGGAGATTAATTTTCCCTGAAGCTAAGGTTTTTGTCATTACCTGCTGTGGGCTCTGACCATAGTCCCCTGCTGTTGAGCACAAAAGTTAAACAAAGTAGAAGAGGCAAGCCTTTCCTTTTTGAGCCCTACTGGATTGAACACCAGGACTGCAGTAGAACGATAGCTACTTCTTAGGCCTTTGCTGTGATAGTTGGCCGCGATCTGCCATACAAACTACGCCCGGTCAGCTTAGCTCTAAATAAATGGAGTCGAAGTACGTTTTCAAACGCCAAATCACAGATCGCAGACTTACAACAGCAATTGCAAATTTTGACTAATCAGAATAGCAGCTCACATGACAGAGACTTAGCAGACAAGTTAAAGCAACAGCTACAAGAGGCATGGTAGCAAGAGGAGCAGTATTGGGCCATGCGTTCTAGAATAAAATGGCTAAAGTGGGGCGACAAAAATACTAGGTTTTTTCATGCAACTACTGTGCAGCGTCGACAAAGGAACAAGATCAGCATGTTACTAGATCACAACCAAGAATGGGTAAGTGATGAGCAGGTTCTCAAGGATATGACTATGGCTTTCTATTCAAATCTCTACAGGTCAGCAAGACACCAAGACTATGGCCCTATTCTGAACCAATGTTCAAGTGTCGTTACTCCTGCAATGAATGATAGCTTAGTTGCAGAGATCACATCAGCAGAGATTAGAACAACTACTTTTCAGTTGGGTAAAAATCAAGCACCAGGCCCTAACGGATTAAATGGTATCTTCTACCAAACTCACTGGGATATACTTAAGGATGACCTTATTCTTTCTATTCAGGAGTTCTTTAAAACAGGAGTTATGCCAGTCGATTTAAACAGGACCACTATCTCTTTGATCCCTAAAGTCCCCAACCCGGAAAGCCTAGACCAATTCCATCCCATAAGTTTATGTAACTATGTTTACAAAATCATCTCCAAAGTCTTGGCTAACAGACTCAAACCCCTCATGCCTGACCTGATTTCTGCTGAACAAAGCGCCTTTGTGAGTGGCCGCCAAATCCAGGACAATATCTTGATTGTTCAGGAGGTGCTACACCAACTGAAGACCCGGAATAGAAAGAAACATTTTCACGCAATTTTAAAAATGGACATGCAAAAAGCTTACGACAGAGTGGAATGGGACTTCTTGAACGATTATTTTCTCAGATTAGGTTTCCATCCAGTTTGGGTGAAGTGGGTGATGCAGTGTATTACGACAGTCTCTATATCTATCAAGTTCAATGGAGATCAACTTAACTATTTTCAACCTACACGAGGCATTTGACAAGGTGATCCACTTTCCCCTTATCTGTTCATATTAATGGCGAATCTGTTGTCAACCTTAATATCTCAAGCCATTGAAATTGGTAATCTCAAGGGAATCCAATTGAATAGGTGGTGTCCTACTCTATCCCATTTACTTTTCGCAGATGATGCTATCCTTTTCTTAGACGGGACAACTATGGAATGTCAAAATCTAGCTAACATTTTGAACCGATATTGTTTAGCTACCGGTCAGGAAGTCAATCAAAATAAATTAGGCATATTTTTCAGTAAATCCTGTCCTTCCACACTTCAGGACAATCTAGCTCACCAATTCAGAATCCCTATGCTTCATAAGACTGGAAAATACCTAGGCATTCCATCAGATTGGGGTCGGTCTAAGAGAGATATGTTTTCATAGATTTTGGGAAGAGTTAATTCCAAATTAGATGGATGGAAGGAAAAAATGATATCGAAATGTGGAAAAGAAGTCCTTATAAAGAGTGCCGTCCAATCTATTCCTTAGTATGCTATGTCCATTTTTAAGATTCCCGTATCTCTTTGTCGATCCATTGAACAAAAAATAGTGAGATTTTGGTGGCAATCTAACAGCACAAAGAAGGGCATTCATTGGAGAAATTGGGAGTCCCTAAAGATCAGAAAGGAGCAGGGTGGTCTCAGATTCTGAGACCTAATAGCTTTTAATAAAGCGATGCTTGGTAAATAGGCCTGGAGACTAATCAAATCTCCTTTATCCTTATGGAGTAAGCTTTTCAAAGGTCCCATTTCTACTCACAAGACTTTAAGAGTGCAACAAAAGGTAACCGCCCTTCCTGGGGATGGCAGAGCTTATTATTAGGGAGGGATTCCATTTTACCAAAGTTACAATGGTCTGTGGGGGATGGCACAAAGATTAGTATTCGTGAAGATCAATGGCTACCTATGGGAATTCTCGGTGGACCTGCAACTAGTAATGAGCCACGACTGGTGGCAGATTTGATGTTGCCGAGTCTGAATCAGTGGAATGGTCCTCTCATTAATCAGTTATTTGAAGAACAGGTTTCCAAAGAAGTTCTTAATATTCCACTTAGTTCTACTTGCACTGAAGATAAGTTAATTTGGATAGCTACTCCTCAGGGTCAGTATTCTGTTAAGAGTGCATATCATAGTTTATCATCTTCCATTTAGCCATCTGAGCCTATTTGGAAGAGCTTATGGAATCTTAAAACTGTCCCTAAACTCCGACTCTTCCTTTGGTCTGTTTGTCATAATGCTCTCCCAACCAAAGCCAATCTTTTTAACAGACATATCAGTTTAGACCCCACATGTATATTATGTTCTCAGGAAGTTCCTGAATCGATTGAGCATCTATTTCTCCTATGCCCCTGGACTAAAGCAGTTTGGTCTCACCCTAAGATCGCTATCAGTATTCTTCAAACAAATGCACAACATATGACAGATTGGCTTGCAGCTAGATTTCGAAATAAACAGCTGTTACTTGGTATGGACGTTGTCGCCGCACTTCTCTGGTAAACATGGAAGGCGCGAAACAGGTTCATCTTTACTTGTCAGAAGCCCGATCCATCCTTTGTGGTCGAATCTGCATTAGCTCAGCCTCAATCAGCACGGATAAACCAACTTACCTCCTTTAACGCTTTAAACCCCGGAATCAACCTTTCTGCTCCATCTTCTCTGTGGCGACCCCCTAATCCAGGTGTACTGAAAGTCAATATTGATGGGGCTTTTCAGGTTGTTGATACCAGAGGAGCAATAGCTTACATTTGCAGAAATCATACGGGCGAAATGGTGGATGGATATACCTCTCGAGTTACTGCTGCCTCAGCTTTGTAGGTTGAAGTTTCTGGCCTCCTTTCGACGCTGCACCATCTCCGGCGACTCGGCAAATCCAACAATCCGTTGATTTTGGAATCAGACTACCTTGCGATGGTCGAGGCAGTCGCAGATCCTCGGAAGACTCCATGGGAGGTTCGGTCCATGTTTGACGAAGCGGATGCTCTTCTCTCCTGTTTCTCTCCACTGCAGATTAGGTTTGTTCCTAGTACGGCCAACTCGGTCGCGGATTGGGCTGCAAAGGCCCAGTTGGGCAGGACTTTACCTTTGTCTTGGCTCGCCTATCCCCCTCCTATCTTATTAGATCTACTTATTTCGGATGTAATGGACGCTGGTTGTAATGTTTCTATAAATTAATTGTAGTTTCCGTTAAAAAAATAAATAAATTCAATCGGAAGTCAGATAGGTCAAAAAAAAAAAAGGTTGAAAGAACAGTCTATCAGTATCCCGTCCACATTGTAAGGTGATTTATAAATTAGTAATTAGAAGACAAGTTAGAGCAACTATTTTGCTGGAATTTCTCCCACAAATGAAATAGGCTTTATCGAAAGTCATTTTTTAGTTTTATTAGAGGAAAACAAGTTCCGTGTTGACTCTGGACATGAAATATTCAAGCAAATAAGAAAATCAAGGCTTGGAAAGTACAACTATTACAAACGAACCAAATATAAACAAACTCTGCCAAAATTTAATTGCAAGAAAGCCTGAGTATGCCGAAATAAAGATACACGTTGGAATTTCATTGATAATGCGAATCTAAAAAATAAAAGTTTAGCGTAGTAAAGTAAAGATATTAAAAGATAATAAATTTGTTTAATTTGTACAATGAGCCTTTAGTAGATGGACGATAGTATTTCTAGTAGTCGTGCCATAACTGCTTCCGAGCGATTGCCTATATGTTCCCTTACTTCCTAAAGTTCTGTGTCCATATTCTCATGGCGCCATGATATAGTGTTTGCACAATTATTCCTTAAAAAATGTATATTAGTTGTTTCACGATCTTGATTGTGACAATGCCGAGATAATCACTAACTCTCACTCTTATACACATTTTTTAATCCCTTAGGCTCTATTTGGTAACCATCCAAACATGGCCAAATTTAGATTCTTTGTTCCCAGAATCAGTTTGGGCCTAGAATCGCGTTTGATAAAAATTTTGTTCTTGAGAACAGATTGGGAGTAGAATCAAGAACAAAAAAAAAAGTTGATTCTTGTTCTGGAAACAAATTTGAGAATCAAAATCAACAACTCTTCTTCTTCCCTTCGGCCATCTCACAATCGCCGTCCAACACCGCTGGCTGCCGTCCGCCGTTGCTGGTCGTCGACCGCCGTTGCCGCCATCGTCGGCCATCGTCTGCCGGTTCAACGAGCTTGCCAGGCCAGGGCGAGGTTCGGCGAGCTCGCCGAAGGCAAGCCCAGCCACTGGCGAGGTTGAGTCTTGCCGGGGCTGGGCAAGTCTCGTGACACCCAACCCCGCTGGTGGCTAGGCAAGGCTCGCCCAGCTCCACCGGTGGCTAGGCAGGCCTCGCCCAGCCTCGATGAAATACAAGATAATAGAGATGGTGGACTTCTCAATTCTAAGATCAATGAGATAAGTGCATTAAAAATCTTATATATTTTTACGAATGTGTAATTGAGTTCTAAAACTTATTACGAAAGTATAATTGAGTCTTAAAACTTCAAAAAGTGTAATTAAATCCTAAAAGTTGTTGCGAAAGTATGATTGAAATCCAAATAACAAAAATGATTCAATCAGATCAATTTGATAAGTTTTAAGATTTGATAGCGATTTTTAAAAGTTTTAGGATTTAATTACGTTTTTTGAAGGTTTTATAACTTAATTACAATTTCATGATAAGTTTTAAGATTTTCAATATATTTATCCCATGATTAATTGTTGACCGAACGTAATACAATACTATTTCAATGGTGCCGCACTCTTCAAACCACAAAGACCAAAACCACAAGAAGTATCTCTTTTAAGCTATTACAATTGGATAAACCACCCCCTTAGGGAAAAACATCCCAACCACGCCCCCAACAACACAAAACTCCACCCCTCCGGAGGGAAGTTTTATCTGGCAATAAATTAAGAGGTTCCACGGTCAAATGTTACTCTTAGTGACCAGTCTTGTTATGAAGTCCACGTGGCGTTGATTGACCAAAACCCACGAATCCCCTCCACTCTCAAGCTAAGCGTCAAAATGCCGGTCTCGTAGGGGTGTGCATGGTCTGGGTGGGCGGTTCCCGACCTAGAACCAAGAATCACCCGTTAAGGACCAGTTCCGAAAAATTGGAACTGAGATCCACCTATTAGGTGCATGGATCCACCCAAGAACTAGACCGCCAGTCTGGTCCGGTTCCCGGGTGGATCCATGGAACCAGTCTCACAATAATAATATTATTATTTTCTCGAAAGCTCCAATCTTGACGGGAAACAACTTTGGTTTTCAACCAAAATTGTTGGTTCTTCACCGCCTGACCTATTATTCTCCTCCTCTTCCTGCGGCCTTACTTCTTCACGTGCTTGCTTTTTTCCCACCAATTGCTCGACGTTTTGTCAAGGTGCGGTTTGGACTTTTTAGCTTCATTGCCTCTCCATTTGGTTTGACTAGAGATCAACGCCTCTCGATTTGGTGCACTTTGGACTTTTTTTTCCCACTTTAATTATTATTTTTTAATTATTTGATTTGGGTTTGTTAATTTGTAATTTTATTTTTTTAGTATTAAAAATTAATATATTATTTTAATATAATTGGTCCGGTTCGAATGGGCAGATGGACGGATCCGCCCATGGAACTAGGAACCAGACCGGTTTCCTTGAGAACCACCGGTTCCGGGCGGTTCGGGTGAGTCCCGATTCTATTGCACACCCCTACGGTCTTGTACGACCGAAAGACCTAGGGGATTATATTGTTACCCTCCTCGTTCCCAGTGTGAAATAGATCAAATTGAATGTCCAGGACCGACTTTTTGTTCGTCTTTGATTTTATTAGAAGATGATAACGACTTCTTTTTCACAATGATCAAAGCCCCCTTGGAGATAATGCACTAAACATCTGTTTAGTGCAAAATTAACGTTGGTCGTTTCTTCTGGGAGCTCTGGAAATTGGGGCTTGAGAATCTCTGCTGTGAGAATGCATATAGCTTTGAATGGATCACACATTATTTTGTCGTGTCCTTGAAAATTTAACTGGGAATTCTTCTCAAATGAAAATGAAAATTTCATAACATTGGCAAACACCTCATTATGAACAATAATTAGATTCATCTTAAATCGCACGAACAGCTGCATAAAGTACTTCATCCTCTATGACCAGTCAAGACGCCAGAGAGAGAGAGAGAGAGAGAGAGAACCTGTGGCAGCAGCAGCAAACTCATCTCGTTTGGAATCTCTTACATTAAGGACGAGCCTAGTCTTTTAGGAAGGGTTTGAAGTATAGAAGTCAGAGAGAGAAAGGTTAATGCAGCTCAATCCCATCCGACCCACCCACGTCTCCAGATCAAGAACCACCCCAACGTTCACCAGGATCGTTTGGGCATTATTGTTACCGCTCTGCGCCATGGTGATCTGAGGGCCCTCGCTGAAAGTCCTGACGATTGTGAAAAAGGCGAGAGCCAAAAGGAGGAGCTTTTCAGCATCGGACGAGACTCTTGGAGGAACCATTGAAAAGGGTTTCGGGAGAAGGCAAAGTGTGCGTTTTTTGCATGAGAGAGACTTGGAAGATACGACGACGACGACGATGTATTTATAATGGGGAAAAGCATGGAAATCCCATTCAAGGTTTGCTCACGTGGACGGGCCCCATAACTAATTTGTAATGCGAAAGCAATACGACGATGGTGAAAAGGGAAGCCAACACATAAATTCAAATTTTCTCCCCATCTCAGTCTATTCTTGGATGAGATTTTGCCTTTATACCCCCGACAAAATGCCAGAATAAATTCTTCTTCACGCGGCTTTGAAAGAATGCAAGGAACCTTTTCCTTACGCGGATTTGAAAAAAGGATTGCAATTGTCCTTTCGCAACCTCCTTGGTGACCTAAGCAGCACCGACACCAATACACGACACACGACACGACACAATACGCCGATACATTAATTTTCCAAAAAATGGAGAATTTTGAAATGTTGGGACACGTTTTATAATGATCATTTTTATCAAATAATTTAATTCAAGTTCACAAATAAATAATAATAATAATAATAATAATAATAATAATAATAATAATAATAATAATAATAATAATAATAATAATAATAATAATAATAATAATAATAATAATAATAATAATAATAATAATAATAATAATAATAATAATAATAATAATAATAATAATAATAAGCATAGAATGAATTTACACTAAAAATAAATTTACACTAAAAATATTAATCAATAATTTGTTAGTATCATTTATTGTTTCAATTTGACAAATTCAACTTCATTTCAATAATCCAAAAAAAAAAAAAAAGAAGCAAGCAATCCACATCATGGTCTTGCATGTTAGAGTGTGTCGGAAAAGAAGGGAAAAAAATAAACTTGTGAGGTAAATTGTGTGTCACAGGAGGTGAGAGTCGGAAGAGAAGAGAAGATTAAGTTTTTCTTCTTTCCCATTTTGTTATTTTTATTATTTCTTTTTTTTTTACATATTTACATTTTGGTCCCTCATTTATTGAAATTTTTTAAAATTTCCAAAGTTGAGTGTTGAAGAGTGTTGGGAGAGTTAATTAGGTGTCGGATTTTTTGATACTTGTTGACCGAGTATTAGAGAGTGTTAAAGAGAGTCGGACATGTGTCGAAGTGTCCGACATGATATGAAGGTTTCTGAAAAGTGTCGATGCTTCCTAATCAATGACATCATGCACTATTAGCTCTGGTTTCCCCTCTAAGAAAATGAAACTATGTGGGGGTTTTCTCTTTTGTGTGGGCTAAGAAATCTATAGATGTAAAGTTAGTTGCGTACTTAGATAAGAAATTGGTCAATTGGTTTTTTCTTATACAGGAAAAGCCAGGAATCATACTAGTGTATTTTATAGTAGACACAAGTCAATAAGCTTTTAAAATTCTGTTTTAGGTCTCGTTATCAAGTTATCATAAAAGATAAAAGAAATATTTTCATTTCCAATCCAATGATGCAAGTAACATGACAGGGATTGTGTGATATCCCGAAATTTGATCCTTATTTCAAAATATATAAAATGATTATTTCGTTGATGCACTTATAGTTACTTTACTTTGACCTAATCACTTACAAGTTAACTAATCTATTGGATAATACTGTAAATGGGTAAAATGTGAAAGATCAGAGAATTCAATCAGAAATCGATTGCTCAACCATAAGGATTAACAGAGGTCAATACTACACTGTTATAAGTCAATTAGGAAACGTATATAAATCGATTCGACAGAACTATGTAGTCGATTCGTGGGTAATTCTGCATGATTACAATATTCGCGTCGAACGATGATAAACCAATTTTCTATTGATCTTATATTCAAGGTACATGATTACATTATAACCAAGGGTCATCCACGATTCGAAGAGGTACAAATGTTGATTGAAATTATCGACCACGGGTCAACCGTGCGAGAACCCTTAAAACTTAAAAGCCACTAGATAAATTAGGTCGTATTAAAATCGCATTCGATCGATTTTTAATCATGAAATTTAATTCAATTTTGGGTACCAAACTTTTGAGAATTTCGAGATTAAATTATTAGATATCATCTCATCGTCCATCAAATTATTGGCGAGTTCAAAATTTTCAGAAAAGGAATTATCGGACAAAAAATTGGAGACCAGAAAAAAAAATCGGATCAAGAGGCAAAATTGAAATTTTTGGAATAAAAAGATTGTTTTTATGAAATTAAAAATAAAAAGAAAAGTGCGGATATAATACAAGAGGGTTTTAAGGAAGTGTGAGTGAAGAGTATGATGAGATTTTGAGGACTATCTCGAGAAATCTTTTGTATTTTCTTTCTTTCTTTTTCTTCTCTTCTCTTTCTCTCTTTCTTCCCCCTTCCACTCGCGTCTCCTCCCTCTGCAGACCGCCCATCCTCCCTTCTCTCCTTCTCCACCTCCACTTCATTCCCCCTCCTTCCCTCACGCTTTTCTCCCCCATCTCTGCCCATTCTTCCCCCTCCTCCTTTAGTTTTCCTTTTTCCTCAAACTCCCTCATTTTCTTTCCACTACCATCAAACCCATCCCCACCACCATCACCTACGTCACCCCCATCACCCCATCACCACCGCCCACACCACCGTACACCACCATACACCACCACCATTCACCACCACACATCACCGCCATCTCCACCACCCCTCACTGCCGTCATCTCCACCGTCGTCCACTCGAGTCACCACTGCGGTCATCGCCAATCCGAACCACCTTTTTCATAGAGAGATGGATAGAAATCCTGGAGAGTTTGAATGGCCCTCCGTCGTCATAGTTAGTTCTGTCCAATCCAAAAGATCAGTAAAATTCCAAAAAATGGTCGATGGGTTCGATAAGACGTCTTGGTAAATGATGTGACTTTGTTCATAACAAAGACATCATAGTTCTAATCGGCTGCTGAATGATTGATTGGCTGGACGGTAGGTTCCCTCGATGGAGGAAGCTTACCAAGAATTAATAATTGAGCAATTTAGTTGATAATTATGGGATAGGATTCAACGCCGTTCGAAGAAAGTTACTCAATATTTCTCTGAAGTGATTGCATTGTGCACTTTCCAACGCGAAATCAAATTTCTTTTTTAAGTGGGTCTTCTTTAGTCTCACAACGGCCGATGAAGTAAGATCAAAAGCGACAAAATTAATTTGATGTAACCTAGAAAAAATAGTTACCGTTTTCCCATTTTGACAGGATTTTCAAGGTTCAAATTCAATCGGAAGTCAGATAGGTAAAAAAAAAAAAAGTTGAAAGAACAGTCTTTCAGTACCCCGTCCACATTGTAAGGTGATTTATAAATTAATAATTAGAAGACAAGTTAGAGCAACTATTTTGCTGGAATTTCTCCCACAAATGAAATAGGCTTTATTGAAAGTCGTTTTTTAGTTTTATAAGAGGAAAACAAGTTCTGTGTTGACTCCGGATATGAAATATCCAAGCAAATAAGAGAATCAAGGCTCGGAAAGTACAACCATTACAAGCGAACCAAGTATAAACAAACTCTGCCAAAACTTAATTGACAAGAAAGCCTGAGTATGCCGAGATAAAGATACATGTTGGAATTTCATTGATAATGCGAATCTGAAAAATAAAAGTTTAGCGCAGTAAAGTAAAGATATTAAAAGATAATAAATTTTTTTAATTTGTACAATGAGCCTTTCGTAGATGGACAATAGTATTTCTAGTAGTTGTGCCATAACTGCTTCCAAGCGATTGCCTATATGTTCCCTTACTTCCTAAAGTTTTGTGTCCATATTCTCATGGTGCCATGATATAGTGTTTGCACAGTTATTCCTTAAAAAATGTATATTAGTTGTTTCATGATCTTGATTGTGACAATGCAGAGATAATCACCAACTCTCACTCTTTTGCACATTTTTGAATCCCTTAGTTTCTCAACCCATAAGCCGAGTCTACATTGTGTCCCTTTAAGGCATTTGAATTAATGTAGAGATTCATATGTTTATAAGTATCACTCAAGAAGTACGAGTAAGATTATTTCTTTTTCATTTCTATAGGGTTCTTGATTAATAAACCCAAAGATGATCGTACAGTGTTTTTATAAGCATTGGCCTTGATAGTCCCCTTTGTCAAGCCGCTAACCAAGCCTATATTACTATCCCAACAAAGACCTCTCAGATTGGTAAAATCATACCACTTGCGAGAATACTCAGACTCTTGTCGACATGATGACAGTGAGATGATGTGATTCTCGTAAATCCTACATTAATGGTTACGATAAAATAGCATTTTCCATGAAAGTGAGTAGAAAGCCCTTTCGAATTGATAGTCCCTCATTTGACATAAAATTGTCAACTAGATTTGTATTGCATGAAAGTGTTATGCAATATCATTTTTTTTTTCTAAAATCATAAGAAAGAAACTTTCCTGGATTTAGTAAAATGGGTTGGATATGGGTTAAGAATTTTGCACTACGATAAATGGGCCATAAACAAGTTAAATTGATTGATTTGGTGGGATCATTTATGATCGGACCAAAATCCGACCCAACTCACCCGTTTCAAACAAGTCTACTTTGTGGTGATTGTGCATCTTTGACTATTTTTCCTCTGGACAGAACATTGCTTTGCCCCATTCTTCCTTTAGATCTTGCCGTGAATGGACCATATATGCACAATACTTCTTTTTGTCTTGTTCCGATTTTAAATTCTTGCTTCTCATGTTAATCCAAATATTTGGTCATTCATATTTGCTTTATTTCTTGTTTTAAAGCAAAAATATCCCCATGTTTGATGCTTCTTTCTCAAGCACACGCTTCCATCAAAAATCTTTTTTTTTTAAATAATAATAACAAATATGCACTGCTGCTACCAATCCGCGGTCACTTAAAAGATAATGGGCTGAACTTGAATTTTTTTTATAAGTTTAGTCTAATTAACTCAATTAAGCTTAGAACTATTCACTAGAATCCTTTTGTTGCCAGTCCAATGTAAATGCATTAACTAAATTATATGATGAATGCTCCAAAAATTATATATTATGTAATTTAATTTAATATTTTTATTCAGGGATTGGGGTCGCTCTCTAATATTTATATGCAATAAATAACTATATATATATCAATAGGGAGTATAAACCACGTTCCAACAGAACTTGAACCTTCAGCAAGAGAGAGAACCAGCTTTAAGGAATAGAGGGTCATCTCATAGGCCGTGGAAAAGGTCAAGCGTTTGATGGACTTGGGCTCCTAGGTGGAGGATGATCAAATTGGAACTGGTTTTTTTGGATGGACTGGAGAGTGATGGGCCGAATTGAGTTGGCTCTAATTAGACCAAATTCAGATGTTAATGGATTCCTTTAGTTAAATAGAATGGTTAAATAATAAAGTGAATACTTAGGAGCACTTTACATGTCATTGGGTCAATTGATCATGTCCCTTTATATAAAAGAGGAAAACATAGGATTTTGACAGGTTCTTCAGCCATTGAAGCCTATTCTACCGAACTTTCTCATTATACATGTTAGATATTTTCAAGAAGTCATCTTTTGTTACTAAATTAACACATTTTGAGCAAGTTGTTGAAATAAAAATAAATACTTTCATTGCTAAGACATTATAGAATAAGAGAAGCTAATACATGCATGTAATGTCCTATGAAAAATGCTTTGAGAAGCATCTATCTTTCATTATATTGTCTGTGATTAGACGATAAGCAGTAGCAATAGTAGTGCTTACATGAGAAGAGAATGAGGGGGAAATTATTATCGTCTAGAAGTAAAAAGTTCAACAAGTAAAAAATTTAAAGTTTAATATCTAAAGTTGTCGAGGCATGTACCTCTTACATTTGTAAGATCAATGTTTGTCACTCGTTGGGGCACCCTTCGTCTACATGATTAGAAGGTCCTTGTTCTGTAGACGGCGTGCCTTGCTCATTGTTTATACCATCATTGTTTTGGCTGAAATCTCTTGACAAACTCAGAAGGAAGTTAGTGTTTTCCAAAGTTTCAACAGCCGCAATCTCATTGTCCCCATCATTTGTATTTCTATCTCTAAATCTGGCTTTCTCAGAAGTATGGGAGTTGAGGTCTCTTTCGAAAAATCTTCTTCCCAATGTAACAAATTTCTCCCGTAATGAACCTGAAGGACTTGCAACGACATGCCAGTTTCTTTTGACGAACATGACCATGAAGATGAGGAGAGCTAAAACTGCAGCAGCTCCAGCAATCAAGAATAGGCCCCAAAAATTGTCAAGACCCAAGCTGTTGGAAGAATCCAGGCAGTCGAATTTCGGTGGAAACCATTTATTTTCGATTTCCGTCATTTTAAGCGCTTCAGTATCATGAAGGATTACTTGGGAAATATCAGGTACTAGCGGAGACCCTTTGGGGAAAACCTGTAAACGAAAGGCAAGACATGAGAGTTTTCAAACAAAAAAATAAATAATAATCCTAGTAATAGGAAATTTTGAGGGTTTTCTTTTCGGGGCTAAGAGATTGAGGACTTACAAAGCCAAATCCAGCACTTCTTAATGTCGGGATCATGGTATATCTTTCGCAATATTGAGAAACGGCAAGTTTAATGTAGGGGACTTCATCGAATCCTGCCGCAATCCCGCCCTTTTCACTTCCCTTGGAAAGAAGTACATTGCATTCTTCAGAGGACTTATAAGATATAAGTCTGGAATCAACGAACTTCATTTGCTTTAGCATTCCGTAAACGCAAGAGTTTTCCAAGTAACCCACATTTTTTCCACTCTTAAGGAGCTTATCCACATCACCTGCAGTTGGTTGAAGATTTTGCACCACCAAAAGAGAGCTCAAGCTTGCCGTATAACATTGCGTTAGTATAAGTACCACGAAAACCCACACGATCACAACAAATCTGGCTAGGTTGCTTAATACTCTCTCCCCTGCAATCCAAATTAAGGGAAAGCACCTAAATTATCCAAGAACAATATGTAAATTACAATGTTCAATTGATTTTTTAAAGTGAAGGATGATTACTTTGTGCAAAGACCATAATTGAAAATGAGAACCAAAAGCTCGTGCCAACTTGATCTCCGGCCGCACCCTGGAAATCTTCATTAATTTGGTGCTCAAGAATCCACACGACGAATGCTATAAACACAAAGAAGCATCCGGTTGTTAACCAAAGGTCCCAAGTGAGTGGCTTCAAGAAAACCCAAGCATTCTTGCCCTTGCTGTCCTTGTATGGCACAAGCATTGCAACCCCCGGTTCGGTGTATGGTGCAGTGAAGTCCACGTATAGTGATCTGTTTGCAGTGATTGTTATATCACCCATGATTCCATCGTAATTCTATTCCAACAAAAAAAATGAGAATGTTTCTTTGTCAACGACATGCTAGCATAGTAAGTTTCAGCAAGTATTCCAACAAAATCAAGCACTTGCTCACCTGGTAAAATACTTGATCGATCATGTCGTCATAACTGCCTGCGCTACTTCCATTGGAAAAGGCAAACGGAATAAGGTCATAAGCCACGCTATAAGGCAATTTTTCTATCATGGCTTCAAAGATGTCGATACAGTATCCAGTGACTTTGGATATATTTGTGCTACGATCATAATTCACCCGCACGAATTGATGGAAACCATCCTTCACAGGGACTAAAATTTTCAGCCTCTTCCCATTTGTGGGAGTGTCCCATCCCATAGGAATAGAGGTGGAATCTCCTGGCCATATTATCGATCCGAGATTACTTTTCGAAGTGGAATATTTACTTTTGCTTAATGAATACAAATCTCTTCGCAGCCCATTTTCTTGCGTCCAAAACCCAATCCCTCTTGCTGCATTTCCATTGATATTAACAATCTGGAATGTTGACCGCTCGAGCTGCCCATGAACGAGTCTAAAATTTCCAGTTAGGCCCGTGAATGTCGTATTGGCTAGTTCTTGGAGAAGTTTCGGACCACTTTTAGAGACCCCAATAATGTCGAGATCTGTTGTATCTATTGAAGCATTAAACATCTGGAAGGTAAAATTAGCCACGCCCATTTCCTCGACAGCCATTGCCAGAGCCTGAGCAGCGTCATAAGCCCAGTATCCAAAAATGTTCAACGTAGGATTAAGGACGGATGGATTGCCTCGTTGGAATTTCATCTTCCATCGGGCCTTGAAGATGTTCAGGTTTGGTGTGTTCGGGATGTAAGTGTTGATGCCCAATACTCCTTGCATCGAACTAGTGACGACAGATGAATCCACAGAACTCAATTGGTCAGTGATTACATTAGTCAAGATCCACACATAACCTTCGCTCATCATTCCCACCTCTTTTGCTATGACAAATAGCCGAGATCCGAGGGTCGGTAACGTGTGCATTATGAAGACCCTCGCTTGCATCGTCATTAACTTGTTGAGTTTCCGCAGGATTTGACTGTCCGTGGCCGACGGAGGAATGAGGCTCCTATAAGACACTCGCGTGTCGACCTCTTCCAAAGCATCCGTAAGAGAAGGTATGATGCCTTCTCCGAACTCATTGTCCACGTGTATGAGGACCACTTCTCTCCAGCCAAAAGCTTGCACGACTGCGCTTATGGCATTCACTTGGGATGAGTCATTTTGCGCAGCTCGAATGAAGTAAGGACTCCGAATGGAACTGAGGGAAGGACCAGTAGCAGAAAAAGAGATGATCGGCACATGAGATTTTTTTCCAAGGTGAATGATGAAGTTTGCTTGCAATGAACCTTGAGGTCCTATTATGGCTTGGACTTGCTTATTCTTTATTAGATCAAGTGCTGCAAGGGTGAAAAAAAGATGGAGAAACAATAACAATATGGCACACAGTTGAAATTCTTATTGGAAAAGGCATGGTATTGATCAGAAGCCAATTAAAACTTTATGCGGTATTATAGAAATAATACGTTTAAGAAAAAGGAAAATAGAAGTTTGAAGTTAGATTATAATTATTTACCAGATTGCAGGCATTCGTTGTTGGCTTTGATATTCTTTGGCATATGATATTGCATACCGATCAGAAACTAATCTTTCATGAAAGTAAATTTAGAACAAAATAAGAGTGGATAAATTGGCCCGGAGATAAGTTGATTTCTTTATTTCATGGCATCAAAAAATTCCACTCTAGAATCCAAGCCCCATATTGCAATTGTATGAATTTTGTGAGGTCAGACCTATGTGAAGTTTTATTATATATCAAGCCTCTCGGCATCCGCTGCTTTCATGCATTAACAATTATTTGGTGGGACTAGAAACCTTAGTTGTTTTATTTCATCATTAATGACACACGACTTCCATGGAAATAAATCATTGGCTCAGCGTAGACAATCTTGTTAACCATGATGTTTGGGTCAACTGGAAAAATAAATCAGTAAAATTATGTAGAGATATCCATGTACATATTGTTTCCAAAGGAAATAATTTGAAATTATCTCCATCAGCCTTCCCCCTTAAGTGACTATTTTACTACGTAGTATGTATCGTTTGCAAGATCATTTCTAATAGGATTCACTATGCAAACATAATTTGGTAGAATATTACTACATTTATAGTGGGACGAGAGTCACAAGAGAGCTATATATTCTTCAAGAATATAGTAGATGATAGTAGTCCTACTATACCATCCAAGACCATAAACAAAAATCCTCCATTCACACGTTGTTATCAAGATCAAATTTTGTATCCATAAATCAATGTACATTTGTATACTGGTGAAATACGAGATAATAGAGATGGTGGACTTCTCAATTCTAAGATCAATGAGATAAGTGCATTAAAAATCCTAGATTTTTTCGCGAAAGTGTAAATAAGTCCTAAAACTTATTACGAAAGTATAAATAAGTCTTAAAACTTCAAAAAGTGTAATTAAGTCTTAAAATTTGTTACAAAAGTGTAACTGAATCGAAACAACAAAAGGATTCAATTGGATTAATTTGATAAGTTTTAGGATTTGATAGTACTTTTTATGAGTTTTAGAACTTAATTGCACTTTTTGAAGGTTTTATAACTCATTTGCAATTTCATGGTAAGTTTTAAGATTTTCAATGTATTTATCCCAAGGTCAATTGTTGACCAACCGTAATACAATACTATTTCAATGGTGCTGCACTCCTAAACCACAAAGACCAAAACCACAAGAAGTATCTCTTTTAAGCTATTACAATTGGATAAACCACTCACTGAGGGGAAAACAACCCAACCACGCCCCCAACAACACAAAACTCCACCCCTCCGGAGGGAAGTTTTATCTGGCAATAAATTAAAAGGTTCCACGGTCAAATGTTACTCTCAGTGACCAGTCTTGTTATGAAGTCCGCGTGGCGTTGATTGACCAAAACCCACGAATCCCCTCCACTCTCAAGCTAAGCGCCAAATTGCCGGTCTCGTACGACCGAAAGACTTGGGGGGATTATATTGTTACCCTCTTCATTGCCAGTGTGAAAGAGATCAAATTGAATGTTAAGTACCGACTTTCTGTTGTCTTTGATTTTATTAGAAGATGATAACGACTTCTTTTTCACAATGATTAAAGCCCCCTTGAAGATAATGCACTTAACAGCTGTTTAGTGCAAAATTAACGTTGGTCGTTTCTTCTGGGAGCTCTGGAAATTGGGGCTTTGAGAATCTCTGCTGTGAGAATGCATATAGCCTTGAATGGAACACAAATTATTTTGTCGTGTCCTTGAAAATTTAACTGGGAATTCTTCTCAAATCTCAAATGAAAATTTCATAAGATTGGCAAACACCTCATTATGAACAATAATTAGATTCATCTTAAATCGCACAAACAGCTGCATAAAGTACTTCATCCTCTATGACCAGTCAATACGCCACCGAGAGAGAGAGAGAGAGAGAGAACCTACGGCAGCAGCAGCAACCTCATCTCCTTTGGAATCTCTTACATTGAGGACGAGCCTAGTCTTGTAGGAAGGGTTTGAAGTATAGAAGTCAGAGAGAGAAATGTTAATGCAGCTCAACCCCATCTGACCCACCCACGTCTCCAGATCAAGAACCACCCCAACGTTCACCGGGATCGTTTGGGCATTATTGTTACCGCTCTGCGCCATGGTGATCTGAGGGCCCTCGCTGAAATTCGTAACGATTGTGAAAAAGGCGAGAGCCAGAAGGAGGAGCTTTTCAGCCTCGGACGAGACTCTTGGAGGAACCATTGAAAAGGGTTTCGGGAGAAGGCAAGTGTGAGGTTTTTGGCTTGAGAGAGAAACTTGGAGGATATTTCTCTTGGAGGATATGACGACGACGACGACGACGGATGATGAAAAGAGAAGCACATAAATTCAATTTTTGTCTTCATCTCAGTCTAATCTTGAATGGAATTTTACCTCTTTACCCCGACAAATGCCAGAATAGATGCTTCTTTACGCGCTTTTCCTCACGCGGATTTGACAAAAAGGATTGCAATTGTCCTTTTCCAGTCTCCCCGTGACCTAAGTAGCATCGATATCAATACATAATACACGACACAGCACGGCACGACACAACATGTCAACACGTTATTTCCCAAAAAATAGAGAATTCAAAAATGTTGGGACATATTTTATAATTATTATTTTTATCAAATTAATTTGATTCAAATTCACAAATAATAATAATAATAATAATAATAATAATAATAATAATAATAATAATAATAATAATAATAATAATAATAAGCATATAATGAATTTACACTTAAAACTTTAATCCATAATTTGTTGATATCATTTATTGTTTTAATTTGACAAATCCAACTTCATTTCAATAATCCAAAAAAAGAAAAAAAAGGCAAGCAATCCACGTTGTGGACTTGCATGTTAGAGCGTGTCGGAAAAGAAGGAAAAAAACAAACTTGGGAGGTGAATTATGTGTCAGGGGAAGTGAGAGTCATAAGAGAAAAGAAAACTAGGTTTTTCTTCTTTTCCATTTTGTTATTTTTACTATTTCTTATTTTTTTTTTATATATTTACATTTTGATCCCTTGTTTATTGAAATTTTTAAAATTGATCTGTATGTGTCGGAATTCTAAAGTTGAGTGTTGAAGAGTGTTGGGAGAATTAATCAAGTGTTAGATTTTCCGATATCTGTTGATCTAGTATTGGAGAGTGTCGAAGAGAATTAGACACGTATCGAAGTGTCCAATAAGACACAAAAGCTTCTAGAAAGTGTCGGTGCTTCCTAATCAATGACATCATGCACTAGTTTCTCTCCTAAGAAAATGAAACTATGTGGGGTTTTCTCTTTTGTGTGGTCTAAGAAATATATTTATGTAAAATTAGTTGTGTACTTAGCTAAGAAATTGGTCGATTGGTTTTTTCTTATACCAGAAAAGCCATGAATCATACTAGTGTATTTTATAGTAGACACAAGTCACTAAGCTTTTAAAATTCTTTTTTTGGGTCTTGTTATCAAGTTATCATAAAAGATAAAGAAATATTTTCATTCCCAATCCAATGATGCAAGTAACATGAGAGAAATTGTGTGATATCCCGAAATTTGATCCCTATTTCGAAATATATAAAATGATTATTTCGTTGATATGCTTATACTTACTTTACTTTGACATAATCATTCATGAGTTAACTAATTTATTGGATGAGGCAGTAAATGGGTAAAATGCGAAAGATCAAAGAATTCGATCATAAATCGATCGCTCGACCATAAGATCGACAAAGGTCAATACTATACTGTTATAAATCAATTAGCAAATGGATATAAATCGATTCGATGGAAGTACGTAATCGGTTCGTGGGTGATTCTGCATAATTACAATATTTGTGTCCAACGATGATAAACCGATTTTCTATTAATCTTATATTCATGGTATATAATTGAACGCTCGCGATTACATGACAACCAAAGATTCTCCGCGATTCGAAGGAGTACAAACGTGGATAAAAAATTATTGACCATAGGTCAACCACGCAAGAACCCCTAAAAGCCACTAGATAGATTAGGTTGTACTAAAGTCGCGTTCGATCGATTTTAATCTCAAAATTTAATTCGATTTCGGGTATCGAACTTTTGAGGATTTCAAGATTAAATTATTAGACGTCGTCTCATCATACGTTAAATTATCGATGAGTCCAAAATTTTCGGAAAAAGAATTATCAGACGAAAAATTAGAGATCAGAAAAAAAAAATCAGATTTCCGGAAATATCTTGAGAAATCTTTTTTATTTTCTTTCTTTCTTTCTTTCTTTTTCTTCTCCTCTCTCTCTTTCTTCCCCCTTCCACTCGCGCCTCCTCCCTCTGCAGACCGCCCATCCTCCCTTCTCTCCTTCTCCACCTCCACTTCATTCCCCCTCCTTCCCTCACGCCTTTCTCCCCCATCTCTGCCCATTCTTCCCCCTCCTTCTTTATTTTTTCTTTTTCCTCAAACTCCCTCATTTTCTTTTCACCACCATCAACCCCATCCCCACCACCATCACCTACGTCACCCCCATCACCCCATCACCACCGCCCACACCACCGTACACCACTATACACCACCACCATTCACCACTATACACCACCACCATTCACCACCACACATCACCGCCATCGCCACCATTCACCGCCGTCATCTCCACCGTTGTCCGCTCGAGTCACCACTGCAGCCATCGCCAATCCGAACCACCTTTTTTTTATAGAGAGATGGATAGAAATCCGGGAGAGTTTGAATGGCCCTCCGTCATCTTAGTTAGTTCTGTCCAATCCAATCCAAAGGATCTATAAAATTCCAAAAAATGGTCGATGGGTTCGATAAGGCGTCTTGGTAAATGACGTGACTTTGTTCATAAGAGAAGACATCGGCTGCTGAGTGATTGATTGGCTGGACGGTAGGTTCCCTCGATGGAGAAAGCTTACCAAGAATTAGTAATTGAGCGGCTTAGTTGATAATGATCGGAGAGGATTCAACGTCGTTTGAAGAAAGTTACTCAATAATTATTTGGAGTGCATTGTGCACTTTCCAATGCGAAATCAAATTTCTTTTTCAAGTGGGTCTTCTTTAGTCTCACAATGGCCGATGAAGTAAGATCAAAAGCGACAAAATTAATTTGATGTAACTTGGAAAAAATAGTTACCGTTTTCCCATTTTGACAAGATTTTCAAGGTTCAAATTCAATTGGAAATCGGACCTCGAATCCACAGAAAAAGGTCAAAAAAAAAAAAGTTGAAAGAACAGTCTATCACTATCCCATCCACATTGTAAGGTGATTTACAAATTAATTATTAGAAGACACATTAGAGCAACTGTTTTGCCGGAATTTCTCGGGCAATGAAATAGGCTTTACCAAAAGTAGTTTTTTAATTTTATTAGAGGAAAACAGGTTCTGCATTCTTACCCTTTACCAAAAAAAAAAAACAGGTTCTACGTTAACTCTGGATAGGGAATATTTAGGCAAATAAGAAAAACAATAACTAGGCTAGGAATGTACAAATATTACAAGTGAACTGAATATAAAGAAACTTTGCCAAAATTTAATTAACAAAAAAGCTTGAGTACGTTGAGAGAAAGATATACGTTAGAATTTAATTGATGACATGAATTTAGAAACTGCAGTTAAGAAACATGCTAAAATTTAATTGACGATCTGAATATGGAAAATAAAAATACAGTGCAGGAAAGTAAAGATACCAAATGACAACAAATTTGTTTGATTTGTGCGAGGAGCCTTTAGTAGATGGTAGTAATCATGCCATAATTGCTTCTAAGCTGTTGCCTCCATGTTCCCTTTACTTCCTAAAGTTTTGTGTCCATGTTCTCACGACACCATAATATAGTGTTTGCATAGTTATTCTTTACAAAATGTATATTGGTTGTTTCACAATCTCAATTGCTTTACTTTCCAATAACTTTGAATTGGTGACCATATCTTGATGCTCCTCGTGTGTTCAACCTTCTATCACTTTGGTCACTCATCAACCCTTATTTATCAACACTCTTGTTGAGTTGTAAATCAACAAGCCACCAGTGACAATTGTTGATGTGTGCCAACACATCAATACCTATTCTAGTCGCTAACAATGGGTCACATTTTCCTTGATTTTTCATGTTTTGATCATGTGTCTATCCATATTGATGGTCAGGTCACTTTTTGGTGTAAATAATGACACACAAAAAGGAAAGAAAGAAAGAAAGAAAACACACACACAAACATGAGAGAGCTATATCTCATGAGTAGGAGGTTTATTTATTTTGTTTTAATCAAGTGAAAATGAAATCTTACACTCTTGCTTTTAACTATTGTGATTAGCGAAAACCGATATTTTAAATCCAACTAGAGCTTAAACTTAAGCTTTGAGTTCTATAGTATATATGAGCCTCAAATCTAAGTTCTTGGATCTTTCTTGCATGGGCCTCAAGCAAAGAACTTCATCATCATGGATTAATGGTGGATGCATAACATGTTTGGCGAAGAAATGGAACCGCTAGATGAAAAGGGAAAGTGAGACGATAAATGAGATTGAACGATAAATTCATATAATTTAAATGAGCATTTCAATTCTTATATTAGGTTGGACAGAAGAATGCATCAGAAGAGGGTGTGTTCGACTGTACAAGAAGAACATGAAAAGAGGATTCAAGTGAATTAGAGCTCTTTTGGTTTCAAATGTCAATCCTTTGATCCTTCTCAAATGCCTGTCGAATAAGGGAAAAAAAGGAATGGAGGTTGGAATAACGGCTTCCTTACGGTCTTGCTATTTGGATTACATCAAATTCTTTATGAAAGCATAGATGAGATCGAGTCACATAACTTAGACACAAATCTCTTCAATGTAATGAATTTTACCTACATCAAATCCTAACCCCATACTGAAAAAGAAATGCAATGGATGGTTGAGAGACAAAATTATTCCAATGACTATCACCATTAGATCCTTTTTTTATTAGGAATCATGCTTGCACATTAATTAATCAATCATACTTCACTGATTCGCCTCGAAAGGATTCCTCCGCAATTATCAGCACGTACAGCAGTTGGGGAAGGCTGCGTTATCATTCCTTGGCCGGTCACGTGCCGTAGGAAGCGGCGCACTTCACGAGAGACCCCATAACACATGGTGAACCATTTTACATGTTGGGCACGCCAAAGACAATCCACCGCAAGACTTCCAGAAAATAGGGTCCTTCTTTTTTTGGGTTAATTGCGATGATCCGCTAATCTTTCTCCGATCTACTCAAAGTCCCACTAATGTTCCTTTCACCTGCATCAACCTTTAGGAGATTATAACTGATTAATGTGTTCGAAAGTTCAACTCAAAAGGGTAAATCGCATATACTGAACTAGGAGTAACGTGTAGAATTCAATTAACAAGGTGGATGCGCGCGAGAAAGGGAAAAGATCACATGTACATAGAGCACTTATAAACTAATCACCAGGCAATGTGTGTAATAGTTTGACATACCATGAGATGAATTTTCATAAAACGAGGTTATGAAATATTGAAAAAAAAATGGATATATTATGACAGTTTTTAGAGGCTATTCATTATGTTTGTCCTAGGGTGAGCATATCGGACCCATTAGATTGGGAAATGTCTGGACTGGACCAGTCAGTTTGGTTCGCTTTTTGGGGACATCATTCCAATTCCCAAGTCAGAAGGAATTCGACCGACTCTTTTTTTCTAATATATTTTTTTAACATTTTAAAAATAGCAAGAAACCTTAAAATAGTAACAATTCTTTTTTTTTTTTTTTTTTTTGCTAATTGATTGGTTCCATTAGACCAAATTGGATCGGTCGGTCCGACCCCTAATCACTTGAATCAATCCTCCTGGTCTAGTTCATAATTCTTAGGTTGGGAACTAGATCAGATCGGGAATCGATCATTCCTACTTTGTTCTTCCATGGACCTTGGTCAAAAGAAAGCATAGTCTCACCATTAGGCAAGGGGCCGTAGAGCTAAAATGGTGGGCATTAAATGAAATTAAATAGTCGCCAATGGAGTTCGGCAGGATTTTTTGGTGAGGTTGTGACCTGCCTAACAAAAGGCCAAGGCTACCGACCAAAAAAGAACAAAAAAAGGCCAAGCCTTGCTAATTTATCAATGGTTGAGAGACAGTCATGACGACATCGACGAGCACCGACCAAGAAATATCTCGTTCTCTTCATTATGTGTACCTTAAAACCGAAAATTTCGATATCATTAAATAGGGGAGTGCTAAAAATGACATGACCGTTTACGAAAAAAGATCTTCAAATGATCTTTAAATTTCATTGGTATAGCTTCTTGTGAGCACGAGATAAGAGAATTTTTTATACTTGAGTTCAATGAATGATCATATGATATTTTAACATTAGATGTATCTAAAACATACCACCCAAATTAGAAACTGTCTGAATTGAACCGAACTGGTCGGTTTGGTTCCTTCCTAGTATCAAAGGGGAACCGGACCGGATCAACTATATATACTTTTATTTATTTATTTATTTCTTAAAAAAATATTGAGTTTAGTTTATTGTTTATGAGGAAATAGAAGCCTGTAATTGGATAAAAAGATATCTAGATAAAAACATAGAATTTGTCTTGAGCTATTATAAATTTGTTCATGATCATGCTTTGGATAGTAAGATATCTTGATGGAATATGAAAAAAATAATAACTAGTTTTATTGGATCGAATCGGATTGGGAACAAGTTATCCCTATTCGAAATCACCAAAAATTCTAAAGAAAAGATTGGTGCCGTCCCTTGGGTCCTTCTAAGCCATGAATAATTTCCAAAACTTGATAACACGTAAGTAGAATGACGCGAGCTAAACTAGCTAAGAAAATGCATGGGGAGATCCATTATTCAGAAAATAATCATGAAAACAATATTACTAATCGGTATAACTTTTTTATTTTCCTTTTTTTTAGAGAGAATTAGATTTGAAAATCTCATAAATAGAAAAAATTCAAAATAAATTATATAATCAACATGTTATGTTATCATAAGAAGCGTTGATTTTGATAGAATAAATCAAATCCGAAATTTCACCTAATTAAACGACACGAATCACTCACGATCTATCACTTCAATTCGAAACGGAAACATCATCTCGCGTTTCAAAAAAATCGATTAGCGTAACATCATATAAATTTTATTGGGAAAAATCCAACTTTACCTCATCTCCATCCACGAAATTCTCGTACAAAATTTCAAAGAGGAGGGCAGCACTATCTTTTCGTGACGCGCAAAGGCCCCCCCAGCAATGCGCATCACACACGGCTCGCACGTCCCCTTTTCGCCGCCACTTGTACAGCTCTGCGCGCACCTAATTCGTCCTCGCCCCAACCCCACCTCGGCCTCCCCTCTATTTATACTCCGACCCTTCATCATTTCCCATCGAATCTTTCCCCGTTTTCAACGCCCCCACAGCAACAGAGAAAGATCCGAGATCCGGCCCACCGCTCGCGGCGGCGCTGGTGGCACGGCCTCTTTTTTTTATCCCTTCCTTCTCCCGACGAGGAGCTCCGTCCGCGAAGAAGGGGGAACGCCATGGCCACCGGCGCTGCGGAATGCCTCCTCCGGTGCGTCTACGAGGGCTGCATCTCCGGGTGCGACTCCGGGATCGAGAGGCGGCCGTACCACCGGAACTGCGGCTGCGCGCTCCACAAGAAGTCCGGCAGCAACTGCCCCCGTCCCCCACCGGGGAAGGGCAAGAGCGTGTCGTATCCGATCAGGCGGGCGTGGAGCGAGGGGTCCCTCGTCCTGATGGCCTCCGCGAGTTCGTCGCCGTCGTCGTCCCCGGTCGTGGGGAGGCCGCAGGCGGCGGGTCCTTGCGATTTAGACAGGGCGATGGATGATGGGTGTCTCAAGATTTGATCTTTTTTATGGGTTCTTCTCTTCGGTCGTTTTTCTTTTGGTTCTTGGTAGATGAGATGGGGGGTCGTTGTTGTTGATGATCTCGATGTTTGCTTCATTCGTTTTGATCTCTTCGTGACCAACTTAGGAATTTTAGAAGAGCCCCCTCATTGAATTAGAGAAATCTGACATGATCTATAGACATGGTGGTGTCCTCTGGTGTTGTCTGGGTGGAAATCGGTGCGATTGCAATGTTCATCTGTTGATATGGTGGGAGTCAGTTTCATCTGACGATGAATGTATAAAGTGATCTTAATGGAGCCATACTTTTTCTCCCAAATTCTTGTTCCCGTTCTTCCATCTTCTTTTGCATGAAAAGGAGTTAAGATTGTTCTGGATGCAAATCTGATCGCAAGAAAAGGCTGAGATTTTTCTTGGCATGGATTCAATTCCAGTCCTTTTTGCTTACACAGATTCAGAGCATGTCTCACACCTTTCACATCGTCTTGATTCATCTCCTTTTGCTTGATCGATGATGACCCATCACGCCAAATTCCTTTTTCTACGGGGGGATCGATCTAGACAGAAAAAAATCAGAGGAGGGGGAAGAAAATACGTGCCGTGTTTGGCGGGGTCAATTGATCTGAGCGAGTGCAGGCCGACAGACTTGAGATGGAGAGAAGACAGACAAATGGCGTGGCATGCATAAACGAAGAAGGGTCAAGAGGGGCGGGCAGGCAGGCCATGTGGGTCGCTCTTTGCTGGCGGATGCAGCCGAACAGTATTCAATTCAAATTGCATTTGCCCTGAAATATGAAGCTGGACTTCCCCGGTCTTTTCTAAACAAAAAGACGTCTCTCTCAGTGGGTTCCAAGCCAATTTTCTTTTCTTTTCCTTCGAAAAAGGATGGACCGTCCACGACTTTTCGAGCCTTTTTTTTTTTTTAATTGGGAACTCTGAGTTGTCTTCTCTTCTCTCAACTGTATGAATCACATGCTGGCGCAAGCCCGAAAAGCAGATCAAGTCCAAGCTGTCTCTACATGAGCGTACTACCAAACGAAGAAGAGAGTCAGGTGACCACCCAAAAAGACAAATTTAAAGTAGCTCTCTTGGAGCCGTTGGGTGCGCACAAATGTTTGACCATCACTCTAGATTGCGTTATCGTTTCTGTAACTGATGAACCTTCACCAATTACTTCCTTTTTAATGTTTCTAAGATGGCATGACTCACATCACCGACGGGAGGAAATTTGCTTTTGAAATAGACAGTTGCTAACTGAGGTGAAAAACTGATATTTTGTAGCATAATTCAGATTTGCTTTTCGATATGAATTACTGACCACAATTTGAGTTATCAAACATGTGGAAGAATAATTATCGTGAAATTTAGTTTTATTTATAAAGAAAGTTATGAGTCATTGTGAAAAAATTTACTTTGTGATGTATTGCTGTTTATTTTTCTCTGTGAAATGTCGCCGACCGTTCTTAAAAGTTTAATTGTCAACGGCAACCACGAGCAGGAAATAGAGCTAATCATAGTAAATAATAAGTTCAATGACAAGCAGAGTCTAATTTACCAGAAGTAAAGACAAGGTCAATCTTGATGTTTTGGATCCTAATAATTTGCAGATTATTTGCTAATCTTTGTCTCAATATGGATTAGAATAACCTTTTATGCTCTCAACAGGTCAGAATAACTTCCAAGTGTTTTTTTTTTTTTTGGTACTGGAGGAACCGGCTTGCGGCCGACAATCGCGCCGTAAACCCCCAGGTGATACTTAAGCAGGATGACCCATCACCCCTGAGTTACACTTAATACACCTAGCGCTTTCTCTGAGATTTGAACCCTTCACCTCTTCGTTGAGGATCAGACTTCCAAGTGTTTGTCGCCACAAATTCAATGAAAGAAGATATACTCCAATTATGTACAAACTACAAGAAAAACTAGTGGGGCAACATTGTCAAAAACATGAACCTTCACGCAAGAAATCTCCTCCCTTCACATTGTTTACACAACAAGAACCGAGTGCTTCAAAGCAGAACGAAAAAGGTAAACAACCAAAGAAAACGTCAACAGAACAAGGTCGTGAGAACTCAATTTGCGGATAAACCTATGCATAGAACTCCTCCAACTATCGGTGAAATTTTCAAAGCCAAGCTAAGTGGGGCCGAGCTCGCTTTCTAGGGCCTTCTTCAATCTTTCTATGGAGACAGTTTCGACTAGCCGCCAGGCGTTAGGCCTGGAATCTTCTCAGAGGAAAAGAGACAACTTTCATGTCCTAACTAATATGGCACTGCCAATGGCTACGAACTTTTCTAGACATTCTCAAAAAAGAGTTTGTTTTTCTAGAGAACTCCCTAGGCTTCACTGACATGCACAGCTCTGTTAGTCCTATATAAATATTTAGTGAATAATGCGGACATTCGAGATCACTAAAGGAAGCTGCACTGATGGAAAGCAAAACCAAAACAATCAAAGAGAGAAAAGAAGGGAAGGACGAAGAATAGACTTTAGGATGTCCAATATAGCAGCTGAAACGACTCTCCGGTGTGTCCTCGATGGAAGCTTGTCGTTGAATGACAAGGAAATTGAACGAAGGCCTTATCACTGAAACTGCAGTTGCACTCTGCATAAAGCAATGGGCGGTCATTCCGGTTGCTCTCGACATAACAAGATGTCTTTCGCCAAGAAAGAGTCACGGGTGGATTCATCTTTGTCAATGGCAACTCGCAAGGTCCCTCCATCTTTTCCAGTCAAAAGTAGAGAAAACTCTAACAAAGCAGCTTCATCATGATCCATAGTAGAGCCACCATGACTGCTGGATGTAATTAGATGGAGGAAAATAACTAGCAGAAACATAGGAAATCAGAGGCGACAGGCTATCCTTCATTTGTTCCCTCAAGACAACAAAAGCATCGGAGGATAGATAACACTCGCTTCTTCTAAATTCAACCTGCACGTTTAACTGATCTCTCCAGGCAAGATCAGGAAAATCAGTCAAATTTGTGCATCTCATGCCTTCACTCCGTGTAAGTCCTGCCAGGGACATCAGCAGAGATGACAACACTATAATTTATTAAAAGTCTCAAGCTTCATGCATCTTTGCCAGTAATAATGATGGGAGTTATTTTTTTAAAATATTGCTAAGAATATAAATATCGGACCTGTAGAAAACTACTTGTCTAGACTCCTCATAGCGCTTTAGGCATGCTACTAGACTTGCAATCGGATCAAGTTGTTGGTATGTAATATATTATTTTTGTACCTAGCATCAACATGTCCTCAAAATATCATGAAAAAAACAGTTAATTAAAAAGTTTAGGAGGTTATTTTGGACATTCAGCAGGTCAGGAAACTTGTTTCAAGTGATTGGTGAGAAAAAAAAAAAGGGATGATTTGCAAATGAGTGTACTCAAATTAGTAATTTTCATTTGACAGAAAAGAGTTAGCAATTTTCCTCCTTCCGTATTTGTGGTCCACACCACAATTATGTGATTAATTTAGAGCGCTATTTGGGAGAAAACTTCATGATAAAGAAATTCCGAGAAATGGTTTTTCAAGAGAATGGATAGTTTCCTTTGTTTGGTGATATGTGATTGAAAACATTTATTATGTTACAATTAATTGCATTTACATTTGTTTGCAACTTTGTGGGCCCTCTTTCCTTATGATCTTTTTGTCAAGCGTCATTCTTGGAAAGAAGTGAAAATTGCTCCCATACGGTTTTACGAATTCTGGGAACAGGTTATTTGGAAAGATTTGTAATTCTAGGAAGGAAAGTAATAAATCAATAACAAATTTCGAATAAGGCGCCAGATCTGATATCGTATGTTGATGTAGCAAATATTAATCACTTTGGCATGGTTCAAATTAATGCCTTGCTGTTTTTTTATTAATGAAAAGATCATTAAGCACCAAACATGTCCTTGATTGACTTCTTTTAGGAGGTTAATCTATTCTCTGCAGGTGCATAGTCGATATATGTCTTACTTCTAGGTCCTCGTTTTGGTCTTATCCATCTTCTGATGAGTCTGGATTTAGGTGATTTCGAATTGATATTCTCATTTTGAGGAACCCAAGGTTTAATTATTTTAATTTTTTGTGTCTTGAGATTAGCTAAGGAAGAGATACTATTTGAATTTGCTTATTCAAATAATTGTGGTATGTTCTTAAACTCGTTCCGCGAAGAAATTAGAAGACATTATGATGATGTGGGAGTAGAGAGACTCGTGATGATGCCCAAGTTATTTGGGCTTTGTTTAAAATGGGTCATGACATGTTTTTTGGGTTTTCATAATTTTCTCAACTCAGTGTAGCTTATTTTACAAGAAAAAAAGAAAAAGAAAAAAAAGAGTTACCCATACCGAATTGGGCCTATTAAATCTAAGTCATAGAATGGGTAGCCGGCTCTATTCCAAACAGGTAGAAATTCATTTTCATGAATTTAGCTTAGCACTAGAAAATACAATCATTTTCCTTCTTAAAAAACTATTTTCTAAAAGAATCACATTTTCTGGGAGGTTAAGTATAAAACCAAAGTACTCAATCACATTTCTCTGGCAATTTGTGATCAGGAAGATCTAGTTATAATCCAGAACAGAGTAAAGTAATGAAGGGCTTCATGTATGTGGGACTACGGCTCTCTGCCAAGTCCAGCGCAACTTTGCTACTCATGATGCATGCCAGAGAACGAAATTGTTCGACGAATAGGAAAACGAGAAAAAGCAACTCACAAACGGAAAGGAGAAAAAGGATCGGTAACTGCACAATAACGCATCGAACACAATTTTCTTAGTTCCTATAAATGCTTCCCCAGAGCAACATTTAGCATTCTTTTTATATGTTCTCCAAGGAGTACTTTTACAGGAATTTTGGCAGCATATGACTTCGGATCGTTGAAGGATTTACCTTTACCTGCCTTCCCGTTTCCACCACTTCTTTTTCTTTTTTTAATTCTTTTTCAATTTATAGCTCCTCTTTTGTTTGCCTGGGAAGTGATGATGTCGCTCTCGTCCCTCTTTGAGTTCTGAACTGCATCACCTTTGGGCTCTTAATAAGTGATCAGCGAGTGCATTGCAAATTATTCGGTATTGAGGTCACCTGTACTCGAGTGCGTTGTGCTCAATGCGGAACTCTGCATTTGCCTGCAACTATGATGCACAAATGCATTTGGAATCTCTAGAGAAGATTGGAATCCTATACCCTGATGTCCATGGTTACACTACATCATTCATCCGTGTACTAGTATGCCATTGCTTATATCGAGTTAAGTAGTTGCTGATGAAGAACTTAATAACCAACGGACTTATCAACTGTTGAAGCCTTCCACATGTCCAAACGACATACTTTTACTATGGAATGGAGAAAAGTTCACTATCATGGAGCATAAACAGAAAGTGAGTGTTGAAAATTCTGTAATCACCTCAAGATAATCTCTCTGTTCATTGAGATATAGCTCTTATGAGCTGCTTCCCACTGGGATGTTCTGGTAGGAACTTGTGGAACTTGCAAGTTTACGGTCTAATATAAAGATGCTATGAAGTTTTGTGTGGTTATGAGTATATCTCATGAATAAATGCTTGGTATTCATTGTCATTGAACTAAAATCTAATCCTAATCAAATTAAAAAACCGTTTTACAGAAACCAACACAACGGATAACATGCTCAAGCTTGCTGTGGATGACGGACTCTGGCATCACGAGTCTTTGGTAGAGGTAACTGGTGAAGCCCTTCTGAGACTCTGAAAAAGAATGTCTAAAGCTCAAGAAATTGTTGTAATCGCATCCTAGTGAAGAAGCAGGATCATTTGAAGAAGTGGTTATTGGTTCCTCAGCAGAATTGTTTGGTTTTGTTCTTCTTTTCTAACAATGAACACAAAAAGCAAGACGATAGGGATGCTTCACGATAGGTTATTGGTTCCACAGTCGTGTAAAAGGCACCACGATAGGAAGAAGCTACATCGTCTATTCCTCTATTTTCTTTAACCTACCTACCTCCAGATTATCAAGAAAAGATTTGATGCAAAAACCTAACTTTATCCTTTCTATTCTAAATCTTCAGTCCCCTTGTTCGGATTTAAAACAGGAATCCTCCATTTCGTTTATTCAATGGATAAGTCCTCGCTGAGGTTCTAATAGTTCATTGGTTTCTTCTCTCTTTTCCGCTCAAGACATTCTTTGTCAGAGTCCTCAAGTTCACATGCTAATTGGTCAGTTAACAAATAAATCATTGACTATACACAGTTTTGTTGGATGTTTTTCTGTCAATCTCGTCCTTAAAACACGGAATTATCGGGGAGTACAGTCAAACTTCTAGAGTTACAACAGCATGAGGAATTGTCCAAGTATACACTGTAAAATTGGTGCTGCTTTATCTTTAGATCTCATTAGTGATGCCCATGGATGAAATTCTTTTCTTTTTTGTAACATGGGGGACCAGATCTATTGGCTTGATTAAACCATGCATGCATGCGAACCTCTCAGTCAGAGATCAATTAAGGATCTGCCTCAGCCAAAATGCTTGACCACAAAACCTGCCCCCGGGGTTCGATTCAGAGATGTTCACTTTCACATAATACGAAGGATAACTCAGCTCCACAGATCCAAAAAGAGTAAGTCCTGTGTATTCCTAATTCAATGAATGATTTTTTAGGGGATTTTTCCAAAGTGCATTGATGGCTACCTAGAAGATCTACAGTCAAGAAATTGAGTCACACACCATCATCCTGGATGACTGTACTACATGAGAATGCATAAAATCGGCAATATGCAAGTCGTTGCTGGCAATGGAAATTTTTTTTGACGCAGGGCCAGTTTAGAATACAAAAGCAATCCCAAGAGGCAAGTGCAGAAAAACAAGATTCAACGCAATAGTTGCTGAGGCATGGGTTACTGATCAATGTAGCAGACTTGGGAGTTGGTCTTTAGAACTGACTGTTGCAAGTCATGCAGACATGAAAGAAAACAAGTAAACTTTAGCTGGTCACTTTAACTGGCCCAAAGAAGGGAACAAAAAACTACAGCTAGTCAAATCGCTTGGCAAAGAAGATAGAACATCACTATATTCGCGTTGGGAAAAGACAAAGGAGTATTGCAGGGTGGCCGAGAACACTGACAGTGAACAGTAACTCAAACTAGAAGTTAGTTTTTAACGCTGAACAGGGGAAAAAGGTCAGGCCATGGTTCAGAGACAAAAAAGACAGTTGC
The DNA here is from genome assembly GCA_019915185.1 of Eucalyptus camaldulensis. Classification (NCBI taxonomy): domain Eukaryota; kingdom Viridiplantae; phylum Streptophyta; class Magnoliopsida; order Myrtales; family Myrtaceae; genus Eucalyptus; species Eucalyptus camaldulensis. The sequence continues at coordinate 3,270,631 of JAHSVA010000008.1, forward strand.
AACTTCCAAATCACCTCAAAACAATCTGACCTGGATTCTCATAGTCAAATAGATTGAACAATGAATATACTTGGCGTGTTCTGCTAGGTAATTCCGGGGGTTTCAGCAAGTTGCATCCAGAGAAATCCACTACGCTTAAGAATTTCAAGCCTCCAAGCCCCTGGAGCTCCATTAGTTTCCCACAGTGTCGAACTCTTAGATCTACCAAGAGTTTTAAACCTGACAAATCTGGTAAGCTCTCAAGCAAATCGCAGCATGCTATGATGATAAATCTTAACGATCTTGCTCCGCCAAGCCCTGGAACCTCCACAAGTTGTGAACATTTATTCAAGGTCAAGTATTCTAAATTTTCAAATTCCGAAAGATCAGGAAGGTTTACAATCAACTTGCATTGTTCAATGCATAGTCTTTTGCATGAAGAGAATTCCTCGAGCAATTGGATATCACGTATCTTCTCACAGCCATTAATGCACAGATATTCCAAGGCTCCGGGACAAGGTAGATCCGGTAATCTTTCCAAAGAACTACAGTCGATGAGATATAATTCTTCCAAGTGTTCAGCATTATAAAGGCCTATTATTTCAACTAGCTTCTCGCAACCTCCAGCTTTTATTCTCTTCAGACCCTTTAAGTTCGAAAAGTTGGGTAAGCTCTCAATTGAATTACACGAGGAGATGTCTAGTTTTTCCAAGTATTCCCATCTATCAAGGCCTTGAATACCAACCAGATTCTCACAATACGCAGCATCAAAGTTCCTTAGAAATTTCAAGTTCGAAAGATCCGGTAATGTTTCCAATGCTGTACAACCCTGTATGATGATTGATCTTAATGAGACTAAACGTCCAAGGCCCTCCAGCTTAGATAGCTTTTCACAAAACGATGCTGTCAAAGCAGTTAGGCACACAAGTTCTTCAAGCCCTTTGATTTCTGTTAACTCAGAGCAATAGCTGAGATGCAATTCTGATAAGCGTTTAAAATTTGAGAAATCTGGAAATTTCTCCAAATTTTGACCTTGGTTGACTTCAAGCGTCAATAGACTTGAGGGAAGATCCGGGATCCATTTAATTTTATCACAAAGCTCAATGTGGAATTCAGCTAGTCGAGAGAGGGTCTTCATCGTAGTTAAGGCACCCAAATCCTTGACCTTCATTGACAAGTTTGTTAGATTGATTAGGTTGGCAACATCTGGGCTTTTCTGACAAGTGAGACATAGACTTGTTAAGCTCAGGGGAAGCTCTGACAGAGATTGTAGCTCTTCACATGCCCCTAGATCAAGCTCTTGGAGACAAGATAGTTTGTGAATGCTTTGTGGCAAACTGGAAATGCAGGTGTTTTCTAACTGAAGGACTCGCAGTGAAGATAAATCCCCTACCTCACTAGGAATTTCTCCTTGCAGGTATTCACACCCCGAGGCATGTAACTCCTCAAGCTTCTTCAATCTTCCAATGGTTGTAGGTAATCTTTTTAAGAAAATTCGATTTATGAGCAGAACTTTCAAGTTGTGCAGATCCCCAATAGAGTGGGGTAGTTCCGTGATACCCGAATCTGATAAACACAGTTGGGTTAATGATGTCAACTTTCCAATGGAGTCGGGAAGTGTTTCCAATAATTTGCATCCCTGTAGCAACAAGCTATGCAAGTTCTGGAGAGATCCTATGGAGCTGTCAATTCGAACCAATGATCTACAATTATAAGCAGATAAAATCTCAAGCTTCCTCATGCGACCTATGGACATGGGAATCTCTTTTATGGAACTGCTATCAATAAGAAGTTCCCTCAAGTTTGTTAGTCTACCCATTTCTTTAGGTAGCTCCTTGAGTTTCTCACATCCCCTCATACTTAAGGATACGAGGTTCCTGATATTTCTGATAGAAGGATGAATTTTGGCCAGATTAACACAATATTCAAGATTCAAGATCTCAAGATTCTGGAGAGCTGAGAAGTCGGGAGTTTCAGTCAACTTATCGCAGTGCATAAGCCTCAAAACTTTGAGCTGGTTCACGATCCACAACATACAAAATATGGCAACGTTAGCTCTTGACTTCATCATATACCTTAACAAAATTAAAAAGATGGAGATTTACCTTCTGTAAGCCATTCACATGGTGCCATGCGTCCCAGTGTTCTGTGAGACCGCTGACTCTTACGTTAAGAATAACCAAGTTCTCTGGATGGAAGTTTGTTGGGAAAACGGACGCCGCACAGGCCATCCAATCAAGCCATCTTAATTTAGGAAGAAGGTCCTTGAAATCTCCCATGACTTCTGCCTGATGGATACAAAGGTACCTCAAGTTCGGCAGTTTTCTAAACTGATCATCTGTTAAGCAGTATGGTGTAGAAAGCCAAGGAGAGTACATAAGATGGAGGGCCTCGATCTGATCCGTTCCCTGCGAGTACCCAGAAACTGAGGAATTAGGGTGTTAGACAGTAGGCTAATGAAAAGAGCGACACATTGTTCCATTTATTCAATCTGTACTATTTTGCTGCATTCAATTTATAACAGAACTCTAAGGATCATAATAGCATTGCCACTCCCACCTGGATAGGTGAATTGATGCCAGGCATGATCCATTACCAGGTATGGAAGCTCTTCGAGTTAACCCAGTTCCACCAGTTTCTAGTTTGACTGTCTTTTCTGGTTTTGACCACTTTTTCCTACAGAGGTTCAAACAGGATAGAGCACCTAATGTATACCGGTCGAAACGACCGCGTGTGATTGTGTGATGTAGCAACCTAAGACATTATCCTGCTGAATCAGACATGTCTAAACATGACTACACAAGTAAGGCCTGATTTCTGCATTTCATTTAGTCGGTATATTATGACACAGACATGATCTGATATAAATATCAATGACCTCATATCAGGGCTATTGTGCCTAAACTGATGCTGTCACAAATTTGCTAATTCTACCCACAACCTTTTTTTAAGTAGGAATATGAGACTCCAGACTTTTAGGGCACTTTTTAGCCTGAGAGTGTCAAGTAAAAGTAGGGAGTAGAAAACATTGTACCTCATTTTTCTCGAGCACTTTCAAAGCTTCCTTATGAATCCATAATCTACTGCGTTGACTTGGCTTAACAGAGTTTTCCTTAAAAACAATACTTCTACCAAGATCTCTCAATTGATCATGCATCCATAGTCGATTTCTCCCATTGCCAGGGACAATTTTCACCAGGCACATGAGGCTTAACACTTCTAGTCCCAAGTTCGGAGAAAAGCCACAGTCATCCCACATATACATTGGTAGTCTTGGATCTTGTTGACACCTAAATTTTGACTGATCATTTAAGTAATTAATTGCATAAAATTTAGGGATTAATCTTTAACCCCTAAGAAAAAATATTAAAATTGCATCTCATGTAGTCGCATTTGCATCGGTAATAAGAGGGCAACAAGAAGCAAAAGCCGCTCACAACATATTGTATTATTATAATATATCCATAATATTATACAATATGTCAGTTTTTAGTAACACGTAGAAGGAACCTCCTCATTAATGCATTGCACGTCCACGCACGAAAATTTCCCTGCTAGAGAAAAAGGGGGAAGCAAAAAGAAAGAATAAAAAAAGTCCACGGTGAGGGGGGTTTTCCTTTCGGTCAGACAAAGGGGGAAAGGAGTGTGTCAGAGAAAAATAAAAGTTCACTGGAAGAGGTCTGTAAAAAATGGTGGAGGCCTCCTCCTTCGTTCACGCAAGCGGAGAGAAAGGTGGGGAGATTAAAAAATAGGGGTTTGTCAGAGAAATAAAAAAAAAAAAGAAACAAATCAGGTGCAAGATCTAAACAAAAATAGGAAAAGTACTCTGAAGAAAAGAGAAAAAAGCAGAGCAGAGGGTGAAGTCGTGCAGCAGGGGGAAAAGGGGGAAAAAGCAAAAGAAAAGAAAAAAAAGCAGAGCAGAGAACAGAACAGAGGAGACTGTTCATCTTCCCCATATAAAACCGGTGCCGCTCCTCAAATTGGGGGGGGGGGTGATCTTCGAGCAGCAGACCCAGAAGCCGAACCCACCGCATCGCAGCCACCGAACCCCCGCTCGTCCCCCGTGCCGGTCGCCGCCCTGCAGCCGGAGGCTGGTACCTCCTCGCCGGAGCACCAGCAGCTGGACGACCCGACGCCCAGTAACCCACGCTCGCTGCCCCGCTTCTGCAACCGACCGCCGGCTCCTTCTCATCCGCGCTGCGCTCGCACCGCCACGCGACCCAGCCGCATCGCCGTTCCGCCACCCAATTCCGCCCGCAATCTGCTCTTCGACAACCACACCACCGTGCGCCTCCAGCTCACGCCCCGCAGCAACCGAGCGACCGACCAAGCTTCTTCCACCCGCACCAGTAATTCCCGCTGCTCCCGCGTCTCTCGTCACCGCACGCTCGTACCCCCTGCTGCTGCCCCTGTTGCCGAGTCGCCGCACGCCTCTGCATTGGTCCGACGTTCGACGGCCCTCCCTCTCCGAGTGACGCCCGTTGCAGCCCGGAGCCGCGACCCAGCACCTTCGTTCGAGCTGCTGCTCCTCCCTCGCTGCCGCGCCTCCGTTCTCGCTGTGACCCAGCGTCCAGAGCCCACGCCGACGCTGCCCAGAGCTGAAGACCACCAACCCGACGCTGCAAATCAGCTGATCTGCCCGGTCCGTTACCGTTCAGCCCTCTGTTTCGCCCTCTGCCGCCGCTGGTTCGCCGGTAGCCTCCCCTCGCCGGTGCCCCGAACACCGGCAGCTTCGTCCGCCGTCGCCCCTTCACCGGAACGCCGTCGACCAGCCCCCTTGGCGACCAGACCGACGGTGACCCTCACCAAAAGACCCACGAGCAAGCCGTGCGTGGGAAAAGAAAAAAAGAAGAAAACAAGAAAGAAAAAAAACAAAAGGGAACATTAGGTAGTTTTTTATTACTCTATCTTTATTTTTTTTACATAGTTTATGGTTTGTTTAGTTTATAGGTTGTTTTTTATAGCTTTTTAGCGTGATTATTCATTAATGCATGATTGAGGTTCTAATGTGAAATAACCCCTCAAATTAGGGATTATGAGTCCGATTTTCGCGCTCGAAATTCGACTCACGATCTCTTATAAAAATCGACAATCCAATCTCATGCCCGAGATTCGATTTGCGATTTAATTTAAAATTGACCAACCCGATCTCATGCACGAGATATGGTTCGTCAATTTTGGGCACTAATCTTATCTTGATTGAATTGGATATTTTGCATAAAAAATTCAAAAAAAATGCAAGTTAGATCAGGGCTAGGGTTAGCATATTTAGTCATTTCGTTTTTTTAAAATAATAATAAAAAATCCAAAAAAATGCATTTAGGATATTAGTTTGTAGAATTGCACGTGCCAATCTAGAATTAGAATTTTACTTCAAAATTTTAAAGTAAAAATCCCCAAAAAGAATTAATTAACTTAGGATGCTAGTTTTTAGGTTGTATGTTTAATTGTGTGCAAATTTTTTTTATAATTTCGAATTTTATATATAAAAAAAAAACAAACAAAAATCATCATGCAGTTTAGAATAGAATTGCATGTCTCATTTTAAGTTTAGACCAATTTGCATCTTAGGTTAGAAATTGCTAGATTAAAATAACGTCTTAGTTTAAATTAGGATTTAGCATGACTTAATCCTAAGTTTAAATTGGAGGGAATTTTAATTTAGCTAGGTAATTTTTGCATTTGTCTTAATTTCGAATATCATGAAAAATACAAAATTTGTCTTTAGATAAATTAGTTTCAATTCTTAGGATAAATTGCATTTTTAGGAATAGAATTATCATGCGCACGTCATGTAGAATTAGGCTCATTTAATTAAAAATTGCCCGTCATTATAATTAGGTCATTTTAATTTGCATATTTAATTGTTGCATGTTCATTTAGAAAACACAAAAAAAATAATAATATTTTACTCATGTCATGTAGCTTAGAACGCATTGTCATGCCATTCCATGCTAGATTAGTAGCATGCATTGCATATTAATAAGTGAAAACCAAAAAAAAATGGGAAATTGCCTGTTAATTAGAAATCACATCTAGGTCTGTTGATGTGAATTCTGATTTAACATTGCAGATGCTTTCGTTGCTATGAGGTAATCCTGTCATTTATTCACTGATTTATCTGGGTGTTAAATTGGTGGTTTGTGCATTTGCATGGTCACTTCACATGTTAGGGAGGTAAATTAAAATCAATTCAAGCTGCCTGCAAAACATTTTTTTTAAAAAAAAAAGAAAAGGTACCGAAAGGGCATTAGACAAGTCTAATGTAATCAAGTCCCCGAACTCATTTAATCTCTGGTTCGTAGGAGTGAAGTAATTCTCCCATTACTTTACTTGGGTTTCTAATCGACCCACCAAAAATAGATTAGTGGCGACTCCTAATTGAAAATCAATTGCATGTTAAGAACTTAAACCCTAAGTCGCGAATTGGTATGGGCTTGGGAGAGCTCGAGCTAAGTCTAGGCTTAGCAATCCATTAGCCGTACCCTTAGGTGGTCCCAACCACCCGCTTCGGGGAGGTCGCGACAGCTTGGCGACTCCGCTGGGGACTTGAGTTGAAACTCTTAGTGGACTTAGGCCAATTTTTCTTTTCTTTTGAAAAATGTTTTTGTTTGGCAGCGAGGACTCCAGGTACGTCCCTAACATTTAGGTGTTAAATGTTTTTGCAGGATGGGAGGTATAAGGGGAAGTGTTTGCTGACCTTTGTTTTGCAGGGAGGTGTAGGAATGTATGGTTTACTTTCACTTATGAAGTGTTGCTTGATATAAATTGACGTGCATGCCTTGCATCTAGCACTACACTATTACACACACAACCCGCCGCCGGACCTGGGCCGCATAGGATCATCTAGGATGGTATTAAGATGGATACCACTTCGACCGCATGCCCGCGGTACGAGTCGCCCATCTCAATCCCGAAGTTTCTTTTCTGGTGTCAAGAGTACCCACCTCGGTTCGCATGCCCGCAACCCAGGTCGGCTCTTTGACCAAGCCGAAGTCATGGGGACCCGACTTAGTCCGCACGCCCGTGGCTAGTCTGATCATCCTTGTGGCTTCACTTTGTTAAGCCTTATAGACTAGAAATTGAGCCACTTACCATGCGCATGTCTATGTGATTGCCCTTTGTTTATTGGTAAAGTAAGTTCTCTAAATTCTCGCCTTTGCAATTTACTTACTCTACTGTATTATTTTGTCGGTCCATGGCATTAGGATTGTCCTGAGTCTTGATCAATATACAATGGGAATACCGGACATTCGAATTATTCTCCCTCCAAAGGAAGAGCTTAGCGCATGGTGGGACAAGTTAGACCAAGTTGGCCGTCAATTTGTAGAGTCACACATTAGTCAACTACTTCCATTGCTGCGTATCAACATCCATGACGGCCTCATCCAAGCACTTGCTCATTATTGGTGCCCTGAGACTTCTACTTTCATCTTCGGCGGTAAGCATGAACTCACGCCCACCTTGGAAGAGTATAGTATTGCCATAGGAAAACCTTTGAAAGCTGAATTAATTAGCCCACCTATCGGAATAGACCCCGTTGTGGCCTTATCCGATTTTCTGAGAATTAAGGAGGATAATGTAAGGAAGGTTTTAAAAGCTCACCGCAATACATGTCACTTGTCTTTTCTAAAAGAATGTTTTGAAAATGGCAATTCATTTCAAATGAGAAGAGTTTTCCTTTTAGCTTTCTTTGGGTTTATACTTTTTCCTCATTGCAAGAATGCTATTAACCCTTTGATGGCTCACTTAGTTGAACAAGTGTTGGGAGGAAAAAATTTCATAAACACTATTTTGGCTGAAACCTTTCTTTCCCTCACTCGATTTAAAGGAAGCGGGGATAAGACCTTCCGTTCCTCTCCTGAGCTTTTACAAATTTGGTTCCTTTCTCATATAAAAGGGTTTGGTGGTTCAATGACTATACTTGATGTTAACAACTCTAATCACCCTATTATGAGATTTGAGAACAACCAAAAACATGCACCGGATTATCATTATTCTAGGTGGCTAGCTTTCATGAAAAAACCAACTTCCAAGGGTTTCCTATGGCATGCTAAGTGGTTCCAAGTTCGTGTGGCGAGACTTTCATGTGGAGGTGTTGGCCCAATTCCTCTACTGGGATTCACTGGAGCAACGGAGTACTATCCAACTAGAGTAACCCGTCAGTATCAAGTTGTGCAAGAGCTTCCCCCGGCATTGCAAGCAGATCCACTCCGAGTCAGCTTCATTGATGGAGACCGAGGCCATGAAGATTTCATTCTCACAATTAAATCAATGTGGGATATGTGCCAGCCACGAAAACTCAAGTGGCCCGAGGAGGAGCTCAAGGGCAAAGAAATGAAGTACTATGCCTCAATTAAGTACATTCAACAACACAAGATTCCAGAGGAGTTACTTCCAAAGATACCAAAGGTGCCGCTAAAGATTACCAACCGCGCTGAGAATAAACGTCTCAAGAGGGTTGCTGAAAAAGCTCAAGAGGAGAATAAGCGATTGCGCCGAGTGGTGTCCCGAGTGTATATTGATCAAGCTAGATGAAGTGTTTGAGTCAATCTTGTTGTTTCATTTCTAGATTAATGTTTAGGAAGTTGAGTCATTTACTTTCCTAGTTTTTGTTTAGGGCATTTTAAGCTTCTATTTCATTAATGAAGTGCTTGAAGCAATCTTGTTAGTATTGTCAAAAAAAACTCCATTAATGAATAAAAGTTTTAGACCATTGCCATGGACCGATGTCTTTCATATGAGATACTTATTTTTGTCCATTTCTTTAATTTAGGTGATAACGGATCCTCCACGTTCGCCCATCATTACACGATCAAGAGCAAAAATGGCCGACCAAATCGAAATGCGTGATCGTATGACCGCTGTGGAAAATCAACTCCAGCAGTTGCTCACCTCAATGCAACTTATGACAGATCAAATGCAATCCCTCCAAGTGAAGCAGACTCTTGCACCCGCTCTCCCCGAGATAGTAGTCCCAAAGCAGACGAACAAAGCCCAAATGGGTGATGATGACATGCCGGAACTAGAGGATGACCCACTGTTCATCACAACTGAAAAGGCTAAGCCCGACAATGTCCCTAAGGCGGAGCAAGATGAACGCTTCGCCAAACTTGAAGAGAAACTGAAACAATTGCAAGAATCGCAGAATTCACTCCCGTTCGACTTGTCAGTTTATGAGAAAGTCAAAGTGCCAAAGAAGTTTAAGATGCCGGAGTTCGAGAAATACAACGGTACTTCCTGCCCAAAAGCTCATTTGCAAATGTACCACGTACGCATGGCCCAATACGTCAAGAACGAGCCTCTCATGATCCAATCGTTTCATGCAAGCTTGACTGGGCCCGCACTCAACTGGTACATAATGAAAAATATAAACCTTCTCGACACCTGGAATGAAGTGGCTGATGCTTTCCTAAAGCAGTATAAGTTCAACATGGACATTGCACCTTCTCGAGAGGATCTTGAGCGGATGGAGAAGAAGAAAAGTGAGTCATTTAAGGAGTACGCTGTAAGGTGGCGAAACTTGGCAGCTCAAATCACTCCTGAGCCTACAAACAAGGAATTGATGAAGTTGTTCGTCAAGACTCTCCCATATGAGTTCCGTAACCGGATGGCTAGCACATACGTTGAGAACTTCAACCAGCTTATCCCAGTGGGTGAACAGATCGAGATGGACCTAAGGGATGGATGGTTCAATGAACCAACTCTTCAGGGCAAAAGGTTCACCATGAAGAAAGATAAAGAACCAACCACTGAAGTCAATGTTGCATATGTGCAACCAGCCCCCAGTAAGCCTCCGATGGTTCGTGTCCCCGGGAATCAGCAAGATGGAGGCCGAGTGCCTGCACTGCGGCAATTCACCAAAAGGCAGTTCTCTCCTCTTCCTGGCCCTCTATCTCAGGTCTTACCGATACTCCGAAACAAGGGATTGATCTCTCACGAACCAAAGCGGCCTAATGCTGAAAAATTCTCCAACTATGACCCCTCCAAAAAATGTGAGTATCATATGGGAGAGGTCGGCCATTCAACTGATGAATGTTTGACTTTGAAGCACAAGATCCAAAATTTGTTGGATACTAAGGCATTTTCTTTCCGTACCACCCAACCGAATGTCAAGAAGAATCCGTTGCCAGAACATCAGGGAAACGTGAATGCAATCTTCGAGTTCAATGTTAGCAAAAAGATAAACTTGAAGGTTTCTGTCAAAGATATCTATAGCGGATTAGTTAGAGTTGGTTATTATCCGACAGATGAGAATCCTCCCTTACCTACCATGAAGGAAAGGGTTCAAGAAATGGTTAAGGCTGGCATGATCATATATGCTGACCAAGCTGGAATAGTGTCAACTATCTCCGAAGTCATCATTGATTGGGAGAAGGAATTTGCTAAGTTAAGTGCTGAAAAGAGTAAACCAGATCCATTGATCGAGGACATGCCCCCACTTGAGGACGCCTCCGACCATGAAGGATTGATAGTGGAAGTGCCTTCAACTGATGAAGAAATAATTATTGAGATGCCCCAGCTGTATGAGTACAAGGATAACAAAGCAGTCCCTTGGTCATACGAGCTAGATGTTGACCTGATTACAAGGTCTGGTCGGACCTATGCTCAAGCTAATACCCAACCTGCAAAGCCAATTACTGACGAAGAGGCCAAAGAATTTTTGGCTATAATCAAAGCAAGTGAGTATAATGTGGTCGACCAGTTGCGGAAATTGCCTGCTCAAATCTCTTTACTTGAACTCTTGCAAACATCTCCTACACATCAAAAGTCTCTAATGAAGGTTCTAAGCGAAGTTCGCGTACCAGAGACGATCGAGGAAGACAGGTTGGAGGAATTCGTAGGATCGATTCTTCTTAAGGATTTAATAGCCTTTTCTGATGAGGAATTCCCTCCTGAGGGGAGAGGACACACTAAGGCATTATATATATCCGTCAAGTGCAAGGCTTCCCATGTGGCTCGAGTACTCATTGATAATGGGTCTGCCTTGAATATCTGTCCATTGGCGACTCTTCACCGCCTGAAAATAGACCCTTCAAAAATAAGTGCTGCAAAGACCTCCGTCCGAGCTTTTGATGGTACGAGAAAGGAGGTGATAGGGGAGACCCACCTTGATCTGCAAATAGGGCCGGTGATGTTTAACGTCCTTTTTCAGGTGATGGACATTCCTACCGCATTCAATTTTCTATTAGGGCGTCCTTGGATTCATACTGCTGGAGCTGTGCCATCAAGTCTCCACCAAAGTGTGAAATTTGTTGTCAAAGGAAAGCTAGTCATTGTTCATGGCGAGGAGGATCATCGAATCTATCATGAGACGGCTATCCCCTATGTCGAGCCGGAACGTAGGGAGGAGTCGAGCTACCAATCGTTTGAGCTCGTATCCACTATCCATGCATCTCGAGGATCGAGAGCACCCATCCCTGATGTGTCAAATGCAGCAGTTATGGTAGCAAGAGTGATGGTTGGAAATGGCTTTATCCCTGGCCGTGGACTTGGTAGACAAGAACAGGGCATTCGGAATCCTATTGAAGCCCCTCGAGGGTTTCGTTCCGCCGGATTAGGGTACCATGGAAGAGGTGGAAGACATGAACAAGAGAGGAACAACTCATTACTCCTCGATATCCGCGAGACATTCCCGGGCCCTGCCAGAATGATGCATGATGAGGGAGGAATGATCAACACCCGAGGTATCGTGCTCGATGGATGGAATGGCATGGACGACCCGACAACTTCAAGGATAGAGGATCCAGATGATGGGATGGAAGGGATCACGACTCTATTCGATGATCTCCTCATAGGTGCCATTGATGAAGAACCATTGGAGGAAATGGGTGCTAGCCCACAAGAGTAACACGTTTACTTTTCTGCACTCCCCTGCGTGGGAATCCTATCTCTTTTAGGATGTGATGTTTTCTAGGGTTTGCTTATCGTATTCTGTATGTCGTTTGTCAGGAGTTGATGTTTGTTGGGGTTTCGTTTCACTTTGATTGCGTACTTTTCAATCCAATAAATGTAATTTGGTTGATGAATATCAATTATGATTACAAGTTTTATTTTGAGGGCATGATGGGGTATACCAAACCAGCCCGTTGATGATATCCAACCCATCAAAGAAAAGAAAAATCCAAGGAGAATTCTGAGGCCTGGGCTTCATCATGCTTCCTCGTACCAAAAAGTTTTTCCAAAATATTTTTCCAAAATTCTTTAAATAAAATAAAAATTTGAAAAAAAAATTAATCAAAAAAATTCAAAAGGAAGGAAAATTCAAAAAAATAGAAAAGAAATTCATGCCTTTTAGCCCTGTTTGTCTTTTTGAACTATCCATTTTATGTTTCAGGAGCAGCCTTATGATAGGCAAAGAGGTGAAAATGGTCCAATCCAATGTCATGTGCGATGACGGTGATGACCCTGATGATCCAAATGGTGACTCCATTGGAGTACAACAAAATTGGGAGCAACATGAAAAACCCAAAGTTCTCACCTCTGAGCAAACTGTCACCATCAATTTGAGTGATAACGAGGATCCTAAAGAAATAAAGATTGGGGCAAATCTTCCCAAAGATGAAGCCGAGCACCTGACTCAATTGTTGAAAGAGTATCAGGATATCTTTGCCTGGACGTATGCTGATATGCCAGGTTTAGATCCTTCAATTGTGGAACACTGTTTGCCCACCAATCCAGACATGCGCCCTAAGAAGCAAAAGCTTCGGAGAACTAAACCGGAGCTCTCAAAGAAGATAGAAGAGGAAGTAATGAAACTCCTCAAAGTGGGGTTCATTGAAGTCTCGCAATACCCTGAATGGGTGGCCAACATAGTACCGGTCATGAAGAAAGACGGTCGAGTCCGAGTGTGTGTTGATTACCGTGATTTGAACAAAGCCAGCCCAAAGGACGACTTCCCATTGCCACATATCGATGTTCTCGTGGATAGTACTGCCGGATTTGAATTATTCTCTTTCATGGATGGTTTTTCTGGCTATAACCAGATAAGAATGAAGGATGAAGACAAAGAGAAGACGGCATTTATCACCCCGTGGGGAACCTTTCATTATAAGGTCATGCCCTTCGGACTCAAAAATGCAGGGGCAACTTACCAACGAGCCATGGTTACGTTGTTCCATGACATGATGCATGAAGAAATCGAGGTCTATGTTGACGATATGATTGCAAAAACCCGGCCTGGGAAAAGTCATGTTGAAACCCTCAAGAAGTTATTTGATCGGCTCCGTAAATTCAAACTTCGTTTAAACCCTGACAAGTGCGTGTTCGGGGCAGCATCAGGAAAATTACTTGGGTTTATGGTGAGTAGCAAAGGGATCGAAGTTGACCCATCTAAAGCCAAGGCAATATGTGAGCTGCAACCTCCGTCGACAGTGAAGGAGGTCCGGAGTCTCCTAGGGAGACTAAATTACATTGCACGATTCATTTCCCAACTCTCGGAGACCGCTAAGCCATTCTTCAAACTCTTGAGGAAAAACGTACGAGTTGAGTGGAATGATGAATGTCAAGAGGCGTTCGATAAGCTGAAGCAATATTTGATGAATCCACCGGTTCTTGTCCCACCAATATCGGGGCATCCTTTGATTTTGTACCTCACAATCCATAGTGAGTCACTTGGCGCGATGTTAGCTCAGAAAAGCCCCGTGGATCAAAAGGAACGGGCCATCTATTACCTCAGTAAAAAGTTCACTGTCTCGGAGCTAAAATATTCTGATGCTGAAAAAACTTGTGCTGCGCTAGTATGGGTATTGCATAGACTGCGACAGTACACCTTGCATTACCAAACGTTTCTCGTAACTGAGAACGATCCCATCAAGTATTTATTTAATCAACCAGCTTTGGTGGGTAAGCTAGCCAAATGGCAGGTCTTGATTTCGGAATTCGACGTACAGTTCATGCCACAAAAATCAGTTAAAGGCCGAGTAATTGCTGATATATTGGCTGAGAATCCTAGAAACTTGAATGATGATGATTGTCCTTTGGATGATCGTATTTTGGCCATAAGTGAAGATGCATGGTCTATGTTCTTTGATGGAGCTGTGAACTTGTCCGGTTCTGGTACTGGGGCAATATTAATTTCCCCAGACGGACAACACTTCCCAGTAGCCGCGAAATTAATATTCCCATGCACTAACAATATAGCTGAATACGAAGCTTGTATTCTCGGACTTCAGGCCGCAATAGAAGTGGGAGTGGCCAAATTGAAAGTATATGGAGATTCTGCACTGATCATACTCCAGACTGTAGGGGAATGGAAGACCAGGGATGCTAAATTACTGCCGTATCATAAGTACCTCGAAGAGTTGGTGAAGGAGTTCGATGAAATCTCATTTGACTACTTGGCTAGATCTCATAATCAGTTTGCCGATGCCTTGGCAACGTTGTCTTCTATGTTGCAAGTTACTGACGGTTTGGAAGTTGAACCTTTGAAAATTGAGGTTCTAGCCAAACCTTCTTATTGCATGGCCGTGAATGAAGAGCCTGATAAGAAGCCATGGTATTGTGATATCATGAACTATATCCAAAAGCAGGAATTTCCTGAAGGGAGCACTACAGCCGATAGAAAGTACATAATGAAGATGGCCTCAAAGTTCTTCGTCAGTGGTAAGAACTTATACAAGAGATCTTATGATTCAGTTTTATTGAGATGCGTAGATGAAGCAGAAGCCACCCAAATCATGCAAGAAGTGCATGAAGGAGTTTGTGGCCCACACATGAATGGGCACATGTTAGCCAAGAAAATCATGAGACTAGGTTACTATTGGCTTGCGCTGGAAAGTGACTGCATACAACATGTTAGAAGTTGCCATCGTTGCCAAATTCATGGAGATAAAATAAATGTCCCTCCAACGGAGTTGCACCAACTATCTGAGCCATGGCCTTTCTCAATGTGGGGGATTGATGTGATTGGCCCAATAAATCCCAAAGCTTCAAATGGGCACCGATTCATACTGGTGGCAATAGATTATTTTTCAAAGTGGATTGAAGCCACATCATATGCTAATGTCACGGCCCGAAATGTTGTGAAGTTTATCAGGCGTGACATAATCGCCCGTTATGGTGTCCCCGAAGCAATTATCACTGACAATGGGACAAATCTGAATAATAAGTTCGTTGATGAGTTGTTCAGTGAGTTCAAAATCAGGCATTTGAATTCGTCACCATACCGCCCACAAATGAATGGAGCCGTGGAGGCAGCTAATAAGAACATTAAGAAGATCCTGGCTAAGACAGCCGAGAATTATCGAGATTGGCATGACAGGTTACCTTTTGCCCTCATGGCATATCGGACATCAATCCGAACATCTACCGGGGCGACCCCTTTCTCTTTGGTTTATGGCATGGAGGCAGTCTTGCCTGTGGAAGTAGAAATCCCCTCTTTGAGAGTCTTATCCCAAGTGGAATTGTCCGAGACCGAATGGACACAACAAAGGTTTGAGCAGTTGAACCTGATTGATGAGAAAAGGTTAAAAGCTCTTTGCCATGGTCAGACGTATCAACAAAGAGTAGCCAAGTCTTTCAATCGGAGGGTACGGCCGAGACACTTCGAAGTGAATGATCTAGTTCTAAGAAAGGTGTTGCCAATTTTTCCTGATCCTGGAGGCAAATTTGCTCCAAATTATAGCGGCCCATATATGGTGAAGAGGGTACTCCCTGGAGGTGCCTTAATCCTTACAGAAATGGATGGTCGTGAGTTTTCTAAACCTGTTAACTCTGATGCCGTGAAGAAGTATTACCCTTGAAAGAATTTGTTGTGAATTCAAGGAACTCATTTCTTCGTTGAATTGTGTGAGAATGGATTGAATGAGATGAGAAGTAGGCCTTGTTTCATACACATATCGAATTCATTTGATTCGGTATATCAGACGTGTTGACTCAGTGTTAGTTCAATTAAATAAAAAAGGAAATGCCCTGAGGACACCACCAACGCCTCGGCCTGGTGGCACGGGGAATGAAAAGGTCCGAAAGCGACCAGGGTTCGATCCCTGGAAACGGCAACAAGTTTGCCACCCAAAAAAAAACAAAAAAACAAAAAAAAAACAAAAAAAAATAATTTTTTTTACCAACCCTTTTCTTTCTTTTTTGAGCTGCAAACTCTTTGTGTTCAAAGCTGCTGAGTTCCTGAAGTACTTGTGACATTTCAAAGGAGAATTTTGCATGATAGTTTTACCTGTTTAATTACCAATTTCACTGAGGATCGTCGCCATCGATCAAGTTAATGAATGATGTGGAATGAATTGAACATGCTAAATGAGACATGTCGGGATGATGAAAGGCAAGCCTTATCCTATACACAGTCCCTTATACTGGTGAGACGAGTGTAGAAGTTCCATGTTTCTAAGGAAAAAGAGTTTTCTCGCGAAAGGTACGATGATCGAAACGATGAGAGACGGTTCATTCTCTATCTCAAACACTACGTGATCATCCATTGTTTAAACCCTTTTGAGCCCACACACGTGGATAATTTTTAAATTACCCCTGTCAAGAACCACCCCACATTGGGGCAAGTTGGAGGTAAGACGACATCATGTGGCGAGGAATTTGATAGGAATATTCTTGCTCTCACTTGCGTCAATCTTCAGGTATTGCTATTACATTGAATTCATACGATAATTCAAGTGCCTTAGGATGATGAAGAGCAGTTCTTTCTCTATCCTACACACTTTATCCATTGCATAGCCCCTTGAGCCTGTAAATTCGTTTCATTTAAACCCAATTGGTGATCATCCCCCACACCGGGGCAAGGCAAAAGGCAAATGTTCAAGCAGCAAAATCCTGAGTGCTGACAAAAAATGAGAACTCCTCAAGAACCCAAATGTTAAAGCATTACGTGGTTATTAAAACAAAAAAAAAAACAAAATAAAAAAAAAAACAAAGGGGGCATGAAAAAGCAATATGCCTGGTAAAAGTAAGGCCAATGCCCATGGGAAATGAAAGAAAGAGTCAAGATAAATGACTATCAATTGTAAAAGGGTGTATTCCCAGTGGAGTGGTACTCAAAGAACTCGAATGCCAAGTTTTTATAGTACCTATGAGGAAAATCCCAATGGTGAAGAAGAAGACCGGTGACAATGCCAAGATGATCACCAATTCTCATCCCCCTATACACATTTTGAGCCTAATGATCCGTTCACTTCTCAATCTATGAACTTAACCTACGCTACGTCCCTTACAAAGTCTCTTCAGATTAGGGCACTGAAATTAACGTAGGAATTCGTATGCTTAAAAGCATCGCTCGAAGAAGTGCGAGCAAGACCATTTCTATCTCATTTCGCAGGTTCCTTGACTTGTAAACCCATAGGTGATTGCGAAGTATTGCTCTTTCATTAGCCTTGACTCGAAGAGTCCCTCTTTGTTGAGCCATTGACCGAGCCTACATTACAGTCCTGATAAAGACCTCTCAGATTGACCAGGTCGTACCGCTTGCAAGAATACTCGAACCCTTATTAACATGATGAAAGTAAGATGGAGTGATTCCTGTGATCCCACATTAATGGTCGGGACAAAATGGCCTTCTTAATGAGAGTGAGTGAAAGTCCTTTCTAACTGAAAGTCTCTCATTTGGTGTTCTTGAAAATCCATGTCATAAGTGAAAATTGTCATAATCGATGATTCTCCCCAGTGGAAGT
The DNA here is from genome assembly GCA_019915185.1 of Eucalyptus camaldulensis. Classification (NCBI taxonomy): domain Eukaryota; kingdom Viridiplantae; phylum Streptophyta; class Magnoliopsida; order Myrtales; family Myrtaceae; genus Eucalyptus; species Eucalyptus camaldulensis. The sequence goes on from JAHSVA010000008.1 coordinate 3,288,240, forward strand.
TCGGTGGTGCAAATATGGTAAAACCATCATGCATAAATCTTGGTTGAATGGATAAAAGCTTCAGTGGATTTTGGAGTGTGCTGAATTGCTTATTTCTTTGGCAAATGCATGTATTTTTGCTCTAATCATGTCTGACAGGTAATGTTTCCTTGAAGACCCAAGAGCTCCTGACATTTATGTTGCCTTTCGGAAGCCTCGAGGTGAGAAACCTCCATGAATATTTGAAATACCTCCTTGATGTTCCAAAATTTTTGTTTACCAAGAGGTAAGTGACCCTCACGAATATCCCAGGTTTGTCCTAGGTATTCCCAAATTTTCGATCTTTTTCGTTATACCTTAGTCTAGATCTAGGTATTTCGAATCTTCTTAATACAATATTCATCTCACCTAACATTGAGTGTTTATTGGTTAAGTCCCAAAATTCTTGACATCTCAGTCTGGATCTGGATGTCTCAAAACTCTTCGTTAAACATTTCACTCTGGATGTGAATGTTTTTCGATCTTTTTCGTTATACCTTAGTCTGGATCTAGGTATTTCGAATCTTCTTAATCCAATATTCATCTCACCTAACATTGAGTGTTTATTGGTTAAGTCCCAAAATTCTTGACATCTCAGTCTGGATCTGGATGTCTCAAAACTCTTCGTTAAACATTTCACTCTGGATGTGAATGTTTTTCGATCTTTTTCGTTATACCTTAGTCTGGATCTAGGTATTTCGAATCTTCTTAATCCAATATTCATCTCACCTAACATTGAGTGTTTATTGGTTAAGTCCCAAAATTCTTGACATCTCAGTCTGGATCTGGATGTCTCAAAACTCTTCGTTAAACATTTCACTCTGGATGTGAATGTTTTTCGATCTTTTTCGTTATACCTTAGTCTGGATCTAGGTATTTCGAATCTTCTTAATCCAATATTCATCTCACCTAACATTGAGTGTTTATTGGTTAAGTCCCAAAATTCTTGACATCTCAGGCTGGATCTGGATGTCTCAAAATTTTTCCTGTTTAGGCGACCGTAGAATGGTACGGGTCCTAGACACAACCAAGCAATGCTATACCGGGCGACCGTAGAATGGTACGGGTCCTAGGAAAGCAGTTTCTTTGTGAAGTCATGTTACTATTCTAGGCGACCGTAGAATGGTACGGGTCCTGGACATGTAACACCAACTATCTCGAGTTACTCTACCCTCCCCGAAGGTAAGTTATTCCAGGTAAGTTCCCTTTATCACTGGCATTAGCATTTCCATGCATCATATAAATTGCATTTCCAAAAAAAAAAAAAAAATCCATGGCCTGCCAAAATATCATCTATTGCATGTGCATGGTCAAAATTTAGGTATCATATTGTCTTTGAATGCAACCTCTGCGAGCTCACCTTCAAAGAGGGGCAGCTGTTGACACCTAAATTTTGACTGATCATTTAAGTAATTAATTGCATAAAATTTAGGGATTAATCTTTAACCCCTAAGAAAAAATATTAAAATTGCATCTCATGTAGTCGCATTTGCATCGGTAATAAGAGGGCAACAAGAAGCAAAAGCCGCTCACAACATATTGTATTATTATAATATATCCATAATATTATACAATATGTCAGTTTTTAGTAACACTTAGAAGGAACCTCCTCATTAATGCATTGCACGTCCACGCACGAAAATTTCCCTGCTAGAGAAAAAGGGGGAAGCAAAAAGAAAGAATAAAAAAAGTCCACGGTGAGGGGGGTTTTCCTTTCGGTCAGACAAAGGGGGAAAGGAGTGTGTCAGAGAAAAATAAAAGTTCACTGGAAGAGGTCTGTAAAAAATGGTGGAGGCCTCCTCCTTCGTTCACGCAAGCGGAGAGAAAGGTGGGGAGATTAAAAAATAGGGGTTTGTCAGAGAAATAAAAAAAAAAGAAACAAATCAGGTGCAAGATCTAAACAAAAATAGGAAAAGTACTCTGAAGAAAAGAGAAAAAAGCAGAGCAGAGGGTGAAGTCGTGCAGCAGGGGGAAAAGGGGGAAAAAGCAAAAGAAAAGAAAAAAAAAGCAGAGCAGAGAACAGAACAAAGGAGACTGTTCATCTTCCCCATATAAAACCGGTGCCGCTCCTCAAATTGGGGGGGGGGGGGGTGATCTTCGAGCAGCAGACCCAGAAGCCGAACCCACCGCATCGCAGCCACCGAACCCCCGCTCGTCCCCCGTGCCGGTCGCCGCCCTGCAGCCGGAGGTTGGTACCTCCTCGCCGGAGCACCAGCAGCTGGACGACCCGACGCCCAGTAACCCACGCTCGCTGCCCCGCTTCTGCAACCGACCGCCGGCTCCTTCTCATCCGCGCTGCGCTCGCACCGCCACGCGACCCAGCCGCATCGCCGTTCCGCCACCCAATTCCGCCCGCAATCTGCTCTTCGACAACCACACCACCGTGCGCCTCCAGCTCACGCCCCGCAGCAACCGAGCGACCGACCAAGCTTCTTCCACCCGCACCAGTAATTCCCGCTGCTCCCGCGTCTCTCGTCACCGCACGCTCGTACCCCCTGCTGCTGCCCCTGTTGCCGAGTCGCCGCACGCCTCTGCATTGGTCCGACGTTCGACGGCCCTCCCTCTCCGAGTGACGCCCGTTGCAGCCCGGAGCCGCGACCCAGCACCTTCGTTCGAGCTGCTGCTCCTCCCTCGCTGCCGCGCCTCCGTTCTCGCTGTGACCCAGCGTCCAGAGCCCACGCCGACGCTGCCCAGAGCTGAAGACCACCAACCCGACGCTGCAAATCAGCTGATCTGCCCGGTCCGTTACCGTTCAGCCCTCTGTTTCGCCCTCTGCCGCCGCTGGTTCGCCGGTAGCCTCCCCTCGCCGGTGCCCCGAACACCGGCAGCTTCGTCCGCCGTCGCCCCTTCACCGGAACGCCGTCGACCAGCCCCCTTGGCGACCAGACCGACGGTGACCCTCACCAAAAGACCCACGAGCAAGCCGTGCGTGGGAAAAGAAAAAAAGAAGAAAACAAGAAAGAAAAAAAACAAAAGGGAACATTAGGTAGTTTTTTATTACTCTATCTTTATTTTTTTTACATAGTTTATGGTTTGTTTAGTTTATAGGTTGTTTTTTATAGCTTTTTAGCGTGATTATTCATTAATGCATGATTGAGGTTCTAATGTGAAATAACCCCTCAAATTAGGGATTATGAGTCCGATTTTCGCGCTCGAAATTCGACTCACGATCTCTTATAAAAATCGACAATCCAATCTCATGCCCGAGATTCGATTTGCGATTTAATTTAAAATTGACCAACCCGATCTCATGCACGAGATATGGTTCGTCAATTTTGGGCACTAATCTTATCTTGATTGAATTGGATATTTTGCATAAAAAATTCAAAAAAAATGCAAGTTAGATCAGGGCTAGGGTTAGCATATTTAGTCATTTCGTTTTTTTAAAATAATAATAAAAAATCCAAAAAAATGCATTTAGGATATTAGTTTGTAGAATTGCACGTGCCAATCTAGAATTAGAATTTTACTTCAAAATTTTAAAGTAAAAATCCCCAAAAAGAATTAATTAACTTAGGATGCTAGTTTTTAGGTTGTATGTTTAATTGTGTGCAAATTTTTTTTATAATTTCGAATTTTATATATAAAAAAAAAAACAAACAAAAATCATCATGCAGTTTAGAATAGAATTGCATGTCTCATTTTAAGTTTAGACCAATTTGCATCTTAGGTTAGAAATTGCTAGATTAAAATAACGTCTTAGTTTAAATTAGGATTTAGCATGACTTAATCCTAAGTTTAAATTGGAGGGAATTTTAATTTAGCTAGGTAATTTTTGCATTTGTCTTAATTTCGAATATCATGAAAAATACAAAATTTGTCTTTAGATAAATTAGTTTCAATTCTTAGGATAAATTGCATTTTTAGGAATAGAATTATCATGCGCACGTCATGTAGAATTAGGCTCATTTAATTAAAAATTGCCCGTCATTATAATTAGGTCATTTTAATTTGCATATTTAATTGTTGCATGTTCATTTAGAAAACACAAAAAAAATAATAATATTTTACTCATGTCATGTAGCTTAGAACGCATTGTCATGCCATTCCATGCTAGATTAGTAGCATGCATTGCATATTAATAAGTGAAAACCAAAAAAAAATGGGAAATTGCCTGTTAATTAGAAATCACATCTAGGTCTGTTGATGTGAATTCTGATTTAACATTGCAGATGCTTTCGTTGCTATGAGGTAATCCTGTCATTTATTCACTGATTTATCTGGGTGTTAAATTGGTGGTTTGTGCATTTGCATGGTCACTTCACATGTTAGGGAGGTAAATTAAAATCAATTCAAGCTGCCTGCAAAACATTTTTTTTTAAAAAAAAAGAAAAGGTACCGAAAGGGCATTAGACAAGTCTAATGTAATCAAGTCCCCGAACTCATTTAATCTCTGGTTCGTAGGAGTGAAGTAATTCTCCCATTACTTTACTTGGGTTTCTAATCGACCCACCAAAAATAGATTAGTGGCGACTCCTAATTGAAAATCAATTGCATGTTAAGAACTTAAACCCTAAGTCGCGAATTGGTATGGGCTTGGGAGAGCTCGAGCTAAGTCTAGGCTTAGCAATCCATTAGCCGTACCCTTAGGTGGTCCCAACCACCCGCTTCGGGGAGGTCGCGACAGATCTGTTCTAATGAAAAAACATGCAATGTCGAGAAATATTTGCTTCACATCATCAGTTAGTGTATCGTAACTTATCTTCAGCTTTTCTTCAACCTTCTGATAAGGCACTTCTCTCAACTTCTTTAATGTGTCTCTCCACGCTGCTTCGCTTTTGTCACACAAGAGTGACCCAATAACCTCGAGAGCCAATGGGAGCTGCCCAGTAGTTGAGACAATATCACGACAAAGATCGTTGAAGGCGGGAGGAGGGAAGTCACGTTGAAAGGCATGTCTACAAAATAGAATCATAGAGTTTTCTTTGTCCAATCCCATGAGCTCATATGCCCAGTATGACGTCCCAAACTGATTAAGAATAGCCTTATCTCTAGTTGTAATAATGATCCTACTTCCAGAACCAAACAACTCTTGGCCTCCCATGAGTGCATCTAACTGATCTTTGTCACTCACATCATCAAGAAAAATGAGAACTTTTCTGCCTCCAAATCTAGAACTGATGATATTGATTCCGTCGTCTCTGTTAGAAACTTCGTGTGGGCTTCCTTTGAGAACTTCAGAGATCAATTCCTTCTGCAAGTGCACAATTCCCTCACGCGATTCCGTTTCTCGGATATCAGCTAAGAAGCCATGGCGCTCAAATTGGCTTGACAGTTCATTGTAGATGACTTTGGCAAGAGTTGTTTTACCAGCACCACCCATTCCATGAATTCCAAGTATCCGTGTATCTCCAAATTTAGTATCTACCATAGCCATAATTTCTTTTACATGAATGTCCACTCCCACCAAGTGTTTAGGGGTCACTAACTTAAAAGCTTTCTTTAACTCGCTCAAAACCTTTACAACAACCGCTTTTATGAGCTCTGCCTCATTCCTGTCAAAATCGTGCTATGATTGAGATCATGAACAAATATCAAGAGTAAAACTTACTAGAACAAACTCAGATAATAAGCAACAAGATGAATTGGCAAATTGATTATGGTCGATAGTCTAAAAAAGTAATGAACTTTGCCATAAAATAATCAGCTTATATGAAAAGGGGATTTGGAAGTACCCATTAGCAATATTTTCGGATACCAGTCCTTTCAAGGATCCAACTTCTTTGAGTGCTTGTCTCCATTCCTGGACAACGCTATCCCCAAAACGCTGCTTGTATGAATTGAAGACATCTCCAAAGGTTCCTTCGAGCCTCTTCACATCTGCGGGCTCTACTTTATAGAATATGGGCAAGATCACTTGTTTCATCTCTTTCTTGCACTTGAGCATCCGAACGAGCTCAAAAAGGCACCATTTGCTGGAAGCATAGCATTCCGAGAGAACTGGGATCGAGATCTTGCTGTTGTCAATGGCCCGGAAAAGCTGTGGGCCAATCTCCTCTCCTAAAGGGAGCTCGTCGTCGTCTCTGAACACGCGAACTCTCGCTTCTTGGAGTCGCTCGTAGAGGTGGCTCGTAAAGCCCTTGCGAGAGTCTGGACCTCTGAAGCTTAAGAACACATCATAATCACATCCTGTTGAAGCATCCGATGAAACCGGGGACTCGGAAACCGGCTTCTCCACGAAGGTAATTGCTGTTCTGTTCATCTTTAGAAATTCTAAGAGAACGAAAACTGAAAGCAAGATTAATCGGATGCTAAACCACTGCACAATAATGACAGATCTGATGATACTGATTTCCTCTCTTTCTATAATGTACTGACGTTCTAAATTTAATGGAGGGAAACAAGTCAAGGTCCACCCTCGAGGTGTCCCATCAGAGATGGGAAAAACGTCTCATTTGACTCCTGCCAGGGACATCAGCAGAGATGACAACACTGTAATTTATTAATAGTTGCAAGCCTGACGCATCTTTGCCAGTAATAATGATGGGAGTTATCTGTTCAAAAAAAATTATGGGAGTTACTTTTGAAAATATTGCTAAGAATATAAATATCGGACCGGTAGAAAACTACTTGTCTAGACTCCTCATAGCGCTTTGGGCATGCTACTAGACTTGCAATCGGATCAAGTTGTTGGTATATAATATATTATTTTTGTATCTAGAATCCAAATGTCCTGAAAATATCAGGAAAAAAAAGTGGTTAACAAAATTTTTTAGGAGTTTATATTGGAATTCAACTCTGGAAACCGTTTTAAGTGATTGGTAAGAAGAAAATGGATGATCGCAAATGAGAGAAAAAAGTCAGCAATTTTCATTTGACAAGAAAAAAGTCAGCAATTTTCCTCCTTCTGTATTTGTGGTCCACAACCACAATTATGTGATTAATTTAGAGTGCCATTTGGGAGAAAATTTAATGATAAAGAAAAATACTTTTTGATGAATCATTTTTTAAGAGAATGAATAATTTTCTTTGTTTGGTGATATGTGATCAAAAATATTTATTATGATACAATTAATTGCATTTACATTTCTTTGTAACTTTGGAGGCCCTCTTTCCTTATGATCTTTTTTGTCAAGCTTTATTTTTGGAAAGAAGTGAAAATCTCTCCCCTGTGGTTTTACGAATTCTGGAACAAGTTATTTGGAAATATTTGTAATTCTAGGAAGGAAAGCAATGCATCAATAATAATTTTCGAAATAGGACGCTAGATCTGATACCGTATGTTGATATAGCAACTATCAATCACTTTAGCATGGTTCAAATTAATGTCTTGCTGTTTTTTTTATTAATGAAATAATCATTAAGCACCAAACATGTCCTTGATTGACTCTTTTTAGGATGTTAATCCTTCTCTGCAGGTGTATAGTTGTTATATGTCTTACTTCTAGGTTCACGTTTTGGTCTTATCCATCTTCTGATGAGTTTGGATTTAGGTGATTTTGAATTGATTACTCATTTTGCAGAGCTTAAGGCTTAGTTATTTTTATTTTTGTGTCTTGAGATCAGCTAAGGAAGAAATATGATTCAAATTTGCTTATCCAAATAATTATGGTATGTTCTTAAACTCATTCTGCAAAGATATTAAGTGATCGGCAAGTGCAATGCATATATTCGGTATGAGATCACCTGGACTTGAGTGTGTTGCTGAATGCTGCTGAATGCTGAACTCTGCATTTGCCAGCAAATATGATGCGCAAATGCATCTGGAAGATTGGATTCCTATACGCTGATGTTCACGGTTACAATACATCGTTTTTCCGTGCACTAATATGACATTGCTGATATCAAGTTAAAGTATTTGCTGATGGAGAACTTAATAACCAATGGACTTCTCAACTGTTGAAGCCTTCCACATATCCAAACAGCCACAGTCTATGGCTATGGAATGGACAAAGTCATGGATCATAAACTGAAAGGAGTGTCTAAAATTCTGTAATCACCTCAAGATAATGTTCCTGTTCATTGAGATACAGCTCTTATGAGCTGCTTCCCACTAGGATATTCCGGTAGGAACTTGTGGAACTTTAACAATGTAATATAAAGATGGTACGTAGTTTTGTACGATTGAGTATATTTCATGAATAAATGCACGGTATGCATGGTCATTGAACTGAAGTCTAATTCTAATCAAATTAAAAAACCATTTAGCAAAAACCAACAGAACAGATGACATGCTCAAGCTTATTGTGGATGACAGACTCTGGCATCACGAGACTCTGGTACAGGTGACTGGTGGAACTAGAGACTCGTGAAGCCCTTCTGTTAATCTGGACCTCTGAAGCTCAAGAAAGCATTGTAATTGCATCCTAGTGAAGAAGCAGAATCATTTGATGAAGTGGTTATTGGTTCCTCAGCAAAACTGTTTGGTTTTGGTCTTCTTTTCTTACACATGAACACAAAAAGCAAGGTTAATGCAAAAGGCACCGCGATAGAAAGAAGTCACGCTGTCTATTCCACCCTTTTCTCTAACCTATTAGCTCCTCCAGATGATCAAAAAAATATTTGATTGAAAAAAAAGCCAACTCGTTCCTCTCTATTCTAAATCTTCAGTCCCCTGGCTCAGATTTAAAACAGGAATTCTCCATTTCGTCTGTTCAATGGACGGAAAAGAGTCAAACTCCAGGGCAGAGGTACAAATAGTTCATTGGTTTCTTCTCTCTTTCCAGCTCAAGACATTCTTTTTCAGAGTCTTTGAGTTCACATGCTCATTGGTCTGTTAACTAATAAATCATTGAGTATACACAATTTTGTTGGATGTTTTTCTGTCAATCTCGTCCTTAAAACAAGGAATTGTCAGGGTAAGTAAAGTCAAACATCTAGAGTTGCAACAGCACGAGGAATTGTCCAAGTAAACAATAAAATTGGTGCTGCTATATCTTTAGATCTCATTAGTGACGACCATAGATTTCTTTTTTGTAACATTTGGGGGGGGGGGGGGGGGGGGGTCAAATATTTTAGCTCGAGTAATCCATGTATGTATGTGAACCTCTCTGTCATGCATCGATTAAAGATCTGCCTCATCCAAAATGCTTGACCACAGAACCAGCCGCCCAGGGTTAGATTCAGAGATATTCACTTTCACATAATACAAAGGATAATTCAATCCCACGTATCCCAAGAATTGTAACTCCTGTCCATTCCTAATTTGATGAATGATTTATGAGGGGATTTTTCCAAATTGCACTGATGGTTATCTAGAAGATCTACAGTCGACTAATCGAGTCACACCGTTATTTCAGCAATATGCAAGTTGTTGCTGGCGATGGATAAACACTTCGTAGGGCCAGTTTAAAATACAATAGCAATCCCAAGAGACAAGTGCAGAAAAACAAAATTCAATGCAATAGTTGCTGATGCATGGATTACTGATCAATGAAGCAGACTTGGGAGTTGGTCTTTCAAACTGAGTGTTGCGAGTCACGCAGACATAATAGAAAACAAGTAAACTGCAGCTGGTCACTATGTCTGGCCAAATGAAGGGAACAAAAAACTACAGCTAGTCAAATCACATGGCAAAGAAGATAGAACATCACCATGCTCGTGATGGGAAAAGACAAAGGAATATATTAGGGTGGCCAAGAACAAATCGATGGTGAATGGTAACTCAAAATAGAATTCAGTTCTTAACGTTGAACAGGGGAAAAAGGTCAGGTCATGGTTCAGAAGCAAAAAGACAGTTGCAACTTCCAAATCACCTCAAAACAATCTGGCCTGGATTATCGTAGTCAAATAGATTGAACAATGAACATACTTGGCGTGTTCTGCTAGGTAATTCTGGGGATTGCAGCAAGTTGCATCCAGAGAAATCCACAATGCTTAAGAATCTCAACCCTGCAAGCCCCTGGAGCTCTGTTAGTTTCCCACAATGTCGTACTTTTAGATCTTCCAAGAGTTCTAAACCTGAAAAATCCGGTAAGTTCTCAAGCATCTCACACCTTGAAATGTTAATAAATTTTAACGATCTCGCTCGATCAAGCCCTGGAACATCCACAAGTTGTGGACATTCATTCAGAGTCAAGTATTCTAAATCTTCAAATTCCGAAAGATCCGGAAGGTTTACAATCGACTTGCATTGTTCAATGCATAGTCTCTTGCATGAAGAGAATGCCTCAAGCGCTTGGATATCATGGATCTTCTCACAGCCATTGATGTTCAGGTATTGCAAGGCTCCAGGGCACGGTAGTTCTGGTAAACTTTCCAAAGAACTACAGTCGGAGAGGTCCAATACTTCCAAGCGTTCAGCTTTATAAAGGTCCGTTATATCAACTAGCTTCTTGCAACACCCAGCTTCTATTCTCTTCAGACCATTTAAGTTAGAAAAGTCCAGTAAACTCTCAATGGAATAACACTCGGAGATATCCAGTTCTTCCAAGTATTCCCATCTATCGAGGCCTTGAATTCCAACCAGATTCTCACAAGCTGCAGCATCAAATTTCTTCAGAAATCTCAAATTCGAAAGATCTGGTAATGTTTCTAATGCTTTACAACCCCGTATGATGATTGATCTTAAGGAGACTAAATGTCCAAGGCCCTCCAGATTATATAGCTTTTCACAAAATGATGCTGTCAAAGCAGTTAGGCAAACAAGTTCTTCAAGCCCTTTGATTTCAGTTAACTCAGAGCAACTGTGGAGATGCAATTCTGACAGGCGTTTAAAATTTGACAAATCTGGAAATCTCTCCAAATCTGGACCTTGGCTGACTTCAAGCTTCAATAGACTTGAGGGAAGATCTGGGAGCCATTTTATGTCATCATGAAGTTCAATGTGGAGATCAACAAGTTGAGAGAGGGTCTTCATCGTAGTTAAGGCACTCAAATCCTTGACTTTCATTGATAATTGTGTTAGATTGATTAGGTTGGCAATATCTGGGATTGTCTCACAGATGAGATGTAGACTTGTTAGGCTCGAGGGAAGCTCTGGCAGAGATTGTAGCTCTTCGCATTTCCCTAAATCAAGCTCTTGGAGACATGATAACTTCTGAATGCTTTTTGGCAAACCAGAAATGTGGGTCTTTTCTAACCGAAGGACTCGCAATGAAGATAAATCCCCTACCTCACTAGGGATTTCTCCTTGCAGATATTTACACCCTGAGGCATCTAATTCTTCAAGCTTCTTCAACCTTCCCATGGTTCTAGGTAAACTTTTTAAGAATATACGAGTCATGAGCAGAACTTTCAAATTGTGCAGATTCCCAATGGAGGAGGGTAGCTCCCTGATAGCCGAATCTGATAAATGCAGTTGGGTTAATGATGTCAATTGTCCAATGGAGTCGGGCAGTGTTTCCAATGATTTGCATCCCTGTAGCAGCAAGCTATGCAAGTTCCGGAGGGATTTTATGGAGCTGTCAATTTGAACCAATGATCTACAATTACGAGCAGAAACAATCTCAAGCTTCCTCATGCGACCTATCGACATGGGAATCTCTTTTATGGAACTGTCATCAATAAGAAGCTCCGTCAAGTTTGTTAGTCTCCCCATTTCTTCAGGTAGCTCCTTGAGTTTGTCACATCCCCTCAGACTCAAGGATACCAGTTTCCTGATATTCCTGATAGAAGGATGAACTTTGACCAGATTAACACAATATTCAAGATTCAAGATCTCAAGATTCCGGAGAGCTGAGAAGTCAGGAGTTTCAGTCAAATTATCGCAGTGCAAAAGCCTCAGAACTTTGAGCTGGTTCGCAATCCACCACAAACAAAACATAGCAACGTTAGCTCTTGAATTTATCATATACCTTGCAAAATTCAAAAGAAGATGGAGATCTACCTTCTGTAATCCATTGACATGGTGCCATGCGTCCCAGTGCTCTGTGAGACCACTGGCTTTTACGTTAAGAATAACCAAGTTCTCCGGATGAAAGTCTGGTGGAAAAAAAGACGTCGGGCAGGCAATCCAATCAAGCCATCTTAAATTAGGAAGAAGGCCCTTGAAGTGGCCCGTGACTTCCGCCTGCTTGATACGAAGGTACCTTAAGTTCGGCAGTTTTATAAACTGCTCATTTGTTAAGCAGTATAGTTTAGAAAGGGAGGGGGAATACTCAAGACGGAGGGCCTCGATCTGATTCGTTCCCTGCAAGTGCCCAGAAACTGAGGAATAAGCGTGCTGCGCAAGACCGAATGGAGGCTAATTAAAAGTGTGACAAATTGTTCCATTTGTTCCATACGTAATATTTGGTATAACTGTATATCCATCCAATTTATAACAGAACTCTAAGGATCATAAAAGCATTGGCGCCAGGCATGGTCCATTACCATATATGGGAGCTCTTTGAATTATTCCAGTTCGACCGCTTTCTAGATTGACTGGCTTTTCTGGTTCTGATCAATTTTCTTACAGGGGTCAAACAGGATAGAGCACATAACCGATACCTGGTTGAACCGATTGTGTGTGATTGTGTCATGTAGCAACCTAAGATATTATCCCCCTGAATCAGATAATGTCTGACAATGTCTAAACATATATATAGAAGTTAGGCTGGATGCCTAGTTTTCATTTTTGGGGTATATTATGACAGACACACGATTTGATATGAATAGCTCGACCCCGAATCAGGGGTATTATGCCTAAGCTGATGGTGTCACAAATTTGCTGATTCTACCCACAACCTTCTTCCTTTTTTTTCAAACTAGGAATATGGGACTCCACACTTTTAGGGAAAAGAGGCAAGTAAAAAGTAGAGAGCAGGAAACATTGTACCTCATTTCTCTCGAGCACTTTCAAAGCTTCCTCATGAATCCATAATCTACTGCGTTCACTTGGCTTGACAGAGTTTGCCTTAGAAATAATACTTCGACCTAGATCTCTTAATTGATCATGCATCCATAGCCAATTTGCCCCATCGCCATGGAAAATTTTGACCAGGGACATGAGACTCAATACTTCTAGTCCCAAGTTCGGGGAAAAGCCGCAATCATCCCACATGTAGATTGGAATTTTTGGATCTGTTCTGTTGAAAAAACATGCAATGTCGAGAAATATTTGCTTCACATCATCGGTTAGCGTATCGTAACTTATCTTCAGCTTCTTTTCAACCTCCTGATTAGGCACTTTTCTCAACTTCTTTAATGTGTCTCTCCACGCTGCCTCGCTTTTGTCGCACAAGAGTGACCCAATAACCTCAAGAGCCAACGGGAGCTGCCCAGTAGTTGAGACAATATCACGACAAAGATCGTTGAAGGCAGGAGGAGGGAAGTCACGTTGAAACGCATGTCTACAAAATAGAACCATAGAATTTTCTTCGTCCAATCCCCTGAGTTCATATGCCCAGTATGACGTCCCAAACTGATTAAGAATATGCTTATCTCTGGTTGTAATGATGATCCTACTTCCAGAATCAAACAATCCATGCCCTCCCACAAGCGCATCTAACTGATCTTTGTCACTCACATCATCAAGAACAAGGAGAACTCTTTTACCTTCAAATCTAGAACTGATGATATTGATTCCGTCGTTTCTGTCAGAAACTTTGTGGGGACTTCCTTTAAGAACTTCGGAGATCAATTCCTTCTGCAAGTGCACAATTCCCTTATTCGATTCCGTTTCTCGGATGTCTGCTAAGAAGCCGCGGCGCTCAAATTGGCTTGACAGTTCATTGTAGATGACTTTGGTAAGAGTTGTTTTACCAGCACCACCCATTCCATGAATTCCAAGTATCCGTGTATCTCCAAATTTAGTATCTACCATAGTCATAATTTCTTTTACATGAATGTCCACTCCCACCAACTGTTTAGGGGTCACCAACTTAAAAGCATTCTTTAACTCGCTCAAAACCTTTATAACAACCGCTTTTATGACCTCTGCCTCGTTCCTGTCAAAATCGTGTTATGATTGAGATCATGAACAAATATCAAGAGTAAAACTTACTAGAACAAACTCAGATAATAAGCAACAAGATGAATTGGCAAATTCATAATGGTCGATAGTCTAAAAAACTAATGAACTTTGCCATAAAATAATCAGCTTATATATAAAAGGGATTTGGAAGTACCCATTAGCAATATTTTCGGATACCAGTCCTTTCAAGGATCCAACTTCTTTGAGTGCTTGTCTCCATTCCTGGACAACGCTATCCCCAAAACGCTGCTTGTATGAATTGAAGACATCTCCAAAGGTTCGTTTGAGCCCCTTCACATCTGCGGGCTCTACTTTATAGAATATGGGCAAGATCACTTGTTTCATCTCTTTCTTGCACTTAAGCATCCGAACAAGCTCAAAAAGGCACCATTTGCTGGAAGCATAGCATTCCGAGAGAACTGGGATCGAGATCTTGCTGTTGTCGATGGCCCGGAAAAGCTGTGGGCCAATCTCCTCTCCTAGAGGGAGCTCGTCGTCGTCTCTGAACACGCGAACTCTCGCTTCTTGGAGTCGCTCGTAGAGGTGGCTCGTAAAGCCCTTGCGAGAGTCTGGACCTCTGAAGCTTAAGAACACATCATAATCACATCCTGTTGAAGCATCCGATGAAACCGGGGACTCGGAAACCGGCTTCTCCACGAAGGTAATTGCTGTTCTGTTCATCTTTAGAAATTCTAAGAGGATGAAAACCGAAAGCAAGACTACTCGGATGCTAAACCACTGCACAATAATGACAGATCTGATGATACTGATTTCCTCTCTTTCTATAATGTACTGACGTTCTAAATTTAATGGAGGGAAACAAGTCAACCCTCGAGGTGTCCCATCAGAGATGGGAAGAACATCTCATTTCAGGTGTAGCTGGTTTAACGTGGCAGGTCATTTATTAAGTGAACGACATATTTAGTCTTCACCTCCACATATGTCAATCTAATTTATTGATATACACGAATGACTTAGGTAAGAAAAATCTCACGTTTGGAAATTGGTGTAGTATAAAGTTGTTAATAATTTTCTTTGGATTATAATTCATTGGCTTAAAGTTTTTAAAAAATATGGATTCAATTATTGACGGACTCAAACTTGACCTCTCCTTTAATGATTTCCTTTGACGAAGGTACCGAAAGCAATGCTATTAAAGCCAATAATTAATTGTTCCAAGGAAGAAGAAATAGATGTAGAGATAGAAATAACTTTCGAAACGAAGCAAAATAAATAGGAACAAGAGTAATCTATTGAAGAAGATCCTTCTCCTTCCCTCTTTTTCAAAGAAACGAGGATTTGGACAAAATCGATGAAAGGTTTGAACCGCAATTTGTTTTGATGTATTGCCGTTGCGATCCTCACATGCAACAAAGTGGAATGTTAAGTTGAGATATTTTGATGGAGAATATATCTGAATTGAGGAGGAGTAAACAAACATTGATGTCACACATAAGGGAAATATTATTGAGATGCGCGTGTAAGTTGCGTAAGACAAGTCCCACATTAGAGAACTTTTGTGTGGTAAAATAGTTGATAATCACACTTAGCCTGCAACTTATTCATTTAGTAATTTAAGTGAAGGTAAATTCAATTGGATAAGTTGATAAACTTGGACATTTCTTCTCAGTTTAACGAAGAATACCAGATTTGATGGGAACCTATCGTTCAAAAACGACACAAATAGTTCCTTTACTTTAATAAAATGTGCAATGTCATTTTTAGACTTTTAATTCATTCAATGTAGTCATTAAACTATTTTTTTAGTACTATCATAAGTTTTCATAATTACACTACTGCTTAGATTTTAGGATATCTTTTTCATTTCAATCCACTTCCTAAATTTAAAATAAAAATGCAATCTTTTCATTGCCTTTTTACTTTTTATGTCTTTATAAATATTACTATAATTTGAGTTAAGTATATTTTAACTTCGGATCTCTATAATAGTAAAAATATACCCCCATTTATAGTTATATTGGTTCCATATTCCTTTTATTTCAAAATAAGTGTCTTCATAAGAGTATTTAATAATAATAACAATAACAACAACACCAACAACAACAATAACAATAATAATAATTTATCTATACATTTCTTGTACTTATATTAATCTAAATTGTGTTATTAATTTTTCATATAAATACAATTTTCAAGTTGGGGTTTCGTGTTTCCTTAATTAAATTTATCTTTATATAAATTAGGAAATGAAAACAACAGAAATATCAACCCAATACAACTCTAAATGAGGTTCTACTTTCGTTATTAAATATATTATAAGCTAAAATATACTAAAATGGAACTATCATAATATTTATAAAGACAAAAAATGTGAAAAAGTAACAAAAATATAGCCATATATTGTGTTAATTTAAGAAATGGATCAGAAATGAAAAGTTATTTTAAAATTAGGGCAATAGTGTAATAATGAAAAATTTTGAGTTTTTTTAATGTAAAGTTGAAATATTATATTAAATAAATTAAAATTTATGAACTGGTCAAAGTCCATATAAGAGGTATTCGTTTATCATCCTCTTCTCCTGTCTTTGGAACTCCCACTCACTGCAAGGATTCTTCTTCAGACTTCTTAAGGGTGGGCTTTGCCCGAAGCTTGTGAGCCTTGAGTCAACATGCTAATTCTTAGCCATAGGAGATCTAGGCTTCATTCGAGAACATACAATGATCTGTACAGGGAATGCTTTTAGGCACTGTTTGATAACCATCATACAGTGCCCAATCCTGATTTTTTGTTCCCAGAATCAGTTTGGAAACAAAATCGCATTTGATAAAAAAAATTTGTTGAGAACAAATTTGTTTCCGGGAACAGATTTGGAATAGAAGCAAGAATAACAAAATAGTTGATTATTTTTACCAAAAAAAAAAAATAGTTGATTATTGTTCCGGGCACAAAAAAAAAAAAAAAAGTGGAACCCTTCTCTCCCCTTCTCCATTGCCGTTGTCCGCCGCTGCTCGCCACCTTCGCCATCTGCCGCTGTCGATCACTGGCAACTAGTCCGGCAAGCTTGCCAAAGGCTCGCCAAGCTAGGGTGAGGTCCGGCGAGCTTGCCAGGTCTAGGTGAGCCGGTGAGGCTCGGCCTCGCTAGGAGCACACTGCACCGATCGACCAACCGAGGGGAGAGGGGGAATGTGGCGAGGCTCCGTTGACAAGGGCCGACCTCGCCGAGGGCTGACAACCTCCGGCAACACTCCGGTGAGGTCGTCGACCCTCGTCTAGCCGGTCGCTGGTTCGGCAACCGGCCTGAAGAAGAAGAAGAAGAATAGGAGAAAAAAGAAAAAAAATGAAAAAAAAATGAAAAAAAGGAAAAAAAAGATGAAAAGTATAAAAAGTATTAAAAATTAAAATAAATTAATTTGTAACGAAATCAATGAACACGGTATTAAATGCAATTCTATTCCAGAATCATACATTTTGAATAGTTACCAAACAACTTAAAATGCTTAGAAATTGTTATCTGGAACAGAATCAAAAATAATTATTTCTAATCGGAATCTATTTTTAAAAATAAAATCGTTACTGAATGTGCTCTTATTAATTGGCTGCAGTCAAACATTTGTTTCTGGTCTTCTCGTTCACGCGCTCGCATGACCAGTCATCGACTATGGACATGCTTGATTTCTGCCTTCTCGTGGGTCCCGTCCTCAATTCAAGTCACAGATAATCAGGCCTAGTCTAGCCTGCCAATCTACAGTGCGTAGCTGGAATCTGGAGTTTCACTACATGCCTTAAGGATCGAAATATTTCTTTTTTATGAATGGATGATCAAGACACTAGTATAATTCACATTAACTAGCTGCGTAGGTTTGCTCTAGGCCTATCAGAATGGGTCATAACCCCATGATGTAACTCAATTTTACTTGAGTGGATCATAGATGTGTCAACTGAAATGTGAACTATGGATTTAAATGGGTTTTAAAATGAAAAAAAATGGGGTTTAATGGTCGGATAGAAACCTACCTTCAGCCATGGCAAACTGACTTTGCTCCCTCTTGAGTCTTGAAGAGTTCTTGTTGAGTCGCTCCCACTTCGCTCCTCTCTTCTTGCCCTCTCTCCCTGTTCGATTCCAGTGATCGCAAGACATCATTCTCCATCTTTGGTGAGCTCTCTTTATCCTCTTTGATCCCAACTGATCGGCGTCACCGCTGGCCCCCACTGCCTATTTCTGGCGTCTTCTGATGCAGGAGCATCCAACGTACCCCATCACGCATCATCTTCTACGAAGATTTCTGATCATTGGAAATTAATTCCCTATAAAATTTCGGATGGTTGTTTTGGCTTGGTCAAATTTGAGGAGGTTGCTCTTCCATTTCCAGAGCCTTTTAAATTTTACATTGGTCTTCTGTTGAAGTTGACACAAGGAAGGAGGTGAGGGGACTAGACAAAGCGAGGTAAGAGAGGATAGTCTTCCCTGTACAATTTTATTATTATAATCATGGATAAGCGTGTGGACTTGGATAAATCCTTAAATTATCTCGTTTATCGGAGTCAACTCCAAACGTAAAATGGGATAATGATAAACCTCTGGGGGAAATTAATCAATTCTGGGAAAATCCCCCAGGCTTGATTTCCGCGATGCCTTCCCCATAGTCTGCCTGGGCGTGGTACAGAGAAATGATAGCAGCCGATTAATAGTCTTCCCTATACAATTTTATTATTATAATCATGGATAAGCGTGGGAGTTAAAACCACACCTCGTCCCAACCTCTTAAAAAAAATAATGATTCGAACCCCCCACCGTAGTCAAGCCCCAATGATTGACAAAAAAAAGAAAAACAAAAGAGTAGGTTAGAGAGAAAGGATAATGATGAATTTGGAGACGACTTAATAGTGGGCTTATACTCACAAGCCAGTGCTGCTGCTTAGTGCAACATGCTCTTTGTGGTACGCCTAACTCAAGCCGAACCAACATATTCATGATCTTAATTTCTTGAGATTGAGGAATGATCATAATGCTCTAACTTGTGATCAATGAAGATTGATCATCCTTTGCCTCACCTATGCCCTCATCCATAACTCGACCCCCAAGCTCCCTCAAATCATGGGGTTGACCATTCAATTGAAGAACTTAAAGTGAGTTAAAAGAGTGAGTACGTGCTCTTTCTATGTTAAATTTAATATGGATGTGTACTAGTAATATGAGTCAAGTCGGGTTTGAGTTAGATTTGGATTAGGTTAAATATGGGCTACTAAAATTGCATGATACATAAATGGGTTGATATGAGTTAAATGGTTTAGATCTCAACCAAAACCTAACCTAACTCGCCAATTTGACGGCTCTACTTTGCCCACATCTTTTTGCACAAGACCAATTTTCAGCAATATATTTCTCCAGCGAGCGTATTTCTTAAATGGAAATACTTCAAGTTTCCATGTAAAAGGTCAACGACTCACGTTTTCCTGCAGAATACTCACTAAGCAAACTGTGAGTTCTGTTTAGAGGTCTCGGTCAACTCTAGTAGTAGATTTAACGTTTGATCCAGTAAAGCAACGCCGAATAGAATCAATGTCAAGGTCCGTGATGGTAGCTTACTTCTAGGTCCACATTTTGGTATTATCCATCTTTTGATAAGTTTGAATTTAGGTGATTTCGAATTGATTACTCATTTTGCAGAACCTAGGGTTTAATTCTTTTATTTTTGTGTAATGAGATTAGTTAAGGGAGAGATATGATTTGAATTTGCTTATCCAGATAATCGTGGTATGTTCTTAAACTCATTCCGCGAAGATACTAAAAGGCATTATGACGATATGAGGGTAGAGAGACTCGTGATGACGTGCAAGGATAAGTCTATGAGGGAGGTCTACGCCCTGGGAACAATTTTATTTGGGCTTTGGCTGAAGCAGGTCATGACATGTGTTTTGGGTTTTAATTCTTTTCTCAACTCAGTTTAGCTTCTTTTACAGAAAAACGAGTTGTCCACACCGAATTGGACCCATTAAATTCGAGTGACAAAAGATCCATTTTTTCGGTTTTATTCCAAACGGGCGAAAATTCATTTCATGAGCTTAGCTGAACACCAGAAAATACTATCGTTTTTCTCTTTGAAGAATATTTTCCAAAAGCATCATATTTTTGCAAAGCAAATGGATCCTAAGTACAAGACCAAGATACCCAATACAATACAGTTTTGTTGAACTACATCCTAGCAACTTAGACGCGCGGACCCTTGGAGTGCCTTAACTTTGGCTAAAGGGACACTTAAGTGTCATAACTTACGAAATGTATACTTAAGTGCCAAAAGCCGAAAAAACGCCACGTTAGAGTTTTGGCTGGACTTTGGCCTGAGTGGCACTCAAGTGATCCGTTTTTCTTCGAATGTGGCACTTAAGTGTACCGTTATGGCACTTAAGCGTCCCTTTGGCCAAAGTTATGGCACTTAAAGCGTTCTTTTGCCTAGCAACTTATGAATAGGAAGATCTATATTTTATCCAGAACAGAGTAAAGCAATGAAGAGCCTCATACATATGGGACTACGGCTATGTGCAAAGTCCAGTGCAACTTTGCTACACATGATGCATGCCAGAGAAGGCTTCGAAGAATAAGAAAACAAGAAAAAACAACTGACAAAAAGAAAGAGAATAACGATTAATTACACACAAATCATACAGTTTCCTCAATTCGTGCCTGGGAAAGCGATTTGAAGAAAACTTTTTTCAGGTGCTGATTGAAGTCAGTAGAGCCCAAATTCCCGAGTCTCTCTCTGTAGAAGTTCCATGTCTAGGAGTGAAGAAGTTCCTTGAAAAGCTCTGTTTTTGTTAACCAACTGCACAAGAACGCTAAGAAGCAAAATTTTCGAAGGAGTTCTTACAAATGCTTCCTAGAGAGTGCAAAATTTTCGAAGGAGTTCTCCAGTGTGTACTTCTGCAGGAATTTTGACAGCATATGAATCAGATCGTTGAAGGATTTACTTTAACTTCTCATTTCTGCTTGCATCTTTTACAAATAACAGCTCCTCTTTTGTTTGCCTGGGAAGTGACGCCGTCACTTTTGTCCCCTCTTAAGTTTAGAAATGCATCACCTTCAGTCTCTTAATAAGTGATCAGTGAGTGCAACGCAAATATTTGGTATGAGGTCACCTTTACTTGAGTGTGTTGTTGCTCCTGAACCCTGCATTTGCCTGCAACTATGATGCACAAATGCATTTGGAATCTGTTGAGAATATTGGATTCCTATACTCTGATGTTCACGGTTATACTACTTCGTTTTTCCGTGTAGTAATATGCCATTGCTAATATCAAGTTAAGTATTTGCTGATGAAGAGCTTAATAACCAATGGACTTCTCAACTGTTGAAGCTTTCCAATTATCCAAACAATTACCATGGAATGGAGAAAAGTTCAGTATCATGGATCATAAACGGAAAGGAGTGTTGAAAATTCTGTTATCACCTCAAGGCGGTCTTCCTGTTCATTGAGTTTTAGCTCTTAGGAGCTTCTTCCCACTAGGATATTCTGGTAGGAACTTGTGGAACTTTCAAGTAAACAATGTAATATAAAGACCCTATGAAGTTTTGTGTGGTTATAATTATGTTTCATGAGTAAATGCACGGTATGCATTGTCATTGGACCGAAATCTAATTTTAATCAAATTAAAAAAAAAAAAAAACATTTAGGGAAAACCAACACAATAGATAACATGCTCAAGCTTACTGTGGACGACAGACTCTGGCTTCACGAGTCTCTGGTACAGGGAACTGGCGAAGCCCTTCCATGAATCTGGACCTCAGAAGCTCAAGAAAACGTTGTAATTGCATCAAGCAGGATCATTTGATGAAATGGTTATTAATTCCTCTGCAAAACTGCTTGGTTTTGGTCTTCTTTTCTTACACACGAACACAAAAAGCAAGACTAATGCAAAAGGCACCACGATAGGAAGAAGCCACATTGTCTATTCCTCCATATTCTCTAACCTACTCACCTCCTCCAGATGATCAAGAAAAGATTCGATGCCAAAAATTGCTAATTTTTTCCTCTCTATTCTAAATCTTCAGTCCCCTGCTTCGGATTTAAAACAGGAATCCTCCATTTCGTCTGTTCATTGGGCAGAAAAGAGCCAAAGTCGGGGCAGAGGTACTAATATTTCGTTGGTTTCTTCTCTCTTTCCAGCTCGACAATCTTTTTCAGAGTCTTCGAGTTCACATGCTCATTGGTCAGTTAACTAATGAGGCATTGAGTATCCACAATTTTGTTGGATGTTTTTCTGTCAATCTCGTCCTTAAAACAAGGAATTATCAGGGTAAGTAAAGCCAAACATCTAAAGTTGCAACAGCACGAGGAATTGTCCAAGTAAACACTATAAAATCGGTGCTGCTATATCTTTAGATCTCATTAGTGATGATCATATGCTATATCTTTAGATCTCATCAGTGATGATCATAGATTTCTTTTTCTTTTTTGTAATTTTGGGGGGGGGGGGGGGGGGGGGGTGTGGCGCAGTGGGGAGGGGAGTTTGAATATTTTGGCTCGACTAATCCATGTATGTACGCGAACCTCTCAGTCATGCATCGATTAAGGATCTGCCTCATCCAAAATGCTTGACCAAAGAACCAGCCCCCCAGGGTTGGATTCAGAGATATTCATTTCACATAATACAAAGGATAATTCAATCCCACGTATCCCAGAAAGAGTAACTCCTGTCCATTCCTAATTTGATGAATGATTAATGAGGGGATTTTTCCAAAGTGCACTGATGGTTATCTAGAAGATCTACAGTCGGCTAATCGAGTCGCACCATCATTCCTAGATGAATGTACTACATGATAATGCATAAAATTGGCAATATGCAAGTTGTTGCTGGCAATGGAAAAAACACTTTGTTGCTGGCAATGGAAAAGCACTTTGATTTAGGGCCAGTTTAGAATACAAAAGCAACCCAAGAGACAAGTGCAGACAAACAAAATTTAATGCAATAGTTGCTGATGCATGGGTTACTGATCAATGAAGCAGACTTGGGAGTTGGTCTTTGGAACTGATTGTTGCAAGTCACACAGACATAATAGAAAACAAGTAAACTGCAGCTGGTCACTCTACCCGGCCAAATGAAGGGAACAAAAACCTACAGCTAGTCAAATCACATGGCAAAGAAGATAGAACATCACCATGTTCGTGATTGGAAAAGACAAAGGAATATATTGGGGTGGCCAAGAACAAATCGATGGTGAATGGTAACTCAAAACAGAATTCAGTTCTTAATGTTGAACGGGGAAAAAAGGTCAGGTAATGGTTCAGAGGCAAAAAGACAGTTGCAACTTCCAAATCACCTCAAAACGATCTGGCCTGGATCCTCGTAGTCAGATGATGAACATACTTGGCGTGTTCTGCTAGGTAATTCTGGGGGTTTCAGGAAGTTGCATCCAGAGAAATCCACAATGCTTAAGCATCTCAACCCTCCAAGCCCCTGGAGCTCTGTTAGTTTCCCACAATGTCGTACTTTTAGATCTTCCAAAAGTTGTAAACCTGACAAATCTGGTAAGTTCTCAAGCATCTCGCACCATGAAATGTTAATAAATTTTAATGATCTTGCTCGATTAAGCCCCGGAACATCCACAAGCTGTGGACATTTATTCAGGGTCAAGTATTCTAAATCTTCAAATTCCAAAAGATCTGGAATGTTTACAATCGACTTGCATTTTTCAATGCATAGTCTTTTGCATGAAGAGAATGCCTCAAGCGTTTGGATATCATCGATCTTCTCACAGCCATTGATGTTCAGATATTGCAAGGCTCCGGGGCACGGTAGTTCTGGTAAACTTTCCAAAGAGCTACAGTCGGAGAGGTCCAACATTTCCAAGCGTTCAGCTTTATAAAGGTCCGTTATTTCAACTAGCTTCTTGCAACCCCCAGCTTCTATTCTCTTCAGACCATTTAAGTTAGAAAAGTCCGGTAAACTCTCAATGGAATAACACTCGGAGATATCCAGTTCTTCCAAGTATTCCCATCTATCAAGGCCTTGAATTCCAACCAGATTCTCACAAGCCGCAGCATCAAATTTCTTTAGAAATTTCAAATTCGAAAGATCTGGTAATGTTTCTAATGCTTTACAACCCCGTATGATGATTGATCTTAAGGAGACTAAACGTTCAACGCCCTCCAGCTTATATAGGTTTTCACAAAATGATGCTGTCAAAGCAGTTAGGCACACAAGTTCTTCGAGCCCTTTGATTTCGATTAACTCGGAGCAACTGTGGAGATGCAATTCTGATAAGCGATTGAAATTTGACAAATCTGGAAATCTCTTCAAATTTGGACCTTGGCTGACCTCAAGCTTCAATAGACTTGAGGGAAGATCTGGGAGCCATTCAATGTTTTCATGAAGTTCAATGTGGAA
The DNA here is from genome assembly GCA_019915185.1 of Eucalyptus camaldulensis. Classification (NCBI taxonomy): domain Eukaryota; kingdom Viridiplantae; phylum Streptophyta; class Magnoliopsida; order Myrtales; family Myrtaceae; genus Eucalyptus; species Eucalyptus camaldulensis. Next base: position 3,312,437 of record JAHSVA010000008.1, read on the forward strand.
TTCAGCAAGTCGAGAGAGGGTCTTCATTGTAGTTAAGGCACTCAAATCCTCGACTTTTATTGACAAGTGTGTTAGATTGATTAGGTTGGCAATATCTGCGATTATCTGACAAGCGAGACGTAGACTTGTTAAGCTGGAGGGAAGCTCTGGCAGAGTTTGTAGCTCTTCGCATTTCCCTAAATCAAGCTCTTGGAGACATGATAACTTCTGAATGCTTTTTGGCAAACCGGCAATGTGGGTCTTTTCTAACCGGAGGACTCGCAATGAAGATAAATCCCCTACCTCACTGGGGATTTCTCCTTGCAGATATTTACACCCTGAGGCATCTAACTCTTCAAGCTTATTCAACCTTCCCATGGTTCTAGGTAAACTTTTTAAGAATATATGAGTCATGAGCAGAACTTTCAAATTGTGCAGATTCCCAATGGAGTAGGGTAGCTCCCTGATAGCCGAATCTGATAAATGCAGTTGGGTTAATGATGTCAATTGTCCAATGGAGTCGGGCAGTGTTTCCAATGATTTGCATCCCTGTAGCAGCAAGCTATGCAAGTTCCGAAGGGATTTTATGGAGCTGTCAATTCGAACCAATGATCTACAATTACGAGCAGAAACAATCTCAAGCTTCCTCATGCGACCTATGGACATGGGAATCTCTTTTATGGAACTGTCATCAATAAGAAGCTCCGTCAAGTTTGTTAGTCTCCCCATTTCTTCAGGTAGCTCCTTGAGTTTGTCACATCCCCTCAGACTCAAGGATACCAGTTTCCTGATATTCCTGATAGAAGGATGAACTTTGACCAGATTAACACAATATTCAAGATGCAAGATCTCAAGATTCCGGAGAGCTGAGAAGTCAGGAGTTTCATTCAATTTATTGCAGTGCAAAAGCCTCAGAACTTTGAGCTGGTTCGCAATCCACCACAAACAAAACATAGCAACGTTAGCTCTTGAATTTATCATATACCTTGCAAAATTCAAAAGAAGATGGAGATTTACCTTCTGTAATCCATTCACATGGTGCCATGCGTCCCAGTGCTCGGTGAGACCACTGACTCTTACGTTAAGAATAACCAAGTTCTCCGGATGAAAGTCTGGTGGAAAAAAAGACGTCGGGCAGGCAATCCAATCAAGCCATCTTAAATTAGGAAGAAGGCCCTTGAAGTGGCCCGTGACTTCCGCCTGCTTGATACGAAGGTACCTTAAGTTCGGCAGTTTTATAAACTGCTCATTTGTTAAGCAGTATAGTTTAGAAAGGGAAGGGGAATACTCAAGACGGAGGGCCTCGATCTGATTCGTTCCCTGCAAGTGCCCAGAAACTGAGGTTTAAGCGTGCTGCACAAGACCGAATGGAGGCTAATTAAAAATGTGACAAATTGTACCATTTGTTCCACACGTAATATTTGGTATAACTGTATATCCATCCGATTTATAACAGAACTCTAAGGATCATAAAAGCATTGGCGCCAGGCATGCTCCATTACCATATATGGGAGCTCTTTGAATTATCCCAGTTCGACCGCTTTCTAGATTGAATGGCTTTTCTGGTTCTGATCAATTTTCTTACAGGGGTCAAACAGGATAGAGCACATAACCAATACCCGGTTGAACCGATTGTGTGTGATTGTGTCATGTAGCAACCTAAGATATTATCCCCCTGAATCAGACAATGACAATGTCTGACGATGTCTAAACATGAATATATAAGTTAGGCTGGATGTCTAAGTTTTCATTTTTGGGGTATATTATGACAGAGACGATTTAATATGAATAGCACGACCCCGTATCAGCGGTATTGTGCCTAAGCTGATGGTGTCACAAATTTGCCGATTCTACCCACAACCTTCTTTTTTTTTTCTTTTTTTCTTTTTTAAACTAGGAATATGAGACTCCACACTTTTAGGGCACTTTATAGCATAAAAGAGGCAAGTAAAAAGCAGAGAGCAGGAAACATTGTACCTCATTTCTCTCGAGTACTTTCAAAGCTTCCTCATGAATCCATAATCTACTGCGTTCACTTGGCTTGACAGAGTTTGCCTTAGAAACAATACTTCTACCTAGATCTCTTAATTGATCATGCATCCATAGCCAATTTGCCCCATCGCCATGGAAAATTTTGACCAGGGACATGAGACTCAATACTTCTAGTCCCAAGTTCGGGGAAAAGCCGCAATCATCCCACATATAGATTGGAATTTTTGGATCTGTTCTGTTGAAAAAACATGCGATGTCGAGAAATATTTGCTTCACATCATCGGTTAGCGTATCGTAACTTATCTTCAGCTTCTTTTCAACCTCCTGATTAGGCACTTTTCTCAACTTCTTTAATGTGTCTCTCCACGCTGCCTCGCTTTTGTCGCACAAGAGTGACCCAATAACCTCAAGAGCCAACGGGAGCTGCCCAGTAGTTGAGACAATATCACGACAAAGATCGTTGAAGGCAGGAGGAGGGAAGTCACGTTGAAACGCATGTCTACAAAATAGAACCATAGAATTTTCTTCGTCCAATCCCCTGAGTTCATATGCCCAGTATGACGTCCCGAACTGATTAAGAATATGCTTATCTCTAGTTGTAATGATGATCCTACTTCCAGGATCAAACAACCCATGCCCTCCCACAAGCGCATCTAACTGATCTTTGTCACTCACATCATCAAGAACAAGGAGAACTCTTTTGCCTTCAAATCTAGAACTGATGATATTGATTCCGTCGTTTCTGTCAGAAACTTTGTGGGGACTTCCTTTAAGAACTTCGGAGATCAATTCCTTCTGCAAGTGCACAATTCCCTTATTCGATTCCGTTTCTCGGATGTCTGCTAAGAAGCCGCGGCGCTCAAATTGGCTTGACAGTTCGTTGTAGATGACTTTGGTAAGAGTTGTTTTACCAGCACCACCCATTCCATGAATTCCAAGTATCCGAGTATCTCCAAATTTAGTATCTACCATAGTCATAATTTCTTTTACATGAATGTCCACTCCCACCAACTGTTTAGGGGTCACCAACTTAAAAGCATTCTTTAACTCGCTCAAAACCTTTATAACAACCGCTTTTATGACCTCTGCCTCGTTCCTGTCAAAATCGTGTTATGATTGAGATCATGAACAAATATCAAGAGTAAAACTTACTAGAACAAACTCAGATAATAAGCAACAAGATGAATTGGCAAATTCATAATGGTCGATAGTCTAAACAACTAATGAACTTTGCCATAAAATAATCAGCTTATATATAAAAGGGATTTGGAAGTACCCATTAGCAATATTTTCGGATACCAATCCTTTCAAGGATCCAACTTCTTTGAGTGCTTGTCTCCATTCCTGGACAACGCTATCCCCAAAACGCTGCTTGTATGAATTGAAGACATCTCCAAAGGTTCGTTTGAGCCCCTTCACATCTGCGGGCTCTACTTTATAGAATATGGGCAAGATCACTTGTTTCATCTCTTTCTTGCACTTAAGCATCCGAACAAGCTCAAAAAGGCACCATTTGCTGGAAGCATAGCATTCCGAGAGAACTGGGATCGAGATCTTGCTGTTGTCGATGGCCCGGAAAAGCTGTGGGCCAATCTCCTCTCCTAGAGGGAGCTCGTCGTCGTCTCTGAACACGCGAACTCTCGCTTCTTGGAGTCGCTCGTAGAGGTGGCTCGTAAAGCCCTTGCGAGAGTCTGGACCTCTGAAGCTTAAGAACACATCATAATCACATCCTGGTGAAGCATCCGATGAAACTGGGGACTCGGAAACCGGCTTCTCCTCGAAGGTTATTGCCGTTCCGATCATATTCAGAAATTCTAAGAGGATGAAAACCGAAAGCGAGACTACTCGGATGTGAAACCACAGAAAAAGAATGAAAGATCTGAGGATAGAGATTTCCTCTCTTTCTATAATGTACTCGCGTATTAAATTTAATGGAGGGAAACAAGTCAAGGTCCATCCTGGAGGTGTCCTACCAGACATGGTAAAAAAATCTCTTCCAGTCGGGAGTAGGTGGTTTAACGTGGACCGGTCATTATCGAGATGCACGTGAAAAACACAGAGTCCCTCACCTCCACATATATCAACGAATTTATTAAGGTACTAATGTGAGTTGATTTAAAAAAAAAATATATATATATATATATTATATTTGAAACTTGATGTAGTATATAATAATTAATAATTCTACTTGTCTCGTAATTCATTGGCTTTTGCGTCCAACTGTTGACGGGCTAAGATTTAATTTTTCTCTGTGCGTTTTTCTTATGGGAAGGTATTAAAAGTAAACAACATCAGAGTAAAAAAATTAATTGGTGCGAGAAGGAAGAAACAAATGTAGAGATGGAAACGACTTTCGAAATGAAAGGGACTAAACAAGAACAAAGGGAAACCACCAAAGAAAATCCTTCTCCTTCCCTTTTTCTGGAAGAAAGGAGGTTCTAGACAAAATTGCTGAAAAGTTTGGTCCCTATTTGCTTCAATTGTTGTTGTAGTCCTCACATATAACAAAGTGGAGATTTAAGTTGCGACATTTTGATAGAGAATATATCTAAACTGAAGGGGAGCAAACTAACACTAAGGTCGCTTGTAGGGGAAAAATTATTAAGATGCACAAGTGAATTGTGTTAGAAAAATGCAACATTAGAGAATTTGTATGTTGTAAAACAATTGATAATCAGAATCAGCCCATAATTTATTTAGTTAATCTTTTAAGGTAAAGTGTATCCAATTGGATATGTTGATAGATTTAGATATTTCTTCTCAGTTTAACAAAAAATACTAAGTCATAGTGGAACCTATCATTCCAAAATAACATAAAATAGTTCTTTAACTCCGACAAAATGTGCAATGTTATCATTGTACTTTAATTCATTCAAGATCGTCTTTGAACTATTCTTAAATGTTCAATCTACTATTTAAACTTTTAGTTTGCCAAATCTAGTCATTAAACTTTCCATAATAAAATCAAATGAATCCTTTAGAATCTGTGGCAAGTTTTCATAATTACACTATTGCCCAGATTTTAAACTATCTTTTTCATTTCAATCAATTTCCTAAATCAACAAGAAAAAATGCTATCTTATTACAATCTCACATTTTATATCTTTTGAATATTACTATAGTCTTATTTAAGTATATTTTAATTTATAATCTCTATAATAGCAAGTGTTTTTATAAGAATAATTAATAGCAATAATAATTCATCTATACTTATACTAATCTAAATATTTTGTCTTAATTTTTTGTATGAATAAAATTTCCAAGTTTTTGTGTTTCATGTTATCTTAATGAAATTAAGTTATTTGTAAATTAGGAAATTAAATTAGCAAGAATATCAACCTGATACAATTCTACATGAGGTTTTACTTTCATTATTAAAGACATCATAAGATAAAATATACTTAAATGGAACTATCCTAATATTTATAAAGACGAAAAAAGTGAAAAAGTAACAAAAAGATAGCCATATTTTATGTTGATTCTTGAAATGGATTAAAAATGAAAAGTTATTAAAAAATTAGTGATGAAAACTTTTGACTTTTTTACAAAAAGTCAGGGGACTATATTGAATATATTAAAAGTTTTGGAACTAGATTGAACATTTTAAGAATAGTTTAAGGACCATATTGAACGAATCTAAAGTTTAATAATGGCATTATGCATTGAGTTAAAGTCCATCTAAGAGGTATTCATTTATCATTCGATTATGCTTTCTCTAAAACTCTATGTCCCTCCAATATTTCCCTATAGACTTTTCAAGGGTGGACCGAGCCCCTTTGAGTCAACATGCTCATTTTTAGTCATAAGAAGATTAGATTGGTCACACAATCACAAAGAAAATAGAGAGCAAAAGCAATAAAGATAATTTGTTCGCTCTAAAACTAGAGTTACGTCTAGTTGATAATTCTACAATAATTAATACTTTGCATTTCTATGTTACATTTCTTAATTGTGAGAGAAATGGAATATATATATCTAATAATTATTTATGAGATAATGCCTAAATTATTAATAAAATATGAATTAAAAAATTATAAAAACCTTTCAAGAGTACGAATGACACTTCAGTAATGAGCTGGAGAGCATGGTAACTTGAAGTGATCTGTACAGAGAATACTCGATCGATAGGGCCCAGTCAAACGTCTGTTTCTGGCCTTCTTGTTCACACTCGAGTAATTCACTACGGACACGCTTGATTTTTGCCTTCATGCGGGGTCCTGTCCTCAATTCAAGTCACAGATAATCAGTCCTGGTCTAGCCTTCCAGTCCATAGGCGATGTAGCTGGAATCTGGAGTTTCCCAACATGCCTTAACGGTCAAAATATTTCTTTTTAAGACTAAGTTCTGTCATCAAGACACTAAAGTAATTCAAATTAACCAGCTGTCTTAGTCTGCCGACATCTTTAGTCAAAAGACCAATTTTTAAAAATATTTTTTTCCAGCAAGCAATGGAAATCCTTCAAGTTTCCATGGAAAAGGGTCAACTGCTCACGTTTTCCTGCGGAAAGCTCGTCAAGCAAACTGTAAGTTCTGTTTTAGAGGTCTCGGTCAACTCTAGTAGCAGATTTCACATTTGATTCAGTAAAACAACGCGGAATAGACTTTATGGCAAGGTCCTTGGCGGTAGCTTATATAACATTTTTAGTTACCCCAAGCACAGTTCTCCAAGGTAAACAGGAATTGAAGTGTGAAAGAACCCACAAAGATGTCAATGGGATTAAAAATAACGGAGGGGGTACTTCTATGCTATTCTTACTAAATTTAATGAAGACAAGTATGACAATATGTGAGAGAAATACGCAAACAACGGCCGTCAACAGATTTCAGGGGAACTTGGCTAAATGTAATGTAGCTGCTTAAATTCATAAATGAGGTTCAAGCATATACAAATGGAACTAAATTCACCATCGCCACCAACATCTAAACTTGATCGGATGTCAATCCAGAGAGTACAAGTTTCAGAGAGAACAGTAACTTGCAAACTGCCAAAATAAAACAAAACAGAGGAAAGACCATTGAACAAGTTATGCATTTTCGGCCACTTTACGTATTTCTTATAAAAAGGGAGAATGAAAGCTTCTTCTTTATTCCAAGAATAGAAATCATGGAGTATCAGATTTCAGTCAGTATAAATAATTTGTACCTATATATATGCTGACATGAATTCAGGTGAATTAATAGAAGTACTGATTAAACGAGTTTTTCATTAAAATAGCAAAAATATAAACCAAAATAATTGAAGGGCTGCTAGAATATGACAAAAATGTAAACCCAGTATGCGTACAAAACTCGCCCGTTTTAATACATACCAAGAAAACGTCTCCATGGATTCACTTGGCTAACGGAATAGTTAAAAGACACGCTGCTGATCTGAGAAGTCTAAGCCAATATAAGAATCTACATATAGAAATGAACTCCGACAAACCATGTGCAAGCCAAGCCAAGCTAACATTTAAAGCCATATAAACATTTTATAAACATTTCTCTCTTTCTCTCTCTCTCTCTCTCTCTCTCTCTCTCTCTCAAAATAGCTGGGAATCAAGAAAACCCTCGAAAAATCCGTTATTGGTTAACTAACCGGACAAGAACACTCAGAAGCAAAATTAACGACATTTCTTGAATTCTAGTGAAAACCGAGGTCTCTTTTCTAGAGAACTCCTACACTTTGTTAACTTCCATCTCTTCCTACTCCTATTTAAATGTTCCCTGAGGCACTCGAGTGATTCATAACAAAAAAATTATACACAAAATAAGAGCAAGCACAGTAGAACTGTTGGAAAGAGGAGAGAATGGCCACCATAGCAGCTGAGACGATGCTTCGGTGTGTCGTAGAAGGAAGCTTGTCAGTGAATGATGTGGAGATCGAGCGGAGGCCGTACCATCGTTATTGCGGGTGTGCACTTCACGAATTGAAAGGCGAACGGCCAACCGTATGCTCTCATCATAACAACGTGTCATTCCCTAAGAGAGAGTTATCCAGTAATTGCTCTTTTTCCACGGCAGCTTCCAAGTTCTCTTCTCATTCTTCCCTTTCCAACGGTTCTTACCATCAGTAGCAAGGACAGCACACGACAGTGGATTAGCTTCGTCCACTAAATGATAGGCATGCATTGGAGGCATTATACAGCTGGAATAGAACAGGAAGGTCAGAAACAGAGGATCTGTACATTCTTGTTTGGACCCTTAAAGTTCTCCTCAAGGCAACAAAACCTCAGAGTATTGAAAGCACCTGCTTCTTCTCTATCTCCCTCCTGTAAATTCAAGACTTTTACATGTATACACATTCTTCTCCCTTGTTTTCTTTCGCCTGGGACAACGGAAGTTGAATTTATCAATTGAAAGAATCAAGTTAGTAGCCTTTCCCATACGGCTGAGTCTCATTCTCATAATTAGCAATTTTATTTCTCAACGACAACGAGCAATGATGCTTAACACAAGGGAAACTAGACAACAACTATTTTCTTGAATCTTGGGCACAACCCCGTCCAAACAATCTGAGTTAAAAGCAAGCCAAATGGAAGCACAACCAGGAACCATGCATTAAACTTCTTGTTTATCTGCTATTCTCATTTAGTCGCTTGCTTGATTTTTTTTTTTTTTTTTTTTTTTTTGCGATTCCTTGAACTAATCCTTAGGATCCAAAATCCAGATCCAATTTTTTAAGTTTACTACTGAAAGTATAAATCAAATTTTGAGTTCCTAGGGAGCAAGAGCTTGAGCTTCCCTTGTTTTGGCATTCCATTGCTAGCGAAGGGAAATTGGGTTAACAAGGGGAAGCTGCATCCAATGACCAGTATTCTTTTTTTTTTTAGTAGTAAGGCTCTGTTTTGTCCTCACCGTCGAGCTGGCATTTAGTACGATGCAGCGACAATTTGCTAGTTTGTATGCACATAACAACAATGCGAACAAATCTAACATAAAGTGGACTTTTCAATCGTTAGGTAATGAGCCACGATTTCACAATTTGGCATAACTTACAAGCAGCCTCATCCTCAAAACGAGGTTTATTTCACATTTCACAGAGTAACATATTAATTATCTTTACTTCCTTGTTAATCAAACCACCCATTTTCCTTGAAACCTCCCGCACACGGAATATAAAAGATTATAAAGAGAGGGACAGAAAGTACGTGTAGCAAAGTTTCTGCAAACGTGGGATGGTTCAAACGCGGTTCACAGAAAGAGAAAGTGAGCCTCACTAGATCCAGTGCCTGATTCGACGAGATCGAGCCTTGCCAAATCGAGATCGAGCCTTGGCCATGGCCGGCAAGGCTTGATCCTCGCTAGATTCGGCGAGGGCAAGCCTTGCCACTCAACGCAAGGCCACCCTCACGGCAAAGCCTCGCCAGTGGCCGGCGAGGCTCGCCAAAGGCCGGCGAGGTCGCTAAGGTCCGATGACTAGCTGGAGGAAGGAAGATGAGAATGAAAAAAGAAAAAAGAGAAAAGAAAAAGGAAAAAGAAAAAAAATTTGAAAATATTATTCAAGTTGTCAACGTCGATGCTAATCATGCCATGTTAGTTAATTGGTGCACAACCAGCAAAATCTAACTAAAATTAGCTCGAAAATGACTAGATTGGCATCACGTAAAAATATTTATAACTAAATTGATTAAATTGATACAAATGCAAAAAGTTTTAGACTTTTTTACTACTTTTCCCGATAAATTACCAACTTTGGAAACAGTAGCTTACCCAAGTGGTAAAGATTTACCATTTATCAAACGAAATTATCAACCTTGATTTGGGAGTAGTAACATCTTTTTACCGATTGAGTTACCATCTAGATTTAGATTAACTCTCGTTACAGTTACTTACCCACGCCTACTTGATCACTTTTGAATGAACTTACCAACTTTTCTTGAAGTTACCAACTTCCTGCCAACTTTCTTTTTCCAACCAATTTTGTTTGATTGATTTTGATTTTACCAACTCTTGTCGACGTCACCCACTCTTATATGAAAGTAACGAGATGCCTATGCGTAAAAGGTCTAAGACTATATTCTTTCATTATTCTAAATTTTAATGTCGAAACTGAATTTTTGCAAAAGAAAAAAGTAATATGTAGAAAATTATAACAAAATAAATGGTCACATCAATCAAATTCTTAGGGAGCTAACGTGAAGCTTCATTTATAGTGGATATGAATCCATCATCAAGCTATGTCATCAGAATTTAAAAAAAATAATAATAATAAGACAAAAACTTGCACTATCTATTAAATTATGACATAAGTACATGCAACATTTGGAGAACAAAAAATAATATAAGTCAATCCTCTCTCACTTTTTTGATAACCTTTTAAAATCTCTATTTTGTTTTGGTGTTCATCAGTCATCATAACTGATAATGTATCACAAAGAGAGTTACTAGACATCTTGTGGAAATATGCAAGTATTCAACTAGCTATCTTAAAGAAATTTGTAATATTTTTTTTCTCAAGACCACATATCTAGATTTCCCTTGATTTATTGTCAAAATATTAATATTCACTTCTTCCTTCTTTTTCTTGTGTAAATTTCGTCGCGAACAGTTGGCTGTTAGTACATTGACATCAATTGATGTTTAACATTAAATATTGTTTCCAACTTTATAAAATTTAGTTTGGCTGTATCATGATAATCCATTAAATGAAAATGTTATATTCTACTTAGGTCCAACATATCTCACATCTGGCATCAATATTAACAAGGAAAATCAACTGATGCTGGTTAAATAAATTAGAAAAATACTGGTCTGGCGATTTGGTCTAAATTTCCCAAGCTCTATACTGTTTATGGAACAAGGAACAGCTCTCGAAAGGCATAACAAAGAACGAGGAACGATCGTCAGAAAAGACAAGAATTTAACCTTGATTCCTACAAATACATATAAACAATCACCAGTTTCACCCAAAACAAATTGCAAAGATTCGCTCCGCTAACGAAATGGCTTAGAAAAACACACATTACTGGAGAATACATGCTAAGCGTTATTACTCCTTGAAGTTCATCACTTCACGGCATTCCTCGGGAAGAACAAATTTAGTTAACTAACGGCCCAAAAAGCTCTTTCGAACAGCTTCAACATTCTCTTGAAAAATCCGTCATTGGTTAACTAACCGGACGAGAACACTCGAAGCAAAATTAACGAAATTTCTTGAATTCTAGCGAAAACCGAGGTCTCCTTTCTAGAGAACTCCTTCACTTTGTTAACATCCATCTCTTCCTACTCCTATTTAAATGTTCCCTGAGGCACTCGAGTGATTCATAACAAAAAATTTATTCACAAAATACGAGCAAGCACAGTAGAACCGTAGGAAAGAGAAGAGAATGGCCACCATTGCAGCTGAGACGATGCTTCGGTGTGTCGTAGAAGGAAGCTTGTCAGTGAATGATGTGGAGATTGAGCGGAGGCCATACCACCGCAATTGCGGTTGTGCGATACACAAGGTGAAAGGAAGTCATTCGACTGCTTGTGCCCATCATAACACCGTATCATTCCCCCGGAAGGAGTTATCGGCCAACTGCTCTTTGTACGCAGCAGCTTTAGATCTACGATGCCGATAGAAACTCCACCTGTTTAGATCTATGATGCTGATAGAAACTCCCACTTGTTTAGATCTATGATGCTAATGGAAACTCGGACTTGTTTTCTCCACGAGGGAGATTGCTTGACCATCCTGCTTCTTACCAAGTGAAAGCTGGAGAACAAACTATACATCACTGTGTTCCAGGATTCTCACAACTGTAAAAGGTTTATTCCAGTGATGAAAATAAATTAAAAAATTAAAACGTTCAGTTCAACTTAGGTCCAACATCTTTAACATTGGACATGACTATTACCAAGGAAAATCATCGAGATTCTATAAAATTGTGTAATTGCCATAAAAGAATCACAAGAATAAAGATGCAATCGCACAGCATGGTTGCTCCTCAGCAGAAACTTACTGTGAAAATTTGTGTGGCAATGAGATCCTTACCATCCGGCAAGAAGAGTTCACACATTGCATTAGCAAGTCATTCATCACAACCAAGTAATACAGAGGATGAATGAGCAAATCTACATAAAAATATGAAGGACTTTTTTTAACTTATATCTTTGAGAACAATATATTAGCAGTCCTCCTCCCAATGCATTCGATTATAATCTCTCTTCTCATCACAACATTCGTATTCACATTGATAACAGAATGAAGGAAACTCTGTAGAAAGTGATGGAAGACAAGCAGCACAAACTCTAGAAAATGGAAGGTGATTAGCATCCATCGTCCAGTCTTCCATCTTGCTAGAACAGAGAACAGCTATTTTGAGATAACCTAATTCATAAAATTTTCTTCCTGTCAAACGAAAACATCAAAGGCTAGATCCTCTTGTTCATACCAAACATTGTCCTTCAAGCATAACAAACATTTGTTAAGATCCAATGCTTAATGAATTAGAATACCCACTTCGGAAAAATCTATGCTGGCTATGACCTTAACCGCAAAATAGAAATTTCAAAACCCAAAGCCAAGCCAAGCCAAGAGATCTCTCTCTAAGGAATAACAGCATCCCTAGGGAATTGCGAACTAGTTAACTAACTTGACAAGAACACCACATAAAAAGAATATTGGCAATTCTAAAATCACAAAGCTCCCTCTCGAGAACTGTTGCGATGGGGCTAGCGATCGAACAATAATATAGACAAAAAAAGAAAATAAATCGGACACCAGATTTACGTGGTTCAGTTGTAAAGACCTACATCCACGGAGAGAGCAGCAACGAATTTCACTATAGATCAAGCGATACAAGGAGATTACACACTCGAGTCACTCAAACACTCTCTCGGTGTTTCCCAAGCTCCAATTACACCCAATAACACACACAGTGTTTAGCCCCGAAATTCCTCAAGAAATAATCTCTCAATCTCATGAAGGAATTACACGCAAATCTTACTACAAGATTTAATTGGCTTTAACACTAAACCTTCTTAGATGTAATTCACGACAAAGAAAATCCCTCCCAAGCACTCAACAACGAGGCGGTGCTTCAAGACCAATTCTTCACGATCAACAGTGGAACACCAAGCACTCACGTGGCGCTTCAAAACAATTTGTGATCCACATCTATCACCCATGGCCTCAAGTCTATATATAAGTAAAACCCTTATTCTTTTGCCAACTTCTCATAGGATTTTGTTTCCTATCCAAAACATATCTTTGTATATTTTAAACAAAAAATCCAAGTCCTAGTCAAAGTTGGACTTTCCTATTTTAGCGGCCAAACTCTCCAACACGGATTCGAATTTTGGGAAGTTGATCTTCGGATCTTCTTTGCTCGATTTCGAACATCCATAACATATCCAATTCGGAATATTCGTAATTTTGCATTGGGCTTAAACTCGAGACATATTTTAACAATCTCCACCTTGGCTCGATGTTTGAGCTAAGTCACAATCGCTTCGTAAAAATTCAAACTCTGCTGCTACTTTCCCCTAGCCCCTGATGGGCTCAACCACCACAGATATTGTGCAAGTCCAAGCCTCGCTTGAACTTCGCCATAACCGAGGACCTCATCAGAATACCAACTCCACATGCACCTTTAACTGCTCCACAAGGATTTTCCGACATAACCTCCTTAACCGCAGATAAAGCAAAACCATTGTTGCATCCATATTTGTCAGGAGATTGAATACATACCTTGTTAATTTCAGTAGTTACAGCAACCATTGGCTCTATAGGCTCCACCTCGTTATGAGCACCATCTATGTCGATTACTTTGCTAGTACTCGTACTCGCTATCTCAGGAGTTTCTGGTTGCAACTCCACCTCAAGCTGAACACCGTTCAGATCCGTTTGAACACTGCTATAATCACTCCTAGCCAGAAGTACTGGAGACTCGTCAAAAGTAACTTCTCTGCTGTTAACAGGTGAATTTATATCCGAGCACCACAACTGATCACCCCGCTCACCTTGTGCATAGCCATGAAATATGCACATTGCCCTCCCATCGAGCTTACCATCACTCACTCAAAAATAGTACGGGCAACGTAACATTCTAATGATAGAATAACCAGCAACGTTACCTGACCATACTTCTTTAGGAGTCTGCCATTCAATAGCAGTTGATGGGGATCTATTCACCAGGTAGCTTACCGTACTTAGCACATCAACTAGGGTTCTCCTAGTAATACTAGCACTAGAGATTATTTTACGGGCCATCTCTAGTAATGTTCTGCTCATCAATTCTGCAAATTGTTGTGATTTACTAGCACTAGTGCGGTGTTTCACTATGCTCTCTTTCATGAAGAATTTATTTGTCAGCTCCGAGCAGAACTCCATGCTATTGTCAGTCCGCACATGCTTTATCGACTTACCAGTCTCCGTCTCGATCAAAGCTTTTGACCGCGAGATCCTGACACCAGCATCAAACTTGTGCCTTGGCACAAACACCCAGGTCTTCCTCGAGTAGTCAATAGACTCTCGAACAGATGCATTCGACGTCTCCGCAGCGAAATTTATCACTGTCTCACCTTGAAGTTTATACAGGCCATCGTGCTTGATTCCTTTCATTATCACCAGGGCACCTTGAACAACCTTCAAAACTCCACATTTTGAAGAATACCTGCAACCAGCTGAATCTTCTTTCATCTTCAAGTTAAACAGACGTCGCATCAAACAGACCTTATTGATCGCAGAGGGCTTCTTGTACATATCCGACAGGGCTTGCATCAAATCAGCAGTGGTCTTCTCCTTCAGGATGTTAAACGCGACGTTACGAGCCAACGTCAGCCGAATAGCACCCATAGCTCGTCTATCCAGCAAATCCCAATCAGCTTGCTTCATCGTCGCTGGTTTCTCCCCAGACAAGGGCAAGTGCAGTTTCATCTGATAAATATAATCTTCAATCTGCATCTTCCAGAAACTAAAATCCTTCCCATCAAATCTGTCGATTCTCACTTTTACTTCTTCTGTCGCCATCGATTCGCTTCAACTTAGCCAAGCCTGGCTCTGATACCACTTGTTGCGATGGGGCTAGCGATCGAACAATAATATAGACAAAAAAAGAAAATAAATCGGACACCAGATTTACGTGGTTCAGTTGTAAAGACCTATATCCACGGAGAGAGCAGCAACGAATTTCACTATAGATCAAGCGATACAAGGAGATTACACACTCGAGTCACTCAAACACTCTCTCGGTGTTTCCCAAGCTCCAATTACACCCAATAACACACACAGTGTTTAGCCCCGAAATTCCTCAAGAAATAATCTCTCAATCTCATGAAGGAATTACACGCAAATCTTACTACAAGATTTAATTGGCTTTAACACTAAACCTTCTTGGATGTAATTCACGACAAAGAAAATCCCTCCCAAGCACTCAACAACGAGGCGGTGCTTCAAGACCAATTCTTCACGATCAATGGTGGAACACCAAGCACTCACGTGGCACTTCAAAACAATTTGTGATCCACATCTATCACCCATGGCCTCAAGTCTATATATAAGTAAAACCCTTATTCTTTTGCCAACTTCTCATAGGATTTTGTTTCCTATCCAAAACATATCTTTGTATATTTTAAACAAAAAATCCAAGTCCTAGTCAAAGTTGGACTTTCCTATTTTAGCGGCCAAACTCTCCAACACGGATTCGAATTTTGGGAAGTTGATCTTCGGATCTTCTTTGCTCGATTTCGAACATCCATAACATATCCAATTCGGAATATTCGTAATTTTGCATTGGGCTTAAACTCGAGACATATTTTAACAAGAACATCCATTTCCTCTAAGTTATGCTATTTCCAAATAACTGAATGGCTGCTAGAAAATGACAAACATATAAACCCAATATGCATACAAAACTCGGCCACTGCAATACATACCATAACAATGTTACTACGGATTCACTTGGCTAGCGAAACAATCAAAGGAGACGCTGCACTTTGGAGAAGTCTAAGCCAGTACCAGAATCTACAAATTGAAAATGAAGCACCAAAGCCCCGTGCCAGCCAAGCCAAGCTGACATTTGAAGCCATCTCTCATAGTTAGGAATCAAGAAAAACCTTGGATAATCCGTTCTCAGTTAACTGCTAGCCAGACAAGAATACTTGATGCAAAATTAACTGACATTTCTTGAGCTTTACCAAAAACCGAGGTCTCTTTTCTAGAGAACTCCCACAGTTTGTTATCGTCCATATCTTTCTACACCTATTTATATGTTCCCTAAGGCACTCAACTTATTCACAACAAAAAACTTCAGACACAAAATAGTCTTGAACTCAAATTGCCAATCCAAAAGAGGAACCGCGGTGGAACTTTAGAAGGAAGAAAGGAAAGAGAATGGCCACCATAGCAGCTGAGATGATGCTTCGGTATGTCATAGATGGAAGCTTGTCAATGAATGATGTGGAGATCGAGTGGAGGCCATACCATTGCAATTGTGGGTGTGCACTTCACAAGTTAAAAGACGACCACCCAACTGCTTGCTCTCATCATAAGAACATGCCATTCCCCAAAAGAGAGTTATCCGGTAATTGCTCTTTGTCCACGGCAGCGTCCAAGTTCTCTTCTCCTTCTTCCCTGTTGAACGGTTCTTCCATTAGTCGCAAGGAAAGCACATGACAGCGAATTAGCTGTCAACCAGACACTAGGCATGCAGTGGTGGCATTTTACGGCTGGACTAGAACAGGAAGGTCATAAACAGAGGAGCTGTACATTCTTGTTTTGACCATTAGAGTGCCCCTCGAGGCAACAAAACCTCAGAGGATCGATAGTACCAGCTTCTTCTCCATCTTCCTCCTATAAATTGAAGACTTTTATATGTATGCACAATCTTCTCATTTTCCTTCACATGGACAATGGAAGTCCAATATATCAATTGAAAAGATCTGGTTGCCCTTCCCACTTAGTTGAATTTTAGTCCCATAACTCACATTTGTTGGAGAAATCTTTGTGAAGTATTTTAAAGCTGACAAAACGTTTCCATCAGTCTAGTCTGAAGATTTGCAGACTCTACTATTTAAAGTCTGAAGACCTCCGGACTGCCAGACTCAAGACTCAAAGTCTATTCTCATTGACAGTTTCTAATCCGTTGAAGAAAGGCTATCCAGAACTGGATATTTCATTAAGAATGTGACCTTATCGACTGGAGAAGATCTCTTAGCTGGATATGACATAATGAAATCCTTTATTTGATCATGATTGATTCGGAGATTAAGGATCCGATAATTGGCGAAGTATACTTGGAAGGTTCTACTTATGGAAACCGAGATCCTGATTGTATGGGCGAACATGATTGATGGGCTATCGATATGTTCCTTTAATAGCTCGAATGATCTTCCTAATTGATTCCGTTCAACGGGTAGATTGGAGGAATTCCTTTGGTAAGTGCCAACGGGTATGATGGCATAAAGGAGTATATAAGGAAGACGTTCCAATTGTTCGAGTGTGTGCACGATAGAAGAATTCCAAAGTCTGAAGCTCATTGTTCTTAGTCAATTCATTTGAGCAAAATCTTGTACGCAAAAGAGAATCTATATTCGTGAGAAACCTTGAGGAAATGTGGTAGAATATCTACACTGTGGAATCAAAGGAGAACTTTGCTGTAACATCTTTTTTGTTCATAGTGAAATCCAGCCAGTGGGCTGTTAGTGCGGAAGAGTGGACGTAGGCTTGGAATAAGCCGAACCACTATAAACCTTGTGTTCAATTTTCTCTTCCCTACTCTCTGCTTTACTTTGATCTTAATACGTTTTCGTTAACAAAAGGAGAACTTCCTTTCTATTATTTATTTCGTATTGCTCACTTATCACGAGAAATTATTATACACCTATTCACCCCCCACTAGATACTTATACTAACTATCTCAATTGGTATCAGAGCCTATGTACTCACTTTGTTTGAAGTGTTTTACTTCAGACTTAAAGATCCATGGCTAGTATGTTGGCTCTAGGGCTGGTAGAAGGGAAAAGCAATACCAGACCGCCTTACTTTGATGGAAAGGATTACAACATATGGAAAAACAAGATGAAGGCGTTCCTAAGATCAAATGATCCTCTGGAATTAGATGTTGTAGAAAAAGGAATCATTCCTAAAGCTGCACCTATCTTAGAGAGAGGAAAATATACTGTTGAGTCTAGTGAAATGACTCAGGAAGAGATAATCAAGAGACAAGCTCTTGATGCAAAAGCAATTTATTCTTTATATTGTGCTTTGTCACCTACTGAATATAACATAATATCTTCTTATGTTACAGCGAAAGAAGTCTGGGATAAATTACATATTACCTATGAAGGAACCGATCGAGTGAAAGAGACTAGAATCAATATTCTCCTCGGTCAATATGAAGCCTTCAAAATGAAATCAGAAAAATTTATAACTGACATGTTTAGTCGTTTTACAGAAATCATGAATGGTCTTGAAAATCAAGGTAAACCAATTTCTGATCCCATGAAGGTAAACAAGCTTCTGCGTGGACTCTCTAAGGATTGGAATCACATAAAGACCTCAATAAGAGAGACACAAAGAATCATGCTACTATTTGTTGATGAGTTGGTTGGGACTCTTTAGTCTTATAAAGTGGAACGAATCAATGAAGATGAAGATCCTAAAGGTAAGAAATCCATTGCATTAAAATCCAATGATGATTCTGATGTTACAGATTCTAAAGACGATATGGATGATGAGGAACTTGCTCTCATAATAAGAAGATTCAAAAAACTGAATAGAAAAGAAAGAAGATTCAATCCAATTAAATAAAGTTTTCAAAAGCAACAGACTAAGTCTGTTAAGGATGATGAATCAAACAAAGATGTAGTCTGCTTTGAATGTAAGAAAAAGGGACACATCAGACCCAACTGTCCTCTTTTGAGAAAGAAGAAAGGAAAAGCTGAAAAGTATCGAAAGGCTCTTAAAGCAGAAACCTGGAGTGATACAGAGTGTGAAGAAAGTGATGATGATTATGCCAATATATGTCTGATGGCACAATCGGATTCAGATTCAAACTCCGAGACAGACTCAGATTCAGGCAGTGAATTTGAGGTAAGTAACTTCAAAATCCCTATTAAAGTTTCTAAATACATTGATGAGTTGTGTTTTAGTCTTAAGACTTCTCTTAAAAAGATTTCCGAACTTAAAAGAGAAAATTCTGCTCTAAAACAACAGGAAAATGTTTTGAAAGAAAATGTGAAATGTTTAGACATGAATGTTTCTTCTCTTAGAGAAAGTGAAGATAATCTTTCAAAAGAAAATGCATTATTGAAAAATGATATCTCAAATATTTCTAAAAGATTTTCTATAGGATCTGAGAAACTGGAAAAAATTCTTTCTGTTCAAAGACCTTATTTCAATAAATCTGGTTTGGGAATGACTGCTGAAACCATTCCTTTAATTGATTTTCCAAAAGTGAAAGAAAGAATTAAGCAAAGACCCATAAGAGATGCTTACAAAAATCATTTTAAAAGGATCTTTGTAAAACCAGTAGGTCGCAATGCTCTCAGATGTTCAAAGTGCAATAATGCAAATCATTTTGAAAAAGAATGTCCTATGGTTTGGAAACCTGTTAAGAAAGTATGGGCAAAAACCGCATATCATACTAACACCAATGGGCCCAAGAAAATATAGGTACCAAAGAAAGTTTGAGTTTCTTTTTTAAATACAAGTCACTATCAAGAAAAAGGTAAAATGGTATCTGGATAGTGGATGCTCAAGACATATGACAGGAGATTCAAATTGCTTCATAAAGCTTGTTCAAGTGAATGGTGGAAAAGTCTCATTTGGAGGAAATAGCAAAGGAAGAATTGTGGAATTTGGAACTGTAAAGATTGAAAACCTCATAATAAGCAATGTTTCTTTAGTTGAAGGACTCAACTACAATCTGCTCAGTATCAGTCAGCTGTGTGATACCGGTTTCAAAATCAACTTTCAAGAGGGAATATGTTCAGGAACCAGTAAAGATTCTACTCAGTCATTCATGGGTCGAAGACATGGAAATATCTACCTCTTGGATGTGAAACTAGATGAATTGCAATGTCTAATCTCAATCCAAGACGAAGCGAACTTATGGCACAGAAAGCTTGGGCACATCAATATGAAGCAGATAGCCAAAATTTCTGCAAAGAAGCTGTTCGTGGTTTACCCAATATTTCATACCAAAAGTCTTATCTATGTACACCATGCATATTGAGAAAACAAGTAAGAAATTCCTTTAAACCAATAAATCAAGTTTCCACTAACCGTGTACTGTAGCTTCTGCATATGGATCTCTTTGGACCAACCAGAACACAGAGTATTGGAGGTAAGAAATATTGCCTAGTAATTGTGGATGACTACTCTCGATTTACTTGGGTATATTTCCTAGCAAGTAAGTCTGAAACTTTCTCTTACTTTAAAAAATTTGCTAAAAAGGTTTAAAACAAAAAATGGTATGTTATTTCAAGTATAAAAACAGACCGTGGAGGTGAATTTGAAAATCAAGATTTCACGAAATTTTGTGATGAATCTGGTTTTCAGCATATGTTCTCCTCTCCATATACTCCAGAGCAAAATGGAGTTGTGGAAAGAAAGAATAGGTCGCTTCAAGAAATGGCTAGAACTCTTCTAATTGAAAGCAACATCTCTTCACGTTTTTGGCCTGAAACAGTTTCTACAGCATGTTATATCATTAATAGAGTTTTTCTAAGGCCTATTCTGGAAAAAACCCCCTATGAGTTATTCAAAGAAAAGAAGCCTATTGTTTCATATTTTCATGTGTTTAGATACAAATGCTTTATATTGAAAAATGCAAACGATCGAGTTGGCAAGTTTGAAGAAAAGTCAGATGAAGGCTTCTTCCTTGGATATTCAACCACTAGCAAAGCGTACAGAGTCTACAATAAGAAGACTCAATCTGTGGAGGAATCAATGAATGTCAAATTCCAAGATTCTATGCAAAATGAATCTATTCAGACTCATCTTGAAGAACCTGAACCTGCTCCAAACTCTACAAAGTCTAAATCTCAGGAAGCAGCTCAGACTTTGAAAGACCAGCAACAAATGATTGTTGAAGATTCAAATGAAGGAAGTGATCATCAACCTGACAAATTAACCAGCAATTGGAAGCATAAGTCCAGTCATCCCAAAGATCTTATTATTGGCGATATTAATGAAGGAATTCACACAAGATCCAAAAGGCGCGAAGAGTCTAATGTTGTGGCTCTTATTTCTGAAATAGAACCCAAAAGCATAGAAGAAGCTTTATCTGATGAAAGCTGGATTAAAGCTATGCAAGAAGAACTAAGGCAATTCAGCATTAATGATGTCTGGGAGTTAACTCCTAACCCAAAAGGTAAATCTATTATTGGTGCTAAATGGGTTTTCAGGAACAAGATGGACGAGAAAGGAAAGGTCATAAGAAACAAAGCAAGACTTGTGGCCAAGGGATATACGCAAGAAGAAGAGATAGACCATGACGAGACTTACGCACCAGTAGCAAGGTTAGAAGCAATTCAATTATTACTTGCTTTTGCTTGTTATAAGAATTTCAGGTTATTCCAAATGGACGTCAAAAGTGCTTTCCTAAATGGATTTATCCATGAGGAAGTCTATGTGGAACAACCACTTGGGTTTGAAGACCTAAGGAAACCAGACTCAATATTTAGACTCAAAAAGGCTTTATATGGTCTAAAGCAAGCACCTCGAGCTTGGTACGACAAGTTAAGTAAGTTTTTGATTCAAAACGGCTTTGTAAAAGGTAAAATAGACACTACTCTGTTTATCAAAAGAGAAAGTAAAAGTTTTGTGCTTGTTCAAATATATGTTGATAATATTATTTTTGGATCCCTTAATGAAAGTCTGTGCAAGAAATTCTCTAAAACTATGCAGGATGAATTTGAAATGAGCATGATGGGTGAGTTAACCTTATTTCTCGGGCTTCAAGTGAAACAACTGAAGGAAGAAACTTTTATTCATCAAGAAAAATATGCTAATGATCTTGTCAAAAAGTTTGGACTGGATAATTGCAAAAATGTTGATATATCAATGTCAAGTTCCTTGAAGATATACAAAGATAAAGGAGGAAAGAAAGTCGACCAAAAGCTATACAGGAGTATCATTGGTTCACTTCTTTATCTTGCTGCTTCTAGACCTGACATTTTGTTTAGTGTTTGCATTTGTGCCAGATTTCAAGCAGACCCTAAAGAATCTCATTTAAGTACTGCAAAGCGTATTATCAAATACATTGCTTCAACTTCAAGTCTTGGTCTTTGGTATCCTAAAAAGGGAGACTTTATTCTTCTTGGATACTCAGACGCAGATCTAGCCGGATGCAGAGTTGATAGAAAGAGCACCTCGGGTACCTGTCAACTACTTGGAAGCAGGACAGTGTCTTGATTTTCAAGGAAGCAAAGTACAGTAGCTCTCTCTACAGCAGAAGCAGAATATGTAGCTCTTGAAAGTTGTTCAAAAATTCTGTGGATAAAACAACAGCTAAAAGACTTTGGAATTGAAGATTCATGCACGGAGATTAAATGTGACAACACCAGCACAATCAATCTCACCAAAAATCCAATTCTTCACTCAAGAGCAAAGCATATAGAGATTCGAGTCATTAGAGATCATGTTCAAAATGGAGACGTTTCGATTCAGTTTGTTGGCTCAAAGAACCAACTGGCGGATATATTCACAAAGCCTTTGGAGAAAAATCAATTTGAAGCTATTCGTTTCAAACTCAAAATCTTAAAGTCTAAGGAAATTCAGACTCAGAACTGAAAGTCTAAAGACACCCAGACTTAGACGATCAAGTTTTTTTAGTAAGTTATTTTATTTTATATCTCGAATCTCATCTTGAAAATGTATGATCATCAACTGTGTTTGAATATTGCTATCTTTAATTAACGTGATTATTGCAACGTTTCCTTTTCGAAAAAGGAGTTATTTTTTAAATGACTATTATCTGATTTCTCGAAAAAGGCAGTTATTTTTTAAAAAGGCATCTTTTTACTTTCTTTTATGACGTTCCGTGTGCCTCTCTTTAACTGTTTATGCACTGTTGTTTCTTCTTCGCTTTACTCTCCAAAAACCCTAAGAAAGCACCGATCTTCCATTTCTGTTTTCTTCTCTTGTTTAATCTTCGAAAAAGTTGTCATCTTTCTTGAGACAGTCAAGTTTAGAATCTTTCAAAGACTGTGAAAGATGTCGTCTCAAAGGAAGTCTTCGAGGATTGCAAGCAGGGGACCGCAAATGCGTGAGGGGCCTACGCACTTCGATCTTACCGAGGAATAAGAGTCTTCTAGTCAGCAGCAGAGCCCACAACATTCTCAACAGCGTCATTCTCCTTCATCTAGTCCACAGGATGTTGGTCATCAAGAAAATGAAGAAATCATCGAAGGCGCAGATCCTGTAAGAATTCAAAAGCCCTCTTTTATTTACAAGCTTTATCGTGCTTTGAAAAGAGGTGGAACTCCATTGAACTACATCGATGAGTTTCTTAAGGACAAAGGGTATGGAAATGAGTACATCTTTTTACGAAATATGGAACGTTTGGGAATCGCTCCTGCGGGATTAGCAGAAGAAACCCTTGCTAATATCCCAAGTGATCCGCGTGTTGGAGGGCTGAATAAGCTAGATGGGAATGATGATGATAAGTTGTACAGTCAGTTTCAATCGAGAATGGGTGTTGCGGCAAAAATTCGAGGAAAAATGACCGACTTGTTTTGATCAGAGGAACAAAAGCTTTTATACTCTAAGTTGTTGAAGCATGGGGTGGTAAACCCTAGAAGTGTGGATTTTGATTTCCTTGATGCTGTGAATGTTAATTTGAGGGAAAAATTCAATCTTCTTCAACTTGAACAGTTCTGTTCTGACTCTACAGAAGCCTATGCTGAACTCACTGCTTATTTCTATTCGAATCTTAGTTTCTTGGATGCGAATAGATTCTCTTTTAGTGTCCGAGATCAGGACTATGTGGTGGATGTAGATATGTTGGCTGATGTCATTGGGGTTGAAAGAGGGAGATATCAACCGATCAATGTCTCAATTGCTCGTGCTACATTGGAACTTGTTAAGGATAGAAGGATAGAGGAAAAGATTTCCTACTTGAGGATGAGCGCGTTTAACATTTTGTTTCACAAGATTGTCATTAATTACCTCAGACCCAAATCTATTTCAAAGACTGATGTTTCAAACTTAGAGGCAAAGCTGATGCATGCCATCATTGCTGGGAAAATTTTTTCTCTTCCTCACACTATTATGTTCCATATGTATAGAGCAGTGGTGAAGGATAAAGGTCAACTTCCTTATCCAGGTCTTGTGACAAAGTTATTCAGACATTTGAATGTTTAGCCTCCACGAATTCTCTGTACTCGATCTTGTGATCATATGGTGGTAGGACTGAAAATGGTGACTAAAATGCGTCTGAAGGAACTTAGCAAGGCGTTGGAGAAATTCAAGGAGAAGACCCCTGTCAAAACTCATCAAATCTCTTCTGCAGCAAAAAGAAAAGAGAAGGAGCCCATGGTTGCTCCATCCAAGAAAAGAAGAGCTCTCATCGTTGAGGATGAAGATGATGATGAAGACATCACCATTTCTACAATGGCATTGAAGAACCTGAGCCATTCTATTCCAAAATCAAAGGAACAACAAGAGAAAGACTCAGAACAGAGGACTGAAGAAAGAGAAGAGAAAGAAGCAGAGGAGAAAGAAACAGAGGAGAGAGAAGAAGAAGAAAGAGATGCTGAGAAGGAAAGAATTGAAAAAGAAGAAGAAGAGAAAAGAGATCAAGAGGAAGGAGAACATGAGGAACACTCTTCTCCACCTGGAGGCATGGAAACAGGGGGAGACCGTGAGAAAAGAGGACTGTCCTCATATCCTGGGTGAGCGGGTCCAGGGTGGGTAGGGTCTAGACCTGGACCCTGTTCCCTACCCTGTTATAACCGGTTCTCATTTTTTGGACCCTGTTCCCTACCCTGTTTTCATTGGACCCTGTTCCCGGCCCACCCTGTTTTTCCGGTCCGGGAACAGGGTTGACCCTGTTTTCATTGGACCCTGTTTTGCATAAAAATTAACCTTAGAAAAACAATTCTAGATAAGTTATCCGCTTAAACAAAAAGGCCGAACCAAGTACATCCTTCGACCAAACTCATTGGGAACATGTATAAAATTTAGACTCCTCTTGAAAAAAAACATTCATAACCAATTTGACAAAGTACTGTACTGAAGGGATGCATGAAAGAGCAATTATCACAAAAAAAATAGCTTCATATATGCATATACAAACCATAAAGTTGGGAGAAACTTGCATTGTCTGGCAGATTTTCTCTCCTCTCATGTCTTCATACAACGAGGACAATATAAGTAATGTAGCTACTTCTTTGATATATCTAGTACACATTAAAAAAAAACTCCACAACTAGAGGCAAAAGACAATACAACCCCATCTTTTTTAGGAGATCAATGTCAAGAACAGTGTGTTCAAGTTTCAGACTCCCCAAACCAATCAGGTAACACAGTGTAACAGGATTCAATCTTTTTCTTTGCTTTTTTGGCAAGTGAAATTGGATGCAATCTTTAAAGGTACCAAAAGTTACCTAGACCAACTACAGAAAGTTACATAGACCACTAACTTCACTTGACAAGGAATTGAATCATCAAGCAAATGCTAAGGAATCAAGCAATCGCTGCAACTTTGGTTTAGCAGTTAGGAGGTTTTGAAGAAACAGAAAAAAACGCTTAAGAATTTATTTTCTTCTTAAGCAGTTTAAAATGAATAAGAAGTTTCTGAATTTGCATCCTGAAATCAGTCAAAAAGTATTTAAATGCCTTTACTTGACAAAAATGATTTGCCCCGATCATGAAATTGCAACATCAATCCATTAATATGAATCAAAAGATACATGTAAGCACTAAGCAAGAAGATTATACCGGTATTAGCATAGAAAAATAAAAAGTAGATAGAAGTATCAATTACAGGCAGAGCATTAATCTACATTTAAATTCGTGCGACCTCCCTCTCTCTTCATTTCTTTCTCAATCTTTCATCATTCAACTAGAAAAACTGCAACTCGCTTCGAGGACTCGAACTGTTACAATCTGCACACCAAACATAAATTATCTACGTCGAGGGTTTCACAATGTACCTCAGAAGGATCGTACCCAAGACCTAACCAGGCCCTCGTGCCTGCAACTATCGGTACTCCCCAGACGTAAATAGCACGGCGGAGTTCACAAATCGCAGGGGACCTTGGGCCTAGTTGTCACCCATCGATTAGAAATCTGCATTTTGGCCTCTGATCATGGAGGTCGGTCGATGCCTCAAACTCATGGACGACAACTAATTTAACATCAAGCGTGGGGGAATCTCGATCATGAAATACAAGCAAAAGATGCTAGTGTTGTGAAGCCTATCCATTGAATTGATTCTCAAATGATGTGGGACTTGGAATAGATACATTTGTAAAGCAAGTCTGTCGTTTATCATCAGTGTTCCTCAAGGAGAGCATAAAAGTGGGGGTCCTTGTGGAGCTCTGATTACGACAGTTCTACATGATTGAGGTTGCTAGTAATGGTCAGGGACATCCTGTGCATTCACCGAAAATGGTTGGGAGTTTGGTGGGCAATGGTTGAGAAAACTGTTGATGCAGCAACAGTCCATTACCTCAATCGAACGGCAGATGAAATTCATCATCATCATCATCATTAGCAAAGAGACTCGTCCTATCCCTAACTAATCCCACTAGTGTTTTCTCTCCCTCGTTTCACTGAGCTTAACTCTAGTGATATTAACTCTGCCAATTCTGTCATGAAGAAGCTTGATAAGCAGGACGCTCTTCCTGCCGTAAACTCTATTGATGCTGATGAAATGCTTAAAAGTGTGTTGTGAATGCAGACAAGATCAAGGAAGACAGCAACAGTTGGATGCAGATTTAAAGACAGAAATAATGCTAGTGTGAAAAAATAATACAAAATGACTAATGTTACCTGATGGACAGCACAATCAAAGATTCAGAATGGCTTGGATCCCAGAAAACAGAACAGAAGCACTCCCAAATCTGATTTAAAACAACAAGCTGTTGTTAACCATAAAATCGATATTCTAAATATAGCTTATGTATTGACCAAATGTGACAAGATGAGAGACAAATAGGTACTGCAGCAAGGGGCTCGGTGGGACGCGGCTTCAGCTGGTGTCAGCGAGCAGAGCAGGGGGGGCGTCGTTCAGGCCTCGGTAGATCAGCAGCAGGGGAGATTTGCGAACGCGAGATTTGCGGGGGTCAGCGACTTCACGGCGAGGGGCGATCGAACGGAGATTTGTCGATCAAGGGCGTCGGCGAGGCAACAGCAGCAGGTGGGATGAGGCGATCGAACGGAGGCGGCGTCACTGCTCAGGTGCGAGCTCGGCGGGGCT
Organism: Eucalyptus camaldulensis; assembly: GCA_019915185.1. Lineage (NCBI taxonomy): Eukaryota > Viridiplantae > Streptophyta > Magnoliopsida > Myrtales > Myrtaceae > Eucalyptus > Eucalyptus camaldulensis. The sequence continues at coordinate 3,339,745 of JAHSVA010000008.1, forward strand.
CAGCGACTTCGCGGGCAAAACCAGTGGAGCTCGGCGGGGGTCAGCGGCTCAGCAAAGCTTCAGATGACCGGCGGAATGGCAGCGGTGGTGCGAGCGCGAGGGCGGTGACGACTGACGAGAGCGGCAGAGCGGCGTCGGTGCTTGGGTGCTTCGCGATTTAGGGATTTCGTTTCTGCAGAGATAAAGGAAAGGAGAAGAGAAAGACACAAACAGCAGATTAGGTTTTCTTTTGCTCGTGTGTTTTGGGGGCTTCAAACCGGTTCCCAAACCGGTTCTCCAACCGGTTCCAAAACCGGTCCGGGCGATCCGGTTCCCGGGTGGGTAATCCCTCGGAACCGGTTCCCGGACCGGTTCAAACAGGGTCTGATATTTGGGAACCGGTTCCCGGACCGGTTTCAACCGGAACCGGTTCCCGACCTTGTTTTCCGGGTGGGCCGATCCGGGAACCGGGTTGACCCGGACCGGTTGCACACCCCTATCCTGCTACCAGTGAGGAAGTTAGTCGCTTTCTAGCAAATCCAGAGGACATTTATGCCTCTCAATTTCCTAAGGACATGATGTTTCTTCACCAAATCTGCGTGATTATGCTAATTTGCCATCTTCTGCCTTTACTCCATTTGACCGTGCAGAAGCCAGTACGCAGACTGATAATTCAGCAGATTTTCGCAGAATTCTTGATGTTCTCTTGGAAATGCGAGGTCAGATATATGCTCTGGAATGCGAAGTTCAGAATTTGCAGAATGCAGGACAAGCTTCTTCAGTTTCTTTGAATGATCAAATCCAAGCCCTTGCTCTTTAGATTCAAGCAAATGCTAAGGGTGAAGATGTAGCTCAACTGAGGGAAGAATTGAAAAAGCTGGAAGGCATTGTTCAGTCAATGGGAGATTTCTAGCTTGTTCGTGTTCCCAAGCAATCTTGACTCTATTCCATTTCATCTCAACCTTTTTTATGCTAGCAAAAAGGAGGAGAGATACAAGATTTGAAACTTTGAACTTGAACTTTTGATTTATTTTGATGTTTTTTTTTGTTTGACTTTACTTTTGTATCTGGATGTGGACTGAATTTGGGATTTGGATTTGACTACTTATATTAAATACTATTGATATCTTATGGATGGCTTTACTCACATGCAAGACTAACCTATTTTTCTGTGGTTGCAGATTCTAGTGTTATCATTCATTAAGCCATTTATCTTTATAAGATATCCATATTTGTTTGAGTAATATTTTGCAGGTCAAAGTTATCCAAATCTACATGAAAGTTTTGAAGCTGACAAAACATTTCCATCAGTCTAGTCTGAAGATTTGTAGACTCTACTATTTAAAGTCTGAAAACCTCCGGACTGCCAGACTCAAGACTCAAAGTCTATTCTCATTGATAGTTTCTAATCCGTTGAAGAAAGGCTATCTAGAAATGGATGTTTCATTAAGAATGTGACATTATCGACTGGAGAAGATCTCTTGGCTGGATATGACATATCGGAATCCTTTATTTGATTATGATTGATTCGGAGATTAAGGATCCGATGATTGGTGAAGTATACTTGGAAGGTTCTACTTATGGAAACCGAGATCCTAATTGTATGGACGAACATGATTGATGGGTTATCGATATGTTCCTTTAATAGCTCGAATGATCTTCCTAATTGATTTTGTCCAACGGGTAAATTAGAGGAATTCCTTTGGTAAGTGCCAACGGGTATGATGGCATAAATGAGTATATAAGGAAGACGTTCCAGTTGTTCGAATGTGTGCACGATAGAAGAATTCCAAAATCTGAAGCTCATTGTTCTTAGTCAATTCATTTGAGCGAAATCTTGTATGCAAAAGAGAGTCTATATTCGTGAGAAACCTTGAGAAAGTGTGGTAGAATATCTACACTGTGGAATCAAAAGAGAACTTTGCTGTAACATCTTTTTTGTTCATAGTGAAATCTAGCCAATGGGCTGTTAGTGCGGAAGAGTGGACGTAGGCTTGGAATAAGCCGAACCACTATAAACTTTATGTTCAATTTTCTCTTCCCTACTCTCTGCTTTACTTTGATCTTAATACGTATTCGTTAACGAAAGGAGAACTTCCTTTCTATTGTTTATTTTGTATTGCTCACTTATCACGAGAAATTATTATACACTTATTCACCCCTCATCTAGGTGCTTATACTAGCTATCTCAGCATTATATTCCTCAGTGACAATGAGCAAGGGTGCTTAACACAAGCTTACTGGATGATCAACCAGAAACCATGCATTAAACATTTTGTTTATGTGCTATTGTCTTTTAGCCGCTTGATTGAATATTTGCTTTGCTATTCCTAAAACTTATCCTGAGGGTCCGTAACCCTGTTTCAATTTTTTAAGCTAAGCAATTGGAAGTTTAAGCTAAATGTTTCACTTCCTAAGAAGCAAGAGCCAGAGCTTCGCTTGTATTGGTATTCCATAGGGGAACTGGGTTAACAAGGGGAAGCTGCATCCAATGACTAGTATTCTTTTTTTTTTTTTTCTCTCACTCTCTATCCTCAAACAATGTCGTTTATGGAAGGTTGGTGCAATTTGCTCGTAGGAAGAGCATCAGGATATTCGTATTAGAAATCTAGGGATTTGATGATTATAATCTTTACAAATCACTTGCAAACTGGTTGAGAGCATGAGGACCTTATGCAACTCTCCTAATAATGGCCATGGTGGGTCAAAGCCATTTATATGCTGAAGTCATCTGCTTGTGCTGCTCGAGGGACTGTATGCTTGAGCTAAATTGGGCGTGGGACAATCAATTATGAGGATGCTATTCGCCACTTTATTCTTGGGAAACATTTATCGAGATAAGGCAGGCCCAGTCTTGTCCTCAGTTAGAGAACTTTCTGGCCCCTGACAATTACGTGCCTTGCAAAAGGATTTTAAATTGCTAAGCGAAGTTCTAAACTCGGAACTTTAAACCTTTTGTTATTTAAAGAATTAGAAAATAATAAGGTATCTTCAACTTAACATGCTTATTGAAGATATGAAAATCATTTGTTCCAGTCCAAACTCGCCAATGTTCTGCCATAAAATCAGATGAAAAGCAGCTGATGTAAATTAAATTTTAAGGACTGGCATAGAACAAGAAACAGTTGAACCAAAGCAAAGGAAGCATATACACAGACAAAACAAAGCCAGTTGTGCATATAAGGACATTTCTAGCGATTCACTTGCCTAACGGATTCCTTAGAAAAGTCCTTTGGAGAAATCTACGCCAATCTTCGAAATATATGCCACAAACTTCAGAAGCCATATTCGCAATGCATGCTGACTCTTTAACCCATTTTTCCTAGGACTCTCTCTCTCCCCATAGCTAGCAATAGGAAAACTCTTGAAAAAACTGTTTAACTTATAAGTGAGTTTCAAAAAAGTGATGGCCCTGGCTACAATGTCTCACTTTTTTTTTTTTTTGGTAAAGAAATTATCTAACAGTGTCTCACTTCCTCTATATACAAAGTCTACAATTTAACATGTAAATGAATTCATCACAAGGATCAATACACTGCAAGTAGGATGATCGGACAGCCGATCGCAATACTGACTCTTAAATCTTTGGAAAAGAGGTAACTTTTGTTTTGCTTTGGTCGACAAAATACAAATGAATGAATTTTCACTACAATTAGGTTCCAACCAAAAAATTCATTATCAACCTCACTAGGATATTCTTACTAGGAATAAATATTGAAAGAGAAAGTGATCAAAATCTTTTAGACTTTCTCAATTGGTTCTATCCTCCTACTCACTGGAAACATATTTTGAAGAACTAAGAACCATGACACCAAATCCTGAAATCCATACCATCCTGTTTTTCCGACGTCAATGACATTTTTTCAGAAATAAGGGCAACATCATTAATGCCCCACAAGATATAGGAACCACATCCTATGGATCTCACTTAGACAGCCGAGAAGCTTGGATTCACAAATCTTATCCAGGACCTGCTGGATGTTGTGAACACCAATACCGAGAACTCCAGAGAATTTTGTACTAGGAGAACAAAACCATTCATGAAGATGCATGGAATTATAATGTACCCACTGCATGGGATCATTATGACCTAGCACCAGAAGCTAAAGAAGCACTCAGGCAATGTAGACAAATTGCATCTTCTCAAGATCATGAAATGACAAGAGTAAATGATATTGTCCAATCCACTCAGGACCCCTATGCACGCTTTGGAGGTCCTCTTTCCCAAGATCCTTACTATCCAGGACCTTCGTCCTTATCTCAAAGCATGGATGCATCCTTCTATACACAGCCATCCAATTGGCCTCAACCTAGCATTCCTGCCAACACTACAAGAAATGACAACACAAATTAGGCTGAAGAAGAAGCATCCCACTGGGCTCATGAAGAAGCATCTTCATCTCGCCAACTCAACCAGATTCTATCACCAAAAGATCTTGAAGCACTTGAGCAAAAGTATGATGAACATTGCCTAGCAATAGTATACAGCTCGGATGACTCTGACTATGACTACAATGCTCGTGACGGATGAGACCGTCTCATGTCCATACATATTCACTGTAGCAAATTAATGTTCACTTTTACTGTAGCATTAGGCTAGGGAAAGTATTGTTCACAGTACAATCACTGTTCATAGTGTGTAAATGATTCCCTCCCGGAAGTTTCTAATACCTCTGTTTGTATCCGAAACCATGAGCTTGGTCCTTGTTTCTTTGTGACCTCTTATTGTCTATATAAGGCAAGGAGATTGTAATGTGTTGGGCAAAGTCCCTTGAAGTAAAGTGAGTGTTTTGTGAAAAGCCTCTCTATGGCTTTCGAAATTCCTCTTCTTCTCTAGCCTGGCAGGATTCTCCAAGAAATGCAGCTCAGGTAGATTAGAAATGTTTCTATTCTGGCAACTCTGAGTGTCTCTAGATTCTGAACTAAAAGGCTGAGTGGTTTTCTGCTAAAAGGCTATCCCTGAAGGGCTTGAACGGGTTGTTCGCCTAGCATGAGAAGGCATACCTACAGGAAATTTACTTTCCTTCCCTGGTTCTAAGTCTAGGTCCATTCATACTATCAGAGCCATGGTTTCGTTTGTAATATTATCCGTTCCATGCGCTTGGTAGGTGAATCTAGTGCTAAGAAGATCTCTTCACATCATGTTCACAGAACTAGAAATCCTCAAAGCACCTGTTTCTCTTGCTCCATCTCCATCATCTTCAACCCCTTTAGAATTTCGTGTTTCCAATGCTTCTAAGATAGATTATCTTTATGAAGTCTCTCTTAGTGATGAAACCAAGATTTCTGAAACCCAACTTCCTCTCATGAACCCTTACTCCACTTTTGCCAAACCCAACTCATCATTCTCACCTATCCGCTCCATCCGCCAACTTATTCACCAAACCCCAAAGCAAGTAAAGGAGTACGTCCAGTCCTCCAAATTCGACCAGCATCCCATTCCTGCTACTGAAAATGAGTACTTTGTTACTCTCCATATCCCTCCAGAATTTCCTAGACAATGAGTTCAACAAGGATATTCTCATGTCCATTATGGAGCTGTTCGTCTTGCTCCTACCTTTTATGGTCATAAAGGTTTGCCAGTTGTGGCAAGAATTGCGTTGTTGGATACCGGGTTTTTACAATACCAGTATGCTTGCATTGGTACTGTCTAAACTACTTTGAATGCTGGAACAATCTTTGTAACTCTATATCCAAACTTCAACATCGCTCTTTCAGATCCCCAACTACTCTCTTTTCTACAAGTCCAAGTCCAACTCACTGGAACTACTGACTCTGTAGCTGCAACACTACATTACCAGATGGTTTATCGAGTGCAGAACCATGTTCTTGATCTAAATTTCAACAATGGTAATGAAGATGCCTTGTTTATCTTCATGCAGAATAATCGGGCGTCCTGCATCCATGTTCCTAGACAAATCCTGAAAGATACGTTAGCCAAGCTCCTTCCAAAGACTTGGATCACCAACTATGAAAAGCTACACCAGCATAACAAGCCTTTCCAATCCACAAACTCTGAGTTCGTCCGAAAAAAAGATAGAACTGTTTCCATCAAATTTGGCAAGGAAAAGGAAGAAAGTCATTTTATCTTCCAGACCCTCTTTATTATTGAACCATGTGTTCCTGAATCAATTTCCGAGCCAAATCCAAAAAAGCTTGTTCGACACTTCAACAGTAATGGACATCCAGTCCATTACTACAAAGACAACTATGGTCATTGTTTCTAGGATCCTTTTTGCCAATGTTCTTATTGTATAAATTCCCTTGACGAGGTAGATCCTTTTACAAAACCTCCACCTTGATGGAAAATGCCAAAGGATAAGGTGTACCAAAGGTACTTAGACGGAGATCCCTCTGTTGATACTCTTAGTGAGTGTGATAAATACTAGTTCATGGTTTCTTATGCACCACCTCCACCACCAGAATTCAGCACTATACCCTAAGTTTCACCAGACCCACCAAAATCATCCCCTTGAGGCTCCAGCAAAATCACCCTAAGCTCTCTCCCTGTTCTATAAGCCAATTCTAAAGTGGGCCAAGAAGCACTCTTACCCACTTGAGGCTCCAACAAAAACACCACCCATTTCTTCCATCGCCATGTTCCATGAAATAGATTTTCCTCCTTTTGTTCGAGAAAGTTCTAAACTCTCATTTCCCGCTCCAAAAGAATTCATAGATCCATAAGGCAGATACCATCATGCTCCTAAGATAGCTGCCCCCACTGATATGGATGAACATGGGAGACAGAGGAAGACTCCTGCTGTTGAAGTAGTTCTAAATTAGCAATTGGAGACTCTGTTAGCACAAAATAATGCTTTCAAATCAATTGATTCCAAGATTGGAAATGTGCAACAAAATCTTTGAAAGTATGATGAGACCACCAAGAAAATTATTTCTGAATTCCAAAATAGGCTAAATACCTTGGAATCAAGACAACATCTAGGGTATCATCATCTAAAGAGCCCAAAGCTGGAGATAGAAAAGCTTAAAAGGCAAATCCAACTCTTTGAAGAAGGCAGGTTAAGACCTTTTGATCCTTTTGCAACTACTGTCAGAATTGGGTATTTGCCTCCACCACCCTAGAAGTCTATTTTTGCTGCCATTCCAGAAGATTCTTTCAAAAAAGAACCAGATATGACAGAAATGCGACATCGCCTAAAAAATCTACAGAAGGACAAAGGAAAAGAGAAAATACCCACATAATCTAATTCGATCATCATAAAAGAAAGGCCGGATCATATGATGTTATCCAATCCATTAGAATCCTTTCTAAAGGATTTGGGTACTCAGGAATAACCTAAGCCTGTTATTCAATAGCCAGATCCTACCATTCCAAATGATCAGATTCTATTTCCAGCTGAGCAAACTTTTCCTAACATCTTTAATACTGAATCAGATTCAGTATCCCTTTCGTCCTCTTCATCCTTCTCAATTCCTGTTGACGATTCCCTTCCTATTGAGCCAATAACTTCATCAATATTCATGGCTGACCCTCCAAATCATGAGATGGAATCAAACTATTCTGAGCCAAAAAATGTTCAGACAAACAATCCCGGACAGCATGTGTCCATGGCATTAAAACAGTTTTTCACCATCGATGATATTCCTTATCACAAATGGCCATAAAGACTTGAAGAATTTCAAATTTGGTTGAATACTCAGTCCATCACCAATCATGATATGAATGATGTCATTTACAACTTTATTACAAGGTTCACAGGAAGCCTCAAACTTTGGTGGAAATCAGTTTCAGAACAAGACCAAATTCATTTTCTAATGTCACCTGATTTCAGCCATGCCATCACTCTCTTTTATCATTTCTTTGTGGGAAAACCCACTGACCTCATAGAGATGAAAAGAAGAGAATTTTTCGAAAGAAAATGTTGCTCTCTCCAGAAGAAATATCTTGATAAGCATTATCGAGTAATGCTTCAGCTTTTCTATCATATTAGAGTTGATCCAAATCTGAAACATGTTTTTCTGACTTCTATCTCTAAAAAACTATCCCAGATAGTCGAAAGATCTTTCTTTGGAAGACAAAGGAGAATACAAGATATTCCTTTGGGAGAAATATAGCAAGAAATCCATTTATGTATTGAAGAATTGTGCTTAAAGCACCATATGGTCCATACCTACATCATAGATGACAAAGGTCTCGAGACAACCTGCTCTCGCCAAAAGTTAAAGATCAAATGTTCCAAGTAAGACTGTGATGGTACTTGTGATAAGTTTTCTTGAAAAAAAAAAAAAACATTTCAAGAATTTTTGGATAAATAAATCCAAACATGGTCCCAAGAACTTCTGGAAAAAGAAGAAATGGTGATATCTATGCAAAAGAAAAGATCGCACAGGCCACAAGAAATCAAACCATTGCTTCATCTGCAATCAGAAATGACATTTTGCCAAAAATTGTCCTCAAGCAAGAAAAGGTCAAAATCATCTAATTTATCACATTGAGAATCAAACGGGCATTTTTCTTGAAAATGATGATATTGAATCCTTATTCTCTGTTGATGAAGAACCATCTGAACAAACTCTTTGTGCCATTCCTTCTTATCAAACTTCCAGTGAAACTAAGTCGAACTCAAATTATGAAGATATTTTTCATATATCCCTCACATCTTCAGAATAAACTCCTGATATATTTTCAAGTCAAACTCAGTGTCCCCATTTCCCTCTGAAAATCCTCACCTCAAAGTTTGCCAAGCCTATCGCTGTTATTGCTCTCATTGATACCGGAGCAAGTTGTTCCATTCTAGATACTAAAGTTCTGCCTGAAGAATATTGGACTCCCTATGTCCGATATTTCAACTCCGCCTCTAGAGATACTTTCTCCACAAATGTCAGAACCAATCCAGTAATTGTCCAATTCTTTCCTCAGTGTTTCATAACCACAAAGATCGTTGGATCCAGTCTCCCAATAAAGATTTGATAATTGGGTGAGACATCATGACTCAGATCCCTCAACTTTGTATTATCCCTGGAAAATGTCTTAGATATGAAGATCAATTCTCTGAGTTTGTCAACATTCAAAGACTCTTTTCCATTCAGATGAGTCTATTAGATCCATTCATGCAAAAGTGAATAGTAATTTGTTACAGTGAATATGTATGAATATCAGATTTGTTCAACGGTCTCATCCGTCACGAGCATTGTAGTCATAGTTGCCCAAAAAATGATTGCTTGCTTTGTGTGGTGCAATTTATTTATTTACTATTTTTTTTTTATTTTGAATGTTTGGTAGTGGATGAGCATCCGTGTGGTCACCATATTTGCATGATAGTAACTTAGGTCAAAATAAATCCAAGCTGCCTACAAAATCATTTTTAAAAATTAAAAGAAATTGTACCGAAAGGGCATTAGAGAATTCTAGTGTAATCAAGTCCTCGTACCCTTAGTCTCTGGTTCGTAGGAGTAAAATAATTATCCCATTATTTTACTTAGGTGTCTAATCGACCTACCATAAACCAATTAGTGGCGACTCTTAGTTAATAATATTTTGCATGATAAATATTTGAATCTTAAGTCGCGAATTGGTATGGGCTTGGGAGAGCCCGGGCTAAGTTTAAAGACTTAGTAGTTCATTAACCTAATTTTAGGTGGTGCACCCAAAATTTAGTTCGCGACACCGACCGTTCTTAAAAGTTTAATTGTCAACGGCAACCACGAGCAGGAAATAGAGCTAATCCTAGTAAATAAGAAGTTCACGGACAAGCATAGTCTAATTTACCAGAGGTAAAGACAAGGTCAATCTTGATGTTTCGGATCCTAATAATTTGCAGATTATTTGCTAATCTTTGTCTCAATATGGATCAGAATAACCTTTTCTCCTCTCAATAGGTCATAATAACTTCCAAGTGTTTGTTGCCGCAAATTCAATGAAAGAAGATATACTCGAATCATGTACAAACTACAAGAAAAACTAGTGTGGCAACATTGTCAAAAACGTGAACCTTCATGCAAGAAATCTCCTCCCTTCACATTGTTTACACAACAAGAACCGAGTGCTTCAAAACAGAACGAAAAAGGTAAACAACCAAAGAAAACGTCAACAGAACAAGGTCGTGAGAACTCAATTTGCGGATAAACCTATGCTTAGAACTTCTCCAACTATCAGTGAAATTTTCAAAGCCGAGCTAAGTGGGGCCGAGCTCACTTTCTAGGGCCTTCTTCAATCTTTTTATGGAAACAGCTTCGACTAGCCGCCAGGCATTAGGCCTGTAATCTTCTCAGAGGAAAAAAGACGACCTTCTTGTCCTAACTAATGTGGCACCAACAACTGCTACGAAATTTTCTAGACATTCTCAATAAAGAGTTCGTTTTTCTAGAGAACTCCCAAGGCTCCACTGACATGCACAGCTCTATTAGTCCTATATAAATCTTTCGTGAATAATGGAATCACGGACACATGGAGTGCCAAAACTTGGCACGAATGGACACTTAAGTGTCAAAAATTAGGAAAGTGACATTTAAGTGCCAAAATCGAAGCAAAATAGATCATTTAAGTGTCAATCCGGCCAAAATCCGGCCAAAATACTGATGTGGCGATTTTCCGACGAGATAAGTGCAAAACGACATCGTTTTGCACGCTAATGTGGCTTAAAAATGCAAAAACGACGTCATTTTGCCTCTGACGTAGTAAAAAATTTAATGTAAAAATTAATTAAATTAAATTTAAAACTAAATTTATTTAAAACATTTAAAAATACAAATTCAAATATTTAAATAATAATAATAATAATTTTAATTTTTAAAAAAAGGAGGGGAGGGAGACGGCTGAGCCCTCACCGCCGGTCGACCGGGGGCCGGTGACCCCGGCCGATCCTCCCCCTCCGTCGCTGGCCCTTCCCGACGATGGCGAGGAGGCGGTGAGGGCCCTCGAGCCCTCGCCGCAGGTCAGCCAGGGGTCGGCGACCCCGACTAACCCTCCCCCCTAGTCGCTGGCCCTTCCCAGCAACGGCAGGGAGGCGGCGGCGGTGAGGGCTCAACCCTCAGCCGCCACCTCCTCTCCTCACCCTATTTTTTTAAAAATATTATTTTATTAAAATAATAATAATTTATTTTTATAATCTAATTAAATTAATTTTTATATTAACATTCGAATCTGCGTAAAAACGACGTTGTTTTTGGCTTTGATTGTTGAGTCAGCATTCTGGTGAGCCACGTAGACGAAAAAAATAATAAAAAATTACCACGTAGGATTTCCAGTGGGGTTCACAGAAAATGGCACTTAAGTGTTCAACTTTTTTTAAAAAGTGGCACTTTCCTAACTTTTGGCACCTAAGTGTTCTTCTGTGCCAAGTTTTAGCACTTGGGCTATACTTCTTCTGTGAATAATGCAGACATTTGAGATCATTAAAGGAAGCTGCACTGATGGAAAACAAAACCAAAACAAATCAAGGACATACGGAAAAGAAGGGAAGGAGGAAGAATAGACTTGAGGATGTCCAATATAACAGCTGAAACGACTCTCGAGTCTCCGGTGTGTCCTCGATGGAAGCTTGTCGTTGAATGACACGGAGATCAAGCGCAGGCCTTATCACTGAAACTGCAGTTGCACTCTGCATAAAGCAAAGGGCGGTTATTCCGGTTGCTCTCGACATAACAAGATGTCTTTCGCCAAGAAAGAGTCATGGACGGATTCATCTTTGTCAACGGCGACTCGCAAGGTCTCTCCATCCATTCCAGTCAAAAGTAGAGAAAACTCTAACAAAGCAGCTTCGTCATGATCCATAGTAGAGCCACCGTGACTGCTGGATGTAATTAGATGGAGGAAAATAACTAGCAGAAATAAAGGAAATCAGCGTTTGTTCCCTCAAGACAACAAAAGCATCGGAGGATAGATAACGCTGGTTTCTTCTTTGGGAGTTCCTCTATTTAATCATTTTCCTTCTTCTTGTTGCTACATATATTGTTCGTACACATCTTCTCTTTGTTTCCCGAGCCTATAGTGAGTTATAGACAGAGTTCGAAAATGTCAAATCTTGGATGATTCCATCATACACGATGGAGAGATTCAACCTGCGTGTTTAACTGATCTCTCCATGCAATATCAGGAAAATCAGTCAAATTTGTATCTTATGCCTTGACTCCATGTAAGTCCTGCCAGGGACATCAGCAGAGATGACAACACTATAATTTATTAAGAGTTGCAAGCTTGATGCATCTTTGCCAGTAATAATGATGGGAGTTATTTTTGAAAATATTGCTAAGAATAAATATCGGACCTATAGAAAACTACTTGTCTAGACTCCTCATAGCGCTTTGGGCATGCTACTAGACTCGCAATCTGATCAAGTTGTTGGTATGTAATATATTATATTTGTATCTAGTATCCACATGTCCTCAAAATATCAGGGAAAAAATAAGTTAACAAATAAGTTTAGGAGGATATATTGAACATTCAACAGGTCAGGAAACCTGTTTTAAGTGATCGGTGAGAAAAATAAGGATGATCACAAATGAGTGTACTCAAATTAGTAATTTTCATTTGACAAAAAAGAGTTAGCAATTTTCCTCCTTCCGTATTTGTGGTCCACAACCGCAATTATGTGATTAATTTCGAGTGCTATTTGGGAGAAAATTTCATGATAAAGAAATTACGAAAAAATATTTTTCAAGAGATGAATAGTTTCCCTTGTTTGGTGATATGTGATCGAAAATATTTGTTATGCTACAATTAATTGCATTTACATTTCTTTGTAACTTTGTAGGCCCTCTTTCCTTAGGATCTTTTTGCCAAGCTTTATTCTTGGAAAGAAGTGAAAATTGCACCCATACGGTTTTACGAATTCCGGGAACAGGTTATCTGGAAAGATTTGTAATTCTAGAAAGGAAAGTAATAAATCAATAACAATTTTCGAAATAAGGCGCCAGATCTGATATTGTATGTTGATGTAGCAAATATCAATCACTTTGGCAAGGTTCAAATTAATGCCTCGCTGTTTTTTTATTAATTAAATGATCATTAAGCACCAAACATGTCCTTGATTGGCTTCTTTTAGGAGGTTAATCCCTTCTCTGCAGGTGCATAGTCGATATATGCCTTACTTCTAGGTCCACATTTTGGTCTTATCCATCTTTTGATGAGTTTGGTTTTGGGTGATTTCGAATTGATATTCTTATTTTGTGCAACTTAAGGCTTAATTGTTTTTATTTTTGTGTCTTGAGATTAGCTAAGGAAGAGATATGATTTGAATTTGCTTATCCAAATAATTGTGGTATGTTCTTAAACTCGTTCCACGAAAAAATTAGAAGACTTTATGATGATGTAGGAGTAGAGAGACTCCTGACGATGCCCAAGTTATCTGGGCTTTGGTTAAAATGGGTCATGACATGTTTTTTGGGTTTTAATTATTTTCTCAACTCAGTTTAGCCTACAAAAAAAGAGTTACCCGCACTGAATTGGGCCTATTAAATCTAAGTCATAAAATGAGTAGCCGGCTCTATTCCAAACAAGCAGAAATTCATTTTCATGAATTTAACCGAACACTACAAAATACTGTCATTTTTCTTCTTAAAAAAATATTTTCTAAAAGAATCACATTTTCTTGGAGGTTAAGTATAAAACCAAAGTACTCAATACACTACAAATTTGTTGAAGCCACATCCTGGCAATTTGTGAACAGGAAGATCTAGTTATAATCCGGAACAGAGTGAAGTAATGAAGGGCTTCGTGTATGTGGGACTTCGGCTCTTTGCCAAGTCCAGTGCAACTTTGCTACTCACGATGCATGCCAGAGAACGCACTTGTTCGACGCATAGGAAACAAGAAAAAGCAACTCACAAACGAAAAGGAGAAAAAGGATCGGTTACGCACAAATTATACAGTTTCCTCAATTCAACTTGTGTCTGGGAAACCGAATGGGAGAGAGCTTTTCTTCAGGTGCTGATTGAAGTTAGTGGACCCCAAATTCCTAGGTCTCTCTCTCTCTCTCTCTCTCTCTCTCTCTCTCTCTAGAAGTTCCATGTCTAGGAATGAAGAAATTGGTTTCGTTTAACTAACTGCACAAGAACACTTCGAAGCAAAAGTTCCTACAAATGCTTCCCAGAGAGTGCGAAAAAGATTTCGCAACATTTAGCAGTCTTTTATATGTTCTCCAGGGAATACTTTTACAGGAATTTTGCCGGCATAGGACGTCAAATCGTTGAAGGATTTACTTTTACCTTACTTCTCGTTTCCACCTGCTTCTTTTACAAATCGCAGCTCCTCTTTTGTTTGCCTCGGAAGTGATGCCGTTGCTCCTGTCCCTCTTAACTTCAGAAATGCATCACCTTTGGTCTCTTAATAAGTGATCAGCGAGTGCAACACAAATATTCGGTATGAGGTCATCTTTACTTGAGCGTGTTGTTGCTCAATGCTGAACCCCGCATTTGCCTGCAACTATGATGCGCAAATGCATTTGGAATCTGCAGAGAAGATTGGATTCCTAGACCCTGATGTTCATGATTAGACTATATTTTTCCATGCTAATGTCAAGTATTTGCCGATGAAGAACTTAATAACCAACGTACTTAACTGTTGGAGCCTTTTACAACCCGTTTGGTTTGGCTTTTTCAATGGGCTTTAGGCCCCCAAAGCCCATTGGGGAAAATATTTTGCGTTTGACAAATATTTTTAAAAGTTTACTGGCCAAATATCAGCATTCCCAATGTTGAAAGCCCAATGTAAGTCTGGACCTGCTTTAAACATCTAGCATTTTGGAAATGCAAGTTCACTGTTCATACACGTTACTGTTCATCTTCTTCCCCATTCGTCTTCATCTTCCCCGCCTATGAGTCGGGCTTCTCCAGTAGCCGCTATCACCGCTTGGGGGTTGCACGTCCCCGGTGACGACCGCCTGGGGTGGCGTGACTTGCAACCCAGGTGGCGTCACTTGGGTCGTGCGGGCCAGGTGACGCCAATTGAGGTCGTGCGGACCCAAGCGGCATCCCTTGGCGTGTGCAAACCAGGCGACGCCGCTTGCATTAATGAGACCTCAGGCCACCATATCTGGTCATCTGATGGCCAGATCTAGCCTCTACGACCTTAGATGATGGCGTCGCCTGAGGTCGTGACCTCAAGCGGCTAGATCTGGCTATCCAGCAGTTGGCCGGTGGTTAGCTAGCCATTGGATTTGATATTCAAATTAAATAATAATAATAATAATAGTAAAAACCCATTACAAATGTAAGTTTTGCCAAACGGTATTTACATATCCGAACAACCACATACTATTACTATGGAACGGAGAAAAGTTCAGTCTCATGGATCATAATCAGAAGGGAGTGTTGAAAATTCTGTGATCACCTCAAGATAATCTTCCTGTTCATTGAAATATAGCTCTTATGAGCTGCTTCTCACTAGGATATTCCGGTGAACTTCCATTAAAAATGTAATATAAAGATGCGATGAAGTTTTGTACAGGTATGAGTATATTTCATGAATAAAAACATGGTACGCATCGTCATTGAACTAAAATCTAATTCTAATCAAATAAAAATACCATTTCACAGAGACCAACAAAATAGACAACGATGGACTCTGACATCACGAGTCTTTGGTAGATGTGGTTGGTGAGGCCCCTTCGAGAATTTGAACCTCTAAAACTCAAGAAAACGTCGTAATCGCATCCTAGTGAAGAAGCAGGATCATTTGATTAAGTGGTTATTTGTTCCTCAGCAGAATTGTTTGGTTTTGGTCTTCATTCCTTAGACATGAACACAAAATGCAAGACTACTGCAAAAGGCACCAAGATAGGAAGGAGCCACGTTGTCCATTCCTCCATTTTCTCTAGCCTACTCACCTCTTCCAGATGATCAAGAAAAGATTTGATGCAAAAAGCTAACTCTTTGTGCTCTAATCTAAATCTTAAGTCCCCTGCTTCGGATTTGAAACAGGAATCCTTCATTTCGTCTGTTCAATGGCAGAAGAGTCAAAGTCCGGGGTGGAGGTACTAATAGTTCATTGGTTTCTTCTCTCTTTCCAGCTCAAGATATTCTTTTCCAGAGTCTTTAAAGTCACATGCTCATTGGTCGGTTAACTAATAAATCATTGACTATACACAATTTTGTCAGATGTTTTTCTGTCAATCTCATCCTTAAAACACGGTATTATCGGGGTAAGTCAAGTCAAACATCTAGAGTTGCGACAGCACGAGGAATTGTCCAAGTAAACACTGTAAAATTGGTGCTGCTATATCTTTCGATCTTATTAGCGATCACCATAGATGGATTTCTTTTTCTTTTTCGTAACATGGGGAGTCGGATCCTTTGGCTCGAGTAATCTATGTATGTATGCAAACTTCTCAGTCATGCATCAATTAAGGATCTGCCTCATCCAAAATGCTTGACCACAGAACCAACCCGGGGACTAGATTCAGAGATATTCACTTTCACATAATACAAACGGATCCCAAAAAGAATAACTCCTGTCCATCCCTAATATGATGAATGATTTATTAGGGGATTTTTCCACAGTGCACTGATGGTTATCTAGAAAATCTACAGTCGACTAATCAAGGCATGGCATCATCCCTAGATTAATGTACTACATGATAATGCATAAAATCAGCAATATGCAAGTTGTTGCTAGCAACGGAAAAACACTCTGATGTTTAGAATACAAAAGCAATCCCAAGAGACAAGTGCAGTAAAACAAAATTCAATGCAATAGTTGCTGATGCATGGGTTACTGATCAATGAAGCGGACATGGGAGTTGGTGTTTGGAACTGACTGTTGTTGTAACATCCCGGATCCCACTATGTAATATTGTTTACTTTGGGTCACCCGCCCTAGCGCGAATGAACCGCCATCCCAGCCACAGTTTTTTCTCTTACGGCTTTAAAACGCGTTATACAGATTAGAGAGACCCAAGCCATATAAGCTAACCAAGACCTCTCTCCCTAGGTGATGTGGGACAAGAGAAGAGAGGGCGCCCTTCCTTGCGCATGTCCTCGGACCGTTGCTCGAGCCATCACACTCTCCACCTCTTAACAGAACAGCGTCCTCGCTGTAGCCCAACACAAGGTCGGGAGTCAGAACAGCAATCTTGTTGTGGTCTCACACTCGGTCGGGAGTCGGCTCTGATACCACTTGTAACATCCTGGATCCCACTATGTAATATTGTCCATGCTGTGGCCCAACACAAGGTCGGGAGTCAGAACAGCAATCTTGCTATGGTCCCACACTCGGTCGGGAATCGGCTCTGATACCACTTGTAACATCTCGGATCCCATTGTGTAATATTGTCCGTGCAAAAGTGAGTGACCCAAAGCGGACAATATTACACAGTAGGACCCGAGATGTTACAAGTAGTGTGACGGCCCGAACAACGGTCTTCGAACGTGCACAAGGTGTCACGCCCCGACCCTCAGGCACGCACACATCCCTTACTTTTGGTCGATTTAAAAATGCGATATCCCAGGACTATGTATCGCCGACCCTTTCATTTATATATGCACATGTGGAAGCAATTATAAATCCCCAGACAATAAAGCCATGGGATAGAAAAGCAGGCCATACATTTTTCTTTCTGAAGATTCACAACTACATCTTCTTACATGCATCTCATAGTATTCTACAATACTATATATACGCAACTCTGGTCTAACGTCTATTCACATGCAAACAAGGTCTGACAAGACAGGACAGGATCTCAGTCCTCATCCGGGTCGTACTCGAGGTCCTCCTCCATGTACTCCTCTTCAGGTTCCTCAACAGGGATCTCCTCGTCAGATTCATGTTCCTTAGGCTCTTCATCCAGGTCTTGAAATGGTTATTCAATAACCACTGAGACAACGTCTCAGCAAGTTCTACCCCCTAAGACCCGATTAGTAAACTAATACACCTTAGGGCTGCCTATGCACAACATGAGTCAGAGGACTTACCTTGGCCTCAGATTCCACCTGCATATTAGCATAGATCATATAGGCACCCAAGCAATCATATTATAGATCGAAGCATCGATCTAATCGACTTAGTCGATTATATGCCAACAAGACCACTCACGGTCATTTCCATTCAGTCAATCAATTGATATCATACGATCCACACATCTATCAATTCATATCATCTATTAAACCATACCTTCTATTCATCCATCAATACAATTACGGCTCGCACAAGCTGAAATGGATGCAATGCTCTCACAAGCTGATATAGATGGTAGCTCGCACAAGCTGATATATACATAGATGATAGCTCGCACAAGCTGATATATGGATCGTTGCTCTCACAAGCTAATATATATATAGATCGTGCTCGCACAAGCTGATAAAACGATCTTAGCTCACCAGAAGCTGCCGCAATATTCAATATAGTATACTATATCTCACCAGAAGCTGCCGCAATATTCAATATAGTATACTATAGCTCACCAGAAGCTGCCGCAATATTCAATATAGTATACTATAGCTCACCAGAAGCTGCCATATATATATATATGTATATCATAATTGCTCGCCTAAGCGGATACATATATATAAAACAACTGCTCGCCAAAGCTTATCATTCAATAATAAACCAACTCAAATCTCAATTCAATCAATCAATCAATCAAATCGATTCAAACTGGTCATACAAACCAATTACGGTGCTAAAAGCCAACACCGGGTATTTTCAAGTTAAATACCACAACTTCATCAATTTCACACAATTCCACACTTTTGGAATTATTAACCACAATCATCAATCACTCAATTTCTCAATTTAAACATACAATTAACACAAACCGACCGCACTGCTGCGATCAGCGCGAAATTCTAACGACCGGCCATCTACCAATCAATCATTTAATCTCAATAAATTCCAAATCAAATTAGGGTAAATCCCTAAAACATCACAATTTATTTAATTCCATGCAACGTAGAGCTCAAATAAATAAATGAACTTCGCCACGACGATCAGCACGAGATTTCGGTCGTCGGCCATCTCAATCTTAATTTCCGAAAAATAATTAATTAATAAATATTAAAAATTCAATTTAGCACAAAATAAAGCCCAATTAAATAAACGGACTTCACCACGGTCATCAGCATAATATTCCGGTTCCAGGCCATCTCAGTTGAATTTTCGGAAAATAAATAATTATTTAATTTAATTCCGAAAATTAATAATTAAATACCAAGAATTCCACTTAGGCCCGAAAAGCCTAATTAACACCCGATAAGGGACAGGAAAAATCCCAAGAAGCATCCAATAAATACTACATGCAATTCTCTATCTAATTACACTAATTACATCACTAATATACAAAGCAATTAACTAATAATCACTAATCAATTCTAATCTAACAACCTAATTACACTTAATTAACACTAATCAACCTTTAAGTATAATTAGCGCACTAAGAAGGCATTAGTGAGTAAAACTCACTCAAAACGACGGGCTCGACGCGAGGATCGACTTTCCCCAAAGCGGGCCGAGCATCCGGGCTCGGGAAGGCGGCCAAAACGGGCCAAACAGTTGCTGCAAACCCATTTTCTGCACTCACTGATCGCTGCTGGAAGGGGCAGATCCGGGGCTAGTTGAGGCGGCCAAGGGCGGCTGAAGGCAAGGCGGAGCTCCGGCGAGGCTAACGGTGGTCGGAGGTGGTCGGAGGGAGCTCTGGCGGGCCTCTACCGTCCCTCACGACCACCGAATAGCAGCTGGCTAGACGGGGTCGTGGACGGCAACTCGACTGGACGAGGCCAACTGGCGCGGCTGGGCGACCGCGGAGCTGCGACGGCGCACGGCGTGAGGCCGCGACAACGGCCTTGGCTCTGATTTCAGCTGCTGGTTGCGACAACAAGCTTCTCTCTTTGTTTCTGCCCTTGCTAGTTCGAACGGCCGAGAGGGATAGGAGGAGAGAGAAGGGCGGAGGGCAGAGCGGCGGCGTGAGGCAGCGGGACGGCAGACGGCGGCGACCCTGGCTCCGATTGCTTGCTGTGACAACACCGAGAGGAATCGCTGCTTCGGCCTGCTGGTCTTCCGTTGCTGCTGAAGAAGAAAGCCAAAGAAAAGAGGAAGAAGATGGAGATGCTCGACGGAAGAGAGAGGGGAGGAAGAAAAACCAATTTTTCTTTCTTTTCTCTTACTCTCTCTCTCTCTCTCTTAGGTCAGCCACACGTGGGCCACCACCAGCTGTCTCCCACTCTTCAATTTTTGACAAATATGCCCCCTTCTAGAAGCATTTTGGTAGTTCAAAGAGTTGGGTTTATGGGCATACGAATTTTGCTAGGTTTTCTTCCCAAATTAAACCTTAATCCCACTTGAATCAAATCAATTTGACCCCTATTAATTTCATTCAACACCTCGTCATTTCAATTGGTATTTTCCCTACCAATATAGCCCACTTGCATCTCAATTTCACAATCCCTAGCTTCAATTGAACAAAAACGACCCTATTTATCCAGTCGAAATTAGAACCCGAAAATCTGGATGTCACACAAGGAAGGGGTCCCTCTCTTCTCTTGTCCCACATCGCCTAGGGAGGGAGGTCTTGTACGCTTATAAGGCTTGGGTCCCTCTAATCTGTATAACGCGTTTTAAAGCCGTGAGGGAAAAGACTGTGGCTGGGATGGTGGTTCGTCCGCGCTAGAGCAGATGACCCAAAGCAGAAAATATTACATAGTGGAACCCCGGATATTACAGTTGCAAGTCATACAGACAAGATAGAAAACAAGTAAACTGCAGCTGCTCATTTTACCTGGCCAATTATAGGGAACAAAAAACTACAGCTAGTCAAAATCACATGGCAAAGAAGATAGAACATCACAATGTTCGTGATGGGAAAAGACAAAGGAGTATTTTGGGGTGGCCAGGAACATTGGGACTGTGAATGGTAACTCAAAATACAATTCAGTTCTTAACGTTGAACAGGGGAAAAGTGTCAGATCATGGCTCAGAAGCAAAAGGACAGTTGCAACTTCCAAATCACCTCAAAACAATCTGACCTGGAATGCCGTAGTCAAATATATTGAACAATGAGCATACTTGGCGTGTTCTGCTAGGTAATTCCGGGGGTTTCATCACGTTGCATCCGGAGATTTCCACAACGCTTAAGAATCTCAAGCCTCCAAGGCCCCGGAGCTCCGTTAGTTTCCCACAATGGCTTACCTTTAGATATTTCAAGAGTTCTAAACCTGACAAATCTGGTAAATTCTCAATCATCTCGCACCATGAAATGTCAATAAATATCAAGGATCTCACCCTGTCAAGCCCTGGAACCTCCAAAAGTTGTGGACATTTCTCCACTATCAAGCATTCTAAATCTTCAAATTCTGAAAGATCCGGAAGGTTTACAATCGACTTGCATTGTTCAATGTATAATGTTTTGCACGAAGAGAATTCCTCAAGCGCTCGGATATCACGGATCTTCTCACAGCCATCGATGTGCAGATATTTCAAGGTTCCTGGACATGGTAGATCTGGTAATCTTTCCAGAGAACTACAGTCGGAGAGATTCAATTCTTCCAAGTGTTCAGCAGTATAAAGACCTGTTATTTCAACTAGCTTCAGGCAACTTCCAGCAGCTAATTTCTTCAAAACCTTTAAGTTAGAAAAATCCGGTAACCTGTCAATGGAATAACACCTGGAGATGTCTAGTTCTTCCAAGTATTCCCATCTGTCAAGGCCTTGAATTCCAACCAGATTCTTACAAGCAGCAGCATCAAAATTCTTCAGAAATTTCAAGTCCGAAAGATCCGGTAATGTTTCTAATGCTTTACAACCCCTTATGATGATCGATCTTAATGAGACTAAACATCCAAGGCCCTCCAGCTTATATAGCTTTTCACAACATGATGCTGTCAAAGCAGTTAGGCAAACAAGTTTTTCAAGCCCTTTGATTTCAGTTAACTCATAGCTCCAGTAGAGATGCAATTCTGATAAGTGTTTAAAATTCTCCAAATCTGGAAATCTCTCCAAATCTGGACATTGGCTGACTTCAAGCTTCAATAGACTTGAGGGAAGATTTGGGAGCCATTTGATGTCATCATGAAGTTGAATGTGGAGATCAGCAAGTCGAGAGAGGGTCTTGATCGTAGTTAAGGCACTCAAATCCTCGACTTTCATTGACAAGTGTGTTAGATTGATTAGGTTGGCAATATCCGGGATTGTCTGACAGAAGAGATGTAGACTTGTTAGGCTTGAGGGAAGCTCCGGCAGAGATTTTAGCTCTTTGCATACCCCTAAATCAAGCTCTTGAAGACGTGACAACTTGTGAATGCTTTTTGGCAAACCGGAAATGCCCGTCTCTTCTAACCGAAGGACTCGCAGTGAAGATAAATCCCCTATCTCACTAGGGATTTCTCCTTGCAGATATTTACACCTTGAGGCATCTAACTCTTCAAGCTTCTCCAACCTTCCCAAGGTTGTAGGTAAACTTTCTAAGAAAATATCAGTCATGAGCAAAACTTTCAGATTGTGTAGATCCCCGATGGAGTGGGGCAGTTCCTTGATGCCCGATCTTGATAGATACAGTCGGGTTAAAGATGTCAACTTTCCAATAGAGTAAGGAAGTGTTCTCAGTGAGTGACATCCGTCTAGCAACAAGCTATGCAATTTCCGGAGGGATTCTATGGAGCTGTCAATTCTGACCAATGATCCACAATCACGAGCAGAAACAATCTCAAGCTTCCTCATGCGGCTTATGGACATGGGAATCTCTTTTATGGAAATACCATCAATAAGAAGCTCCCTCAAGTTTGTTAGTCTCCCCATTTCGTGTGGTAGCTCCTCAAGTTCGAAACATCCAGTCAAACTTAAGGATAAGAGATTCCTGATATTCTTGATAGAAGGGTGAATTTTGACCAGATTAAGACAAAATTCAAGATTCAAGATCTCAAGATTCTGGAGAGCTGAGAAGTCGGGAGTTTCAGTCAACTTATCACAGTGCAGAAGCCTCAGAACTTTGAGCTGGTTTGCGATTCACCAGAAACAATATATAGCAACGTTAGCTCTTGAATTTATCATATACTTACAAAGAAGAAGAAGAAGAAGATGGAGATTTACCTTCTTTAATCCATTGACATGGTGCCATGCGTCCCAGTGCTCTGTGAGACCGCTGATACTTACATTAAGAATAACCAAGTTCTCTGGATGAAGGTTTGTTGGGAAAAGAGACGTTGGACAGGCCATCCAATCAAGCCAATTTAATTTAGGAAAAAGGTCCTTGAAATCTCCCGTGACTTCTGCCCGCTGGATAAGAAGGTACCTCAACATTGGCAGTTTTCTGAAGTGCTCATTTGTTAAGCAGTATGGTTCAGAAAGGAAATGAGAACACTGAAGATGGAGGGCCTTGATCTGATCCGTTCCCTGCAAGTTCCCAAGCAACTGAGAAATAAGGTTGTTGCACAAGACCCGAAAGTAGGCTAATGAAAAGTGTGACACATTGTTCCATTTGTTCCATACGTAATATTTGGTTTACTTTTACGTCCATCCAATTTATAACAGAACTCTTAAGGATCATAAAAGCCTTGATGCCAGGCATGCTCCATTACCATGTATGGGAGCTCTTCGAATTAATCCAGTTTGACCGCTTTCCAGTTTGACTGGCTTTTCTGGTTTTGATCAGTTTTCTTACAGGGGGTCAAACAGGATAGAGCACATAACCAATAACAAGAGCCGATTGTCTGTGATTGTGTCATGTAGCAACCTGAGATATTATCCTGCTGAATCAGACAATGTCTAATAATGAATATACAAGTCAGTCTGCATTTTCATTTATGGGGTATATTATGACAGATATGATTCGATATAAAAAGCTTGACCCCATACCAGCGGAACTATGCCTAAGCCGATGGTGTCCCAAATTTGCTAATTCTACCCACGACCCTTTTTTTAACCAGAAATATGAGAATCCACACTTTTAAGTAAAAAGTAGAGAGCAGAAAACATTGTACCTCATTTCTCTCAAGCACTTTCAAAGCTTCCTCATGAATCCATAATCTACTGCGTTCACTTGGCTTGTCAGAGTTTTCCTTATAAACAATACTTCTACCAAGATCTCTTAATTGATCATGTATCCATAGCCGATTTACCCTATTGCCATGCACAATTTTGACTAGGGACCTGAGACTCAGCACTTCTAGTCCCAAGCGCGGAGAGAAGCCACATTCATCCCACATGTAAGTTGGAAGTCTTGGATCCGTTCCATCAAAAAAACATGCTGTGTCAAGGAATATTTGCTTCTCATTATCGGTTAAGGTATCGTAACTTATCTTCAGCTTCTCTTCAACCTTCTCATGAGGCACTTTTCTCAACTTCTTTAATGTGTCTCTCCACGCTGCCTCGCTTTTGTCGCACAAGAGCGACCCAATAATCTCAAGAGCCAACGGGAGCTGCCCAGTAGTTGAGACAATATCACGACAAAGGTCGTTGAAGGCAGGAGGAGGGAAGTCACGTCGAAACGCATGTCTACAAAATAGAACCATAGAATTTTCTTCGTCCAATCCCGTAAGTTCATATTGCCACTCTAACGCCCCAAACTTATTAAGAATATGTTTATCTCTAGTTGTAATAATGATTGTACTTCCAGAACCAAACAAACCATGCCTTCCCACAAGTGCATCTAACTGATCTTTGTGACTCACATCATCAAGAAAAATGAGAACTCTTTTGCCTCCAAATCTAGAACTGATGATATTGATTCCATCGTCTCTGTTAGAGACTTTATGGGGGCTTCCTTTAAGAACTTGAGAGATCAATCCCTCCTGCAAGTTCACAATTCCCTCTTGCGATTCCTTTTCTCGGATATCATCTAAGAAGCCATGGTGCTCAAATTGGCTTGACAGTTTATTGTAGATGACTCTGGCAAGAGTTGTTTTACCAGCACCACCCATTCCATGAATTCCAAGTATCCGACTATCTCCAAATTTAGTATCTACCATAGTCATAATTTTTTTCACATGAATGTCCACTCCCACCAAGTGTTCAGGGGTCACTAACTTAAAAGGATTCTTTAACTGGCTCAAAACCTTTCCAACAACCCTTTTTACGAGAGCTGCCTCATTCCTATCAAAATAATGTTTTGTGGAGATCATGAACAAGTATCAAGAATAAAACTTACTAGAACAAACTCAGATAATAAGCAACGAGATAAATTGGCAAATTGATAATGATCGATAGTCTAAACAACTAATTTACTTTGCCATAAAATAATTAGCTTATATGAATAAGGGATTTTGAAGTACCCATTATCAATATTTTCGGATACCAGTCCTTTCAAGGATCCAACTTCTTCGAGTGCTTGTCTCCATTCCTGGACCACACTATCCCCAAAACGCTTCGTGTATGAATTGAAGACATCTCCAAAGGTTCGTTTGAGCCATTTCACATCTGCGGGCTCTACTTTATAGAATATGGGCAAGATCACTTGTTTCATCTCTTTCTTGCACTTGAGCATCCGAACGAGCTCAAAAAGGCACCATTTGCTGGAAGCATAGCATTCCGAGAGAACTGGGATCGAGATCTTGCTGTTGTCAATGGCCCGGAAAAGCTGTGGGCCAATCTCCTCTCCTAAAGGGAGCTCGTCGTCGTCTCTGTACACGCGAACTCTCGCTTCTTGGAGTCGCTCGTAGAGGTGGCTCGTAAAGCCCTTGCGAGAGTCTGGACCTCTGAAGCTTAAGAACACATCATAATCACATCCTGGTGAAGCATCCCATGAAACTGGGAACTCGGAAACCGGCTTCTCCTCGAAGGTTATTGCCGTTCCGTTCATATTCAGAAATTCTAAGAGGATGAAAACCGAAAGCAAGACTACTCGGATGCGAAACCACAGCAAAAGAATGAAAGATCTGAGGATACAGATTTCCTCTCTTTCTATAATGTACTCGCGTATTAAATTTAATGGAGGGAAACAAGTCAAAGGTCCATCCTGGAGGCGTCCTACCAGACATGGTAAAAAAATCTCTTCCAGTCAGGAGTAGGTGGTTTAACGTGGACCGGTCATTATCGAGATGCACGTGAAAAACACAGTCCCTCACCTCTACATATATCAACGAATTTATTAAGGTATTAATGTGAGTTAATTTAAAAAAAAAATTATATTTGAAACTTGATGTAGTATATAATAATTAATAATTCTATTTGTCTCATAATTCATTAGCTTTTGTGTCCAACTGTTGATGGCCTAAGATTTAATCTTCTCTTGACAATTTTCTTATGGAAAGGTATTAAAAGTAAACAATATTAAAGTGAAAAATTAATTGGTGCTAGAAGGAAGAAATAGATGTAGAGATAGAAACGACTTTCGAAATGAAAGGGACTAAGCAAGAACAAAGGGGAACCACCAAAGAAAATTCTTCTCCTTCCCTTTTTCCGGAAGAAAGGAGGCTCTAGACAAAATTGCTGAAAAGTTTGGTTCCTATTTGCTTCAATTGTTGTTGTAGTGCTCACATACAACAAAGTGGAGATTTAAGTTGCGACATTCTGATATAGAATATATCTAAATTGAAGGGGAGCAAACTAACACTAAGGTCACTTGTGGGGGAAAAATTATTAAGATGCACATGTGAATTGTGTTAGGAAAATCCAACATTAGAGAATTTGTATGTTGTAAAACAATTGATAATCACAATCAGCCCATAATTTATTTACTTAATCTTTTAAGGTAAAGTGTATCCAATTGGATATGTTGATAGATTTAGACATTTCTTCTCAATTTAACAAAAAATGCTAAGTCATAGTGGCACCTATCATTCCGAAATAACATAAAATAGTTCTTAAACTCTGACAAAATGTGCAATGTTATCATTGTACTTTAATTCTTTCAAGATCGTCTTTGAACTATTCTTAAATGTTCAATTTACTATTTAAACTTTCAATTTGTCAAATCTAGTCATTAAAATTTCCATAATAAAATCAAATGAGTCCTTTAGAATCTATGGCAAGTTTTCATAATTACACTATTGCCTAGATTTTAAACTATCTTTTTCATTTCAATCAATTTCCTAAATCAACAAGAAAAAATGCTATCTTATTATTGCATTTTCACATTTGATATCTTCTAGATATTAATATAGTCTTATTTAAGTATATTTTAATTTATAATCTCTATAATAGCAAGTGTTTTTATAAGAATAATTAATAGCAATAATAATTCATCTATACTTATATCTAAACATTTTTTCTTAATTTTTCGTATGAACAAAATTTCCAAGTTTTTGTGTTTCATGTTATCTTAATGAAATTAAGTTATTTGTAAATTAGGAAATTAAAGTAGCGGGAATATCAACCTGATACAATTCTATATGAGGTTCTACTTTCATTATTAAAGACATCATAAGCTAAAATATACTTAAATGGAACTATCCTAATATTTATAAAGACGAAAAATTTGAAAAAAGTAACAAAAAGATAGCCACATTTTATGTTGATTCGTGAAATGGATTAAAAATGAAAAGTTATAAAAAAATTAGTGATGAAACCTTTCGACTTTTTTATGGAAAGTCAAGGGACTATATTGAATATATTAAAGTTTTGGAACTAGATTGAACATTTTAAGAATAGTTTAAGGACCATATTAAACGAATCAAAAGTTTAATAATGGCCTTGTGCACTGAGTTAAAGTCCATCTAAGAGGTATTCATTTATCATTCACTTTTGCTTTCTTTGAAACTCTATGTCCCTCCAATATTTCCCTATAGACTTTCCGAGGGTGGACTAAGCCCCTTGAGTCAACATGCTCATTTTTAGTCATAAGAATATTAGATTATTCACACAATTACAAAGAAAATAGAGAGTAAAAGCAATAAAGATAATTTGATCACTCTAAAACTAGAGTTACGTCTAGTTGATGATTCTACAATAATTAATACTTTGCATTTCTCTATTACATCCCTTAATTGCGAGAGAAATAGAATATATATATATATATATATATATATCTAATAATTATTTATGAGGCCATGCCCAAATTATTAATAAAATCTGAATTATAAAATTATAAAAACCTTTCAAGAGTACGAATGACACTTCAGTAATGAGCTGGAGAGCATGGTAACTTGAAGTGATCTGTACAGAGAATACTTGATCGATAGGGCCCAGTCAAACGTCTGTTTCCGGCCTTCTTGTTCACACACGAGTAATTGACTATGGACATGCTTGATTTTTGCCTTCATGCGGGGTCCTGTCCTCAATTCAAGTCACATATAATCAGTCCTAGTCTAGCCTTCCGGTCTATAGGCGATGTAGCTGGAATCTGGAGTTTCCCTACATGCCTTAATGGTCAAAATATTTCTTTTTATGACTAAGTTCTGTCATCAAGACACTAAAGTAATTCAAATTAACCAGCTGTCTAAGTCTGCCGACATCTTTAGGCAAAAGACCAATTTTCAAAAATATTTTTTTCTAGCAAGCAATGGAAATCCTTCAAGTTTCCCTGGTAAAGGTCAACTGCTCACGTTTTCCTGCAGAATATTCGTTAAGCAAACTGCAAGTTCTGTTTTAGAGGTCTCGGTCAACTCTAATGGCAGATTTCACATTTGATTCAGTCAAACAACGCGGAATAGACTTTATGGCAAGGTCCTTGGCGGTAGCTTGTATAACATTTTTAGTTACCCCAAGCACAGTTCTCCAAGGTAAACAGGAATTGAAGTGTGAAAGAACCCACAAAGATGTCAATGGGATTAAAAATAACGGAGGGGGTACTTCTATGCTATTCTTACTAAATTTAATGAAGACAAGTATGACAATATGTGAGAGAAATACGCAAACAACGGCCGTCAACAGATTTCAGGGGAACCAGGCTAAATGTAATGTACCTGCTTAAATTCGTAAATGAGGTTCAAGCAAATACACATGGAACTAAATTCACCATTGCCAACAACATCTAAGCTTGATCGGATGTCAATCCAGAGAGTACAAGTTTCAGAGAGAACAGTAACTTGCAAACTGCCAAAATAAAACAAAACAGAGGAAATTGAACAAGTTATGCATTTTCGGCCACCTTACGTATTTCTTATAAAAAGGGAGAATGAAAGCTTCTTCTTTATTCCAAGAATAGAAATCATGGAGTATCAGATTTCAGTCAGTATAAATAATTTGTACCTATATATATGCTGACATGAATTCAGGTGAATTAATACAAGTGCTGATTAAACGAGTTTTTCATTAAAATAGCAAAAATATAAACCAAAATAATTGAAGGGCTGCTAGAATATGACAAAAATGTAAAACCAATATGCGTACAAAATTCGCCCGTTTTAATACATACCATGAAAACGTCTCCATGGATTCACTTGGCTAACGGAATAGTTAAAAGACACGCTGCTGTTCTGAGAAGTCTAAGCCAATATAAGAATCTACATATAGAAATGAACTCCGACAAACCATGTGCAAGCCAAGCCAAGCTAACATTTAAAGCCATATAAACATTTCTCTCTCTCTCTCTCTCTCTCTCTCTCTCTCTCTCTCTCTCTCTCTCTCTCTCAAAATAGCTGGGAATCAAGAAAAGCCTCGAAAAATCCGTTAGTGGTTAACTAACCGGACAAGAACACTCAGAAGCAAAATTAACGACATTTCTTGAATTCTAGTGAAAACCGAGGTCTCTTTTCTAGAGAACTCCTACACTTTGTTAACGTCCATCTCTTCCTACTCCTATTTAAATGTTCCCTGAGGCACTCGAGTGATTCATAACAAAAAATTTATACACAAAATAAGAGCAAGCACAGTAGAACTGTTGGAAAGAGGAGAGAATGGCCACCGTAGCAGCTGAGACGATGCTTCGGTGTGTCGTAGAAGGAAGCTTGTCAGTGAACGATGTGGAGATTGAGCGGAGACCGTACCATCGCAATTGCGGGTGTGCACTTCACGAATTGAAAGGCGAACGGCCAACCGTATGCTCTCATCATAACAACGTGTCATTCCCTAAGAGAGAGTTATCCAGTAATTGCTCTTTTTCCACGGCAGCTTCCAAGTTCTCTTCTCATTCTTCCCTTTCCAACGGTTCTTACCATCAGTAGCAAGGACAGCACACGACAGTGGATTAGCTTCGTCCACTAAATGATAGGCATGCATTGGAGGCATTATACAGCTGGAATAGAACAGGAAGGTCAGAAACAGAGGATCTGTACATTCTTGTTTGGACCCTTAAAGTTCTCCTCAAGGCAACAAAACCTCAGAGTATTGAAAGCACCTGCTTCTTCTCTATCTCCCTCCTGTAAATTCAAGACTTTTACATGTATACACATTCTTCTCCCTTGTTTTCTTTCACCTGGGACAACGGAAGTTGAATTTATCAATTGAAAGAATCAAGTTAGTAGCCTTTCCCATACGGCTGAGTCTCATTCTCATAATTAGCAATTTTATTTCTCAACGACAACGAGCAATGATGCTTAACACAAGGGAAACTAGACAACAACTATCTTCTTGAATCTTGGGCACAACCCCGTCCAAACAATCTGAGTTAAAAGCAAGCCTAATGGAAGCACAACCAGGAACCACGCATTAAACTTCTTGTTTATCCGCTATTCTCATTTAGTCGCTTGCTTGAATATTTTTTTTGCGATTCCTTGAATTAATCCTTAGGATTCGAAATCCGGACCTACTTTTTTAAGTTTACCACAGAAAGTATAAGTTCAATTTTGAGTTCCTAGGGAGCAAGAGCTTGAGCTTCGCTTGTTTTGGCATTCCATGCTAGCAAAGGGAAATTGGGTTAACAAGGAGAAGCTGCATCCAATGACCAGTATTCTTTTTTTCTTTTTTCTTTTTCTATTGTCAATCTCCATCCGCAAACTGAGTATTTCTTAGTTTTTAGTAGTAAGGCTCTGTTTTGTCCTCACCGTTGTGCCGGCATTTAGTACGAGGTTTATTTCACATTTGACAGAGTAATCCTATTAATCATCTTTACTTCCTCGTTAATCAAACTACCCATTTTCCTTGAGACCTCCCGCACACGGAATATGAAAGATTATAAAGAGAGGGACGATTCTATCAAAGAGGGGCAAAAACTACGTGTAGCAAAGTTTCTGCAAACGTTGGAAGGTTCAAACGCGGTTCACAAAAAGAGAAAGTGACCGGTAAATTACTTATCCAGCGGTAACCAATTCCTATATTCCATTGTTAACATTAGTCTTATTGCTTACAAATTACCCAAGTTTCAATAAATTACCAACTTTGGAAACAGTAGCTTACCTAAGTGGTAAAGATTTACGCGAGCCCTTGCCCCGATCCGGCGAGGGTTGGCAGCCCTCGCCTGGCCGGGCCAAGGGTCGCAAGCCCTCGCCACAAATCTAGGGAGGGTCGCGGCCCTCGCCCAGATCCGGCGAGGGCTCGCTAGCCTTGGCTAGGGGCCGGCAACCCCAGCCAACCCTCCCCCCGCCGTCGCCGGCAACTGAGGACTAATCCCTCAGCTGCCTCCCCCTCTTTCCTTTTTTTTAAATTTTTTTTAAAATTTTAAAATTTTTAATTATTAATTTTGTAATATTTCAACTAAATTTAATTTTAAAATTATTATTTTTAAATATTTTAACTAAATTTAATTTAATTTTAATTTAATTAATTTTTTAATTTTTTTTTTACCACGTCAGCCCAAAACGACGCCGTTTTGGCCACGTCAGCGTGAAAAACAATGTCGTTTTGGGCGCGCTTCGCCGGAAAAACGCCACGTTGGCGTTTTGACCGAATTTGGACTGGAGTGGCACTCAAGTGATCCGTTTTTCTTCGAATGTAGCACTTAAGTGTACCTTTCGTAAGTTATGGCACTTAAGTGTCCCTTTGACTAAAGTTATGGCACTTGAAGCGTTTTTTTGCCCATCTTTTTACTGATTATGTTACCATCTAGTTTTAGTGGCCGTGTGTGAATTCTTTCAAGGCAAGGGGCGGCCTAATTCGACATTGTTGTTTACTTTGATCCAGTGGAAGTGGTTTTCATTCGTATCACAGATCTTGGTTCGGCTTTATGGCATTTCCACTAAAAAAAAAAAAAAAAATCCAATCCCGCAAATTAACTCTTATCACAGTTACTTACCGACACTTGATCACTTTTGAATGAACTTACCAATTTTTCTTGAAGTTACCAACGTCCTCTGAGTTACCTGCCAATTTTCTTTTTCCAACCAACATTTGTTTGATTGATTTTGATTTTACCAACTCTTGTCGATGTTACCCACTCTTATATGAAACTAACAAGATGCCTATGCGTAACAGGTCTAAGACTATATTCTTTTATTATTCTAAATGTTAATGTCGAAAATGAATTTTTGCAAAAGAAAAAAGTAATATGTAGAAAATTATAACAAAATAAATGTTCACATCAATCAAATTCTTAGGGAGCTAACGGGAAGCTTCATTTAAAGTGGATATGAATCCATCATCAAACTATGTCATCAGAATAATTAAAAAAAAAAAAACATAAGACAAAAACTTGCAATACCTATTAAATTATGACATAAGTACATGCAACTTTTGGAGAACAAAAATAAATATAAGTCAATACTCTCTCATCTGTTTGATAACCATTTAATATTTATTTATTTTTTGTTTTGGTGCTCATCAGTCATCATACCTGATAATGTATCACAAAGAGAGTTATTAGACATCTTGTGGAAATGTGCAAGTATTCAACTAGCGATCTTAAAGAAATTTGCAATATATTTTTTTCTCAAGACGATATATCTAGATTTCCCTTGATTTATTGTCAAGATATTAATATCCACTTCTTCCTTCCTTTTTTTGTGTAAATTTCGTTGCAAACAGTTGGCTGTTAGAACATCGACATCAATTGATGTTTAACATTAAATATTGTTTCCAACTTTATAAAAGTTAGTTTGGCTGTATCATGATAATCCATTAAATGAAAATATTATATTCTACTTAGGTCCAACATATCTCACATCTGGCATCAATATTAACAAGGAAAATCAACTGATGCTGGTTAAATAAATTAGAAAAATACTGGTCTGGCGATTTGGTCTAAATTTCACAAGCTCTAAGTTGTTTATGGAACAAGGAACAATTCTTGAAAGGCATAACAAAGAACGAGGAACGATCGTCAGAAAAGACAAGAATTTAACCTTGAATCCTACAAATACATATAAACAATCACCAGTTTCACCCAAAACAAATTGCAAAGATTTGCTCCGCTAACGAACTGGCCTAGAAAAAGACACATTATTGGAGAATACATGCTAAGCGTTATTACTCCTTGAAGCTCACTTCACGGCATTCCTCGGGAAGAACAAATTTAGTTAACTAACGGCCCAAAAAGCTCTTTGGAACAGCTTCAACATTCTCTTGAAATCAACCAAGACCAATGTCACTCTCTAGGGAACTCCTATGTCCCACTAGCATACGCCAGTCCCATATTCTACATAAATTAAAATGTTTGGTTCAACTTAGGTCCAATTCCTTTAATACTAGACATGACTATTACCAAGGAAAATCATCGAGAT
The DNA here is from genome assembly GCA_019915185.1 of Eucalyptus camaldulensis. Lineage (NCBI taxonomy): Eukaryota > Viridiplantae > Streptophyta > Magnoliopsida > Myrtales > Myrtaceae > Eucalyptus > Eucalyptus camaldulensis. The sequence goes on from JAHSVA010000008.1 coordinate 3,373,075, forward strand.
TCTATAAAAGTGTGTAATCGCCATAAAAGAATTACAAGAACAAAGATGCAATCGCACAGCATGGTTGCTCCACTTACTGTGAAAATTTGTGTGGCAATGAAATCCTTACCATCCGGCAAGAAGAGTTCACACATTGCATCAGCTAGTCATTCATCACAACCAAGTAATACAGAGGATGAATGAGCATATCTACATAAAAATATTAAGGACTTTTTTTTAACTTATATCTTTGAGAACAATATATTAGCAGTCCTCCTCCCAATGCATTCAATTATAATCTCTCTTCTCATCGCAACATTCGTATTCACATTGATAACAGAATGAAGGAAACTCTGTAGAAAGTGATGGAAGACAAGCAGTACAAACTCTAGAAAATGGAAGGTTATTAGCATCCATCGTCCAGTCTTCCATCTTGCTAGAACAGAGAACAGGTATTTTGAGATGACCTAATTCATAAAATTTTCTTCCTGTCAAAAGAAAACATCAAAGGCTAGATCCTCTTGTTCATACCAAACATTGTCCTTCAAGCATAACAAACATTTGTTAAGATCCAATGCTTGATGAATTAGAATACCCACTTCGGAAAAATCTATGCTGGCTATGACCTTAACCACAATATAGAAATTTCAAAACCCAAAGCCAAGCCAAGCCAAGCCAAGCCAAGCCAAGCCAAGAGATCTCTCTCTTTGTAAGGAATAACAGCATCCCTAGGGAATTGCGAACTAGTTAACTAACTTGACAAGAACACCACATAAAAAGAATATTGGCAATTCTAAAATCACAAAGCTCCCTCTCGAGAACATCCATTTCCTCTAAGGTATGCTATTTCCAAATAACTGAATGGCTGCTAGAAAATGACAAACATATAAACCCAATATGCATACAAAACTCGGCCACTGCAATACATCCCATAACAATGTTAAAATGGATTCGCTTGGCTAGCGGAACAATTAAAGGAGACGCTGCACTTTGGAGAAGTCTAAGCCAGTTCCAGAATCTACATATTGAAAATGAAGCACCAAAGCCCCGTGCCAGCCAAGCCAAGCTGACATTTGAAGCCATTTCTCATAGTTAGGAATCAAGAAAACCCTTGGACAACCCATTCTCAGTTAACTGCTAGCCAGACAAGAATACTCGATGCAAAATTAACTGACATTTCTTGAGCTCCACCAAAAACCGAGGTCCCTTTTCTAGAGAACTCCCACAGTTTGTTATCGTCCATCTCTTTCTACACCTATTTATATGTTCCCTAAGGCACTCAACTGATTCACAACAAAAAACCTCAAACACAAAATAGTCTTGAAATCAAATTGCCAATCCATAAGAGGAACCGCGGTGGAACTTTAGAAGGAAGAAAGGAAAGAGAATGGCCACCATAGCAGCTGAGATGATGCTTCGGTATGTCATAGATGGAAGCTTGTCAATGAATGATGTGGAGATTGAGCGGAGGCCATACCATCGCAATTGTGGGTGTGCACTTCACAAGTTAAAAGACGACCACCCAACTGCTTGCTCTCATCATAAGAACATGTCATTCCCCAAAAGAGAGTCATCTGGCAATTGCTCTTTGTCCATGGCAGCTTCCAAGTTCTCTTCTCCTTCTTCCCTGTTGAACGGTTCTTCCATCAGTAGCAAGGAGAGCACATGACAGTGAATTAGCTTTGTCAACCAGACACTAGGCATGCAGTGGTGGCATTTTACGGCTGGACTAGAACAGGAAGGTCATAAACAGAGGAGCTGTACATTCTTGTTTTGACCATTAGAGTGCTCCTCGAGGCAACAAAACCTCAGACGATCGATCCGGCTTCTTCTCCATCTTCCTCCTATAAATTGAAGACTTTTATATGTACGCACATTCTTCTCGTTTTCCTTCATATGGACAATGGAAGTCCAATATATCAATTGAAAAGATCCAGTTGCCCTTCCCACTTAGTTGAGTTTCAGTCCCATAACTCGCATTTTATTTCTCAGCGACAGTGAGCAAGGGTGCTTAACACAAGCTTACTAGATGATCAACCAGAAACCATGCATCAAACATTTTGTTTATGTGCTATTGTCTTTTAGCTGCTTGATTGAATATTCGCTTTGCTATTCCTAAAACTTATCCTGAGGGTCCGTAACCCTGTTTCAATTTTTTAAGCTAAGCAATTGGAAGTTTAAGCTAAATGTTTGAGTTCCTAGGAAGAAAGAGCCAGAGCTTCGCTTGTATTGGTATTCCATAGGGGAACTGGGTTAACAAGGGGAAGCTGCATCCAATGACTAGTATTCTTTTTTTTTTCTCTCACTCTCTATCCTCAAACAATGTCGTTTATGGAAGGTTGGTGCAATTGGCTCGTAGGAAGAGCATCAGGATGTTCGTATTAGAAATCTAGGGATTTGATGATTATAATCTTTACAAATCACATGCAAACTGGTTGAGAGCATGAGGACCTTATGCGACTCTCCTAATAATGGCCATGGTGGGTCAAAACCATTTATATGCTGAAGTCATCTGCACGTGCTGCTCGAGGGACTGTATGCTTGAGCTAAATTGGGCATGGTACAATCAATTATGAGGATGCTATTCGCCACTTTATTCTTGGGAAAGATTTATCGAGATAAGGCAAGCCTGGTGTTTAGGCTCATCATGTGCTGCACAGGCTTGTCCTCAGTCAGAAAACTTTATGGCCCCTGACAATTATGTGACTTGTAATAGGATTTTAAATTGCTAAGTGAAGTTCTAAAATTGGAACTTTAAACCTTTTGTTATTTAAAGAATTAGAAAATAATAAGGTATCTTCAACTTAAGATGCTTGTTGAAGACATGAAAATCATTTGTTCCAGTCCAAACTCGCCAATATGATGCCATAAAATCAGATGAAAAGTAGCTGATGTAAATTAAATTTTAATGACTGGCATAGAACAAGAAACAGTTGAACCAAAGCAAAGGAAGCATATACACATAGACAAAACAGAACCAGTTGTGTATATAAGGACATTTCTAGCGATTCACTTGCCTAACGGATTCCTTAGAAAAGTCCTTCGGAGAAATCTACGCCAATCTTTGAAATATATGCCACAATGCATGCTGACTCTTTAACCCATTTTACCTAGGACTCTCTCTCTCTCTCTCTCTCGCCCCCACTCTCTCCCCATAGCTAGCAATAGGAAAACTCTTGAAAAAACTGTTATAAGTGAGTTTCAAAAAAGTGATGGCCCTGGCTACAATGTCTCACTTTCTCTGTATACAATGTCTACAATTTAACATGTAAATGAATTCATCACAAGGATCAATACACTGCAACTAGGATGATCAGACAGCCGATCGCATTACTGACTCTTAAATCTTTGGAAAAGAGGTAACCTTAGTTTTGCTTTGGTCGACAAAATACAAGTGAATGAATTTTCACTACAATTAGGTTCCAAGGAGCTCATACTCAGATCTATGATGCTCATAGAAACTCCCACATGTTTTCTCCACGAGAGAGATTGCTTGACCATCCCATTACTTACCAAGTGAAAGCTGGAGAACAAAGTATAAGTCGCTGTGTTCCAGGATTCTAACAACTGCACAGAGTTTATTCCAATGATGAATATAAAAAAAATTGAAATTGTTAAATTCAACTTAGGTCCAACATGTCTCATATTGGACATGAATATTACCAAGGAAAATCATCGAGTGTCAGTGACTCAAATTAAAAAAAAAAAAAAAAATACTCTACTGGTATTTGGCCTATGTTTTCCAAGCACAGTATTGTTCATGGAACAAGAAACAATCCTTAGAACCGAGAACCAAAGAAAGCAGAAAATTCGTCAGAAAGGACGAAATAAAATCCTACTATACATATTTACCAAAAGAAAAAAATCCTACTATACATATAGACAACCACCAGTTTCATACAAAACAAGAGTTTAAAGATTCAATTTAACCAACTAGCCTGGAAAGAGACATATTATTGGAAAAATATTGCTAGGTGCTATCACCTCCTTGGAGTTCACTTTTTAGTGCCCTAAACTAGCCAACCTGACCCGAGCCTACTGTTCTCTCTCTCATGCAACTAGGAATAACGGCATTCCTCGGGAAGAACAATTTTAGTTAACTAACGGCCCAAAAAGCTCTTTGGAACAGCTTTGGCATTCTCTTGAAATCAACCAAGACCAATATCTCTCTCCAGGAAACTCCTATGACCAACTAGCATACGCTAATTCCAAATTCTATATAAATGCTTCCCAGGACTCGAGAAAAATTCACAAATTACCATCTGCATTCTCAAACAAACCGACACATAAAACCAAACAAGAAGATCTAGAAGAACCTGCTGAGAGAGAAGCGAATGGCCACCATAGCAGCTGAAATGATGCTTCGGTGTGTCTTTGATGCAAGTTTGTTAGTAAATGATGTGGAGATTGAGCAGAGGCAATACCACCGCAATTGAAAGATTAAAAAAATTAAGAAACGAGATTCTTTTTTGCACTCGCATTCCACAGGTGCAACCTAAGGACACTGATGAAACAGGACAACCACAATCTCTTGGACACAATTCCTCACCCAGTCAACCAAAAATGAAATACTTATTAAGTAATGCGATGAATACAGTTTCTGCCTTTGTACTGCTAAATGGATGAGATGAATGAATGCAGTTTCTGCCTTTGTACTGCTAAATGGATGGGATGACTATAAGTTTACAAAAGCAAAATAAAAGCTTACTCCATCGTTCAAACATCAGATGAATTACGAATTTACTCGATTATTATATAGAAGAATTACGCGATGGTGAACAGGGTGCAGTCTAAAATTCTCGTCGTGATTTAAATCAGCCAGAACTGTTCCAAGATGTCAACAGTATAAAATAACAGATATTAGCCATTCATGGACAAATTAGACGATTCAGTGAATTCTTGGGTTAGTAGAAACTAGGGTCCAATCATACTTCAGGAGCAGTGAACAAAATCCTTCCGCGGTTCGGGTTGAAGGAGCTTATATTTCAGATTAGAGATGGTCAAGGAACCTGCCACAACGTTCTCCTTGAAAAGAGATCAGCGACCAATGACCATCTTAGTTCTTGAAAAATTGATTAAAATCTTGTACAAGAAACTAAGTGAAATGACAAAGGTTTTATTTAACCTAAGTTGGTCACCTCTCCAGGCAATTCAGACTATTTTTTGCATGCAAAAACGAGAACAAGAAACAACTTTTGCGCAATCGAAGTAAATGGACCAGAATTTCCAGAAAAGACAGAAGTTAACATAGAATAGAATATATATAATTTAAGCATTCACTACGCCAACGAATTAGAAAGAGACATATCATTGAACAAATCAATGCTGGCTGCCAACAGCTTCTTGAATTTGACTTCTAGTACTCTAAGCCTGCCAGGCCGAGCTGAGCTACTTCTCACCCCTCTCTCTCTCTCTCTCTCTCTCTCTCTCTCTCTCCTTCCCGACAATTAGGCCAGATCCCTCGGGAAGCACAATTTTAGTTATTAAACCAACACCCCGAAAACATCCTAGGAACACTGTGAACCTTGCCTTGAAATCAACCAATACCTGGGTTGCCCTCTAGAGATCTCTTGACACCCACAACCAGACACCAGTCCTTAATTCTATATAAGTTCTTCCAAAAGATTACAAATGATTCACAGCATCATCACAGAAACATTCTCAAACACCCCAACAGAACCAAACAAGATATTTAGAAGAATTACTGAAAGAGAAGAGAATGGCCACCATAGCAGCTGAATTGATGCTTCATGGTGCCTTTCATGGATGCTTGTTGATACATGATGTGGAGATCCAGAGGAGGCCATACCATCGCAATTGCGGATGTGCGCTGCACAAGTTGAAAGGAGTTCACTCCACGACTTGCTCCCTTCATAACAACATATCATTCCCCAGGAAGGAGTTACCAGCTAATTGCTCTTTGTCCACGACAGCCGCCAAGTTCTCTTCTCAATTATGCATTTGCAGTGGTCCTGTCAGTAGCAAGGATAGCACGTGACAGTGGATTAGCATTATCAAGTAAAAGATAGGTAGAGATTGGAGGCATTGTATAGGAAGACTGATAAGAGGTTAGAAACAGGGAAGCCATTCATTTTGTGCTTTCTGATTTCTAGTCCTTACTCCTCAAGGAACATAATCTCCAGAGGATAAATACCACAAGCTTCTTTGCTAGCTTCTTCCTGTAAATTCAGACGAGTTTTGATGTAAACGTACTATTCTCCTTGTCTTAGCCATTGGGGATTTTTTTGCTGGTTGTAATTTTCTTTCCTCTGTCTTTCTTTAAAGACTTGTAAATTGTGACTAGGAAATCTCAAGAGTGTTGGAGAAAGTTAAAATGTACCTATTCGACATATATACTGAACCATCAGTGGACTTCCTGTTGGCTGTCTCGTCTTGAATAATGGCAATACAAGAATCTCATAATATTGAATTAAGTCAGTTTCTCAATGATGGTCAGAAAGGGTTGCAGTGGTTAAACCAGACACAATCCTAACCAAACTAAGAACGTGTCCTTGAAATTTATCATAACATTTTAAGGCCTTTTTTCCAAATTTCTTCTGTAACTAATAATGATTTCCCTGCATTATCATATATCAGTGATATTGTCATTGCGTGTTAAGTTATTTCCTAAAGGGAGTACAAAAAGGGATTTGTTATCTGGTTTGCTGATTATAAGAAGAAGGTCATACAACAAAGAAAAAAAGGATTATGAGAAGGCAGATATGCTTTGTATGGCTAGGGGCCACATTAGGACTAGAGAGGGGTAGATATCTACTATTGAGAAAACCCAGTTTATTCAACCTAAGAGAACACATAAAGAGATGTTACGTTTTTTTCTTATGAGGTCAGATGTCAGGGCTTTTTGCTGCACCCGACTAATCCTATCACTTCACGGCAGTCTCCCCCTATCTAAGATGACAAGCTAATTACAAGAGGAGCAGCCCTTGCCCCTTGGGGGTGGCCAAATAAAGTCAATACTGAAGGCACAACAAATTCAAAAGCCATATAAACTATTGGCAAAAGAGAATGTCCCAAAAGCATGTCATAATGCTTGATGTGGAAGAAGGGGCACATGTCTAACTATTTCAGTACTCTTCAATTCAACTAAATGTTCTTTTAACATGAGATATCGATCAGTTAATGAGTTCCCTCGATAGCAATTCCCAATAGTTAGTAGCACAAATCCAAGTATAATACATGATAAATGGGGAAAATTATCCTTTCTAGTGGTTAAAGAAGTGTATATTTCAGGGTTGTTACAATTATAGAACTTGCCCTGCGTTTCCGCCAAAGGAGAGATCGGTGACCATTTAATTTCTTAATAGAGCCTCAATTTAGAAAAAATGTCATTGAGGAAAACAACCACAATGCCGCAGGATTTTACAAGCCATAGGAAATTGGTTCCAAAATAAATGACTAAATAATTGAAGATTCTAACCAGATTCCATCTTTTCTGATAGAAGGACATGAAAAGTTGCTGAGGAAATTCATCTAGTGAGGGGTGGTTAGACAAGACAATACTCTATTGGCGTTCTTGCTGATATTTACAAGGTATTATTCTTAGAACAAGAGAAATAGTATACAAAGGTGGTTTACAAAGGAAATTAAATGTCCGAAATACAGGCAAGCTGTCAGCACTGAATCCTATATGTTCATACAAAAGACATCAGTTTTACCATAACGAACATTTGTAAGCATTCACTTTCCTAATAAATTGGTCCAGAAAAAGACACCCCTTGTGTCAAATCCTGCTTGTAGCAATTAATTCTTGGATTTCACTCCCAAAGTCTTTCTGTTTATTTGTGAATTTAAAGAAACAAATCAGGCACTCATTTCTTAATAATCATCACATAAATCAACCAGACAAGAAACTAAGAAAGAAAACAGAAGAAGAAAGAAAAAGACACCGTCTCTGAATTTCTTGACATATAGAAGCTAATTCAGAACAATAGAACTTCATCAGAATTTATTTTGTTAAGTAGTTCCCAGGCATGGACTGCCACTTGAATTTGTCATGAGGTCAAATTACATTGTGATTACTACCATGGGACAGTATGGTGCACATAAAAAGTGTATAGAAGTGGAACTACTGCTGTTCAAAGATATCAAACACTTAAGATCCTATGCTTTGATTTACTTTATTGCCAATTATTTCTTATTTTCTTTTTAGAAAAAAAGAATTAGCCCTTTCACTAAACTTCTGAAAGAGACAGCAACGCATATGCTTCGAGCTGTTGAAGCAAGTATTAGGCACAGAAGAGGTTTAGCATCCATCGCCTAGAGTTGCATAGTTCCTAGAACAAGGAACCGTTGTTTCTGAATAACCTAATTCCCAAAATTTTCCATCCCGATCAAATGGCTAGATCCTCTTTTTCCTGCCAAACAATGTCCTTGAAGCATTAACAAACATCCGTTAAGGTCCAATACTTAACGAATTAGAATACCCACTTCGGAAAAATCTATGCTGGCTTTGACCTTATTAGAAATTTTAAAGCCCAAAGCCGAGCGGAGCCGAGCCAGGAAATCTCTCTCCCTCTGACCTTAACTACGAAACACAGCAACCCTAGGAAATGGCATAACTAATTTGACCAGAACACCACGTAACAAGAATCTTGGCAATACTAAAATCACAAAGCTCTCTCTCGCAAACATCGATCCTCTCCAACGCATTTCCAGCTCTATACAAATGCTCTCCCTGAGTATACAATGCTTTCAAAACTTCAAAGATACTACAACGTTAGTCAAACACGAACGCGCACTAAGCTAAGAAGAAAGGGAGATCGAGAAGATAATGGCCACCTTAGTTGTTGAGACGATGCTCGTGGTGTGCTTGAAGGAAGTTTATCACTGAATGACATGGAGATCAAGCACCAGCCATACCACGGCACTCGTGGCTGTGCACTGCACAAGTCGAAAAGTACTTGGCCAAGTGCTCGCAGAACAATTTTCAGAAAAGAAAGAAATCAATAAAAAAAAATCCTACATATACATACAGACAATCACCGATTTCACACAAAACAATAGTATAAAGATTCCCTCTAACGAACTAACAAGAGACAAATATTGGAGAAATACATGCTAGTCTCTATTACGCCCTTGAAGTTCACTTCTTAGTTCCCTAAGCCAGCCAAACTTCCCCAAGCCAACTGTTCTCTCTCTCGGGAAGAACGATTTTAGTTAGCGAACGGCCCAAAATGCTCTTTGGAACAGCTTCAACTTTCTCTTGAAATCAACCAAGACCGATAACACTCTCTAGGGAACTCCTGTGACCCACTAGCATACACTCATTCCAAATTCGATATAAATGATTCAGAGGGCTTTAGAATCATTCAGAAATTACTATCTATATTCTCAAACAAACCAACACAAACAAAATTCAACAAGAAGATCTAGAGAACCGCTGAGAGAGAAGTGAATGGCCACCATAGCAACTGAAATGATGCTTAGGTGTGTCTTTGATGGAAGCTTGTTAGTAGATGATGTGGAGATTGAGCGTAGGCCATACCACCGCAACTGTGGTTGTGCGCTGCACAAGTTGAAAGGAAGTCATTTGACTGCTTGCTCCCATCATAACAACATATCATTCCCCTGGAAGAATTTATCAACCAACTGCTGTTTGTCCACAGCAGTTTCCAGGTTATCTTCTCGGTCTTGTGCTGTCAGTGGTTCTTCTGTCAGCAGCAAGGACAGCAAATGACAAAGAGAAAAGCATTTTCAAGTAGATGAAAGGTATACAATGGAGGGTTTGGATAGGAATGAAGAAAAAGGTTAGAAACAGGGAAGCTAATTTTTTACTTTTATGTTCTTTCTTATTTCTTGTCTTGAGGTGCTACTTGAGCTACAAAATCTCCAGAGGATAAACAGCACAAGCTTCTTTGCTAGATTCCTTCTGTAAATTCTGCCGAGTTCTATTGCACACGAATTCTTCTCCTTATATAGTTACATGGCATAAGTATAAAATGCATCCACTTGACATAAGCGACACAAATATTAGCAAGTAAACTTCCTTGCCAGTTTGCGGCAACAATGACCGTGGGTTACTGTACTCAATAGATAGTTGGATCTCGTATGAACAAATTCTTTTATGGAAGGTGACCTTAAAAATATGGTAACAACTAAGAGCTGTTTCTTCACAAATCATCATGGTGATAGCTATTTGGTTAGTGAATTCAAAAAGGAAATAGACAAATAAAGATAACACCACGGAGGTTCGTTTAAATAACTTCCCCTTTTCTCACTAATATTTCCATATTGTCATGGTTCGCAAATAAACATTTCCCAGGAAGCCTTTCCACATCTCTTTATTCCATATAAATTGCATTATGATATATCATCCTTTTTGTTATTACTTAAGGTACGTCCTAAAAGGGATTTTTTTTTTCCTCGGTTTGCTCATTATGAGAAGATAGTCATGTAACTAAGAAAAAGCAAGAGGAGAGAGGGGTTAGATAAAAACGATTGAGAAAACACAATATATTCAATTTAAGAAAACTCATAAACAGGTCATTACGTTTTTGTCTTATGAGATTGGATGTCCAGGCCTCTGAGGGCACCCGACTATTCCTGTCACTTCATGGCAGTGTCTCCCTGTCCATGGTAACAAGCTGATTACAAAGGGAGCAGCCCTTGCCCCTTGCGTTGGCCAAATAAAGTCACTAGCGAAGGTACAATAAAAATTCAAAATCCATATAAACTTTGACAAAAGAAAATGTTCCAAAAGCATCTAACTACCTTAGCGCGCTTCAGATCGGCCAAAATTTCTCTTGATATGAGATAATCAGTCAATTAGTTCCCTAGGCGGCAATTCCCAACGGTTAGTAGCTCGTGTCCCATCTGTATTTGATCAGAAACGGAGAAAATTATCCTTTTCTTGTGGTTAAAGAAGTGTATGTTTCAGGGTGTGTTACACTTCTAGGACTTGCCATGTATCTCTCCCAAAGGAGAGATGAATGACAATTTTTTCTCTTAGTAAGGCATCAAAATAGAGAAGTCATTGAGAAAACAACCACAATACAGAAGGATCTAAAAGCTAAGAAAATTGGTTCCAAGATGAACAATATATAATTGAAGAAGCAAAATTTTCTATTCTGACCAAATTTTATCCTCTCTGATAAGGGAGATGAAAAGTTGCTGAGGAAAATAATTTCATGAGACGCGGATCAACAAGAGAATACTCTGGTGGCGTTTATGTTGATATTAACAAGGTATTGTTCTCAGATGAAGAGAATAAGCATCCAAAGGTGGTCTGCAAAGGAAGTTAAACGTAACAAATGCAGACAAAGAGTCAGCATAGAGCCCTAGATGTTCGGACAAAAGACCATTAGTCTGACCATAACGAACGTTTGTAAGCATTCACTGCGCTAACAAATTGGTCAAAGAAAAAGACATCCCTCTGGACAGATCTTTCTCGTAGCAAATAATTCTTGGATTTTGTTTTTACCGGTCGAGGGCAAACAAGCCAAGCTGAGAAAAGATTTCGCCCTTACAAGTGTTTCGGTTTATTCGGAGCCAGTTTCACCCTCCAATGTCAGCTCATGGCTAGCCAAGCGAAGCTGCACAGGTTTCTCAAACTCCGAACTTACCCCCACCAAAAGGCAAAGGACAACTAGGAATCAAGACATCACTGCAATTTCAGCTAATTGACTGGCCAAGAACACAAGAGAGAATAGTCTATGAATCCTCAGAAATTCCACCAGCATCATTTTCTTTCTCTCGGGAACTCCTAATCCTAACGACCAAAATCAATACTACATTTATCAGGATGCATCCAAAACCATGCAAAATATTCGAGAATTCAAAGAATTAAATCAGGCATAATGAAAAGATTCGCAGTTAGGACAAGTTTTTACTCTTCTCTAACTACATTCGGAGGACGCGAGATGAAAAGGACACCGTCTCTGGATTTCAAGACATGGAAGCCAATTCAATCAACAGATTCATTCCAATCTACTTTCTAAAGTAGTTCCAGGCCATGCACTGCCACTTGAATTTGTCATGATGACAAACTAGAGTGCGTTTACTATTGTAGGACAGAATGGTGCACACAAAGTATATAATACTGAAACTACTGTTGCTCAAAAATATTATACACTTAGGATCCCATGCTTTAATACACATTATTGGAGAGAAGGACACCTAGAGTTTCAAAACTTGGCATAGGGGATAAAGTGCCAAAAGTTAGAAAATTGATACTTAAGTACCAAAATCGAAGTAAAATGGATTAATTAAGCACCAACGGTGAGAAAATCTAGCCAAAATGCTGACGTTGCAATTTTCCGCCAAGGCAAGTTTAAAACAATGTTGTTTTACATGCTAATGTGACTAGACAAATGCAAAAACGATGTTTTATTGCTAACATGGATAAATAATTAATATAAAAATTAATTAAGTTAAAAGTTAAAACCAAATTAAAAAAAAAAAAATAGAAGATGAGCAGTGGCTGAGGGCTCAGCTCTCGCCGCCGATCGGCCAAGGTCGTCAAGAAGGGTCCACGATGGAGGGCAGGCCAGGGCCTAGCGACCAGGCCAATTGACGGCGAGGGCCTACAAGCCCTCGCCTAGATCTAGGGCGAGGATTGTAGCCCTCCCAAAATCTGGCAAGGGTTGCCGGTCTTCGCCTAGCTGAGACAAGGGCCACCACCCACTAGGGGCCAAGGCCCGGCAACCGGCGACGACGGGGAGGCAACAGCGACAAGGGCTGACCCCTTAGCCGCCTCCAATTGTTCATCTTCTTCCATCATCATCATCATCATCATCATCATCATCATCATCATCGAGTTGTTCTTTTGCCCACATTATTGCCAATTATTTCTTATTTTCATTTTAGCAACAAGAATTACCCTTCACCATGCTCTTGTAACAGACAGCAGCGCCTATACTGCAGTTGTTAAAGCAATATTATGTATGTGGGATTTGAAGCTCACGGAATAACAACTTACTTTAGGATCATTTATGACATCATTTTCGTTCCTATCAAGTTAATCAAGTTTGCCAGTCAAAGCATGATCATGATAACTTCCTCAATAGGGAAACATTTTTAGGACTTGCTTAGCATCACATCTATAAGCCGGCTCGTTTTATTTAATAACAGTGTGTAATCTCAAGAAATCAATTACATGAACCTAGATGCAATCACACAGCACGGTTGCTCCCGTGCAGGCACTTTCTGCACAAATTTGTGTGGCAGTGAAAACCGTCAAATTTTGCAGGAAGAATTCACACATTGCATCAGCTAGCCTTTCATCGAAACCAAGTACAATAGAGGATGCATGACCAAAAAATTCCATTACGGTGAAAAGTAATATACACTAAACAGTAGAGGACACTTTTTTTTCCCCTCATATCTTTGAGAAAAATGTATTAGCAGCTCTCCACCCAATGCCATTTGACTAGCATCTCTCTTCAACACTAATAATATTCACATTGATAACCGAGTTACGAAACTCTGTAAAATGGAAGCGGTTTAGTATTCATCGCCCAAACTTCCATCTTTCCTAGAACAAGGAACTGTTGTTTAGAAATAACGTAACTCGTGAATTTTTCTTCCTTGTCAAACGAAAACATCAAAGGCTGGATCCTCTAGTAATTCCAAACATTGTCATTCAAGCATAAACAAACATTTCTTAAGATCCAACACTAACAAATTAGAATACCCACTTCGGAAAAATCTATGCTGGCTATGACCTTAAAAGCTAATGGAAATTTCAAAGCCCAAACACAAGCCAAGCCAAGCCAAGCCAAGCCAAGAAGTCCTCTCCCTCCCTCTCTCTCTCTCTCTCTCTCTCTCTCTCTCTGTGCGCGTGAGGAATCACACATCCCTAGGACATTGCGTACTTGTTAACTAACTTAACAAAAATACCACATGACAAGAATCTTGGCAATTCTAAAATCACAAAGCTCTCTCTTTAGAACATCAATCCTCTCTAACGTATGTGATTTCCAGCTTTATATAAATGCTCGCAGAGTACACAAGACTTTCAAAACTTTGAAGATACTACAACTTTAGTCAAAGACGGCACACAATAAACTAAGAAGGAAGACCGAGAAGATAATGGCCACCTTAGCTGTTGAGATGATGCTTCATTGTGTGCTTGAAGGAAGCTTATCGCTGAATGACATGGAGATTGAGCGCTGGCCATACCACCGCAATTGCAGCTGTCCACTGCACAAGTTAAAAGGCACTTGCCCAAGTGCTTGTGACAGACATAGAAATGTTTCACACCCCAGAAAAGATTCCTGGAAGGATTGTTGTCTATCAGTGATAGTTTCCACTTGCTCTTCTTAGTCTTTCCCATTAGTTAGCAGCTTTTTAGTTAGCATCAGAGACACCTATGAAGCAGCTTTAGCAGAACGATGACGCGTCCATAGTGGAGGGAAATTTGTGTTGAACAAAGAAGAGGAAAGGTTAGGAATGAAGAGGAACTTTTTTTCTTTTTGTTCTTTTTATCCTTTTTTTCCCCTTTCATAGCCTTGATGGTTCCTCGAGGACAAACAGTCCTTTAGAGAATAAGTAACATTAGTTCAAACTTTGTAAAAACAGAGTGTATACTGTAGATATCATATGGAAGCATCTTCTTTGCTCCTCCTTTTTTTCTTCAAATTTAAGACTAAAATGAAAAAAACAAAAAAGAATATAACTACAAAGATATGCTCAGTTCAATGCTCCTTTATACTTCAAAGTCTATGGAATTATTTGTTAAAATATCATTCCACGTCACTTGACAACGAGTCTTAAATGCTCTTCATATTTATGTAGTCTCTCTCCACCGATTAACTTAAACTTTTGCATTAAAATTTTAACATGATATCAAAGCCAATGCTATCCCTTACAATCATCCCACATCGCTTGACAATAAGTCTTAAATGCTCTTTATATTCATGGAGTCTCTTTTCATGGTTCAGCTTAAGCTTTTGGTTGGACTTTCTAACATTATTAAACTCTTTGGTTTGTCTAATTCATCTTGTCACTTGGTTATTTCCTAAGATGATCTGAGAACGAGTTAAAGGTAGTATTCATCTTCTTTCTTAGACCATTATATTCCTCATAAATGCTTCCTTTAGTAAGTTTAGGTTTAACCTCATGTACACAGCCTTGACAGTTTTTTTTTTTTTTTGTAAAAAACAATTAAGGACTTTGGGAGATTTTACCCTCCACCAGCTTAGCATCGGCATGGATGAACA
The DNA here is from genome assembly GCA_019915185.1 of Eucalyptus camaldulensis. Lineage (NCBI taxonomy): Eukaryota > Viridiplantae > Streptophyta > Magnoliopsida > Myrtales > Myrtaceae > Eucalyptus > Eucalyptus camaldulensis. The sequence continues at coordinate 3,388,233 of JAHSVA010000008.1, forward strand.
ATTCTAATGATCGAAGCCCGTTATTTTAGATGAAAAGAAGCAAATAAAAGATAAAATCTGACCGATATGCCCTTTTAGTTTTCAATTTTGATGCCACGTACGGGAGGTGATGTTAATTATTCAAGAGTTTGTCTGCAGAAATACATTGATTTTTCCTAAGTTATATTCCCAAAAACAATTTAACAGAGAATAATAATGTGCAATAACTTTATTATCAATTTGGTGTGCAGATTAATAATTCCTACATTTATAATTTGTACCAAAACATATATGCCGACATGAATTCAGGTGAATAAGTATAGGTGCTACTTAAACAAGTTTTTTTACAGAATACGTCTAGTTCCAAGGAAAAATACTAACCAAAAGAACTGAATGGCTGCTAGAAAATGACAAAGATGTAAAACCAATATACATACAAAACTCGGCCATTTTAATACATACCATAACAACATTTCAAAGGATTCACTTGGCTAACGAAGTAGTCAAAAGAGAGCTACTCTTCGGAGAAGTCTAAGCCAATATGAGATTCTACATATTGAAAGGAACTACAAAAGCCATGTCCAGCCAAGCCAACCTGACATCTGAAGCCATATTCACAGCTGGCTTTCCATATTATGGAATCAAGAAAACCCTCGAATACTCCGTTATTAATTAACCAACCAGACAAGAACACTCATGGCAAAATTAACGACATTTCTTGAATTCTACTAAAAGCCGAGGTCTCTTTTCTAGAGAACTCCTACAATTTGTTATCATCCATCTCTTCCTACTCCTATTTAAATGTTCCTGACGCACTCAACTGATTCACAACAGAAATTAGACGCACAAAATATCCTCGAGATCAAATCACCTACACGTAAGAGCGAGCACAGTAGACCTTCAGAAGGAAGAAAGAGAAGAGAATGGCCACCATAGCAGCTGAGATGATGCTTCGGTTTATCCTGGATGGAAGCTTGTCAGTGGATGATGTGGAGATCGAGCGTAGGCCGTACCATCGCAATTGCGGGTGTGCACTTCACAATTTGAAAGGCGACCGGCTAACCGCTTGCTCTCATCATAACATGTCATTCCCCAAGAGAGACTTATCCAGTAATTGCTCTTTGTCCATGGCTGCTTCCAAGTTCTCTTCTAATTCTTCCCTCTTCAGTGGTTCTTCCATCGGTAGCAAGGACAGCACACGACAGTAAACTAGCTTTGTTCAGTAGATGGTAGGCATAATTGGGAGGCGTTATTCCACTGGAATAGAACAGGAAGGTCAGAAGCAGAGGATGTGTACATTCAGAAGCAGAGGATGTGTACATTCTTGTTTTGACCCTTAAAGCGCTTCTCAAGGCAAAGAAACCTCAGAGGATTGATAGCACCGGCTTCTTCTCCATCTTACCTCTGGAAATTGAAGACTTTAATATGTATACACATTCTTCTCTCCTGCTCTCTTTCACATGGAATGACAGAAGTTGAACTTACTAATTAAAAAATATCAAGTTAGTAGCCCTTTCCACACATTTGAATCTCATTCTCATAACCAGCACTTTATTTCTCAACATGGTGAGCAAAGGTGCTGAACACTGGGGAAACTAGACAACAACTATTTTCTTGAAACTTGAGCAAAAACCTGTCCAAACAGCCTGAGATGGTAGATCAACCAGAAACCATGCCTTAAACATTTTGTTAATCTATTATTCTCTACAATCGCTTGGTTGAATATTTATTTTGAAATTCCTTACATTAGTCCTGGGGGTCCCTAATCCTGACCTAATTTTCCAAGCTTAGGCTGTTTAGCTACTAGAAGTTTAAGCTAAATTTTGAGTTCCTAGAAAGCATGAGCCAGAGCTTCGCTTGTTTTGGCATTCCACTGCGAGCAAAGGGAACTTGGATTAACAAGGGGAAGCTGCATCCAATGACTAGTATTTTCTAAGTCTACTATTTTGTTCTTAATATTTTTCTGGCTTAGTGCTCCATCTCATCGGGCACCGCACAGGCTTTTCCTCAGCTAGAAAGCTTTTGGGCCCGTGACAATTACGTGCCATGTAATATGACTCCAAATTGCTAAGGGAAAGTTCCACACTCGAAACTTCACGCCTGTTGCTATTGGAAGAATTATAAAATAATAAGATATCTTTGCCTTTAACATGCTTGTTGAAGACATGGAAAACCCTTTGCACCTGTTGCTATTTATTTGTTTTAACCCAAACTCACCATAGAACAAGAAACAGTCAAACCAAAACAAAGGAATTATATACATATAGACAAAACAGAGCCAGTTGTGCATATAACAACATTTCTAGGCATTCACTTGCCTAACGGATTTGTTAGAAAAGTCCAGCAGAGTCCGTTGGAGACATCTACGCAAATCCTTGAACAAACACCGCAATAAACTTCAGAAGCCATAGTCAGCCAACGCATTTTGGCTAGGACTCTCTCCATTTCAACCAAATTGTCAACTAAAAAGTATCTTTAGATATTTAGATTCTACGTGTTATTTTGGCATAAATGTTTCTTTCAATTGCCATCAGAACGAAGAAGCCGATGTCTACAGTTTAACATGTAAACGAATTTACAACAAGGATCCAAATACACTACAAATTAATTCATTTACATGTGTGATACTATTAGAAACTCACGCAATTTTCTCAACAGGAGAGATTTCTTGACCATCCTATTTTTTAGTAAGCTAGTGAAAAGCTGGAAAAGCATAGGATACGTCACTGTGTCTAAAGATTCTAATAGGTGCAAAAAGTTTAGTGTCTTGTGAAGAATAAGAAAAATGAAAAGGTTTTATTCAACCTTGGCCTAACATCTCCCATATTACTTATATTAGAAAATACTCTACTGGCGATTTGAACTATATTTTACAAGGTTCATGGATCAAGAAACAATTGTCAAAAGGCATAACCAAAGAAAGCGAAACAATTTTCAGAAAAGACAAGAATTCAATCTCAAATCCTAGTTATACATACATACAATCGCCAGTTTCACACAAAACAATGGTGCAAAGATTCGCTCTAACGAATAGCCTGGAAAGAGACATATATTGGACAAATACATGCTACGCTCATTACGCCCTTGAAGCTCACTCCTCAGTGCCCTAAGCCGCCCCAAGCCAACTGTTCTCTCGGGAGGAACAATTTTAGTTAACTGACAGCCCAAAAAGATCTTTGGAACAGCTTCAACATGCTCTTGAAATCAACCAAGACCAATTAAACTTTCTAGGGAACTCCTATGACCCACTAGCATACACCCAATCCTAATTCTATATAAATGATTCAGAGGAGGGCTTGTGAGAGAATTCACAAATTACTAGCAATATTCTCAAACATACCAACACAAACAAAATTGAACAACAAGATCCAAAGAAACCACTGAGAGAGAAGCGAATGGCCACCATAGCAGCTGAAACGATGCTTCGGTGTGTCTTTGATGGAAGCTTGTTAGTAAATGATGTGGAGATTAAGCGTAGGCCATACCACCGCAACTGCAGTTGCGCGCTGCACAAGTTGAAAGGAAGTCATTCAACTGCTTGCTCCCATCATAACAACATGCCATTCCCTTGGAAGGAGTACTTGACCGACTGCTCTTTGTCCGCAGCAGCTTCCAAGTTCTCATCTCAGTCTTGCGTTATCAGTGGTTCTTCTGTTAACCACAAGGGCGGCAAATGACATTAAATTAGTATTTTCAATGTAGATGACAGTATGTATTGGAGGGATTGAATAGGAAAGAAGAAAAAAGGTAAGAAACAGGGAAGCCATCCTTATTTTTCTTTCTTATTTCTTGTCTTTACGTGCTCCTATGACAGCCCAAGTGGCGGTGCATGGGGAGGAGGGATGGCGGTGCGTCCACGCCTCAGTCCCTGGACATGCACAGGGAAGGGGCTGATCTCTTGTCCCACATCGCCTAGGAAGTAAGTTCTAGGCTGCCTTATAAGCAATGGGCCCTCTAATTGTATACACACGTTTTGTTGGGGGTGGTATAGGCTGCCCTAAGAAGAATAAAACGGTGAGGACTTAGTGTCCAAAACAGACAATATAGGCTACCCTAGAGACTCAAGGAGTGAAGGAGATCCAGGGCATTACATGTTTTCTTTTTTCTTTTTTTCTGGCAGCTTCTTCATTTTTCTTTGTTTTTCTTTTTTGGTTGGTAGCAACTTCTTCATTTACACATCCATTACTTTTCACTTAGCCAAACCGTCTATTCCTATTTATGAAAAAAAAAATCAAGTAAAAGTAGGAAAGAAAAGAAAAGATTTCATATATCCTAAATATAGAAGGCTCCGTTCGTTTTATAGAAAATAACTTTTAGGAAAAGGTTTCTCAAATTTCTAGTGTTCGTTTCACGAAAAATGAAATAATTAAAGAAAATGTCTTCCATTATTGGAAAAAAAAAAACATATTCAACTAGTAAGGAAAATGTTTTTCACTTTTCAAAAGTTGGAAAAATAATTTTTACAATTTCTTCCACCTCACTTTCTTTCACTAATTACCAATGGCCAGTCGCCGGCCATCACCATAACTGGTGATTGGCCAAGGCCAAGAAAAAGGAAGAAAAGAAGAAAAGGAAAAAAGGAAAAGGCCATGGAAGAAGAAGAAACAAAAGGAAAAAAAATTAAAAATTGAAAATTCGATTTTAAAAAATAAAAAATTATTAAAGATGAGTGCATGCAAGAAAAGATTTTTTTTTTTTTTGGTAAATGCAAGAAAAGATTTTCCTTACCAAATAGTGAAAAAAAAAATCTAGTTCATTTTCAAATTTCAAGCAACCACTGAAAAATATGGTTATTTTCCTAGAAAATGACTTATTGGAAAAATAATTTCTAGAAACACCATATTTTTCGCGAAACAAATGGAGCCTAAGTTATTGCATTACTAGACAAATAAAATAAAATAAAAATTCATTAAAAAAATAAAGCATGTACTATGTTTGCTAAGATTGATCAAGAAAGAGTTGATTTTATGTAAGTGAAAACTAAAGCAAAGTGACCCTTGCCCAAAAGTGAAAGAGTATGTAATGTAGTAGCTCTAATTAACTTCAAGAAGTCAATTTCATGTAATTTGTTGATTTTTTTGCTAATTTCGCTTTAGATCTTAGAGAGGATCGGGAGTTTGGTCTGTGCCACCAGAATAATTGGTGCCTTTGTCTTTTAGGTGATCATGTCGGATTTCTTTTTCTTTCAATAAATTAGGTTGAGACCTCCTTACCAAAACCAAAAAAAAATTATGGTAAGGTATTCGATGTGCCTTAGTAAGTAATTGTGAATTTAGACTAAAAAAAGAGTAGGGCCACTTTGCTGGAATTGACATCATAGGGAAGCCAAAATTATTCATGAAATCTGCTACTTTAATTGGAGTCATCTCAAACCTAACTCTGGTAATAGTTGGTATTTAGCACATTAAGTGCATGCCCCCCTTGAGTTCTCCATAGGCTTTATCATTGGTGGGCCTAGCCAAGCAAGGGCTGGGCTTAGCCCATCTTGGGGCTAGACCGAATGACGTTTTCGCTACTGACCCATGTCCGGGCCCATCAACTGTGTATGCAAATAGGAAACCAAAAAGAAAAAGGATTGTTATGCTTACGAAGATGCGGTTCATGAGCTATTTATGAGCTAAAGCCTCTATCTATTTGAATGGTCGATGGTTTTGGATCTTTGTAATGAAGGCCCACCTTGATGAAGCCTAAGTATTGGAGTGGCCAAACTATCAATCCAAGCTTCTTCTTCTTTTCCCCCACATATTTCCCTCCTCTCAATGAGGACCTTACTCATATAAAAGGAAAATTCAGTCATGGTCTAGTTCAGAATTTCCAAAGGAACTTTGGGCCTCCATAGGCCTTGGGCCAAATTTTTGGGGTATGGTAATACAATCTCAAAGGCCTTTGATGCAAAGTTTTGCTTTGCACATCCATGCAACTCAAGACAAGCGCCGCTCCTCCCTCCCCACTCTTCCCTCCCCTCCCCAGCCCGCCTCCCGCTACCGGGAAATGCACCGGAGGATGAAATTTTTCCATTCAACTTTGCCCTAACTAAATTATTTAAATTTCAGTTTTACCGTCATTCTCCCAAGTAAAACGTAATAGTTCAAGTGAGCTTAGATTTGAACTACGTTGCATGACCTTGGTGGCCCGCCGCTTGGGTCACACAACATCAACATTGCCTCATGTGGGTCACAAGACTTAGGCAGCCTTCACTTGGGGTTGCACAACACTAGTGGCTTGTGCCTGGGGTCACACTGCATCAATGTCGCCTTGTCTAAAGTCGTGTAACCTAGGCGTCACATCCATTCTCCTTTTTTTTCACTTTAAATTTTGTTTTTGTCATGAGTATTTTAGAAATTGTTAATTGGACCCTATTTGCTTTTCATAAAAGTTTTCGAGTCCACGTTATCCGCATCAATAAAAAATTTTAGGCAAAAGTTACCCAAAACACACCTATATCATTAGAGTTTTACAAGAAAGTCAAGAATGGCAAAGGGACAAAAAAAAAATATTATTAGTGTATTCCACAAAAGATCGCACTGATACTTCAAATCGAAATTGTGAAACAAAGAGTCTTTTGTACAATAAAACCTTCAATAAACAACCTTCCTCAACAAAATTGGGTATGGTCTTGCTATCTCTAGGAGATCTGTTGGAGCAACAAACGTCAAAATGATGAAAACAATGAAGAGTTTGGTAAGATCTTGAGTATGTTGACTATCTAGACAAGCTACAGTCAAAATAAGTTTTGGAAATCTAACCATCAAAGGCAAATTACATCACACACATCTCGGGCATGGGAGAGAAATGGACGTCTCTTCCGGTCGAGACAACTTGGCAAATCTGTGTAAGATCCATGTTCATGTCGACTGATGGATCACCAACCCCCACACCCAAAAGTCACGTCACATTGAGAAAAAAAATAAAAACGAGGATTTTTGTTAGGTCAACAACACCAAGGATCCCATGATTTTGTAGGGAAAATGGGGTGCCTAATTGATTGAATTTGAATTCCTCTTGATCACTTCGTTGTTTTAAAAAAGGGAAATTTGCCCTAAGCTAATGCATTTTTCTGAGTTCTGAACTTGCCCCTGATGAAGAAAATCAGCTGGAAAAAAATAGCAACGAGGGACCACTATCGTCAAGAACCAAATCACCGCACCAAATTTGGTCTTTGATTTTGTAGGGCCCATGGGGTGCCTAATTGATTGAATTTGAATTCCTTCTGATCTCTTTGCTGTTTGGGAAAAAAGAAAAAAAGAAATTTGCCCTGATCTAATGCATTTTTCTGAATTCTGAACTTGCCCCTGATGAAGAAATCAGCAGGAAGAAAATAGCAACAAGGGACCACTATCTTCAAGCACCAAATCACTGCAGCAAAAGGAGAAGCTTTTCCCGAGACTTATAAAATAAATATTGCAGCATTGCAGGGTCAACATCAGTAGGAAAACAAAGGGGCAATTTTCTATTTTACAAAAAAAAAAAAAAAAAAACAGAAAAGAAAATCCAAAGATGGAGAAGTGTGTGGGTCTGCAAAGGTTTGGCAGAAGACGTAATTGAACTCATCATCTGCCCTTTACAGGAAATTAAACCTCAGCAGAGATTGAAATAAGGTACAATGATAAGAGGGCTGAAGATTCCGCTCCTCAGTTCTTTTCAAGATTTGATAGATTTCAACTTTTGCCTTCATGTCATTCAATGGAGACCAATCCCATTTCCATCCCATCTTGGTACACCGTTCCACGCGTTGATGATGACGATGATAAAACGAAAATTTTTTCTACAAGACTGATTCATAAATTGACATGATATGACATGACATGTTCTTTTTGTGATTCTCAAATATGATTGAATTGTATCATGTGACTATATAAATCAATCGTCTGCATCTCTAGCATTATTTCCCGCGCAGGTACAACTCGAAAAAGGATATTTTGAGACCTTGCGTAAATCACAAGAGAATTCCCTTTACTTAAAAATCTATGGAGTTTTTCTGCTTGTTACAAGATAAAAACCCTTGATCTTGATGCTTAACGTAAAAAGTTGGTCCACCAAATGATGCATATAGATCGAATTGAATTCCCACATTTGTCTTGTCGTTTTCGAAATTGCAAGGTGCATGTAGCACGCACTATTCCACTGGTATTATTGTGTCAATGATGCTTATCGATTCCAAATCAACAAGACACAACAAAAAGAAAATCTTACTATTTTCTGGCTCCGAAGATGCTAAGCCATAATTTGAAAAGCTGAGCGCAATACCTAAATTTCTATACTGTAGACGAATTGTCAATCAATTGTCAATCATTCCTTTGCGATTAAGACATTTCATAGGATGACATTCGCTGTGTTATAGTTTTCATGCCTTGATGTTAAGAAGTTGGATAATTCACAACCGTCCAGTTATAATGACGGCGATCAATTTATTTTCGAATTTTGTCTCACGTTAGATTGATAATAACGAGAGAGTTCGTAAATTGGAATTAGGATCTATTGAAAGACAACGCATGAAATTGATCAAAGTTTTTACTGCCCTCCAAAAGTTCTTTGCTTCCGATTCCAACAAAACATCAACCTATGATCTCCCACATTCTCCAGGGAAAGATAAGCATCAATAATTCATATGGGAATTTGTAAAGTGAATGCGACAATAAGAAGGACAAATAAAAGTTAGAAGAAAGATAAGAGAAGTCGATGATTTCTGAAATATCAGAAAAAGTTTGTAATACGATCTGAGCATCAGCAAGTTACCAACGCAACACCGGAAAAAGCAGGTCATCAGCAACCTTTCTTGCTAACAATTTTTCAATGGCAGCCAAATCTTTCAGAAATCCGGCACCAATGGAGGAAAAGTCCGCCTTTTGGGAATGAAACAGTAGAATTGTCCCATCAAGAGAAATTTCAGTCATTGCTCGTACAGTTTGGCGCAATCGTCAGGTTCATCCAAAGCAGATGAAAACAGTAGACTAGCGATCAGTGGTGATTAGAAAGGAGTCCTTGTCAACCAAAAGCCAACAAAAACGCTCTTGAGTTAAAGTTCATCTGAGTCCGCACACGTTCAGAAGGTCAAGGACTGGTAGTGGGTTCAGTACGAACTTCATTTTCGTGTGGGGGTTGTGAAGTTCGGAGCCTCAAGCTCGAAAGGGTCCCCCCTGGACATGAACTCGAGGACACCAGGAATGGACAGCAATCTCAAAAAGAAGCAGGGCCAAACCTGGTTCGTCATGTTGCTATTAGGGGGCGAACCATGAGCGCGCGAACTGAACAGGAGAGCCCCTGCCCGAGAGCCGCTCGGCACGGTTCTATGGCGACATTTGGGAACTGGAATTCCTAGATCATTAGCTCGCTTCCTAGACAGAGTTACGCAAAGTTGCTGTGCGAAGGATTCGAGAGGAGGGAGAAAAGGGGCCCGTGAATGAGATGATGGGCTCTATTGAAAACGAGTGATGGGAAGGGGAAGGGGGAGAGTGGGGTTGGTGAAGGCGACCTGAGCGCGAATATGAGCAAAGGACTTGGGATTGGAGAGGATGGGGGACCATGGAAAAGGGGCATCGACCGAAGACGTGGGCAGCAAGCTCCACCCCCCACATGGTTTCGATTCGTGTTCATCATGCAATAAAAGTAAAAGATGAGAAAACCCAATGTAGAGGAGGGACCACCCCGATCGGTCACGATCGCATCCATCTGCCCTGCTCCGATGAGAAGATGTTTGGGGATTGTCATCGCTGTATCATCCGTTAGCATCACCACGTGACCGTAGTCGATGTTAACATTATTAGTCGGCAAATGATATATTCTAGAAGTGAGTAGTTTCAGATTCCGTAAAAGTTTAACCTAGAACTCAAAACCTATCTATTGGAATATATTCCTCATTTTTTAGAAATTGGAATCTATCCTATCACAAGTTCTAGGGTCGATTTTAAGGTCTACCCAAGTTCTATATGTATTATTAATAGAATGATTGTAATGAATTATCACATTTAATAATCATCACTTGCTACTATAATTTACTGACCATAACTTATATTTAGACAAAAAATTAATAAAATAAAAGTCTCAGTTATAAGATGAAAGTTCTAAATGATATACGCATTGCTGAATGTCATGAGAATATTGCAAGATTACGTAAAAAAATAAACCAAGAAAAATATAAAAACTTGTTCTCGATTATAGGTTAAAAATTCCAGATTTCATGTTTCACCAATCTAAAACCTAGAACTTACCCATTAAAGTAGGTTTTTCAATTTTTGAAACTCGGAACCAACTTCGCATACCTTTGAGCCTGGAACTGGAAAGATTCTCATTGGTCTGGTTCTTAGGTGTCCAATTCCAGGTTTCATGTTCTATCACGAAATCATGCTCACTCCTAATATAACTGATGCTGCTATACGATAGTTTGGCTAGGAAAGCACTATACGACAAAACTCGAAATTCATGTCATGTTTCCTTGTAACTTAGGAGGAAAGTTGAAAAGTTCAATAGAAGAGGAAATCAAAGATGCGTTGCTCCACTTGCAAATTCCTATGAGCTATCACAAATCAATAGTCACATAGACAAAGACTGTCCTTTTTCAAGTGGAAGGAATCATGTTAATAATCATGAGAGACAATTTGGTTCGATAATGATAAATGAAATCTTCTTCAAATGCAAGGAATCGATCCATTAGAGCAAATGATATTAATAATTTCTCAACTTTAGTGCAATATGTAATGCCAATTTTGAACATTTAATTTGTTCAACATGCTTCTTAAACTATTATTAAATATTGAATCTAGTCCCTAAACTTTTGATTTTTATGATAGTTTTTATAAGTACATTATTACTTGGATTTTATATATCTTTTCATTTCAATCCATTTCATTTTACTAACTTTCAAACTTTTTGGCCTTTACAAATATTACTACGGTTCTTTTTAAGTAGAGGAAACATCTATTGAATTCATATTCTTTTTCTTTTAGGGAAAAAAACCATGAAAGAATCCTAAACTTTGCTCACTGTAACACATTTGCCATGAACTTTTTTTGTGACATCAAAAATCCTAAATTATGCTTGTGACATATTTACTTTGAAGTTTTTATTGTGACATAAAAAAATCCAAAATTTATACCCATATGACACACTTACCCTTCATCAATGTTTCGTTAGATAATTTTTCAACCAAAATGATGTTTTTTATTTCACTTAAGACACGTGAGCATCATGTCGATATTATTTACTTTTCGATCTCCATGTAGGTAGCTTTTTAAACAATTCGTATTGATAGAATTTTGACAGATAATAAATGTGTCATGTGAATACATATTTGGGATTTTGGGTGTCACAAAAAAAAATTAAAATAAACGTGTGACATTGGGTATAGTTTATGATTTTTTTTTTAAAATGGTTTTTGCCTTTTCTTTTAAAAGTGATTGCTTTCATAAGAATATTTGATAAGGACATTTAATTTACCTATAAATTCTCTTACTTGTCTTAATCTAAATCCGTGCTTAATCTTTTTAGTTTTCTTGTCACTATCCTCAATGCCTCATGGATGAGGTCATCTAAGCTCCTCCTTTTAAAATTTTTGTGTTTCGTGTAATATTTAATTATATGTAAATGAAAAATTCACAATGGCAAGGATATCGACCAGATACAGCTCTTATGAGGCTTCACTATTTCATAGATCTTAAGCTAAAATATACTTAAGTGGTACTATCGTGACATTTGCAAAAATTTACAAAAAATAAAATAAAAATTGCCAAAGTAATAAAAAGGTAGCCATATTTTTTGTTGATTTAGGAAATGAACTGCATGAAAAAGGATTCTAATAATTTAGACAATAGTGTGATTACAAAGAACTATGAATAGCATCGAATGACTGGTTTTACTTTGTTATGAGAAGTCGGGGAATTGATTATATAAATTGAAAGTTTAGAGACTAGATTAAGCAATTAAAGAATATTTTAAGGATCATACTAAACAAATTAAATTTAAAAAATCACATTGGTCGTCGAACCAAAGTTTAATCACTATTTTTTTTTTTTGGTCGTCCAGAAACCCTATACAGCCGGCAGCTGACGAGTAAATATGGGGGGACATATAAGTGGAAGGATCCACTACCCCCGACATCCCATTTAAGACCCCAAACGATCGTGAAGGGATTCGAATTCATTTCATTCATGAGGGGGAGAATCCAAACCATCACAGCCAACAAGGTGGTGGTAAGTTTAATCACTATTCATGTCAATTTTTCCCTGATTTATTATTATTATTATTATTATTATTATTATTATTATTATTATTATTATTATTATTATTGTAAAAGGTAAGAAATTTTTCCCTGATTTATTACTGCTGCACACAACCGCATAAAATTGATATCAGAAATGGAAACCTCATACATGCATGCGCCCATCATGCACATGCATGCATGCATGCACCTGGGCAGTGGGGGTGGGGGGTGGGGGACCAAGACCCGGCGGGCAGGCGGGTGAGCTGGAACATCGTCGGTCAGCCGCCGGATGCTGCCGCCTCGTGGGGGCCACACCCCCCCGTCTGTGGTCCCACGAAACTGGGAGCCGCCACGTGTTGTCCGTACCGGTCGGGGCAGAGTGGTAGTGGTGGTCCAGCAGGCGTGGCAGAGCAGGGGCCGTCAGAGTGCGCCTGCTCCCCCTCGGATTGCATGGCCATGTCACCGGCCTCCGATGACAATGATCGAGAATTAAATAAAAGCCAACAAAAAAAAAATTAAAATTAAATTAAGCTTTTTTTTTTAATATGGCTTTTGATGTGTACCTACAACTTATGCAAAATTACAAAATCAGTCACATCATCCTTAAAACATCTGGACATTATCAAATTGCTAATTAAAAAATTTCCATACACGTACTCACTTATCCATAACTTAAAATAAAAGGCACTCTCTTTCAATGACCCGTCTCGCAATTTGATTAGGGGGAAACAAGAGTTTTGATAGATGCCAAAAAGAAGATCCTCATGTCAGCAATCTAAAATGTTAAGAAAGAAATAAAGAAATAAAGGGGAAAGTGAAATTAGATTAAAAAATAGGTGAAAACAAAAAATCACACATACATGAAAATGATTGAATTAGTATATTCTACCCGGTGCACTATAAAGTTTGCATCTTTTTCTTTATACAGATACATGATTACATTGCTGTTTTTGTGACTTACCATTCCCTCTTCGTTTATCATTTAAGAATTTATTTATTTCGTTAAAAATATTTTCCATGCCAGAATTGATTTCTCAGTTTATCACAAACAATAAACAAAACACGAACATCATCAATCTCGTTATAAAATTACCACGCTTCACGCTTAAATTCTTAAAATTTTTATCACGATTATAACAAAATCAAACTTATGTGAAATAACTCAATTAGTGTATTTTTACATAGTGCCCTATAAAGTTTGCATCTTTTTCTTTATGTGAATACATGATTACACTACCATTTTGTATATGACAATCCTCCATTCACCTATCGTTTAAGAGTTTCTTTTGTCAAAGATATTTTCCATGCTAGAATTGATTACCCAATTCAACCAATACGATAACTTACACGTCAGTTCGGTTACAGAATTATCACACTTTATCTTTAAATTCCTAAACTTTATATCGTGATCATGATTATTGTAAACGCATATTTTCGTAGTAAGTAAGTAATTCGATAGATGTTTATATTCAACTGGACGACAGGATCACATAGAAAAATCGAAAAAATTTCACACTCACCTTTTTTTTTAATCTCAATCACCACAAATATCTTTTGACTCCACGCTCAATTGCCAATTAGATCACTCCACACAAAAAGTCCACCAGCTGTTCTCCAAAAATCCCAAGGTCCATAGGCAAAACCAACCACACAGGAAGAAACAGATAGAAATTTTTCCTTCCTTTCCTTCCTTCCTTTCCTTCCTTCTTATAAAGCAGAGACAGCTTCCTCTTCTCCTTCTCCAATCCAGTCACTTTCCAAGAAGAAAGAAAGCTCCCTGCTCCTCCCGCGAGAAGGAGAAGCTTCCTCCCTCATCCATGGCGTCCCTGTCGTTGCTGCAGTGACCGCAGGAGGAAGAAGTTGGTCATCCCCGCGAAGGAAACATGGCGTACAACCACGGTCAAATGCCGCAGGAGCAAGTCCCCTTCCACCACTACTCCGACCAGGGGGGCCACCACCAGGGCAGAGATGGCGTGCACAAGTTCTTCTCCGCCTCCATCCTCCGCCCCCAGAACTTCCTCCGCCTCGACTCCGAGCCCAGCGCCCACGCCGACGACGCCTCCGCCGCCGCGGCCGCCGCCGCGGCCGCCGCCTCCTACAACAACGACGACGGGGCCGGGGAGGAGGAGATGGTCGAGGACGACGACGGCGGGGGCGGCGGGGGGGATTACGAGAGCGCGAGGCACAAGGCGGAGATCCTGAGCCACCCGCTGTACGAGCAGCTGCTGAACGCGCACGTGTCGTGCCTCAAGATCGCCACCCCCGTCGATCAGCTGCCGAGGATCGACGCGCAGCTGACGCAGTCGCAGCGAGTGGTGGCGAAGTATTCCGTGCTGGGGAATGGTGGGGTCGTGGACGGGAAGGAGCTCGATCAGTTCATGGTAATAGTTCCGTGTCTTTTCGGGGTTCTTGTTCTTTTTTGGGTTGATTTATCACGAAGCGTTTGATGGACTGGTTCTTGATTTTGTGGCTTCTCTTTTGGAATTCTTGAAGTGGGTCTATGTTAGTTTCTGACAAGTTTCTCATGGCCGGTCAATGCGATTCAAGTTTTTTCTGGGAATCATGGTTTTTCAGGGCGTGTAACGACTGTTAAATTTCGAAACTTTCCTCTGTTTTTTCTTTTTCTTTTGCGGTATTTAGACGCGTATTTGAATGGGAGGAATTTCTTGAAGAAATGTTTTCGTGGGTTCGGCGTGTTCGCGAGAAAGATCAGAACTTGACTTCGATGTTGCTTTCATGTAATTGGCGGAGAGTCCATTGATCGGAACATGGGATATTTTCCTTCCTTTTGATAGCTTCGTTTTATATGTGGCTGTTGAAATCTCGGTAACTCTAGTTAATTCGAGTTGTCATCCTCCGAAGTATCTGCCTATGATAGAAGATTGAGAACTTGAATTGATATGTACTTGTCTTCGTCCTGTTGAGTGTTGTCTCTTCAAAACCTGGTTGTTCTTATGTTGCTAATGCTTTCTCAATTCTGCATTTCCTGCTCCTTAGGGTTTGGTTTCACATTCTAACTTTCAGTTCCCACACAGAAAGAGAGAAAGAGAGAGATTTGTCTTGTAGCAAGAGTCCTGTCTGTCCTGTTGTTTTTTTGCTTCTTTTTTTCATGATCTGCTAGGCATTGTCGGCATTGTCTTTGTTTGAGCTTTGAAAGAATGTGAGGTACGAAAAGATGTGAAGTTTAGTGGATAGAGCGACTTTTTGGCTCAGGATTCTATTTATAATGTCCTCTTGTCGCATCAACGTAGGAATCGTGCTGTCTGAGTACACTAATAATTGAAACTTTTGAGAGTGGTTTGGAGAATCTGTTGCCACATGACTCCACTTGTGTGGTCTAGTACATGGTATCTCCCTAGATTTTGCTAGCACAAATACCATCTTCAAGATCCTTCTGTCAGCTAATCTTTGCTCGTTCTCCAAAACAAGGGTAAATATCTTACCTACTTAAAATTGTCTAAAAACTGGCAAAAATTTCCTGAAAAGCTGACAGAGTGTGCATTCACATACTCGAAGAGAGATGTCTTTTTCTGCTTCACAGTCCAACATTATACGGATGAAAACTTGGAGCTTCTACAATTGCTTTCTGGGTCAACTGTATTTGATGTTGCTCATTAAAATGTTCCTGCAAATGCATAACACTGAGGATTTTCATGAAAACCTTTGGTGCAGTGGTATCTGATCCATTGTAAGATGGCTTCCTTGAATCTCATATCACTTAGGTTTAATAAACTAGTAGAATCACCGTTAATTCTGGAGAACTTAATCCATGTTTTGAGATGACAGAAAATATGTCATGTACGCTCATCTGAGCAAAGAGATCTTCTGTGATTTTTGTATCAGCACCAAAGTGCAGAAGTTGATAAAATAAACTAACATGCATTATAAGGCTTGAAGAAATTTCTGCTGTTGTGTTACATTGTCTAGCTGATACATTTTGCTATGTAAATTTTAAGAAAAAAAGTGCTGTTTGCTCGGATAAACGAAGGCCGGAAGATTCCATTAATTGATTGAGACAGTGTAAACTCTCGTTAATAGTTATTTTTACTCCAATCTTCTCTGTTATTTTAATATAATATTTGAATTATTCGAGCTTCGAGGTCTGCCATATAGTTTCTCATCTGAATTTTCTTGTCTTCTCCCCTCTTCTGATGCAGACACATTATGTTCTATTGCTCTGTTCCTTTAAAGAGCAATTACAGCAACACGTTCGTGTTCATGCTATGGAAGCAGTGATGGCTTGTTGGGAGCTGGAGCAAGCACTTCAAAGCTTAACAGGTTGTTCCCTTTTCCTAATCCTATGTTTCATTGTCTCCTGTTGATTATGTCCATTGAGTTCACATTACCAAATTAACATATCCCTAGGTCCTGTGGAATCTCTTTTTGTTGATGTGAAGGTGCAAATAAATATTGGAACTATCCTTATACAGAGAGTAAATAGTAGTTATATTGACGTTTTAATCGAGTCACTGTTTCTGGTGAAGGACCTTGGACATTGCTAAGTATTGTGCATTCTCTCATTGCCCTCTAGCGGATTCAATTTAAGGGTGTTTTGGGGTGACATTTGCTTTTTGTACTTTTTGTTTACACCTTTTTCTGTAATGGTTTGAAATTTCATTTTGGTTTTGAACTACAAACATCCAAATCTTTAGATTTCAAATTAATTTAAAAATTCTTTCAGGATTCTTTTATTTTAATTTATTTTATGGGAAAGAAAGATTTTGGAGGGAAAGTTGTTATGTCCTGAAATGCACTCTTATTTTATCCAGAAACTATGCTCCATCAGAGAAACTTTATTAGCATGACACCAGAAATTGGCTAATTATGATTTCCCTCACATTGCCAAAGCAGGAGTATCTCCTGGTGAAGGGACAGGGGCTACAATGTCTGATGATGATGAGGATCAAGATGATAGTGATGCCAAACTGTTTGATGGAAGCTTTGATGGCCACGACAGTATGGGATTTGGGCCACTAGTTCCGACTGAAAGTGAGAGATCCTTGATGGAACGGGTGAGGCAAGAGCTGAAGCATGAACTCAAGCAGGTATCCAGTTATTGCCTAGCACTCCTTGTTTTGGTATGTTACAATTCTTATACAGTTGATTTTCTTTCCGCTTCTCAGGGCTATAAGGAAAAGATTGTGGATATCAGAGAGGAGATTCTGCGCAAGAGGAGAGCCGGAAAGCTGCCAGGTGACACCACCTCTCTATTAAAAGCATGGTGGCAATCACACTCCAAGTGGCCCTACCCAACAGTAAGAATATTATGACTCTAATCTCATTGTTCTGTACCAGTGCATTCCAAACAATTCGTTGAGGCTTTCTTATTACTTTGCCTTCTTCCAAAATCATCTCAGGAGGAAGACAAAGCAAGGCTAGTACAAGAGACGGGCTTGCAATTGAAACAGATTAATAATTGGTTTATAAACCAACGGAAAAGAAATTGGCACAGCAACCCTTCGTCTTCCACAGTTCCCAAGAGCAAACGCAAGAGGTAGGCTGATTAACAGAGTCAAAATCTTGGACTTCTTTGAGAATGATATCTCACTGTGATTCTGAAAGAAGCCATGCAGGTGATCCGGATAAAGAGAGACCTATGTAAAGCAACGTCAAAAGCCACTTTCCATCTATTGGTTTGCAACAGCTGCCACTGTGAGCCCTTTTGACAGGAAAGGTCTCGGCTGATAGTTAACATGGGCAGCGAGAAGACAGCACTTTGAAGATGGTATAGCAAAATGTTACAATGGATCAGCTATGCAGATCGATATACTTAAAACGATGCTTAAGAAGAGAAGGGTCGAAACCCCCCCTCAGCTTCTTGCCCATCTCTTTCTAACGGAGAAGTGTATTGCCTGTGGTACTGTGTTTACCTTGCCAGAAACGTGATGCGGCATGATTGCTATTAATATATCTTGTGGCGACATTTGTGCTTATCTGATGCTAACCTAATGATCATGTCTCTTCACGGTGGAGTTTTTCTTTCAAATGTTCTCATTTGAAGCACTTCCAGTCGAATTATGGAAAGGAGCTTTACACAAGCATCATTTTAGGCAGAAGTAGCTTGCTGGTGGCTGATAAGAACTGCACCAGTCTTGCATCATGGAAACAGGGTATAATGTTGCTTTCATCATCATGTCAAAAACAAAAAAAAGGAAGGTACCTAAAAGTCAACTGGTCAAAGTGCTGTATCTTGTAAGGATAGCCAGCTCATTGAAGAGCTAGTTCTAATTGGATTTGAATTTCAATGTTACGCTCCAACGTGGACTGCCTAACATATTTGACCTCAAAACCCAAGAAATATCTAGGCCGTTCACACTTTGACATGACATATGAGCGAATGACAATAGCTTTCGTAAAGATCAATAGGAAGCATCAACCTCTCTTTGAAAGAATATCCGTTGTCTGAAAACTCCAGATTTTTGGATCACCACATTCTTCTTTGAATTACCAACAAGAAGGAAATATCAGAAACTATTTTGCCAATCCAAGCTCGGCGGTCTTCGCTCTTTCCAGCGGATTGCTGTAGCATACATGGGTTGCACTACGTATTTTGATCGTTATTCTTGGCTAAAGAAATGAAGCGACACATATCTAACAAGTTGCCATGATAATGGAAAAAATTATACCTTTTCGTTCCTTTCTTTTACTTTTTCTCTAGTTGGGTCTTTGGTATTTTTAATTTGTTTAATTAAGTCATCCTACTTCCTTACCAAGTCCTTTCGACACTAAATCCAAGCCAAATCCAGCTAACTTGGTCATTGAGGTCGATGCCAAAGTTTGACGTGAATAAATTTCAATTAATGTGGAGCCTATAGGGATGCCATAGTGGAAAATTTTAGGCGCCAACAGTATAATGTGGATATAATTTAGCCACATGGAATCTCACATCGATATCCTTGCCAGAAACATTGTATTCAACTTCACAAGCCAAAGACCTCGTGATTCAGGGCTGGAGGGTCGATTAGAAAAATTTGGAAAAGTAGAGCAACTTGATTAGACAATGAAAAGTATGGATATCCGATAAATTAATGGCAATAATGGAAGGCGTCCACAGAAACCAAAATTTTGTAATAGAAAAAAGCAAAGAATGGCCAATCCAAAAGCAAAAGCCTAAAAAACTACAAACGAAATCTCTTTGATTTTTCATGACAGTGCGGTTCCAGCTTGTTTCTCCTGATCATTCCTGAAGCTGCCCACGAACCTAGCGGAGAAACCCTGCATCAACAAGCCATCTTCCTCTCCGCCTCCTCCATCGAAATTGAGAGCGTAGCTCTCCGCATCATATCCGAACTTGCCCTGGGGATTCCTCTTCCTATCCGATCTCCAGTACCCGCCAACCTTCCTGATGAAGTTCTTCCACTTCGGCCCCGCCACGAGTTCCGTGAACTCCCTCACTTTCTTGAACCGGCTCACCGTCCAGGACTCGCCACCGTCATTGCCACCGTGCTGGCGCTGCATGTAAGGGTGTCCCCCACCGCCGCCCCGCCACCACTTGAGGCAGAAGCAGCTGCACCCGCTCGGCGAGACATCGTCCCCATAGTAGTCGAAGCCGTCCTCTCCTTCGCGTCCGTGTTCATGAATTGGTGAAGGGTGTTCTCTAGAAGCCATCGCAGAGAGAGAGAGAGAGAGAGAGAGAGAGAGACTCTATGGAGGTCCTTTGATGAAGAAAAAGCCAATATATAATAGGAGGATAGGAGGATATGAGGGGAGGATATGACAGAGAAGGAAGCGCGTCAGATCACGAGCGTGTGCGTTTTGATTTGGGAGGGGGGGGGGGGGGGGTGTGGGGGGGAGAGAACCAGCCAGGAAACAACCGAAGACCGCGGTTACTTATGCAATTCAAAAACAAGAAAACAGACACAAACATCCAAGTGGATCGATCACAAATGACATCACCTCCCATATTTGTAAGCGCTGTCTAATTTGACCACTATATATAATGGAATCAAAAGTCTAAAACGTGCAACGTTTCATCATCAATTAGCTTATGGAAAGTAAGGTTTTTCACGATGACATCTCCTTCATTTTCCCAAATAAACATAGTTAATATTCGTGGGAAAAGTTATAGATGGAAAAAGAGATTCATATTAAGATCCTAATAACACGTCTAGACTTGCTTTGAGCACTCTTAATTTCTTTAAAATAATAGCACCGGAAGTATGACCGGGCCAGTTAAGGCCAAGAGCATGTCACCAGTAAAAAGGGGCAAGCCAATAGGTTAAGTTTTAGTCCCGCAAGTTTTCATTTCACCAGCAAAAATCTGCACAAAAGTTCAGATATCACACGAGTCTTGGCTTTCATCTCGTTGACTTTTGACTAGTCGTATGACCCGACCTGCAAGATACCAACCGAAGAGAGGGCATATTTTCTTGACGTTCAGGGAAACGACATTGAAAGCTCCAGGCACAAATGGGCTCCTAATAAAGCCGCCAAAGCCAGAAAATGGCCGGTCAACTCGACCCGAGTGAAAGCGAACATGGTATGACTGAATGAACCACCCTTGAATGCCAGTAGACCGTTCAGTTATATTGGAATGAGACACAGAACTGACACAAAAAGCCAATCGAGAATCAAAGAATGGAGCTTGGCCTCACCAAGCATGTATCTCGGAGAAAAATGAATACAATACGAAACCGACAACATTAGCACATAATAATGAGATCTATTTTTCTTATAGCATTCACACAGAAACACATCAGCCATTTTTATGATTCATCATACAAAGATGAGGAAGAGCCATCTATGAACATCAGCTTGTTCGGTATACTCTGTGTTTCACTGACCATATAGAATACCTATGTGTGATTTTGCATCTTTTGAGTGATCTTTGTGGACATGGATCGCAGTTCGTTTGCAATTTCGGTGAAGCTTGGTCTTTCTGATGGCTCCGCTGACCAGCATCTCTCCATCAGGGATCTCCATTCTGGATCACAGGACTCCAGTACTGGCGGTCGCAGCGTATTGCTCACGATACCACCTAAATGAATCAGAGTCTCAGAAATCGACAGTAAATATTCAACCATTTTAGTTAAAAACTTGTACCTATGATGGCCCCATAATGCAAATCGGCGTATGGTTCTTCTCCAGTCAGTAGTTCCCACATCACAATGCCAAATGAGAACACATCAACCTAAGCAGTAGGTTGTCATTAAACATATTGCAATTAAAAGTAAATATATACTGATAAAGACAACAATATACATCCAACCAAATGTATACTTGGGATAATTAGGAAAGTGAAAATCAATGGTGAGATGCCAACCTTCTCGGACACGAGACTACTGCTGCCATTCAAAAGCTCGGGTGCCATCCAAGGGAGCGTTCCTCGCACTCCACCTGATATCAGTGTCTGACATTTTACCTTGGACAGGCCCAGATCACCAACCTGAGAGACATGTCAAAAATCAAATCGGGGGACCTTTCAGAAGTTATGGGGATAACAAAAATTTATTATCCCATAAAGAACAGGAAACATTTTTAGATCCATGGCAAGGAAACAGCAAGTATCAAGATTGACTCGAGGAGTATCCAAGTCAAGCAACAAGAAGAAAAAAATTCCATGACCTATCATCTGTCGGACAACAGATGTCACAAATCTAATCTACTCAAATGATGACCTACTCTCTGGTTAGCAAGACCCAAATGTCAGAACTTCGCTAAGATGCTAGTTGGACTTGGCAAAATGTTAAAGGGGTGCATTATCCTCAAAGTCCAAAGCTTTGCGACTTCCAGATAGATATTTGCCAATAAATTGATCTCGCTTGTTTTTTGGCAAATGAGTGGAAACTCTTACATTGAAACAGGCAAATTTACTTTAAACTAATCTTGCTTGGTTTATGGTGTTCTTTCCACGGTTTGAACCAGCAGAACAGGAAATTATCTTGTGTCAGCAAGATCACCTTGTCATTAAGGAATTCTAATCATGTCCCTTCAGAAACTGCCATCTAACACACATACACCACTGTTCTTCTGAGAACTAAGACATCACCCCCAACATATCTACAAACAGCGAAATTGGGATTGTCACATGCTCGATTAAAGAGAGTTATGCCGTCGTTCTTGACATCCTTGCCTTCCACCTAATGCAGACAGCCTTTCTTTTCCACTGAATCACTCAACAGCTCCAGAAGCAAAGTTTGTATGGAATAGTATCAAGGTAAGGATAAAATTTCATAAGTACTTAATAACTAGTCAAAAAGCATGCATGATGTAACTCACACCTCTGCATTAGAGACATCATGTGAACTTCCTTATCACTCAAGCAAGAAAGAAGAGAAGAGACAAGGGAATCAGTGTAATAAAAGTTCAGCATTTTGAACTCTGATCAACCATCCATCCACTGACCTTACAGATTGGTCGATGGGGATCTCGAAGATTGACAAGAAGGTTGTCACTTTTCAAATCAAAATGCACTATGTTCTTCCCATGCAAGTACTCCATACCAAAGGCCACATCCATTGCAATCAGCAGACGCTTACGCTTGTCAAGGTTCCTGACAAGAACTTAGTTTAGTAATTTGTCTTTTACAACAAATCAAATACAAACTTAACATTTAAAAGAACTAATGAAAAAGTGACCTAATGGTTGCAGACGTCTTGAAACACCCAACTTGCATGCGCACACACATACGCATGCCCACAGACACATGCACACGCACAAGCATGGCCACATAGAGAGAGAGAGAGAGAGAGAGAGAGAGAGAGAGAGAGAGAGAGAGAGAGTCATACCTTTCACTTTTCTGCAAAGCGTTTCGCAAAGAACCATTAACCATGTACTCCGTTACTGTTGCCACAGAACCTCCAGGACCATCAAGCACAACACCATAAAAGGCCACCACATTTGGATGATGCAAGTCAGCAAGGTTGATTGCCTCATTCCAGAAATCATATCTCTGTCTCAGCATAGCAACAGTCCCAAAGATTCAGAAAGAATACTATTAAATATCAAAAACAACAAAAAGCAAGAAGATCCATACCATTCGCTCTTGCTCTGAGGGCTTCCCAGCAAAGCACCTATCATTGATTCTTTTGATGGCTACATCAGTACCCCTCCATTTTCCATGATAAACAGTCCCATAGGTGCCAGAACCTAATTCTCGCAACTCTTCAAGATCACTGTTCTTAATTATCTGCAGAATGGAAATCCAAGCAAATCAAGAGCTGAGTCCCAGGAAAATCGAACATGTATCATAGTGAAGCAAATCCCTCACTTGCAAGCGACCAATGCCATCTGATACTGGAAACCCGAAATTCATCCTCTCTGCCACTGTAGAATTAGCATCCTGCATGAAAATGTCAGATGTACATGATCATCAAAATGAATGAACTCGAAGGACAAAGCAACCTCGTGTGTACAAACACTTTATGAACACAAAAGAGCTCAATCACCTCAGTGTCAGCTTCTTGCTGCACATCTTTATCCTGGTATGCTTCATCAGTGGACTCATTTCCTTCATACACTGTTAAATCAGGATTAGAAGGAAGAGCTGACTGAAGAACAGAAGCAGCTACACCCTCAGCAACATTCTGAAGATCTTGCTTGATGAGATCCTCTGCTGAACCTTCAGAAGAGAAATTAAACTATAAAAAAATATAAGGGGGAGAAAACAAAAACTAACTTTAGAAACATAGAAAATCCTATAAAGAACAACCTTTGGAAGATGGAAAATGCTCCGAACTGATGTAGTTTGTGAGATTATTGAATGGTTGCTGGACTCCATCCTCCAACTGTACTTCTGCATTCAAGTCCCCAACCTTTGCAGAATGGTTATCCAAGAATTGATCCTTAGCTCCAAGGCCTTCTTTTCTTAGTGCTATTTTGGTAGGTTTTGGAGGAGGAAAATGAGTATCATAATTAAAATTCCAGGGATCCTGGTTTAAGAAAAGTGACTTTGAAGGATCCTGGATATCATCAGTTCGACCATTTGAGTTTATAGTTCCAATATTACCAGAAACATTCATCGGCTGGAAAATAGTAGCATCGTTGTTCCATGGAGCACTAGAAGAAATCCCCTCAGTCACAGAGGCCAAGCCAACCCCAGAGAATACAGGGTTGCCATGATAGACACCTTCAGGTTCTGCTTGGACGACTATCCTGGATTGTGAATTTGATCTTGGGATACCAACATTAGGTGGTTGAGACATGTTTTGGAATTCCACCGGTCGAATATCACACAAATAAGGAACTTCAGGTGCCGAAAGGGCAGAGGTCTCAGAAATTGTGGCTTGAGTAGTCTGAGGAAACATATAGGAAGTATCGGGGAAAATGTCCCCTTTCAGATTTTGCTGTACCTTTTGCTTCAATATTTCTGCCTTTCTTTGTTCTTCACTTGGCAACCTACCATGCTCAATGGGCAGCAACTCAGGGGAGCTCATCAGTAGATTTTCCATTCTCTTATCAATGGGCTTTACAGGATCCATGGAAACAGAATAGTCCAGATTATCTACTCTAGATTCAACACCAGGAAATTGAGAATATTCTTTTGAAAATTCATGAACCTGGTGTTCGGATGACTGAGCAGGTTTGCCACCTACAGGACAAGAATCGGCAGTAACTGGCTTGCTAGCCATGGCCTCCAATTTAGGCTGGGCTTGAGCTGGCATAAAATGCTGCTGGACAACTATTTCAGGAGAAGACTCTGGAACAACAACAAAGCCCTGCTTCCTAGAATCAGGATAGTCCACTCTTGGAAAAGCAGCGCTCTGGTTTTCATGTCTTGCCTGCAAATCTTCATGAAGCTTTTCCTTATGAGCAGAAACTTTAGGTTGAGTGCCATTTGCTTGATCAATGAGACCATCCCCTGGGGTTCCAGTTATCTTGACCCTGTTCATTGGACGAGATTGTGCATTGTCTTCCAGGCGGAGACTATGGTAAATTGAGCTTGAAACCGGTAAATGAGCAGTAGCACCGTCTCTTTGGTCGTGCACCATGCTATCAGAATGTGCATGAGGCAATGCTTTTTGACACATAACGCATTCATCTAACCTCTGAACATTCTCAGCCTGCTGATTAGTTGTAGATCCATCAGAGAAAACTGCCTGTCCTGGGGCAAAAGCTTGATGCCAACCATAAGCACCACTAACCATCGCAGGAGGAGCCTGGACTTGATATGCGTTGTGATTTTGCTCAACAGGAAGGAGAACCAACCTCTGTCCAGATGTTCCGTCATGCCCCAACTGAGTTTGTTGAGGATGAAGTAATGGCTGAACTACAGCTGGCCTCAGACCCACTTGCGAAGATGCCGGTATCATTGTCATATGTACAGGAGATATGAACTGACGTGAATTACCACTGGCAGGACTCTCAGAGAACTGTTGTTGGGTATACACAGGCCCAGATGTTCCCAACAAATGAGGATTTGGAAAGCCCATCAGAGGAGGCAGAGGAACATAATCGGTTTGGTTGACATTCTCCTTGCGCTGGTCCACATAACCCTGTGTGTAAGGTGAAGCTGATGGAATTCCTCCGGCTGCTTGCTGCATATCATAAGCCAATGGTCTATGTGGCATGGATTTTTCTAGCTCAACCTCTGGTTGTAGAGATGATGCTTGGAGAGGGCCAGACTTGACTACTGGAATGCTGACAGTTGCAGAAGAATCATCAGCATAAGTCGTAGGGTTTTCATCAACAAAAAACAATTTTGAAGTATCACTAGAGGAGGCTAAATTCCCTCCAGGAGATAATGTGCTAGTCGATGGTGGCCCACTTAAATCTGCTTGGATAGGAACTGCACTATCAACAGCTTCATTACCACTAAAATCAGAATTTTGTGTGGATGTTGCACTTGTTATACTCTCTTTCCTGGTAATGCCACTGCCCATACCATCCATCATACCATTGACTGCTTCAACATATCTCTGCCCACTACTGTGCAAGTCCCCAAACTGAATCATTCCTGAAGAATCAGACTCAGAAGCAGAGAAAAGAAAAACTCGTATCTTAGCTGAACCATCTGAAGACCTCTGGACTAACTTCTCATACTCTTCCATCATATTATCAAGATCATCAGGGCATGAAACTGAAACTAGAGCATCAAGATCCTCATCAGGGAGCTGGTACTTAACAACAACTGGCTGCCCATAAGTATCCATCATCTTCTGCATTAACTCGTTAAAGCTCACATCTCTCCTAACGCTAATGATTCTTGTTTGGCCTCCAACATATCTCAACATACCATCACTTGGTCTAGGTAAGATTTTACCCCCAAAACTACACAAGAACTTAACTTTCTTTCCTGACACTGAATCTTCACCCCCTTCTTCGCTTGGCTGACCAACCCCACTTCCACTACCTTGGTTGCTCGAATGGGACCTCCGGCCAATTCTTGAATCATTACTACCCTGCTCTTCCACATTCCCACTGTCCCTACCAACCAAATTCCCACCAGAACCACTCCGATTCACAATTTGACCTCCAACCTGATCCACTGCATTGCTGACGATCCTATTCCCTACATAAGGGCCTTGACCAAACCCTGGCACTGCCTCATTACCATTCTGATCAACGGCATTTCCTCCTACTGGACTCACTAAACCAGGGTTATACCCGAACCCCAGAGCTGGATTTACACTCATATGTCCATAAGGAACTGGTGCACGAGGATACCATGTGGCGACACCAGGCACACCGTTCGAGTATGCCAAACCTCCGTATCCGACATCCGGAACTGCTGCTGGATAGAAGAACGGTATTGACTGCGGGCTACCCACCTCGGGAGCCGTGTTAACGAAGAAACCTTCCCCGGTCCGAGCGGCAGCCGCGGGCTGCGCCGCACGGGCCTCCTCGGCCGCTGTCCGAGCCACGTTGAGGGGTCTTAGATCCATGGGGACGGAGCTTTGGTCGAATGCCATTCCTCCAACGAATATTCACCGCAACCCGAATCCGGCAATGCGAGGAACAGCGCAAAAGCGAGGTCCTTTTTCCTCTTCCTAACAAACTACTCGCCTCCCTATGTGGGTCCTTCTATTTACATTCAGATTTTGGGCAGTACCCGCGAAACTGCACCAAACCCAATTGAGATTGACCCGATTTCATCTCGAAATGAACGATCTTTCGAGAAACCCAGACCAAAGAAAACCAAAACAAGAACCGACAAAAGAGCACGAAACGATCAACTAAGTAATTAGATAAGCACCGCCACGTACCAGAGGGGGAGAGAGGCGAGCTGAGTCGGCGGAGAACAGTGCTCCAGAGATCACCAGAGCAGATGAAGAGCTCGGCTTAGGGCTTGGCTTCCTCTGAATTCTCTCTCTCTCTCTATCTCTCTCTCTGAGTCTCTGCGAGAACTTCAGGTGAATCTGCAGTCGTCTTGAATCTCCTCAATCTTCTCTGTTTCTCTTGAACCTCTTTTAGCCTTTTTATTTTTTATTTTTTATTTTTGTTTGGTTTCCTCTTCTTATTCGGAAATGGAGGTGAAAATTTGGAAAGATATATAGTTTTAATCAATCTATTTCATCTATACATTTCTTAGGAACGAAGGACATGAGAAAGAGAGGGGCCACGTGGAGGGGCGCATGCAAACTGAGTCTTTTTTTTTTTTTCTTTTCTTTTTATAATCCTATTAGATTGCTCGAAATTTTCACTATTCATCGTCAAATGATTAATATATAAAAGAGATCGATTAAAAAGTTAACTACAAACGAGCATGCTTGTCTCTCACGGCCGGCCTTCTTTAAAATTTGATCGAAGTTCAATTTTGCTTAAAATAGGAAAAAAAATGGTTATTTGGGAAAAGAAGAAGAACTCCCGTCACCCAAATAAACAAATATAAGAATAAAACGACATTTTCAAAGTGAAAACTTTGGTTGCACAGTACCCTTGTCACGGGGCAAAGTTAAACCTCAGGTTCATCCGAAATTGCATAGAAACGAGACAACCATTTTGTCCTGGCTTCATTGACTTATATTATTTCTGGTCATTCTTTAATTGGTAAATTCAAAACCATGCAGCATGTAGTTTAATAACTACTTTCTCCTCTAATGAACTTTATGATAAAAAAGAAAAAAAAAAAAAACGGAAGCAAGAATTTGGAAAAGTGGATATTTTCTATATGATTTATCTTATCGTCTTGCTTTTGGGTGGTTTGAACTTTGAACTAAAGTGAATTAGTCCTTGCATAGACTTTTCTGTATTTTGCTTTTTGATTATGGTCCAATGGATAAGGCGGGTCAACAAAAGTGGAGAAAGTGACAGGAGAGAAAGTTGTAGAGCGACCGCCATGGATTTGGGCCTTCGATTGAATAGAAAAATGAAGTTGGTGCCTTTCTGTCCGAGGTATATACGTATGGAAGACATAACCGATGCTCTAGAGTCTAAACAAAGGCCATTTCAGCCTAGAAATGGAAAATGGGTCATCAACTAAACTGTTGAAGACCGATATCATCATTATAAAAAAAAGGTACATGAAATGGTTGGGTAGGATTGAATAAAGCCATCTGTCTTCCACTTTTTGTTCATTGCTTACCCTTTTAATGTGATATCACTCCATTGCATAAAATATCATATAATGGCTCATTTTTTTATTCATTTCATAAAAAAACATATAAATGTGTTGTTGAATCTCATTTGAATGAATACAAAAGATTATTCCACAATGGTATGATATTTAAGTGAACATGATAGAATTGAAACTATTGTTATAATAATGATAGAGATGAATAGATTCGATCATGAATCATTATTATTATTTTGTTATTAATTCATGGGTACAAATGAGAACCCGCAACTCGAAAGTCCATAAAACACCTTGCAAGAAAAGAATTAGATGGCAAGATGCAGTTTGCTTGAATCACTATTTTTATTTTGTATTTGTACACGATGTTGTGGAAAATGCCTTCCCTAACCATTTGATGAGCTTGACTAGAATAGAAATTCACATTATATACAGTCGGTTGCCGTGCCTTATATCACCAAATTAATTGAGGAAACAATGAAAGAGAGTAGTACCAGAAACTTCAAATTCGTAACATGGGACAAGCCATGAATTTTACTACCTCTCAACATTGGCATTTGGTGAAATTATTAGGAAACTAGAAATGGCAAGATGGATCTTTTTGTTTCTTGTCCTTGCAAAATCACTGCGATGAATTATTCTTTACATGCAAGGCAACAAATCTACCATCAAGTACTTCCAAATTCCAACCTCGCCTGGCTACCATGCTATGCGGTTAGACATTACTCATCTCTAAAATTATTGATGTTCCGCAACATAGCATGTCCCAAACCCTAGCACCTTTGCATGAATTATATACGTGACACAAGGTTTCTTGACTTCGTGGGGTCTTCTTCCTTTCTTTCACGGGAATCAACAGAACTGACGTGATGTTACGATACACGTTCAAATGGACACATCTATTCAATGCTGTCCTGGTGCTTGTGTGATGCGTCCCTGTATTACAACTTTCCCACCAACTTCATGGAAAGCCACCGTTGCTAAGAATACCGCAAAACAGCGATTGTCCCTACGAATGGTCCCGACACGGTCAACAGCAAATGCCAGATCGCGACTCATCATGCCAACTTTGTTTCATTTTGGTTGTCTATTGTCTTTCTTCTTTCTTTTTTATATTTCTCCTGTGAATTGTTAATTAAGAGTTCATTTATTTCACAAAAAAATAAGTGATTAAGAATTTTTTTTCGAAAGACCACTTTTGTCTCTTAAAATAATTGGTCGGTGAAAGATACTTTCATCACCAACAATAATCTATGTCTAAATATTTTGGTAGACGATGAAAATATTTTTCATTGTTAATTTATTTTTGTATACAATACAATAGTCTATTTAAAAAAAATCAAATTACTTATTTTCCGTGAAAACAAACAAAGCTAGAAAATATTTTTAAAAAATAATTACTTGTGTCGTGTGAAATAATTAGACAATGAAAAACGTCGTCATTATCGACAATAAATGATGTCTAAATAATTTCATGAATAATGAAGATATTTCTGCTCATTTAATTTTACTAGTGATTAATTTGGAAAATATTTTCCAAATTATTGGTTTCTCTAGAAAGAAATGCACTTTTAAAAAGTTTTGAGACCTATTTTTGTTTGTATAATCATCCACGACCGTTTTGATTCAATTAAGACAATATGAGTAGGCTCTTTTCTTGCTAGCTGGTTCAAACAATTGATTATGTTCCCTTATGCTTTCTTCGGGTATATTAAGTGTAATATTTTGTTAGTGTTAACGATTTTATTGTCTTGTCACCAGTCTCTTTCATTCACAATGACTCAACAATGTACCTAATTAAATTGAAATGGAAGGAACTAGATGTTCCAAGAACATCTTGACTCGTTGACTGTTAGATGATCTCTCATCGATATTCTGGTCCAAGGGACATCATACCTTTACTGTTTGCAATCTTCAATTGCGTGAAGATTAATTATGAACTGTCCCGGATGGCTGCTTTTGCATTTCGCAGAGCCCGTGACCTTGTTTTTGTTGACACCCCATTATTTTTGTGGTTGTATCATGTGCAATTGCCTGAATCACGGAACATTCTTTAGGCCAAAACTACTTTTTCTCTCTGGTTGAGCTTTCCACCGGAAAAAAAATATAATAAACCAATCGGATTTGAACCTTTCAAATGGGGATTCCTTGCGTGGAGTGTCCGTACCTTTACCTTTCATCAGTGCAAGCGAATTCTGTCCCTATTGTTATAAAATTGCTCTGCTTCTGCATTGAGTCCCGATGCATACGATGCATTCTCCCTAATAGCTGATGCTAATGTGTAATGTCTCGAGTAGAATATCGGATGGTAAGCAGATACTAGGCTTCCTTTGCTCTATTGATGCGATCAAACTAAAGTCTAATCGATGGAATCGAGTGTTTGAAAATCCTGTTAGGATCTGATGATTCTTGCTATCTCATTTGTTCAAATGTCTAGCAAGTTTGTCCTGAATATCACCAGTGATCTTAGTAGATTCACGAATATTGCCACAACATAGCATCAAAGTCTGCGTCCTCTAAAAACACTCGATATTTCTTGTTGATCCGTTCAAGATGGTCTAAACGGGCAAGGCAACTCGAGTTTTCTCCATTCCTTTCACTGTAATAATGTATTCACAGCAGAATATAAGGAAAGAGTAAAGAAACAACATCTTAGAGAATGATTTTGGAAAAATCGAGACTATAAAAGGGAATCAACACATCCAAATACCTTTGGATACAATTTGAGAGACGCAGGAACCGGTCACAGAATTGGTTTAATCAAACAAGCTTGGTTGGGTCACCAAATGTACCACTAATGTGGCAAGACAATACTGGCTAGAATCTGCTAACGTGGCAAAGACATAAATCGACCCATGGTAGCTGGTACCGACGTGTCGGATGACTTGATCTCCAATTTAATGTGGCAGATGATATGTTAATTGACAGGGCAATGATTAGACGTCACTGGACCGTTGGTATGACATGTTAAAAACATCAGCAAGCACTCGTGCAAGGAAGGTTGTTAGCATGTGGGGGGCACATGAAGTGAACGAGAGCAATTTGATCCCCTAGCTTAGTGGCGCATGGAGGTGCGTGCAACAGTAGAATATGCAAGGATTTCAGGATCTGGGTTGTCTAAAGATAAGGAGTGAGATGGTGGCATTGGTTTTTCCAAAGAAGCAACGGGGAGTGTGGTAAGAGAGCGAACACCAGCATGACTAAGGATACCACCACCACCGTGGAGAGAGATCGTGGGCGCTTCCTCTAAAGAAAATAACTTTGGTACATGTTAAATAGTCTGATTTCAAAATTTAAAGCTAATAGGTAAATGGAGACTAGAAGTGTCAACGAGTTGGGTGCTGAATCTGATGAGCTTGATAGCTTCAAGCCCCGTTGAAGTAACAAAAATATGGAGGCCTTGCGAATTAGGTTTTAAAAGGTAGAAAAAAATATCGGGCTTTACTAATATAACAGTTCTTAGAATACTGTGAGAATAATAATTTATTGTGAGCTATAAATCTTGGAAGAAATGGGTCATGCAACAATTTATAATTACTTGTGATTTGACTTTTTGTGGTTTATAATAAATTATTATTCTTATAGTATATTAAAGATTGTCATGCAATCATTTTTATAAAAAATTAGGCCATGAACTTGATGAAGTTGGAAATGGCCTGAAACTAAACAATGTTGATGACATATCTCACTCAAACACTAGCCATCTCTTGGAAATATAATGACAAAAGCTGCAATGGCACACCCAATCCAATCAATTGCGAGAAGGAATGGCTGTGAGCGTCGAACCTGGGGTTGAAGGGAAGAGGAGGAGGGTTTCTTCTTCTTCTTCCCCATAACCATGACCAACCTGGTGCAGTTATTGTCCTCGTTTTGTCTTATCCGCTTCATCAAAGCATGCGGAAGAGGCATGGCCACCGCTTGAGCTCAAGTACGAGCATGATTAATGAAGAAACGTGGCGGACTGGGATGATGTCGGCAGGGGCAAAGAAGAAGTTGATGAAATCGCCGTCATGGACAAAGATCAGAAATCTTCACGACGACTTATGCATTTGGATTATGCGTATTGCAATGGAGGAATCGTTCTCCTCCTTTCGCTCACTCCATCTCTGCGCTAATAGAGCCACAAGAGCAACCAATGGACTTGATTACACTCGAACCGAAACGAACTTTTAGAAATCTGTCTGGTTTACTTAGTACTACAGCCCAATGGGGTTGGGTTCCGGTTATGTTTGGTTCAGTTTGGCCGATTCAATTTGAACCACTAATAAAGATCACACGTATATAAAAAAACACGTAAATCTGTAAACAAAAGATGTAAGATATTTTAATACTCTATCCACATGCGAGTCAGATTATGATCGGAATATGTACTTTCAAGTAGAGGGGCTGCATTGAAATACATTGAGGCAAAATCTGACTCAAATGCCAAGATAAATTGAGGCAAAATTTACAATGTGCGGAATAGATACATGCCCTTTGTTGCTTCTTATTTATTTGATATTTTCACACGCATTCCTATTTGCTTTTCATGTTCGGGCCGGAAAATGAAGCAGAAGAAAAAAGATGACACGATTTTATGGACGGACCATGACAGGAGACCGAACGCATTAACCACGTCTTCAAAGCACACGACGCCCTTTCTCACATGTAATCGCATGCGTCGTTCTTTCCGGCGTCGCCGGCAACCTGGAGATGAAGTTCCTCGACGGCAGCTCGTCGTCTACTTTACCCTCGTCGACGACGCCGCCTTCATCGAAATTCATGGAGTAACTCAGCGCGTCGTAACGGAGATCCACGGACGAGTGCCGCCTCTTGTGCCTCCCGACACGCGACCTGGGGTGATTCTTGGCCTTGTCCTTGAATTCAGGCATCTCCTGGGCATTCATCGGTCTCGGCGACAAAAGGGACAACCTCCCAAGCAGAGGAGACGGGGCGTCGCGGTAGGAGGGTAAAGGGTCGTCGCCGTCCTCTCTGTGGCAATGGCGCATGGGGAAGCAACACGGGAGCTGGCGGAGGGAGGACTTGAACATCTGCCGGAGAGAGGTGGGGCTCTCTAAGTCCATGGCGGTGGCCGCGATGGGGCGGTACGGAGGCATGGCCCGGGGGGGGTGGCGGGTCTCTAAAATTATATGGAGGAGACGAGGGGAAGGGAGGCCGGGGTATAAAGGCAGGTTGGAGACAGAAATAGCATACTGACGTGGTAACGAAAGAAATCTCGATTCTCTTTTTCTGTAAAGGAGTGGTTTTACTTCTTTGAAGGCGGAATTTTGGGGAAGTTGGGATAATTCTTGAAGTCCCTGTCTAGATCTTGATGTCGCAACCAATTACATCCCTGTGAAAGCTGGAAGGAATTTACGGAAAATACATTAACCTCTTCTAGAACTTCTTTTGGCTATTTTGTTTATCGGACATCAATACATACATACCTATAAACACATGTATTACATTGATGTTCTTAAATTCGGGCGCATAAAAAATCTAGACATCTGAATAATAATTGATGGGATCATGAAGAACAACACATACACATTATACCTTCTCAATAAGCTCTTATATTCATAATTTATCCCATTTGTTGTAGCACCCGTGTTGCACAAACATTGGCCAAATAATCGAGAGTGATTCATGTCATGTAGCGATTTACACATCATATGGAAATATCTAAATCATCCGTTCGATCATCCCCTATTTGAGGACAAGCAAGCCCTAGATTTTGATCTAGGGCTCAATCAAGCTCCCTTGAGTTGAGCCTCAAGCTTTGACCCATCGCTGTCGGCGCTCATCCTCATCGATGGCGAGAGGGGATGGGCTAGAATTGTGCCTAGGGATGGAGGATGAGAGCTTAGCAAGAGGAGGAAGCAAAGCGAGCAGATAGAGATGGGAACGAGGGAGAGAGGGAGAGAGAGGGGCCACTGCAACTTTGACTAAGAGTAAGCATGATTTCAAGATAGAACCTGAAACCTGAAATTGGACCGATGGAAACTTATTTGGTTCTAGATTCCAAGATATACACAAGTAGGTTTTAGGTTCTAAATATGTGAAACATGGAACGTGGAACTCGGAACTCAGAACCTGAACTAAGTTTTTGTGTTTTTCTTAATCTATGTCTCGACGAGACCTTGCGGTACTCCATGGCATCTGATGATGATGCATAATATGGAACCACCAATATGAGCTTCCGTTTTATGATCAAGATTTTTATTTTGTTAATATTTCATAATTTTTGTATGTATTTAAATGTAATTGTGGTTAGCATATTGTAGCAATAAGTGTTGGTCACTAAAGATCATAATTTACTGCAATCTTTCAATTAATAACATAGGTGAATTCTGGTAGAATTCTATTCCATGTTCTAAGGTATGTATAGTAGGTTCCAGATTCCAAAAAAATAAGAAAATTGTTTTACCGGATAGGTTTCAGGTTCCAGATGGAACCTAGACGGAACCTATACGGAACCTATAACCTATGTAGAACCTAGAACAACTCACCTCTAGGCTTTGATGGTCAATGAAGGGGTTTTGCATGATCGATTATGTAAACAGCTAGGGTAGGTGGCTTAAAGCAGCATCACGCGTGACAGTGGTGATTGGGGTCATGTGGCTTAGTATCGTTTTTTTTTTTTTTTGGGGGGGGGGGGGGGGGGGCGGCAGGGGGCAGAGTTTGACGGGGTGCTTGCTAGATACATCATTACATTGCAACAATCAAACAGTCCATGAAGTGGTAACAATATTGTTAGAATTGTACGTTCAAACATAATGGAATAGAGTGTAAAAGTGAAAAAGAGAAATCAAAATACAATGTTTATCTTAATTCATCTTTAAACTAAGATTATATCTAGTAGAAGATTCAATAATAATTAGCATCTCACACATTTCCGTTACAACCATTTATTACAAGATAAATATATGCTCAAATTGTTAAAGTCTTTTGATGGCTTGGGGGCATTGCCCATTTGACCCTTGCTAGGCCAGCCCTCGGATCCCTGCCCACTCACCAAGGAGAGGGATCCTTTTGCTTTATGGTTGATGGAGAGTATGAATCACATCCTAATAAATAGTGCAAGAATAGTATCCCACATCCCTAAAATTAGGATGGATTAGATGCTTCCACGGAGGGCAAAACAGCACAAAACATTTGTTAGGTGTTTCTTACATCAAAAGCGAAGAGGATTTTTAAGTGGTTCAACATAGGTTGAATTGCAATTCATGCGGTTGGGAAACATATGGCTGCACGTCTTAGTCTAGATGAGTATAATGCTCAAATTGCCACCGCAGAAAAACCGTGAGGTAGAGTGTGGTGTTGCATATTGCGTATGCATAAGAAAATCCGTAATTCATGTATCTTCTACCATCATGAAAGAGCTACCTATCTTCATTTCGTGAAATACAAGATATTTTAAAGATCAGAAGATTTAATAAAAATATCGTGTACTCCGCAACCCAAAACATTCCCTCCAAGAGCCCAAAACTACATTGTCAGAGGAAGACAGAACCAAAACAAAGCCCAAAGCCACGAGCTATTTCAAATATCCAAGCCCAATCAATTATATTCTTCACTAAGATGATTTTGGAAAATCGACCAAATGTCTGATTCCCACGAGAAAGGGTCTTCTACAGAGATTACATCAGGCAGCAATGAAACATATAACATATTAATAAGATATGAGATTTCCCAAAATACTAGCATTACATTGATTGAAAAATGCTTATTATGCCTTGTGTGTCCTTTGATTAGTTAATTGTATTATGACATGTCAATTATGCAATCAATACATAAAATAATTTTGGGAAAATGTCACAAATGGTCCATAAATTTTCATCTAATGTTCAATTTCATCCCCGAGCTTTTGATTTACTCAATTTGGTCCCTGAACTTTCATCTAATGTTCAATTTCATTTTTGAACTTTCAATTTGCTTAATTTGGCCCTTAAACTTTTATCTAATGTTCAATTTTATTTCTGAGCTTTCGATTTGCTCAATTTGGTCTCTAAACTATTGCAAATGTTCCATCTAGACCTTCCGTTTGTTCAAACCGTCAAGTGATGACGTGGATCATTAATTGATGACGTGGAACTAAGTTGGATTACTAGAATTATGAGTCAATATATATCTTAAAAAATGAAAACAAACTTGGGGTCAGCTAGATATGAGAGCACTGATCACAAAAGCAGAGTGAATAAGTGGTTATGTATCTCTTTTTTGGATGGTGGCCACAATTTGACCTGTTTTAAAGGTAATTTCCATGTGGATATTCCACATGTCCTTTTTTATTTTATATTTAAGAGACTAAAAGTCATGTAAGCCAATTTCGTTAACTTTAACTAATGGAATGATGAAATTGGTCAATTTTCAAATAATTAGGGACTAGATGGAACATTTGTTAATAGTTCAGGGACTAAATTAAGTAAATTGAAAGTTCAGGGATGAATTGAATCTTAGATGAAAGTTCTGGGATCAAATTGAGCAAATTGAAAGTTTAGGGATGAAATTGAACATTAGATAAAAGTTCAGAGACCATTTGTGACATTTTCCCAATAATTTTCCTTGTTTAGACATTATTTTTATGTTCTTGAAAATCTTCCGATTGTCGCCAAGAAATATCTTCATTTCTTTCTCATTTCTTTGTGGTTAGCAAAGGAATTCACTTCCCCATCATCCATATTGTACAGGACTATTGACCCATACAACATTACTCAAGGGTCCCTATCATGTGAAACAAGCACGCGCTAGTGAATGGTCCTTGGATGCAAATTCGACACAGAGCAAGTAACTTCTCATGAATCATAGAATATATCTCTCGACCCAAGTAATACCTAACTTTACTCTAAGGTGAATCTCTAATGTTTTCTTTGAGTCTCGTTCTTGCGAATCTAATCCCTGGACGGGCTGCTTAACGCCTTAGCTATTAAGTTTTCTCTCCTCTTTCGTAAGGTTCGATCTATTGCTGGCAGAGATGAACAAAGCCTTTAAAATGCTTATCAAATAGAGGTGAAAACTGGGGCAAAGCATGCCGCATAAATCAAGTGAATGAGTATGCACGTAGCAGGTTTTGACTTTCTCTGATCAGCCCATTGAAATTTCGAGGTAGGATGGTCAGCAGCAGGAAAGAAGCTTCTTTCTTTCTTTTCTGTCCAAAGAAAGAACGAGGAAGATTCTCCAACCTTTACTTCTTGACAAGAATTTTAATACCGTTTACTAGGTTTATCCTTTTTCACCTGCACTGCATATATACTGAGCAACAGACGCTGGCAAGTCTTCCTTGCTTCTGCAGAACCCTTCTTGTATAAGTAATATTCATTCGTCGACTGCATATATTCAAAGCTGATTCCCCACTTTATATTAATCCGCATACATCGTAAAGTCGATAAAGCCATGATGCTTCCCGGCGTCGAGTGCGCCCGAAGAAGAAGGTTCTATCAGAGCGGACGACAGCCCAACTCACCTGTCGTCTCTGCTGCCGCAACCACAGTTACTACAAGACGTTCCTCGTTCTGTCTCTACACAGCCCACCATGCCGCGACCTCCTCTTCTAGAGTATGTGGTTCCGTCCTTCTCTCTCTCTCTATTGCACAAAGTCGTAATCAGATACTCATGAGATTTCAGGGCAAAGAGGTTTTAGATGCAAATGTATGCGAATCTATCAAGTAATGTTTTGTTGAGCCTCTTCTCTTCAACATATTTTGTTTCTTATATTCAAAGTTGGGCTATCTTGGATTTATCTCTTGATCTGATGCATTAATAAGTTTTTCATTTTCTTCTGTTGTGAAAATCCAGCAAATTAGGAACATAATCAACCAAGCACATGCAGATGAGGAGGAACTGGGAGGAGCGGCAAGGGAAGCCAAGCAGAGACTGGATGAGAGGTTGAGAACTCAGTGGGAACCAGAAACCAAAAGAAGGTACACGGATGAACTTGCATAATGAATTGTAGCAAAAACCTTCGGACTCTGTTATTGTGTTAGATTCGTTAGTTCTCTAAATTTGAATCGGAGTGAAAAACCATTTACTTATTATCTTTGTTCGGTTTTTTCAGGCACAACGATGGAGAGAGCTCGAGAGCAAGGAAATTGCAATTGCAGACGACGGTTCATGGACTGCGGAGCATCGGCAGAGGCGGCAGTTCTTCCAATTCAAAGAGATTCAGTTGGAGCAAGATGATGAGGTGGAGAGCCACGGACCAGGACGAGTGCGCCATTTGCCTGGAGAGGTTCGAGGTTGGCGAGACCCTGGTGCACCTACCCTGCGCGCACCGATTCCACTCGAGGTGCGCGGTTCCATGGCTCGAGGCTCATGCTCATTGTCCCTGTTGCCGAATGGGAATCTCCACATAGTCATACAGGCGAATCTTCCCTGCGATTTCCTTTTGAATGATGAGTAACTAGGAGAAAATAGCATTGCCGTCAAACCAGCATGGTCGAATCATCCGGGCCGGTAAGAACATATAAATTTACTACATGTTGAGAAATATGGACCGAGAAATCATAATACATATACACAAATTATATTCATACATGTACATGTTATAATCATTATTCAATTGAGATACTGAAAACAAAGATCCTTCATGTCGGTAAAACATGAGTTCGTAAAGAGTACTGCTGAAATTTGTACCTGGTGATAAATTTAAGCAACGTACCGGACTAATCACCAGAGGAAAAAACTATAGCTGCCTAGCAGGATGATGATGGCTAGCTTGGAGCTTGGCCTTGCCAAGCACGTCTCAGAAATAAAAACCTGAGAAAAGGCAGCGGTACAGCCGATAATATTGAAATCTACTTCTATCATATATTCACACACAGCACATAAATCTTCAGGATTCAACTGGACTAGGCAACTTGTCTGGCATATTTGTGCTTGAGGGATCATGTACAACACCTATCTGCGGTTATAGATCTTGAAGGGGCTCTTCAAAGCAATACAACACAACTACTTCGCAATTTCGACGAAGCTTGGTCTTTCTGAAGGTTCGGATGACCAACACCTCTCGATTTGCGATTTCCACTTGCGATTTCTAATCACGATACCCCCAGGTTTGATTGCAATCTCATTAGTCATCAGCCAATATTCACTGAATTGAAATAAAAGTATAAAACGAAGTGACGTCACCTATCACGCGCTTAGCATCCAAATCTGCGGACGGTTCTTCTCCAGTCAACAACTCCCCATGACGATGCCGGTTGAGTAAGCATCAACCTGAACAAAAGGTCAGGTGATCATCAACACATTGAGGGTGTAGAATCCTGGGCCATATTATACTTCGTTCCAGATTTTCCTCGTACCGTGTTGATTAATGGGTCATTGTTGGAACCGAAAGGATAATAATAAATTTTGGGAACATGTACCGAGAGCACAAATAACAATTGGAGGGAGAACTTGTTACTGAGAATGGTTTCTCTTTTTGGCTTTGTGCCTATGGCTGGATTTACAATTTAGGACTTCATCCCTTTATTGAATTCTTGGTTCCCACACGCTTATTAATGTTTTATAGAGATCTTCGAGAGTGCTGGACATCAGGAGTGCCAAAACTTGGCACGGAGGGACACTTAAGTACTAAGAATTAGGAAAATGACATTTAAGTGTCAAAATTGGAGTAAAATTGATCACTTAAGTGTCAATTGTGAGAAAATCCGAGCAAAATACTAACGTGGCAATTTCTGGTGAGGCAAGTGCAAAAACAACGTCATTTTGCTGCTGACATTGATAAATAGTTAATATAAAAAATAATTAAATTAAATTCTAAACTAAATTTATTTAAAAATTTTTAAAAAAGAGATTGCAAGAAGTGAGGGTTGAGCCCTTGTTGCCGCCTCCCTGCCGTCACCGGGAAAGGCCGACAACGATGGGGGAAGGGTCGGCCGAGGTCATCAAAAGGGTCAACGAGGGTTGCAGTCCTCCTCCAGATTTAGTGAGGGTCGGTGGCCCTCATTCGGCTTGGCCAAGGGCCGTCGTTGGCTAGGGATGCCATCGCT
Organism: Eucalyptus camaldulensis; assembly: GCA_019915185.1. Taxonomy (NCBI): domain Eukaryota; kingdom Viridiplantae; phylum Streptophyta; class Magnoliopsida; order Myrtales; family Myrtaceae; genus Eucalyptus; species Eucalyptus camaldulensis. The sequence continues at coordinate 3,428,827 of JAHSVA010000008.1, forward strand.
GCCTACAATCTTTTTTTCTTTAATTATTATATATAATTTAATTTAATTAATTTTATATTAAAATTCAAATCCACACCAAAACAACGTCATTATTGTGTGTTTTTTTTTTTTGTTGAGTCAGCTCTCCGATGAGTCATGTAGGTAAGCAAAATTAATGAAAAATTGCCATGTAGGATTTCTAGCGGAGTTCGCCAGAGATAGCACTTGAGTGTCCCATTTTTTTTTTTAAAAAAAGTGGCACTTAAGTATTCCATTGTGTCAAGTTTTGGCACTTGAGGAGTACTTTTGCCACTTTTATTCTTTCCCAAAATTTTTGTTGTTGTGTTTGTTATGCTCGTAACATTGTCTCTAAAATTAAGTTGGAACCTTGTGATTAACATTGCATTTTTCTTGGGTATTCGTCCACTCAAAAGTATTGTAAATGTTTTAAACCTCATTCGAGGTGCACCATTGTATCAATGAATATAATTTTTCATGAACCTAATTTCTATTGTTTTGCTCCACCTCTTTAGGGGAAATGTACTAATCTAGAGGTGCTGTCCATTCTACATGTTCATGAGGATATTACTTACCCTCCTCCTTCAATAGTCTTTGATTGTTCTCCTCCTTCCTAAGAGGAGAAAAATGTAACATAAGAAGAGAATAGCACAGTAATTGAGAGAGAGATAACACAACAACCATTTTAGGGGAGATCACACTTGCTAGGCAAATTATTGTTATCTTTCAAAGGCGGATCGATAGAGGTGTTATAGTGAAGACATATTGTTGTAGAGATTCTATTATCAATACGTAGGTTAAAACCACTTAGAAATTGCTTGTTCAGTCATCATGTCTGGATCCAGATTCTACTACTCCTTCTAGTGAGGTTTCTCCTTCTGATCTTCCTATTGCACTTTGAAAAGAGTACTAGAATTTGTACTCAATACCTTATATTCCATGTTCTCTTATATGAATCTTTGTCTAGTTCTTATTGTACATTGTGTTTTCTCCACTTTTTATCTCTATTTCATTAAACTGGCAGGACTTTTTGCAAATGAGAAGTGGAAGGCATCAGTGGTAGAGGAGATGCACACTTTGAAGAAAAATGACACGTTAGATCTTGTTGTTTTTGCTCCCGTGAAATAGTTGGTAGAAGGTAAGTGGGTGTTTGTACTCAAATAACAGATGGATGATACTGTAGACAGATATAAAACATGTCTAGTAACAAAGGAATTTACTTAGATTTATAGGATTGACTATCCATAAACTTTTGCTCTTGCTGCCAAGTTGAATACTGTTCGAGTGCTACTTTTGGAACTATCACTAGTCATTACCTATAACTATTGGATTCATGTCATTTGGCGATTTACACACATCACATGGAAAGATCTAAACCATTTATTCCATCTTTCCCTATTCGAGGCCAAGTGAGCCCTAAATTTGGATATAGAGCTCAATTGAACTCCCTTGAGTTGAGCCTTGGGCCTTGACTCATCGTCATTGGCTCTCATCCTCGTCAATGGTGACAAGGGACGAGCCAACATTGTGCCTCGAGATGGAGGATGAGAGCTCAATAGGATGAATTAGTAGAGAACGTGAGTAGAAAGAGATGGGAATGGGAGGGAGGTAACTATTCAAGGCCAAGTGAGCCCTAGATTTGGATATAGAGCTCAATTGAACTTCCTTGAGCTGAGCCTTGGGCCTTGACTCATCTCTGTTGGCTCTCATCCTCGTCAATGGTGACAAGGGACGAGCCAACATTGTGCCTCGAGATGGAGGACGAGAGCTCAATAGGATGAATTAGCAGAGAACGTGACTAGATAGAGATGGGAATGGGAGGGAGGTAGGTAGGTAGGTAGGTAGGTAGGGAGGGAGGGAGGTAGGTAGGTAGGTAGGTAGGTAGGGAGGGAGGAAGGGAGGGAGAGAACGTGACTAGATAGAGATGGGAATGGGAGGGAGGTAGGTAGGTAGGTAGGGAGGGAGGGAGAGAGAGAGGGAGAAAGAGAGAGAGAGAGGACATTGCCAGTTTGACGGCCGAGGGAGGGCCGACACACGATCAACTATGTAAACGACTAGAATGAGTGGCTTAAGGTGACAAAATGCGTGCGAGAGAGAGAGAAGACATTGTAGTTTGACGGCCGAAGGAGGGCCGACGCATGATCAACTATGTAAACGACTAGAATGAGTGACTTAAGGTGGCAAAATGCGTGCAAGAGAGAGAAGACATTGTAGTTTGACGGCCAAAGGAGGGCCGACACATGATCAACTATGAAAACGACTAGAATGAGTGACTCAAGGTGGCATAATGCGGGCGACGGCAGTGACCAGGGTTTGGTGGTTCGGTTGGGGGGAGGGGGGGAGTTTTTGGGTGGGATGCTTGCTAGATAGATTGTGACAATCCAATAATCCATGAAGTAGTAACATTACGTTTCACAAGGTGCAAGAATAGTACCTCCACACCCTTAAAATTAGAATGGATTGGAAGCTTCCGCCAAGGGTAAAATAACACGAAACATTTGTGAAGTGTTCCTTGCATTAGAAGCAATAAGATTTGTTAAGTAGTTCAACATAGATTAAACCATGATCCTTGTAGACGGGAAAGATGTATGAACAATCACCCAAAAAATCCTTGTAGATGGGAAAGATGTATGAACAATCACCCAAAAAGAATAAATTATTGCGCTTTTATCAATTTTGTTTTAGATATTTCAATTATACTAATGAGTCCTAAACCTTTTTATATTTTGTCAATTAAATCAATCTAGTCAATTTCAGTTGAAAATTTCTAACTTTGATGTTGAGTCTAATGTGAAATTTTTTTTAAATAAATATTTTGAATATGTATAATTTTTTTTTTATTTTTCTTTTCTTTACTTTTTTTTTTGGATTGAGGGCCAGCAATGGTCGCCGATTGACCCTCGCTGGCATTGGTTGGAACATTGCTGCCCTTGTCCAAATTTGGGCCCTAAGCTAGGTGAGAGAGTGTGTGGTGGCCCCTCATTGAGTCGGGCAAGGTCGTGATGCCCAATTTAGGTGAGGACATGGCAGCCCTCCCCCAAATTGAGCAAGGTTGGCTAGTGATCCATGCAAGCTCCTATGCCAAAATAAATAAAATAAAATAAAATAGAAGGAAAGGAAAAATCATAAAAATTCAAAAAAAAATCTTAAAATATTATTAAAAAAGTTTACATCAGTGCTATTCATGCCATAGAGGACGATCATTGTTTGTATTAGTCATTTCCAGCTAAATTATCTAAATGGATTCGATTGGTAAAATATGAAAAGATCTAGTACTTAATTGACATAATTAAAATATTTATTACTAGATTGGCATAAGTGAACTTTTCTAGTAAATTCCTTGAAAAGCATGTGTGCACTTCTTAATCTAGACTGGTTCAATGCTCAAATTGCCATTACAAAAAATCCTTGAGGTAGAGTGTGGTGATATGTATACATAAGAAAATCTGGAATTGATATATCTTAAAGTTCAATCATGTCGATATATCAAGAGGAAAGACGAGTGGGAAAATAGAAAGAGAAGTGAAGATACCAATGTCAAAATATAATTCATGGGTACATCTGTTCGATTCTTTATTTCCAATAAATTTTATATTCATATTTTTAACACAGCTGAAATCCGACCAAAAGTATATTGCCGTGAAAAAAGGAAAATATTCATGTGACCCCCAGAAACCCTACTTCTTATCCTATCATGCATTTGTATATATTCATAAAAATAATGGAATAAGTGTACTGAAAATTTAAAAATTTGTCACAAAAATACAATTGAATTTTAAAACTTTCAAAATGTGCAATTGAGTCTTAAAAAATTGTTAGGTTAGTGCCATTAAGTTCTTAAACTTATTAGTATTTTTGGTTTGTCAAATCGGATAGAGTTAATAGAAGAATTCTATTGTATTAAATTGATAAGTTCAAGGATTTGATTGCCCTTTTTAAATTGTTTTAGATTCAAATATACTTTCATGACAAGTTTTAGAATTTCCAATACACTTATCTCTAAAAATAAATACAAAAAAGAAGAAATATTTCAATGAGTCGTAAAGCATATGAACTGGATAAATAACCATGGATGGTAGGGCTCGCTAGATGTAATTTGATAAGACGCGGCTGGCAATTAGTTTTGGTTTAGGCTATACTTCTTAATACAAAAATTTGTGTGGTACGTATTTTCTAAGCTACCTTGAGTCTGTTGCAAGGTGGTGATGTGGTTCCTCTACTAAAGTTCTAATTAAATGAACATTTGGGTAGCGGAAGAGATATAGGGCTTAAAAACGAAATGGAATTGTTTGGCTAAAACCCGCAAGATATGATAATTAAAAAAAAAAAAAAATAGAGCATACACATATAAAACGTACATGTTTAATGGATGTTGCGCACCCCATGATAGCGATAGATTATATATGCATTGACGGCCCCTCAATGGTCTTTTCTTATGTCTGATTATTGCAGTCTCTTGACCCCGCCCAATACAAGTGAGCGATTAAATTTGGTGTGATCCATTTTAGAGTTACACGATTCAATGGCTTGCATGCACTGAACTCACATAATTAACTAACAAGAATACGACGCGGATCAATTAATCTTTTAATATGCCGATGGATCCATGTCAATGACTTCCAGTCAAAATTAACTCGGAAGGACTATATAGGCAAATCGTAACAAGCTTTAAAACTAAAAAGATCAAATTGAAATGTTTAGGGCTAGATTGGTGTATGTACAGTAAGTTTAAGATTCTTTTGGTAATCATTCCGGTAAAAGTCTTTGTCCAAATGCCAACTTCAGTCTATTGGTAGAAGAGTTGCGCGAAGCTTTTAAAATGCTGATCATAGAGGTGGAAACTAAGGCAATTCGTGCCTCATAAACTAATTAATTGAGGATGCTAGTACGTATATGTGTAGCCGGTTCTGACTTTATCTGGGCAGCCCGTTGAAACTTCGTGTTAGGATGGTCAGCACAGCAACAGGAATGAAACTTCCTCGCTTTCCAATGAAAGATACACGCAGCCAGGATGCTATGAACTTCCTCAGTTCGATTCCGGGTTCAGTCATGGAGTCATTTGAATCTCAACTTCACCAACGACAAGATTTTCTTAACACCGTTCATTAAATTTATCCTTTTTGCCTGCACCTTTATATATACTGAGCAACAGGCTTTTGCAACTTCTCCTCGTTTATTCAACGCCTGCTCTCTCTCTCTCTCTCTCTCTCTCTCTCTCTCTCTCTCTCTCTCTATACATGTTCATTCAATGACCGAGTTAATCCGAAGCTCATTCCTGACTTAATTTACTATTTATATATCGTAAACTTGATTGCCGGGATGCTTCTTGGTGTCGAATATGCCCGGAGAAGAAGGTTCTCCTTGACCCACCATGCTGCCACCTCTTCTCTAGTGTGTAGTTCCATCCTCTCTCTCTCTCTCTCTCTCTCTCTCTCTCTCTCTCTCTCTCTCTCTCTCTCTCTCTCTCTCTCTCTGTGTGTTGCTTCAGGTCGTGATTAGAAAGTCATGAGATTTCAGGAAAAAGAGGTTTTAGATGCATATGTATGCGAATCTATCGAGTAATGTTTTGTTAAGTCTCCTCTTCAACATATTTTGATTCTAATATTCAAAGTTGGGTTATCTTAGATTTATCTCTTGATCTGACGTGAAAAACCAGCAAAGTAGGAACATAATCAACCAAGCATACGGGGATGAGGAGGAACTGGGAGGAGTGGCGAGGGAAGCCAAGCATAGGCTGGATGAGAGGCTGAGAACTCAGAGGAAACCAGAAACCATGAGAAGGTCAATGGACGAACTTGCATAATGACAACTTGCTTTTTTCTTTTGTCTATTTTTGTTGGAATTAGCTTCAAGGTATGAATTGCAGCAAGAACCTTCAGACTCTATGGTTATGTGGGATTTGTTGGTTCTCTAAAGTTGAATTGGAGCGAAAAACCATCTACTCATTATCTTTGTTCGATCTTTTTAGGCACGATGATAGAGAGAGCTTGAGAGCAAGGGAATTGCAATTGCAGACGATGGTTCATGGAGGGCAGGGTGTCGGCAGAGGCGGCGGTTCTTCCAATTTGAAGAGGTTCAGTTGGGGCAAGATGATAAGGGGGAGAGCCACAGACCAGGACGACTGTGCCATTTGCCTGGAGAGGTTCGAGGTCGGCGAGACCCTGGTGCACCTACCCTGCGCACATCGATTCCACTCAAGGTGCGTGGTTCCATGGCTCGAGGCTCATGCTCATTGTCCCTGTTGCCGAATGGGCATCTCCACATAGTCATACAAAAGAAATTTCCCTGCGAATTCCTTCTTTGAATTGATGTGTAGCTAGGAGAACAACAGTGTTGCAGTCAACAACATGGTCTTATCATTTGATCCGGTCTAAACATATTTGTATGTACTACCCTTCGTAAATCGTTAACAGGCTATAGAAATAGTCGATCGAGGATGCATGCAGAGAGTGACGAAAAGAGTCAATACTCACACCTTGAGAAATATGAGTCGAGAAATCACAATACATATGCAAAAATCTCCGGAGGAAAAGAGCTATAGCTGCCAGGCAACTTGTCTGGCATATTTGTGGTCTAGGGATCATGCACAAAACCTATCTGCGACTATAGTTCTTGGCATTGGTCCTCAAAGCAATAGAACGCAACTCCTTTGCAATTTCGGCGAAGCTTGGTCTTTCTGATGGCTCGGATGACCAGCACCTCTCCATCAGCGATTTCCATTCTGGATCACAAGATGCTGGTACCTGCGGCCGCAGTGTGTTGTTCACGATACCCCCTGTTTTGATTGCAATCTCCTTTGTCAGCAGCCAATATTCACCTAATTGAGATAAGAGTACAAATAAGAGTACAAAGCGAAGTAACATCACCTATCATGTGCGTAGTGTCCAAATCGGCATATGGTTCTTCGCCAGTCAGCAGCTCCCACATGACAATGCCGAATGAGTAGACATCAACCTAAGCAAAAGGTCAGGTTATCATTAACAAATTGCTGATGTAAACTTCCAGGCTATATTACACTTCGTTCCCGATTTTCCCTCCGATCATGTTGTCGATTGGTGGAATATAAAATATGGACAATACAAATACGTGAGTGACATCCACGTATGCAAGCCATCAGTTAGGAGATTTGTTGGAGGAAATTCCAACCTGCCTACTGACAACACTACTTTAACACAAACACGTAAAGTCGGGATATGTAGAGAAGTTGAAATGAAAGGTGAGCTCCAAACCTTCTCAGACACACGGTCACCGGTGTCATTCAATAGTTCTGGTGCCATCCAAGGAAGTGTTCCCCGCATGCCACCTGATATTAAAGTCTGACGTTTTACCTTGGACAATCCCAGATCACCAATCTGATAGTAAAGTGACAGATTTCAGACATCAAACTGAAGGATCTTGCACAAAATCTGAGGACTAACAAAGTTGTCAATTGCTAGAAAGAGGTTCTGAGACGTTGGCAATGAAGCCAGTTTTAAAGTATCATGTGCGACTACTTTGGCTATGATATGAAAATCTACTCGTGTATCTTCAGTTTGTAAAAGAGAGAATTATGCTTGAAGTTGGAACACAAACTAGATGAACACTAAAAGTCTAAAATGTCCTTTGGCACAAGAATTTCTGACAAAATAACTCTGAACACAGAAAACAAAGTACAAATTGGATGGTCACAATGATAGGTTTTGATGATCATTGCACCACCTCATGCAAGACAAACGCTATCAATGTAGCAACAAAGCATGTTGCAGATCAGACAAGCAGAATCACAAGCAATCATTGTGCTTGAAGCTTGAGCAGTCCAGTAGATAATCAATGCCGACAAGCATTCATATCAATTGCAAGCACGAAATAGTAGTTAAACTTTGTATGTGTAAATATATGGACAGAAAGACGTTCTAGCATGCATCAACCTCAAATTGTTCAACCTTCACAACTCTTTAATATCTGTCATTATGTTGAGTGTTGTCTCGTTTTCTTTTCTTTTTGTTCATTAGACATGAGTGGAGGCTCTAATTTTGAGCAGGTGAAGTACTTCACAACAACCAATTCAGACTAATAAGAAACTTCAATGTAACCAAGCACCCGAGCTTTCATATACGGTTTTTTCCTGAATAAATAAATAGCTCCAGTATGCAAATTTATTTCCTCTTCCCAGAGAATAACAAGTGTATGAGCATGCACAACATAACTCATATCTCCAAAAAAGAGATACATGTAACGGCAATCAATCACCAGTCAACTGACCTTACAAGTTGGTTGACGGGGATCACCAAGATTGACAAGAAGGTTATCGCTTTTCAAATCAAAATGCACTATCTTCTTGTCATGCAAGTACTCCATACCAAATGCCACTTCCCTAGCAATCAGCACACGCTTACGCATATCAAAGTTCCTGTAAAAGAACTTAGTTAAAAGGTGAAAATTATGTGTGTGTGAAGAGAGAGAGAGAGAGAGAGAGAGAGAGAGAGAGAGAGAGAGAGAGTCATACCTTTCACCTTTCTGCAGAGCCTTTCGTAAAGAACCATCAACCATATACTCAGTTACTGTTGCAACAGAATCTCCAGGACCATTAGGCCCATCATAAACAATGCCATAGAAGGTCACCACATTTGGATGATGCAAATCCGCAAGCAATTTTGCCTCATTCAAGAAATCACGCATCTGCCTCGATGCAGCAACAATGCAAAAAATTCAAAGATAATACTATGAAAAATCAGAAACAACAGAAAGCAAGAAGATCGCACCTTTCGCTCTTGTTCTGTGGGCTCCCCAAGAAAGCATTTGTCGTTGATCTGTTTAATGGCAACATCTTTACCCCTCCATTTTCCATGATGAACAGTCCCAAATGTGCCAGAACCTAATTCTTGCCGAACTTCAAGGTCACTTCTTTTTATCATCTGTAGGATGAAAATTCAAGCAAATCAATATCTGAGTCGCGGGAAAACACAACCACCTAATTTGAAGTAAAGAAATTTTCTCACTTGCAAGCCGCCGATTGCATCCACAGGAAAGTGAAAATGCACCCTCCCTGCCAACGTAGCACTGGCATCCTGTGGGATAAAAAGATGCATTAAGCTATTTTATACATGCAGTTGAAGGAAACTACCTGACAGACGCTAAACATGTATGAACACAAAGATCTTAAGCACCTCAGAGTCAGCTTTGTGGTGCACATCTTTCTCCTGGTTGACTTCATGAGAAGGCTTACTTCCTTCATAGACTGTCAAGTCAGGATTAGAAGGCAGAGCTGTCTGAAAAGCACAAGTAACTACACCCTCAGGAACATTCTGAGGTTCTTGCTCGATGATATGCTCTGCTGAACCTGTAAAGATCAAACGATAAAAAGGAAAACCCCAAATACACCCAAAATTAGTGCATGAAACATAGAAGTCCTAAAAGAAGCACCTCTGGAAGACAGAAAACAATCAGAAGAATTGCAGTTTTTCAATTTATTAAGTGGCTGCTGGAGTCCATCCTCCAATTGCATTTTCTTATTCAATTTCCCAATTTTTCCGGATTGGTTAACCAGGCTTCAGTTCTTAGTGCCATTTTGGCAGGTTTTGGAGAAACATTAGCATTACGATTCAAATTCTGGGGATTATCAGCACCAGAAGAGCCATAGCATTTGTTTGGAGAATCATGAACTTTATACTGAGATATGTGAGCAGGCTTACCCCCAACAGGACAAGAATCACCAGTAACTAGTTTACTTGCCGAGGCCGCCTGTCTAAGCTGGCATTGAGCTGGCATAAAATGCTGCTGCATGCTGATCTCCAGAGAAGGCTCAGGAACAACACCCTGGAAAACACCAGATGGGGACTGTCCATTGCCAGCAAAGCCCACCATATGCTTTGTGGAATCGGGATCATTCATTCCTAGAACAGATTTGATATTGTCTTCGAGAGGTAGACAATGGTGAATTGGGCTTGAAGCGTGTTGATGGCTAACTGTAGTGTCTCCTTGGTCCAGTACGACGAATTTGGAAAATGCATCAGGCAATGCTTTTTGACACAAAGCATGTTCCTCAAACCTCTGAATATTTTCAGCCTGCCAACAAAATGTTGATCCATCGGAATAAACAGCTTGTCCCAGTTGATGAACGTGGGAACCATTAGTACCCCCAACCATTGCAGAAGGTGCTTGGCCTTGATATGCATCGTGATGTTTCTCAAGAGGAAGCGGAATCAACCTCTTCCCAGATGTGGCCTCATGCCCTAAATGATTTTGTTGAGGATGGGTAAATGGAAGAACTACAGTAGGCCTTAAACTTGCTTGAGAAGATGCTGTACCCATTGTTCTATCTACAGCAGATACAAGCTGTTGAGAGTTACCACGACCAGCATTCACAGGAAACTGCTGCTGGCCATATGCGGGAGCAGTAGTTCCCAATTGATGAGGACTTGGACTACCCGTCATATGAGGAGGAGGCAAGTAATCCATGTTGACATCTTCCTTGCGAGGATCCATATAACGCCAGATGTGAGGTGAAGCTGATGGAATGCCCCCTCCTGCTTGCTGCAGATCATTAGCCGATAGTCTCTTTGGCACAGTTCTTTCTTGTTCAATCTCAAATTGCAAAGATGATGCATCATTAGAAGTAGCTAAATTCCTTCCAGAAGATGGTGTGCTAGTCAGTGGTGGCCCATTGATATCTGCTTGCACAGGGACTATTCTATCAACAGCTCCATAGCTGCTAGTATCAGAATTTTGTGAGGATGTTGTGCTTGCTGTGCTCTCTTTCCTTGCAGTGCCACCACCCACACCGTCCATCATACCATTCATGACTTCGACATTTCTCTGCCCAGTACCATGCAAGTCACCATGCCTAATGGCACTTGAAGAATCCAGCTTGGATTTAGGGAAAAGAAAAACTTTTAGCTTAGCTGAGCCATCTGACGATCCGCGGTCCAATCTCTCATACTCATTCATCATATAATCAAGATCTTCAGGATTTGTAACGGAAATCAGGGCGTCCAGATCTTGATCAAGATCAGGGAGCTGGTACTTCACAACAACTGGCTGCCCACAAGTATCTTCCATTTTCTGCACAAACTCTTTATAGCTCACATCTCGCCTAACGCTGACAATCTTTGTCTCACCACTGGTGTATCTCAAAACACCACGATCGGTACTAAATGAGAGTTCACCCCCGAACTTACATAGAAGCTTAACCGTCCTTCCCAATACCAAACCCTCCTCGACTTTATTTCTCAGCTGAGCAGCCCCACTTCCACTACCTCGGTCGCTCAAATGGAGCTGGCGGCTGACTCCTGAATCACTGCCGAACTGCTCTTCATCATTCCTGCGGTCCATAGTGACAAAATTCTGGCCAGAACCATTCAGATTTTCATTTTGAGCTCTGGCATGACCCATTGTGTCGCCCATGATCCTATGCCCTACATAAGGGCCATGACCAAAGCCAGGTGCCACCTCATTACCACTCTTATCAATACCATTTGCACCAATGTTACTCCCTATAGCAGGGTAACCAATGGCTGCAGATGGATTTACACTCACATATCCATGGGGAGCCGGTGCACTCGGGATCCACTCTGCACCACCATGAGCAGCATTGGGATATACGGTACCTCCTCCGAATCCAGGGTTGGGAACCTTCTGAGGGTTTAAGACCGGAGCCAACCGAGGGTTAACAGCCGTGTGAACAGTGCTCAAGATGAAACCGTCATGGGTTTGGCCGATAGCCGAGGCCTGCGCCACGTCAAGAGTTCGTAGATCCTGTGGGGCTGAGTTCGGATGAAATGCCATCTTTCCAACGAGTACCAGAACAGGGCAATTCGAACTCAGAGGACGCTAAACAGGGCGAAAAAATTCAAGAGTTTCCTTTTAACAGGTTGCCATCACCTCTGTTCTGTCCTGTCTGAGCTGATTTGAGGTTCGAGGAACGATCTTTGCACCAGCGCAACAAGAAGAAGACCAGAAGGCAAAAGCAGTGGTTGAGAAATGGATGGCTCCCAGAGAACTTGGAGACCTGGAGGAAGGAAAAGACTTCAAAGAAGACGAAGACTGTACTCCATCAGCAGATGCGCACGAAATTTGCCAAGAGAGAGAGAGAGAGAGTGCGAGAGAGGAGGAGCAAAGTTGGCGGAGAAAAGTCTCCCACCTCCCGCGGAAAACTTCACAGGCAGTCGGACAAACGACAAGAACAGAAGTCTTCGTCATCTTTCTTTATTGCTCTACCTTCCTTCTCATTAATCTTCTTCTGCCATGCCTAAACTTTCCCACGTACTTATCTGAAAAATAGTGCTACAGGGTGTCAGGACCATTTGGAGAATACTGTGCGACGTCAACATCATCAGCGAAGTTATTTCACAGGACTTAAAAACGTGAAAACACAATGAACAAACATATTCTTTTTCATGGGGATTTGGTAATCTGTCGTCTACTTATGGTGGTCGTCAAGAAGAATTTATAAAAGGCGGTTCTACATGGAGATTACTTCAGCTTCTAACGATCAGCTGTCTCGATGCAATGAATTGTGAGTTTTTGAGGTTATGGCATGCAATTTAATGCGCGTTTGGTAACATTTCCGTTTAAAAATTGTTTTAGAGAACAGAAATATAAAAAAATATGTTTCTTTCGAGGAACAATTTTTGAATAAAAAACACGTTTTGTAAACTTGTTTCGGGAATAAAAAATGAACAGAAACACGTTTGGTAAATTTGTGTTCTTTTGATTTTTTTTAATATTTTGATTTTATTTGATTTTATTTTATTTTATTCTTCTTTTGGCTGGTCACCAGCCTCGATCATGGCCGGCGACCGGCTGACGAGGATTGGTGGCCTCACCCAGATTCGGCGAGCCCGAGCTCGCTCAGCCATCGGCGAGGTGAGCCTCGTCGGGCCATCGCCAGGTTGGCGAGCCTCACCGGGGGTCGGCGACGCTCCGACGAGGTTGCCAGCCCTCGACAGCCCTCAACGGCCGATCGTCGACCATGGCCAAGGCCGGCGACCGGCCAAAAAAAAAGAAAAAGAAAAGAAGAATAAAAGAAAAGAAAAAGAGATGAGAGATAAAATTTATTTTTAAAAATTGTTCTAGAAACAAGAAGTACGTTTTTCTTATTTTTTATTTCTGTTTCAAATATGTTCCTGGAACAAAAACACAAACAAACGCATTGCTGTTTTTTTGTTCTTTCGAACAAAAAAAAAAAGAAATTTTGTTCATAAACAGAAACAAATAACATTAACAAATTCTTCTTACCAAAAAAAAAAAAATAACATTAACAAATTCTTACCTTTTACCAGAGAAAAAAAAAACAAACAAACAAACAAATAAGATTAACAAACAGGCTAGACAGTCCGAGGCAAATCGACAAGGAGAAACCTCCCTTTTTCGATATTTAAGTACTTGCTGATCTCTTTTCACCATCTATTAGGGTCGAGGTCATCTGCCAGTCCACCATCTATAATGGACAAAACCTGTTCTGCTACATATTGTCATGTGCTTGCTCAACAGGCCAAGGCTCATCTTAGAACCCACTTGAAAGTGCCTGTTTTTGAGTGCGATCATTTGGACATGATTAATTCTGCACATCGCGTAGATCACCGGTGAAGTGATTTCGCTACATTTCTACAGACGTGTGTTCTATAGCAAGGTGAATTGAAGTTGTTGGCTTGAGGGTCAAGCTTTGTTATTACTGTTGCAGAATGTAAATCACAACCCTGTAGTCTACAGATATTTAGGGGAATCTTCTTCCTGACTGTCTTTCTTTGGGCTTTTGTTCTTAAAGAAATGTTACAGTCAACAACATTTTCTGCATCTTTGGACAAAACAAAAGATTGAAAAAAAAAACAAGAAAAAAAAGAAAGAACACCTATGTGATTATCTTCCAACAAAACTTTATCCGAGTGCGACGCATGGGATTTTAAATAGTTAGAATCGGACTCTCCCCGTAATAAGAATATTTCGGTGCGTTCATAACAAGGCCGCACCAAATTCAATTGTTTACATATAATTGACCATAAGCCTCTAGAAACGTGCATGTTAATATCTTCTTTTCCTAATATGTTGCTTGCAGGATGATTATGTTTCTTAACTATAATCACATCACTTTGAAATGTTTAGAAATATGTAGACAATTATATTGGTCATGACCTTCGACTAGTAGGACATAACCTAGCTCAAATGTGCTTGGTATTAAGACTCGCCATCGCGTGCAAACCGGGGTTATTGCCTAAAAGACTGTATTATGCACGAATTAAACAATACAAAACTAGTCAGAACAAAAATTTAAAGAGACCGTGGAGATTTAGACTTTTAACTCATGTTTTTATCAAAAGCTAAAACCTATCCAGCTACCGGTGGCAGAAAGCATATTTGAGGAGTGCAAATAGCAAATCATAGCTTGAGGAACGTGACAAAAACATGTGTGGTTTTCATGAATTTAGTCTTTCTATTTCATTTTTTTCAATACAAATTATATTAACGAGCGATCTAAAAAATACTAATTAAATAAATAATAGGGAAAAATCAATATTCAAAGCATGTGTCTCCACAAGTCTACAACGGAAGGTACAATTTGTTTTTATTTGATTGTTTAAATAAAACGTGGTTAGTGTAATTGTTTGACCTAACTTAGTGGAATCTAATCATTAACGCACCGGCTCGCGGGCGTTCAGACCGGTCCGTACAGCGGTGGCCTATGCGGTGTCGTTCGGACACTCCCCCGGATCTCAACGGCTAGTTCCAAGTGACCGTTTCAGATCGTTCTTGGTTTTCAAATCTGCGAGAGAAACCGGCTTCAGACAAATCCTAGGATCAGCACAAAACAGGAAGAACACCTTCCTCTCTTTCGAAATCCTCCACCACGCAAAAACCCACGAAGATTGCAGCTTCGATCCACTCTCGAACCTCGACAAAACTCGATCTTGATCCCAGAAGGATCGCAAAGTTTCGATCTTTTCTTCGAGATCCGCCGCCTCCGAGAACATGCCGCAGTCGTACACTCCCGCGTACTACTCCACGCTCCATGACTCCATCACCTCTCTCTGCAAGACCATGCTGCCCTTCTCCTTCAAGAAGCGGCGCCTGCCGTCGGCGGAGCACAAGCTCCAGCAGATGCAGTCCGACAACCTGAAGTGGCAGCAGGACTCTTTCCACCAGATGCTCAACTTGATGGGTCTCCACAAGGAAGGGATCTTGGGCGAGAACGAGGTGTCGGCTTTTCGGTCGCATTTGCTGGAGACCCTCATCGCTGCACCGGTGTGTCACGAGCATCCGACCATACTGAGGGATAAATTGCTGTTCTTGCAGGTAGGCTCTTTTTTCCATTTGCTCGCCTTTGATCTGCTTGGTTCTAGTGAGAAATTGCTAGTATCATAATGTTCTGGGGATTGGAGATGTATATGCTTGATATGTCGAATGATCTGTAGTTTTGAACCCGATTGGTGGTTTTACAGCTCCATCTCCCGAGTCCTGACCAGGTTTCATGATCATGATAAACCTGAAAAATGGTTAGGAACCATATAAATTGTCTTACTAGCATATCGAAGTACTTGAATGTACAAGAAAAATTCATCTTATCCATTAGGTCAGCGGTGCAGAGGACAAGTATTTTGAAGCTCAATCTTGGGTATGCTTGATACTCGAGTAGTCTGCTAATCGGTCTTGCAGAGCTTAATTAAGGAGCTTTCCCAGCAGTTCATCTTGCTTACTGCGTTTGTTAGACACTAGTAATGATAAACCAACTAGAGGCTCCTCAGAAGTCTATGGTGATATCAAAGAAGCTAGGCAAAAGCTCCTAATTGAGTCTTAATTGGGGTTCTGGTCCACAAGTTTTGATAGTCCAGTTGGAGTTCCCATCAAGTCCAGACTCCAGAAATAGGACGTTGAGTGGAAATGCAATATTTCGAGTTCGACTTAACTGTTCGTTGGTACTAAAAGTGAGAACAGGTGAGTATTATGGGAGGATCATTTATTTGAGATCTCCTATTAGATTGTAGTAGAACTTTTCCCCTTTCTCACACTAGCCATATGTGAATATCGAACGAACCACATAACATTTATGCGCTTTCCTGTTCTCTCATCAGAGTAGGGACTGTTGCTAATTTAAGGGTCGTGTTATATTGTTGAAATGCCTGATCGTTGCTGTCCTTATTAGGAACTCTTGTATGCCAAATGCATCACGGTGGATGAGTACCACTCTTCGAAAAGGCCGCTATTGCAGAGACTTGCAGTTCAAGGAGCTGAGATTGATGCCAGAGACGTCATAATTGCTGGGCCAAAAGACACAAAAGAGAACTCTGATGAAGAATGGTCCGTCATTGACTTGAAGGATGAGAATTCGATGCTGAATAAAGAGAACTTGCAGTCAAATAACAAACCGAGGCAAAACTCGACGATGAAGCATATTAAAGGAGCAGTTTCTGCTCTTAATTTCGGATCATCTCACAAAATGAGCAAAGGCAAAGCTGAAAAAAGCATATTTGATACATATTCTCAGAATATGAGCTCATCAAATTTCGAGATGACTTCCTCTAACAATGAAAACCCATTCTGGAATGGCCATTTGAAGGAGAAAGAAACTGAAACACAGTCAATCCTCATGGCAGAAAGCTTGCCTCAAGAATCTTCAAAGGAAAGTGGTGCGAGTAGCAAACAAAAGAGAAAACCATTTAGGACTATATTTCAGAAAGAACAGAGGGAAGGACATGGAGGTGACAACAGAACCGGTGCTGAAAGTGAGGAGAGATCATCAAAATCAGCGAAGAAGCAGTGGGGCTTTGAAGGATTCAAGAAATGGAAGAAGCACGATTCAGATGACGAGACTGCTCCGTTGTCACTTAATGAAAGGTCATATAGTGAAGCTTATGCATCCATCGGTGAGGGACCTGATACTAAGCAGATTAAGAGAAAGTTGCACTCGGACGGTTCCCCATCAGATTTCTTTATTGATAAGGTAAGTGAATTTACTAGTTGAAGATTGTTCTGAAAATTAAGTGCCTTAATTTGCAACTTTGAGTTAACGCCATTAACCAAGTCAACAATGCAATTCTCTCGCAGGTTTTGGGTGATAAAATAAAGAAGGAGCTGTCTCGAATTCAAACAGAACTTGGCACCACAAACCCCACGATGAAGTTCTCGTAAGCCTTCGTCTGTAATGCTCGTGTCCATTCTCCTCATCTTTTGTGATTTAAAGTAATGATTTTGTTGCGTGTTCTGTTTCATTTTGCCAGAGATGAACAAATTGAAGCCATTTCAACTAAGCTTCCTGTGGACAAGGTTGATCTGAAAAAGTTCTTCCCTAGGTAAGAAGCTGTTTCCTCTTTTGCTAGTTCTCTTTTCGATTCTTCTGGTTTAACTCTTGACCGTATGAAATAGTATCAAGTTCTTGCGTTTTTTTATGTCATGTTATTAATAAGTTCATTTACTTTTTCCTCACAAAGATCGTGGTGTGATCAATATGGGGATCTGGCGCTCGATGTGGTGAAAAAAGAGTTCAAGGACCATGTCGGGGAAATGGAGAAGTTGAGAAATGCTACAAGAGAGAGACACAACCACTCTACCCGATGGACGACATTTGATGACGATGAGAATTGTCACCCAAATCTTTTTGCTGCAAATAAGGATTACTCGTTGCCTCAGAAGCAACCATTTGAATCTAACTGCTTTGAAGAAAACCCTTTCTTTCAGAATTATGCCGAAGGATATGGACGGAAGTACTGAGCAGAGTGTGGATTCTGCTCTATGTGGAATCGGCTATGTTTCAAATAGGAGTCACGAAATATTGGGCTGGAAAAAAGCAAGGAGGCCTTGTCTATATGTTCTTCAGCCTATTCTTATGGTATATGGGGGAGTTACCATTGCTCCCAGTAGTATATGTTGCATTAGCTGCTGTAAACTAAGAGAAGAAATCTGTTCTTCAAGAAAATTAGATTTCCTATAATCTGAGCCCTCCTCTCTCTCTCTCTCTCTCTCTCTCTCTCATGCTTAAACGTGTTCAACAGAATTGAAAAGCGAGGAAAGAGAAATTTCGGTATGTGTCATCGTCAGGTCATCCCGAGGGCCAAGACGCATGATCTAATGCCTCCAGCTGGATCTGATACGATAATTTGTCTTGAGAGAGTTTACATTAAACCAGACCATAATCACAAATAAGCACAGAGGAGAAAACTACACCAACCCTCAAGGTCATTAAATCAGGATTCTGGACAGTGCACGAGAATTTAGGTGGCAAAACTACACCAATTCATCTCTGAGTTTGACAATCATCTCCCTTCTTCTAGACCACTCCATGAGAATTTAGGTGGCAAAACTACCAGCACACGCTCTCTCTGACTAGTAGCTGTGTGAATTATCTGGTCGGTAACAATGACATTTGTCGAAACAACATTGGGGGGAACTCTAGCCTGAGAACAATATAAAGTTGCACCATCAAAACAATCGCTTTGCCACACCGCATAGAAGGAAGCTTAGGGAAGAAGAATGCATAACCCTCCACCACCCCCCGATCCTCACCACCCCCCTCCCCACGCGCCGCCTCCCGGTCCTCCTCATCCCGCACCACCTCCTCCTCATCCCGAGCCGCCTCCTCCTCATGGCCACCCTCCCCCTCCCGGCCCACACGCGCCACCTCCAGGCCCTCCTGAACCCCACAAACCTGCCCCTCCTCATCATCACCACCCTCACCCTCCCCCATGAGCCAATCGACTAGATCAAATCCGAAATAAGTGTGTTTGTGTAAGTTTGTGTTTAAATTTGGGCTGTTTATGTATGATTTTCTGTACTATCATTTGTCAGTGGCATGCTGTTATCGTGCTGCTTCATCTGACAACATGTCACACAAGATGGCTAGAGTTGTCCCGGACCTCACCTGACGTTCCGGATCTTCTAATTCGGCGTCTCTGCTTTTATCACTTCATATGTACATGTACATGATGCAATACAACTATAATTAAATAAGTGTTGCCATCGATGCTTCTACTTGTCCCCCATTTTACTTTTTCTTTTGGTATTACAAGAAGGGTTGAAGCGTAATGAAGTGCTGGTTTTAAGCAACTGGCGAGCTTTGAACCTTGATTAATACAAAAGAAACAAGAAAAGCCAATGGCGTTCCAAGTAGCTAACGCCGCTGATCAAACAAACAACAAGAGCTAATTAACAGAGTTCATCGATCCCCCCACTTGCTTTTGGAATATCTATCCTAGCATAAGCTCTAAGCCCTCGTTCAAAACAAGAAAAGCCAATGGCGTTCCAAGTAGCTAACGCCACTAATCGAACAAACAACAAGAGCTATCTAAGAAGAGTTCATCGATCACCCCCCCCCCCCCCCAACCAACACTTGCTCTTGGAATATCCATCCTAGCATAAGCTCTAAGCCCTCGTTCTGCTCAAATTTAACTTGCTTGATGCCATTGTGCAAGAAGCTTGAGTTACCACAAAGAGTTGCAGAATAAACTGGTAGATGCAAGAGAGGGAAAACAGGTAAGGAACGAGCAGCTTAAGGCCACTGGAATAACCCACAAAGAACTGATTGGTGACAACTACAGCATGTGGAGGGCAATCATGAAAAGGAAAGTCTCAACAAGGAAAGAACATGTGTACAATTTCTCAGCTACAACATCTGATAATTGTTTTGATATCATCATCATCATCCCCTGCCCAACAATACGACAAAGTTCCTCTCAGTAACCATCTCGAGCTTCTTCCTCTGCCAATGAGACAGAAAAGTCATGATCTCATGACCCAAAAAAAATGAAACCTCGCTAACTTCGTGCTTCTCATCTCAATGCCAAAAGAAAGAAGCAGCAGAGAAAAAAGGAAGAAAAGAAAAAAAAGATGGCTTCTACCACCTGAATGAACTATACATACGCAGGGAGCTCTCACCAATCAACCACGTAACCTAACTACATTTATTTCCCACTTGTCTGATTTCTCATCTTGAAAACTGCATGACCTCCAGATAATTTATACAATACTATCCTTCCAAAAAGCATTTGAGGTTCTGAAGTCCTTCAGCAGAGATACTTCTCCTCACTATACCCTTTGGCACCACCAGCTGTGGAGGCGGCTCCAAGTGAAAAGTCACCACCACGACCGTTAAATTGTCGGTCGCTCCTCTCTTAATTGCTTCTTCAACTACCTGTTTGCAGCATACTTTCACATCATTGTGCTCTTGGAGTCGCCTCCTGGCAAAATCTATGGCATTCTGGCTAGTAAAGACCTCCCATATCCCGTCACTTGCGATTATCAAGAACTCATCTTCTTTGTTCAATGTCACCAACTTAAGCTCTGGTTCGGCACTTAATGGCCCGCCACCTCCACTCATTTCCTTCATACCTTCGAGATGCCAATCTCCCAATGCACGGGTGACACCTAACAGACCGTTCAGATAGCCATCATCAACAGAACCACCCAAGGACTCAATCCTCAACCTCTCTGTCGGACAGCAGGGCCTGTGGTCATTAGACATTTGACAAGCATTTCCTCGTCGTGAGAGTACAGCCCGGCAATCACCAGCATTTGCCACCAATAAAGACCTGTTGAAGGCATTCCAAAGGAGTTTACAAACACATTTCGACAAATCATAATGAATATGTCAACCAGGATAGTACCTGCTATAGTTCTTATATAAGATTCAAGTTTCACATAAAAGGTGTGACAAGGGCATGATACTTCCATCTCTTATTTTAATTTAAGGCTCCATTTGTTTTGCAGAAAATGAATAATTTGGAAAACATTTTCCAAAAAGTGATCGCTTGTACCATTTACCAAAATGAATGAACAAAAAAAAATTTCATTGTCTACGAAAAGATATAAATTGTTGTTAGCAATGCAAACATTTTCCATTGACTTATTATTTCAAGCAATACAAGCGATCATTTTTAGGAAAAAGTTTTCCAAATCCTTTGTTATTTGCAAAACAAGTGGGGTGTAAGTCATTAATCCTTTTCTGTTCCTATCAGCGCATAATCCTACATTAATTTGATCACTCAACCAGCATGCTTAATCAGAAGTGTACAAGTTACCTGCCAAATATCATCGCAGTAAGCGCAGTTGTCCCAGAGGACAAGGAAGTCTCGAGGGTGCATGACTTTGCAAATGCAGTATCAACTTCTTTGAATGACCTCATGACGACTTTCTCAAGCTTTAGAGGGAAATCAGTATCCTCAACTATGATTCTAGGCAAATGGTCACGGACATATTGTGCGGCAGCCTTTCCCATATGCCCATCAAATACCTGCCATATGCCAGATTAACCCGTCAGAACCAGAAGTTGATAGATAATATTAGAATAATTATTTTCACTATCTACATTCATTCTAAGCAATTGTGATTGATGTATACTTTATTGATGCAAGATCTGACAGACCCTGCTTAAATCAAATAATAGAAGGTCTGAATGCAGCATTTTTATCAGAGGATTGAATCACATGCTACTCTTGACCAGATGAGCAGACTGATAATGAGATTCAAAATCTCCTAGAGAAAGGGTTAACGTATTGCAGAATTCCAAAAGCTGAGAGGCCGGACAAAGCAGATTCCAAGGATTAGTTTTGACCCAGTGCAACTTTATGAGTATCTACTGTTTGTATAATGCACCTATACATTTATAGCATCAAATGACCCAAGAAAAATCCTAAACATACAGGGTAGAGATGCCTAAAATATCCAACACTGCTTCTGATATAATTTGAGCATCAATGGCTAAGCTCGGTAAAATTTCAGAACTATGGTGATAAGTGCATTGCCTAGGCACGATGCATTAAGATGTTGATAATATAGATGATCCACCAACATTTATACAACCCAAGAATAGAACCGCATTACATGAATG
Organism: Eucalyptus camaldulensis; assembly: GCA_019915185.1. Taxonomy (NCBI): domain Eukaryota; kingdom Viridiplantae; phylum Streptophyta; class Magnoliopsida; order Myrtales; family Myrtaceae; genus Eucalyptus; species Eucalyptus camaldulensis. The sequence continues at coordinate 3,450,614 of JAHSVA010000008.1, forward strand.
TCACTGATTCAGCACAGTGAAATAATTGAGTATCTGTCTGTAGCTAACAAGCAGGTTAAAGAACTTACGCCATAGAGAGAAACAACTTCTTCATTAAGCTTATCATAGCCAAAAGTCTTGGCCAGATTGCCAATGCAAACATGGGTATCCTCCATATGGTGCCGGTCACCAATATCACACCACTCTCCAGACCTTAGCTTGGGTATGAAGTCGCCTAACATGTTCTGTCGTTTCTCTAATGCCACATTTTCCTCACAAATGCTTTCCAGCTGCAAGAGAAAGAGGAAATATCTGATTAATATGAGACACAGGGGATGACTAAATCAGGATAAATTCAATAATGTTCAGTCTTTCATCGAAAGAAGAAAAAGTAGCAAGTCAGTTGACCCCTGGTATAGCGGTCAATTCTTGTTCTTTGGACAGATACAATTCGAACCAAACAAAACCTATATCAAATCACAGGAACTGGTTTTCAGCACAAGAAGAAGTTTAAGGATGATGGCAATTATTCAACAGGGAAGTCATATTATAAAAAGCAAAGATAAAAGGTTCCCGTCTACCATTCAGAGAAAAACAAAACTTATGCCTTCAGTAAAAGAAGCAGCCTCAAAGCAACATCTCTGTAACTCGAGAAACCAAGTTAGAAATCAATGCATTTCCCTGATCATGCAAGGCAATGACCTACCCATGTCTCTATTGTGGACTTTCTTTTTCTAGCTTTTACGGTTAAATCATTCATTAATCAACTTGTCAATGGCTCTCACACTCTTTGGACATAGCCAGGTTTCCTGCGTCAAAGCCAGTAAGGAATTTCATTTTGAAAAAGTTATTCCTATGACATGAAAAACAGCCTACACAGTTCCTGCACATCATATATATATTCTTCTTCCTCAGTTTTTCCCCTCTCCGTGTGGAAATTTCGAGTGCGCATGCATTCAGCAAAGACCAAAAGTAGGAAACTTAGCACGTGGATATAATTTCGCTCTAATTCAAAGACAGCCTCTTAAATTGAGAGAAGGAAGTGCAGAGACAGTAAAAGGTCCTCCAAACAACAAAAATGATCAATTTTCATGAATTAGGCTATGAAACCTAAAAGCTAGGACAAGCAACACCAATCTAGCAAAATAGTGACCAATAGAAAGAACGAGAATATCAGTTCACACCTAACCTAGAGAGAACATGATCAACTACTTCAATATCAGAGAAGACAAATATACCAAAAGGGTCAGCAAAAAACCAGTCAAAGTCACAATCTCAATAGTTATCACCCAAGAAAAAAAACTACCAAAATACACAGTCATCATCCTAAAGAAGTCACAGAAACAGATTCAGAGCTCCAAAAACTATGAAATCACATCCACAAATCCCGGTTCTCAAATCAAGTTCCGAAATTGAATTGAAAACACAGAATTCAACCGCAAGAAACATAACAACGACCAGAAAAGGGAAACGAGAATTAACACCCCCCCCCCTCCCCCCCAAAAAAAAGAAGAAGCAGAGCCTGCAAATTTCTCTCCTTTTTTTCTTCTTTACAGAAAAAAAGTCAAATTTGCCTACTGGGTATGAACTGAGAAGGCCAGCTTGGTTTGCGGGGCACATAGCGGGAGGCTGCTTGTCGAAATTGTCCATCTGGGTATGCAGCATTTCGCAATGGGAAGACCAGGGCTTGCTGTTGCTGGAATCAAGATTCTCCATATCTTGCTCACTGTCATGCACACACATGGCGGCTCTCTCCTCAGCTGTCACGCAAAGCAGCTCAGCAGTTCTTGGAGAAGGTGGTGGTGGTGGTGCTCTTGCTGCGGGGGGGAGGTATGTGAGAAAACAGAACCGACAATAGAGAAAGGGGAAAGAAATGGTGGCTTAGGGAGAAGATTCTGTGAATATAAGCAGAGGGATGCTCTGTTTTTCTAGAGAGAGAAAGAGAGAGAGAGAGAGAGAGAGATGACGAGGGCCGTTAAATTCCAGATTTTTTAAGGAAGCGTGGCTCAAAAGATCAGTTGGTTGGCTGGGGTTTGATGTTCTTTTTTTTATGTATCTGTCTGTCTTTTCTATCTTTTTAGTTTTAGTCAAAGGTTAGAAGAAGATATTGTACAAATTCAAGTAATCGAAATATCAACAGTGCATCGATTTCGTAAAACAATTTAATAGATGCTACTCCTAAAAAAGAAATCATGGTAATTCTCAAATGTTAATGGATCAATACTACTGAAAATCACACCAAACACCTTGTGAATTATGCCTATTATGATATCAACACCTTGATTTTTTTATGTCTCACCAAAATTTCTCATACTTTAAATGGTGTGACATAAGTACAACTTTTGAGAAATCTATGTCATACTTAGCAAATTTTATGATTTCCTATTGCGTGTTAATATAAGTTTTGGATGTTCTTGACACAAAAAGATTCGAGATACAGATGTTACGGTACATGGAATTTTAGAGAGTTTTTTTTTTTTAGGGTACTTTCCCTATCATAATTCAAGCATTAAAATGAGTGTAGACAATATATAGCACCATTGGAGGAACTGTTTAGATAGAAAAAGGGCAAAATAATTGTTCAGGAGAAGTACAAAATTTGCGGCAGGGCTATATTGAGATCTTGGTGGGTTGAGTCGGTCATTGAATTCTTTTCGTTCGGCCATTCATGTCCTGATTTGCGCAATAGCTTAAGCGGGCCCCCACCCCACTCCACTACCTTTTCGTCCTTTAGATTTTTTTCTTTTGGAGGTTTAGATTTTTTTTTTCCCCTCCTGCCTTTACAAGATGCTTTTCGTTCTTTTCTGCAACATCTTTTGGCTACTTTTAAGTTCCAACATTGAACTCGCAGAATTCGCTCGAGGACGGATGATAACAATAAAGGGTGGCAATTTAGAAAATCGTTTTGGGAATTGAGGCTAGAATTTTGAAAAGGTTGCCAGGGGTTCCATAAATGAGAAAATATTCCCTTTTAAAAAAATCCCAATAACAACTAATTTACAAGCACGCCCAATATTTAGTGGATCTTAATTTCCTTTCTAATTGAAACATTATGATTATAATTCTGAGAAAAATACCACAGAAAATGCACCTCCTCTTTTTATCCCATCGGCAAAAGAGAGGCGCGCGTATATGTATGCAAAAATCAAACCATATATACTTGTAACAAGAATAAAAAAAATGTATGATCTAAGTTATCGTATAAATGGTAATAAAATGATGAAAACTAACTTCGATACAAAATCCACGAGAGGTTCATGGGAATAAATCACTTTTATAACCATCCTTTTAAATTACCATTTTGCTTGTGACTTAGTATTGTATGATATGTATTCATCTTAAAGTGTGTGTACATGCTTTATTTATTTTATTATTTTTTGACAAAAGGTTGAGTTTGAAAGACATTTTGTGTTTCTTTACAACAATTTTGGTTATATTATATAAACGCCCTTCTTCGAGTTTTTCGAGGAACCCCCATATTTTGCGACCGTCGCATTCTGATAGTTTGGAAAAATGAATTGCGTGGTGATTGTGAGAAGATCCCACGTGCTGAAACACGTGGCCTTATAGCCTCTCCAGTCAATCATAGAATAATGCATGATGGTTAGGTAGTTTTGAAAAATTGACCTAATTACTTGCATCAATTCTCGAGGGGGTAGGTGGTGGTGGGTCGGAGACACGTATGAATTCAACAAGCGAAAAATCAAAACAAGAATCGCATTTTTATAGCATTGTAAATTAGAAAATTAGCACATGCAATGTGGTCCTCCTAGAAGTTTAAGATAGTCTTTTTGATTAGGGAAATTCAGATTAAATTAGTAGTCTTTATGGTTTAATTAAGCTTTCATGTAAAAAAGAGATTAACCAAGCAAAGATTTTAAGGGAATCGAATTTGGTTAGAAGAGACAATTTCAAAACACATGTTGTGTTAGACCTTTTATAACTTGACTTTAAATAGATATGTTATAAACCATTAAAATCTCATATGTAGGGAGTGTTGTAGTATCCTAGAATTTGAAACTTTTCAAATTGGGTTTTCGAACATAGCCAAGAATAATATGAAATATAGCCATTGAAGTTTGTTTATTTTTCATATAATTTACTTTAGAAGATGGACAATATGATATGCAGGAGGGAATTTGTCAAATCAAGGACAGTGACATTAAATCATAATTTTGTTATATTTTTTTACTTTTCTATTCTTCCCTAAAAGAGGGGGATGATGCTCCTTACAAAATGGAAACAAGCTTCTACACGGTTCTTGTACATTTAAGAAGGCTTCACTAGTGCTCCCCACATGAATCACAGGATCATGCACTGTTCCTAAAGCTAAACGACACGTTTTTAAGTGATGACAAATTGGGGGTTTCTTCTGCTTCTTCATGGGGAATAAATCCTTGAAAAAAAGGGGGGGATTTGAAGGATAGGTGTAGGCAATGCATACGTTGGTGTCAATTGTAAGTTAAGTTCTGAAGGGCTGATGGGGATGGACGACAATGACATGGACATTAGATTTCTCCTTTGCTGTCCACGTTACATTGCGTTGCGTTGCTTTTTTTTCCTTTCCACGGAAAGGCAAAAGTATCACCGATCATCTTCAAATCGTGGGTTACATCATTTTCCATTTGCGCAATATGTATTTCTCAGCCTCTTGTTTTTTTTTTTTTTTGGGTTTGTTTTCCTAGTGATAGGAGAATTATGTCAAGTTGTCAACACCATGTCTTGCTAAATGGGGAAGAAGAAATTGCTCCTTTTTTTTTTTTTATTATATTTATTAAAAAGACATGAAGTTTTACTTAACATGTATGATATTTCTCAACAGCATGGAAAAGACACTTCGTCTTTTAAGTTATATAAGAAGCCCCCAAAAAATGCACATTTTTTTGTTTAGTGACAAATAGAAAATTATAGATTTGACCATGTTAGTTCCAAACCCATTTTTGAAAAGTTGACATTCTCAATGGAAAACTATGAACCCTAATAGTTAAAAAAAAAAAGTAAGGCAAAGATTACTTCGCAAAATGACCTAGAAACAGAATTCAACAAAGCAATAATCGTTGTGGTCATCATCATCATCATCATCTTTTCGGATTTTAAAAATCCGTGTCGACTGATTATGATTTCTCAACCAAGCTATGTTGGCTCCCAAGTTTTCAAAAATGCGTTGATGTTGTCTTGCGGCACTTTCCAGAGTCCAAAGCATCAAGCATCCTTTTGCGAGCAATGTGCGAAAGGAATCTTTTCTTTTCAAATTGGACACCGACGTGGCCGAATCCAGTCCAACGAAGCTAGTGAAGACTGCTGCAAATTGGTCCCCCAGGTCTTCGATTTTCCTTTTTCTGGTGCGCTTCTCGCCAATGCAATTATTCGCAGCGCTATATGCTTCCGACCGATGAATATTTTCTGTAGCTGGTCAAAGATGAAAAGCACGGCGCAATTTCTCACGGCACGTTTCGTGCATTTCCCGTTAGGACAGAGAAAGTCTCCAGCCCATCTCTCGCCACATGTTAGAAACGAAACTTCTGCTAGTGACTCACGCCTTAAATTAATCAAATGATTCCTTTGTCTTTAGTATTGCATCATGCGTTCGCGGCCAAGCTTTGCTCAAAAGGTTTGAGCAGGAAATTGCAGAGGGACATGGAAGTCGTCCCGGTTCTCTCTCTTTGGAGTTCAGGTGTCATTATCGTGGGAAACTTCTTGGCTATGTCCTCATCGAAGTTTCCTTTTTTCTATGCCACTATAATTTGCCGGGAATGCACAGATAGGAACCTGAATAAATTATTATTTTATCATGTTCGAGGGACCGTGTCTTGAATTTTCATGTGGGTTTGATCTTATCATTGTAGCAAATCAAATAAAACTTATCAGATTCAAAAGGAAAGTTCATTGAATTTACTAACATCTTGACATCTATGGCACTGGCAATGTAAGGAACTTTGCTCTTGCATCCACGGCACACTCTTGAACATGGTTAGGTGGACAAATCTGCCTTCCCTTCACCTCACTTTCTCCTCTTCCTAATTTAATAGAAAGATAAGTTGACCATGTCGTCCAAGAATGCAAAGCATGGTGGCCCTAGATTACAAAAACTAATGGGCCCAAAAGAATCTGAAAAGAAGTAGAAGTGACAGCCTAACAAGGCCGTTTGACGTAGCCCATTAATGGAATATACATGGGTACCTATCGAACCTCTTTTATCACCCTCTGAGTGGAGCAAAGTGTCTATTCTTAGGGATTTGCCTAACATCATTTTAGTCCCTCGTGTTCTTCATGGCATAGTCTGTATCCTTTTAGTATGCTCACAGATTCGTCTTCTTCAATTTTTCCTCAGAGCCAAAATAAAAATTATAATAACATATATCATAAGCTTTGTGCATAACTCAGTAATAAAATTTTTTTTCTTTTTGGATGGCCTATTGCATAACTCAAGTTCTAGATCAGTCTCTCCTAATTTTTCGCTAATATATTGATGTAGAATATGTAATAAGCATCCTTCAAGTGTCAAAAAAGTGGGTGGTCCCACCCACACCATAAATTAAGGGTCAACTTCAAATGGTCGTAACTTTTAATTCGGAAATAGTTGTGATGCACATAAAGCCAAAGAGGATTGCGAAATCTTCAAAGTTGCGGATGGGATGCGTCGCTTTAGGCAATGTTAGATCTCCAAATTCATGCATTTTCCTTGATTTCCAGGCAGTCAAGATTTCAGACATGCTTTGTATATTTTTGGTACACGTTTGCAAGACTTTCTCCTTTATCAATATTTTTTTCCTTAATCTATTATTTGATTTTGATTATTTAATTGTTTCCTAATGGGCGACCTCCCTATAAAGAGGTGCTTGAAACAATATAAACGATACTTAATTGTTCATGTCAAACATTATCATTTGGAATTATTTTTCAAGTACATCTTCCCCTGCCTCATGTATGATCTATGCCATATCAAATCAATGGTTTTTGATAACACACGCTGGTCCCTACGAACACCTTGATCATATTTGACCTAGCATCACGAACTAAAAAACAAACTATAAGCTTTGTGATTTTGACACATAGACTAAGATTTAATTAATTTAACAATTTACGCCCGAAACAGAGGAATCTTATTTTGTGGCTAGTTTTGAAATTGTAGTCACCGTGCTTTTGAGGCAAGCTTTGTGATTTTGACACATAGACTAAGATTTAATTAATTTAACAATTTACGCCCGAAACAGAGGAATCTTATTTTGTGGCTAGTTTTGAAATTGTAGTCACCGTGCTTTTGTGTGTGTGTCTCTCTCTCTCTCTCTCTCTCTCTCTACACACACACACACACACACACACACACACAAATATGACATGTGGGACTCTACAAAGCTATTATTAATAAAGACTATTTAGACCACTCATCCTCAATCATTGAACTAATAATAATATATCCCAAAAAAATTGTGATGAACAAGATCATCCCAAGAACCCTAAAATCTTGCATCATTTCTGTGAAATGCTTCCCTACTTCCATTATTTAATTTGCTCTAGATCATCGTAAAGTTATCCTTTTCATTTCCTGCTTAATTGTCTCACTACACCTTTTGCTAAAGAAGAATCCTTTGCTGTACTTTTCCCTACATTAATCAGTTAAGATTTGGATTGTTTCTCTTTTCTTTAGTGAATTAGTGCATGGAAGCAATGTGTACTGCGTCCGGATATTGCTCTGGAGTTGCCTCCTTGTTCTCAGAAGCAGCCGAGGAATCGGCGGCAAAGTCGTTATGCCCTTCGAGCTGTTCACTTATTTGGAGTTTGCTCTTCAAACTTCAATTAGCTTTGCCTCTCACAATATTCCTTTCTCTTCAAGATTGACATAAAATCGTATGTAATACGTCAATTACTTTCAGTAATAAGTTTCCATATATGTATAAATAGGTTTAGTATGAACAACTCTTTATGTTATCCAAATTCACATCAGAAAAGACTATCCTTGTACTCTGATTGACATTGGATATGCGTAACTTATTGAAGTTATTCAAGTTTCTTCAACCAACCTTTACAATGGAAGTTGCAGCGCTGTTTTAGGTTGTCAAAGAAATAAGATTTTCAATTGCTTTCCTGCAGAGGGAAACATTCACGATCTCGTACACGGCTATGGCGAAAGGTATTAATGCCAGGGGTTCTAACAATAGCTGCTTAATAAATAGCACGGTAATGCACATGACGATATTTACCGTTTGTTGGTGCTAAAATTAAACAGTTCAACAGCAGAAACTTACAACATTATTTTGTAAGCGAGTTAGGGTAAAATTCATTAGCGTGCATACATGCACGTGCAGCATTTTTCTTTGTAAAATTAGGTTCTTGATCCAATAAGTTGTTCCAAAATATAGGATTAGTCTAATTCATAAGTATATCAATCGCTTTTCCTCAGTATGAAACCTCTGATTCGGATCTCACCATCCCTTCTGCTACTGAAGTCGATCAGATTGATAATAATTTCTGGGTTGACAACGAAATTCGAAAGCATCGAATGTTCAATATCACGATCCCTTCATCATCATCATCATCTCATGCAATACGAGGAAAAGGCAACACATTTCCATTCACAAGAATTAAGCCTTCTCTTGATGTGCAAAAGCTTTAACTCTCTCATGATTTATTCCGGAGCTCCAATTTAATGTGGTCAGAGGTCATCCTAAGAACAAGAATGCTGTATAGCTACAACAATCTAATGGGTCTAAGTGACTTTAAGTCCCTTCAGTCAGCTCTATTTTGAGTCAAATGAAGATCATCCTTTTCCAAAACTCTTGGAACAGAAAGGGCCCGAAAAATGAAAAACGAACAAAAAAGAACCAAGCTGGAAAATCAGTGCTTGTGGTGCCTAGGTTTGTGGTTTCTTGGACCATAGTAATCTTCATGTATGCTTGGCAAGAAGCCGTCACTTGATTTCTCGGATGCTCTTGAAGCTCTCTTCATCTTGCTTTGAACATTATCAACCTCGAGTTTTACTTGAGAAGTGGCCGCAACCTGCAAAACGATAACAAAAGCTTTTCACTATCATGGATTAATTGAAAAATAAATAAATAAATAAATAAATAATCGATCGGTATCTCTAATTAATCTTGTTGAAGTTTACATAAGATTATGCATGGACTTCAACAATGTTAATTTGGGTTGCATGAAGGAGCTGAATGTATATGATACTCACATGGTCAGGGAGTTTCTGATGACCCACGAGGGATGCCAAATCTCTGCTCAAGCGAATTCCTTCAAAAACCAAACCAAGAATGTCAAAAACAATAGGAAAATTCATGTGCTTATAAAACAATATCATTTAATCCCGAACTTTCTTAATGGAGATAAATACCTTGAGCTTGAAAAAGGAGAAGAGATAGGAGCAGAAGAGGGATTAGCAAACTAGGCTTCATTTGCACAGGGAAGTGTTGATGGAGATCTAAATTGAAATGAAGTGCCAGGAAGAGCTGGATGATGCAGAGAGAACACAGAGATTTGTTTTGCACTTGAGTATACTTGTTTTGGCTTCTCTCTAGCTGTTTCACTGAACTTTTCCTCCACCCCTTTTATAGCTTGTGAGCTGAGGCCAGTTGAGAGTTGGCGGATGGAATGAGAAGTGAGTTTAATATTGGTTGGACAAAAGGCTTTCCAGGGCCCACTTGAATCCTTCGACATGATGTTGGTCCATGGCATTTTTGTCTCACTTTTGTTCTTTTATTTACTTTCTCTCAACAAGTGAATATGGGGAATGCGAATCTTGATAATACAAAGTCCTTCCAAAATTCCCATCGCGACCGTATTTGGAAATATTAGTATCTATAAGCTAATTAGTAAAATGATCAAATAAAGCAAGAATGCATTTCGCTCGTTTGAGGAAATATGATCTACGTTCAGCAATGTATTTCACTCTTTATGAATTAGAGTATTACGTAGAGCGTATGAACTCATCATTTCTTATTGGGGGAAGGGGGCGGGGGTCATGGCCATGTCACGTTTGCATCTTAATAAGCTCACAATTCAAACGAGATTAACCTTTACCTTCCCAAATTATGCATCTATGCATCTTAATATGTGCTCCAATAAATATCATCTATTAGGTCTCTTCCTAAAATAGTGTGTTGAAAGCTTTATGCTTCGGCATCATCGAGTACCTCTGCAGAACATCGTGCTCATTGTCATTTTCTTTCGTGAAATGGGAAAGCATAGGTCACTTTTGGACATTTGATTAGACAACCCATTTGGCAATACGTGAACCATCTGCATTAAATCCTTTCACATCACCCATCGTTTCGAGTGACATTTCTTTTGGTAATAAGATGTTTATCTGATTAAATAACATGATGTAATAATTCCATTTAAAATGATTAATCGATAAAAAGATCACGTGGGTCATAATGTATCTTATTGCTTGTTTCGTGATAAAGTCATATCATACTGTATTGATGGGAAATTCAAAACGGTGGATGAAAATTTCCAAGGATTTTCTCTTTACTCAAGAAAAAAAAAGAAGAAGCAAGACTCGAGTGGTTTTTGTGATAATATTGACCTAAGTTTCGTGAATTTGCTATCACTGTCTTTTCAAGTTGACCATGCATGGATCTTTACCTAAATATCATGTCATTTCCCGTGAGGTTGAAGAGACAGTAAAGAGATATCACCCAATTTACAAGCAAAATGACCCTCTATGTGTCAATCTTATAATCATGTTCTTTCTTTTGTAATTCCAGTTTTCCTGGGGTACATAAAAGATTCTCGTCATAAATGGATTACCAGATCTTTAAAAATAATTAGATCTCACCACAGCAATCTTAATTTAATCACATTGCCTCCCCTTTTCGAAGAGGGACATATTATAATCATATAGATGTTTCGAGGGAGACAAGACCCTACTATTTATGCAATATTTCCTATATGCATATCCATTCATATCGCAATTCTGGAAGACAACAACAAGCGAGACAATGGAACAGGAGTTGTAATTACTCAACACGATGATGTCACTTTGGGAACATCATTTACCACTGAACTCAAAACTTTTCGAAAGGAGAAATGCTTTGCCCTAGGTTATTGTCTTATTAGCTAGCCCGCACACGAGAATGTTCGTTTTCTCTATTGAACAAACGAGGTGGAACAATTTTCTTATTTTACTAAATAACTAATAAATAATTGGATGCGTGTATATTTATAAGTTAATATATTGTTTGATTCAATTTGCAACTAGAAGGGACTGACCCATCTAGTTCTTCTTTAGTACGGTTCCACATTGTCTTCGTTTGCCCATGACCTACGAGGTGGCAACCAATTATGAACCTAGGCTTGCAAATCTCCAGTTCAAGGGCCCTAATAACCAAAGTGAGTAGAATGGGTCGGGGCATTTCATCGAGCAACCTTAAGGACCAAGGGACATCGAGTTCGAATGTGGCTTTGCCTTCCATCTTGAGGTGCGGCCCGAGTGAGGCGGCCTTGTCGGAGCCTCACCAGCCATTGTGGGAAAAAGAAAAAGAAAAGGAAAAAGGAAAAATAAATAAATAAAAAATAAAAAAAAAATTATTAAAAGATTGCAATTTTGGTGTTGGCCAAGCGGCTGGCATCCACGCCAGCACTGGCTATTATATTGGTTTGATAAACTGAATTGGCACAAATGTAAAAGATTTATGACTAAATTGACATAAAAAAAATTATGATTGAATCGACACAATTGTAATAAATTTAGAACCTCTTTGTTAATTTTCTCCAAATCAAATTGGTCAAGTTTGGTTCGAAATTTCTAATTTGCTCAACTTTCAAATCAATCAAATCGACCCGAATCGTGCTAAATTTGTAAAGATTGTTCAATTGATATCTTGTTTGGTTTAATTTATGCTATTGACATTCCATCAAATCGAATCGAATCATGATAAATTTAGGAAAAGATTGTTCAATTGATATCTTGTTTGGTTTGATTTGTGATATCGATATTATTGTCATGAGAGGGCCAGCATCATTCCAACACCTATGACCAAATGGTGTGTAGGATAAGGATGATGGTAGGATAAAGGCTGGGCGATGAGCTGGCTATGAGAATAGCTTCTTTTGCTTCAACTTATTGAAATTGGAATTTCACCAAAGCTTATAAGTAGAAGTGGATCTCTAAGCCAAGCAGCTTCCTAGTAGCTAGTGTTTTGCTTTATAAAATTATCTAAAATTTTTTTAAATCTATTACACTTTTGTCAATTTAATCTTGATCATTTTAATAATGCCATAAACATTTTCACGTTTTTTTTTAATTAAGTCAATTTGGCCAATTTTGACAAAAAAACCATTAACATGAATGTGAGTTGTTCTACGTGGTATGATTAATGCTGACGTAAATAATGTTTAGGAATAAGTGCAATAGAAATCCTAAAATTTGTTACGAAAATGTAATTGTGTCATAAAACTTACAAAAAGTGCAATCAAATCATAAAATTTGTCAAATTGGTTTAATTGAGTCATAAAGTTAACACCGTTAGACTTATTAACGAAAAATGCTAACATGGCATTTTAAATGATTTTATTTTCGACGTGGCTTTTTAAAATTATTTTTTATTCAAAATTAGATTTAAAAACTAAAAACGAAAAGTTAAAATTTATTTAAAAAAGATTGTTAAAAAAAGAAGAGAAAATGGCAACTCCTCCGCCGCCACCCATTGCCAGAGGGGTCGACAATGGTTGCCGGCCCCTTCGGCGATGGGTGGCGGCGGCGGAGGAACTACCATTTTTTTTTAACAATTTTTTTAAAAAAATAAAATTTAGTTTTTAAATATAATTTTTAAAAATTTTTGAATTAAAAATAATTTAAAAAGTCATGTGAAAAATAAATAAATAAATCATTTAAAATGCCACATCCACGCCATGTTAGCATTTTCTGTTGGTAAGTCTGACGATATTAACTTTAGGACTCAATTGAACAAATTTGACAAATTTTAGGACTTGATTGTATTTTTTTGCAAGTTTTAGGACTCAATTGCATTTTTGTAACAAGTTTTAGGACTTCTATTGCACTTATCCCTAATTTTAATTAATATTTTGAACTTTTTATTTTTCTTTTCTTCCCCCCTTTTTTCCTTCTCTTCTTCCTCTAGTCAATCATTGAGCCTTGACGATCACCCAAAGGCGAGGTCGACCTCATTGACCTTTGGTGAAGCTCACCCCCATTGACCACTAGCAAGGCTCAACCTCCCCATGGTTGGGCGAGGTTGATCTCACCCTACCACTAGCGAGTTTGAGCCTCGCCTAGCAATGGTGTGGGGGAGCTTTTAGTGAGGTCGAACCTTGCTAGTGGTTGGGCAAAGCTTGCTAAAGGCCGGCAAGGTTGACCCTCCAGCAAGGCGTCAACCATCATTGAGGCCTAACAACCATCTAGAAGAAGAAGGGGAAAAAAAGCGAAAAAAGAAAAATAAAAAAGAAAATTGAATATAAAAGAAAAATTCAAATAGTATTATAATATTATTAAAGGTTAATATTGTGAAAAATTCTAAACTAATACATTTATGATTAATTTATCTCAAACTAATTTTTTGACTATAAAAAATCCTAAATTATTACACATGTGATAAATTTACCTCAAACTAATATTTTGACCACTAAAAATATCAAATTAGTACATTTATGACAAATTTACTATTCGTTAATTTACATTATATTAGATTAATCCCATTACATATCACAAACCAGTACACATGTGACAAATGAATGGTAAAGCTCCAAAGTTGTACACCCATTAACTATTACGAGTTCGGCAATTTGATGATGAAATATAACAAAAACTAAGAAACGGTAAATTTGTTACAAGCGTACCATACTATCAAAAATTAATTTGGGATAAATTTATCACACGTGTACCAGTTTGATGTTTTTCGTAATATTAACACTGTTATTAAAAATTATCCACATTAACGCTGGTTGTGTCACATAAAATGGTTGGCATTAGCGTTAGTGATACATGGCTAAGATTAGCAGGATGGACTCAGTCGAAGACTTGAAAAGATTTAAGAATTAATTGGTACAATTAAAATATTTAAAATTGAATTGACAAAAGTGTAATGGATTTAGGTTTTTTTTTTTTTTGGATAAATTTTTGGCTTAATATAGTGTGAAATTTTGTGAAACCCTAGTGAAGTAGTCTAAATGTTTACTAAATTAATTTAAAATTAAATCACGTTTTTATTTTCAATTTTAAAATTTTTAAGAATTGTAGACTCCATCCCACAAATTTCACAATAAATGAGGAAAACTAAATGTCTAGTTGATCAAGAAAATTTTAAACTAATCCTTCTGTCAATACCGAGACCCCTCGCACTTGTATGAAGCAAATTGCCATCTAGATCAGATGAGGCAGAATGTCCAATGATATATAGTATGTGGTCGAAGATTGCTTCAACATTCAATCCATGATCAATCCTGATGGATATATGAAATATGTTCTCTCTAGCTTGAACGATTACATGTTGAATCCCTCTGAGTTTGAAAAGAGAAATGGAGACAAGGGTAGTGATCGTAGGAGCAGGAATCAGTGACCTTCTCGCCTGCAAGTATTCGGTCGATTGGTCTTAGAATGATGCTCGCCCTCTTTCGGCATCTGAACGGGAAGTGATTTAGAAATCAGCTTTCGAATCAGATGCACTTGCCCGTGTGAGAAAGGCACACATCACTCCAATAAATTTGATCTTATGGCGGCCAAACTCGATTTTGGTGGCTAGAATTGCAAGATCGTGCACTTTTGGCAACCGAACTCTTTGATCGCCAGATGTTGCATTTCGGGCAACCAAACTACAAGTTGGTCAAATATAAGTTTAAATTTCCCAAATGGAACCATGATTTCACTCTGTCTCCCTCCCTCCCTCCCTCTTCCTTTCTTTGAGCTTTCTTGCGTGGCGGTGCGAGGCCTGATTGGGGTCTTGTGCTACCCTTTGTGGCAATTAGAATCAAATGGATAACTTTATTTATCGAATGACTTTTTAACAAAACGATTAAAACATAGGATTTATATAACCGTAACTTGTGTCGGAACTCCAAAACTCTATTTATTTTTATCTCACATAGTTGATTGAGATTTCTTTTTTTATTGAAAGAAAATTATATTCATTACTTAAAAGGATATAGAAATACATAGTTTTCATGACAAAGCAAATCGAAACAGAGCAGGAATATTGAAAATCAAAACCAAATCCAAAACACAAGAAAGACCGATAGAGCATTTACAAAGTTAATCACAAACTTGTTCAACATGAACAGATTTGTCAAACAAAAGTGGTAGCCGATCACTAGAGCTCATGTCTTTATTAGTGATGAGCACACGTCGAAAATTCATTCTTCAATAATTAAAATGTTGCCAGTTGGTGGTGTGTGTCTAAGTTCGGCTTCCATACACTATCATCGTACAAACATAGATCTAACATGTGGAGGGGCAAATCTTCCAATTCAATGAGACACCAAGACTACTATGATCATCATCGAGACTGAAGGCAGAAAACCTGTACATGAACATAGCAGAAAGGCATAGAATTCCCAAAAGCATATCTATTAATTTTCCAGATTTAGATCCAGAGAAGATAGCACCAAAATCTAGAACTAGATCAATAGAATTCAAACTCTCAAAATTGAGAACTAAATTGGGAGAAGAAAGCACCCAAATCTAAATTGGGAAAGAAGAAAAAGTAAAAAAAAAAGGAACAATAAAACTCAAATAAAATCAACAAAAGAAAGAAGAGAGGATGAGACTAGCTCAAATCCTCTCCCATGGCTGAATGTTGAAGAAGATGATGGGAAAAGAGAAAAGAGAGAAAAGATTTTTTGGCTCCTAATTCTGAAGTATATAAGTCTACTTGATTGAGATCACAACTAAGAACTTCACATGCTATATATCTCGATTAAATTTCAATCACTATCCATCCTTATCATAAAAAGAATAACAATCTTGTATATGTTTCCGGAAATATTATTATTATTATTATTATTATTATTATTATTATTATTATTATTTCATTTGGTTAATTGTCACAATTCTTTGTCGTTAAATTTCAACACTATCCATGCTTATCAAGCCCGGTCCGGTGGAACACTAATAAAATATTTATCTGGGGGACCCCTATCACAAACATAGATTGTTTCGACCTTATTGCAAGTGCTACATATTGGATGACGTCAACGAGATATGATTGGTTAAGTTGTCAATTCCTAAAGATCCCAAGATTGGTGATTCAGCATATCGTTGAATATCCAGACGCCTCTGACTTTTTGGTGGATAATATGTCAGTGTTCTGTAAGTTTTGAACCGCTACAAAAATGGGCTATTTAATAGATAAAGGTTCTCGCATTTTCCTTTATTTGAATGTTAATCATATACCAAAGCGTAAAAATATGTTAAATGAGAGGTAAATATAAGCTTAAGAAATTTGAACTCAGGTACTCATATTTTATATCATGTAAAATTTTATAAAATTACAGTCTATTATTCTAAAAGTTTACGACAGTACTTAAAATATAATTCGTATCTTCATTTAGAAGTTCAAATTTTTAGAATTATTGCCTCCCACGAGTTTCACACAAAATATTAAACTAACCAACCCTTCTAGGCTTCTGCCAATGCCAACACATGTCCACGTGTATTAAACAAATTGCCATCTAGTTAAATGAGGCACAATGTCCAAAGATACACACTATACGGTCAGAGGTTGCTTTATAAATAACAGTTTCTCCATCATTCAATTCATGATCATTCCCGATGGACATATGAGATGTGTACTCTCTAGCTTGGAAGGGTACATGTTGAATCCCTCAGGAGTTTAGAAAGAGAAATGGAGAGAAGGGTAGTGATCATAGGAGCAGGAATTAGTGGCCTTCTCGCATGCAAGTATTCGGTCGAGAAGGGCTTTGACCCGGTGGTGTTCGAGGCCGAGGACCGCATCGGGGGAGTCTGGAATCACACCATTCAATCGACCAAGTTGCAGAATGTGAAGGAAAGTTACCAGTTTTCAGACTTCGATTGGCCGGCCTTTGTGCAGGAGATGTTCCCCAGCAACACTGAAGTCCTGGACTATGTAAAGTCCTATGCTCAGCACTTCAATTTATATCCTTGCATCAAGTTTCATTCCAGAGTGATTAGCATCGATTACGTTGGGGAGTCATTCGAAGAGATGAAGACGTGGGATTTGTGGGGTGGGACGGGGATGGCATTCGGTTCGAAAGGGAAGTGGCACATTACTGTCTTGGACACACAGACTAATGCCACAGAGGTAAATTAGCTGTTCTTGTTGACCCCCAAAAGAAAAAAAAAAAATTAGCTGTTCTTAATAGTTCGGTTCAATTCGATCCTGAGATTTGAGAAGCATCGATATTTGCTAATACTCTAGTTTCAGTTTCTATGATTGCTTGATGCAATGTTAAGCGAGTGTCGCGTTTTGGCCAGCTTCACCAAGCTGAATTTGTTATTCTCTGCATCGGACGGTACAGCGGTCTTCCTAACATTCCGGAGCTCCCACCATCCTCTTGCTCCAAAGTGTTCGATGGCAAGGTGATGCATTCAATGGAATATTCAAATATGGAGAAATCTGCAGCTGCTGAATTGATTAAAGGAAAGCGAATCACAATTGTTGGTTCACAGAAATCAGCAGTGGATTTAGCAGTCGAATGTGCAGAAGCAAATGGTAAGAGCGATGTCATATAGACTTATCTGCTGGTAGGCTATTGTTGGGTGAATTGTCACTGTGAACTATAGTCAAGTCCTATCAAAGCTTGCAATTCATGATATCTTCTGAAAGTTCATTTGAAACTTCTGTAATTTGTCGAAATACATCAAAACCCAATACATTAGTCTTGGAATGGGGTTCAGTCATGTTTAAAGTATCTACACATGAATGAATTTGTATCTGCAACACCTGACACTTATAGGAATTCAATGGATGCGGTATCTACTACATACCAACGAGGACTTCATCGAGAGATGTGCTTTCCATCCTTTAAATGATCGAGCTTATCTGATAATGTCTTTTTCCTTATCTCATTCTCATTTTGCGATCAGAATCAGGAGTCAAGTACCCTTGTGTGATGATCCAGAGGAACCCTCATTGGTTGCCGCCCAGTGACGGTTTCTTAATATCTCACCTTGGTCACTTGTACTTCAGTCGATTCGCTGAGCTGCTTGTTCATAAGCCAGGACAAAACATCCTGTACTGGCTTCTCGCCACAATGCTTTCGCCGTTGGTATGCACATACTTCCATTTTTTCGGTTTAGTTCCACAAGACTTGCTTGTCTATCAGTCAACCATAAGAAAATGACTCTTTTATCCGTGTCAAGTTCTTTTTTCATGATTCTCTTTGTTATATGCATCCGCTTGTCAATCAAAAAGTTTGCTCACGAGGTAACTCTGAAATTCCTAGAGATGGGGCATCTCGAAATTCTCAGAAATCTATCTCCAGTGGAAACTCCCGTTGACGAAGTATGGATTATTACCAAGACACAGCTTTCTTGAGGACATGTCTTCGTGTCTAATTGGCATGCTGCCCGACAAGTTCTACGATAAAGTTGAGGAGGGAAGCATCCTAATCAAAAGGTCGCAAAGCCTTCACTTCCAGGTCTGATAGTCAACAGAGAAGACAAACCGATCTCGAGCGATCTCGTGATCCTTGCCACTGGATATAAAGGCAATCAAAAGCTCAAGAACATTTTCAGATCTTCAGTCTTCCAAAAGTACCTCGTCCCTTCACCAACTTCAATCATTCCTCGTTACAGGTACCATGTCATACTTGCAGTTGCAAAACCAAGTAGCATCAATTTCCATTCAAAACCTTGACTTTCAAAATGCATATCTTATTGTCATTAACTATCAAGAACTGACAACAATATATTGTCTAACTCTGAGATGGCATTGCAGAATTTGGCCTACCTTAAGGTCTCTTGTGTATCATTACAGCATTTAGGTGTGGAGCTAATTTCCGGGCATTCAAAAAGTAGTTTTTTTTTTTCATAGGATTTTGTCATGATACTGCTCCCGGTCTGGTTTTGTTGTAACAGTCTTATATACTGACTTCAGGCGGGTGATTCATCCTCGGATTCCACAGCTCGCAGTTATAGGATACACAGGGGGCCTTGCTAACCTGCCGTCCTTTGAGATCAGATGCCAGTGGCTCATGCACCTCCTCGATGGGAACTTCAAGCTGCTGAGCATCGGGGCAATGGAAAAGGACACAGCGAGGTGGGAAATTCACATGAAGCGATACTGCAGGAGGAACTTCTGGAGATCATGCATTGGAACCACCAGCATTTGGTACAATGACCAGCTGTGCAAGGACATGAACTGCAATCCCAGAAGAAAGAAGGGGTTTCTGGCCGAGTGGTTCCAACCTTATGGACCAGCTGATTATGCAAGCCTCGCTGATCAGAAACACTGAACAACAAACATGTCCTTATTTGATGAGTTCTGAATGAGACATCATCCTCTTTATGATCAGTGATGAATTTGACATTTTCCTTGTAATAATTTATATTGCGAAAGTCTACAAGACTCAAGTGATATGAATGCAAAAATAAGAGTGATTTTTTGGCATTTTGAACGTAACTTCTCGTGACAACCTGCCCATCAAACCATGTTCTGCTAACTGAGGGGTCAGAAAGGCATGTTTTCATATGGTGATTTGAAATAAGCTCATTTTCAATAGCTTCTTGTGCTCTTGCTGGATTCCTTAAATTCATTAAGACATCTGGGTCTACCCCTCGTGCTTCTTTGTGACTGCCAACGGTTGTAGAGAATCCAAAGAGAAAATGCGGATTGTAACAGAGAGAAAGATGCCCTCAACTCATAAAGAAAATACAAGATTGATTAAAGATGATGCAACAATTGAAACGACAGACAAGAGCATCGCAGCCGAAAATAATCATTGATCAAATTGTAGAAATCAAGGACCACATCACACTTGGTATAATTTGCTGAAGAGAAAAGCTTCTAGAAGATGGAGTACAGATAACTCCTTTGTCGAGGAAGGCAAAGAAGATGCAACGATACGCGTTTGGAGATATATTAATAGCAAAATTTGTAAGGAGCCCCCAAGGTACTTCGTTCCTGCCTGCATTTCCACATACCATGCACTCGAGAACATATAAACATCACCCGGATGCCAAACACCGATAAAGGAGACACTGAATGAGGTAGAAACACGGATCAGGAAACAGAGAGGCCACGCTCTGCAACGATCTTGATGACCATGGCTTGCCCTTTGGTGCACCAGCTTTTTTTCGCCAAGCACCCTCTTCTTCCTTGTGAATCCCGGCTGCAACCTCGTCCCCAGTTCTCGTCTGTACGCTTTCCCCTCGTTCAGTGTCCGAGCCAGCTCTGTTCTTGCTGTTGAGCAGGTACACTTTCTATTGGGAATAACGGATCCCCGAAAACCGGATTCGACACCGAATCGAACCCCTAAATCAATGCGGAAGACGAAGCCCGGGAAAACACGCATCACCGATCGTAAAGCACACCACGGATTCGAGCGTACCTTGTTAGCCACGGATTAAACACCAACGCTGAAGAAGAGGAAGAAATTCTGATCCGATGATGTCAATTTGCCTTAAAAAGGGAAACGGCGTCGCCTTGAGCGTTTGGAAGAAAAGAAAGCATTTTTCTTTTCTTTTTCTTGGAGGGAGAGAGGGAGAGGAACGTACGTATATTCTGATTTCCCAAGAGGTGTGTTCTCTCTCTCTCTCCTCCCTTTTATACCTTTCCCCTCAACGGGCCTTATTCCCGTGGGCCGGGCCTTTTTGGGCCCAACTTGAGCGGATGGGCCTTAAGCCTATCTCATAAATCCATCATCTCCCACTTGCACATGGTGGTCTAAAACCAACATGGGCAGACATTCCATACTCAGCCCCATCAAAGAAAAATCCATCATAGACTCTCACTTAACATGGTGGGCCAAACAGAATCCTCTTTTCCTCTCTTCAACATTCATACCGGTGAATAATCCGTGCGACCAGCATACTTTGAGAGCCCGTTGCCATACATCTGTTAGGAATATATAGCAGCTCATAATGGGCATCACATCCTGAGTAGATTTAGTATGCAGTACCATAGATCGATCGATCACATTTTGTATCTCTTTTAATCTCTTTCAAACAATGATATATATATATATATATATATATATATATATTGTATTCACAATTATTATTATCACAAAGACAGTCATAGTTGGTTAACCAGTGAATACAAAACTATAATGTGATTCTCCAAAATCGATCTTCCTCTTTCCTTCAAACTCTCAATTTCAGTCCAGCTTGCTTTTCTAGAAATGCCCCATTAGATCGAATCACTCATGACCATTGGCAACATCCTAAGATAGCAAACACTAAATAGAAATCTTGAGAATAAGTAAGAGTCATGAGGGGACTAAGAAATTGAGGAACTCTCTTCCTCAAGAGTCTCACACGACATAAAAGTTGAGATCAAACTTTTGCCACTCTTATTGGTCGTCTCATGCATACGTAGTATGAAATACGTATTACGGTATTAACTCCTTTCCCATGGAGCATATGTCTACACCTTTCAATACCGTACAGATGATAGTTCAGACATACCCAATGTCTAACTTGAGTTAATGTATCTACTCATTCATAAAATTCATCAGAACTCACATCTGGCATCTTAGACAGATAAAGTAAAACATGTGGGGTATTTTACTTTCGGACATAGTAAGTATTATATCCTCATCTTAACACTCAGTTAAGGCGACATACGTGTTTTAAGCTTGAGCTCTCGATTATCACCTAGATAATAAGCTTATAAACAATCTCATCTCTATTTATCACACAGTAAATAGAGGCGATTACCCGTGTGAGTGAGCTAATCTTATATCTGTCCGACATACTTCTCAACTTAAAGTAATGCACTAAGCATTAAGATACATAAAGATCAAACAAAGAGTCATAGGCATTAATGATGAAAACACAAATTCATCAAATTATGAACACTTAGGGAAAATACAATATTCAGTACATCAGTCTCTACGCAATCCTAGAGATTTCATATGGCCACAAAACACATCTCTAGGTATTGGCTTTGTCATAGGATCTACTACCATTCCATGCGTAGTATGTACTCTAAGTTCACATCTTTTCGTGCAACCATATACTTGACAAGATTATACTTGATATCTATATGTTCGTTCTTGTCATGATATTTTGGATCTTTGGTATACGCTTTTTGCTGCTTGGCTACCACATTTAACCAACAATGAATCTGCAACACTTCCAATAACACCTAAATGATCTAAAAATTTCTTAAGCCAAACACTTTCTTACACCGCTGCTGATAATGCCACGAACTTAACTTATATCGTGGACAAGGCTATACACTTTTGTTTCTTACTGCTCCAACATATGGTGCCATTATTTGGTAAGAAAACAAATCCAGAGGTAGATTTCCTTTTATTTAAATCTCCTCCCCCAATCAACATCAGAATAGCCTTTGAGTTGCAGATCCTTTCCTTTATAACTCAGCGTATAATCAGCAGTTCCCTTCAGATACCTTAGTATTCTTTTAACGGCTTTCCAATGTATTTGACCTGGATTGGATTGGTATCTGCTCACCATTCCGACTGCAAAGCATATGTCGGGTGTTGTACACATCATAACATACATCAAGCTCCCAACAACACTAGCATAAGGAACATGTTTCATTTGTTCCTTCTCTTGTGGAGTCCTTGGACATAGACTATGGCTCAATCCTTCACATTTTGCAATAGGAATGTCTATGGGTTTATAATCCCATATCCTTCATTTCAAAATTGAAAGACAACCAACTTTTGACAGTATTAACAAACTCCATATTACTTCCGGCAATTAGTATATCATCAACATATAATGATATGATCATAAATTGATCATTGGATCTATTGATATATACACAATGATCCTCGTCAATCATTGTAAAATCATATGCCACTATGGCATTATGAAAATGTATATATCATTGTCTTGACGACTGCTTAGGGCCATATATCGACCCCCAAAGTCGACATACCTTTTCTTCTTGGCCTTTCACTATGAAACCAGTTGATTGTTCCATATGTTTCTTCCTCTAATTCTCCATTGAGGAAAGCAGTTTTTACATCCATTTAATGTAATTCAAGATCCATACTAACCATTATTGCCAGAATAATGCGAATCAAGGTAAATCTCACTACAGGAGAAAATGTATCTTCATAATCAATTCCTTCCTGTTGATTATACCCCTTCGCCACAAGGCGAGCCTTATGCCTTTCTATCGAGCCATTAGCCTTTCGCTTTATTTTGAGAACCCACTTGTTCCCAATAGCTCTGCGTCCCTTTTGGAAGATCAACCAATTCCCAAACTTTGGTTTGATTTCATTGACTCCATTTCCTCTTTCATTGCATGAATCCATTTTTCCTTATTAGGGCGATTCAGAGCCTCATTAATATTTCTTGGCTCATCCTCATCTCGTGGAGCAACTATAAAAGTTTCCCCTTCAATGTCAAAACATCGACGGGGAATACTTTGGCGACTTGTTCACCGTATGGGAGATTGTACACTTAGTACATCATTCCCCATCATGCTCCCACTTAGATTAGGTAATGATGATGTCGTCACATTAGGTGGTTGCAATTGAGAATGAGTTGAATTCAATTCATTACATCTCATATTATTCCCACTTGGACGAACTTCACTGACATCATTATCTTGATTCAAGATTTCAAATAGGGAGTTATTTTCCCTTATTTCGCCCCTCTTAGAAAATTCATCCACTAAGGATGTGACATCCCGTGATTCAAATTCAATTATACTCCCACTTTCCTGCTCACCTATGAACACATACCCTTTTGAGTGTTCGCAGTATCTCATGAAAATACTCTTATTTTCTTTGGGACCCAATTTCCCAAACTTATGAGAGGACTTATGAATATAGGCAGCACAACCCCATGGCTTAATAAAACTTAAGTCCGGTTTTCTAACTGTCCATAACTCATATGAAGTGGAAATAACTGATTTAGAAGGGCATCCGGTTAAGTATATTGGCAGCAGTTAACAACGCATCATTCTAGAAAGTGATAGGTAAGTTAGCATGCGCCATCTTGGACCTAACCATTCCAGTAGGGTTCTGTTTATTCTCTCTGCAACACCATTTTGTCGAGGAGTACATGGAATATACAACTATCTTTCTATTCCTTTTTCATCACTTAATTTTCTGAACTTATTAGATAAATATTCTCAACCTCGATCGGATCTAAATACCTTTATTTTCTTGTCTAATTGATTTTCTGCCAAATTCATAAACATTTTGAAACAACTTATGCTTCAGATTTATGAGAAATCAAATAGACATATCTGAATCAAGTAGAATCATCTATAAAAGTGATGAAACAAACACCCCATTGCCTTCCTCTCACATTCATTGAACCACAGACATCAGTATAAATCAAATGCAGAGGAATTCAGCTCTTTTACCTTTTCAAATGGTTTCCTTGTCATTTTCCCTACTAGGCAATACTCACTTATGGACAAATCGACTTTTTCAATATTACCCAACAAGCCCTTTTTGGCTAGTCTTTTCATATGTTGTTGGCCCATGTGACCAAGTCTAGCATGCCACCATATTCACATCATTATCATATAAGGTAGAAGATGTGAAACAGGGGAATAACATATTGACATCATTACAGTCAACATTTAGTACAATAAAACCATTCAGTAAGTGACCATAATCATAGTAGTTTGTATCTAAACACAAATCTACACCTTTATTATGGAAGTTCATACCAAAACCAAGCTTAACCAACGCTAAGACAGACACTAAATTTCGACGAATCTCCAGAGCATATAGAACATCCAAGGTGCGTCCACCACTCATGTTCAATTGGCAGGTGCCAATCCCTTTAACTTCAGCTCTGGAGTTATTTCCAATATAGGTCCACTTAGTTCCAGTTGGTATCGTCGGAATTCCACAAATGATCTTCTATCCTTTGCTACATGGTCTGTCGCTTCTGAATCTACAGTCCACAAAGGATGGATTCAGCCTATAATGCAGAACTTGACACATAAGCAAAGTTCTCAAATGTACAAGAGGTGTATTCCTTCTTGGGCTCACGACAGTCACGAGCATAGTGACATCTCTTGTCACAATTGTAACATTTCACCATTGACATTTTCTTCACTTGAGGACGTTTTCCTCTCTCTTGTTAGTTAATTCTTGATTTCTTGCAATAAGGATTTGATCCTTTGCATTCCCACATATTGAACGAATCAACACGTTTGCGCTTAGAGCTCAAAGCCCTTGATGAGCTAGAACCAGCATTGAAAATATCTATTTTCGGCTCAAATGTCGTCAAGCGGTCCTCTACCAGCTTAAGGTAGCGCATAACATCCTTAAGATCTTCCATAACATGGTCAAGAGCTTCTAGTGCTTCTTGCTTTTTCAGCACATATTGAACCTTCATATTCAATATTTCACAATTATTGCCGTTCATATCAGCAATTACATTCTTAGTTGCTGAACCACCGTTCTGAACACATCAGATATACATGCACGAATAATTAATGCCTATCATTTATGCATCCCTATTTGCATAGACCCATCATATTAATAAATAATTTCAAGTAAGGCTTCAGAATCAAAAGGTCACTGTGTTTCCAATCATCCTCTAAAAATCCTAACTTAAAATTATTATTAATATAATTATCTTATGCAAATAAATTCTATGAAGTTACAAAAACTTCTATTACTACCCACAGCTAATTACCCACAGCAAACAGCAATAACAGAAAGCAACAGATAATTGACATACAATTAAAAACAATAATGCTTTCAATTAACACAATTAGGTAGTAATCATTACATAATTAATCAAAGAAATAAATAGGGAATGTCCCTTCTAATCTATCAGTCAAAACATCTGAGAAAACTGAAGGCACATTTGTCAACCATGGAAAAACTTTTGGAGAGCTTTCATGCCGCCTCCAAGGCGCATTCACTCGGCGCCATGTGGCGCTTAATCTAAGGGTTGAAGTTTTGGCCAACTCAATCCTATAGTGCTCTCTTACAAAAGCTTCCATCAGCCTCCTATAACCTGGGACCACGTTGACCTCCCATAGCCGATCCAACACTGCTTGCCATTCAGGTGGAAGAGTGTTCATCAAAGCCGGCACCTTTACAAAATCCGGCATAAGATGACCATTGCAGATGATTTCCTGTATCATCTGATTGACCTTGACCACATGTGATACTAAATCACCATCATGCCACTGATAATTAGCTAATTCTGACATCAGCCTTTTAAGTCTTGCAATTCCCTCGTCCGTTCTCGGGATTGCAGGTATCCTTGCATAACGCATCATAGTTCCTGCAACAAATGCAGAATTAAAAATGGATCACTTATAATCCATAATTAATATAAGAGAAAATACATAATTTTCCAAAATTCATGCAACAAATGCAGAATTAAAAATGGATTACTTATAACCCACATAGGCATGACTAAAAAAGAAAACAAATTCCTTTTTTTTTTTTTTTTTTTCAGGTCAACGGTCAAAGTCAACGGTCAACGGTCGTCGGTCAACGGGTCAACGGGCGCGCGGGTCGGGCCGGTCGAACGGTCCGCGTGGACCGACCGCACGTGCCTCGAGTGTGCGGGGATGACGTCACGTAGACGTCATCCGGCACGTGCCGGGCGTGTGCCTGCGTCCGTGGGTCGGGTCGGGTCGCCGGCCGGTGACCGTCCGGCAAAACGTCGTCGGTGATGACGTCATCGGTGACGTCATCCGTACGGTTACCGACCGTTGGATGATGTCACGGTGACGTCAGCACGCGACGGTCCGTGGACCGGCGCATGCCGGTTCGCCCGCCGGCGGCGTGCACGCGCCGGTTCACCGACCGGCGCGTGCGCCACACGCGTTGGCCAATGCCAGCGCTTCGGGCGCGTCGAGCCCACGCGCAGCGCCTTCCGGCCGCGCGTGTGGCCGCGTGCGGCGGCTCCCGGCGGCGGTCGACACATCGCCGGACTCGTCTCGACGTCGCGCTTCTTCCTATGCAATCACAATTTTATTTTGACTTACGAAAATTCGGAAAAAAGGCGGAAAAGCGCTCGGGTGTCGGGATTTTCGCCCGGTTCTGTACGGCCGAAGGGATTTCGCGAAAAATCAATCAAAAACATTAGAATTGATCGGGAAAAAACGTGAACTAGGGCTCTGATACCAATGTTGGGAATAACGGATCCCCGAAAACCGGATTCGACACCGAATCGAACCCTTAAATCAATGCGGAAGATAAAGCCCGGGAAAACACGCATCACCGATCGTAAAGCACACCACGGATTCGAGCGTACCTTGTTAGCCACAGATTAAACACCAACGCTGAAGAAGAGGAAGAAATTCTGATCTGATGATGTCAATTTGCCTTAAAAAGGGAAACGGCGTCGCCTTGAGCGTTTGGAAGAAAAGAAAGCGTTTTTCTTTTCTTTTTCTTGGAGGGAGAGAGGGAGAGGAACGTACGTACGTTCTGATTTCCCAAGAGGTGTGTTCTCTCTCTCTCTCCTCCCTTTTATACCTTTCCCCTCGACGGGCCTTATTCCCGTGGACCGGGCCTTTTTGGGCCCAACTTGAGCGGATGGGCCTTAAGCCTATCTCATAAATCCATCACTTTCCAATTGTTACGCCTTCTTTTTCCTTTCTGTCTCTCTTTTCCTTTATTTTGCCCCAGGGTATAATGGAGTTCACACTAAACACTATTCTTTAGGCTGTTGATATACTGTTAACTATGGCCTTTTATTTCGCCGAAAATGACAAATGATTTGAAAATTAATTTTCAAAAAATGATCTCTTCTGTTATTTAAAATAACTAGTCAATAAAAATTATTTTTATTATCCACGATAACTTATGTCTAAATGCAAATATTTTTCGTTTATTCATTTTTATGTTTGTAATAAGGGGAAAATTACCAAGATAAATATTTTGATAGGGGTCCACCAGATCGGGCTTGATAAGATGCATGGTGATTGAAATTTAACAACAAAGAATCGTGACAATTAGCCAAATAATAATAATAATAATAATAATAATAATAATAATAATAATAATAATAATAATAATAATAATAATAATAATAATAATAATAATAAATTAATTAATAAATTAATTAATAAATTAATTAATTAATTAAGCAAATAGATACTAGATTGTTATTCTTTTTATGATAAGGATGGATAGTGATTGAAATTAATCAAAGCCATATCGTGTGTTGAATTATTAGTTGTGATCTCAACCAAGTATGAGAGATAAAAATCAATAGAGTTTTGGAGTTCTGATGCAAGTTATGGTTATGTAAATCCTATGTTTTAATCGTATTGTTAAAAAGTCATTAGATAAATAAAGTTATTCATTTGATTCTAATTGCCACAAAGGGTAGCACAGGACCCCAATGGAGCCTCGCACCGCCGGACAAGAAAGCTCAAAAAAAGGAAGGAGGAGGTTCACTAGGGCAAGGGCAGACGGCGGTGGCGTCAGCCAGGCCGCACAGCAACGATTAAGGGACAAGTCGGATTAGGGAGGGAGAGAGAGAGATTATGGTTCAATTTGGGAAATTTAAACTTATATCTGACCAACTCGTAGTTTGGTCGATAGAAGTGCAAGATCTGGCGACTAAAGAATTTGGTTGCCAAAAGTGCGTGATCTTGCAATTCTAGCCACCAAAGTCAAGTTTGGCCACCACAAGATCAATTTTATTGGAGTGATATGTGCCTTTCTCACATGGGCGAGTGCATCTGATTCGAAAGTCGCTTCCCGTTCAGTTGCCGAAAGAGGGCGAGCAATATTCCAACACCAATCGACCGAATACTTGCAAGCGAGAAGGCCACTGATTCCTGCCCCTATGATCACTACTCTTGTCTCTATTTCTCTTTTCAAACTCAGAGGGATACAACATGTAATCGTTCAAGCTAGAGAGAACATATTTCATATATCCATCAGGATTGATCATGGATTGAATGTTGAAGAAATCTTCGACCACATACTATGTATCATTGGACATTCTGCCTCGTCTGATCTAGATGGCAATTTACTTAATACAAGTGGGAGGGATCTTGGTATTAACAAAATGATTGGTTTAAATTTTTCTTGATCAACTAGTCATTTAGATGCATGTGGTAACGTTTTTGTTCTCGGGAACAATTTCTTTACGGAAACATTTTTTTTTTCTATTTCTGTTATCGGGAACAATTTCTAAGTATTTTAAGGCGTTTGGTAACTATAAAAAATTTCTATTCAAGGAACAAAAACACATTCAGTATAATCCCAAAAAAGTTTGTGGCTTAAAATTTCTTTTAATATAATAATTTTATTACATTTTTTCTTTTTCCTTTTTTCTTCTTCTCCTTCCTCTTAGCCGGTTGCCAGCTTGGCCATGGCCGACTAGCGACTGACCAGACAAAGCTGGCCTTGGGGGAGCCTCGTTGTGGCTCGGCGGCTCAGCCTCACCCAGCCACCACGAGGTCGACCTCGCTGTGGCCGGGTGAGGCTCGACCTCTTGTAGATCTAATGATGCCGAGCCTCGCCTGGCCATTGCGAGGCCAAGCGATGTCAACCCAGTCGACGCTGGGCCTCGCAGTGCCCAAGCAAGGCCCGGCCTCGCTATGGCTGGGTGAGGTCAAGCCTCGTCGGGGGCCGACAAGGCTCCGGCAAGGTTGCCGGGCCTCATCTGGTTGGTCGCCGACCATTGCCAAGCCGATGACCAACTAGGGAAGAAGAAAGGAAGAGAAAACGGAAGAAAAAAAAAAAAGAAACAAAACTTGTTTCTTGAGTTGTTCTTAGAAATAAGAAATGATTTTTTTTTCTTATTTATGTTCTAAATCTATTCCAAGAACAAAAAAATTACGAAACGCATTCCTGCTCTATTTCTGTTCCACGGAACAAAAGAACAGAAACGAGTGTTTCCTAGAACGTTACCAAACAACACCTTAGTTTTCCTCATTTATTGTGAAATTTGTGGGATGGAGTCTACAATTCTTAAAAATTTTTAAATTTTAAATAAAAACATGATTTAATTTTGTAAACATTTAGACTACTTCACTAGGGTTTCACAAAATTTCACATTATATTAAATCAAAAATTTGTCCAAAAAGTCCTAAATCCATTATACTTTTGTCAATGCAATTATAAACATTTAAATTTTACCAATTAAGTCTTAAACATTTTCAAGTCCTCAATTGAATCCAATGTATTATTGTTAAATCGCACTGTTGTGGACTAATAAGGCTTATACAATCAGAAAGTCACCGCATCACAAAATCAGATTGAATACCTTGAAGACCATGCTACGAAAAACACAAACAGAAAAATGCCGCAAAAATTCAGCAAGTAAGGCTCAATCAAAGTTTTTACTTGTTAGGTGTATAGCGCTAGGGTTGTTCTTGACAATTCGTCATGCCATATTCATTACAGTTTACTTCTTTTCTGTGGAATAAGAGCGTGAGAAATACAATAAGACGACAACTAGAGCATACATTTGAATGATCTTAAGAACGCTTTTGTAAAAATAATCGCTCATACCAATTATAATAAATTTTTTTGACCTTATCACCGGTGCTCCGTATTGAATGACGTCAAATGAGATTTGAATGGTCAAGTTGTCGCCCAAAATTGGTGATATTGTTGACTATCCAGACACCTCTGACTTTTTGGTTAATATTACCGATGTTCTGTAAGTTTTGAATTGCTACATAAATTCGCTGTTTAATATTAAATGTTGTCATAGTTTTCCTTTATTTGAACATTGCCCTTATATTAAAGCGTAAAAATATGTAATACAAGAGGTTAGGATAAGCTTGAAAAAAATTGAACTTGGGGTCTCATGCTGTATATCATGTGAAATTTTATGAAATTACAATTAATTATTCTAAAATTTTAATAGAATACTTAAAAATTAATTTGTGCCTCCGTTTAGAAGTTCAATTTTTTAGAATTACTGCCTCCCACAAGTTCCACACAAAATGAGGAAAAATAATTGTCTAGTTGAGTCAAGAAAATGTTAAACCAGCCGCCCTCCTGTCAATATCAAGACCTGTTCCCCACTTGTATTAAAAAAAATAGCCATCTAGTCAGATGAGGCACAGTGTCCAAAGATTTGCTTTATGCGTAACAGTTTCTTCAACATTCAATCCATGATCAATCCTGATGGATATATGAGATATGTTCTCTCTAGCTTGAAAATTACGCATTGAATCCCTCTGGAGTTAGAAAAGAGAAATGGAGAGAAGGGTAGTGATCATAGGAGCAGGAATTAGTGGCCTTCTCGCCTGCAAGTATTCGGTCGAGAAGGGCTTTGACCCGGTGGTGTTCGAGGCCGAGGACCGCATTGGGGGAGTCTGGAATCACACCATTCGATCGACCAAGCTGCAGAATGTGAAGGACGGCTTCCGATTCTCGGACTTCGATTGGCCGGCCTCTGTGCAGGAGATATTCCCCAGCCACACTGAAGTCCTGGACTATGTTGAGTCCTATGCTCAGCACTTCAATTTATATCCTTACATCAAGTTCCATTCCAGAGTGATTAACATCGATTTCGTTGGGGAGTCATTCGAAGAGATGAAGACGTGGGATTTGTGGGGCGGGACGGGGATGGCATTTGGCTCGAAGGGGAAGTGGCACATTACTGTCCTGGACACAGAGACTAATGCCACAGAGGTAAATTAGCTGTTCTTGTCGACCCAAAAAAAAAGAGCTGTTCTTCATAGTTCGGTTCAATTCGATCCTGAGATTTGAGAAGCATCAATATGTGCTTATTGTCTAGTTTCAGTTTCTGCGATTGCTTGATGCAATATTAAGTGAGTGCTGCGTTTTGGCCAGGTTCACCAAGCTGAATTTGTTATTCTCTGCATCGGACGGTTCAGCGGGCTTCCTAACATTCCGGAGCTCCCACCAGCCTATTGCTCCAAAGTGTTCGATGGCAAGGTGATGCATTCAATGGAATATTCAGATATGGAGAAATCTGCAGCTGCTGAGTTGATTAAAGGAAAGCGAATCACAATTGTCGGTTCGCAGAAATCGGCAGTGGATTTAGCAGTCGAATGTGCAGAAGCAAATGGTAAGAGCAACATCACAAATCCTTATCTGCCAGTAGGCTATTGTTGGGTGAACTGTCACAGTGACTATAATCAAGTTCGATCAAAGCTTTGAAATTCGTGATATCTTCTGAAAGTTCATCTGAAACTTCTGTAATTTCGTCGAAATACATCAAAACCCATTCTATTGAAGACTAAATTAGTCATGGAATGGGGTTCAATCTCGCTTAAAGTATCTATGCATGAATGAATTTGTACCTGCAACTCCTGAAACTTCTTATAGGAATTCAATGGATGCAGTATCTACTACATAGCAGCAAGCACTTCATCAAGAAATGCGCTTTCCATGCTTTAAATGATCAAGCTTATCTGATAATGTCGTTTTCCTTATCTCATTCTAATTTTTTGATCGGAATCAGGTGTCAAGTACCCTTGTGTGATGATCCAGAGGAATCCTCATTGGTTGCTGCCTGGCGATGGCTTCTTAATATCTCACTTTGGTCACTTGTACTTCAATCGATTCGCTGAGCTGCGTCTTCATAAGCCGGGACAAAACATCCTGTACTGGCTTCTAGCCACAGTGCTTTCGCCATTGGTATAAACATAGTTCCACTTTTTTGGTTTAGTTCCACAAGACTTGCTTGTCTATCAGTCAACCATAAAAAAACGACTCTTTTATCCATGTCAAGTTCCTTTGTCATGATTCTCTTTGTTATATGCATCCGCTTGTCAATCAAAAAGTTTTCTCACACCCTGAAATTCATAGAGATGGGGCATCTCGAAATTCTCAGAAATCTATCTCCAGTGGAAACTCCCATTGAAGAAGTACGGATTAGTCCCGAGACACAGCTTTCTTGAGGACATGTCTTCGTGTCAAATCGGCATGCTGCCCAACAATTTCTATGATAAAGTTGAGGAGGGAAGCATCCTAATCAAGAGGTCGCAGAGCTTTCGCTTCTGCAAGGAAGGTCTGATAGTGGGTGGAGAAGACAAACCGATCTCAAGCGATCTCGTGATCCTTGCCACCGGATATAAAGGCGATCAGAAGCTCAAGAACATTTTCAGATCTTCAGTCTTCCAAGAGTACCTTGTCCCTTCACCTACTTCAACCATTCCTCTTTACAGGTACCATTTCATACCTGCAGTTGCAACACCAAGTAGCTTCAATTTCCACTCAAAAACCTTGATATTCAAAATGCATATCTTATTGTCCAAGTGAGGATTAGTTATCAAGGACTGACAATGAGATATTATCTAACACTGAGAAGGCATTGCAGCACTTGGCTAACCTTAAGGTCTCTGCTGTATCATCACGACATTTAAGCGTGTTACTAATTTCAGGGCATTCAAAATGTAGTTTTTTTCTCATAGGATTTTGTAATGATGCTGTGCCCGATCCTGGTTTTGTTGCAATGGTCTTATATACCAACTTCAGGCAGGTGATTCATCCTCGGATTCCGCAGCTCGCAGTTATAGGATACGCGGAGGGCCTTGCAAACCTGCCGTCCTTTGAGATCAGATGCCAGTGGCTCACGCATCTCCTCGACGGGAACATCAAGCTACCGAGCATTGGGGCAATGGAAAAGGACACAGCCAGGTGGGAAAGTCACATGAAGCGATACGGCAGGAGGAACTTCTGGAGATCATGCGTTGGAACCACCAACATTTGGTACAATGACCAGCTGTGCAAGGACATGAACTGCAATCCCAGAAGAAAGAAGGGGTTTTTGGCCGAGTGGTTCCAACCTTATGGACCAGCTGATTATGCAGGCCTCGCTGATCAGAAACGCTGAACAACAAACAGGTCCTTATGATCGGTGATGAGTTCTGAACAAAGACATTATCCTCCTTGTGACCAGTGATGAATTCGACATTTTGCTTATAATATTTTGTATTGCAAAAGTCTACAAGATTCAAGTCATGAATGCAAAAATAGGAGTAATTTTTTGGCATTTTTAATGTAACTTCTTGAGACAACCCACCCCTCAAACCATGCTCTACAGATTGAGGGTGAGAAATACATATTTTCATATGGCGATTTGAAATAAGCCCACTTTCAGTCGGTTCTTGTGCTCTTGCTGGATTCCTTAATTCAACAAGACATCTGAGTCTACCCCCTCATGCTTCTCTACGACTGCCAACGGTTGTAGAGAATCCAAAGAGTAAATGCGGATCGTAACAGAGAGAAAGATGCCCTCAACTCAAAGAAAATACAAGCTTGATTAAAGATGATGTAACAATTGAGCCGACAGACACGAGCATCGCAGCCGAAAATAATCATTGATCAAATTGTAGAAATCAAGGACCACATCAGAATTAGTATAATTTGCTGAAGACAAAAGCTTGGAGAAGAGGGAGTACAGAGAACTCCTTTTAGTCGTCTTTCCTTTGTCGGGGAAGGCAAGGGAGATGCAACAATACGCGTTTTGAGATAAGTTCATAGCAAAATTTGTAAGGAGCCCCACAAAGGTACTTCGTTCGTGCCTGCATTTCCACATACCATGCACTCGAGAACATATAAACATCACCCGGATGCCAAACTACGATAAAGAAGACACTGATGAGCTAGAAACCCAGATCAAGAAACAGAGAGCCACGCTCTGCAACGATCTTGATGACCATGGCTTGCCCTTTGGTGCACCAGCTTTGTTTCTCCAAGCACCCTCTTCTTCCTTGTGAATCCCGGCTGCAACCTCTTCCCCAGTTCTCGTCTGTACGCTCCCCTTCGTTCAGTGTCCGAGCCAGCTCTGTTCTTGCTGTCGAGCAGGTACACTTTCCAATTGTTACGCCTTCTTTTTCCTGTCTGTCTCTCTTTCTTTATTTTGCCCCCAGGGTATAATGGAGTTCACACTAAACACTATTCTTTAGGCTGTTGATATACTGTTAACTATGGCCTTTTATTTCACCGAAAATGACAAATGATTTGAAAATTAATTTTCAAAAAATGATTGCTTCTGTTATTTAATATAACTAGTCAATAAAAATTATTTTTATTATCAACGATAACTTATGTCTAAATGCAAATATTTTTCATTTATTCATTTTTATAATTGGTATGAACGATTATTTTTACGAAAACATTCTTAAGATTATTCATATGTATGCTCTAGTAGTTGTCTTATTGTAATTCTCATGCTCTTATTCCATAGAAATAAAGTTAACTGTAACGAGTATGACATGAAGAACTGTCAAGAACAACCCCAACGCCAAACACCTAACAAGTAAAAACTTTGATTGAGCCTTACTTGCTGAGTTTTTGCAGCATTTTTCTGTTTGTGTTTTTCGTAGCATTGTCTTCAAGGTATTCAATCTGATTTTATGCGGTGACTTTCTGATTGTATAAGCCTCATTAGTCCACAACAGTGTGATTTGACAATAATACATTGGATTCAATTGAAGACTTGAAAATGTTTAAGACTTAATTGGTAAAATTAAAATGTTTATAATTAAATTGACAAAAGTATAATGGATTTAGGATTTTTTGGACAAATTTTTGATTTAATATAAAGTGAAATTTTGTGAAACCCTAGTGAAGTAGTCTAAATGTCTACAAAATTAAATCATGTTTTTATTTAAAATTTAATTTTTTTTAAGAATTGTAGACTCCATCCCACAAATTTCACAATAAATGAGGAAAACTAAGGTGATGTTTGGTAACCTTCCGGGGAACACCTGTTTCTGTTATTTTGTTCCGCAGAGTAGAAATAGAATAGAAACGCGTTTGGTAATTTTTTTGTTTTCGGGAATAGATTTAGAATTGAAACAAGAAAAAAAAAGTCGTTTCTTCTTTCCAGGAACAACTCAAGAAACAAGTTTTTGTTTCTTTTTTTTTTCTTCCATTTTTTCTTCCTTTCTTCTTCCCTAGCTGGTCATTGGCCTAGCAATGGCCGGTGACCGGCCAGACAAGGCCTGGCAACCTCACCTAGCCACAGCAAGGCCAAGCCTCGCTCGGCCACCACGAGGCCCAACGTTGCTTGGCCTCGCCGAGTCATGGCGAGGCTCCCTCAAGGCCGGCAACCTTGTCTAGTCGATCGTTGGCCAGCCATGGCCAAGTTGGCGAGTAGCTAAGAGGAAGGAGAAGGAAAAAAAAAATAAAAAAGAAAAAAGAAAAAAGAAAAAAGAAAAAAATGTAATAAATTGATTAATATATAAAAATAAATTTTAAGCCACAAAAATTTTTGGGATTATACCAAATGTGTTCCTGGAATATAAATTTTTTATAGTTATCAAACTCCTTAAAATGCTCACAAACTGTTCCCGAGAACAAAATTAGAAAAAAAAAATATTTCTGAAAAGAAATTGTTCCAAAAATAAAAACATTACCATACGCACCTAGGATGAAAGGCAAAATTTCTGTTTCTTGATTTCTCTGTTTCTCTGTTCCCCGGAACAGGTTTGGAACAGAAATTCGTTTGGTAACTCAATTTGATTTCTCTATTTTTGAAACAGATTTCTATTCCAGAAATAGAGAAATTGAAAAAATCAGAAGCTAGAATTTTTAACTTATCAGTTTCTGAAATAGAAATCAGAAACTGAAATCAAACCATATAAAAGAACCTTGCGCTTTCTTGCTAACTTAATTCACTTATAACCACAACTTCACAAATTATTGCTAATTTTCTTTTTCTTATTTTGCTCGTGTTTTTTTTTTTCAATTTTTTCTTGATAACTTCCTCCTTAGGATGAAAGGCAATTGAATGGGTCTCCAATTTTCAAAAACGACCAAAGTTCTTAAATGCTTACTTAAAAACAATGGGGCTCTTTCCTCCTAGAAAAGGCACACACATGACCAGTTGAAGAAAAAGTTTTTACGTAATAGATGAATAAAAAACGTGCCTAGAAATTTAACCTTATTTTTTTTACGGATTCAAAATTCTTGCAAAATCAAAATAATTAGATTGTTACACAATCTTGAATTTTAATTCAAAGGCAAGAGATTCAAGAGAATCTCTCTCTTTGCTATGCAAGGGCCATTAAAGGTTGATTGAGCAACAATAAAGAAATTAGGGATGAGCAACTAAACTGATTTAATTCGAGAATCAAAATAAACCAACCTTCCCCCAATTGGTTCCTAATCATAAACGTTACTTTAAGGTAGAATTCTCATATATTCCTTTACACCATTAATTTTATTTTGTTGATAATCTTGTATAATACTAGTTTTTGATAAAATGACAAGGCTGTATAGGCGCCATTGATGCACCCATATTCATGCTTCCGCAGTACTTGTTTGAACCTACGCAGTATAAGCTTGCAAATGATACATTGACTGAGGAGGGAAACCAAATAAATACGCTTAGGAAAACAATTGCTAATAAAATGGCAAGTGATAATAATATGCCGGAAATTCCATGAAATTGTATTTTCAACTTTTGTAATGTATTAGTATTATTTCGACTATTATTTTGTATTTGAGGATTTCCTATGTTGTTTTAGTATTATTTTGACTATTATTTTTTATTTGAGGATTTCCTATATTGTTATCTAATCAATTTCTATTCCTAGAAATATAAATTTTGTTCTGTTATCAAATGGATTTCTGTTTCAGAAATAGAAATTTTGAGTCGTTATCAAACGGGTTTCTTTGCTCAGAAACTTGTCCAGGGAAGAGAAATTAAGAAATTGATTTCTGGCCAGAAATCAATTTCTATTTCAGAAAGAAAAATTTAAGCTAATCCTTTTGTCAATATCGAGATCCCTCCCACTTGTATTAAGTAAATTGCCATCTAGATCAGATGAGGCAGAATGTCCAATGATATACAGTATGTGGTGGAAGATTGCTTCAACATTCAATCCATGATCAATCCTGATGGATATATGAAATATGTTCTCTCTAGCTTGAACGATTACCTGTTGTATCCCTCTGAGTTTGAAAAGAGAAATGGAGACAAGGGTAGTGATCATAGGGGCAAGAATCAGTGGCCTTCTCGCTTGCAACTATTCGGTCGATTGATGTTGGAATATTGCTCGCCCTCTTTCGGCAACCGAACGGGAAGTGATTTAGAAATCGACTTTCGAATCAGATGCACTTGCCCGTGTGAGAAAGGCAAATATCACTCCAATAAAATTGATCTTATGGCGGCCAAACTTGACTTTGGTGGCTAAAATTGCAAGATTGCGCACTTTTGGCAACCAAATTCTTTGGTCGCCAGATCTTGCACTTCTAACGACCAAACTAGATATAAGTTTAAATTTCCCAAATTGAACCATAATCTCTCTCTCTCACTCCCTAATCCGACTTGTCCCTTAATCGTTGCCGTGCGGCCTGGTTGACCCCGCTGCCATCTGCCCTTGCCCTAGTGAACCTCCTCCTTCCTTTTTTTGAGCTTTCTTGTCCGGCGGTGCGAGGCCCCATTGGGGTCCTGTGCTACCCTTTGTGGCAATTAGAATCAAATGAATAACTTTATTTATCTAATGACTTTTTAACAAAACGATCAAAACATAGGATTTATCTAACGATAACTTGTGTCGGAACTCCAAAACTCTATTGATTTTTATCTCTCATACTTGGTTGAGATCACAACTAATAATTCCACACACAATATGTCTTGATTAAATTTCAATCACTGTCCATCCTTATCATAAAAAGAATAACAATCTAGAATATGTTTGCTTTATCATCATCATCATCATAATTATTATTTGGATTTGTTAAATTTCAATCACTATCCACGTAACATTTTGAATTTTTAGTTCTGTTTTCAATTGAATGAATTGGGCTTTTCATTGACGCGTCTATGTTGCTATTCTTTGAGCTGATCACTCATGAGATAACTGGACTATCTAGGGAAGTCATTAATGAATTTTAACATAATAGGCTTGAGAATTCGATCGGAAATCGATTGCTCGATTGTGCTAGTCTGCAATGGTCATTACGGCACAGTCGAAAATCTATCAGAGACCGGAGATAGATCGATTCAACTGAGATAGATGATCGGAGTATGACTGATTCCAACAGATTGCAAAATTCTAATTGATCGACACTAGACCGATTTTTCTGTTATTTTGGTACGTTGTGCCCATATTTAAAATCTTAAGATTTTCATGACAAGCAAGAGTCACCAATGAGTCGAAGATGTATGTTGTGACTCGAGATAAATCGATCGTGGGTCAATTGCACTAAAAATTCCCAAAAGTTACATGGTAGGTTAGATCACACTAAAATCGCGTCAAATTAAAATTAACTGCGAATTTGAACCCGATTTCAGAAATTAAAAGTTCTTTCATGATTTATTTTAGGAACGTCGACTTATCTTTCAAAGAATTTTCAGCGAGTTCGGGATTTTTACAGAAAATCGATACGGATGTTTCAAAATACGAGTGGAAATTCGAATTGGCCGAATTGAGGGGAGTTTTGACTTCAAAGTTGAGCTATTTGGCGATAGGCACTTGCAGAAATGGTATGGCCTTTTTTCTTCTACAACATTGGACATCAAATTTGGGAAGCCTAAGGTTGATGAAATTCGTATGCTAGGATGATGGCTGGAATTTTGGCGTCAAATTGGACTATTTGGGAAATTATATGCATTAAAGGGATGGGGGGACCAAGAGGATTGAATTGTGGGCTTGTAGGACCAAATCAATGATGAAAATAGATATTTTACTTGACTTTTGGCACCCACCCCCCCTCCCCCCCCCCCCCTCTCAATCTTCTCTTGCAAGCTTGGCCGGTTCCCTCCTTCTTCGTGCAAGCTTCGTCGATTTCATCTCCACGGCGTCCCTTTCATTTTATTCCTTCTGTTTGGCTTTCTGTAATTTTCTTTCTTCGAAGAAATCCAGCGGCGTTGAAGCAAGCATGTATGACTTGTATGATGCATTGAGTGGTTTTGGATTCTTTTACCTGCTGAGTGGTTGTACTCACCCCTTTTGGGGACCAACATTTCAGATTAGTAGCATGCCACTTCCTGCCATTACGCGGGGCGTATTTTATGGCATACTTTCGGACGTAGAGGTCGAGTGCGAGGAGTTTGACTGTCCTTCTGCTCCTGGTCTTGTGTATATTCGAGTGCACTATCTAGTTATGTACGACGTGGGTCTGGCTGGGGGCCCTGTTGTCCAGGAGTTTATATCTGTTCATGTTCGACGCGACGGGGTGATGCATGGGATGTTGCTGCCGCCACCGCCCGATGCACCGGGATGGGTGTGAGGGCCGTGTGTGACGAGTAGGAGCTAGATCTTTTTGGGGATCGTTAGCCGACACTGATGATGGGGATTGTGCACATGAGTTGTAGAGG
Source organism: Eucalyptus camaldulensis (assembly GCA_019915185.1). Taxonomy (NCBI): domain Eukaryota; kingdom Viridiplantae; phylum Streptophyta; class Magnoliopsida; order Myrtales; family Myrtaceae; genus Eucalyptus; species Eucalyptus camaldulensis. The sequence continues at coordinate 3,490,884 of JAHSVA010000008.1, forward strand.
GTCGAGGGTTCTTTTTGGGGTTTTAGGCCGAACGTAGCTGAGTCCTGGCTTTTCCTTTTGATGTACCGACCTAAAAGAAGTCCCATCTTGAAAATATATGTAAATAAGTGTTGTGGCTTGTTTATAAAATCATGGTGATTAGTGGTGTGTATTTGTATCATGGCTGCTGGGGGGAGAGATGGTGATGTTTTATTTTGCTTCCGCTGATGAGTCGCGCTGGGACCGTTTTTCAGAAAAAAAAAGTGTGTCGACTAATTATGACGCCTCTTTTAAGAAGAAAGGTAATAAGGTGTAACATTGGCGCTGGTGGCGACCTGTGAAGGGTTCGGGGTGCCACATCCTTCCTTCCTCTTATTATTATTTTTTTTTAAGATTTAGCTTATTTTATAATCTAATTAAATAAAATTTCAGTTAAAAAATCAAATTCGGACAAAAAGAACGTAATTTTAATCTTATCCTTCACGTCAACGCCACGTGAAAGAGAAAGTAATTAACAAAAAATTTACGTCAACATTTTTCATTTGCCAAATTGGAAAAAGTTAATGAAATGATTAAATTACACTTTTTGAAAGTTCTAACTCAATTACGCTTCCATAATAAGTTTTATAACTTTTGGTACACTTATTTCTGTTGAATTAACAAAATGATGAAATTAAATATTTTCATATAATCTAAGGATCGGATTAAACATTTACTAATATTGCATGGACCATTTTTTTTGTTGGTCAGATTTATGGATCACTTTGAATAAATTAAAAATCTAAGGCCAACATTCCATATTGAACTAAAGTTCATAAATTATTTATCTCATTTTCCGTTCAAATAAAGGTATCAATAGATCTCTCTATATAATGTCAGTTTAGTCTATTAGTCTATTTTAGGAACTCTATTGTAGGACTTTTTAACCTATGTTTATTAAATGCCAGTTGTTGTTACCAAAAGAAAAATGTCACTCTGCAGTTGGTAGCAGCATGAAGCTACTTTAACTATGCATAGGAGTGCCGAACCTCCTTGATTTCAGAAGTATCTTTTCAAGAAGAGTTTGTTCATGAATGTTGACAAAAGTGACCGGTGAGGGGGGGCTCATTAGTTTGGCCTAATAATCTCACCCGTCTATGCTTCATCGAAATGTGATTGGTTGGTCTCAAAAAACGTACAAATACTGTCGTCACGAACATGTTTTGCAACGCAGACAAAACCTCTCCTCTCTCTTCCGTATGAGCATTGGTCACACGTGAGAAAAAAGAGAGAACATGTCGCAGGTCTCAGCAACTCCATGCGCTCCTCCGAATAAAGGAACAGGCCATGTGATCGAACGTCGGTCCGCGGGTTATCACCCCAGCGTATGGGGGGATTACTTCCTTAAATATGATTCTCCCTCCATTTCAGTGGTTAGATATCCTTATGTTATCTTCTTCTTTCGTTTTCTCGCAATTGCACTTTGTAGACTTACTTCGATTTCCTTCAGTTCCACCACATCTCTTATATGGTAACAATCGGCCTCATATAAATACATGTTCCCTTCTCCACACAAAAAAACGAAGTTGAAAATCATAAATAGATAAAAGAAGTTTGAAACATAACGATAATACTTGTAACTTCACCGGCCTCAGTATGTCCTCTGCGGCAAGAAACATCTCATCACGGCATTCAACCCCCTCCTCTCATTTGGTCGTTGTTCTCATGGGGGGCATTTAACCCCCTCATCTCATATGGTCGTTGTTCTCATGGGTTCAATTTCGCATGTTATGTGAATGAGCGTATAACATCGAAATACCCAAATAGGGTACACAGAGGTGGCCATCGATATTAAATTTATTTTGTAAAGTCCACGTATTTCATGCTTGCTTTTATTTGAAACACCGTGCAATATATATGCAGCTTTTTCCCCACCTCAAGGGAAGGCCACCGTCTCTACCATTTTCTTTCCCCCCCACGTGCTCCATTTCTCTTCTTGGCCGGCCACAAACGCACGCCTCCACTATCATTTCATCCTCATCACCCATCCATCTCCACCACCACATCATCACCATCTATCATCATCCCATCTTCCACCATCACCCCACGTCCACCGAGTTAACCATCCAGCATCAACGCTCCCTAGAATCCCTTGGTGTTGACCACCCATCGACGCCAGCATCGGCCGCTCTTGCAGCTTCTCCACGCGTCCCTCCATCCACCGAAGCCAGCCCGCACGTTCACCGTTCCACGAGCCTCGAAGCCGCAAAAGAAATCCAGCCAGCTTTGTGGCCGATTTTGGCCCGGTCCGGTCTCCGTTTGGCGTCACCGGTTCGAAGTTGATTGGCCGCCGTCGCGCCACCGTCACCGTGGACTTATCGGCTCTTTAATCCGGTGAGTTTACCAACTAAACTCTGCTTAGGAAGTTAATTATTCTTAGAGGATAATTAGTTTAAGTTAATTAAGATTTATGTGATTAGTTAGATTAGATTAGTAATTTAATTATCCAATTTTGCATGTTAGATTGTTATATTAGATTAATTAGAGATTGTACAAGTTGTATTAGTTATCTAAATTGGTTCAGGAATTTTCTGAGCCCTTTTGGTATTTAATTCAGCATTTTAGGCCTAGGTTTGTATTTTTGGCATTTATCGGTATTTAATTAATTAATTTTGGTAATTATTTAATTATTAAATATTTTCCGAAAATTAGACGGAGGTAGCCGGTGACTGGAATTTTGTGCTGATTGCAATGATATGTTCTGTTTATGTAATTGGATGTTAATTTGTGCAAATTGAGTGCTGATTGAATTTTTGGTAATTTATTCCAAAAATTATAAATTTCAATATTTATTCAAAAAATCCAGGATTTTAGGTTTTTAACACCGAAAATAGTTTATATACTATATAAAATAGTGGGATTTGAAAGTGGAGGATATGAATTTTTCGGGTTTGATCTGACCGTGTACTCGTACACGACTATTTTCATTGGGTGTTTTTAATATGAATAAAATAGGCTAAGATCACTATTTTAATAGATATATTTGAGTGCAATACATGGTGTCCTAAGCTGAGATTGATTGGTCATGTGTTGGTTAATGAGAAACTGCCTCGAGCTTTTAAGTTGGACATTACCCTATATAGGATATCCATTCTTTAAATCGCGAGCCGTAATAAATTCTGGACCTACACCCTTTCGAGGAAGCCGTCTATTAAGATATAGATGTCACCGTGCTTAATGGTGGTGAAATGACGCCTCGTTACGCCAGAAGACAGCGAACTTATGAGTAGGTCATACTCAAGTCGCAGTAAATTCTGGACCTATGCCCTTTTGAGAAAGCCGTCTATTAAGATATAGACGTCATCGTGCTCAATGGCAGTGAGACGATGTCTAGCTATGCTAGTAGACACCGAACTTAGGAGTAGGTGGTGCCCTTGAGGGGTAAATTTAACAATTGGAATGCATAATTGATTCCGATATGCCTAATTATGAGACAAAACTGTGTAGCATGTTACAGAACGTATCATAATGGTTTGATCTTATAATTGGAACCCTTGTGATTGATTGAGTTGATGAGATGTTTCAATTGTTGTGTGCATTAAGTATATGTATTTTTTATATAAACTGTGCTGACATACAAGAAGGAACTGATGCAAGGTAAGTCCCATGTTCTTATTGTGTGGTTGTGTGAATAGAACGTCCTGAAGCATATTTCCTTCCTAATTAGAGGGTGGACTTGCTCAGACATTGTCTCACTAGTTATTGTATAACCATTTTTAGGTTCTTATATGGTGGTCATGGAGGACCGAAGCCTCGAAGTCTGTGGAGGTGGAGTCTGAATGATTGGTGTCTGTGTCCTACTAGTATGTTGTAGGATAGCTTCTTTTAAGAGTCAATCATTTTGTAGGCTTGGACCTAGACTCTTATTGTATATAAATCCAGATGTTTATAAAAGTGTGCTTTTGTGAAATATTGCTCTGCTTTCCTATCCCATGTTGTTTGTTATCAGGGGTTATTATTTCGCTTTCGCATGTGCATAAAAAATGAAAGGGTCAGTGACTAATCATGGGAAGTCGCAATTGTATTGATTGCAGTGGGATGCGCGTGCACTCGAGGGTCGAGGTGTGACAATCCATCTTATCAAGCCTGATCTGGTGGACCTCTATCAAAATATTTATTTTGGTAATTTTTCCCTTCTTACAAACATAAATTTTTTTTACCTTATCACGGGTGCTCCACATTGAATGACGTCAAACAAGATATGAACGGTCAAGTTGTCGCCCAACATCGGTGATTCAACATATAGTTGAATATCCAAACTCCTCTTACTTTTTGGTTAATATTACTGATGTTCAGTAAGTTTTGAATTGCTACATAAATTTGCTATTTAATATTAAATGTTGTCATAGTTTTCCTTTATTTGAACATTAACCTTATATTTAAGTGTAAAAATATGTAATACAAGAGTTTAATATAAGCTTGAAAAAATTTGAACTCGGGGTCTCATGCTTTATATCATGTGAAATTTTATGAAATTACAATTAATTGTTGTAAAAGTTTACTAGAATACTTAAAAATTAATTTGTTTTTTTTTTGGTGAACGGTATAAAAAAAATTAATTTGTTTCTCCTTTTAGAAGTTCAATTTTTTAGAATTACTGCCTCCCACAAGTTTCATACAAAATGAGGAAAAATAATTGTCCAGTTGAGTCAAGAAAATGTTAAACCAACCGTCCTGTCAATATCAAGACCTGTTCCCACATGTATTAAAAAAATTGCCATCTAGTCAGATCAGGCACAGTGTCCAAAGATGTAGAGTCTGTGGCCAAAGGCTGCTTTATCGTAACAGTTTCTCCATCATTCAATTCATTATCAGTCCTGATGGACATATGAGATATGTTCTCTCTAGCTTGGAAGAGTGCATGTTGAATCCCTCTGGAGTTTGGAAAGAGAAATGGAGAGAAGGGTAGTGATCATAGGAGCAGGAATTAGTGGCCTTCTCGCCTGCAAGTATTCGGTCGAGAAGGGCTTTGACCCGGTGGTGTTCGAGGCCGAGGACCGCATCGGGGGAGTCTGGAATCGCACCATTCAATCGACCAAGCTGCAGAATGTGAAGGACGGCTTCCGGTTCTCGGACTTCGATTGGCCGGCCTCTGTGCAGGAGATATTCCCCAGCCACACTGAAGTCCTGGACTATGTTGAGTCCTACGCTCGGCACTTCAATTTATATCCTTACATCAAGTTCCATTCCAGAGTGATTAACATCGATTTCGTTGGGGAGTCATTCGAAGAGATGAAGACGTGGGATTTGTGGGGCGGGACGGGGATGGCATTTGGCTCGAAAGGGAAGTGGCACATTACTGTCCTGGACACACAGACAAATGCCACAGAGGTAAATTAGCTGTACGTGTCGACCAAAAAAAAAAAAAAAAAATTAGCTGTTCTTCATAGTTCGGTTCAATTCGATCATGAGATTTGAGAAGCATCAATATGTGCTTATTGTCTAGTTTCAGTTTCTGCGATTGCATGATGCGATATTAAGCGAGTGCTGCGTTTTGGCCAGGTTCACCAAGCTGAATTTGTTATTCTCTGCATCGGACGGTTCAGCGGGCTTCCTAACATTCCGGAGCTCCCACCAACCTATTGCTCCAAAGTGTTCGATGGCAAGGTGATGCATTCGATGGAATATTCAGATATGGAGAAATCTGCAGCTGCTGAGTTGATTAAAGGAAAGCGAATCACAATTGTCGGTTCGCAGAAATCGGCAGTGGATTTAGCAGTTGAATGTGCAGAAGCAAATGGTAAGAACAACTTCACAAATACTTATCTGCCGGTAGGCTATTGTTGGGTGAATTGTCACTGTGAACTATATCCAAGTTCGATCAAAGCTTTGAAATTCGTGATATCTTCTGAAAGTTCATCTGAAACTTCTGTAATTTCGTCGAAATACATCAAAACCCATTCTATTGAAGACTAAATTAGTCATGGAATGGGGTTCAATCTTGCTTAAAGTGTCTATGCATGAATGATTTTGTATCTGCAACTCCTGACACTTCTTATAGGAATTCGATGGATGCAGTATCTACTACATACCAGCAAGGACTTCATCGAGAAATGCGCTTTCGATGCTTTAAATGATCAAGCTTATCTGATAATGTCGTTTTCCTTATCTCATTCTCATTTTTTGATCGGAATCAGGAGTCAAGTACCCTTGTGTGATGATCCAGAGGAATCCTCATTGGTTGCTGCCCGGCAACAGCTTCTTAATATCTCACATTGGTCACTTGTACTTCAATCGATTCGCTGAGCTGTGTCTTCATAAGCCGGGACAAAACATCCTGTACTGGCTTCTAGCCACAGTGCTTTCGCCATTGGTATACACATACTTCCACTTTTTTGGTTTAGTTCCACAAGACTTGCTGGTCTATCAGTCAACCATAAAAAAATGACTCTTTTATCCGTGTCAAGTTCTTTTTTCATGATTCTCTTTGTTATATGCATCCGCTTGTCAATTAAAAAGTTCTCTCACACCCTGAAATTCCTAGAGATGGGGCATCTCGAAATTCTCGGAAATCTATCTCCAGTGGAAACTCCCGTTGAAGAAGTACGGAGTAGTACCGAGACACAGCTTTCTTGAGGACATGTCTTCGTGTCAAATTGGCATGCTGCCCGACAATTTCTATGATAAAGTTGAGGAGGGAAGCATCCTAATCAAGAGGTCGCAGAGCTTTCGCTTCTGCAGGGAAGGTCTGATAGTGGGCGGAGAAGACAAACCGATCTCGAGCGATCTCGTGATCCTTGCCACCGGATATAAAGGCAATCAGAAGCTCAAGAACATTTTCAGATCTTCAGTCTTCCAAAAGTACCTCGTCCCTTCACCTACTTCAACCATTCCTCTTTACAGGTACCATTTCATACCTGCAGTTGCAACACCAAGTAGCTTCAATTTCCACTCAAAAACCTTGATATTCAAAATGCTTATCTTATTGTCCAAGTGAAGATTAACTATCAAGGAATCACAATGATATTATCTAACACCGAGAAGGCATTGCAGCACTTGGCTAACCTTAGGGTCTCTGCTGTATCGTCATGACATTTAAGTGTGTTACTAATTTCAGGGCATTCAAAATGTAGTTTTTTTCTCATAGGATTTTGTAATGATGCTGTGCCCGATCCTGGTTTTGTTGCAATGGTCTTATATACCAACTTCAGGCAGGTGATTCATCCTCGGATTCCCCAGCTCGCAATTATAGGATACACGGAGGGCTTTGCAAACCTGCCGTCTTTTGAGATCAGATGCCATTGGCTTACGCACCTCCTCGATGGGAACATCAAGCTACCGAGCATTGGGGCAATGGAAAAGGACACAGCCAGTTGGGAAAGTCACATGAAGCGATACGGCAGGAGGAACTTCCGGAGATCATGTGTTCTAACCACCAACATTTGGTACAATGACCAGCTGTGCAAGGACATGAACTGCAATCCCAGAAGAAAGAAGGGGTTTTTGGCCGAGTGGTTCCAACCTTATGGACCAGCTGATTATGCAGGCCTCGCTGATCAGAAACGCTGAACAACAAACAGGTCCTTATGATCGGTGATGAGTTCTGCACAAAGACATTATCCTCCTTATGATCAGTGATGAATTCGACATTTTGCTTGTAATATTTTGTATTGCAAAAGTCTACAAGATTCAAGTCATATGAATGTTCGACCAAAAAAAAAAGTCATATGAATGCAAAAATAAGAGTAATTTTTGGCATTTTTAATGTAACTTCTTGAGACAACCCACCCCTCAAACCATGCTCTACGGATTGAGGGTGAGAAATACATATTTTCATATGGCGATTTGAATAAGCCCACTTTCAATGGCTTCTCGTGCTCTTGCTGGATTCCATAATTCAACAAGACATCTGAGTCTACCCCCTCATGCTTCTCTATGACTGCCAACGGTTGTAGAGAATCGAAAGAGTAAATGCGGATTGTAACGGAGAGAAAGATGCCCTCAACTCATAAAGAAAATACAAGATTAATTAAAGATGATGTAACAATTGAGCCGACACACACGAGCATCACAGCAGCCCAAAATAATCATTGATCAAATTGCAGAAATCAAGGACCACATCATAATTAGTATAATTTGCTGAAGACAAGCTTGGAGAAGAGGGAGTACAGGGAACTCCTTTTAGTCGTCTTTCCTTTCTCGGGGAAGGCAAGGAAGATGCAACGATACGCGTTTTAAGATATATTAATAGCAAAATTTGTAAGGAGCCCCCAAGGTACTCCCTGCCTGCATTTCCACATACCATGCACTCGAGAACATATAAACATCACCCGGATGCCAAACTACGATAAAGAAGACACTGATGAGCTAGAAACCCAGATCAAGAAACAGAGAGGCCACGCTCTGCAACGATCTTGATGACCATGGCTTCCCCTTTGGTGCACCAGCTATCTTTCGCCAAGCACCCTGTTCTTCCTCGTGAATCCCGTCTGCTACCTCGTCCCCAGTTCTCGTCTGTACGCTTCCCCTCGTTCAGTGTCCGAGCCAGCTCTGTTCTTGCTGTTGAGCAGGTACACTTTCCAAATGTTACGCCTTCTTTTTCCTTTCTGTCTCTTTCTTTATTTTGCCCCCAGTGTATCATGGAGTTCGCACTAAACAGTATTTTTTAGGCTGTTGATATGCTGTAACTATGGCCGTTTATTTCACTGAAAATGACAAATGATTTAAAAAATAATTTTCAAACAATGGTGGCTTTTGTTATTTAAAATAACTAATCAATAAAAATTATTTTTATTATCGACGATAACTTATGTTTAGATGAAAATATTTTTGGTTTATTCATTTTTATAATTGATATGAGCGATTATTTTTACGAAAGCGTTTTTAAGATCCTTCATATGTATGCTCTAGTTGTTGTCTTACTGTAATTCTCACGCTTTTATTCCACAAAAAAGAAGTAAACTGTAGTGAGTATGACATGAAGAACTGTCAAGAACAACCTCAGCGCCAGACACCTAACAAGTAAAAACTTTGATTGAGCCTTACTTGCTGAATTTTTGCAGCATTTTTCTGTTTGTGTGTTTCCCGTAGCATGGTCTTCAAGGTATTCAATCTGATTTTGTGATGCGGTGACTTTCTGATTGTATAAGCCTTATTAGTCCACAACAGTGTGATTTGACGATAATACATTGGACCCATCTCGATTTATCACTTCACCAGAATTAGACTTCATAATTGCAAACGTTTGGAATTCGAAAGAGCTGCAACATCAACTTAGAAAGGCCGGATTTTTTATTGCCTCTTGAATTGGTGAGCCAACTAGCAAGTCAAATTTGTTTTCTGTGTAGCAATTTAGTTTATGATGCATTTGTGAATGATAACTGTAATGGAGCCATCTATAGATTTTTTTTTTTCTTTTTCCAATTTAATGGATCTGCTTCAGCTGAACCGTCTTAGTGCTGGATCTCTGGTCTGTTCATGACAGATCATTTTTCTTTGGTAATGTACCCGACAGACTGGAACTCTTTTGAGATCTCATTTTTTGGGATATATGCCTGCGCCAACATCCTGCACCAGCTTCTTTATTTCTTTCATTCGTTTATATGCTTGTGAATGAATCAGAATTCTCATATCTCAGGACTTGGGAACTCAGAAAGATCAAACTTTAGAGTCTCAGATATTTTCATGCCCAATATGCTATGAATCCTTGATAAGAAGAGGCCCATCTGGTTTAAACTTGTAAGTTCTGGAACTCATTTTCTGATTTAGATAACCGTTTCTGCATTAATGCTTTGATGGGATTAGTTCTGACACCTAACTTCAAAATTTTCAGGGAAGTTATGAAAGGCTCTGGTTTTAAGTGCAATCGTTGCAAAAAGTCATATTCCAGCAATGGCAACTTTCTAGACCTTACTCTTACTGCTGGTTTAAGGAACTACATCGAAGTGAAGCCACGGCGGACAGAACTATTCAGGTATCATTAACTGTGTGGTCTACAACCAGGCTGCTGCACTTGAATTATGGAATTATCATCGTTTACTACCTTTTGCGCTACTGGTGTAAAGGTCATCTTCTTTCTTTACCTTTTAACCACTACCTTTTTAGCTTTTTACCTCCACATCTGAGGTTGTGTTTAGTTGGTCGGGGTGGAAAGCAGGTGAGGGAGAAAATGTCCTTATTTCATTTGTTGAACTGTGAGGAAGTTCATATAAACCAGAAGGGAACTTTAGAAATCATAAATTTCATAATGCTTATTCGGAGATTGTGCCATTATTAGAGATACTTTATACTTTTTAACTTCTGAATTTACTGTGTGATGGAAAGGATATTCACATAAGAATGGGAGATTTCCTCTCCACAAGGATGGATGTGCTAGATTCCTTGCACCTATTGAGAATAATACGTGGTCTTTTTGCAATTTCCTCATTCTCAGATTATACTTTTCTGCTCAATTATAACCAATAATATTATTTAATTTGAAGGTACATAATGTATATTCTTGCTCAACTTCTGCACTACGTCATCTTCTCTAGATTGCCTTTAAGATTCCCTGATAAATTTTCTGTGTAAGTTCTGATTCTTCAACTTGCATTCTTGCTTCTGCTAGGAGCCCCCTTGTTTCATTCTTATACGAGAGAGGCTGGCGTCAGAATTTTAAACACAGTGGCTTTCCTGGTCAAGAGGAAGAAGTACGGTTTCTGGCTCATTTTATCCATTAGAATTATTAGCTATGAGGATATGTGGAAGGTCATTTTGATACTGCACTAGCTGTAGAAATTTTACTGTGTAAAATGTGCAAGCAGTGTTCTTACATGAGCTATAAAAAAATATCAGATTCCTCCACTAAACCTGTTATGCAGTAGCAAACTAATTTTAAATTCCGAAGCTCCTTTGTTCTAGCAAGATTTCCATTACAAGCTGCTAAAGGCGTGATCTATTATCTGAATGCAGTTCAAAATGGCTCAAGAGTACTTCAAACCTGCAGAGGGTGGCCTTCTACTTGATGTTAGCTGTGGAAGTGGTTTGTTTTCCAGAAAATTTGCGAAATCCGGGACTTATTCCGGAGTAATTGCTCTTGATTATTCTGAAAATATGCTGTGCCAGTGTTATGATTTCATAAAACAGGATGATGCTGTTTTAAAAGCGTAAGTTCTTGCACATAGGAACTTGAAATTATGGAAGCTGTCAAGTAAAATGTTGTTCTTGTATGCCTGTGAACTTAATATATCATAGAGGAGATGGGTTTCATGAGCCCCACCACTTTGGGACATTTGCAGGAATCTAGCTCTTGTTAGAGCTGATGTTTCAAGGCTTCCATTCTCATCTGGTTCGGTCGATGCAGTTCATGCTGGGGCAGCATTGCACTGCTGGCCTTCCCCTTCGAACGCTGTATGTTTCTATCTCTCAGTTAATCTAGCTCAGTGTTATTGAGCCGTACCGTCCCATAAGTCTCATGGACATGCAGGAAATTGACTAGATATTGTAGTTATATATTCAGGGGCTTCAGAGAATTCAGGATGAGTAGAGTGAATTTCTAATACTAATCATGACACATACCATCAAATGAATGTTAGGCTCGTAGTTGTATCACAGATGGATGTCATTCCAAGCAGCTTAGCTCATTATTTTCTATTTTGATCTCCTGAAGATAATTTTGCCTGGGTCATCGTTTCCTTTAGTGGGCAATCCTATTAAAACTTGGAAGAGATTTTATCGATTGCAAATATAGCTGACAGTGACGTAGCCTTTATAGCTTTGAATATGGGCAAGCCATTATTACTTTGAATATGGCCTATGGCCCAAATCATCCTATTTTTAGTGGTCATACTGGCAAAGTCACTTAATCGAAGGATGGCTGAGCTCATTATCAAGTTAAAATGGAAACTGGCCAGCTGCCATGGCCTTGGACATCATTATTGCACTACTCACTTTCAACAAAGATTAGCATTGAGTTGCCAACGATTGCCATTATAGCAGGGGATTACTTACCACAGGTATCCGTAAGTTGAAAGATTTATGGGGGATTACGGCTAGAGGCAACATCAGACACTGTACTATGTCTTCCTCCAGAAGGCAGAAGTATGTCAGAAGCATTGGGGGGGGGGGGGGGGTAGAGAGAGAGAGAGAGAGTAAAAATTAATTAGGAATGAAGCTTGCACAAATAAATCATATGAGTTACTTAGTACCACTGTGCAGTGATGCAGCGAGTTACAAGTGTATTAGTCAAGCTGATGGTTTGAGGAGAAGTTAGCAGATTGGTCTACGAGGGGCCTCTAGTAAACTCGTGCAGTATTTCACACACATATAAATCATATGAGTTACTTACTACCACTGTGCAGTGATGCAGCGGGTTACAAGCGTGTATTAGTCAAGCTGATGGTTTGAGGAGAAGTTAGCAGATTGGTCTGCGAGGGGCCTCTAGTAAACTCGTGCAGTATTTCACACACACACACACACACACACACACACACACATATATCCAGGCTATATTGACCCAGTAGGGACACTGCGGTGGAAGAAGGGATGGGGTGTGCTTGGGGAGTTTGAAATATTTGTAGCTTTAAATAGTTACTAGCATATTTTAGATTCTGGTTTTAAGGGGTTGTGGAATCTGTACTGTTTCAAATAACTCCTTGCAGGTAATTTTAAAGGTTTATAATTTCAAATCTGAATGGAAAAATATGATAATTCATGGATCTAGTTTGCACCTGAAGTGCTCAAAGCAAATTTCATCATGGCTGAATGTGAGTTATCAATGACAGATTCAGTTTAATCTAGTCACAGTACAATGATGTGAAAAAAGACGTGGAAAAGAAATTTTAGTTATTACAGGTCTGATGAGCTTTAGCTGCGGAATAAGTTTCTGGTATAGATACTATTCTTCATCTCCATTAAATGGCTCATGTAAAGTTCTCTACTCCTCTGCCATTTATCGGCAGATTGCAGAAATTACTCGAGTATTGAGAAGCGGCGGAGTTTTTGTGGGAACCACTTTCCTCCGGGACACTCCGTCCACTCCCTGGATAATACGGCCTTTCAGACAGGTATATCTGTATGCATACTGCTTGGCACATTAGGCCCGTTTTTATTCTTGTAATTAACTTCTAGAACTGTGTTAAATGAGTGAGGGACCACTCTTGTACAATTTAACCTGCATATATTGCTACTCCTTGCGGACCATGAAGAGATGGAAAATAAGAAAAACTAATTCACTTACGAATGGATTGTCGTTTCATTAAGGTCTCTGATAGAGGTTTAGATTTTGAACATCCAATGCATGTGTATTGACAATTGATCCATATCATGGACTGGTGGCAAGCCCAGTTGCTCCGTTTTTAGTACATACTTCCATCGATGATTACTTGTGTGACTGTTTTCAAGAACCAATTCATATTTGCCTTGTAAGATGTAACATGTCAACTCAAGTTACAGCAACAAAAACATGAAGCATTCGTAAGTAGTTCAAATTACTGCAACACCCACATGCGACATCTATTTCAAATATTCAAAACGTATTCCCCTTAGTAGATAATCTAAAGAGTGGACTAGTCCGGATCTCCTTTTTCTCTCACTGTCTTGGTTAAACCATTCAACCTAGGTTGAATCACCCTCTACTTTCGGAAGTTGAAATTTCTTGAGTAAATGGATCTGACCCGTGCAGCTATACCTCACACTGTATAACTGCATGGTGCAATTATTATATTATGTGATGCTAGGACTAGCTTCTCATTGCCACATACCAAGTACTCTTACAACTTTCTGATGTGTGCTGGCCGATCCCAACCTATGTTATACTCCCTCATAGAGCGTCTTGTAAAGACAAAATGAAACGCACTCAGACAACAATATAGACCGAAAGGTTTTCTTCCTTCGTGACCTTAGCATCTCTGTCTAGGTGGATTTCCACAGAACTCTGTTTTTGTACAGAGTGATTTTCTTAAGGTTGACTCAAAGACAGGCTGTTATTCTCATATTGCGCATCAAGCCTTTTTGTGACAATGTTTGGTTGTGTGGCAGATAACTGCGCAGAATATCATCCTTCTGACTGCTGACGAGATCGAGGATTTGTGCACATCATGTGGTCTAACCAATTACACAAGCAAAACTCAGCAATCCTTCATCATGTTCTCTGCACAGAAGCCTTGACACCAAGTAATGCTCAAAATAAAGATATTATTCGCCCCATGATTAGTTTCAGGGTTTCTTCCTTATCGATGAAGGACATGATTTCTGAGAACATATGACATTGTGAGCTTGAGTTTTGGGGAGGTGTAAAGCACTGGATTGTTTCCAATAAGAATGAATTGCATTTTGGTGTCAGAATGATAATATTTTAGGGCCTTCTTCGTAAGCTTGAGAGGGACCGAAATGACAGTGCAACGGCCAACGCCACAGTCGGTTTTTTTTGCTAATGATGGTTTGAATCCAATGGTTGATGGCCCCAGATGGTCAAACTGATAAGAACATTGTGTTAGTCTGCAGTCCATCCAATTTGTTTGCAGCGTTTAGGAGACCAAAACAAACAACTCACGAGAGTTTTCTATTGTTATTCTTTTCAGAGAAAAGACCAAGTTCTTGGACCTGCACATAAGGTTGACATGTAGACCAAAAAATGAAGTCGAATTGACTCTTATGATGTACCTTATAGGAAAAGAAGGGATTCGAATAATCATAAGAGAAAGGAATTGGAGAGATCAACTAATAATCTCGTTTGGTTTCTAGCAAGAGAAAGGAATGAACTATCTTGTGTTGCGACTATAACTTGAAGGCCTTTTTGCGTGATTGTAATAAAAACTATAGTAAGGGTAAAAATGGGGAAGAAAATGAAATTATCCGACAAAAGTACGAATATTTTCCGAATCCCTTCAACCTCTTCCATATCTAGATAAATTTGTAGGGATGTTAACTATTCCTGATCCTACTTATATATGTGTTGTGATATTCATGGGATATCTTGTGAGCTTTAACATGTGGCATCTCAAAATTAACTCATTTGAGGTATTTTTTGCTTTGGCTCATCCCATATAATTAAGTGTTATGATTTTGTCTTTTGGAGCTTAACTTTGGAATTCCAAAGAAAAGCTTTCAAAAAGTGCCTCTGTGATTTAATTCCAATTTTCATGCACACACACATCTAAGAATCATTATCTTTTTATTCAGTGCATAGTTTGGTTTATTCCCCGCCTCCCTCGCCATCCTAAAAATAGAAACTGCTCTTTATCCAGACCCTTTGCCCCGACCTCGTTGGACTAGGTTGTTACACAATATATAGGCTCTCCACATGTATACATATTGTTATTGATTCACGTTAATAATTTGTACATTGAGAACCACGCTAGCATCACTTTAGATCTTTCTTTTAGAGACAAGGCTCTACATGTGAGCTACTTCCTATGATATTAAATAATATACATGATAGTTTAACATCATGAAAATTCCTAAATGGATACATCTATCTTAAATTTATGACAAACTAGTTTTTGTGTCATAAAAAGCCCCATACTCCTATACCCACGTTATATTTACCTTTGGTTAACTTCACTCAAATTTAACGGTTAAATTACTCAGTTGGAATAACACATGGTAACTCGGACGATGTCAAAGTTCAAATAGAAATTCAATTTTCTGTCCCTTTTTTTTATTATTTTATTCTTACAGTTTTTAATTTTACTGTCCCTTTTTAACAACAAAATGTTTCATTTCTTTATTTTTGTTTTTTTACCCAGAGGGCATTGGCGTTAATACTCAGCTTCCTCTTTTGCTTCTTATTGCCCGACCAGATCAAACCAACCCCTTTCTCCATTTGTCATCTTGCTTAATTTCACTCATCCCTCGCATTCATTCTCCCACGCGCACTCGTCATTGCCCTGTTTCTGTTCTCTGTTTAATTTTCGTGTAGACTCGACATCTGCCTACGCAGGTACGATATAACCTCTCCTGTGAAACTTCTGCGTCGTCCCATGTGAAGGCTAGTGATTATAGGAGCAGGAATTAGTGGCCTTCTCGCCTGCAAGTATTCAATCGAGAGGGGCTTTGACCCGGTGGTGTTCGAGGCCGACTACCACGTCGGGGGAGTCTGGAATCACACCATGCAATCGACCAGGCTACAGAATGAGAAGGAAGATTACCGGTTCTCGGACTTCGATTGGCCTTTTTCTGTGTAGGACAAGTACGAAGTACCCCAGCCACACAGAAGTCCTGGACTATGTTAAGTCTTATGCTCAGCACTTCAATTTATATCCTTACATCAAGTTCCATTCCAGAGTGATTTATATCGATTATATCGATCCTGAGATTTGAGAAGCATCGCTACGTACTTATTGTGTAGTTTTAATTTCTGTAATTGCTTGATGCGATGTTAAGTGAATGCTGTGTCTTGACCATTTTTTTTTGGTCGAAAATAAACTTTCATGACTAACTCAAAGAGTTTGAGTACAGAAGACTTGAATCAGAACAAAGTAAGGCCCAAAGGGCTTCCGGTGGGTTGGACAATCAATTAAAAGGTAAAGACCCATTTCTATGTGTTTTTGCTAACCAATCCACGACTAAATTTGACTCTACTGCAATAGGCCAAACTTAAGTTAGAAAAGGCCATAATTAAATTTCTGGCCTCAATAATGAATGGTTCCAGAACCCACGTGCTCCGTACTTCTCCTTTTAGTGTCTTGGCCAGGTTTACCATGCTGAATTTGTTATTCTCTGCATCAGACGGTTCAGTGGGCTTCCTAACATTCCGGAGCTCCCCCCTAATTATTGCTCCTAAGCATTTGATGGCAAGGTGATGCATTCAATGGAATATTCGGATATGGAGAAATCTGCAGCTGCTGAATTGGTTAAAGGAAAGCGAATCACAATTGCCGGTTTGCAGAAATCGGCGGTGGATTTAGCAGTCAAATGTGCAGAAGCAAATATTAAGAGTAATTTCAAGTAGACTTATCTGCTTACAGACTATTGTTGGGTGAATTGTCGATGTGAGCTATAATCAAGCTCTATCAAAGCTTGAAGGTCGTAATATCTTTCGAAAGTTCATCTGAAACTTCTGTAGTTTTATCGAAATACATAAGAATTCATTCTGTAGAAGAGTAAATTAGTCATGGAATGGGGTTCAATCATGCTTAAAGTATCTACACGTAAGTGAATTTGTACCTGCAACTCCTGACACTTCTTCTAGGAATTCAATGGTTGCGGTATCTACTGCACACCAACAAAGATCATAAGCTAACACAAGACTTCATCGAGAGATGCGCCTTTTCATGCTTTAAATGATCGAGCTTATCTGATATTATTGTTTCCCTTATCTCATTCTCATTTCTTGATTGGAATCAGGAGTCGAGTACCCTTGTGTGATGATCCGGAGAAATCCTCATTGGTTGCTGCCGAGCGACGGCTTCTTAATAACTTGCCTTGGCTACTTGTACTTCAATCGATTTGCCAAGCTGCTTCTTCATAAGCCGGGAGAAAACTTCCTGTACTGGCTTCTCGCCACAGTGCTTTCACCATTAGTATGTGCATGCTTCCATTTATTCGGTTTAATTCCACAAAACTTGCTTGTCTATAAGTCATAATCATAAATAGATGACTCTATCATCCCTTGAAATTCCTAGAGATGGGGCATCTCAAAATTCTCGGAAATCTATCTCCGGTGGAAACTCCCATTAAAGAAGTACGGAGTAGTACCTGACACACAGCTTTCTTGAGGACATGTCTTCATGTCAAATTGACATGCTGCCCGACAAGTTCTACAATAAACTGGAGGAGGGAAGCATCATAGTCAAGAGGGAGGTCGCCGAGCTTTCACTTCTGCAGGGAAGGTCTGATAGTCAGCGGAGAAGACAAACCAATCTCGGGCGATCTCGTGATCCTTGCCACCGGATACAAAGGTGATCAGAAGCTCAAGAATATTTTCAGATCTTCAGTCTTCCAAGAGCACCTCATCCCTTCACCAACTTCAACCATTCCTCTTTACAGGTACGATTTCATACTTGCAGTTGCAACACCAAGTAGCATCAATTTCCACTCAAAAACCTTGATATTCAAAATGCATGTCCTATTAACTAAGTGAGGATTAACTGTCAAGGACCGACAAGAGATATTATCTAACTCCGAGACTGCATTGCAGCATTTGGCTAACCTTAAGGCCTCTTGTGTATCATTACACATTTAGTGGTGGTACTAATTTCGGGGCATTCAATATGCAGTTTTCTTCCATAGGATTTTGAATTGATGCTGCACCCCATCCTGTTTTTGTTGTAACGGTCTGATATACCTACTTCAGGCAGGTGATTCATCCTCTGATTCCCCAGCTCTGAAGAATAGGATACGGGGGAAGGCCTTGCAAGCCTGCCGACCACGGAGATCAGATGCCAGTGGCTCGTGCACCTCCTTGAAGGGAACATCAAGCTGCCCAGCATCAGGGTGATGGAAGAGGACACAGTGAGGTGGGAAATTCACATGAAGCAATACGGTGGGAAGGGCTTCTGGAGATCATGCATTGGAACGACCAACATTTGGTACAACGACCAACTGTGCAAGGGCATGAACTGCAATCCAAGAAGAAAGAGGGGGTTTTTAGCCGAGTGGTTCCAACCTTATGGACCAACTGATTATGCAGGCCTCACTAATCAGAAACACTGAACAACGAACATGATCCTTCTTATAATCAGTGATGAATTTGACATTTTTCCTGTAATATAAAAATATTACAGGAGGAAATTGGCTCATGATATGGTCATATGCTTGGATTGTTTAACAAAATTCTACAAGATTCAGGTCACATGAATTTAAAAAATAGTCATTCTTTGGCATTTTGAAAGTAACTTCTCTGGACAACCCCAGAAACCATTCTCTATAGATTGAGGGTGAAAGAGAGAAATTTTCATATAGTGATCTGAAGTAAGCCCAATTTCAATTGCTTCTCGTGCTCTTGCTGGATTCCTTAATTCAACAAGAATCTGAGTTCGTGCTTCTCTATGACTGCCGAATAGTTGTAGAGAATCCAAAGAGAAAATGCGGACTGTAACAGAGAGGAAAGATGCCACAAGTCAGGGAAAAAGTTAGATTAATTAAGGGCGATTCTATTTTCACTTTTAAGATGGCTAAAACACACGTTCTATTAGCTGAACAGTATAAAATGCCCTCAATTAAAATCGGCAAATAAGTGGGCCAGCAAAAACGAGTAAATTGGGATCTAGACACCATCTTTCTTGAAGCCAAATTAATTAAAATGAAAAAGGAAAAATATACACACAGCCCAACTAAAAATCTCATGAAGATAAATTGCAAAACTAGGAAAAGAAATATGGAAAGCCAATAAACAGGTTAGTAAATGAAATGCACTTTAAGCAAATGGTGACACACCATTCTCACCTCTCCCCCCAAAATTAGCCAATAAACAGGTTAGTAAATGAAATGCACTTTAACCAAGATCGACACCCTCATCTCTCTCTTCCCCTCTCTCTCATCTCTCTCTTCCCCCAAAATTAGCCAAAAAAGAAAAAACTGTTGTAAAATATTGCGTTGCAAATATATAATATAAAAGAAATTGAGAAGAGAAAGCAAGTAAACACCAGAAATAGTAGATAAAGCCAATTTCCAATGTATCACTATATTTCACTGTGTTGTTTTATTGTACATCAAAACTAAACTCCTATTTATAGGAGAACAAGAATGTACTTATCATTAATATCAATGTATCGAATTATACATGTACTGGATATGGAGATGAACATTCATTATACAGAGAAATGTACTTAGAATGTAGGATACAAATTTACCATAATAAGTACATTAGATAAAATGAATATAATGAATATTCATTCATGTATTTCATAACAAAAATCCATTTAAGTTGGCAGTCATTTGATTGGTTAAAAACATAAACTCAAGATAAAATCACCGTTGCTTAAGGCTCATTTCATTCACTTATCCCTTCGATGATCCATTGCTTGCCTAAAGTTTATCGGGACGATTTTCTTTAAGCAGTTAAAATACTCTCAATCTGCAAATGATAAAGAATTCCAATGAAGATAACCTACAAAACTAAAAAAGACAATATTGAAAGCCACACGAACATATTACAAATTCCTTAGCAAGAAGTTGGAGTTGGGTTGTAGAGCAGACAAACGTCAGCCCAACTGCCGAACTACTATAAACAAGATCTAATGAACAAAGAAGGGTTAACATCCTAAAAAACTTCAAATTTGTACACTTATGATAAATTTATCCAAAATTATTTTTTTTTATCATGAAAATTTCCAAACCGGTATACCTGTGATAAATTTATCCCGACTAATCATAAAAACCCATAAATTGGTACATTTATAACAAAATTACCCATAAACTAATTTATTCGATCGCAAAAAATCACAAACTGGTCAATTTGTGATAAATATACCATCTGCTAAATTGGATTAATACCATAAAAAAATTATAAAAATTATAAAGTGTAACAAACATAACGTAAAATCCCAAATTGATATACCAGTCAACTGTCACGTATCATTTAACTTAATAATTTAACTGTAAAATTTAATAAAAATTAATATATGGTAAATTTGTCATAACTGTACCAGTTTGGGATAAATTTGTCAAAGATATATTAGTTTAGGGCTTTTGATAGTTAAAAAAGATTGTTTGAGATAAATTTGTGACAATACAGAAGTTAAGGTTTTTCAAGCTATTATCCCAACGAAGAAAACCAAATCGCAAAACAGAGAGGCCACGACGCTCTGCAACGATCTTGATGACCATGGCTTCTTCTTCGATGCACCAGCTATCTTTCGCCAGACACCCTCTTCTTCCTCGTAATTCCCGGGTCCAACCTCGTCCCCAGTTCTCGTCCGTTCGCTTACCCTCGTTCAGTGTCCGAGCCAGCTCGGTCCTTGCTGTTGAGCCGGTACACTTTCCAAAACGTTGCGCCTTTTTCTTTCTCCCTCTTCTTTTTCCCCGGTCTATTATGGAGTTCAGGCTAAGCAGTGTTTTTTAGGCTGTTGGTAAACTGTAACTATGTATTTCTCTAGTGTTGTCTTATGGTAATTCTCGCGTTCATTTTTCCCCAAAGTTATCGAGGCTTCTTTCTTTCTTCCGTTAGTGCGCTTGAGTTAAAATTCTCATATCTCAGGACACGGGAACTCAGAAAGATCAAACTTTGGAGGTTGAAATATTTTCATGCCCAATATGCTATGAACCCTTGATAAGAAGAGGCCCATCTGGTCTAAACTTGTAAGTTCTGGAACTCATTATCTGGTTCAGACAACTGATTCTGCATAATGCTTTTGATAGGATTAGTTCTGACTCATAACTTCAAAATTGTTCAGGGAAGCCGTGTATAGGTCTGGTTTTAAGTGTAAAAACTGCAATAAGTCATATTCCAGCAAAAACAACTTTCTAGACCTCACTCTTACTGCTGGTTTAAGGAACTATGTCGAAGTCAAGCCAGCGCGGTCAGAACTATTCAGGTATCACTAATTGTGGTCTACGACCAGGCCGTTTCAACTTGAGTTATGGAATTATCATTGTTTAATGGTTATCGTCATCTTTTACCTTTTAACCATTAGCTCACTCGCTCTTTACCTCCACATATGAAGTTATTTTAAGTTGGTTGGGGTGGAAAATAGGTAAGGGAGAATGAGTCCATACTTCATATGACGAACGGTGATAATTGAGTCCTCTCTATTATAGGCAGCAGGTTTAGATTCTTCTATGGTTTGTTGCAACTTTTCATGGCTTGTCAACTGAAAGTATTGGCAAGGACAAGAAATAGGATATTGCCCTTTCCCAAAGGATGTGCTAGCTTTCTTGCACCTATTGAGAATAATACTTGGTCTTTTTGTAATATCCTCTTTCTCAGCTCATACTTTTCTGCTTAATTAACCCACCCTTTTATTTGATTGCAAGGTACATAATGTATGTTCTTGCTCAATTTCTGCTCTACTTTGTGTTCTCTAGGTTGCTTTTAAGATTCACTAATAAATTTTATGTGGAGCATATGATTCTCACCTCGCTTTCTCGCTTTTGCTAGGAGTCCCCTTGTTTCATTCTTATATGAGAGAGGCTGGCGTCAGAGTTTTAATGGCAGTGGCTTTCCTGGTCAAGATGAAGAAGTACGGTTTCTGGCTAATTTTATCCATTAAAATAATTAGCCATGAGGATTTGTGGAAGGTCATTTTGAGACTGCAATAGCTGTAGAAAATTTTACTTTGTATCATGGGCTAAAAATGAATATCAGCTTCTCCATTAAACTGTTATAAATGAGCAAGCCAATTCTAGTTATTGCTCTGCTAGATTTCCATGATAAGCTATTAATGATGCAATCTATTGTTTGAATGCAGTTTAAAATGGCTCAAGAGTACTTCAGACCTGCAGAGGGTGGCCTTCTAGTTGATGTTAGCTGTGGGAGTGGTTTGTTTTCCAGAAAATTCACGAAATCCGGGACTTATTCTGGAGTAATTGCTCTTGATTATTCTGAAAACATGCTACGCCAATGTTATGATTTCATTAAACAGGATGATACTATTTTAAAAGCGTAAGTTTTTTCATTTGAGGGGAACATGCAACTATGGAAGCTGTCAAGTAAAATGTTATTCTTGTATGCCTGTGAAATTAATAAATTAAAGAGGAGATGGCTTGGCATTCTGGTACATTTGCAGGAATCTGGCTCTTGTTAGAGCTGATGTTTCAAGGCTTCCATTCTCTTCTGGTTCAGTTGACGCTGTACACGCTGGGGCTGCATTGCACTGCTGGCCTTCTCCTTCTAACGCTGTATGTTCCACTCTCTTGTTTAATCTAGCTCAGTTTTGTTGAGCCATACTGTCTCATAAGTCACATAGGCATCCCGGAAATTGACTAGATACTGGAGTTATATTCTGGTGCTTTATAGAATTCAGAATGAGTAAAGGGAATATCAAATAAGTAATGAGGCACCTGCCATCAAATGAATGTTAGGCTTGTAGTTGTGTCACAGATGGATGTCATTCCAAGCAACTTAGCTTGGTATTTTGATTTTGATCACCTGAAGATAATTCTGTCTGGGTCATAGTGGGGATCTGTACTGAAACTTGCAAGAGGTTTTACTGATTGCAAAATATAGTTGACCTTTGCTCAGCCATTATTGCTTAGAATATGGTGAAGCCATCCTATCTTCAATGGTTATACTGGGAAAGTCACTTTGTGGAAGGATATCTTAGCTTATTATCAACATAAAATTCGAAACTGGCCAGCTGCTTCTCATGGCCCTAGACATCTTTATTGCGCTACTTGCTTTCAACAAAGATGAGCATTTGATTAGCCAACAATTGCCATTATAAACAGGGGAATTACCTTCCACAGTTATCTGAAAGTTGAAGGATTTGTAGGGGCCTTAAGGCTAGAGGCAACTTCAGAGACTGTTGTTGTCTGCCTTCAGAAGGCAGAAGCATGTCAGAAGCATCACGAGACAGGAGGGAGGGAGGGAGAAAAGAAAAAGGGGGGGGGGGGGGAAGGGGGGGGTGAGTGAGGTAGAGAGAGCACTACGTTTTCTAATGAGTGATGAAGGGTCAGGCAACAATAGCCAGTGGTCTTTGCTGTAAAGGGGTCAAGGATTTGTAGGGTCCTTAAGGCTAGAGGCAACTTCAGAGACTGTTGTTGTCTGCCTCAAGAAGGCACAGAAGTATGTCCGAAGCATCACGAGCAAGGGCAGGAGGGAGGGGGAGGGGGAGGGGGAGGGGGGGGGGGGGAGAGAGTGAGAGAGAGAGAGAGAGAGAGAGAGCACTATGTTTTCTAATGAGTGATGAAAGGTCAGGCAACAATAGCCAGTAGTCTTTGCTATAAAGGAGTCAAGGATTTGTAGGGGCCTTAAGGCTAGAGGCAACTTCAGAGACTGTTGTTGTCTGCCTCCAGAAGGCACAGAAGTATGTCAGAAGCATCACGAGCAAGGGCAGGAGGGAGGGGGAGGGGGGAGAGAGAGAGAGCACTATGTTTTCTAATGAGTGATGAAGGGTCAGGCAACAATAGCCAGTAGTCTCTGCTGTAAAGGAGTCAAGCAACAATTCCTCCTGAGCAGAGAGGTTATTTTATGTGGTAAGGCTAAAAGAAGCAGCGGAAAATGGGACAAATTGAATAGGTCTGCAGCACAGCTATGGCATGGAAAGTAATTAGGAATGAAGCTTGCCCAACCAAATTATATGAGGTGCTTAGTACCATTGTGCGGTTATGCGAAGGGTTACAAGGGCATTAGTGAAGCTGATGGCCTGGGATAACTTAGCAGATTCATCCATGAGGGACCTCTAGCAAACTCGTCGAGTGTTTCATATATATACCTCTCCAGGCTATATTGACCCAGTATCAGGATACTGCAGTGGAAGAGGGGATGAGGTGTGCTTGGGGAGTTTGAAATCTATATAGCTCTACATGATTACTAGCATAATTCTAGAAGCTGGGTTTTGAGGGGTTGTGGAATCTGTATTGTTTCAAATAACTTCTTGCAGGTAATTTTGAAGTTTGTAATTTGATATCTGCATGAGAAATAATGATAATTCATGGATCTGGTTTGCATGATTCTACAACTCCTCCCTTAAATGCTCAAATCATATTTCATCATGGTCAAATGTGGCTTAGCTCAATGATAGATTCAGTTTCTCTAATCATGGTACAATGATGTGAAAAAAGATATGGAAAAGAAATTTTGGTGATTACAGGTCAAATTTTAATGAGCTTTAGCTGTGGAACGAGCTCCTGATAAACACACTATTTCTTCATCCCCATCAAGTGGCTGATATAAGTTCTCAACCCTCTGCTGCGTATGGGCAGATTGCAGAAATTACTCAAGTGTTGAGAAGCGGTGGAATTTTTGTGGGAACCACTTTCCTCCGGTACACTCCATCCACTCCCTGGATAATATTGCCTTTCAGACAGGTACATCTGTATGCACACAGCTCGGTAAATTAGACCCATTTTTAGTCTTGTAATTTAACTTCTAGAGCCGTGTGAAACAAGAGAGGGATCACTATTGTACACTTTAACCTGCATATAATGCTACTCCACTTGGAACATGAAGAGATGAAACCACGGGAAAAAAGCAAAAAAAAAAAAAAATCACATACAAGTGGATTGCCGTTTCATCAAGGTCTCTGATGGAGGTTTAGAATCCGAACATCTAATGCATGTGGATCAACAAGTAATCCATCTTGTGGACTGGTGGCGAGCCCAGTAGCTCTGGTTGTACCATATTTCCACCTATATTTTTTTGTGTGACTGTTTGCAAGAACCACTTCACATTTGCCTTGTAAAATGTAACACGTCAACTTGAGTTATAGCAACAAAAATCATGGAGCATGATTAAGTAATTCAAATTACTGCAACAACACATGCAAGATCTATTCAAATATGCAAAATGTATCCTGTAGTTGATAATCTAATGAGCAGATTAGTCTGGATCTCCTTTTTCGCTTAGAGTCTTTGCCAAACCATTCTTGGCTGTATCTGACCCTGCTCTCCGAAGTTGATATTTCTTAAGCAAATGTTCTTTTGATTCATACACATGTACCTTACACTTTATAACTGCATAGTGCAATTACTATATATTGTGATACTTGGACAGCTTCTGTTTGCCACATACCATGTACTCATAAACTTTCTGATGTATGTTGGATGATCTCATCTAAGTTAAAATCCCTTGGAGATTATACTGTGAAGACAAAATGAAATGCACTCAGACAACACCATAGACCGTAAGGTTTCATCATTCATGGTCTTAGCATTTCTGTATAGGTGGAATCCCACAGAACTCTTTTTCTGTACGGAGTGATTTCCCTGAAGTTGTCTAAAAGACACTATTATTCTCATCAAGCTTGTTTGTGACAATGTTTGGTTGTGTGGCAGAGAGCATCACAGAATTACAGTTTTCTGACTGCTGAAGAGATCGAGGATTTGTGCACATCATGTGGTCTAACCAATTACACTAGCAAAATTCAGCAATCCTTCATCATGTTCTCTGCTCAGAAGCCTTGACACCAAATAATGCTCAAAATAAAGATGCTATTTGCCCCATGATTACTTTCAGTGTTTCTTCCTTGTCAATACAGTAGGTCAGTACATGATTTCTGTGAACATATGACATTGTAAGCTCGAGTTCTGGGGAGGTGTAAAGTATTGTATTGTTACCAATAAGAAAGATATGCGTTTTGGTGTCAGAATGATAAAATGTGAGGGCCTTCTTTGAGAGCTTCGTGACGGACTGAGGTGACAGTGCAACAGCCAACGCCACGGTCGGTTTTTTTGTTAATGATGGTTTGAATTCAATGTTTGATGGTCCCTGATGGTCAACTTGATAAAAACATTGTGTTGGTCTGTGGGCAAACTGATCTAATTTGTTTGCAGTGTTTTGGTCACCGAAACAAACGACTCACGAGAGTTTTCTTTTGTTGTTCTTATCTTAGAAAAGGCCAAATTCTTGGAGCTGAACATAATGTTAACACGTAGACCAAAGAATTAAGTCGAATTGACTCTTATAATGCTCCTTTCAAAGGAAAAGAAGGGATTCGAATAATCGTTGGAGAGATAAACTTATAATGTCGTTTAGATTCTAGCAAGAGAACAGAATGAAAAGTTATAAGTTATGACTGTGTCTTTAATGTCTTGTGTGATTGCAATAAAGACTACAATAAAGGTAAAAACCGGGAAGAAGAGAAAATTATTTGATAAAAGCGCCAATACCTCCAAATCCCTTCGAACTCTTCCATTTTCAGATGGACTTGCGGGACTTTTGTCACTAAGGCTTCACGTCACCATCCATAACCCAATCCCCAAGCTCTCTTACTAACTCGATGAGCCAGTCTATGGAGCTATCAATTTTTCAAAGCCAACTATATAAGGAGGAAAAAATGCTAAAAATGAATCTCAAGAGGGGTTGGTTATGTGTTAAGAAATTTACATTGCAAGTGAATGAATTAATTTGAATTGGATTATTTACCCGACTCATTTATTTGACAAGTCTAGCGACCACAAATGAATGCCATGGAGATCTTGGTTTTTTAAGTTGTCTCATATATTCAATGATATTACTAACGTGTTCAATCTTAGTGTGCTTCTTAGTTGATGTGGTTGGGTGGGAATGGATGTTAGACTTGTGATCCAAATTCGGCTAGATGAAAGAGATTCAGAATTTAGCTTCTTCATGAAGAACCTCCTTCTAGCTAAGGGTGAGCGCTTCCAAATTATGTATAGGTTCCAATGAGTAGGTTCTAGGTTTCAAGTGAAACTATACAAAACTTGAAATCTAGAACCTACTCATTGGAACAGATTTGTCATTTTTTGAAATTAAAACCTATCTTGCACAGTTTGAAACTTGGAACTTATTCTATCATAGGTTATAGTGTCGGTTTTAGAGTCTACCTAGATTCAACTTGTATTATTAATCAAATGATTGAAATGAGGCATCACTTTTATTGACCACCGCTTACTACTAATTCGCTTATCACATTTTATATTTAGATACATGAAGAATATAAAATATTAATAAAGTAAAAGTCTCAATCATAAATAATAGTTTAGACTAGTAGTTTCATATTATACGCAATGCCACAAAACATTATAGAACCACGTGAAGATATATATTAACAAAAACACAAAAAAAAAAAAAACTTATTATAAGTTCAAGTTCTAGGTTTTAGGCTCTAAATTCCATTTATCTACAACTTAGAGCTTACCCATCAAAATAGATTTTCTAATTTTTGGAATGCAAAACCTACCATACATACTTTGAAACTTGAAATCATATAGGTTTCCATCGGTTTGATTCTCCAATTCTAGATTTTACTCTGAAATTATGCTCACTCCTGGTTATAGCCTTACAAATTCAAAATCCTCTCTAAAAAATAAAGTAAAAAATCACAAGCAAGGACAAGAAACGCTATTGAAAAGAAAAAAGGGGAACAGATGGAAGAGTGAGAACGTGAAATATGCCCTACGCCTGATATTTCCTATATGATCCTTTTCTTTTCTTTTTTGGTTATAATTATATAAGTTTAGTCATCATACCAAAGTTTTTGTAACCCTAATGACAGGCACAATTAATTTAAAAGCTTGGTTAATTTGGGGAGCAAGCAAGAGAATAGCTAATTCATAGGCAGAAATACAGCCCAAGTGCCATAACTTGACACCGAGGGACACTTAAGTGCCATAACTTTAAAATGGTACACTTGAGTGCCAGTTTTGAAGTTAAATGGGACACTTAAGTGCCACTCTGACGAAGATCCGGCCAAATGGCTTACGTGGCGACTTTCCGGCGAGCTTGGTCCAAAACGGCGTCGTTTTGCATGCTGACGTGGCGAAGAAAATGCAAAAACGACACCGTTTCGTGTTTACGTGTAAATAATAATATAAAAATTAATTAAATTAAATTTAAAAATATTCAAAAAAATTTAAAAAAATAAGAAAATTTTAAAATTTTAAAAAATTAAGAAAAAAAAGGGGGGAGGTCGAACGGGGCAGCTCCCTCGCCGTCGCTGCCTCCCCGCCGTCGCCGGGAAGGGCCGGCGACGGAGGGGGGAGGGTCGGCCGGCCTCGCCGGCCCCTGGCCAGGACCCGGCGACCCCGGCCAACCCTCCCCACTCCGTCGCTGGCCCTTCCCAGCGGCGGCGAGGAGGCGGCGAGGGCCCACGACCCCTCGCCGAATCTGGGCGAGGGTTGCGGCCCGCGCCTAGATCTAGGGTGAGGGTCGCGGCCCTTGCCCAGATCCGACAAGGGCTCGCGGGCCCTCGCCGCCTCCCCCCCGCCACTGGGAAGAGCCGGCAACGGAGTGGGGAGGGTCGGCCGGGGTCGCCGGGCCCTAGCCAGGGGCCGGTAAGGCCGGCCGACCAGCGGCGAGGGCTCGCGAACCCTCGCCCAAATCTAGGGCGAGGGTCGGCTCGCGGCCCTCACCGGCGACCCTGACCAACCCTCTCCCCTCCGTCGCCGGCCCTTCCCGGCAACGGCGGGGAGGCGGCGGCGGCGAGGGAGCCTCCCCGTTCGACCTCCCCCCACATTTTTTTTAAATTTTTTTTAATTTAAAATTTTTTGATTTTTTTAATTTTTAAATTTTTTCTTAATTTTTAAATTTTTTAAATTTTTCTTATTTTTTTTTAAAATTTTTTGAATATTTTAAATCTAATTTAATTAATTTATATATTATTATTTACACGTAGACATGAAACGGCGTCGTTTTTGTGTTTTCTCCGCCACGTCAGCGTGCAAAACGACGTCGTTTTGGACCAAGCTCGCCGGAAAGTCGCCACGTAAGCCATTTGGTCGGATTTTCGCTGAAGTGGCACTTAAGTGTCCCATTTTACTCCGATATTGACATCTAAGTGTACAATTTTAAAGTTATGGCACTTAAGTGTCCCTTCGTGCCAAGTTATGGCACTCTAGGTGTCCCAACCTCCTAATTCATCTATGGACTTTGTGATCTGCTCAACTTTTCACGATTCTCTTGGGCGTTATTAGAGAATACACATGAGCACAATTGAGGAAACACAATCGCAGAGGATGTCACGGCCAAATATAGGGGATTGTATAGAAGGGAAGAGAATCGACTACGGTAATAACAATTACCAAATGAAAAAAGCATTAACTAATTCAGAATATTTTGAATTCGAACGAGTTATGTGATATTATCCTTAACATGATTGATAAGGAAGAAAAAGATTTGCTGCATTTACACCAACACGCACGATCACACAGGGCATGAAGCTCCGTTCGCATCAACCCGGCGCAAGCGCCTCACTCTATCTTTCTCTCTCTCTGCTCTTAAACGTATCATTTTTTTCGCAAGTTCTGTCTTCTTTATTCTTCTCTGTCATAACAGGCAAAATGAGTAGGAGATACATAGCACTAATGCATATCCCTTCCATCACTGCAAGGGTTTAATTTAAAACGTGCTCCAATTATCTTGTTTGTATAATCTTCTTTGCGGAGGTAGTTCCTTGTGAATCCATGAGGGGGTCAGAGCAAAATGGATAGTTTAAGTCTCTGTTTCTTACCATGTTCAGTTGTACTGGATGGTTGGTTCAGGTCTGCTGAGCTATCCAATGTTACTGTAAGGTTAACCATTTTGTACTCCTTTCGTCTCAGCATACATGCACATAGACTTAATAGACACGTCATTTGTAGAATGAATACCAAGTCAAGAAGAACTTAGAGACCGTCCCCCACCTTTTACAAATGGCTGAACTCTCGAATCCGTGCAGAAGATTTAGCAGCAATTGAACGGTTGACATTGATAATAAAGGTCTAGCGTGTAGAGTTAGACTTGAATGGGAAACATTAACAAGAGAAGAGTTAAGACTTGAATTGGAAACATCAACAAGAGAATCAAATGCCCATCTGGCATTCCATGCTATGCCTCTGTCTTCGATGTTAAGCAGTTAACACCTAGTCACAGGCATTTTACAACTGTGGCTGAACATACGTTGAGCCATAAGACTCGTAAGTTGCATTAGTGGTGCAAAGTTTTCATATGGAAAGACGCATTTTAGTGTTTTTCAAAATCTTGTACAGAACCGGTGGCAATAAAACCGAGTACTTTCTGTTCTTCAACAACGGTGCCTTAACTAATTTTTGATGCTCGGATTTTTTTCAGTTTGGCCTCTCAATGCTTTAGACATAGAGCCCGAATTTGCCTATCCTCAGTCTGCGGCCATGGGGGGAGTTGTTCTTGCCAACGACTTTGTCGGAAGTTTCCTCTGTGACTATTCCTGGTTAGTTCAGATTAATAAGACTCTTAAATTATTAATAGGGCTCTCAGCGTTGTTTGGACCACTCCCCTGGTGGCATCACTAGGTGCCTCCCTCGAGATACCCATTGCCATGTTGGAAGACATCCTAATACACGCGGTTTTCGCTGATTTACATTCTTGGCTCAGTCTAGGTACAGGACAGGAAATCACTGGGTCTACAAGCTTGGAGCATTGTTTTTTTATCGACTAATTTTTGCATGGCTTCTTACTTGCAGGTATTCCTGGGATTCGTATTAGCTAACTTGTCAGATTGGTTCTCACAAAGATTGGCATCCAATTTTTGCATTCGTCGAAATAGTTTTGTACATGTGTACAACTGAGATACTCCGGGTCCAGGAAAACAGATAAATCCATTGCTTATCTCAGCATGATCCTTCTTTAATCGGTAAATAAATGGAAACGATTTCATGATCAAAAAAACATTCAGAACTAAATTGAACTGGCAAATCAAGTTCCATTTGCCGGGGTGAGTCATATATATGGATTTTAGCTTTGAAATGGCAAGGCTGTTAACATCCACTTTGAATAACAACAAAAGAGGTTAGGTTGTTTCGGGCTTTGCAGGAGCTGCAGGAGTTGTAGGATGGTTGGGAAGAAGACTGTCGTATAACGGTCGGCTGATGTTTTGCAGATGCTTGAAACGCACCCAGGCATGGAAGATTCTCAATGTTCAGGAGGAGAAAAATTTGCAATCATGGTTGATCTACCTTAAATAAATTGCTGTAATGCCTTGACAAATCGGAAATCAGATATGTATATAGATCCACAGTCTCAAGCAGACTGATACGTTCAAATAAGGTGAACAACACTTGCAACCTCCGTAAGCTGCATCAATGCAAAATAGCTGCTTCAAGGGTGCAGGCGACTTTGAGATTTATAGGCTTCTGTACAGCAGATGCCCGGGGAAAAGATCCTGCGATGGCTTTGAGGCTCTCCGCATGAAGCATGATGGCTGCATTCAGGCCATAGACAGTGAGTTTCGACGACGACTTTTTCAGCTTGTTCATCGTCGAATCGGTTGATTTGACTAGTCGCAAGCTTGCACATTTGCATGGACATTTTATGAGGATAAATGTGGAAGCCTATTTCATTGGGAGGTTTATACGTGTTTGCACCAAAAAACGACCAGGTCATCAACACGTGATTAGAAGGTCGTATGTTGTTAAGCACGTGCCCCATGGACGATGACTAAGATTGCTATTGAAGTTGATGCACATTGATAAGTGTCACCATTCGGTTGTCGACATATGAGAACGAGTGTTTAATGATGATTGATAAGGGTTTCGATTAGTAAAGATTGACAAACTATCAAAGTGTTGTGTTGGAAAAAAGATGAATGTATAAGGAGCATCAAGACATAATTATAAGTATAAAGTCACTTAAAAACATGGTGAATGGGATCGTGGAGCAATTGGAGCGTGTTTTTGAAGGAACAACTGTTTGAGTACAAGATCATGGTATTATGAGAGTGTGAACACAAGACTTTCAAAAGTGAAGGAACATGGATACAATCACCGAAAACCGCATAAGAGCAGTCATGGAAAAACCACTAAAAATATCATCGCTCATCTACTCAAGCACTCTTGGCACAAATCAAACAAATTTACTAACTTTTAGTTCTCTTTATATTCCTAATTGTACTTTAATTTTCCATACTCACGTCGTCGATTAAATTCCGACTATGTATATTCATCTTGGGTATTGCATTGTCAATTAAATGTTGGCATAGTATTTTTGCATTCTCAAGCTTTGTCATTGATTAAATTTCGGGTAGTTTATTTACATATGTTTTCATGGGAAAATTACCAAAAAAAAAAATCCTAAAATTATTGTAATTATGTCATTTCAATTCAAACCTTAGACCTTCTGCATTTATATCAATTCAGTCTATCCAGCCAATTTTGACCGGCCGACGCTAATATGGATAATTTTTAACAATTTTTTCTCAAATTTTTTGAATTAATTTTTCTTTTTTTCTTTTTCGCCTTTCTCTTTTTGTTTTCCTCCTTCTACCTCTAGCTGTTTGTCTGTGAGGGTCAACAAGGCTCGACCCCACTAGCCAAATCTGGCAAGGCCGTGCCCAGCCATGGTGAGGTTGAAAAGATTTTCTCTAGTTAAATAAGCAGCCAAAATGTATCATCCCGTGATTGATAAAGAAAGTCCATTGGAGATAACCTACAAAAACCAATAAAGAAAACATTGAACACCACAAAACAGATTGACAACTCCTTAGGAAGAAGATGGAGTTGGTCGAGTGTTTAGGATACGTTTGTTTCGCGGAATACATTTTTAGGGAAAACATTTTCCTCATTTTCCGGCATTTGGGTCGCTCAGGAAAATGAGTCAACGGAAAACGTTTTCTTAGTCAATAAAAAATATTTTCCTAACAAAGCTTAAATTTAGGAAAATAATTTTCCCTAAAAAGAATCGAAAAACGTTTTCCGAATCTACCAAAGCTTAAATTTGATGCTTGGTTTACAAACAATTATTCTTATAAAAATATATTTTAAAAAAAATTGAATTTAATTTTTTTTTATTTTTTTAAAATTAAATTTGGAAAACATTTTTAAAATAAAATAAAAAAAACTCAAATTTGCTTCTTTTTCTTTTTCTTTTCTTCATTTTTTTTTTTTTTTTTTGCTTCTTCTTCACCTGTCACCGACCACAAGGACGGTCAGTGAGCTCTAGTCTCACCAGATCAAGCAATCTCATGGCCTTCAACAACAAGGCTTGAGCTTGCCTGAGGCTGATGAGCCTCAAGCCTCGCTAAGTCTAGTGAGCTCGTGGCCTAGCGATGAGGCTCAAGCCTTGCTAGATTGGACGAGCTCGCAGCCTCTAGCGACCAGTTGGCGAGCTTGCCGCCTCTAGCGACAGCTGGAGCTCACCCCTCGTAAGCCAGTCAAGAACGAACTGCCAGAGGAAGCAGAAGGGATGGCTTGAGGAAGCTAAGGAGTGAAGGACAAGAAGAAGGAAAAAGAAAAAAAAATAAAAAGAGAAAAGAAGAAATAGAAAATAAAAGTAAATAAAAAACAACAATATTAAAAATTTGAAGTTTTTTAAATTAAAAATTCATTATTTTTCCTGTGATGAAGTGTGAAATTATTTTTTAATGGGATCCAAATGGCAGAAAAGATTTTCAATTATACATTATCAAATAAAGGAAAACAAATTGTATTCTTGGAAAGCATTTTCCTTTATTATTGAGTTTTCCGTGAAACAAACGCACCATATTCCTATCTTTTTCGCCTTTCGTGGCCAACTTAGCCTGTTATTTCAATTTTCCTAACTAATGACGGTGTGTTTTAGCCTTATCCATGATTTATTTGTCGACTCGATAAACACAAAGCATCAATGCCAAGAATAATCGTTGGATCGAGTTGCAAAAATGAAGAATAATATCACATAAAATTGGTATAATTTGATGAAGATAAAAGCTTCTAGCTTCTAGAGCAAGGAGTAGAGAGAACTCTTTTTGTCCTTTTTTCATTTGAAAGACTTGCAAAGTAGTTGCGGTAGATTCTACCCTCTCCATTTGAGAGAGTCTCTTTATTTTTAGGTATATTTTTATCTTTTCTGCTCAAAAGGAAATATCTCTAAATTTTACGTCCTAAACTTCAGATGAAATAATGTAAAGACATACTCAAATCTAAGTATGATGTGATGAAGATAAAAGCTTCTAGCTTATTGAAGAGGGAATAGAGGGAGAACTATTTTTGTCCTTTTTCCATTTGTTGTGGGGAAAACAAAGAAAGCAAAGATGCGAGTTTTAAGATAATATCGCGAAATTTGTAAGGAGGCCCGGGGTACTTCGTTTGCGCATGCGTTTCCACATACCAGACACGCCAGAACAGACAAACGTCAGCCCAACTGCCGAACTGCGATGTACAAGAAACTGACGAACAAAGAAACCCAGATCGCAAGACAGAGAGGCCACGCCCCCCTGCCCCGATCTCGACGACCATGGCTTCCTCTTCGATGCACCAGCTATCTTTCGCCAGACACCCTCTTCTCCCTCGTACTTGCCGGCTCCAACCTCGTCCCCGGTTCTCGTCCGTTCGCTTCCCCTCGTTCAGTGTCCGAGCCAGCTCCGCTGTTGCCGTTGAGCTGGTACACTTTCTAAAACGTCACGCCTTTCTTTTCTTTCTCTCTCTTTTCTTTTCGCCGGTCTACTATGGAGTTCAGGCTAAGCAGTGTTTTTAAGCTTGTGGGTAAACTGTAACTATGTATTCTCTAGTGTTGTCTTATTGTTATTCTCGCGCTCTTATTCCCCAAAAAAGAAAGTAAATTATAATGAGAATTGACATGAAGAACTGTCAAGACCAACCTCAGAGCGAGACAGCTAACCAGTAAAAACTTTGATTGAGCCTTACTTGCTGAATTTTGCAGCACTTTTCTGTTTTTGTATTCCCCGTGGCATGCTCTTCAAGGTAGTCAATCTGATTTTGTGATGTGCTGGCTTTCTGATTGTAGAAGCCTTGTTAGTCCACATGGAGTGTGATTTCGCAAATCTGACCCATCTCAATTTGTCACTTCATCGGGATTATACTACGTAACCCTGAATGTTGGGAATTCAAAAGGGCTGCAACATCAACCTAGAAAGGCAGGATATTTTACTGCCTCTTTGAATATGTGAGCCAACTAGGAAATTTTTTTTTCCTGTGTTTGGGTTCAAAGGTTGAGTGGCCAGTACAGAGATTTCTCTAGTGTAGCAATTTAGGTTGTGATGCATTACAGATGATTACTGTTATGGAGCGATCCAAGTTTGACCCTGAAGTATATTTCATTTTAATGAATCTGCTGCGGCTGAACCGTCTCAGTGCTCGATCTTCTAGTTTTTTAATGGCAGATTATGTGCCCAACACACTCAAACTTTTTTGAAATGCCATATCTATTGGGATATATGCCCATACCAACATCCTTCTGTGCTAGCTTCTTTCTTCCTTTAGTATGCTTGTGAGTGAAAATTCTCATATCTCAGGACACGGGAACTCAGAAAGATCCAACTTTGGACGGTGAGATATTTTCATGCCCAATATGCTATGAACCCTTGATAAGAAGAGGCCCATCTGGTCTTAATTTGTAAGTTCTGAAACTCACTATCTGGTTTAGACAACTAATTCTGCATAATGCTTCGATGGGATTAGTTCTGACTCATAACTTCAAAATTGTTCAGGGAAGCCGTGTATAGGTCTGGTTTTAAATGTAAAAAATGCAATAAGTCATATTCCAGCAAAAACAACTTTCTAGACCTTACTCTTACTGCCGGTTTAAGGGACTACGTCGAGGTCAAGCCAGCGCGGACAGAACTATTCAGGTATCACTAACTCAGTCTAGCCAGGCTGTTTAAACTTGAATTATCGAATTATCGAATTATCGTTGTTTAAGGGTTATCTTCATCTTTTTCCTTTAATCATAACCTTACTCGCTCTTACCTCCATATGTGAAGTTATTTTCGGTTTGTTGGGGTGAAAAATAGGTGAGGGAGAATGAGTCCATACTTCATATGACAGAGCGTGATAATTGAGTCCTCCCTTTTATAGGCAGCAGGTTTAGATGCCTCTATAGTTTGTGGCAATTTTTTCATGCCATTTCAACTGGAAGTATTGGCAAGGACAAGAAATAGGAGATTGCGCTTTCCTAAGGAGTGTGCTAGCTTTCTTGCACCCATTGCGAATGATACTTGGTCTTTTTGCAATTTCCTCTTTCTCAGATCATACCTTTCTGCTTAATTAACCCACCATCTTATTTGATTGCAAGGTACATAATGTATCTTCTTGCTTGATTTTTGCACTACGTCTTCTTCTCTAGATAGCCTTAAAGATTCACTAATAAATTTTAACCGATTCCTTACCTTGCATTCTTGCTTTTGCTAGGAGTCCTGTTGTTTCATTCTTATACGAGAGAGGCTGGCGTCAGAATTTTAACCAAAGTGGCTTTCCTGGTCAAGATGAAGAAGTACGGTTTCTGGCTAATTCTATCCACTAAAATTATTAGCATATTAGCCATGAGGATTTGTGGAAGGTCATTTTGAGACTGCAATAGCTGTAGACAATTTTACGTCATGAAATGTGTAAGCTGTTTTCTTATCATGGGCTAAAAAAGAATATCGGCTTCTCCCTTTAAGCCTGGTATACATGAGCAAGCCAATTCTAGTTATTGTTCTGCTAGCTTTCCGTAATAAGCTATTAATGGCGCAATTTATTATATGAATGCAGTTTAAAATGGCTCAAGAATACTTCAAACCTGCAGAGGGTGGCCTTCTAGTTGATGTTAGCTGCGGGAGTGGTTTGTTTTCCAGAAAATTCGCAAAATCTGGGACTTATTCTGGAGTAATTGCTCTTGATTATTCTGAAAATATGCTACGCCAATGTTATGATTTCATTAAACGGGATGATGCTGTTTTAAAAGCGTAAGTTTTTTTCATTTGATGGGAACTTGAAATTATGGAAGTTGTCAAGTTAAATGTTATTCTTGTATGCCAGTGAAATTAATAAATTAAAGATGAGATGGCTTGGCATTCTGGGACATTTGCAGGAATCTGGCTCTTGTTAGAGCTGATGTTTCGAGGCTTCCATTCTCATCTTGTTCGGTTGACGCTGTACACGCTGGGGCTGCATTGCACTGCTGGCCTTCCCCCTCAAACGCTGTATGTTCTGCTCTCTCATTTAATCTAGCTTAGTATTATTGAGCCGTACTGTCTTATGAGTCATGTAGGCATCCCAGAAATTGACTAGATACTGGAGTTATATTCTGGTGATTCAGATTGAGTAAAGGGGATATCAAATAATTAATGAGGTACCAGCCATCAAATAAATGTTAGGCTTGTAGTTGTATCACAGATGATGTCATTCCAAGCAGCTTAGCTTAGTATTTTGATTTTGATCTCCTGAAGATAATTCTGTCTGGGTCATAGTGAGGATCTGTACTGAAATTTGCAAGAGCTTCTACGGATTGCAAAAGATAGTTGACCATTGCGCAGCCATTATCACTTAGAATATGGCCAAGCCATCCTATTAAACTGGCAAAGTCACTTCGTGAAAGGACGGAGCTTATTATCAACATAAAAATTGAAACTGGCCAGCTGCTTCTCACGGCCCTAGACATCTTTATTGCAGTACTCGCTTTTAATAAAAATGAGCATTTGATTTGCCAACAATTCCCATTATAAACGGGGGAATTACCTTCCACAGATATCTGAAAGTTGAAGGATTTGTAGGGGCCTTAAGGCTAGAGGCAACTTCAGAGACTGCCATGTCTTCCTTCAGAAGGCAGAAGTATGTCAGAAGCAAGGGAGGGGCGCATGCGTGTGCGAGAGAGAGGGGGGGGTGGGGGGGCTGGCGGGAACATAACATGTAGGACTTGAATGCACATCCCCTGAACATGATGTTAACGTCACATGGAGCTTAAGTGAGTTTGAAAACTTGCTTATGGAAGAAGGTTGAGAATGCAGACAAATGACGAAATGCTAGTGCTATTTTTTCTAATGAGTGATGAAGGGTCAGGCAACAAGAGCCAGTAATCTTTGCTGTAAAGAAGTCTAGCAACAATTCCTCCTGAGCAGAGAGGTTAGTTTATGTGGTAACGCTAAAAGAAGCAGCAGAAATTGGGACAAATTTAATAGGTCCACAGCACTGCTACAGCATGGAATGTAATTAGGAATGATGCTTGTGCAACCCAATTGTATGAGGTGCTCAGTATTATCGTGCAGTTATGCGAAGGGTTACAAGTGTATTAGTGAAGCTGAAGGTTTGGGAGAAGTTAGCAGATATTTCGCATATATACCTCTCCAGGCTATATAGACCCAGTATCTGGATACTGTGGTGGAAGAGGGATGGGGTGTGCTTGGAGAGTTTGAAATTTTTATAGCTTTACATGGTTACTAGCATAATTCTAGAAACTGCGTTTTGAGGGGTTGTGGAATCTGTACTGTTTCAAATAACTTCTTGCAGGTAATTTAGAAGTTAGCCATTTGCCATCTGCACGAAAAATCATGATAATTCATGGATCTGGTTTGCATGATTCTACAACTCCTCCCTAAAGTGCTCAAATCAAATTTCATCATGGTCAAATGTGGCTTAACTCAATAATAGATTCAGTTTCTCTAATCACAGTACAATTGTGTGAACAAAGATACGGAAAAGAAATTTTGGTGATTACAGGTCAAAGTTTAATGAGCTTTAGCTGTGGAACAAGTTTCTGATATACACACTATTTCTTTATCCCCATCAAAAATGGCTGATATAAAGTTCTCGACCCCTCTGCTGCGTATGGGCAGATTGCAGAAATTACTCGAGTATTGAGAAGCGGTGGAGTTTTTGTGGGAACCACTTTCCTCCGGTACACTCCGTCCACTCCCTGGATAATATTGCCTTTCAGACAGGTACATCTGTATGCATACAGCTCGGTCCATTAGACCCATTTTTATTCTTGTAATTAACTTCTAGAGCCGTGTGAAACAAGAGAGGGACCACTTTTGTACACTGTAACCTGCATAGAATGCTACTCCACTTGGAACATGAAGAGATGAAACTATGGAAAAAAAATTACATACAAGTGGATTGCCGTTTCATCAAGGTCTGTGACAGAAGTTTAGAATTTTAACATCTAATGCATGTGTATCGACAAGTAACCCATCTTGTGGACTGGTGGCTAGCCCAGTTGCTCTGGTAGTAGTATATATATTTCCACCAGGATTTCTTGTGTGACTGTTTTCAAGAACCACTTCATAAATGCCTTGTAAAATGTAACATGTCAACTTGAGTTATAGCAACAAAAACCTTGGAGCGTGATTAAGCAATTCAGATTACTGCAACAACACGTGATCTATTTCAAATATGCAAAATGTATTCCGTAGTTGATAATCTATGAGCAGGTTAGTCTGGATCTCCTTTCTTGCCCAGAATCTTTGTTAAACTATTGTACCTAGGCTGAATCTGACCCTCTCCCTTCCGAACTTGAAATTTCTTAAGCAAGTGGTTCTTTCGATCCATACGCATATACCTTACACTGTATAACTGCATAGTGCAATTACTATATTTTATGATACTCAGGTAGCTTCTGTTTGCCACATACCATGTACTCTTAAAACTTTCTGATGTATGTTGGACGATCTCATCCTATGTTAAAATCCCCCGGAGATTATACTGTGAAGGCAAAATGAAATGCTCTTAGACAACAACAAAGACCGTAACGTTTCATCATTCATGATCTTAGCATCTCTGTCTAGGTGGATTCCACAGAACTTTTATTCTGTACGGAGTGATTTCCCTGAGGTTGTCTAAAAGACACTATTATTCTCATAATGCGCGTCAAGCTTGTTTGTGACAATGTTTGGTTGTGTGGCAGAGAACTGCACAGAATTACAGCTATCTGACTGCCGAAGAGATCGAGGATTTGTGCACATCATGTGGTCTAACCAATTACACAAGAAAAATTCAGCAATCCTTCATCATGTTCTCTGCTCAGAAGCCTTGACACCAAGTAATGCTCAAAATTAAGATATTATTTGCCCCATGATTAGTTTCAGTGCTTCTTGCTTATCAATAAAGTGGTTCATTACCTGATTTCTGTGAACATATGACACTGTGAGCTTGAGTTATGGGGAGGTGTAAAGTATTGTGTTGTTACCAATAAGAAAGAAAATGCATTTTGGTGTCAGAATGATAATATTTTTAGGGCCTTCTTTGAGAGCTTCGAGAGGGACCGAAAGGACAGTGCAACGGCCAACGCCACGGTCGATTCTTTTGTTAATGATGGTTTGAATCCAATGTTTGATGGTCCCCGAAGGTCAAGTTGATAAAAACATTGTGTTACTCTGAATGCAAACTGATCCAAGAATTTTTTCTGTCATTCTTTTCTGAGAAAAGACCAAGTTTTTGGAGCTGCACATAAGGTTAACATGTACACCAAAGAACTAGGTCGAATTGACTCTTTTAATGTACCTCATTTGACAAAATAAGAGATAGGAATGAAAAGTAATATGATCTGACTTTTAGTGCCCTTTTGCATAATTGTAATTTGGGAAAGAAAAATATATTTAAGAAAAGCATCGACTCCTCTTAAATCCCTTTGAACTCTTCCATATTCGGATGGATTTGCGGGACTTATAACACACATCAAATTAATTACTCCCGACCCCACCTCTAAATGGATTCTAGGTAAGCAATATGTGTACGAAATCTTGTGATATTCATGGGATTCCTCGAAATATAGGCTCTACACTGATGTACTACAATCAATCCCGTCCATTGCGGTAATGATCTGGACATGGAAAACCACATTGTCGCTTTGGATCTTTTTCTTTTAGAGAAGGGGCTCTAAATGTGAGCTACCTCCTATGATCTTGAGTAATATATGTTATATGTACATAAATCAAAACTGGGTGTGAATATAATAAAGGAGGGTGCATGTGGAGGAGGGTTGGAGCTGTAAATATAAAGGCATTTGGACGGGGGCAAAGGGATCCCCTCGTGCGGCTCACCCGCTGACCCAAAACTCTTGTTTGTTCTTCCTGCTCCTTCTCCTTTGACCATTGACCACATCCCAAAAGAATAGAAAAACCGAAAAATGAAAAAAATTAACCATAATTATGCAATCGAAAACTTAGAAAAAAGAATAAATTTTTCAGTACAAAGCTCCAGGAAAGCCTTCCTGTTTAATTTTTTTTTTTTAAGTCTACATGAATAAATTATTGAAAAATATTTCATGTAACGATAACATTATTATTATGATTGAGTCAAAAAAAATAGAGTTAATCAATATGCAACGTATCGAATTCTTTCCCTTTTTTGTTGAGCACTTTTCTGTACATTGATTATGTGCCATAAGGCAAGAATAAATTTTGAAATTTAAAGTACCTGAAGTTATATATTTTATGCAATGAGACATTTTCCCACTCAGTGTCGACTGTATCATTGGATCCTTTGCACGTGAGGTACTTCTTTACTACATCACCATGCACCTTTTCATGGCACGTGGGGGTTGCCCATTCTTTGAAACTTTTTCCAAAAACCTTTTTTTTTTTTTTTGCCCTTTTTCTTTCTTTCTTTCTCTCTCTTTTTTTTTTTTTTGGCCCATTGTTTGAAGGTTTTTTGTTTTGAATGTTATTTTTACAGAGTGAGTTGATTTTCAAATTAGATAAATGGAGGTTGCACGTGAGTAGTCCCTAATTCCAATGGTCGGTTCTGATAAATCAAGAAGCACCGCACCCATTAACCGAAAGGTTGTTTCTACGTTCGTGACAAAATCATTTCAATATTGTCTTAAATGTGTGGACAATATTTGCTCTTCTTAATTTGTCCTATCTTTTGGGTAATGAATCCATTCTACATTCAAAATCTCAAAATTTATATATTGTACTCACCTTCTCAATGATTTTAATAAAAGAGGAAACGCATGGTATCTTGTCCATTTTATGCACCCATTACATCGGTGTCATGTAAAAGAAATTAATCACTTTAGGATATGTTGCATATCATAGAGGGAAACTAATATGGTTTTAAATTAATAACAAAATCTAAGCATTAATTTCTCCATGTATCAATGGCAATCGATAAAAGCCATACATAAAATACTATTTCATCTATTGTAGACAAAAAAATCGTGGTCATAATGTGAAATTAAAACAAAAGGGTTTCAGTTTTTTTTTTTTTCATTCTAAATATAATGTGGATAATCATCGAAAAGAAAATATAAGAGCTAGAAAAAGCGCAAATCTCATGCTTGTGAAAAAATTGACAATTACATTAAGCACATAATTCGCAAATGAATCCTCATAAAAATATAACCATGACACTGAAGCACAATACTCTTGAAGTTAAATTATTTTTTACTACAACGCCAGTAAATAAAAGTGTATCAATTTTATCTACCGCAAAGTCCTATATAATCTCACGTACACAAGCATATCCTAAAAAAAATACAAGATTGAGCTAGCAATAGATTATTTGCAAATAAATCCTTATGGAAAAATATAATCGATACTTTAACTCAACGAGAAATAAAAATCTAGATTAAGATCTCATTTCCATTAGGGTTTAGATGTGTCGTGTCATCATAACAACACGTTAACATAATTTTGCAAAGGCGGTGTTAAACTAATGCTTGAAAATTATATTGGGTGAATTTAAAAAATCATTTCCTATTACGGGTAAACAAGTGGATCTCTTCGTTCAACAACGTGTAGATGTAAATATTGAATTAGAATAGATGCGCAACAATAGGAAGGTTCAGAGGACAACTTGACCTGAAAATTCCACGTATAACCTAACTAAGGCAGTGATCAATATGCCTATGAACTAGCTTCGTCAGGACTCCTAGGCTCAAAAAAGGAAACAATATTTATAATAAAAATTAAAATAATTATCTTATATTAATCCACGATTAGATGGCTTCACATTGCTTATTACTATCTTTAGCAACTGCTCTTATAATCATGGTTATATATGGAGTGCCTTCATGATTTTAGAGAAAAGAGAAATGTCAAGATGCAGTAATTTCACGAAGCCAAAAGATATTAAAATACGCAAAGTTTAGATTTTAAAAAAAAAAGAATTTATTATGGTCAAAAGGGAAAGTACCAACATATG
Source organism: Eucalyptus camaldulensis (assembly GCA_019915185.1). Classification (NCBI taxonomy): domain Eukaryota; kingdom Viridiplantae; phylum Streptophyta; class Magnoliopsida; order Myrtales; family Myrtaceae; genus Eucalyptus; species Eucalyptus camaldulensis. The sequence continues at coordinate 3,534,174 of JAHSVA010000008.1, forward strand.
ATAGAGAGGTACACCCATTCAAGTACATCGAACGTATCAATGTACATTGAACGTAACGTGACAAATTATCTGAAGGTACTTATTAACAAACATTCACTCATTCATACTTTTTCCTCTAGTCCTTAAGGTAGAAGAATGGGTGGTAACATTGGAGTTAAACACTCGAGGTCAAGAAATGAGTGAAAACCCTCTCGACTAGGCCAACTCGTGATTTCAATGATTAATCTTTTATAAGTATATTATAGTGTTTTTAGAAGGATCCATTTAGAATGATTCTTATTTTTTAGCTTCTTTTGACTATTATCATTGGCTTTTTAGTACTGGGAAAAGTTATTATTACAATTATTGGTCATTACTTACCGAGCACATTTTAAAACTTATGTAAGGAATGCAATTAAATTCAAAACATTTTGATCAATCCAATCCTGTCACGAACCTTTCTTAATAAATGCAATCAAGTTTTCTTGGACGCCTAGGACCAACAATCACCTAGGTGATTGCCTTAATATTCCACTTCTCAATATAAAACTTTGGACTTAATAATACTTTTGAGTAAAAATTTTCAGACTTGATCACGCTGATTTAAAGGATTAGGAGTCGGATTTGATAACTTTAATTAAAAATTTTAGAATGTGATTGCATTTGGCATAGGAGGCATTTTGCATTGAAAAAGATTGAGAGATTGCATGCTTAACTTTCCAATGGCAAACCTCAAGCAAGAACCAAATGTTAGACAAAAGGAAGACTAATTAGGAATTGGTCCCCCAATAATCGAGTATTTAATATAACACATAGCAAACCCCAAGATTAGCCCTTGGTTGGAGCATAGAGGCGCGATGAACAAGGCGGCCTCAAAATTAGCAATGGGAAAATCTAATTAATTAGAGTCATTAATTTTGCCTTCCTAGTGCTTAGTGAGTTGCGTTCGTGATTGCATGTTCGCTCCAAATCCACACGGACAAAACACATAATTATTTGAACTCACGACACAACACAACAAGATCTCCTCCTCCCTTTTGAGCGAGCGAGTGGAGTGGAGTGGTTGGTCGGTCCAAAGTTGCCATGTTTGATTCCCCCAAAAACCGGGTGAATTTCCTCGTACATGTCTCTCCTTTTGCTGTGGCAATGCCTTTGATGGCAAACCCACCTCCAAAATTAGGGCAAAAAGAAGAGAGAGAGAGAGAGAGAGAGAGAGAGAGAGAGAGAGAGAGAGATAAAAGGAGAAAACCCATCACCTGGGTTTAGGAAATTGTGTTTTTCAAGCCGAAGTATCGGTGATTAAGGTTCACTAGCTTCCTCTTTTTGGCACTTGTCTCCTTGTATCCCGTGACATAAGGAAAATCAAGAGGAGTAGGATCCATATTGAAGAATGCTTTTTCTCTTCTTATGCTTAGATGATTTTTCCCCTAGGGAAATAAGAAATTTGTTTGATGATGAGAGCATGTTAAATAAGATTATCGTGGAGGGTTTTTCGGTGTTGAATATTAAATTTGGGCCATCAAATGAACTGAATTTGCGGTCGTATGAACACAACAACTAGCCAAGCTGCAAATCAAAAGGGATCTTGAGTAGAGTTTTGAATTCTTGGATCCCTAAAAACACACAGAGAATCCACTGCTGCTTGAATAGGTTCAATCCACTGGTGGTGGACAGGGAAAGTTGTGGGATGCTGCCTCCTTTGTAAATTATACATATATACTTTTACCCTGATCGAATAAATATTTATATTAAAAGGGTTTAGTCGAAAGGTAAATAATCACGATTCCAAGCCTCAAGAAGCCCGAGATCTCAAATTTTTAGTTCTTACTCCAAAAACTATTGCACCTAACGAAGAACAAATAATTCATCAATCACAAGGATAGATCAATGCATGAAAAGAACTAATCCAGTACTTATTCGCTACTACTTGGCCCATAAAAAGGAATCCCTTGGCACTTCAAAAATCATCGAATGGCAAGTGATTTTTCTTGTGTGAATCCTATTTCAGTAGGAATTTAATGAGTCCATCCGCTTTTAAACCCGTCAACACTCAACAAGTATTGTATATCTTCATTTGACATTTTCTTTAAGTCAATTGTTGGTAAAGGAATTCTCAGGGCAATATCGTTACTTACTAACATGTTATGGTCAAAAACATTTTGTGATTGACAATTTTCTAAATTTCAATCACATAGACTTTTACGCTATTACAATATTAAATCATGCATTCTCCCAATAAGTGGGAACAGTCTCGCAAAATTTTGCACCCAAATTATATCAAATATTAACATGTTAATCACATAAAAAAATTCCCTCCGGAGGATAAAATTTTTGGATCAAGCAATTTTCAATATTTCAATCACATAAAAAATTATATCGAATCCCTCCGGAGGATAAAATTTCCACTTAATTTTGTTCTTATTTTTGCCATAAAAATTCCCTTATTGATACAGACTGATTGGCTAGCCCGGATATTTCCAAATGCGCTTTTCCTTTTTAATATCATCCTTTTCGCAAAAGTGATCTAACTAGCGCTCAGAGGCCGGTGTTGCTTTATGCTTCATAATTACTTCATTTTGAAGTAAGGAATGTAGAGTTGACCTCTCTCCACAAACACCTACGTATGCAAAATCTGAGAAAGTAAATAGCGTAAGTTTTGGAACAACAGGAACGAAATCTTTGTCTAAACTATTTTACCCATTTACCCTAGTGAAAAAGGTTGTCGTCTATGATACTTTGACAGCAAAAGAAGGATTATTTATGCTTTTTTGGTTGCATTTTTTGACTTTTGCCGTGGATCTTGCAAAATTCCGAATGAAACAGTAATATTATTGACGTGAAAGGAGCGGAGTTACTTAATATAATCATTCAACCTATGTATTCATAATTTTCCTGTGAGAAATGATTGATCATGTTTATTGTGTTGATGCCATGAAGTCACACAAAGCGCATTAGAAAAAGTCTTGATGGACCAACCTATCATGTTTTATGACATGTAAAGTAGTAGCCGGATTCCATTTTTACCGTGAAACACAATTACTCACATCAAATCAAAGCTGTCATACAAGAAACAGAAGATTTTGTCAATGGCCGATCGTTACCATATCAAGAACAATATATCATCAAAAGGGGCTGTCCAAACCAAGCTTTACCTTGCATAAATTATTACATTGCATGTGGACTGGATGGCTTCCACTACACAAATTGTAATTTGAACGCACAAAAGATAAAAATGAATTGTGTGTCTCAAATTTCAAAGTCCACACACGCCAACAAGTTGCTTGGCTAAGCCCGAGATCAGAGAATCAAAAAGAAACAAAAGGCAACACATATGAGCTAAAGGCACCTCCTCCAATGTAAATGCAATATTTTCTTTTTTTCTGATTTGGTCAAGTTAGGTTTTTTCTTTTTTTTCAATTAATTTTTTTACATATGGCAAGTGATAGCTCTCAAGCCAAGGAGATGATAAACATTAGTTTATGAGACTTCGAAGTGAATGGGAGACACGGAAACAGCGCCCACGTTCTCCTCATATCTTACTCCCTTACTTTAATGCGCTCTCTCTCTCTCTCTCTCTCAAAAAAAAAAAAAAAGATAAATAAATATTTTTTAAGAAAAAAAGAAAACCCTCTTCCCAATTGACAAAATGTTCAAGGGGACAATAAATATATACCCTTCCCTATCTTGTGATTCTCCATAAATACTCATCTTTCCACACACCGTTCTCTCTCTCTCTCTGTGCCTCCCCTCTTCCTTCCCTATCTTCTGATTACTGGTGTCTCAATTCCACTTGCTTACATCCTCAACTTTGTGGCTAGCGTGTTGTTTGGGTTGATCACGAATACCATGGTGACTCTCTCTCTCTCTCTCTCTCTCTCTCTCTCTCTCTCTCTCTCTCTCTCTCTCTCTCTCTCTCTCTCTCTCTCTCCCTCCCTCCCTCCCTCCCTCCCTCCCTCCCTGCTTGGAGTTTCTTATGATCTGATGAGAATTTTGGGTTTTGGATGGTGCTTTTAGGGTATTCAGAAGCCTGCATGGTTGGATGCTCTATATACACAGAAATTCTTTGCGGGGTGCTCTTACCATGAGAATGCAAAGAAGAATGAGAAGAACGTATGCTGCCTGGATTGCTGCGTTAGCATATGCCCTCATTGTATTCCAATCCATCGCTTCCACAGGCTCCTCCAAATTCGACGATATGTGTACCATGATGTCGTCCGGCTAGAGGATCTCCAGAAGCTCATCGACTGTTCCAACGTCCAAGTAATGATCGATCACCGATAAATATACTGAAAATATATAAAGAACTTCCTAGAACTTTGTAGGCCATATGTGATATGATCTTATCTTATTGATTATCTTGATTTCTTGAAATCTAGGCATACACAATCAACAGTGCTAAGGTGGTGTTCATCAAGAAAAGACCACAGAATAGGCAATTCAAAGGGGCGGGGAATTATTGCACTTCCTGTGACAGAAGCCTCCAAGAACCCTTCATTCATTGCTCTCTAGGGTGCAAGGTAACTTTATTTCTTTATCAACAATTAATCATGTTGTTTGATTTTCTTTTCATGCATAATTATGAGAAGATCAGGAAATGATCATTCAAAGCAACCCCTGGAGAAAAAAAGTTCGAGCTAATTACACTGTAATCCCCTCAACAATAAGAATTCTTGCTCATTCAAACCCTTAAAACACACCCAAAAAAAAAAAAAGTGGCTTTTGATTGATGTTATCATACTGTCAATTTTTGCACTTGAACTATTTTTGTTTCATTTGCTACATATCATATGATCTCAGCTTCTTCCTTACTCTGTATATACACATACACACATAACTATTTTCAATCCTAAAATTCTCCTGACGTCCTTCTTTTGTAAAATCTGTTACTTAAGATAATATCACGCCTTACTTTTTAAAGATTTCGAAAATACAAATTTTGATAGTATATATCTATCATTATAGTTGAAAGTGTGAATTCTGAACACCATGTCAACTAGAGTATCAGATATCAATAAGGGTTTACAAGAATAATCACCATCGCATGGTTTGTAAAATTCTTTGTCCGTGTACTTGAAGGTGGACTATTTGCTGAAACACGAGAAGGATCTCAGTCCCTACCTAAGGACATGCAAGACCCTACAACTGAGCCCCGACTTCTTGTTCCCACAAGACATGGCCGACGATGACATGATGACCAACGAGACGCAGCACTCGACCATTGTCGACTGCAGCGACGAGCCGATGAGCGACTCCTCGGGCTCGTCTGGGTCAGAGATCAACAACAACATGATGATGATGAGCAACAGCATTGCATGCAGTGGAGAGATTGTGCGCAAGAAGAGATCGAGTGGACACTACAGCTTGTGTGGGAGATCAGCAAATAAGGTGTCCCAGGAGGACATAATTATGGCCTCCAGCATCAGTAGTACTAGAAGAAAAGGCATCCCCCATAGATCTCCTCTATGTTAGAAGAGAGGAAAAAGAATAATATTAACTTCAAGTCCTTTTTTAAACAAATTCTATCAAAATTTTGATTTCCTTACTTTTGACTGACTCTCTCTCTCTCTCTCTCTCTCTCTCTCTCTCTCTCTCTCTCTCCGGGTCTCGTTTGGAGTAAAATAATGGGTTGGTCGGAGAGTTTGTCTTAATGGCATCACGTGATTCCCAGTTCCAAGTTATCAGCAGTACAATTTTCTAGGGTTTTACATTGTAATTGCTTGGAGTCATTATTATATATACAAGTCATGAGCTGATTAAGCTCGATCACCATGGACCCAAAAAGAGTTTCAAATTGATGAATGACTCCTCTCATGAGCTTCCTTGTAGATCTCCATGTTGTGGAATGCTTTTATAATTCACAGAAAATTCATGGACTAATAAAATACATCTGCAACCAATGTTAGAGATAAATAAATATCTCATTCCTAATGGACAATGTTACGTGGATCGTGACCCGAGCCCACACCTACTATCATGAATTTAGGTTAGTGAACTTATAATCCCTTTTAAGATATTCAACATGTTTTACAGGCACCAGTTATATTTTCCAATTCAATGTCTGAAATTTAACTCATCTAAACGGTCCATTAATTGCGAGAGAGAGAGAGAGAGAGGGAGAGAGAGAGTATAAAGTTCTAAATAGGATTTGACCGGTCAAATTCCCCTGCCATTCTCATTAAGAAAAGTGTGTGTGTTCTGCTGGGAACTCTAGGTTTAACCTTATAGAAATAGTTGTTGTTTGAAAAGGGGTGTAAAGGCTAATCATAGCGTGATATTTTAGAAGACAAAAAGGGGAATCTAGAACAGTCATGGAAGAAAAGCAATGAAAGCGATGCGCATAGATTTTTTATGCTAATAAGTTTCACTCTAGATTTAAACGGAAAGCACATGGAAATAATCAATGGTTCTTGAATAAGTTGTGAGCTACAGAGATCTACATTATCATATAGTCCAATCCACTTATTGATTTCGAACAACCCTTCGTTTCTTAAGCTTATTTATCCCCCAAAAATAAAAAATAAAGTGTAGGATATACATACTCTTGTAATTACATTAAAATAAGTTCTTTTTCGATTCGAATCACCATGTTGTTAGGGCGACAAAGGCGTGAGCGGGTTTCAATCATATAATCAAATCTTGACATATTCTTTGAAGTTTCACATTTACTCGTATTTTTCTTTTCCTTTTTCATGGTACCTGAAAAATCAACTTTTCCTTGGAATATGTCGTTGAAGAACTTAAAGGATGAGAGCTCGACCTTGCAAAGAGATTAATTGTGCATTTGCGCTAAGCTCAATCAAGAATGGAGCCAAAAATTCGAATACTAAGTTCTAAATGTGGAAACTAGCTGAAAATGAAAATGGAAATAAAGGTTCGTTCCGTCGTACATGCAAAAATGAATGGGGAATATGCCTAGTTTATAATTACTAAATGATAAAGGAGTGTTTCTATAATATCAACCAAAAAAAAAAAAGTAACCTATAAGAGATCTCTGTGTGACAAAGTGACAGGATTAACCCAACAAGATCAAGCTGTCGGGAGATAATGCATCCTAATGGTATTGAGACTAGACACCATTTAACCATTATCTAGCCGCAACGGTGCCACCACCAACTACAAAGCCATGCGTACATTGGTCCTTAGATCCGTTTGACCATTATAGATTGTAAGGCCACTATAAAACAATACACATTATTGGTGTTCCAAGTGTCCTTAATGATGAATGTTTGTCCATACATATTGTCAATTATCATCCAAAGTCACCATTTGTCAACCGCCTCTCGACAACACAATAAGAAAGAAAACCTCTAGGCAAGGTACATGGCTCATTTTGGGAGATGGGTTGGACTTTTAGAATCCAATTTTGAATTCTCTTTCTACTCTTCCTATCATTTGAAGCTTAGCTTCAAGAATTGATCTGTACTACCAAATTGGGGTTAAATGTAGCGTTAACACTGGATATGAATTGGTGATGTAATTGAGAGGTCTAAACAATATAGTCATAAACATTTAAGTGTCTTCTAACTGAAAATATTCAGTCAACGTCTTAATCTTTAAATAACAGTATTGTTGAACTATATGGGGCTTAAGTAAATAAGTAAGAGTATCGATATCTCTAGTACATAATAGAATCGATCCATCCGCAAGGCAAAAAAGGCATAGCATAACGCCACCGAGGAGCCTGCTGGCTTTAAAGCCTTTATGAGTGATATGGACAGCATAGGCCTAGACCCACATGAGAATTTCTAGTGCAATAATTTATTTTATTTCTCAATGTACTCCATGGCCCGTATCGAATTCCTTGTTGGGCTAGGTCCGACTCTTGTGAGGCCCACCTCATCATCTTAATAAAAAGAAAAAAGGAAAAAGTCAGGGCTGAATGCTCATGATTTTAAGAGAGAGAAAAGTGCAATTCCCTTTAGCAGAGAGAAAGAGGCCGACAGCCTCGCTTTGAAAAGGAGAAGAGGCATTCCAGATTTGATGGTGAAACTTTATTGGAATTGACTGGAACTTCAGTATGCCGTTCCCCATTCCAAGATCTATGAGTTGATCGCTTTTTTCTCGTTTAAATCGCTCTCAAAGCTTTCTTCCTTATTTTAAGTTAATCCATCTTTGTGGTAATTACCAAGAAAATCTGAAATCTGTTATAATTTTTTAATTCAGTTTAAAACTTTTTTCTTTACCAATTCACTCTTAAATATTTTTTAATTATATCAATTTAATTAATCCGGCCAAATTGAACCGACCAACACTGATGTAGATGCTGAGCAACGCTAGTGGACTTTTTTTTAATAATATTTTTTTTGGAATTTTTCTTGAATTTTCTTTTCTTTTCCTTTTCCTTTTTTTTTCCCTCCTCCTTCCTTCTTCCTCTTGCTTTGGCGATCAACCAAATGGGAAGGGCAGCCAGTGGCAAGCTTGCCTTACCTTGCCAATCCACTAGCAAGGCTCACCCTCGCCAAATCCAGCAAGGGCTCGCCTTGCCAATGTTTAGGCTCACTCGCCTCGCCCTCGCCTTAGCCTAGTGACGACAAGACAAGCTCACCATTGGGCCACTACCTCAATCCGACAATCAACCCTCTCTTTTGGCTGGTGTTGGAGCAAGAGGAAGAAGGAGGAAGGAGGAAAAAACAAAAAGAAAAGAAAATTCAAAAAATAAAATATTATTAAAAAATTGCTTGTCAGCATTGATTGACTAAATGGATTGAATTTGCATAATTGCAAAAGCGTTTCAAACTAAATTGGCCAAAGAAAAATGTTTAGGACCAAGTTGAAAAATTATAATAGGCTTATAACTTTTTTGGTAATTTTCCCTATTATTTTGCTTATGTGAAGAGCTTCTAGCTATCTATTCTTCATAAGCAAAGGGAGTTTTATAGCAGTCCCGTGGTTCTGCATTGGGTTTTCCACTACGGGCGTTGTTTTGGCCTTACTTTACTTTTAAGTATTATATTTATCGCTCCAACCTTGATATTATTGAAATATTGTGACTAGTTGCTACTGAGGTTAATTTGGTATTACTTTGGTTGAGTTTTGGAAAAGATATCAATCCCGAATAGGTTTATGCATTAAATGGTTATCCTTTCTCCCCAACATCCCCATCCTTTGTTTAAGATTTATTCTTTGCATATTCCCCCCTTATTAGAAGACATTGCTTTAATTAAAGGATAATGACATCACAAATATTTATTTGACAATCAAGTATTTTAAATTTTCTTTTGCGCAACCAAGTGCCTCAACTTTGCAAATTTGGGTGAATGTGAGCTCTCCCTGAAAATCATGGATGGAAAAATGCCAACTTTTACATGATGCCGCTACATCGATATCCTATATGGCGCCTTGAGATAATATGATGTGAATAGAGACATATTAAATAACTAAAATCATCCGGATCATGACTCTTCCCCTCTCTCTTTCTCTCTCTCTCTCTTCCCCACTTAACTAATTATAACATGGTTTTTACTGAGTAGATAACTCATGTCACAAATTATGCTTATATTTGTCCAAGTAAGTGAGTTAGATTGCCAAAATCACATGACATGGTCATTTACTTAATGAACACCTAACAATGAGCCAAAAAAATTGAGGTACTTGATTGAAAAGAAAAAAGAGGTTTAATTACTTAATTATCAAATGGACAAAAGTTCAGAAACTTGTATTGTCATTTCATCTTTTAAATATGTTCCACTTAAACTTGTTCATCAATAAACATCGTACTTTCCTTTATTTCAATAGGGCTTTATTTCAATCTCATAATCAACTATTGCCCATTCATGTGTCCACAATGTTGCAATATGTAATTAAGGTCTCTTTCACAAACTTTTTTTCCAAGTGATTTTATATATCTAGATAACCCCAAAAAAAAAAATGTTCAAATAATGTGTAGTTCTTCAATAAATCCATAATTTTGTCTGCTAAACAACTAGCTTCAAAATCGTCGGCAGGAGAATGACCCCAAGACAAATTTTTCTTGCGGCTCTGAATAAATTATAATTCTAACTTGACCCTTTATTGACACGAGTCACTTTACTACTCATTACTAATTCCTTTCATTAGGGCATTGACAAGTACCATATTTGTATAGTACAAAGATCATATGGTCCGTCGGATTATGATTTCTTTGAAATCATGGGAAACCCATTCACTGATTTCATGACTCAGCAAGGAAAAAGGTGACTTAAAGGCCTCTAGTCACCTCTGCTCGATTCATTAGTTGCATTACTTTTGGGTCTGATTATGATGCCTTCATCATCTCTCGCCACCTTCTTAGACAAAACCCTAAAATAGTGGAGCTCAGCTCATCATCCCAGGATTGATGACCATGCGCAGCCGCAGCTGATTGGGCGGCGAAAGTGACAAAAAAACATACATATTAGATCACGTCTTAAACTAGAAAGTGAGTGATTCATTGGACAATAAAATAATAAATAGAGCGAAAAACAATAGTTTAAGGAGTTAGGAAATTAGGGTTTTCCCCTTTTCTCATAGTGGCGCAGTCTTTTTTTTAATTGATTTATAAACTGCATTTAGAATTTATGCTAATCAAGTTGAGCTTGTCCTAAAGATATATGCTTGACATCTTTCAATCGCACTGCCATTTTTAAATACACAATCTTTTTGGTGCTTTAGGGTTCTTTTTTTCTGGAAAAGAGATTCGAAGCATAAAGTCCAACACTTCCTAGATGATTCGATTCTATTTGCGTATAAAGTGAAGCTTAGTGAGCTCAAGGGAATTAAACATGCATGGTACACCAACATAACATATTCTTTAATTATATCCATTAAACCCCGCACGCTCATAGAGCAACATTAGTTAACCTTCTTTGTCATTATCAAATTTAGATCCAATTTCTTGTGGCCCTCTAGGATGTCTTCCTTTTCTTTCTCTGAGGTAAATCAATCCTCGGTGAACTCATAATAAGACATGACGCTTCTCTACATCCAAGTTTGAGATTCGGCTTCCTAGTCCGCAATGTCTTCTACAAATTCCAAGAAAATTACTCAAGTAATTCTAAACTTATTATATAACAATTAATTCGGTTATGAATTTTTCAATTTAATCAATTTAGTCTTAAAACTTTTGATGATTTTTCAATGTAATCATTCCAACTTATTTTTGCCAAAAATTGAAAACGTGGACACCGGTCATCTTCCGTGCCATGACTGCATGGTCGATATTAATGGGGATAATTGTTATCTATTCTTTTATATTTTCTTAATTTTTTTTTTCCTTTTTGCCTGTGACCAGTCTCAGCCGTGCTTGATTATCTCCTCTCATGGGTGCCCGAAGTCACAAGGCGGCACAGCATCTTTTAGTGGACAACTCCTCCAATGCAGCAGCAGGGACGAGATCATGCGCATTCCACTCCTCAAGAGGCTAGGCGACGAGGGCGAACGAATCCTCACCCGGGTGAGGCGTGGCCAATCCGTGCCACATGCGAAAAGGATAAGGAAAGGACAGAGAGAGAAAAGGAAAGAAATTCAAGAAATTTTAAAAAGAAAATTACCAAAATCATTCACATCAACATTAATTGCCATACCACAAAGACAATCGGTACTGACTAGACTACTATTTTAGCAATTTTAGACTTAATATGTTCTGATTGACTAGACGAGAAAATCGTCAATATGTTTATAATTAAATTGACCAAATTAAAAGGTTTATACGATAGATTTAGGACTTCTTAAAAATTATCCCAACAAATTTCAAGATACAAACACAAGTTCACAAAAATTGGAGATGATAAAGCATTAGCTATTCCCAAAACAAAAACATCAGTCAGTGGTGATGATTCGGCTAGTCTCATTAGATTGCTTGCACTCAATATCGTGCCTTTTGGACAATTATCCCTACATTGAGATACAAGCACAAGTGTTTCGCCAAAATCGGAGATAATAGAGTATTAGCTAGCCCCCAAAACAAAAATATCAGTGATTCGACAAGCCTCATTGGGTTACTTGCACTCAATATCGTGAATTGCTTGTATTTGTAGTCAAATTTTGTACTATTCTCACTATCGAGTGAGACACGATGAGTGAACCACGTAAATTTAAAGTTACTTTTAGTTTCTGGTACTAATTATTGTCGTGTTCGGTTGTTTTATTTTATAATCAATCACCTCCGACGAATGCGGGGGATTGTCATTTGAGCAAATGGCACCCTTTTCTTCTTCATGATTGAGCTCTTACAGCTCACATCCTCACCTACTTCCATCATAGTTTAGAGACTTCATGTTGTGTTCTTTATTACCCCAGATATTCCTTGAAGACTTGAATTCTTTATCTTTTATTTCTTGTAATGTTTCTCCCTGTGGCAAAACTCTTTGAATCTTTCAACGGTGATCCCGTCATTATTCCGAGCTTAACACAAGATAAGTCCAAGCTAACCTACTGTCGCAAAAGAGTTTGAAAGTGAACACAAAAAATGAATGTCCAATTTATTAATAGCATTTGGATACTCGACAAGGATCAAGCCGAGTTTGATAATCTATAATTCGAGCTTAAGTAGGTTATGAATAGCTCAATAGATTTACACGAGAAAAATAATCAGAATTGGCTAGTTCAATTATCTTTCGCCGGTTAGTTCTGTCCTAAGATACGAATAGAGGGTTTTAAAGTAAGGGGATGGAGGGTGTTTTTTGGTGTAACATGGGAGGATGATTTCGGTATTTAAATTGGTGTGAGAATTGTTCCCGGTGCCAGCTACAAGTCCATGAGATAACAAAAGGGAATGTTGAGTATGTCTTCCCCAGATTAGATTTGTCCGAATCCACATGCATGTAGTAAGGAACTTCCCTACGTGAGTTCTTGGAATTAGGTGTTTTGGCCATCTCAAATTATACCTAAGCCATGTGCATTGTGCCGCGTCCAGGATCTAAGCCGGCAAAAAAGTCGCAACTCATCATCACAGAAGCACCTAACACGAAGTTAGGTCAAAGATGGCTTTCAATAATGTAGCATAAGCAGCTCTGAGATACCGGCGATCTTAATGTGATTGTCGTTTGGGGGAGTTTGAACTTAAATTTGTTCTCGAGGCTGGCGATTTGAGGGGCTCGATGTGCGCGTCCATATGGAGTATGTAAATAGGGTTTTAGCCGATTGGACACAACTTTGAGAAGATAGACTCCGATGAATCAGAAGGACTTGGGAATTCGCCTCGTTATGGATTTGATCCGGTCCAATTCAGTTCACCTCGAAAACCGATGCACACGGCTGGTGGACCGACTGGTGGATGTGAATCGACGGATACTGACGTGAAGCATTGAAACTGGACCACAAGATACGGAACACTTGCGGCAAATTCATTGGCAAATGGGGCAGTCAGTACTAGGAAAACATGGGGGCAATTAAAAGAGAGTCGGGTCCATACCTGGATTGACCTGTATTCCATAGATACATCCAAAAAGCAACTTGTGTTCTAAATATAATATGTGCATCGTCAACACAGTTTTATTATATTCCCTAACTACAAATTAATATCCTGCACATACTATCTCGTTCGTGCCACATATAATGACCCTATCAATAGTATTATTTCTCCTTAAAGAGTATATTTACTTGGAATTCTATCATCTTACATCACTCTGGTGGTATTTTGGAATGTCCAAGGAGCTAAATATCAATTCACATTTCATGTAAGAGCAAATTAGGACAAACATCAAATTTTCGCTAAATTCTTGCACGTTTCATTTGACGTGAGATTCTGATTCCGTGTCTCGCATGGATCGTGACATGTTCACAATATATAATTTTCGATTGGAATTTTTAATATGATATCAGAGTTAAATTCCGCCTCAATTAATTTTGAATACCTTGTTTGTCGAATTTCAAGCGACAAGCTAGTTATATAATGGTAACTTCACCAAACCTCTTCATATATGATCTTATCTTCAACTTGGTTCATAAGGGATTGTCCAGAATCTGAAGTAGCTGACAAGTAATCCAATATCTTACAGTGTTTTTGGTATTAAGGTAGAAAAAAAGAAAGAAGATCTAATGGTAGTGGGTGAGTATAACAGAAGTCAATGCTTAAGTGGCTGGCAAAAACCGGGACCACCCAATGTCTCGAACCAAAAACATACAAAGAGAACCAAAAAAGAAAAAAGAACAGCAAACTCTTTTGCTTAAGCACAAAGCAACTTGGGACAAGCATGTTCTTGCTCACCAGATGGCATTAAGTAAACAAACGAGAGAGAGAGAGAGCGAGCTTGATCATGAATATACACGCTTTTAGCCCTAGTCGGCAAACAAACGATGTGCAACTTGGGACAGGCATGTTCTTGCTCACCAGATGGCTTTAAGTAAACAAGCGGGAGAGAGAGAGAGAGAGCTTGATCATGAATATACACGCTTTTGGCCCTAATAGGCAAACAAGAGAGAGAGAGAGAGAGAGAGAGAGGAGAGAGAGAGTACATTGGAATTAAATAAAAATGTAATTTTGCAGGACAACCCGCCACGTTTTCAGCATTACCCAACTACCCCCAATTTAATACACGCGTAGGGGAGCGAAAAGGTGATCTTTTTCGTAAAACTCATACCTTCAATGTTTAGCTACGCACACGCTGACGAGATAACAAGAGCGGGAGATCTTCATAAAAAAAATATGCGATATGATCACGATATTAAGGAGAAAAATCTACATAGATTGCTGATATCTCGTCAGCAAATAGTAATGAAAATCTATGCTGGGGGGGTTCAGAAATTTCCTTGCAGGGGAGAAAAGGACTTTCCAAATCGCCCCACACGAAACGATTCTTCACAGTAATAAGTAAGCAAAAAGGAAAAAAGAGGCAAGGGCCCATCATCAAATTTTCTACCCAAAAAGAGAGAGAGAAGGCCGTTTTAAAAGCACTCGAAATCCATCAGCATTTACCGACACGAAGGCCTTCCTTCCTTCCGTCCTTCTCTCTCTCTCTCTCTCTCTCTCTCTCTCGCTCCTTACCAAAGCGGGATCTCGGCTTCACTCTCACACCACAACACTCTCTCTCTCTCTCTCTCCTTTCTCTCTCTATATCATCAAGAAACAGGACCGCACGCTGACAGCACCAATGTCGCGCCTCGGATCACTCCCGTTGTTCTCTCATTCCCTCCTCCTCTTCCTCCTCTCTCTCCTCTTCCTCTTCTCCTCCTCCACCTCCTCCTCCGCCTCGGCCTCCTCTGGCTCCGGCTCTGGCATTCCTCATCTGGGTTTGTTTCCTTTGATAAAGTTCTTATTTTTGGCCTTCAATGCCGCTGCTTTCTTTTTCCTTTCGTTCTTCTGTGCGATGACGCGGTGTTTGCCTTCTGGGTTTCTGCTGGTTTCTCAGATGATGGGTATGAGAAAGGTTCTGTTTTGGTGGCTCCGTTGGAGGCAAGGCGGCATCTTGCTGATGTGACGACGGGGAATACATCGCTGGTGCTGGCAGCTCAGAGGACTCGCCGGAGAGACCCTACGGATGATTTCAAACGTTACACCGGTGGATGGAACATCAGCAACACGCACTACTGGGCCGTGAGTGATTTTTCTTTTGGGTTCTTTTTTTCCTTTTTTTTTTTTCCTTTCTTGAAAGTTCTGGTTGAAAGTTCTGGACTTTGGTGTTGTTTCGTCAAATTTGTTTGGTGTCACCGTTTCTTGATATCAGAAGTTTGGCTCGTTCACCTTTCTGTTGGCTTCTCTTGCTTTTGCTGTGCACAAGATTTTGGTTTTCACCGTGGGTCGAGATGGTTTCTTGCGTGGGTTCTAAATGTCCCCAGGTTCTTCTATTAGCCTCCTGGTTGTATTGTTTTTAGATGGTGCGTTTGTTGTTCATCTCAAGATGAAAGTTTTTGGTGTGCTTGTACAATAAAAGATCTTAATATAGAAGAAAGATATTCTGGAGTTTATTATAATCTTAGCTTAGAAATGAGTTTTGGGCTACGCTTGCTTTACTGGGGCTGCGCTGGAGTTACTTCGTCGATGTGGATTGGTTGTGTTATCTATGATGTTGATAATATTTTTTGGTTTATCTTGTTGCGTTTCTTGTTCTGTACTTTTTGGTTGGTCACTTACTTGGTTAGGGACTGATTTCTTAATTTTGTAATGTAATGCAGTCTGTGGGATTCGCTGCTGCTCCATTCTTTGTCATAGCAGCAGCTTGGTTTGTAATCTTCGGGCTGTGCTTGTCTTTCATCTGTCTCTGCTACTGCTGCTGCCGAAGAGAACCTTACGGATACTCCCGGACTTGTTATGCCCTGTCTCTCATTTTTCTTATACTCTTCACAATTGCAGCCATGTAATTCCCTGCCTCCTCATATTTAAGCAGATGTTTCAACTGTTGGTTGGTGGATTCTGAACTGAGTTTGTCTCTCATTTATGTGACTGCAGAGTAGGCTGCATCGTCTTGTACACTGGTCAGGGGAAGTTTCATCTCAGTACTTCAGATACTCTTAATTTTGTGGTGAATCAGGCGGATACCACCTCTGAAAGCCTCAGGAATGTGTCAGATTATCTTGCCACGGCAAAGCAGATTGGAGTGGATTCCACTTTTCTGCCTTCTAGTGTTCAGAGCAATATTGATGCAGTGGAAGGGAAGATCAACTCCTCTGCGGCTACTCTTACTGCTAAGACAATGAAGAATTCGAAAGATATTCAAGATGGCTTGGATAGCATGTAAGTTAAAGGCATATATAAATTCTATATTCATCTCTGTACTTCTTCAGTAGACCTGATCACCAACTTTTCCCTCACTCTGCCAGGAGGTTCTCTCTTATTGTTCTTGCTGCTGTCATGCTATTCTTGGTATTTCTTGGATTTCGTAAGTTATCTGACTTTCCTTGATCTTTTAGTTAGCAATGGGGATAATAATTTGTGTTATTCTAATATGGTTGATATGAATATTCGTGCAGTGTTCTCCGTTCTTGGATTGCAGTGTCTCGTGTACTTGTAAGTAACATAAGGTTTAAGTTTTTCCCTAATTTTGGTTATGCTGATTGGAACTTGCTTTATAAACACTTGTAGCCTGGTCATACTGGGATGGATTCTTGTCACTGGCACGTTTATCCTGTGCGGCGTGTTTCTGCTCCTCCATAAGTAAGTGATGTAATTTATTTTTCTTCTCTTGAGCATTAAGTTTCCTATCCATTGAAAGTAATTTTTTAGGCTACTTGGCACTGCACACTGCAAAATCTTTCCAATCGTATATTTGACCTTTCATACCGTACTGCTTTGCTCAATAATAATTCTTATGATAGGTTCAAGCTTGGATTTTTGTACCTTTTTGTTGAAAGAAGCTGATTTGTCTTTACCTAGAAGAGAGGATTGTGATTCATAATTGTTTCACATAGTCATGATAACAAAGGCAGAACAATGAAGCTTATTCTGACCAGTTTGTTATGTTTCAATCAATTTTGTCTTAAATGGACCTTTTTCTCCTTCAGTTCGCACAACATCCGCCATTCGTATTTATTTCTGGTCAATCTGTTATCCAACGATCATTTAAGCAGTTTCTTGTTGATGAGCTGTGTGAAACATTGTGGATATTTTCTCGACGATGTCCCAACTAGACAAACTTTTAAATTCTATCATTCTTGTGCTTTTGGGGAATTTAGAGCTTTCCCTTGTGAAATCATGAGAGTTCTGCACGTGATTGGATTGTCCTAAAACTACTGTTCTTTTGTAGTTATAGTCATCAAAAAATTCATGGTGCTTATTATGTCCAAATGCAGATCTTTTTTTTTTCCCGATTTGGAGGGAGAGGACAGGGTGTGGAGGGGAAGCTTTTACAATTTTCTAATAAGCATATGGATTGTGCTTTTACACTATTTAAATTAGTCATGTGATTTTGTTGCCAAAAGAAATGAGAAGTTCCTGCTCAATTACCTCCTGTTGTTTACCAGTGTTGTGGCAGATACATGTGTTGCTATGGATGAGTGGGTGCAGAACCCAACAGCTCATACAGCATTAGACGATATCATCCCATGTGTTGACAATGCTACTGCCCAGGAGACATTGTTGCGCACCAAAGATGTGACCTACCAGATTGCAAATGTGGTTAATGTGGTCATTAACAATGTATCGAATGTCAACGTCCCGCCAGTAGCTGGACCTTTATTTATCAACCAGTCTGGACCATCAGTGCCCACCCTTTGCAACCCATATAATGCTGATCTCACCAATCGACAATGTTCTTCTGGTGAAGTTGATTTTATGAACGCCACACAGGTACAATCGTAGACATCCCTTCATTGATGAAGATCCACTAAAATGATATAGAACTGAGTCTGGGAATTGGTAGATACTCCATACCTTATTTCTTTTCCAAGCTGCACTTAATGCCTGAAAAACCAGGAATTATTTGGAAGATATTCCTTCAAACTGTTTCATGTCCTCAGGGATAGCAAATAATCTGGTCAAAGACCCGTTTGCAAAATAGCTTTCGAGATATTTTCTTTAAAATTTTTCTTGAGAATGTTTCTGGGACACCGGACACATCTTTTCAATATTTTCCACTTTTGTTTATCTAGTATGACATGAAATAAATGCAGCATCTATCTATGCATCCTGCTTTAATTCCGAACCGTCTAGCAAGAAAGTTGTTATCGCTCTTCCTATATCTTCTGAAAGTACTCTTATCTGAAAAAACTAAGTACTCTGTTTACATGCTAAAAGAATTTCTTGTTTTCCTAAACAAACTGTGAGAACAACTTTTAAAGAGCATATCTAATAAAACGCCCTTAGCGGCGTTTATCTCTGGTTGGGAACAATGTCAGCAAGGACACTCAAAACGCAAAGTTCCTTCTCTTGCAGGTGTGGAAGAATTACACTTGTCAGGTTTCCTCGACAGGAATCTGTACTACACCAGGACGGTTGACCCCATCGTTTTACAACCAGATGGTAAACGCGGTAAATGTGAGCTACGGCTTGTACCACTATGGTCCGTTCCTTGTTGGCCTTCAGGATTGCTCTTTTGTTCGCCAAACCTTCACATCTATAAATAACAACCACTGTGCTGCCCTCCGTAGATACAGTCAGTGGATCTATATCGGCCTGTTGTTAGTATCTGTGGCCGTAATGCTGTCTTTGATCTTCTGGGTGATATACGCAAGAGAACGGCGCCATCGTGTGTATACTAAGCAGTTCTTGGCCCAAAATCCTGAAGGCCGAGACAAGGCGCCGTAGGATTTTCTCTAATTATGTAGAGATGTTAGTTTCCTTAATGTAAATTTCTGTGTCGACCCTTTCTTTCCTTTGTGTTGGAAATTATACTTAGATGGCAGTAGGCATGAAAGTTCGTTTAGTACGATTACTATGCTTTTAGTATGTTGACTTGTTGCTGATGTTTGAGAACCCAAATGAAGGAATGAGTGCCTTTTTCCTATGTTTTCTTCTTTCCAATGTCGTTGTGTTTCCCCTTCGTTCATTTTAATTTTTTTTTTAAACCCGTGTCCACATGAGATTCAGGGCCTGGTGACCACATAAGGTACGCATGTCGGCACGCATGTCGTCTGCTCCTTGCTTTACGAAGGAACAATGTGCAAACCATAGGGCCACATTCTGTGGGAAAAGAAAACAGAGGAAGCTAACTGGTTGTCCCAGTACTGTTTTAGCTTTTTCTTTGGGGTTATGTCTACAAATAAATTCTCTCTCTCTCTCTCTCTCTCTCTCTGTGAGTGATCTCAGCGCCAAAAAGCAGATGTCTTAGGCTTGATGTATGGCCTAAACCTTTGTCGGAGACAAAATTCCTTCACGGCACTTTAATCCCACGGACTACAAGGAGGAGGTGAAATGTCTTACCATCAATCAACATCAGAAAATGTATTGGTCCAGCACCCGAAATCACGATCTCCAGCTTTGCACACACTTGTATCCCGTTCACTGAAAGATCAAAAGTAGATCAACTAGAGGACAAATCATCAACATCATGGCGGGTCAGAGATTTGTTGGGGACTGGAATCGTTAGATGCCCTTTTCTGAGAGTGCCCTGTGGCAATCTGACATAATGTTTCTGCAGTTTTCTTTTAAAAGGAAATGGAATTTATCGAGGCAGTGGTTGCACGTCTTCATCGTTTTGATCCGAAAATCTGTCCTCATTTCTTGTCGACTGAGTCATTCTTGTCTTGTTCGTGGCGTAAAACAAAAGTTTCTTTCGAAAGTTATTACTCGTTGCCGCGTCGACCACCTCTCGTGAACACCCGTGCGTCCAAAGATTTTCACCTTTAGGTCAAAAAGTACGAATTCGCAATGGTCTATACTGAAATAGGTTGAACAATCTACCGCATTTCAGTCCGTAAGTGAAAGATTGCGAAGGTGCCGCAACTGGTGATGACTTTGTACATGGGATGAGAAACTAAAAAGGAACGATGACTTAAATTTAAAACTGCAAAAAGATCAAAAGCCTGCTTGATGGTGTGACCAAATATATGGAAGAATCGTGGAGATCACGTCCATCACAAACCATCAAGTTGCTACCAAAACATGACAGGAAATAAAAATGAAATTTAGAGGCCACCCTTGTAATGCATATCCGACAAAGAGCTATGATTTTAAGACTACATCTAGGGTAAGCATCGATTCAGGCTAAACCCTAAAACCTAACCGAACGGACTCTAGTCAATTGGTTCTAGTCCATCCCGGTTACAAGTTTTTGAATCGGCTATTACTGGTATGATTCCCGATTTTGGGTGTTGAACCAGATCGAACCAAGGTATTGGGGAACCGGACCAGAGAACCAAGGCAATAAATCCTAACTCTTTTTCTCAGTTTTACCTCTCATTTTATATTCTTGTTGTTGTTGCCTTTGCCTCTTGTAATTAAGGGGACTTCTTACTAAAATTTGCCCTCTCAAGGAATATAAAAATGAAACAAAAGAAAAAGGAATTGGCTGGTTCCCAAATAGAACTTGTAACCGGAGCAAACCAACAATTTAGTTCCAAAATTTACAGGTTAGATGTCAAGTTCTAAGAATTGGGAACCAATCCCAACAAGATAGGTTCTAGGTCTAAAAATTTCCTATATTGAAATCATCCGGAGTTACATTGGTTTAGATGTCAAGGAGTTAAATCTTAAATACACCACGCCGATGCAGAAGAGTATAGACGAATTTGGGAGAATGCACCCTTAAGACCACTAAAAAAAGATAAGACTAGTAGAGGTTCACAAAGCCCGCTAAATATGTTTAAAAATTTAATGTGATCGATGATTAAAAGTCATGCACACATAAGTTGCCATTCAATTTGGAAAATTGACTTGAATCACAAAATTTTCAATGGTAGGATATACAACTTTTCAGCAACGACGTAGGTAGCCGAGAATTGTAGTACCCGCGTCGTTCTCGCCAATGTAGAATGGTCAATATAAGGGGGATTCCCATAAATCAGGGGATAGAAGGAGCCCACAAGTTTCCCACAAACTTGGAGCTCCCTCTAGCTCTGCCATCCAAGGCAGGAGGATCACCCATCATCGTTCTTCGCTCTTTGGAGAGAATCCTTGCTTGCATCTCCAATTCCATGGCATCAAGAACTGAAGTATCATCATCATCATCATCAAGAACGTGCCTGTGCTCGCCCACCAATCACCCTGGCTCGTTCCGCTGCAACCTCCACAAGAACTCCGCCGCTGGGGCTGCGGATCGAAGGGCGGGCGGCCATGCGCCCTCGCCAGAGCGCCGGGAACCGGGGACGTTGTCGAGGGACAACGCGATCAAGGCATTGCTTCTGCAGATCATCAACCCGTCAAGGCATGACCTTAAAAGGAAGAGGAGTTTCGAGCCCAAACCAAGCAGGTTTTGCTTGATGAATGGGGTTGCAGTTTCTTGATAATTTCATTTAGCTTCACCAATTTTTTTTTTGCTTTGCCCTTCTTTTATAATTAGGAATATGTGTGTATGTACATTTGGTACATGTCCACAGATTTTTACTATAGGATTAGCCTGGATTCTAATTGACCTCTGATTAGAATTCGAATTTTTGTGAGGTGCACATCTATGTAATCCGTCTCAAGACTTTGTTAGGTCACCCGTGAAAGAGTTCAAGAGACAGATATAGAAATTTGGTCATCAAATACTTATATGAGAAGATTAGCATATTCTACCATGCTTCGCATGAGTTTTCGACATTAATTTTTTTTCGAAAATTTTATGTTCATAAGTTCTCTACCCTTGCCACGTTCAATTCGTATGAAAATAGGATCTTTAGAGCTATGCTAATGACAATAATCCTAAAATCATAGAAGAAATATCAGCTCGAAAATAATAAATACCATTTGCAAGATTGGTGAATATTATGGGTTCATTCATCTTATAGCTTAATTCATTCTACATTTACCAAACATCTTTTATGTGAATTTATTAAGAACTATTTGTATTCGACCCTACCATTTGGTCGTTTCTTTTCAAGTAGTTAATATTAAGTGACATAAACTCTAATATTGAATATCCCTAAATGTGACATCGGATGGCAACGAACTAATTTTACTTTCTATGATATATCATATTGCAAACGGGTAAAGACAAATTTTCTCTTCATATTGTTCTATAGGTACATGATTGGATTTTTTCTGTAAATATATAAACATCACGTATCATGCATAATAAAGTCAGTTTTACGTGGAATCGTAGATATACGTAATTTCTCACTCTTGTAGAGTTAAATCCCACTGTCTTATTGCTCCAGCTACAACTAAATAGATGTAATGTCATTACGTTAACTGTTCAAAAAAATTCTATCAAATTCTTCTTAAATAAATTTTCCCATTTTCATGCTCAACCTTACTACTTATATTAAGAGAATTTTCCTCTAAGCTTTCACTTTTTTCTTGAAGAACTTTACGATAAAGAGAAATACTTTTTAGGAAATCATTTTTCAAAATAATATTTTCACATTTTCATATTAGGGAATTCATTTTCATAACTCTATGCATACATATTTTCTTTGATCATAAATGATTTTTCATAAACTATTCATCTTCAGCAAACCAAACATGTAAAAAATTCAGAAAGCTAATTCGCGAAAAATTCTTTCGCTTGAAATGAACACACCCTATGAACATTTGGCAAATCGGAGCATTGACGGAGTATTGTCATGAAAATAGAAGAATAATATTGCTTGTAATAAAAATAAGGGAAAAAGCCACCAAAAACCCCAAACTTTGCCTTGAGTGACAGATTTACCCCGAACTTTATTTTGTGACGTGAAAAACCCCGAAGTTTGCTAATTGTGACACATTTACCCCGTTAAGGGCATTTTTGTCTTATTTTTCTTTTTTTCTTTTTTCTTTTTTCTTTTTTAATTTTTTTCTTCTTCTCCCTTCCCTTCCCTCCGCCGGAGCCGGCGGAGGGAAGCCGGCGTCCGGCGAGGGCTGCCCTCGCCGGCGTCGGGCGAGGGCTGCCCTCGCCGGCGTCGGGCGAGGGCTGCCCTCGACTGGGTCGGACGAGGGCCTCCCTCGCCCGACGCCGGCAAGGGGTGCCCTCGCCAGATCTGGCGAGGGGTGCTCTCGCCGGCGTCGGGCGAGGGTGCCCTCGCCAGATCCGGCGAGGGAGGCCCTCGTCCGACGTCGACGAGAGCCGCCCTCGCCTGCGTCGGGCGAGGGGTGCCCTCGCCGGCGTCGGGCGAGGGTTGCCCTCGCCAGATCTGGCGAGGGTGCCCTCGCCAAATCTGGCGAGGGAGGCCCTCGCCCGACGCCGACGAGGGCCGCCCTCGCCTGCGTCGGGCGAGGGGTGCCCTCGCCGGCGTCGGGCGAGGGTGCCCTCGCCAGATCTGGCGAGGGAGGCCCTCGCCGGACGCCGGCTTCCCTCCGCCGGCTCCGCCATGGCCGGCGGAGGGAAGGAGGAAGAAGAAGAAAAAAAAGAAAAAAAAAAAGAAAAAAGTTTTTAAAAGTAAAAATACCAAAATGCCCTTATGATTTAGGGTAAATGTGTCACACAAATAAAAGTTCGGGATTTTTTGTGTCACAAATAAAAATTTGGGGTAAATGTGTCACAGTTAGTAAACTTCGAGATTTTTCACGTCACAAATAAAATTCGGGATAAATCTATCACTCGAGGCAAAATTAGGGGTTTTTGGTGGCTTTTTCTCTAAAAATAAAAATAAAAAGGATTGCCGGTTTTGATTATTTCAGTGTGAACAAGAGAGCTGACTTTGACCCGCGACATCATTGAAGGCTCGAAAGTTCAACATCAACGCCGGCTTCATATGTGGACCTGTGGAAGTCAATTACGTCAGTTGATCAAGGACCGTCCGGACCACAACTGATTTCTTGACCGACGAAAGCCCATAATAATAATAATAATAATAATAATAATAATAATAATGATGATGATGATGATGATGATGGTGATGATGGTGATGATAAAGCATTTTCTTTACTCTAATGTCTCTCTTTTCAGGATTAAAATAGAAAATCCAACCAAAAACCCTAACGTATGCACACTATAACACAAATATTGCAAACTATTTTTTGCATCATCAAAAGCAAAACTACCAAACTCGCATCAGTGCAATAAAAATATAATTTAGCTACCACCAAAAATCCAAAACTTTTCACACTGTGAATCAATACCCCCAAACTCATACTGGTGCAATAAATAGTTTTTTGTCAAGCCATATGACTGTGGGTTTTGGCGACGGAACAAGAAATATAACGTATCATGTTATAGTTTAGGATTTTTAGTGGTATTAATTGAGGTTAAAATAGATCCCCTGCCTTGATTTTCCTACACTCAATATACGTATGTACTCTTGCCAATGACATGCTTAAAATATTTAATAACTCATCTAACTTTGGGATGTCGATCATCGACCATCCTTGGTAATACATCATAGCATGCCCAAATAGTTGTGGGGACCATTGATTGTGTGTCTAGTCGACCAAAAAAAAATCTAAGTCGACGTTCTTTGGGTGATGGTCCATTTGCACTTTAAGCCTTGAACTATTTAAATGACGATTCAAATATTTAGAACCATCTGTTTTCAATGGAGAAATAGAATCTTGTTTGCTGAGGAATATTCTAAAAAGGCGTTTGGCTTGCCCGAAAATTAGGAGGATTTTGGGTGACCGTTTGTTTTGGGCCGCTTATGTTCTGGTCCTAATTCAGGCAGACAATTTTGTCTGGAATAAAATGGATGCTAATATAACTTTTAGACTTCGTTTGTTTTACGAAAAATAAATAATTTAGAAAATATTTTTCTAAAATATTTCATTTATTCATTTTCTAAAGCGATTCAAGTAATTATTTTTAGAAAAATATTTTTTTAAATTATTTATTGTCCACGAAATAAATGGAGGCTAAATGCTGTCAAAATGTGCGTGAAGTAAATTGATTTGAATGGACTGAGGTTGTCTCAGTAATTTGGGAAGAGCAAATGCCTGGAGCGGATGGCGGCTGGCTCATTTGCAACCATATGGGCCGTCACAGGCCCATCCCCAACTCCCTTTTGCAGCACTTCTGGATGAGCCTCTTTGTCATAAATAACTTTTTTTCTCTTCAATTTTTTTCTTGTTTGATCCTTAAAAGATTACTATTGGTTAAAAAAAAATATATTAGAGCACACATTGCTGTAGGCGTGAGCATCATAATCAGATCAAACTAGCTGATTCTAGGGAGTTTCATATTCTTAACATTTGAAAATAGTGATTGTCAATCTGATCCTTAATTCCAAATATGGACTGAATCACTTAGATCGAACTAATACTTTTTTTATTAGCAATTTAATGATATTTGATCATATTTTATCATATTTTATCACACCTTTAGTTACACTCCACCAAGAATTTCATTGATTAAAAATCCAAAACCCTAAAGAATAAGAGCTTATACTTTGCAACAACACGTGTAATCTTACAAGGAATAGGAAAGTAAAGAAAGAAATCACCATTAGTTCTTGGACTCACCTAGGAATTGGACTAAACTGGTCAATTTGGTTCGATCTAGTTCCAAAGCCATGTGGGAACCAAAATGTCTAGTTCCCCGTTTCAAGATGGAAACCAACCTATCTTGAAACCGATCACCCATGCATTGCCATTAAGAAAGCTTTATGCGAGAGATCTTATCCACCAATGATTTTAGGACATTGACTATCATATCTCTCACAAAGAATGGGTGGATAAAGCCATTTTTAAAAATATTACTTTTGCACTGACAGTATATACTAGAATTATTCTTTGTTAATTTTTATAGATAGCTATAAAATCTTTATTAGCATCCTCTTCTATGATTTGAAAAACTTTCGTCCTTTCTTTTTGTGTTTATTGAGTTTGGTATTCGATCAAATATTCATTTAATCTTTTGGCCAGTGCTCCGAATCTCACGCATGATATATACAAATTTTCCTTGTCCAATTTATTTGTCGGCCTCTAAAGTAGCACGGAACCAACAATTAAAAATCTAGTTTTTCATCGAAAAATTTTCTTCTCTTGGCTTCTTTACATTGAGCTTTTTTCGCATGTGCGAATTTTTAATTAAGGCTTAATTTGGTGGAGAGGAAGTATGACATAAAATATACTACATCTTTTATCTTCAAAATGCCATAATGCCATAATGCCTTATGACATCAATTGCACATCTTGGTGGCATTAAAGAAGTTCTCTCAAAACATTAGAATAGGCCATAGATGCTTTTGCATTTTCAGGCATTTCCTTCTCTCTTTTTCTCTTTCTATTTCCCAATAGTCAGGATTTTATTTTTATATTTAATTTCACCGACCAGAGAATAAAGTGGGCATATGACATGGATGTAACTAGGATTGGTACTCAATTTTGTCCTTTTTCCCTCTAAAAGTATTCTCTAATTATGTGGCAACACCTCACCCCATCCTCCATCCCATCCTCCATGAGAAAACATCGCTGATACTTTTTTCTATTTTTACATATTTTATTTCCTTTAGCATCCCACATTTTCAATTAGTTAGATGCGCTTTTAAGGACACCCTCTTTCTTTTGACCTAATACAAGAATATGTTGATCCGTCTAATTCCAAGAATTCATTGGAATTTATTCTTGTTGTAGGATTCTTATGTTGGGTGCCTGATACTCTGTCTATAATTTCATTAGATTACATCTCTAATAACATCAAGGAGTTTCACAGAAAAGGAAGTGGGGATGACTTGGAAAATTACAAAAGGTACTAAAATCATTGTACGACAACCAACTCAAATTTCTTTCATAATTTTCTCGTGACAACTCCTATTTCATGTTTGTTAAAGAGATGCCCTCCAGTGGTCGACTAGGAGACTTATTTCTCCATGACAAATAGTCGTAGTAACATGCACTTTATGGTAACTAGTTTGTAAAGTATCGTGACATGTGAAAATATTAAAAGTCACAATCAATCATGGTTTTATCACTCTCGATTCGGACTCCGGAAATCAAAGAAATCCCTGGAAAGAGATTTGGTAGGTACATCGGATGGTTCGATGGATTTTGGTGTATACCTATGATCCGCTCTCCAAAGTTAGAGATTTGAAATCATTAATCTGATTCGTTTGGCTAAAATCTTCACTTACAAGCAAAATGGTAGTCGTACTAATCACCAAATTGTCATTAAAAAAAAAAAAAAAAGTTGTACCAAGACCAAGGCACACTGGGCAAGAAATTTTCACCGATGCATTTGCATTGTAATGCCCAAGATGGCTAGGGAAGCGAGATAAAATGGGGACGGACCAATATGTCTATTTCGTAAGATGACCTACGGTCAAATTAAACTTTAAGTGGAGAAAAATAAACAAATTATAAATCAAGAAGACCTTTTCAGATGAGTTGCGCGTGGACCCAATCCTTCCCTTTGCCACTAGACTAAATTAAAGTTCATTTCGTATTCACGAAGTAAAGTGAGTAGTCTTTTGGACCATCAAAAACTGGGTCTCTTTGGACCCAATGATAATGATAGATATAATTGAATTTACTCTTTGTTAATGAGCCTTGCGCATCCTTGTAAGCTTCGAAGTTAGCTGCCAGGGCTTCCAAAAGAATCATTTTACATTATTTAAAGTACTATTACCAATCAATCTTCACATGTCAAGTATTGCGAACTTATTTATTTGAAGTTTGGCTAAACTCAACCACATAAATAGTCGATTTGAGTGGATGGGGGTGTGCACCCGGAGTTCTTTTTTGACACATGGGGAAGCGAGCTGTTCTTTCTTTGAAGATTTCAAGAATCAATAGGAAATTCAAGATAGCTTGCGTGTTGCTCCACTTAGCAGCATTCTCTATGGTGCGCATTCTCTAATCGTAGTGCTCAAATTCGGTCAACAAAACAATCGAGGCGCGCAATGAAGATACGAAAAGTAGGGATCTAAATTAAGGATGGTGATAAACGAGGTGGACATCAAAACCTTCTAGCACAAGAACCTTCATTAAGAAAGAAGGAAAGAGAAGATCTTCAAGGGGCAATTGATGAGATCTCCTTTAACACCTTTTCCAATTCTCATGTGGTACAAAAAAAAACATTAAAAAAAACCCAAAAAAGAAAAAGGAAAGATAAAGCTATTTATATATAGAATGGCCCTCTAATATACAAATCAAAGCGAGGGTGATAAAGATAAAAGCATACACGTTTTAGGGTTGATTCGAATCTTGATTTTTCCTTTGCCTATTGAGTCGAGGAGGGGTCCAATTTCCATTGCCACTAGAAGGCACCACTTGGCGGGCTATGCCGCAAATTTGACCAACTGACCACGGCCAGAACTTTGGAATTGTCCCTAGTTTTTTGTGGCGTCGGACGGCACATTGCATGGCTCGGAGCAAAAGGGAAGAATCTTCCCCGAAATCGCAAACATCCGACTGCTTTCTGACGAAGCATCCGCTTGACTTCTTCTGTTCAACTTCATCTAGAAGGACACTCCCTTCCATAATCCCCCGTCGTAGACACGTCGGATGCTGTTCTCTTTCGTTAGACTTGTATAAAAGCGGGCTTGACTTGTTACTTTGGTGGTGACTAGGGTTAGGACTCAAGTAAAACAGGGGAAAAGTTCACGAAATTTACCCGTTTCCACATATGGAATTTTTCCTTGACTTATTTCTAAGGTTTGGAAAAAGATGGGTTTGGGTTTATTTACGTGTTTAGTTTTTCAAGTTGCGTGAGGGAGAAGGGGGGGCCTTCTGGTGTGATTAAGAGTGATAGTGAATCTAATTTTTTTTTTTTATAGGGATGTATCATCGACCATCGATGAGGGAGAGATTCTAAACATAGCATTTGTACCTAAGTTCGTTCTATAAATTAAAATTTACGTTTTCATGTATTTTATATATAGCTAGTGTTTGCGGAAACTATTACAACCAACATGAAGGATCAGATGTTAAGAATGTCAAGAGTGGGAGCTAGGGTTTTTTCACAAGCTCCAACTCTTTCCACGAGAGGAAAACTACACCATTCTCTATTAAAAAAACAAAAAGAATTAAGATGAGGGCTGTCATTTTATTTGACAAAATATTTAATATTAAATTATATATTTGTCTAATTATTTAAGTTTTTAGAATAATTGATAGTAATACCATAAAAGCTAACATGATTACAAAATAGGAGGTTATAAGTTTTAAGTTTTTCCAAGTCCCATATTTAGATTATTGAATAAGGTCACCTTACAATAATCTTTCAAAATTAAACACGAGCTTTATCAAAATTCAATGATTTAGAGAGATTGGAAAGTACTTGAAGTGTTATTAGCCAAAGGAACTTGCACAACCGTCCGTCACACATCTCTCATAACACTTCCACTAAAGGAGAAGTGCTCCGACATCATGAATCTGTTCCACAACCCTAGTCCACAACGAAAGCTAGAAACCCACTCAAGTATGGCGATGCAAACGAGATAAATCAAAACCGGAGTCTGAAGTATTCGAAATCGATTTTCCTTGGAGGAGCCAAAAGAAAAATCGAAATCCGAGTCTCAAAGTATTCAAAATCGATTTTCCTTGGGAGGGGCCAAAAGCGAGCAATGTGAAACCCCCAAGAAAGAGCACAAACATTCACAAGAACCCCGTACGGTCGAAGGGCCGTGGCCGTTACGCATCAGAAGGGGGTCGGCCGTCGCGGAATCGGACACGGGATGAGCGGGTCCGGGTTCGGATCCACGTAACGGCTAATATAGAAGGGAAGAGAAGGGAAGGGATGGGGCCCGCTGCCGTGTGAAGGGAGCGTGGGAGACAGCGTACGTGGCGGGTCACCTCACAAA
The DNA here is from genome assembly GCA_019915185.1 of Eucalyptus camaldulensis. Classification (NCBI taxonomy): domain Eukaryota; kingdom Viridiplantae; phylum Streptophyta; class Magnoliopsida; order Myrtales; family Myrtaceae; genus Eucalyptus; species Eucalyptus camaldulensis. The sequence goes on from JAHSVA010000008.1 coordinate 3,564,276, forward strand.
AGAATCTCGTCAGTTTTATTTAAAAAAAAATATACGATTTTTTTTCCTTTTCCTTTTCTGCCTTTTTAAATTATTTTTCAAATTTATTGGGTCTTTCTTTTTCTTTTTTCTTTTTTTCTTTTTTAAATTTTGGGTAACGCAGCCCCTGGATTTTCACATTCCGTGGGACTTGGATTGGATCTCTTTCTCTCTCTAACCCCACCCAAATTGCGTCTTAGAAAGCTACCCTCCTCCTCCTCCTACATTTTCAACCACTTTCTCTCTCTATATTTGCAGACATGCCCCTCCATTCTCCCACTCTTTTCCCAAATCGGCGCCCCCTTTCCCTTGTTTTTGCATTTGAAATTTTTCTCTACTTTTGGTCTTCCTTCTTAATGCGATAAGATTCCTATGCGTGAACCCCCTAACGGCACGGAGTGATGCAGCTGATTTGGACATGTTTTTTTTCACGACCACGATGGGTTTTAATGTTTTTTAATAAGATTATTGGAGGGTTCCCACTAATCATGAATGGTCCGTGTTGTCCAATTCAATTCATTATTTGGCATTCAAAAACGGATGTGAATTCAAGATATTATAACTTTTGTGACAGATCTCACCCTCTTCTTTCATTTGTATCAAATATACTTCTATGTGAATTCAATAGGAGATTTCTAATATTAAAATATCCACACACAAAATGAAAAACAAATAAACAAACAATTGGAAGTACTTTTCTTTTTGGGATAGTAAAAGGTTAAATTTTTTTTTTTTGGATACATAACCGGAGATGGAACTATATCGACTCATGGAGAGAATTTGGATTTACAATTAAGTTACTTTTTGTCGAATTCCTAAGAATTCTCTGCATTAGACAACAGTTTGGAAAGCTTTGCTATCGCATTCAGTCCTCCATGGCAAAATTTCCCTTGAGATAATTATGTGCATCTTTCCCTAATAAATGTTTGATTCAAATGAAATCGACAGGTTACTTTGACTCATCAAAATTCATTCGATATTTCCAATAGAAAGATACGCCTTATCCGAAAAGTAAATTCACGCTGAAACTATATTTAATCCTACTTTAATGATTTGATTTCAAAAGCCCGCGGCATCAAATCTCCTTATCGACCCGAAACGATGACTCACACATAAATGCCCCATAGGACCCCGACGGGGAAATATCTTCCCACGATAGGCACGCAAAATAAATTAAGAAATCCCAGGGGCCTCCGCTGCAAAAACCCGCCTCCTCAAAAGGGAGCCCCAAAATACCGCGAAAATATCGCGATACGTCCGTGCATCTTCTCGTCCCGGCGGCCCTATAAATACATAACTCGAGTGAAGCAAGGTTTGCCCAACTCACTTCCCAAAACCCCTCTTTCGAAAAAAAAAATAATTAAAAAAATCCCTTTCTCTCTCTTCTAAAAAAAAGAACTCCGCTTTCTCTCTCTACTGTAACAGCAAGAAAATGGCGGCGACCACCAGGAGAAGGGCCTGCCCCGGGCCGAGCGGGCCGGTGCTCCGCTCCCTCTCCCCCTCCGGCCGCTTCCACGCGCCGCCGTCCGCTGCCTCCGCCTCCTCCTTCGCCTCCTCCTCCTTCGCCTCCCGCGCCTCCGCCTCCGCCGCCGCCACCTCCTTCTTCCGACGGTCCGCCTCCCCGACGCGCGTCAACCTCCACTCCCCCGCGCAGCCCTCCCCTTCCATCCGCTTCGCCCTCGACCGCCCGACCTCCCCCAGCCGGTCCATCTCCGTCTCGCAGCAGCAGCGCCGCGGCGGCGCCGGCGGCGGCCAGCTCGTCCGGTCCGGCGGCCAGAAGCCGGCGCCGCGGAGGACCTGCATGTGCTCGCCGACGAATCATCCCGGTTCGTTCCGCTGCAGCCTCCACAAGGGCTGCGGGTCCCCGAGCGCGAGTGCGGGGTACGCGCCGAACAGGCTGAACGCGCGTAGGTCCGCGATGACGAACTCGCTGGTGAGGATCGGGGGCGTCGAGGGCGACCTGGTGAAGAGAGCGCTGGCCGCCCTGATCCGGCCGTCGTCGCACCAGCAGAGGCGGAGGGCCGCGTTCCAGCCCCGTCAGAGCCGGCTGTCGATCATGTCCAAGGCCGCGGAGGAGCACTCCTGAACAGCCCCGCGGCGAGGCCATTTTTTGAGCCGATTCGACTCCAGATCCCGCAACAGCCTCAGTAGAGCTCGTGCCGTCAGCAGCGCCATCAGAGAGGATGGAGATCCCGACGGCGGCACGCGGCGGCGGCGGCGCCGCAGATCTGAGTTCCGGCGGCTGGAACCGCCGAAGGAAATCCGATCCGAAGCAGGAGATCTAAAAACTAAATATACGATTGTGTAAATAACGAAACATATATCGATACTTCTCGTCTAAATTCAAATCAGATCTTGGAGACGCCGATTCTCTGATTAAAATCCGCGCCTGAATCAATCTGGACCTAAAAACCGATCGATTCCGTTCCTCAGACCTCCGAAATCCGCCGTCGTCGTCGCCGCCGTCGGCGCTTCACCCCGATTTTCGCCTCCGCTGCGTCTGGTTGCGCGCGTTCTCGGTCCGATTTCACCGTTCCGTTCATCGTCCTCTCCCCTTTTTTTTTTCCCGATTTTGCCCTTCCTTCTTTTCCCGTCCGTTCCTCGGCGCGTGGATTATCCCCTTTTTCTTTTCTACTTCCCATCATCTTCCTTTTTCGTTCCTTTTTCTTCTTTTTTGCTTTTCCTTCCTCTTTGGCCCCTTGACTTATCCATATTTTTTTTATTCTTTTTATTTATTTATTTTTTATCTGACTCGTTTATCTATGTTTCTATCTTCCTTTTTTAATGTGTATGCAGGTGACCGATACAACTGACAGGGACCAAAACTTGGGCGACCATAGATTCGAGGAGGAAGGGATTTAGACAAAAAAGATTATAAAATGAGAGGGAGGTTAAGCTAATATCTTTGCTTGCTTCAAGTTGGTCACACCCAACAATGACGTAAATAATCTATATAATATATCTTAAGTAAATTCATAAAAACAAATCTTAGGTTTTCAATTCAGGGCACTGATTGATCTAAATAAATCACAGAGAAGCGGGCGAAAAGTCGCATTTGAAATTGAGGGATCAAGATGGAGACAAACTAGTTTTACATTGTTGAAAAGTCATATGAAATTGTTCATGGAAAGAGACATGAAGTATAGAAACACTTTGGATGTCTCATAGGTAGGGTTGTGCAATCGGATTGGATATACCCGGGAACCAGAACGGTCCACCCGGAAAACATGGTCAGGAATCGGTTCCCATTGAAACCGGTTCGGGAACCGATTCCTAAAGTTTGGAACAGGTTTAAATCGGTCCAAGAACCGGGTCTGATTGATTATTCGCCCAAGAACCGGTTTTGGAACTGGTTTTGGAACCGGTTTTTCATTGTTCCTCTTCCTCATTTGCTTCCCTCCCTCATTGGCTCCCTCTCGCACTGTACGACGAATGGACAATGTTCGTCATCGCCAAATTCTTGTGTACCATGTGGATTGGCTTGCCTAATTTTTCTTTTGTAGGAGAAGTTATGTTTGCATAAATGAGTAGTTTCATGTAGTAATTATGAAAATAAAATTAAAATTGGTCCCATATTTGTTGCTAATTCTTTGCCTTATGATTTTATTTATTATAATTAGCCATATGAATCCTTAAATTTTTGTTTAGTAAAAAGGTTTATATATTTATTTATTACAAGTACTTAATGTTTCAATACAAATTATGAAAATTACGTTATCTTCTCGAATATTAATATAAAATTCAAAATTGCATAGGATATGCTTCAATGGAAACATGGTTGATTATGGAATCAAACCGGAAAAACCAGATGGGTCAGGTACATGGTCCAATACAAACAAGATTAGATATATAGTTTAAAAAAGAAGAACCGATTATAACAGGTCGGATACAGAGTTCAAATCTAAACCCTACTTACTTTGGACCCGATTACCCATACTCATATGTCTCGAATTAACAAAGATAAGGGGGGTAGATAATGATAAAATCTATTATGTCATGAAAAGTCAAAGATGGTGGAAAAGAGAAGGTTTCCCCAGACGTCAATACCCAGCGCCCCACAGCTGGAGAAAAGTCATTTCGAAGTCGAGACTTTCGAGAGAGAGAGAGAGGGAAAGAGTAGGGTGATGTGGATGGATGGGAGGTGGGAGCGGTGGTCGCCAACTTGCGAGTAAAAAAGATGGGAGAAGACTGCTGTGCTGCCGTATTCTTCTTGTAGCTTAGTATGGGGGCGCTACCCTAGACGGGCGTCGCGACCCCCCGGGAGCTCTCGCGGGTCGATCGATGAGGGAACGATGGCGAGAGAGGAGATAAGGCAGCAAGGCTGGAAGCTAAAAGCTAAGTCTTTCTTAGGGTTCGCGCCCCTCTTGCAATGTAGAAGGATGGTGACATTGCCTTCCTTCCGCCCCGAAAATTCTTCGAGACGCCGAGGTCAAAGGACATAGGGAGAAAGTTCCACAGCGCCCCCACCTTATAGGAGTACTCGGTCTTTGCCCATTCCCATTTGGATCGTACAGATTCGAATGAATTCATTATCTTTTAGAACTCAAAAGATCAAAAGCGAACCTACTGATGCCGATGACTCTTGTCGAATTGGTAGAGGCGGGAGCGATGGTTTCACGTATTATATCGTTAATCAAGATTCCTCCTGATCCTAAACCATCTCCTCTCCTTGTCATCATCGTCTAAACCCTACTAGTTTAGCGATTCCCACTTTTTAGCAGGGGTTCGTCACTTTATTCATCGGTCAGGGCAGGGAAGGAGTGATGCGTAGGTAGTGCCAATTGAATGGCTTCTTCTCTCTCTCTCTCTCTCTCTCTACCTTATCTTGGGACCATCAGAGTGGCCCCCACAAGCTACGTTGCCCGACAAAAGAAAAAAGAGAACAAGGAACTGGATAATAGCGAAGCTGATAGTGAGAGCGAGAGCGAGAGCGTCAGGACAAGGACAACCACCTCGGCTGAAAGATAAGGTTACCGAAAGTTTAGGAGTGGTGGGGTTGGAGAGTTGGACCGGGAACGTTGCGGATACAAGTTAAGACGGCCTTTTGCTTTATCGCGGCGCGTGCCGTCCCCGTCCCTTAAGTGGAAAGAAAGAAGAGGGGAAGCGAACCGGTATCCCTCACTAGACTTAGTTCTACCGGACCGAACCGGTGCGGTTCAAGGATCGCGAAGGATCGGGAGTGCCGGACGCTCGCCATCAATGCTATGTCATGAATCCCTCAAACTATAGCTTGGAAAATAGATCTCGGGCTTGCGATGTTGTAGATGAAGCAAATTGGAAATGAAAAGACTATGTAGTCTCTCTTTTATAAGATCGTGGCTAGGGGGCGTCTTTAAGTTCGATAAGAGTTATGCTTTGTGGAGTTTCATAGGATAGAGTCGGGCAAATTCTTGGTGAAAGAATTACAAAAAAAAGTGCTAAATTTTATTGCAATTGTATTAATTCAGTGTTAAGCTTTTTTTTGCCAATTCAATCTTAAACATTTTATAATTGTATCAATTCAGTTTATCCTGTCAAATTGGACTAGCCAGCGCTAATGTGGACACCAACCATCCAGGAAATGCAAATGCTAACGGTTTTTTTAATAATTTTAATATTTTTGATATTTTATTTTATTTATTTTATTTTTCCTTTTATTTATTTCTTTTTCTTTCTCCCTTCTTCCTTCTTCCATCGCTGAGCGAGAGTGAGCCTCACTAGATTTGGTGGAGCCTCGGCCAGCCATGGCGATGATGAGGCTAATCCTAGCCATGGCAAGGGTATTGTCACCATTGTTGGGCAAGGCTCAGCCTCTCCGATGGCCGGCGGAGGCAAGCCTCACGATTGTTTCGTTGGCCCTTGCCTTTGGCTGACAACGACGAACTAGAGGAAGAAGGAAAAAGAGGAAAAAAATAGAAAATATAGAAAAAAATTATAAAAATTATAAAAAATCATTCACGTCAAGATTGACAAGCCAAATTTGGTTAGATAGATTGAATTAACGTAGTTATAAAAAAAAATAGGATTAAATTGATAAAAAAATAAAACTAAATTAGCACAATTATAATGAATTTAGGAATTTTTTGATTATTTTCCAAATTATTAGTCAATAAGGGTGTGTAACAGAAACCTCCCAAACCGGGACTGGACCGGACCGGACCAGACCTGCCGGTTTTGGGCGGTTCCCACGGTCGGCGGTTCGGTTCCCAGTTCCTAATCTTGGAACAGGCGGCTGGTTGGTCCGATTCCCGGTTCCAAGGTGGGAACCGGACCGACCGGACCGGACCAATTTTTTTTTTATATATAATTTATATACATATAATATATAAACACATATAATATACTAATATTATATTGACATAACAACCTCTTATGTGGCCAAGAGACCGCCAAAGCTCTTGTTGTTATTCTTTATTTATAGAGAAAACTTACTTGTTAGTTTTATAGAGATTGCCTATAAAACCTAAGCCAAGCACAACCTTTAATCACATTGTACATGGTGTTTATGCATAAAATTAAGCGTGAAACACATAAATTGTGATTGATATTCACGCAAGTGAAATTTGAATATTTTGCACGTGAAAACATGTGTGAATAGTTTTATTAGATTGCTTGGGAACCGAATTGGATTGATCGGTCCGGAGCATGATCGTTCTTTAGTGAAAATGAAAGTGCCAATTTTGTTGGACCGGACCGGACCGGAACCGATGGTCCGGTCCGGTTCCCGGTCCTAAGACCAAATGGTCTGGTCCACGGTTCCCAAAATTGGGAACCGATTGGTTCCACCTTGGAACTGGACCGAACTGGGAACCGATCACCTCTATTAGTCAAAGCTAAATATGATGGGCAAAAAAGAAAGTGAAAAGAAGAACTCGACATTCCATTATGCTTTCTTTTCTCTTTCACCCCCAAGCTAGTTGGGGGACTGGTGCGCGCGTGGTTGCCCACAAGATATCTGCTTTTTCAAAAAGAAGAGCATAGCGTGCGTGACTGTTGTAAGCTTATGAAGGGTTGGTTGGTCCACTTGCTAGCGGATGAGTTATGGCGTTCAACCTTGTCATTTAAGGTGTTACGAACTCTTTCTCAAGCAACGTTCTCATCCGTGTTGGGTGTTGGGTCTAGCGGTGGTAATCTCTATTCAATGTGTGGCACATGCTATTCATACTCCCCTCCGCCATCTTAAAAGGCCATCAAGAATTACAACTTGTGCGGACCTTTTCGTTTCAACGGTCACTCGTCCATCCTTTGTCAAATAGGGTACGGGCCCAGCTCCACTATGGTATTTGTCAGCTTTCGTCATCATCCATCCACATTTTGCATTACATCAAACAGTCGCACCCGTTTAAGAGTGCGCAATACTTTATGTAACTTGCCCGGCAGCCTATCTCTGGCTGAGGTCTCAAAACATTTCGAATCCCAACACCAAAGAAGCAAAAGAAAATCACCTACACAAGAGAGAAAAAAGGAAAAATAAAGTTCTTTAACGGAAGATCAATCAACATCATCATGGGCTCCAACAGCACTTCCTTCAAAACCACATCACGGGGTAAACAGGCCCAACGCTTTGTCTATACATAACGGGAGAACATGTGAAGATTAAAACAAAGTAGTACAAAAAGAAGGTTTGGACAGACATAGAAAATGAGGAAAACTGGAGTTGTTCGGTTTGTATATCAGGTGGCTCCCATTGGTTTCATTATGGCTTTTAGAGAGAGAGAGTGCCATGTGCATGCACCAGCCACGAGGGATGTTGGGGTCGACGAAAGATGATGATGCTGGTCACAGCATGCACGATCCCCATCCTATTCAAAACTCAATTTCTCTGTTGTCCTTCTCTTGCCTAAGTGGATAAGGATGGGCTGTTCTTGAGGGGGCGTTCTTTCCAATTCGTCATTGAGTTGGCAAACCAAAGGCAGTGAAGTTGACGTCTCTCTCTCTCTCTCTCTTGATGTTTTGCTAGCAAATAATGTCATGACTGTGCACAAGTCATTTGAACGAAAGCAAGTGTTTATGTAGTTTAATGGTAGGTTTGTGATCTAAATACTTCGCATCTGTCACGTATGAAAGAGGAAAGGAAAAAACAATAAGAATCTGATCTCAGGTTGATCGAGACTTCCGTGTATCTTGCTTCCTTGTCTATGGCTTATTCTATATTTAAGTGGAGCGGAGATGACGCCATAGTGGGAGATGACTGTGCCCTCCCTTTCTGATTGTCCCTCTTTCAAAACCCTAATGATGCCATGTTCAGATCGTAGCTGACCCCTCTGTAATTGATCGAGATGTGCAGTTACTGAAGCCCTTTTAGAGTACTTTAAAGGGAAAATTTGAAAGGTGAATCCAAAATAAGAGTCTATATATAGTATTGCTGTAAGGGATTGTGACTACATTAACTAGAAGGAGCCCGTGCATGTGGTCCGGAAATGTCTATTCATCGCCCCAAGTGGATATGGTAAAGGTCATTGAGCTCATGTTTAAGCCTAAAAATTCGGTTCTTAAATTAGTTTTGGGCTATTTCATTCATTCATTCATTCTTTTAGTGTTAACTCCATAGTTGTTAGGTTATGCTTTGAGTTTTGTATGTCCAACAACCTTAATTTTTTTTTTTTTTTTGCCCAGGCTCATGCACTTCACAGACTAATTAAAGTTTCTTGATATCGGAGATAGTCGACTGGAGAATTGAATCCGCGATCTTCAATTTTTGAAGCAAGTCTTAGACCACTCAACTAACTGACCTATTTGGTCTGCTTCAAACGTGTTGCAAGGTTGATAATCATGACAACACTTATGGCCGCAATAATTATAGTAAAGTTAATTGTCTAGACTCAGTGTAAAGAAAGATAAGTATGACCTTTTAATACCCCATGAATTATGATTTGATAATATCCTAGGAAGCATCGACACTCTTGGGGAGTATTCGTATTGTATCCGACACTCCTACACGCTTCAACATGCAATCAACAAATGTCAAAAAATCCAACACGTGGTTAATTTTCCTAACACACAAGTTTAGAATTCCGACACACACGGGATTAAGTATAATAAAGTTATTAGTCTAGACTCAATGTAGAGATAAACATGACCTTTTAATACCCCATAAAATATGATATGATAATATCCCAGGAAGCATCGACACTTTTTAGGAGCTTTCGTGTCATGCTTGGCACTCTAAAATGCTTTGACACGCAATCAATGGGTGTCAAAAAATCCAACACATGGTCAATTTTCATGATACACGAGTTTAGAATTTCGACACATATAGTAAAATTATTAGGCTAGACTCAATGTAGAGTTGACCTCGCGAAGAAAGATAAGCTTGACCTTTTAATACCCCATGAATTATGATTTGACAATATCGCAGGAGACATTGACACTATTTAGGAGTTTTCATGTCATGTCCAACGCTCTAAAACACTTTGACATGCAATCAATAGGTGTTAAGAAAACCGCCATGTAATTAATTTTCCTAACACACAAATTTAGAATTCTGACACGCACGAGATTAATTACAATAAAGTTATTAGTTTAGACTAAGTGTAGAGTTGATCTTGTGAAGAAAGATAGGCATGACCTTTTAATACCCCAGATGATATCCTAGAAGGCACCGAAATTTTCTAAGAGCTTTTGTACTGTGTTCGACACTCTAATACACTTTGACACGCAATCAATTGGTGTCAAAAATTCGACGCGTAGTCAACTTTTCCAACACGCAAGTTTAGAATTCCAACACACATAGGGTTAATTTAAAAAATTTTCAATAAATAAGGGATTAAAATGTAAATATGTAAAAAAGTACAAAAAAATAATAAAATAATAAATTGAGAAAGATAAAAACTTGATCTTCTTTTCTTTTCTCTTCTAACTCTCACTTCCCATGGCTCACGATTATTAATGTAAATTATTCTAAGCTCTTTTATTTTTATTTATTTATTTATGAATTTAAATTAAATTAATTTGATAAAAATGATAATTTATCATATATATTAAGTATACATTTAATATACGCCGTATCTCAACATGTCAGAATTCTCTTCTTTTTTTTAAAAAATTACGTATCGGCGTATTGTGTCGTTGTACATCGCGTGTTACGTGTCAATATCAGTGTTACTTTCATTTGCATGTTTAACAAATTAATCTTCATATAATTTCTTTTTAGCATGTTCATCGGAATTTAGGGTGGAATAAATAGTGGACGGATCATCTTGAACTTTCCAAAATTCAGTCGACCTTCTTCCTTGACTTTCTAGGAGAAATTCCTCGTTTGCATTCGGCTAGTTATCCACCTGGCGATCGCAAATCTCTCTGAGATCTTGTGAGTTAGGTCAGTTTGTCATCATGACTTATAATATATTCTTCCGACCTCACCATGTACTGTTCTAATCTTATGAATGGAGTAACCAACGAGTCAAGATCCCAATAAATAACTAAAACAAATGATACGCAGTGATCTAAGGAAATTACTCTCAAACTTTTTGTATGAAAAAAAAATATCCATATTGGAAATTTTCATTTTGTAACTTTCAATGATTGTAGGTATTAATATATTCCTAACTCTTATAAATTGGAGGTTGTTAAAAACACTAAAACTCACAATTTTCTGATGGAGAAAATGAGAGCCAGCTAATGCAGAAGAACCTAATGTCTTGCAGCCGCCTAAACACCCTTAATAGATAATTTTGGTTAACGATGATGATGATGATGATGATGATGATGATCTCCCACCATAGTTGATTACCTCCACTTATTCAAAATTGGACCTATAATTAGGCCTGCATAAAAGAAAAAAAAGACTATAATTATGAAAAAGTGTGCCTGCCAATAGGCTTTTTTATTCATAGAAAAAGAGTCTTGGCGTAATGGAAAAATATATCTGTGTGATTTTTCGAACCCAAACCGAGAGTCAAAGCTCAGGATAACGTTCATCATTCGCCAGAGAAGCAAATGATAAAACATCATTTGGGATGACACAACATCATTATCCTAAGTTCGTTCCTAACAAGTTGACTTTCAGTCCAAGTCTGATCCACAATAATTAAATCCCCACCTTATTTCAGCTCGTCCAAAGCACTTGGTATATACATGAACTTGGTGTGGCTGTACATAATTATTAATTACGATACTTTGAACTTGGGCAATATGTACTAAATTAGGAGTTGGATTGCGCCGTTTATTTTGTTTTTTCATAAAAAATATAAAAGAAGCTCAACCTGAACTTATCCTATATTTCTAAAGTTCACAAGTACAATGAATATATGTTTACTCAACTTTATTCAAGAACTGCTCAAATCAAATAATTCAAGTTCGAGCCCGATCTCATTAGGTTCTCGAGCTACTCGAATTCGAATTGAACCGGACAAAAGATCTAGCCGATCTTCGAGTGATCTAATACGAAGTCAGGCTTAGATGGCTTAGGGTGAAGATTAAATGGACTTACATCTAATCCCTACAACTAACCTCAGAGCTGTTGGGATTAAGAAATTCAACTCCTTAAAAGAGACTAAGAAGTCTTGTCAAAAAAAAAAAAAAAAGAGACTAAGAAGTGGGATTAAGGGTGATATTATTTGATGGGCTTGAGAATGGGCCATTCTTAAGCAAATGTCCTATCCACTACCCACCATCGTATGACTAAGAACTATGGGCTTACCAAGTTTCTCTTTTTGTGGATGATCTTGATGAATGACGGAAATTTTTTTGCATTGCAAGTCTAGTTTAGTCACAGGTACTGAAAACAGATTGTCATTTCTCCGTTGTACATAATTTTATTTTTTTTTACAAACGCTACCACCTTCGAATCATTATAAAAGAAATAGAGTGGGCCGGATTGTATTATCGGAGTGTTCGATCCAATCCATATACCGGCTCGAGGAAAAAGAAAGGACCCAAAGCCTATCCAATGAACCTGTCCTCTTGAACTTGTGAAATAGACCAGCCACCTAAACCCAAAAGAGGTTGCAATCAAATGCATCCGCGTAGCATTATTTGGAGGCTACATCATCTCAAGCAGTTTTGCATCTTTCAGAAGATTTTATTAAAAAAAAAAATAGAAAAGTTCAGTCTGCGAGTCGAAGATTACGGGTTCAATTCCTCAATCTATCATTCTTAGTCTCGCGAAATCTTGATTAATCCATTGCCTGTCTTACAACTTCCCTACTCGCGCTTGATGGGTTTAAGGTGATTGGCTCCCCTAACGAACGATTTCTCTCTAACATCTTTAAAATTAAATATTTTGAGGTACATCCCAATTTTGTCTAAAACTTTTTTTAAGGGCAAAAAAACCATACTCAAAACGGAAAAATTATAAAAGAATTGTTAACTCCAATTAACAAAACCAGACCAAAAATTAAGCTGCCTAGCAAAGGGAATATATATACGCACACTAAATCCTATAAGGGACAAGTGGAGTGTGCAAGAATCAAAATTCTTAAAGACGAGCAACCATAAAATTCTAGACCATCTCAAAAAGCGCCACATGTAAATTCTCAACTACCGTTAACTACATATCTATGTATGTGTTGATTCCTTAGTGACACGATTGTTTTTTCTTTTTTTTTTTTTTGCTATCATGATTGTCTTTTAGCATATATATATGAAACCTCTTCTAAGAGCATTGCATTCTGCTTATACCACATTGCCCGCCGGAAAATCGACCTCCACAGCAGCGGAGCTACAACCAGAAATTGCGAACGGAAGAGGTCAATTGATCGAAAAGCTTTCAGGCATGAAAGCACACAACAAGCGCACGCGCAAATGTGAAACTCAGAACCCTAGAAATGGAGGAACGAACGGAGTACCTCGGATTGTGGGGAGGCCAAAGTGAAGGACTAGACGGCGAGTCGTCGAAGAGGAAACAAGAGACTGCAGAGACCACTTTCCACAATGCACCTGATGAAGTTTCATCCTTGCAGAACGTGGGCTGAAGCTGATAATAAAAACGGGTTGAACATGGGTCTTGTGCAAACCCACCAAGGCCCATATGGAGTAAAGTTAAGTTCTTTCGAGTCAATTTCCATCCATTTGTAAAATTTCAAGGGATTCATATGCAATTTGGCCCACCAAAAGTGATTTATTTTTTTCTTTTGTAAATAATGGGCTTTTAAACCATATCGATACATTTAGCATATGGTTTGGGCGTAGATATCTTTTCAGATCGGAGGTGATGCAAATCAAATGCAGACAATGACTCAATTGTTTGAAACTCACCATGTCGGCATGTCCAACCCTTTCGCTTGAAACTAGGAATCAGGGCACTGGGCCTAGTGAACACGGCAAAAAGCCCAACAAATAGGGCCCACCTCCAAGATTCATTTCATCATTGGTCAAACCTCTCCAGTTCCCTAGGCTTAACATTGAGTTTGCCTAATGGTTATCCTTTTCACTTGAAAAAGGCGAGTGGGAAATTCGATTCTCCACCTTCTCGAAAATTGAGGATATGCATATGTGAAGAAGTAGAACTTTGCATTTGTGTACACAGTGACTTGTAAAATAGATATATGATAGAACCAGATAAAAAAAAAAATTGACATTGTTGATTTCATGAGAGTATAAAATCCAAATTGATTTGCCCATTTTCGCATTTTTTCGGGTTGTTTTTGGTGTCTTTTTGTTTCCATTTTCTCCCCTTTTTCTGTATGTATTTTGCTTCTATATTATTGATTGCTTTTATAGTTGGATTTGCCTCTCTTCATTTTATGCATTCTGGGTAATAAGGAGATTTCCATGTTTCTTTCTTCTTTGAGACTATACTAGATATTATGCTATGAAAAAATGCATTCCACATTTGGCCCTTAAACTATTTGATTTGACTCGTAGTAAACATTGATAGAAGTTTAATGACACAGACAAATGTTTTAGTCCAAACAAAACATTAGGTGGCTACGTTATAGCCACATTAATCATTCGAGAGAGATTTATAGGAATTAGGGTAATCGGATTAAAATTGGGAATTAGTGATATTTTATGGCAAATGAGTCACACCGATATCATTAATGTAATTTCTAGGTAGCCTTAATGTTGCGGATTTGGCTGTACAATGGTTGAACCAAGTATAGGAGAGAGAAGGGAAAGCCATTTGAGATAGAATTTGATGTATTCTTCGCGTGCAACTTCTTTGCACATGTTACGCTATTCAATCACCAGGCACTCGACCTGATGGCAAGAGAGGAGGTTGGGATGAGACTCGGGACGAGACTCAAGTTGATATAGATCTACCAAGTTGAATTACCAAGAAACTCTACCAGCTTGAATGCTTACAGAAGCACGACATCAAACACCATAAAATAGTTTTGAAATCAACTTGACCAGAACAAATTATAAGATAACTGTACATTGAAGCCCAAGTTCATGGGCCAATTTTATAAACATTACCAATACATATGAAGTGGTGCTGTAAAATTGGCAGTGTGCCATAGTACACCCTATGCTTCAATACAACACCAGGAACATATCTACGCATTAATAACTTGCTCATGGTACAAACTTGCACAAGATTTCAAGACAATTCACAATGGCTTTCATTTTCAGGTGAAGCAAAACAGTACATGATCCATTAGCTGGGTCTAACCTTCATCATCAGAACCAAAGGGCTGCCTTCTTAAAGATTCCAGTACCTCTCTGGGACGATTGCTTGGAGCGCCCCTACTACCTGTCGCTCCATTGCAAGACCTGACCTTGGGCACTTTGAGAGAACTAAGAGGTGGCGTGGAAGTCCCTCTGTTTACTTCCCTGAGCACAGACCGTGCTGTGGCCTCAGCTGCGGCGTCTGCCAGAGCCGAAGCCACTCTAGAATTGCTCTGCAATTCATTAGAGGACTTGCTCTGGCGCAACACTCCACTGGGAGCGTTGGAAGCCTGAGGCGTATGATTATTCCCTGATTTTCCCATTACAGCAACAGTCTCTGCAGCCTCTGATCTGGCCTTTGCAGATTCATGTCTCTGCATGTCATACAAGAGCTCTCTTTGGAGCTGCTTATCAGCAACCAATATTTCATCTATCTCATTCTTGTAGTCCTTGAGGAGGAGACGGAGGCAATCCATGAGGGAACCTGTGAGGGGGCTGTTCTTGCTCTCGAGTAATCTCTTAAGCTCTATGAATATGGGGATGGTGTTTTGTATGAGGCTCTTTCTTACTGCTTGACTTATGACCCGCCCCTTAGCAGCCGCAGGGGATGTTCCACCAGAACCATTGCTTTCGTCATCCATTTCAGGAGACTCCAATGTGGAATTCCGGCTTGTTGGGAGGCGGATTTCCTTGCATGCAAGAATCTGAAAAGCATCCTGTTCCCTCATTTGAGGGTGCATAAATCCACGTAAGTGCCAGTTCAATGACAATACTTTGGATCACACAGCACATGAAGTTTAGCAAGCATTTCACAGAGAGACCACATTTTCCCTTCCGTGGTAAAGCAAAAGGACAGTTTCTGCGTTATTTTGGGCTTATGGAGATGACGTTTGCAATGTTTAATTCCAAACAGGGGACATATATTCGTTTTTTTTTTTCCTGCAGCTATCCATTTATAACTGTTGACCAATATCAACGTGCATTGCATAGTACCTGTAGAACTGACTGTCCAGTAGCATCTTCGATACTGAGCATACCATCAGATGCCGCTGCAAGTATTTCTGCACAAATCTTGGCAAATGTGGCCAACAAGTGCTCGGGGGCCATTTGTTTCAGCAAACAAGTGTAAATGCGCATTCTCTTGGACCTTGAAATTTCATCAGTGCCCCTGGAAATTTAAGCCTGATGAAGTGTATCTTTTGGTACCATGTGATGTTTTCTCTCTGAATGAGATCTCGATTCCAGTAAAAATTCTTAATTGAGATATGTAATCCATACCTTATGGAAAATAGTCGGCTCTCAGACTGTGAACTCTGTGAACTATAATGTCCACCATGCGCACGGCAATCATTCAGAACAAAAATTGCTTCCACAAAACTGTTATAAGCTAAAAGTGGTGCTTTGACTGCAAAGAGAGAAGAATAATATTTAAAAGGACAGGATTAATAAGCAGCTCTATGAAGATCAACCTTTATAACTGTAAACTACCTCTTAGAATATTTCCAAAGAGGAAATCAGCAAGTTCTCTGATTTTTTCAGATTCATCCACCAGAGACAAAAGAAATCGAAGAAAGAGCATTCCCCTCCATTTCACATAGTCCCTCTGAAGTAATTTATGCCAACAAATCAATCGAAGAGTATATCTTCATTAACAAGCAAAGCATTTGTCTAAAAATGACATCATAAATAGTGATACCAGAAGCAAAACTAGACCTGGAGCAATCTTGACAGAAGTATGAAAGTCTGCCTCCTGACAAGTTCGCATGGATCACCCAAACACCTCGTGATCTTTGCTATGTGGCTGTATAGTGATGAAGCATTAGTCACATGAACAGTTTTCCAAGGTTCAAGTGAATCCTTATCACATCTGCATAGGTGAGTCAAATATCACAACTAGTACAATTAGCACTCACCAATCAATTAAAGCAGTGTAACGAACACAAAAATCCGCCATCATCACAACAAGATTGTTCCTAAGAGCGGCTGAATCACTTTTCTCAAGCTCCTGCAACATTAGGAAATTATTAACATGATAAACAAGAAAACAAAATGGGGAAAGCCAACTAGAAGACAAGATCTTTTAGGGAAAAACTTGAACATCATAAAAAATTATCAGGAACACAACATGTCAACTGAAAAGCAGATTTCGGGGTTCAAGGGGAAAGCCGAGAAGCATTTCAAGCAAAGGTTTCACATATTAATTTGAAATTTTAAGAACAAATTCAAATTTTTTTGATCATTTTATTTGATCTCTAATCGTCAAATCATCTAAAGCCGAGTCTTGGCATGCATCAAACTGGTATTTCACTAACCCGTAACTTTCAATAAATTTTAATATCTTGCGATGGATGTCTTGCAGACTCCAGTTCATAGTAGAAAATACATAAGGCCAACACTTTCCTCAAACTTAAGTTTTATATTGTCATAACCCATTTAATTAAAAGACAATAACAAAAGCAGCAACACAGAAAAACAGTGTTTGCAGTTTGGCCTTTCAATCTCTAAAGGAAAGTAATCTGACAACCTAAATGGGAATATTCAAGGGAGCCTAGATAATATCTCCACATCAGCACTTTTTAATCTTGAAGAGACGCATAAATGGGCATCATAGCAAAGTTCAGCCTTACCAAACTAAACTTTTTAGAAGAAAAGCTACTTCATGACATTAGGAAACTAATGTACTAAAAGTTGCAAAGTGTTTGGAGTAAAATGTACCTAACTTGTTCCTTTCTAAACCAGAACACGATATCACAAAAATTTCCAATAAAATGTAAGCCGATTTAGAAAAGAACACATGCTACCTGAACAAACAGGGGTATATAACGCTTTGCAATTTTCCCATCTATAAGGCATATCTTTCCCATCGTTAACCACCCTTGTATATACAATGATGCAGCTACATCCTTCAGAGAAACTTGAGGAGCTGGTAACAACTTTGATTTTGGATGGAGATCTCCAGAAGTAATTATCTTGTGCAATAATGGGATCACTGTGCTCAAGTCTACCGAAGGACAAACAATAACTAAAGATCCAACTGTATAAGCTGCAATTGTTGCTTGTGGCAGTAATTCAGATGTTGTCATAGATCTTCTACCTCTTCTATTGCCACTTCTTGGAGGAGTAAAGAAGCTGCCTTCTTCATTTGCTTGTGTGTTCTCAGAAATGTACTTTTCTATAACTTGGGTGGCTTTAGAGAGAAGTTGTCTTACCCATCTTAGAATAAGTGCGTCAGCCTCTGCTGCACTTAAAGCCTTCTGCTTGCACACTGTTCTAAGGACTTTTACATGAGCACTGACCTGCAACCAGACAGTCCCATTAATAACATATGCACATGCATTTGTTAGTGAATAGGATCCCATTAATAACACACGCACATGCATTGTTTAGCGAATATGAGTAAAATTTCACATAAATGTGCCATCCCATTGGTGAATTCATTAGGCGAGCTCCACACTTGGTTTTGAAAGATTTTCCATTGCAGAACATGACTCATGCCACAGTAGTGATGGCTGTTGGAAGATGTGGTCTGAAGAGGAGACATTCATTTTAATCCCATGTGTCATTGGAAAAAATGGTCAGAGAACAATTGGAAGGTATTCAAAGGAACTTGGACTAGTATCAAGGCATTAAAGGGCAACGGAAGACCTTAAAGTTGATGTCTTGTGTAGGATGGAAAACATCGGTACCTAAAGACAGCCATCGAATCAAGAGAAACCTATTCAATTTATCTTATTCTACACGCTAAACAAGCTTCAAGCATAAGACCATATTGGTTACATTACTTGAAGTTCCCCAACATATGATTGACTCACTAAGTGCCTTGCCGAGATGTATGAGTTCTTCATTCACTTGTCATATGAAACAGATTTACCCGCGGTCCCCTTTCTTAGAATATATGGTAGAGAAAACAGCCAGCATGCAGAAAATCAAAGAGTGATTGGCCTGATATGATTGATGGTGAAAGATTATGTACCTCTGTTGGGTGCATATCAAATCCTTCAATTCGTTTCAATAAATTATGAGCCAAGTCTGCAGCAGGGTCAGGAGGTAGCTCAAGAGAAATGTTAGACATTGTTTGCAAGAGGAAAACACGATCACCAGCCCAAGTGACAGAGCAAGGTTCCGCATCATCATTGTCGTCATGCCAATCTCCATGGGTAAGCGGAGTCTTTTTTTCACAGTCCAACCTAGTTTTATCAAGGAGTTGCCAGTGATGATGGAGAAATTGCCAGTCAACAGCATTTGGAAGGAATGCTGACACCTCTGATAGAAGAAACCAAGCACCTTGTGGGGCTGTCCACTTTTCGATTGGCAGCGACTGACTTAACCAGAGAGATTCTGATGCTTTAATCATATTTTGAAGAGCTGTAGCTACCACAGGCCTAAGCTGATTTTTCTTGCCAAGACTTTTGCAGATCTTCTTTATCCAAGGAACTACTTCACCATTGCAAATCTCTCGCAGTAGACCTAATGCTCCATTTGGAAATAGTAAGTCAATCTGCCTTTCAAAATCTTTCTCCCTGTCATGCAACTTATATGGAGCAGAGTAATTATGAGGTGAACCACCTAATCTCACTCTTGAAATCTTCTCCAGAACCAGTTCTAGGAACACGTTTTCACATTCCTCCTGGATGCTTGACTCATTGTCACTTATTAAGCGAGGGACAGAATGCAACCACTCTGTTGCTACAATTCCATCTGGAAATTTCCTGAAGGCCTAAAAAGCAAAGAAAGAGATTCACAAAAGATCATGTGCTGCAACAGAAACTCGGGAGCTGATGATGTGTATAAAATTAGAATGCTAAGAGGCAAATAACATTTCAAGCTTGTTAATTGCAAAAGCATGAGGACCTATGAAAAACGATATGCTAATTTTACAGTTTAATTATCATAAAATAGAAGTATGCAAATTTGGTTCTCCATTCTTATCTAATGTCCTTCATTGAATTATTCACAACAACGCAATCTAATAATGATCCATAACCGGGGAGCTAAGAGTAGTCATGGGGACTTTAGAGAATATTGCATGAGGCAGACATGCAATCATATTAATCACATGTCAGTTACTTGATCTTGCACTGAAAGTTTAAACTTTAAATGTTAGAAATTATTAGATTTTGACGAAGTGTTATGCATTTATTGTTAGAGATAGATAAAAGAATGTAAAAACGTTGACCACCAAAAAGAACCAGTAAGATGGAAAGTACAATCAAATGACCAGATCAACTAGCCACGATGTATAAATGTTAATGGTCCATTTCATCCTTCTCCCCTGCCAACAAAAAAGTAACTCGTTGCTTCATTGATCTCTTGCAGAAATACTGCAAGTAAATGGTCTCATGCTCACCTACTAGGAATGTGAAAAGAAATTGTTGAAGCGAGCTTGAGGCTTTTAATCAGACTAATGGTGATATCTCATTCAAGAAGTGCTGTGTATGTCAATAGTGAGCTTATGTATCAGAAATTGACCATTCCCTGGGATTTCCAAAGGCTATGGTAAATCAGGAGAAATGGAAATCAAGAATATCAAACTGCTTAAGCCACATCTGTTCACTAGTCAATGTATTAACCCAAAATAACTTGCTCAAAAATAACGCTAAGACAAAAAATCACAAGGTAAGGCCACACAATCTAACCTCAGAGAGGGCTGAAAGTGCTGCTTTCCTTATACTAACGAGCGGATCAGAACAAGCCATACCCATAGTCTTTAGCAAAACTTCATCAAAAGAACCACTGTAAAAAGATGTCAACTTTGTGACCAGATTAAGTGCAGCCTTCCTCACTGCTGCCTTCTCATCCAGACACCGAATCTTCAAAAGATTATTTATAGTGGCCTCTGTCTTCCGACTAACTCCATCTCCAATTCCCAGTACTTCCTTCAGAATCTTGCAATTCCTATCATCATTTGCAAAAAACCCTACCAAATGAACTAAATTTGATAAAGAGCGTGCTCTAATGGCTGAGTTCGAATCGGAACCACGCTTAATCAAGACCTGCAGACATCTCAACCCCCACGGATCATTTGCTTCATTTGCCTGAACGCCAAGTGGATCTTTCAATGACATCACAATTGGAACAATAAGATCAACAGCCAAGAGCCTAAAACTACTTTTTCCTTCTGTCATCTTCACCACATATTCCACAAAGCTGACCCGATCACCATATTCCAGAGCTCTAAATATCTCCATTATTGACTCCACTGCCAAGGCACGAAGCTCGGACTTCTCTGGGGCCTTCTGGACCAAATATTTCGGCAAATTTACAACAGCTTTCTTTATGCCTTCGCACTCTTTCCCCGCATCCACCATACAGTTCGTCACAAAACTCAAAGCAAACGTCCTCACTTCTGATTTAGCTAACATAATCAATGGAGATAAAGATTTCAAGACCTCTGCAGCAGAATTAGCCTGGTCTCCATGCTCGGGCCTCAATGCTGCTCTTAAGAGCTGCGAACACAAGTTCGTTAGCTTGCGATGAACAATCGGGTTACAGAAAGAATCAGGCACCATCGTTGGAAGTTCAGCCACGGTATGTACTAAAGACTTCAAACTATCCGGAAATCTATCCAAATGAATCAAATCCATCACCAAAACCAGCTTCTCCAGCACAGCGAAGAAAAGCCTTTCATCGATCTCACCCTCCTCGACACCATCATTGCCAACGCCACGCGAATTCCTAGATCCCGAGCCTCGCCTCCCACCTTTCCTCTTCGATTTCGCCGGAGCTCTCGCGCCACTCCCAGAATCTTCCTCAGGAGCCGCCTGCCGAGACCTGACGGACTTCCGAACGGAGTGCAGGAGGGAGACGAACGCCATCGGAGCAAAGAGGCTCAGGACGGGAGCGTTCGGGAACAGGAGCAGGGACAGGTAGACGTCCGACGCCAAGAGGGAGAGGCGAGGGTTGCCGCCGGCGTCCATGGCCGAACCGATGCACTGCGCGAGGGAAGACGGAGGGAGGTTCCTCGAGGCGAGGTCCTCGAATAACCGGTCGAGGAGGTCCGGATCGCCGGCGCCGACGAGGCGGCGCAGGTCCGAGAGCGTCGATTCGGACACCGGCGGCGGCGGCGGCGGGAGGAGGGAGGAGGAGGAGGCGGCCGGAGGTGGCCGGAGCTCGTCCAGGTCGGCGACGATTCGCGAGAGGGTTTCTTCCATGGGGGTGGCCGGAGCTCGGAGGATCGTCGTCTTCTCCCGCTTCTGATTTCTTCGAACTTTTCAACTTTCCCGCTTTCGGCGAAGATTGGCCTTTTTCGTCCGGTTTCCTTGGGAAATGAATTCCCAATTAAATAATAAAATTTTGCTAAAAAGTAAGTTTAAAGAAAAAAAAGTCTAAAATTATTAAAGACCAAAATTCAGATTATTATAATATTTAAAATGATATTTAGTTGATTTCATTCTTTTCCTACATTTTAAGTTGATTTTTTCTTTTATTTCAATCGCATTTTAATGAATTATCCTCTCATTACTATTTTTCCTTTTTATGTGTGTTTAAAAACCTAATGTTAAATATAGCTTTCTGGTGTAAATATTATAAAATGTATGGACTTGTAAGAGCACTCATTTAGGATAACATGAATACCTATTTCCTTATTGTCATGATATCTTCATCACCAGCACCTTTAATTAAATAGATTAATTCGACCAATCTTGTAATATTTTTTCCATCAATCCACTTACTATAAAAGGAACTCCATGTAAACATATCCAACTCAAGAAGAACTTAATATAAGAACTAAAATACAATGTTCACATACCATTTTATCGATGTGCAATTAAAGCTAATAAGAGACTGGTAAACTCTTTTTCAAAAAATTAAACTGACTTATTTTCAATGTGTAGATAAATGAGCTAACTCATTGTGTATGTGAAAATGTTAAAAGAATTCACTATTTATATTCTCTATATACCTAATATTTACTTTTCTCATATATCAATTCTCGGTTATTATTTTCCTATTTTCTAAAACTATGAGATATGAAATCGAACAAGTTTGAAACTAGCCTTGGACATTTACATGACTTGGCTAATATTCGATATTCGCAGTTGTATCTCAATAATTCAAAACTAATTTTTTGCATTTTGAAGCTAATCCTCTTGTTGCCCATCCTAAACAAAAGAGAATTTGTGGTATTGCTAGCACTATTACCATACGTTCGTAACGGTACCATTATGCTAGCCAATCTAAAAATTACAATCAACTAGTGAGAGAAAAGGTATAATTGAAAGACTAACATTGAAATTTTCTAAAAGTTGAGGGACGTTTTTCAATTAAACAAAGAAAAAGATGGATGATTTTTTATTTTGGAAAAAACGATATCAAAATCCTAGTAAAACACTATTCTAATGAATTCCTATCAATTATTTGAAAAACGATATTAAAATATGAGTAAAACACTATTCTAATGAATGATTTTACTAATTACACTTATTATTTGATAATATGACACCCACGCATTGGCAAATAAACTCATTTATAGCAACATTCATCTTCATCAGTAACACGTATTATCCGAATGCATGATTTGGTCATAAAACTTCATAATTTCGCTCCGACCAAAGTATACTAGAATTGATTTTTATCAAACCCTACAGCCTACCATTTCCATATAAATCTATAGCTCAATAGTTTATCGATCAAACCTCATAGTTAAAATCAACATAACTCCATATTTAAGATCCTACTTCAAAAATTACTCTAATCAAATGAATAAATAGGCTTGAATACTTACCCATCGTTACAATTCGCAATTGAAACGGCTTGTCGGGTGTCCAGATTGTGCACGTGCAAAAAATTCTCTTCCTTTCTCCGCGGTCACGGCTTCAACATTTCAACGAGTAAAATCTGCGGAAGAAAATGAGGGTGGGCTGTGGGCTTTAAGAGACAGGCTGGGTTGGGTCCATAAAAATGGGCTGGGCTATACAATGGGCTGGCTTACAAAGGCCTATCAGTTGGGCCCATATATTATTACACTTTCAAATTTTGATATTAAAACAAATCCGAAAATCTCAGTGTCCTGTCCCGATGAAAAGGAAACGTCTCTCAACAACGTTTGCCTCGTCTTTCCTTTTCCACAATCCAACGATGCTTCAGAGATCAAGACAAACTGACGATGTTTGCCTCCCGGTTCACGTGAGGTAGGGACTGGCCATCACGCGTCCCTTCTCTAAAGGGCGAAAGCCACCAAAACGACGAGATTATGTCCAGACTGGTCGGGCATTCTTGTACTATCCACGTAGAGATAAAGCCAAAACAAAGCGTTGCCATCCTCTCAAGATTAGCCCAAAAACGTGGCGAATCCACATGTTTAGAAACGCCCGGCTCGATTACTACCCCCCAGAAAGCATTCATTAGCAAAAATCCAACTTCAATAGAATATTGCTCGCGCGTGGGATCAACCCTTTTGGTGCGGCAAGATGCCTTTTGCCTTTTGATTTGAAAGTTTGAGAATAGAGAGGGCGCTTGGAAATCGATTTGTTCGCCACCACTGCCGCCCGACCCAACACAATCGCTAGCTCGCCCAATCAAATTTTTTTGGGATGGAGCCAGTGATGCTTCGAAGTGGGACCCCTACCCGTTTGGTGTGTTCTTCGCTTTGGGCCACACAAGCACAAATGCTTGAGTCGCAAATAAAGAGATCTGCAGTAGGGAAGCCAAGTGGAGTAAATGCTATCATGGATGCGTTTGGTAATATTTTTGTTCCCACGAACAATTTCAATTTAGAGATAGTTTTTTCTATTTTTATTTTCTAGAAGTGTTTCTAAGCAGAATAACATGTTTAGTAATTATATAAAATTTCTATTTCTAAAATACAAAAATAATATAAATACATTTTGTATGACCTTAAAAATTTCGATTCCCAATTTTTTCAACCCTTTTGGTGCGGCAAGATGCCTTTTGCCTTTTGATTTGGTTATCATTGATGCTTAATAATTGAAAGTTTGAGAATAGAGATGGCGCTTGGAAATCGATTTGTTAGCCACCACTGCCGCCCGACCCAACACAATCGCTAGCTCACCCAATCAAATTTTTTTGGGATGGAGCCAGTGATGCTTCGAAGTGGGACCCCTACCCGTTTGGTGTGTTCTTTGCTTTGGGCCACACAAGCACAAATGCTTGAGTCGCAAATGAAGAGATCTGCAGTAGGGAAGCCCAATGGAGTAAATGCTATCATGGATGCGTTTGGTAATATTTTTGTTCCCACGAACAATTTCAATTTAGAAATAGTTTTTTCTATTTTTATTCTCTAGAAGTGTTTCTAAGCAGAATAACATGTTTAGTAATTATATAAAATTTCTATTTCTAGAATAGAAAAATAATATAAATACATTTTGTATGACCTTAAAAATTTCGGTTCCCAATTTTTTTCATTTAATTATAAGAATGTAAGTGGAGACTTAACAATTCATATTTGGATAAAACTGAACTTTTGTAAGGATTTAATTGATCAAGATATTTTAAGATGGCCTCAGAAAATCCAATGTAATAGTTAGTTAAAGATGAATGGCTGCAAATGGCGGTAGAGAGTCCCACTAGTTTATAACTCATAATATGAGGAGATTGAAAGTAAATCTTTGGCATTACAATAAACAGGTGATCCTAAAATTGGTGCGCTTATTTACACAAACTCATCAAACCTTTTTTTTTTTTGGCTACAAGAAGAAAATCAATGTTACTTGATGGAATGGGCAATGACAGAACAACTAAGGATGGATTGTCGGCTCTTCCAAGTTTTTCAATTTGTCAAGGCCTTGGTAAATATCATCATTCACTATTGGACCATCTAACTATAGATGTTCAAACAACTCCTAGTGTGTGCGGATAAGTCTATCCCCACCATTCCCAAGCATCTCAAAGACTCCAGATGTTCAAGGCCGTCTAGGTTGAAAAACTTATTGCATCCAATTACATATAGCCCTTTTAAGGATTTTAATCTTTCCAGACCCTTGATCTCTCTCAACTCTTGGCATGCTTCGATATCTAATATCGACAAGAGTTCCAAACTCATCAAACTTGGTAACTCTTTCAACTTGTAACACCTGAAGACATAGAGCTTCAATATTCCTAAAGGAAGCTTTGGCATAGATTCCGGCAATTTGCAATCATGAAAACTAAGTTGTCTTAGATGGATTAGATGAGAAAGTTGAAGCAATGTGTGAAGATGATAGGTGATTACTAGATCTGTTAAACTAATAGGAAGCTTCGATGGTGATTGAATCATGCCACAATCGTTAAATAAAGTTCTTCAAGATGAGAAAGCTTCACAATTGCATCGGGGAAGCCGGAAATTCACGCGTAACTTTAATCTAATGATTTTCAATGAAGACAACCCATTTATAGGAACTTCCCCTCCCATACTCCGACAGAATGAGGAAATTAATACTTCAAGTTTGCCCATCTTGCTAATAGTACTGGGTAAACTACTGAATTTTTTTACGGCAAGCAATGTTCAAAATTTTCAAGTTTTTCAAATCCCCACCAAATTTAGGTAATTTAGAAATTTCTGCATATGACATTGTTAGTTCAGTTAATGATTTGTCACACCTTACTTTGCTGGCTGGTGCTAGTGACCTTTGAGCCTGTGCCATAGGCAAAACTTCGCTTGCACTACTTACAGCACACCCTTCCACATCCAAGGCTCACCATTTCTATTGTGAAGTGTTCCCAGATGATAGACTTCTTGTTTCTCCACTTGTTGGGCTGTGTTTCAAGAGTTTTCACATTGTTAATCTTCTTCTGGGGTTGTCATCTTCTATCTAAAAACAAATTCCTGTTGAATAAAGTCAGAGATAAAGCAACAAAAGAAAAAAGACAGGTATAAAAGAGAAGGAGATCTAGAGTATTTTGACGGCATCAGGCAAGATATATTAGAAAAATCACTGATGAATGGACTTGAACCAAATATTAGAGTCAGATGGACAGAAGATCTATACAAGGATTAAAAATCTTTTAAAAAAATTGAACAACGGTGGCCCATCATAGGGAATTGATAAATTAGGCTTTCAATATCATTATGAGAGTTTGGAAATGCTTAGCTAGCAAAATAACATCATTTTCCCCTATGTATTGCATTGTGTTGGTCAGGGATCCAAACTATGGTGAATGTTCTTGCATAAAGTCCACACCAAAAGCACTTCAAAAACCAGAAGGCAGACTACATAGGTACTTGCATTTTCTACTCAAGAAACGCAATCTAGTAGTAGTTTTAACTATCGATACCTCATCTCACAGATCCAACATGAAGTTATCTTGGTCAGTGGTTGGTGATCCATGTGTCAAGAAAGAATCAACTTTTGTTGGCCTGTCTTAGTTATAGAATTCTAATTCTCGATCTAGTTGAAAAGTGCAAGCAACAATAGGCTAGTGGATCTTTTTCACAAGCTAATTCAACTTCTCATACTCAAATTACACAGAGTCATCAAGTGCAGCCAAAGAACTTACATCTGAATGAAAAGGAAGGGAACTACACAAATCACCTTAGGCCCTGCATGGTAAAAAGTGTTTCTGTTTCCAGGAACACAAATTTTTATTTTTTTTGTTCCTAGGAACAAAAAAGGAACAAAACCGTGTTTGTTTGCGTTTTTGTTCCAATTTTTTTTTTGTTCCTAGAAACACATTTAGAATGGAAACAAGAAACAAAAAAAAAGTTGTTTCTTGTTTCTAGAACAAAATTTAGGAATACTTTTTCTCTCTCTTCCATTTTCTTCTCTATTTTTTCTTCTTCTTTTCTTCTTCTTTTTTCTTTCTTTTTTCTTTGGCTGGTCGCCGGCCTCGACCATGGCCGGCAACGCCGTCGAGGGCCGGCGACCTCGCCGGAGCGTTGCCGGCGAGCCTCGCCGTGGCTAGGCAAGGCCGTTGGCCCTCATCAGTTGGTCGCTGGCCATGGCTAAGGCCGGCGACCGGCCAAAAGAAGAAAAAAGAAAAAAGAAAAAAGAAAAAAAAGGAAAAATAAATAAGAAAATAAGAAAAATAAGAAAGAAAATAGAAAAAATAAAATAAAAATATTAACAAATTAAAAGAAATAAAAAAATTATACAAATTTAGCAAATGTGTTTATATTCTTTTTATATTTCTGGAACAGATTTACCAAACGCGTTTTTTTTGTTCAAAAATTATTTCCTGAAGCAAAAATACTTTTTTCTATTTATGTTCCCAGAAGCAATTTTTAAACAGAAATTGTTACCAAACGCACCCTTAGTCTCCTAGATGTATCAAACACGAAAAGGCATCCAAGCAAAAAGAAAAGTATTAAACAAAGGAAAACTCGAAGCATATCCGGATTACAGAGAACTAACCGAGACGAAAAGTGTGAACACTGGGATCGCTAATGCCCCTTTTTTAGTCGTTGAAATAGAAGTAAAAGATTTAAGGCATCCGTTAGTATCAAACTTGCACATACCACTTTTCACTTTTCAGCAATTAAAAAATTTCAGAATGCACCACACAAAATTCATTAAAAAGTTTGCCAGCATGCACTACAAATGGTAGAATGAAAAGTATTGAATCGGCTGCCATTTGGTCGCATGTTGCAGGCGCTAGCAAAACTCGGCCCAATCACGGAGGTCAAACGAAAGACACAATCGAAACAAATTTTGAATTGAAGGTGAAGACTTTGCATGAAAAAGAGTTTTTTGCTTTTAGTTTCTTTCAAAATTCCTCGCCTTTCATACCTCATCACTGCCGTCGCTCCTTTTGTTGGATGAATGTTGCTGCTGCCGTTGAAGATCGAGCAATTATAGCTCCTTCTAGCGAATAAGAAGCACCATTCGCTCGTTCTCTAGCTTGGCTCTCTCTCCATCTTGGTTCCATCAATGAATCTTCAATTAAAAAATGCCTCCATACTTCTGTTCCAAGTTAAAAGTTGGCAGGGCCTGAACCCCGAGCGTGCGAACATCCCTTGGCAGTCAACTGAAATGCGACGTTCTAAAACGCGTCGCCTACCCATTCGTTTTATGCACATGCAAAAGCAAATTAAACATATACCCATATAACAACAAACATAGGGATAGTAAAAAGACAAACCACACTTTATATACACATTAGGTTGGTCCTACCAGTCTATACACATAAGTCTGGTTAAAAAAGAACTACTGAGCCATCTATGCTTTGGACCTTCAACCTCCAGCCCCGAGTTCGCGATGATATCATCCAGTATTTGATGTCGATGGGGGTGAAGTACCTCTTCCTCTTCAGTTTCGACAGTAGGCCCGTCAAAACCTTCGAGAGGATCCTCTTGAACCCCGTGAGGCTCGTTAAGGAACCACGCTTTAAAGCGATGAGGTACTAAGTGAGGTAGTCCCTCATCGACCCAAACCGTGGTCATCACCAGCTCACAGGTCCAGGTGGTCCCGAGAATAGGGAAGAATGTAGACTCGGACTCCATCTCGTATGGGCACCAAAAACGGATGTGATGGTATGCCATACTAAGGACTTGAAAATTTTAAACTACGACGGGGTGAGATAAAATTTCAGCGAATCAACACCCTAAACCCTGATTAAGAAGAAAATTCACTCATAGGCTACCTAAACAAGCGTCACACACAAACTTACCTCGCCTAGTACCTCTCTGTACATTAGCTCATCACATATATCATATGCATACAACAAACATATTTCATAACCGGAACACATCAATTCATCTTTCAAAAAATCACAGGGGTTCCAATTATAAGGCCAAACCGTCATGACACGTCCTATTCCATACCACACGATTTTGTCCCATAATGAAGTGCGGCTATCTCAATCACTCAGGCGTGTCCCAGTTATTTACGACCCATCGGCCCCGGCCAACTCAACAGTCGGCGGTCATCTGGCATAACCAAGCATTGTCTTGCTCCATCAGGCACGTCAATGTCTACATCCAGATGGCATTCCACAAGGGAGTATCGGCCTAGCCTTCATTACGACCGGTATCCATTGACAAAGGGCATCTGAACTTAATCAGGCATTGCCTCGCATGAACGCATCAGGACGAGTTCCGATAGTGACCATACATACATCCATATTTGGCTAAGAATATCGTGCTTTGCATTCAAATACTTCCATTTCAAATAATGGACTTGACTAATTTTCTTTGTATTAAAAATTTCCGGTAAAATAATTGTGCGTGGTCATACCTTTAAATTGAACCATAAAACGTGATATGCTTCCTTTTTAAAATTCAATGATTTATAGAGTACATAAAATCTTTTTGGCGTAAAAAACCGACACCTAGTTTTTTTCTATTTAAATACCAAAAATCCAATTTTTGCAATAATAATCCATAATAAACACCAAGCACTCAATTGCACAATTAAGCAATCAACTTCACATACCAACTCATTCATGACGATCATCGTAAAATTCTGATAAATGGCTATCCCGTCACAATTTACGATAATTATAATTAATTAATTAAATAACAATTAATTAAATAAATCTAATTTAATTAATCGAACCACGGTGTTAACCTAGGGTAGTAAAGCCTAACTAAACTAACCCCTAACCAAACTAACCTAACTAACTAATTTATCTAACCAAACTAACTTAACTAGCTAGTCAACCTAACTAACTAATTAACACTAATCCTAATTAGCACTAACTAACAACTTAAGTGCAATTAACTTCCTAATCCAAGATTAGGGCATTAACTCACCGGATTAATATGGCGGCAGATTCACGGCGATAGTGACAGGAAGGGTGAAGACCCGAGCCTATGGCGTCTCCAATGGAGGACCAACCGGGGCTGAAAAATAGCCCATACGTCATGACTAAGGAGCTGCTGGTCGGTTCTGTGGCTGAGTTGGTCGAGGGAGTTGGGTGGCTGGTCGGTGCGACTAAAGTGGTTGGATGGCGAGTTGGACCCAGGGATGGCATGGCTATGGAGGCGAGATGGCGAGGCGGACGGTCGACTAGGGGTGGCTGGTGGCTTGACACTGGCGGAACGGTGAGGGAGGCATGAAGGTTGGTCAATGTTGAGCTGGTGGCTAGGCGATGGAGCGGTGGCGGCTTGGTGGGTGTTCTAGTGGTTGGTTGCTAGCTTTGTGGTGGCAACTACAACAATAGAGGAAGAAGATGAAGAAATGGAGAAGAGGATGGAGCTGCAGCAGTTTGGCTAAGGGGGGTTCATGCGCACACATGAAGAAGAGAGGGAAGGTGAGAGGGAACAAGAAGTCAAGAAGGTCAACAATGCAGCTAATAGCAAGCCAATGGGAAATATCTTGGCACTTAAGTGCCAAAGCACAAAGTCTTCAACCTACAATGTCAAGGGGCCAACCAATGGCTGATTTCCTCTATTTCCCTCACAAACAAACTCTTTTTGATGGCCAAATAGTCCCCTTCAACAGGCCATACGAATTTCCACCATTTAGTTTTGCTGAAATTGATTTTCCATAAAATTTCTGGGCTTGACAGAATTTTTCGAAAGATGAGATGATGTTCTAAAAATAAATCATGACACGCTCGAATGTTCGATTCTCGAAATCGAGTTCAATTTCGTGGTTAAAATCGACCGGATGCAATTTTAGTACAACTTAACCTACCTGGTAGCTTTTAGGGATTTTAATGCATTTAACCCGTGGTCGATAATTTTCGATTCACGTTTTTGCATCTCCGACTCGTAGGCGACTCTCGGTTGTTGTAAAAATCTCAAGGTTTCAATTACATACACCAAGTATAAAATCGATAGAAAATTGAGTTAGTACCATTTGACGCAAATTTTGCAATCAAGCGGAATCACCCACAATTCAATTACGTGATCCCGTTGAATTGACCTATATCTGATCACAATTTGATTATAACGGTATTGTATTAACTCTTACCAATGATTATGGTCGAGCAGTCGATTTCTGATCGAATTCTCAAGTCTGCCGCATTTATATCCCTTAATGGCTTTACCTAATAGATTAGTTATCTCGTGAGTGACCAACTTAGAGAAGTAAGACCATAGGCATGTTGACAAAAAGCCCATTTCATATTATCGAAACTTGGTAAAATTTTCAAGATGTCACAACTATTTCCCTCTTATAAAAATTTCGTCTTTGAAATTTAAACCATTACAATTCTTCTTTAAAAATGTGAGGGTATTGACGTTTCATCGATTCCTCGCTTTCCCACATAACTCCTTCTATTCCATGGTGTTGCCAGACCACTTTAACCAAATGGATCGTCTTATTGCGTAGCACTTGCTCCTTTCGATCCATTATCTGGACCAGTCGCTCCATATACGACACTCTCTCATCCACGTCTAATTCTTCAAAATTTAACACGTGGATTGCGTCAGGCTCATACTTTCTCAATATTGACACGTGGAAAACATCATGCACCTGGGCAAGTCTCAGTGACAACGCAAGACGATACGCCAAAGTACCTATTCGCTCTAAAATTTCAAAGGGACCGACGTACCTCGGACTCAACTTCCTTTTCTTGCCAAAGTGCGAAGTACCCCTCATTGATGACACTTTGAGGAATACGTGTTTACCAACTTGGAATTCCAATGGCCTTCGCCGCTTATCTGCATAACTTTTCTGATGACTCTGAGTGGTCTTAAGTTTTTCTCGAAAGACTTTGATAGCATCAACTAACTGCTGAACCAACTCAGGGCTGATATTCTTGCGCTCTCTGACTTCGTCCCAACACACAGGAGTTCTGCACGCTCTGCCATACAACGCTTCAAACAGTGCCATTTGGATGCTTTGCTAATAACTGTTGTTGTAAGCGAACTCAACTAGATGAAACTATTCCTCCCGGCTTTCTTTGAAGTCCAACATGCAAGCTCGCAGTATGTCCTCAAGAGTTTGAATCGTCCTCTTAGACTGACCATCCGTCTGCGGACGATAGGCCGTACTGTACTGCAGCTTCGTTCTCAAGGCAGTCTGTAAACTTTTCCAGAAAGCTACTGTAATTTGACGTGATCATCACTGGTACTCCATGAAGACACATTATCTATCACATGTACAACTCAGCATATTTGTCCAATGTATAGTCTTTTCGTACGGTGATGAAATGGGTAGACTTCGTCAATCTATCAAATTCAGCCCATATGAAATCATTATCTCGCTAACTTCTTAGTAATCCCATCACAAAATCCATCATGATATGTTCTCATTTCACTCGGGAATCTCAAGAGGTTGCAATAGTCCTCCAAACTTGCAATGCTGTGCTTTCACTTGCTAGCACATCAGACACTTGGTAACATTTCTAGCGATATCCGCCTTTATACCGATCCACCAATAATGTTAACGTAGATTCTGGTTCATCTTCGTACCGCTTGGATAAATGCTGTAACTGCTACGATGAGCTTCTGACAAGATCTCTTCATTAAACTCTGCATTGTTAGGTACACACAATCACCCACGAAACTTTAGTACTCCATCTTCGGTAACTTGAAAATCAGCCTTTCTCTTTTCCGTATCTTCCTGCAGAATCTTCTGGATCTTAGGATTTGTCAACTGCAACGTCTTGATTTGCATTTCTTGTTCAATTCTGAGGGTGGCCATAAGACTTGAAAGGTGGCCTACCTCATATTTGAAAATCG
This sequence comes from Eucalyptus camaldulensis, assembly GCA_019915185.1. Lineage (NCBI taxonomy): Eukaryota > Viridiplantae > Streptophyta > Magnoliopsida > Myrtales > Myrtaceae > Eucalyptus > Eucalyptus camaldulensis. The sequence continues at coordinate 3,597,334 of JAHSVA010000008.1, forward strand.
AATCTTGAGCTCCTTTGAGTAGAATCCATTCCTGAACCATCATCTGTGCAATCGATGATTTTCAACTCAACGCATCTGCGACCTTGTTGGCTTTAATCGGATGATACAGGATGTCATAGTCATAGTCCTTGAGAAGTTCTATCCAGCGACGCTGTCTTATGTTCAACTCATTATGAGAGAACAAATACTTTAGGCTCTGGTGGTCCGTAAAGATATGGAATTTCTCTCCACACAAGTAATGTCTCTAAATCTTCAAAACGAAAATAATCACTGCAAATTCTAAATTATGTGTCGGGTAATTCAACTCATGAGACCTCAGCTGATGGGACGCTTATGTAACAACTCTTCCATGCCGCATTAGAACGCAACTCAGTTCTTTAAATGACGCATCACTGAAGATCTCATATCCTCCAAGTCCAGACGGTATCATCAGCACGGGTGCGGTAGTCAGCCTCTACTTAAGCTCTTAAAAACTATGCTCGCACTTATCCGTCCATACGATGGTTATTGCTGAAAATCTTTTCATGAACCGTCTGTAATAACCTGTTAATCCCAAGAAACTTTTAATCTCGATCACTATCGTTGGTCTTAGCTAGTTTATCACGGCTTCAATCTTGGTCGAGTCCACGGAAATCCCTTCACCTAAATTGGGGTAAGTACACTATCAGTGCCAAAAGTTGTGTGCGATGCTTACTTTGGTGCCAAAAGTTTTGTCGAATCACTTAAGTGCCAAAAAATTTGAAAAACGATCATTTTAGTGTCAACTCCGATTTGGTTGGCCGGAAATCCGACGTGGCACTTTTTTTTTATTAATTTTTGAAGCTGATGTGGCTTGCCAAAGAGTACAGTCAGCATTTAAACAACAAAATGATGCCGTTTTGTGATTTTCCCCCAATTCAAAACCCTAAATCTCCAGTCAATCGCTGTCCTCGATGGCCCCTGCGCTCCACGACCGCGGCTCCAACCCCGACCCCTACCCCAACGACGGCCACTGGGTGGCCAAGTTGAAGGCCGTGATCTGGCCGATGCTTGGGGAGGCTGCCGATGAGTGCGCCGCCCCTGATCTCTCCCTCTCCATCTCTGATCTCCCCGAGAGTGCCTGGCTTGCGTCTTCCAGTACCTAGGCTCCCGCGATCGGGGCTGGTGCTCCCTCGTGTGCCGTCGCTGACTCGTGATCAAAGGCCAAAGCCGCTAGAGGCTCACCCTCCACGCCCACTCGGAGCTACTAAACGTGGTCCTGGCACTATTCGTGCAAGTTCGACTCGATCACGAAGCTCAAGCAGAAAGCGTGAGTTCGACTCGGCGCAAGTTGTTAAGCATCGGTGACGATGTACTCATGTTGATCTCGCTCAAGTGCAGGAACCTCATGCACCTCAAGCTACGGCTGAGCAACGCCGGTCGAGTGAGCTAGGTTGGCGGTCGACGAGGATCAGAACCCTAATTTTAATCTCCAAATAAATAAATAAATAAAATCCCAAAATGAGTTATGTAGCATTGTTTTTGTGAGGCCATCCATTTAGGACGGCAAAACGACGTCGTTTTCTTAAGGAGGACGGAAAACGATATCGTTTAAAAGCTATGTCATTTTTTTTTTAAATATAAAAGCTACGTAATCATTTTGGCCGGAATCTCTCGTCGGTGGCATCAAAATGATCGTTTTTTCTCCGATTTGGCACTTAAGTGATTCGACAGAAACTTTTGGCACCAAAGTGAGTGTTGTACACAACTTTTGGCACTGATAGTGTACTTACCCCCTAAAATCACATGACCTAAGAAAGCTACACGAGTCAACCAAAACTCGCACTTACTAAACTTGGCGTTCTGTCTATGTTCTTGCAGAGTCTGAAACACAATCCTTAAATGTCGTTCGTGCTCCTCTGGACTTCTCGAGTATACTAGGATATCATCGATAAACACAATCACGAAATGATCCAGATATTCCTTGAACACTCGATTCATTAAATCCATGAAAGCAGCTGGGGCGTTGGTCAAACCAAACGGCATCACGGTAAATTCATAATGATCATAACGCGTACAAAAAGCCATCTTCGGTATATCTTCCTTCTTAATCCTCAGCTGATGGTATCCTATTCTCAGGTCGATCTTAGAAAATATCGACGCTCCTTATAGCTGATCAAACAGGTCATCAATCCTTGATAACAGGTACTTGTTTTTAATCGTCACCTAGTTGAGTTGCCGATAGTCGATGCAAAGACGCAACAAACCATTTTTCTTCCTCACGAACAAAACTGGTGCTCCCCAAGGTGATGCACTAGGACGTATAAATCTCTTGTTTAACAACTCCTGCATCGACATATTCAGTTCTTTTAATTCTGACAACACCATACGGTAAGGAGACTTAGAGATTGGCTCCGTCCCGAGGGCCAACTCAATCACAAACTCTATCTTCCTTTTTGGGGGCAAACCAAGTAATTCCTCAAGAAACACATCAGAAAACTCTTGTACCATGTCAATATCTTTCATCTTCGGCTCCTCAACTGTCGTATCCACGACGGTCGCCAAGTAACCTTGGCAACCCACATCTAACAAATGGGTTGCCTCAAGCGACGAGATTAAGGTAATCGAGGGTCCTCCTCGACTACCAATAAACTCGAAACTTTCACCCACTAACGGGTTTAACTGAATTGATTTACGACAACAATTTACTGTAGCTCGTTGCTTGGTGAGCCAATCCATGCCAATGATCACATCAAAGTCAAACATGGACAGCAGAATCAAATCTATCATTTCCTCTCGCTCACCAATTACTAACTTGCAACCATGACACCCTATTGCAGACAAAACCTTATTCTTTAACGGAGTGGATATACTAATGACTGACCCCAACGATTCTGGACTCAACCCTACCAACTTAACGTGTTGCTCAGCAATAAATGAATGCATAGCTCTAGGCTCAAATAAAGCATAAGCAGCATGGTGTTCAGTGAGACTGTACCTGTGACTATGTCTGGTGAGTCCTTTACCTCTCGTCGAGTGACAGCATACACCATTCCCTATGCTGGAGGCCTGTTCATCATGCCCTATTGTTCGTTCTGCGACGCACTCCCTCAATTCTATCCCATCAGCAGTAGTGGCGGCTGTGATCCCATCAGCCTACAGGGACAATCTCTGATTTGGTGGCCGTGCTGGCCACATCCAAAGTAAGCTCCTGTTCTAGTGAAACATGAGGCTAATCCATGTTGTCTCCCACAGAAACGACACACGCCGTTCGGGTTGGGTGCCGACTTTCCAATCCCTCCATTCCTATTGGGCGGAATAGGATACCTTCCTCCTATCATTGGCTTCCTCCCGAACTAACTGCCATCTCTCTTTGACCCAAACCGCGACCCAGATGCAGCGGCTCGTTCATTCAGGTTTCTCTCGATCAGCTGTGCCCTCTTATACATATTGTTATAATCTTTCAAATTCAATGGCACTAGCGGATCCTAATCTTCGGTTTGAGGCCATCCTTGAACCTCCTTGCTCGATCTACTGGATCCTCAATCAATCTGGGGGCGTACCTGGATAGCTCGGCAAACTTCGCCTCATACTAATCTACTGACATCAAACCCTAACGAAGACGCTGAAACTCTGCCATCTTCTACTCTCTAGCATAGTCAGAGAAGTACTTCCCATTGAAAACCTCCATGAAGGCGTTCCACATTGGAATCATGCCCTTAGGAAACACTCTTCCTTTGGTGGCTTCCAACCAAGTATTGGCATTGCCCTGCAATTGGCAGACCGCTAGGACTACCTTATCTTCCTTAGAGCACCTCAGCAGTGTGAAGACTTTCTCCATTTCCCTAATCCAGAGGATTGTAGCCTAAGGATCACCTGCTATAGTGAACCTTGGTGGGTTCAGCTTCAGAAATTGCTCTACTAGCTTAAGCATTAGTTGCTCCCTAATCACATTCTCAGGTGGGACCTCGGCAGGAGTGGCTGCAGCAGTGGTCATGGCATTGGCGGTAGCAGTAGCGGCGGTGGCGACGACAGCTTGATTTTGGGCCTGCTGCCCCATCATGTTTCCTAACGTCTCTAGTGCCTGCACGATCCTATCTATCCTAGGATCATCAGGTGTTGCTACACTAGTACCGGCCTGCAACGGCACTCTATCTCTAGCGCTAGCCTGAGCTGACATTCTACCTCAGGCACCAACCCTAGTCGGTGTCTTACCCTGAGAAACAGATGCTACTGCCCTCTTTCGATGAGTCCTCTACTCAGGATCACTCATACTACAAGATCCTTATAGAACCTGCTTTTCCAATTCTAATACAGAATTAGAAATCCGAGCGACCCACACAAAACAATCAATTAGTCAATCATAGGCGTTAGCATAAAGAAAAGGTCTTTCCAACTAACTATCCTAAGACCTATCGCATTTTATAACTCCAGACACTAACCAGCTCTGATACCACTTCGGGCGGGGATGTCACGCCCCAAACCCCAAGCGTGTGAACATCCCTCGGTGGTCGACTGAAATGCGATGTCCCAAGATGCGTCGCCGACCCATTCGTTTTATGCACATGCGGAAGCGAATTAAACATATACCTAGACAACAATAAACATAGGGATAGTAGAAAGACAAACCACACTTTATATACACATCGAGTTGGTCCTACCAGTCTATATACATAAGTCCGGTTCAAAAGGAACTACTGAGCCACCTATGCTCTGGACCATTTAGTCTCGGGTCCCAAGTTTGCCATAATATTATCCAGTATATCGATGTCCATGGGGGTGAAGTAGCTCTTCCTCTTCGGTTGGTAGACCTGTCGAAACCTTCAAGAGGACCCTCTCGAATGCCGTTAGGCTCGTTAAGGAACCACGCTTTGAAGCGATGAGGTACCAAGTGAGGCAGGCCCTTATCGACCCAAACCATGGTCACCACCAGCTCATGGGTGTTGAAGAAAACTTCCTTATGTGTTTTGAAGTTGACAAAACGTTTCCATCAGTTTAGTCTGAAGACTTGCGGACTCTATTGTCAAGTCTGAAAACCTCCAGACTCAAGATTTAAAGTCTACCCTCACTGATAGTTTCTAGACTGACGAAGAAAAGATTTATTCGATGAAGAAAACTTATCCAGATGCGAGTATATATTTAAGGATTTGGTTCGTACAGTTGAAGATCTCACTGCTGGAGATAGCATTTCATGATCTATTATTTGGATAATTAGATCTGTTGATTGGCAAAGTATACTTGGAAGTTTCTACTTATGGAAACCTAGATCCAGAGTGTATGGGCAAGCATGATTGGTGGGCTATCATCACATTCCTTAAATAACTCGATATCTTCCTAATTGATTCTGTCCAACGGGTAGATTGGAAGAACTTCTTTGGAAGGTGCCAACGACTATGATGGCATGGAGGAGTATATAAGGAGGATGCTTAAGTTATTCGAGTGTGTTCATGAAAAGAAGAATTCCAAAGTCTGAAGCTTCTAGTTCTTTGCTGATTCGATTATTGAGCTTAAGTTATACTCAAAAGAAAGATTAAATACTTGTGAGGCCTTGAGGAAATGTGATAGAGTCTCTACAATGTGGAATCAATGATGTGTGACTGTAAAATCTCTTTTGATTCTTAGTGAAATCCAACCAGTGGGCTATCAGTGCGGGAGAGTGGACTTAGGCTCGATCTAAAGCCGAACCATTATAAAAATTGTGTTTCAATTCTCTTTCCTTAAACTCTTTACTTTAATTCGTAGTCTTATATAACTATTTATAGTATTTTACATCTTCAGTCTCTTATTCTCAAAATACGAATTAAGTTGTTAAGTCTTGCAAAAATTTTCTTAACACATATTCATCCCCCTTTAGGTGTTCGTACTAGCCCTTTCAACAGGTCTAGGTGGTCCCGAGAATAGGGAAGAAGGTAGACTTGAACTCCATCTCCTATGGGCACCCAAAACGAACATGACAGTATGCCATACTAAGGACCTGAAAATTTTAAACCACAACGAGGTGAGAGAAAATCTCAGCGAGTCAACACCCTAAACTCCGATTAGGAAGAAAATTCACTCAGAGGTCACCTAAATAGGCGTCACACACAACTTATCTCACCTAAGCACCTCCCTGCACATTAGCTCATCACATATATTATATGCATACATCAAACTATTTCATAACTGGAACACATCAGTTCATCTTTCAAACAATCATAAGGGTTCCGATTATAAGGCCATATCATCATAACACATCCTATTCCGTGTCACACAATTTTGTCATATAATCAGGCGCAACTATCTCAATCACTCAGGCGTGTCCCAGTTATTTACGACTCATTGGCCACGGCCAACTCGATAGTCGGCGATCATCCGGCATAATCGGGTGTCGTCCTGCTCCGTCGGGCACAGCAATGTCTACATCTAGACAGCACTCCATAAAGGAGCATCGGCCTAGCCTCCACTACGACCGGCATCCGTTGACATGGGGTATCCGAACTTAATTGGGCATCGTCCCGCGTGAACGCATCAGGACGGTTTCCGATATTGACCACACGCATATCCATATTTGGCCAAGAACACTATGCTTTGCACTCAAATATCTCAATTTCAAATAATGGACTTGACTAATTTTCTTCATATTAAAAATTCTCAGTAAAATAATTGTGCATGGTCACGCATTGAAATCGAACCAATAAGCATGGTACATTCCCATTTTACAATTCCATGATTTCATATACTATATAAAATTTTGGCATAAAAAATTGACACTCAGTATTTTTCTGATTAAATACCATAAAATCAAATTTTGTAATAATAATTCACAACGATCATCAAGCACTCAATTGCATAAATAAACAGTCAATTTCACATATAAATTTAACCATGATGATCAGCGTAAAATTTTGATAAATGGTTATCCCGTCACAATTTACACTAATTATAATTAATTAAATAAATTATATTTAAATTAAATAAATTGCAGATTATATAAACTAATCAACTTAATCAATATAAATAAGCTTACCAAACTAACCTAATTGAGCTTAACTAAACTAATCTAGCTACGGTAACTACATCAACCTAACTAAGCTAAACCAACTAACCTAACTAACCACCCTAACTAAACTAGTCTAAGTAACTAACTAACCTAACTAACTTAGTTACACTAACTAATTAACACTAATCCTAATTAATCACTAAACTAACCTACTAAGTGTAATTAACTCCTAATCCGAGATTTGGGCGTTAACTCGTAAGAATTCAACGACAATGGGCTCACGGCGACGGTGGCGTGAAGGTGATGAGATCCCGCAACTACTGGGTCACCAACAGAGGACCACAACAGTTGAAAAAGTCAGGTGAAGCCCATGGCCAAGCTGGAAGTGTGGTTCTGTGGCCGCTAGTCTCGGCTAGCTGAGGAGGAGTAGGGACGGACGGGCAGCTGGCTTCGATGAGGCGGACGCGGGAACGGCACGGGGATGGCCAGCTGGTGTTCGGATGGAGCTGGCTAGCCTCAGTGGTGGCTGTGTGGTGTAGTGAGGATTGGAGCTAGGTGGACCAGCTGGACGTGCGGCTTAGGGTGGTGCAGGCTGGTGGTTCGGGGGGCCAGCTGTGGTGGTCAAGCAGCTAAGCTGGAACAGGCAGCTTTGCTGGACTGATGTGAAGGCTTGAAGAAAAAAGGGCGTGAAGAAGAGAATGGAGAAGGAAGAATAGAAGAAGAGGAAACAACAGGGAGTTCGGCTGGGGGAAAGGTTGTATGCACGCAAGGGAGGGGGAAGGAAGAAGAGATGGAAGAGAGGGAGGCATGAGAAGTCAATGCTTTGGCCAATAGGGGGCAGGCAAAATATCCCATACACTTGAGTGTTCTCGCCCCTAAAGTCTTCAGCCACAATGTCAAAGGATCCTTCAATGGCTAAATTCCGACCATTCTTCACAAACAAATCCATTTTGGAGGCCAAAAGTCCCCCTAGAGCAACCCATCCGAATTTCCTCCATTTAATTTTGCCGAATTTGATTTTTCCGCAAAATTTTGGGCTCAATGGAATTTTTCCAAAAGATGAGATGAGGTCCTAAAAATAAATCGTGACACGCTCGAACGTTCGATTCCTAAAATCGAATTCAATTTCGTGGTTAAAATCGACCGGACGCGATTTTAGTACAACCTAATCTACCGGGTAGCTTTTAGGGATTTTAATGCGTTTGACCTATAGTTGATAATTTTCGATCCACGTTTGTGCATCTCCAACTCGTAGACGACCCTCGGTTGTTGTAAAAAATCTCGAAGTTTCAATTACGTGTACCAAGTTAGTGCTGTTCGACGCGAATTTTGCAATGATTCACTTGCTATCCAATTACATGGTTCCGTCGAATCGACCTATATCCGATCACAATTCAATTATAACAGTGTCGTATTGACCCTTGCTGATTATTACGGTCGAGCAGTTGATTTCCGATCGAATTCTCGAGTCTGCCATGTTTATATCCCTTAATAGCCCCACCTAATATGTTAGTTAACTCGTGAGTGGTCAACTCAGAAAAAAAGACAATAGGCTCGTCAACGAAAAGCCCATTTCATATTATCGAAACGGGATCGAATTTTTAGGATGTCACAATGTGTTTGAGTCTCTTTGCACATGTAAGACTAAGGAACTTGGGCAAATGGGCTCAGTAAAATTAGAGCAGAGTAGGCATCAACCTCTAATTAAGCAAAATGATAGCTCAATGTCTGTCGGCGATTGATGATTATAGACGATTGACGTGGAACTATTGTGATGCCTATTTGTAATTAGATATGGCCACATTGGGTATTACAATTGATGATTGAGAAAAAAATGGCCACGTTGGGTATTACAATCAATGATCGAGAAACAATGGACAACAAGAACAAAAATGAAGACTGAAGAGAAGAAATGATAAGGATGTTGTTCCTCCATCTTTTATAGGCTATATGCTAAGACACATCTGTTTGTCAGAATCTGGCACTGCCAACCTTCTTCGCAAAAGATGGCAGACACAAAGCAGCAGCATGGATCTGGCACACCAGGAGGCAAAGAGGTTTGCATTAACAAGACATCAAAATTTCAATTCACATAACGTGTAACATCTTTTATCCTTTTTACCTGAGAGTCGTAGAACTTAGAAGGACCTTTAGCCACCCTATTGTTCTTGGTATCTAAAGGATTGACAGATTTCTCAAAGTCCATTGCCGGCCCGTCGCTGTAACAGAGCACAAATCCAATCGTCCCACTAATGGAATAAACAGTCGAAAATTCATTCTCCTCATCGTAAACTTGAAAAAAGGAGACTGCATAAATACTCGGTAAGAGTTCGATTTGATATCTTGAGTAGGAAGGAATTGAACACCAAGGATATCTCACTGAGCCCTTGAAGATTTGGCGACATTCGGCAATAGTATCTTCCAGTGTGAAGTTGTCCTGCCAAAAGCTGTCTGCTGGAGCGGACATGACTCCTCCCAGACGGAGCGCACAAGCCATCGATTCCAAGAACTCTTTATTCGCTAGTTCAATTGCAGTAGCTCCTGAATTTTTTTACACATGATTTGTGAATTATTTGAAATAAGTTGATGTATGACCTACCAATCCTATGAGATTTCTGTAATTTTGCTAGGTTATTCAATGAACTGGACGCATTCTAAATTTCAAAGAGGGTGGGGGAGGTTATAGGCACTCGACAATACCCATACACTCAAATGCATCCAAAATGATCGCGTGGTAAGTTCCTTAAGGAATGGCCTTCAGGAAAGCAACTCGTGCGATGTTGAAATTAAAGTATGTTACATAATCTCTCGCAACTCATTTATACTCATCATCGAGTAAGAACTGTAGAAGAAACATATACCATCGTTAACGTAGACTTTCACTTGCGGACCCACGTACCCAACTGCTATTTCGTGGAAGAATTGCTTGTAAACCTGCAACAGGACACAAGAAGTATATGGATATGCTATGGTCAACCCGAACCTTAGGATTTGATGAGCAATGAGAGGCTCAAGCTTGAAACTCTGGAAGGTTTTTGTAGTTTATTTTCGCTTACATCAATCAGCATTTGGTCGAGTTCACATATATCGATTTGTTCCACGGATGAGTGGGGAGATATTTCCCTCAGAATGCCTCCATCTCTGCCACCAACAAGCAGCACCCGTAAAAATATCAAGTGAGCACTTTAACAGCATAAAAACTTAAAAGATGAAAGCAGTACAAGCAGTTAGTCGAGTTGACAGCGTCTTGGATGGTATTTTTACTCGCGACGAGTAGAGAGATATCTTGTGGCTTTTGATATATAATCGCTTGTTCATAGTCAGCGAAGCATGGCAAAAGTGGCAATTTTGGATGGTTAAATCCAACTGACGGAGAAGGATGAGTTTGTTTACCAAGAGATGCTCACGCATCTTCCCCGCTGCTCAATCTCCAACGCGAAGAAGGTGATCTCTCTCTTTATTTCTATTGAAATAGTTTCTTGGGTAGGGGAAGTATCAGACCAAAGTCGATCTGATGTTTCATGTGATCTACTTACTGATTTTGGAAAATTAATGATTTGCTAAAACGATCTCCCCCAAGAAAATCTTATTTGAGGTGGTGGCATATATACAAAGTTTGTGTAAGCTCATCAATCTTCATGATCCATCAGGATCCAATTTGTATCCTCAATACTAATAGCGTAGCCATTGCTTTGTCATATGTACTTCTGGTGTAAAATTGGAGAGCGGTCATGGAAGGTAAGAAATCACCTGGAAAACAAGAAGCTCCTGATATTCGGACTTCCCATGAAACCACACCTTGTTCAACTAATAGAAGCGTAGCTCGCCTTCAAAACAAAAAATCACGAATATCATACTTTGACCACGTTGTAAATATTCATCTTTGATTCATATTATTAGTCTTGATGTGGGGTGATATTATTTAAGCAGTCCATGCATAAGTTTTATTAACTAAACGAACCAGTCTCTGGTGATGGGTTATACTTCTTTTCTCCGATAGTTAGTTGAGATTGCATTTCAATCCAGACATCGAGTATCAAACAATTTGCATTTACCTCCTACAATGCAGCAGTGTACGTGAAAATTGAAATTAGTCGTAAGATTTTATCTCCAAAATTTTACCGTTATCTAGACGAAGTACCAAGCAACTCGACCAATGTCGAGAAGAGAGATAAAAAATGCCGAAATTGATTTGGAGTGGTGATCACATGCCCAACATAGATGCTAAGTTCCATCCCCAATCCCAAATCGGGACCATATGTTTCCACCAGACCTCCAAAGCTACAGACTACATAACAGTATATATAATGTGATATCTTGACTCAACTAACGCTACATATCTGGCCATTCAGTCAAAATCACAAGATACCATTCTATTTTATTGTTCAAGCCCATTGTCCTGATCTCATCAACCATTTTATCAGCCATTCTCTCTGTGTAGACGTGTGTGATTACTTCACAGAAGCATTCGTTTTGAGTGCCTATTTATCTTCCAAGATGGTTGAGCGAGCTAGCCTTTGGCAGTAGCATTTTGTTTGGTACACCATGTGTGTCCATTTGACAAGTTTTGACAAGCTAGGAACCTAGAAGCTCTCGTTTGCTCTACTCTGGAAAATGGTATGAATAATCTTCTGGTTAATTTGATGAGACCACCAGCAAGAAAATGTTTAGTAAGTATAATTGAGATAGTCTAGTACCCTATTGAACAGATTGCAGGGTTTGGAGTGAAGAAGGTGAACACACTCGCTAGGATCGTGGTTGGTCATTTCCGCAGTCCTCTCGTCTTTAGTAGGTTGAACTTCCAATTCCGTTCTGCTACAGTGGCATCTATAACAAAGTATTCTGATCTGATTAAGTAACAGTTCAAGAAAAAATGGACATTGATGGATTCAGATCAGCTCTCAAACATTTCAGGAGTGAAGTAAAGCACCTGTTTTCATTACTATGATGGACGGCTCCCATTCATAAAGCACAACACAATGCAATCAGCTTAAAGAATGTCCCTGTTGCATCCGTATCCCAAATATTTTGTTCGGATCTCACATCATTGCCAAAATTACAATGAAGCTCCTGATCATTTAAAGCATCAGGGGCATGACAAATTTTCATCACCAAATGAAGAACAAACATTCGATACGTAAAGACACTGACTGAGGGTACAAACATGTGAGATGGATATAGGCATGATGAAAGATAAGCAAGAGGGAAACATGATTCCTACCAGATTTCCACTGTACAGGATGTTACTTTTGACAGAATCAAGGCCATGACTCCATCATCAGATTGAACAATCTATGTATTAGGACTCCAATTGACAAACAAAGAGGAATATAGATCCTTGGATATTCATCATCTCAACATCAGTGTCTTGGATTTGAGAAAAGCAATAATCTTATGATGGTGCCTCCAGTGGCTTATTAATCCATGACACAATAAGTGGACATAAGCTACTAAAAATGCATTGAAAACCCATAAACATGAGTAGTTGCTATGATCGATCAATCTTAGAAGTGTTATTCGATATTGGTTGAATAAAGGGTATCAATAGGGGTTATATACATGGGGTCTACCTCTAACGAATACTTTAAGCTTTTGGCTTGAACTTTTGCTAACAATGAATGAAGTTCTGTTTTATTATGCATGAATGAATGGAAGAATCACATAATAAACATCCTATGCTCTAGGAAACCAACTTTAATGGAACTTGGAAAAAGGTAATACTCTATTTGCATAAGAACATGTTCATGTCATGTCAAGGATGAAGAGTCTTACTCCGTGACTGATGACAAATAATGACATGCAATGTCACGTACTTTGAAGGCATTCTTGAACACCCCAAACAACCTTTTATGCATTAATGCAAAAATAGAGAACACTTGTTCAACAAAAGCGGATTTGAACAGTGACACATAATTATCTGCAACAATCAAATTGGACAAAACAAATGTCGCTTATTTTATGGTGGCAACGTCTAAAGCCTCCAAACTTAGCTCCAAAGATTGATCTTCTTCCTTACCATTCCACAATCAAGCTTCCCAAACAATACAGATGGAGTTTTTGTAGGAAAATTAAGGAGAGACTCCATGATGGAACAATGCAGCACCAGCGATCGAGGGCACTGCTCAATCGTTGACCAACCTTCTTGCCCAACATGAGAAAAGAAAAACGTTGAAAAGCTAAGGAACAGACAATACGTTGGCCAAAGCAGTCTCCATCCCTGTATCAAACATAACCCATCCCCGCTGGAGACGCAATCCTCAAATTTATAGTTGAAGCGGCCAATGACCAGATATTTCTCAAGCACGACTCAACGTCAATCTTCGACACCTTTTTGTGAACTGAAATCTTCGGGTAACTTAAAAGAAAAGCCACTTACTGTCAGATTCAATCAGCTCTGTACTTGGAATTTTGCATCGGTGTGGGCAACGGTCGACTAGGATAGAGTTTGTAACCTTCAAAAAGCAAGACCATCACATTATAGAGGATCCATACAGAGGATGACAGAATGAAAAGCAACCATGGAAATAGAAATAAATTTAATGGTGTTTCTATTTTAACATTAGAAATCAAAAGGTACTTCCTTACCATGGTAGCAAGACAAGAATTATTTTGCTATAATTGGCCATAAATGCAAAGTTTTGTGTTTTCTGAAGGTTTGAAGCACTCAATATTGAACAAAAGACATATTGAAAATGCTAAAAACAATAGTATAGATGAAAGTTAAATGCAAAAGTTCTTCCAAACACACCACAATGTCAGAGCCCGATAACCCTTGGTGAAAGAAGAAACCAATGGAGTTCTATTATCGCAGTTCAAGCTTTTGCATTTTCCCACGGTCAGAAGGAGATAAGGAGCAATTTGATTCAACTAGAAAGCTAGCAAAGAAAAGGTAAGGACAAAATGAAGAAGCCATATCATCATCACAACAATTCGGACAGTAGCATCCCTTTTCGTGTGAAATTAGTAGCCTTCAACACCATTTCACTATGTTATTAGCTAACGGGGATGAGTGAGGACATCCTCTTCCACATACTCATGGAGAAAATGCCACTTTGGATCATAGGTACAAACAAATGGTTCACATGAGATTGTTCATCTTTCCACTTCTCATCACCCCTTAAGGTGCTTCAAGATCCGAGAACAGGAAAGAAATAGCTATGAAAGTAGAACCTCATGAATCAAGGTAATCTTCCCGTTCAACCTAAAGTTAGTTCACATTAGTTCCGACAACTCTGCAATCAATTTCCACGCTACCTAGACAGGGTGATAAAATCAACCTAAACCTGTAATAGGGTCATAACTCCTAATAATCCTACTATACATGCTCTGCGACTACTCAGATAACATAAGGAAAATTCACCACCATTGACATGAAAACTAATCAAAAGCTGCTATAGTCATTTTGTTACACTATAGCAAACCAGTAGAAGAGAATAACCTAGCAGATCTTTGCACCTAACAGGAATCACAAGCTAATAAATATAAGAGGACAACTAAACATGCTTCGGTGAACATGCAAAAAAGCACGAATTAGTTTCATTTCATTTCATCTCTGTGTGCAGACATCGAACATCCAAACTCAGACCAACAATAGCGACTCAAAACCTGGAATCACAAGAATGCGCATGCACCAATCACGCCAACCAATGAATAAACCGATCAATCAGCGACAAGAATGAATTAATGTTAGAAGGGATCCAATCACCTGGACTCTCAAGATATGGCTACCCAAAGCAATGAAGACCCAACATGAAGATTATTCCCTAGATTCCTCGCCTCCAACATTCCCTCTCTTGCATGATCACCCCCATCGTCGAACTCCACAAGCAATCGGTGAGTGGGTGAGGTTAGAAGTTGAATTCCATTTCTCAACTAGCGGAGCATGTGAGCATGAATCTCACTTTCGAATCAGTCGCCCCATCGTCGTCCACCGGAAGAAGATAGAAACAAACCACCAGATGATGCTGGACCCCTCAATCTCTTCCTCTTCTCTCTGTGCTTGATTTCCACCCTCCTCCTCTTCTCACTCTCATTCCCAGAATCCCTCCTCGCCCTCATGAAAATCCGACCATAGCCCGTCGTGTGGTAAAAAGTTCGGAAATTTCTTGAGTGACTCGCACCCACGCCTATCAAAGTGCTCCAAGAATTTACTAGGGCAGCGAATTTCAACTAAACTTTGGCAATTCTTAACAATCAACCGCTTCAGATGCTCCGACTTTGAAAGGTCCAGTACTTGAATGTGCTTGCGCTCAGAGATGTTCAACTCTTCTAGGGATCCCAATTTTTCAAGGCCTTCTAACGCATGGAGATTATCTGCCATTTCACAGAAGACATTCGACTATAGTTCATCAAACTTTGACCATGTGGATAGGGTCAACACTCTTAGGGATTTTAAATTTTCCAGTCCATCCAATTTCTTCAGCCCATCGTATCCCATGAGTGATAATTCCGACAAAAATTCCAAATCAAAAAGATTTGGCAACCTTTCCAATTTGGGACATTCAAAAACGTCAAGCTTCCCTATGCAGGAGGGAAGCTCTGGGATGCTTTGAAGAGACATGCAACACCAAAGGAAGAGCTTCTTTAGATGCTTGAGGTGAGAGAGCGATGGCAGCTCATTGCTTCGACAGGTCAGTTGCAGGGATGATAAGCTAAAAGGAGTTTTTGGGAGTGACTGAAGGAAGTGACAGCCAAGTAAATCGAGGTGTTCGAGAGAAGAAAGCTGATCTAAGTTTTCCGGCAAGCTAGAAATTTTTGTCTCACGTAGACGAAGGGCCTTTAGAGAAGACAATCCACCTTTATCAACAAGAATTTGTCCTTCCAGGTAAAAGCATTCGTTGGCATCAAGCTCTTGGAGGCTTTGCAATTTTCCAAGAGAGCTCGGTAACCTTTTTATCGGGCTATTAGAAATCCTCAAAATTTTCAATTTGTTCAATTCCCCAATGAATTCAGGTAGTTCCTTGATCTCAGTACATGACAAGTCCAACTCAACCAACTCTCCCAACTTCCCAATTGAAGAAGGGATTTCTTTTATTGGAGTAAGGTCTATCACAAGTCTCTCCAAATTTTCTAGTTCACCGAGTTGTTCGGGTAACTTCTCAAGACTCTTACAAAGGCTCAAGTTCAAGGAAACGAGACGCTTGACATCTCCAATGGAAGGGTCGATTTCCTTTATATTAGAACAACCTTTCAAGATTAGCATCTCTAAATTTTTAAACATGGAGAGATTAGGGGTGCTCTTTAATCCTAAGCAACATGAAAGATCAAGAACTTTCAACCTCTCCATCTACAAGAAAGAAACATATTCCAAGATTAGCAGTTAGAATAGAATGATTTATCATCAAATGTAACAAAAGAAAAAGACCTTTTTCATCTTTACCTTAATTGAACTCCATCCTCTCCAATTTTCACTAATACTATTTCCACTAAAGTAATCACTTGATAAATCAAGTACAACTAATTTCTCCAAGTGAAAGTTCGTTGCCTCAAAAGAGTCGCGACATCTCTTCCACGTTAGCCATCTTAATTCAGCAAGTGATCCTTCGAAATCTCCATCAAAATCCACGTCTTCCACATGAAGGAACTTCAAGTTAGGCATTTTTTTGAAGCTCTCTCGCTCCATGAACTCTTTGGAGCCCATTTCATCCAAACGTAGTGCCTCAATATTTTCATTTTCCTCCTATAAAAAATAAAATAAAATTGAGGATTGTAAATACCATCCACCCTCCTTTTGTTAGTATACTCTGCATGTTATTGTGGCCAATGCATTTTGTCTACACTTATAAGGAAAAAGAAATATATCCAATCTTCTACAATTATATGATCATGTAATATGTCGATCTTCACTCGCATGCCCCAAATTTTGATGTTTTGTGTGAATTTCCTATATGAAATTAGTCTAGTTTTCTTATAGATTTTGAAGTTAAATCTCATAACATACGTAGTATTGACGACTAACTATATATGGTGTCCCTTTGACATATGTAAGAACTATTACATATTTCAAAAACAAAAATTACCTAATTGGACTTATGCATTCATAAAGGATGACAACTCATTACCTTCTTTTTCATAAAATATTTTTGGTTTTGGGATATGATTGGAAGGAAACAAGAATTTGGTTAAACTTGAGTTCTCATTTTTGGATATTCAAGCTCAAAGCTCAACAACTAATCCTTAGACTAGGAAGAAAATGTCTAATCAATCATAAACTTACCAATTTTACTTATTTAGTCTTAGACCTTTGCATGAAATTTCAACAAAGTCTTTCTAGTCAATTTTTGCAGGAAATCGCTAAGGTGACGATGTGCCATATAGGATGGCCGAAAATAAATGGATCACCATATTGGCAATTTCTGGCAAAATTGATTTGGGATATTACATTGAAATTTTGGGGAAATTTTTAATATTAAATTGACAAAATTAGTAAGTTTGTGATTGAATTAACATTCGTATAATAAGTTTACAATTGAATGGATAATTTTCCTCTAAGATGAGCACACTATTTAATTAGTCATCATTGAATTTGCCATAATTAGTCATAAAATTCGACCTCGTTATAGGAATTTGTTTGTGCATTTTTGCGTTCACCCAATCATATAAAAATATATGAATTAGCGATCATTATTTTTTGCTTCTTTAGTTATCTTATTCGATAAGTTAATTATCTGATTTTTCTTCCTTAATACCTAAAAATAGATTTTTGTCACTTCTCTTTGTTAGTGCGTGCGTGCGTGAAGGCACAATTAATCCTTACTTTACAGAATAGAAGTGGATATCCTATTAAACTAAGGGCAAATACAAGGAGATTACAATTTCTTTCACCTTTCACTATTCCGTCATGTGCTTTCGACAATAATTTGATTTCTTAATTTCGATCTTTTCTTTTTCAATTTTTGGTTGAAAAGTACTTTGTATGAATACCTACAAAATCATATGTTAGTTGTTATTTAGTTTCTTCTATTGAAATAAACTTGTAATTAACTGTTATTTAATTTTGCACCATATTGAATTATGTGCATAGCACCAGTATGTATACGAGGACATATTATGAAAACGGGGTAGAATAGCCTTATGTTGTCACATCACGTATCAAAATCCTATGAGTTCTATGAACACAATTGATCCATGATGCACGTGCAAAGCTCATAATTGAAATTAAAAAACGTAAGTTATGCCACTTACTCTATAAGTAATGTACCTTGAACAATCTTCCAACAATCTTTTTCATGTTATTTGTTAATTTGACTATAAGTTGGCACTTGGTATAGGCGACAGTAAAAGAAAAACCAAAGTCACAATAGAGATATTGAATTTATTTTCTCTAAAATTTGACAGTCCTTTAAGGAAAAGAAAAATAAGAGTTTTCTATTTGTTGTTGATTAAGAGGCATCAAATTAAGTAATGTTGTTTCAAGTTATCAACCAACCCAACCATGTTAATAACATAATTATGCATTTCTAGATTGCTCAAAAAAATTGATATATTTAGAGGTGCTTCTTCAATTATGTTTTTAACATTCACTAAGTAATGCAATTTAAACTATATCTCTAATTTTCTTTGTATTAAGCACATGCACTTCTGCATTTACATTATCACATCAGATTTACATCGCGCACTTGCATAGTAAATCCTACAAAACAATTGTATAGATTCGTCATACATATAAAACCATTGCATAACATCTTATTACTTGAAATTGAACACAATCTTAAGTTGATAGCTAATAGTTGAGGTGCAAATAATTTAATTGAAATCTTTATTTTTTATTTATAAAAAGTAGAACCTACACACGAGCAAATTGCACGTATTCGGAGTTGGAAATTGAATATAAAATAATGTATTTGATTCTCGGAGAAGGAGATTATCACATATATCATATAAAAGTAAAATTTCAAGAGTGAAAAAGGTGGACAACATGTGATCCATGTATTTATTCTCAAACTGATGTACTTCAAAAACTATATTGCTAATATATTTTGGGAAGATAAAATGAAAGACAACAAAGTAATGATTGGCAATAAAGTTTTTGTTGTTTGGTTGAATAACATAGATCAATCGACATACAATCATAAAGACTCGTGTTTTAGAATGTGATGAACTGGATCTGTGAGTGGCATAAGGCAAATTTTCAAACCCTTGTGATGCTTGTTTTCAACAAGTAATATAGTAAGAAGGACTAACAAATCTGCTAAAAAAATGTTAAAATGACAACAGAGCAAAACCCTCTTCTGAGCCTCATAATCACTTGTGCAAAATTTTCATGGACTAAAGGCCAAAATTGGATGTAGCTTTTAGCAAGAAAATGCTAACAACATGTTGATAATTGTCCAAGATATAGAGAAAAAGAACAACAATAATTTGAGGGACTGCCACTAGAGAATGTGGGGAGACGCAAAAAGTATACATGATTGTTACCTTGCGTCCTAGAATTTTCATGGTTTCCACATCCCATGGTCTGCTCCAATGCCAAGGTTTCACATCTTCTGGACGGGCAATAGCTCTTCCTAGATCTCTAAATTGATCATGCATTCTCAATCGATCATTTTCATCAATTTTTATTAACGAACGGTTAATCAGTACTTGCAATCCGGTTCTTGGGAAAAATTTGAGATCCTCCCACAGGTAAGTAGCAATTCTTTTGTCAATTCCAAGGAAAAAACATGCAATGTCTAGAAATATATGTTTCTCCTTATTTGTTAATGTATTGTAACTTATCCTCAATTTTCCTTGTACAATCTCATCAGGTGCATTCCTCAATTTCTCGATCATCTCTCTCCACACCATTTGATCTTTTACTCCATTGAGAAGTGAACCTATAACCATTAGAGCTAAGGGAAGCCCTCCTGTGGTGGCAACAATATCACCAGAAAGAGTCGCGAGATTTGTGGGAAGTTGTTCCTCTTCAAATGCATATCTACTAAACAAAAGCAAAGATTCTTCGCAGTTCATTTCTTTGAGTTCATACATTTTATATTCAGACTTCAAGAGGGTCTTATCTCGACATGTAATAATGATCCTACTACCTGACTTGAATTTGCAATCTCCAATCAAGTTATCAAGGTGGTCTCGACAATCTACATCATCAAGAAGAATAAGCACCTTCTTTTCACAACTTGATCGGATCATTGTAATCCCTACCTTGGAATCACGCACTCTTCTTTCAAGATTTTTTGTTATATCTGATATCATTAGAGATTGGACATACTCCATGCCCCTATTTTTAATTGTTTCTCTAATATCCTGGAGAAAGCTGCGGGACTTAAATTCGTTAAAAAGCTTATTATAGATGATTGTAGCCAACGTTGTCTTACCGATGCCGCCCATCCCCCAAATCCCAATAGTTCGAGTGTCTGGGCAAGCAATATCCATCAACTCTATCACCTCAGCCACACGATCCTCAATTCCAACTAGGTTCATGGGAAGATGTGGCTGAAAATCATGTTGCTGCTTGTGCACTATTATTTCTACGAGTTCATTTACTAATTCCCCTTCACACCTGTCAAACAACGCAATACATGAGAACTTATTAATGGCTCCACAAAACAATGATTAAGGATGATAAATAGAAAAATTCTTTCGACAAGGATCTATTAGAAGAAGGTAAACGAAGTACCCATCAGCAAATTTCTCTGATTCAAACACTCTAAGATCAAGTGCTTTTGTTAGAGTAGTAGGCCCTTGTTGCTTGACCTCCTCATCAAAATGATGCTCATGGATTCGAAAGGCCTCTCCAAAGCTGCCCCCTAGGTGTCGCACATCCTTGGGTTTCACCTTGTAAAGCACAGGCAAGACTATTTGTCCTCTACTTTCCTTGCACTCCATAATATGAATGAGTTCGCGGAGGCACCATTCGCTAGCAGCATAATTTTCAGAGATGATTGGAATCGAAACATTAGAGCACTCGATTGCACTGAGGAGATTTGCAGCAATGTCCTCACCGAAGGGGAGGTTCTCATCATCTCTAAACACGAAGTTTGGATGGAACTTCAGGCCCACATCTTTGAGTCTATGGTAGAGGTGATCAACGAAGCTTTTGCGAGTATCGGGGCCTCTAAAGCTCAGAAATATGTGGTAATTGTTTCCAATCACAGAGGTGGATGAAGCAGATGGCCAAGAATTCATGCCGCACTGCGATGGCAAATTGATCTTCTCCATTGAGTCCGAAGAGGGAAGAAGAAAATTCTCTTTGCTCTCGCCCTCCCCCGACTGTAATTCAAACAATTCTTCAAGGAGGTCGGGTCTTGGTTGCGTCGACATGGTTGGAGTTGAAGCTTCGGTGAATTCAGCTCGCTTGCGTTGTCCAGTCTTGGGAAGAAGAAGAGTCTCTTCGCTCTCGCCCTCCTCCGACTGTAATTCAAACAATTCTTCGAGGAGGTCGGGTCTTGGTCGCTTCAACATGGTCGGAGCCGAAGCATCAGTGAATTCAGCTCGTTTGCGTTGTCGGGTCATGGGAAGAAGAAGAGTCTCTTCGCTTTCGCCCTCCTCCGACTGTAATTCAAATAATTCTTCAAGGAGGTCGGGTCTTGGTCGCTTCAACATGGTCGGAGTCGAAGCGTCAGTGAATTCAGCTCCCTTGCATTGCTGGGTCGAGGGAAGAAGAGGAGTCTCTTCGCTCTCGCACTCTTCCGACTATAATTCGAACAATTCTTCGAGGAGGTCGGGTCTTGGTCGCTTCAACATGGTCGGAGTCGAAGCTTCGGTGAATTCAGCTTGTTTGCGCTGTCGCGTCAAGGAACGATCTTCCGTTTCAGTTCACGATGTCTCTAGCTCTCTCTCTCTCTCTCTTCTCTCTCTCTGTGAGACTCGACTGTTATGGATAGTTTTGAGTAGGAAAATGATTACTCAACTATCTCTGCACCACGTTTACAGCGTGGCTGGCGAAGAGGAAGAAGGGAAAGGAGGAGGCGAGGCATGATTACTCCTCGACTATTATGCATAATTTAATCTGTCCCAGTACGTTTGTCGTTTCATATAATTTCATATGTTCCCACTGGGAATCTGGAGATGCCTTCAAATTGACTAAAAAACAAATACTCACTCGTTGCCTTCTTGTGGTCAAAATTCCTTATCCTCGACGTAAGCTTCTTGATAATATCCGACGGATGATCATTCCATTTGCTGCTCCAAGCGCGCCTTTCCTTTCCACTTCTAGGAGACTTCCTCTTACGCGTCTTTTTCGGCCAAAATAGAGAGCAGAAAAGGCACAGTATCAAATGGTATAAGCAGCTATTCGCAGATTTTGAAATATGATCCGTTTATAGTTACAGTTTCAAAGCTTCATTCGCTATGAGTTAAGCCAATTTTGGAAAGTCTCGGTTACTCCAATAGGAGTGTCTGATCCCGAAGCAGTGTGTTCCGCCATTCTTTGCCTTCCTTTGCTAATGACTGATACCTACAAAAGCGATCCTTCCAAGGTCCTTAGGCAACGAAAATGGAACGGGATTCGACAAGCATGTCATCCAAGGTCTAGATGATGGTGAAGTATTAATAATCAATGGGCTATGGTCAGAACCCATCGGTGGCAAGGCAAAGACCTCTGCATTAGGGTATAATAATCGCCAGTCAAGTGTACACATAGCCCTGTCTAGCCTTTCTTTTACTAGTTCATCACCCTCTCTGTTATTCATCCACGTGAACCGACACCCATTACTTTCCAATTCCATTAAAGCATAATCATTGAGAACCTGCCGAAAGGAGAACATACGGAGCTTATGAGCCGGCCTTTTCCCACCTTTTCCCACAGATAAAGGATTTCATTAAAATCGCTAGCACAAATCCAGGGTAGTACATTAACCAAACTAATCTTGCACAGCTCATTCCACAATAGTTGTCGAAAGTGAAAATCATATGGAGCATGAACACAAGTTAGTCTAATCATACGGTCATCCTCCACTTCCCTATAAGTCATATCAATATAATCCTTTGTTGAACATAATACTTCTATGGATACTTGACCATTCCAAAGGACCGACAGACCTCCCGCCAGACCAACAGGGTTGATAACATAAGCGTTAGTAAAGTGTAAACGACGTTGAATATTGATCAGCTTCACTGCACTATTCTTCGTCTCCATTAAAAATACCATATTAGGCTTTTCCTTGGCTGTCATGGCCTTAAGCGTGTGAACAGTCAAGGGATTGCCCAGTCCCTGACAGTTCCAACATATAAGTTTCATTTGTGAGATGGTGGCTGTTGAGGGCCAGCCACCAGAGCCCAATGTCGAGCTTCTCCCCCGTCAAGAACAGGTGTTTCCAGTAAACTTGCTTCATCGAGGTCATGCAAGACTAAACCCTTTGAGTCAGTTGGTGTGTATCGTCGTTGTTTTTAGCAATACCCACTTTAGGTGTGAGGCATGCACTTTTCTTTTTCCTATACTGTTGAAACTCCATAAGAGAGGACTAAACATTCTTCATTTTAATTGATGCAGGAATGAGTGTTGTATGTACACAACTCCTTTAAAGATGCTGCTGGTCAGAGTCTGTAGGTTGCAAGTTTATTGGCAAAGGTTGTGTAGTCTCTGTTGCTGCTGTAATAGAAGGCGGAGCTAGCAAAGGAGGCAGATTCTGAAGTTGCGAAGGAGGCGTCTCAGGTATAGTTTCTTCAGGTTGAGCTGTTGTGGGGGTAGGTGTATAAAAAGTCTACCAAAAAGGACTAGGTTCCTTTACTTCAGCCTTCAGCCACTGACCGTACACCATACTATCACGCCCTTCAAAGTTAGCTTCATCATAGGGAATCGTCTTACAATTCATTGCATAATGACCTAATCCGTGAGATTAATAGAAGTGCGAGAGATGCTCGTAGCAAAAGTCAAGCCAGAATAGCTTCCCTTCTAGGCAGACCAACTTACCTGCCTTTAGGGGGTTCTAAAGATGTAACTCTACCTTTGCTCTTGCAGTCCTAGAAGAAATACCCTCTTTAGTGTCAACTCGGACCTCTATCACCCTACCTAAATCTTGCACAGTCTTTGTGATCATCTGCTCAGTTGTCCATTCCATTGGTAGGTCGAAAATTTGTATCTAAAAAGCTGACATTAAGAAATCATAGCAATGAAGTGGGGGTATTAGGCTGCCATGGCTTGAGAATGAAGAGATTGCCTAAAAAAAGCCAAGGACCTCCTTCTAGTATCTGCCGTTTGTCAATAGCCGAATGGAATTGTCCTATATATAGGCCATCTTCACGTTGTAAAAAGTCGACTTGTTCAGTCTTCCAAGCTTTTTTCAATGTACTCTGGAAGGCTAGGAAATTTATGGATGGATTGGACAGAATCCTTCCTATCAAAGTTAATATGCATTGTGCCAATTTTGCAGGTGGGGGTTCCTCCTCCCACACTTCAATGTTCTTTTCAGTAGAAAGCCTACCTAATCTTGAGCACAGAGCAGCCAGGCACAAGGAGTCTTCCGAAGCCATCTCACAGAGAGGGAATAAGAGCTAATCCTATGGTCGAGCTATCTCGAAACTTACTAACCAGCAAGAATTGGTCCCCAATAGAAGACACCCAGAGTGACAAAAGATGCGATACAGCACATGCAGAGGTAAATGCAGAGAATCCATTCAAAAACTTTGAAGATAAGACAAAGGGGTTGAAGCAGTCGGATAACAAACCCAGCGAAAGAGAATTCCGAAGAGAAACCAATCGCACTTCAGTAAAGGATGGAGCCCAGCAGAAATCCAGCGGTGGCGAAGTGAATTGAAGATGTGCAGAGGCAAAGGAATTGCGACAAGAAACCGTGGCCCACCGTCAGTTACGAGGCTGATGTGGATAGCGCAAGAGAGGATTACGGTGAAAACGAAAGAAAGAGAAAACAGGATCAGAAATTAGAAGGACAGAAGGATGGTAGTGTGGTAAATTGGGGTTAAGGTTTGGGTAGTCATGGCTATCCTAGGATAGAAAATTCTCTTCATAACGAGAGGGAAGAAACTCTTCAAATCCAGAGGGTTTTGCCTAAACGAATGGGTGCACGTGCTCACCTGGGTTTGAAGGGTACAAATGTGGCGAAAATATTAAGTGATTTGTACGTGCCACGTCATCCGCTGATGTGGCACGCACAAACCACTCACAAACCTACACCTATCCTGAGTGGGACCCCCTCGAAAATGAGAAAAGGGCTCATTTTTAGCTGGCTCGGCTCGACTCGGCTCCTACAGAAAAAAGGACGGTCAGCGAGTCCTCCCGCTCAAAATTTTTCTCTCTCCTCACTTGAATGGGCGGGTTCTCTCTCCTCGTAAAATAACCAAGAACGCTCAGACCTTCCTCTGTTTCTTCTCGGCGCATCCCACCTCTCTCCAACTCCGCCTCCGACTCCGCCTCTGCCTATCCAAAAGCCTCGCTCATCTGCCTCTGGCATCTCGGTCTCGTTCCCAAGCGGCACCAGGCTTCCCGCCGCTGACCGGGCATTGTCCCTGACACTAGCCCGCTCGGTCATGAGGGAGAACTTGGCAGACTTGGGCGGGGTCGACGGTGCGGCGAAGAAGGAGAGGCCCGCTGCATTTTCTCTCTCGTTTTTTCAATGGAGCGCGCGCTATTTCTTCCCGCTTCTGCCACTCTCTTCCTCAAGCACTCCTCTTCTCTCTGTCTCGAGCCCTCTCACTCACGTCGAGTGCTCCCCTCCTCTCTGTCTCGGGCCCTCTCACTCACCCTAAGTGCTTCCCTCCTCGCCTCTGTCCTTGTCGCCGTCATCGACTTTCCAACCGCGGCTCCAGAAATCGCAGGCTGCCAATTGGCCTCTCGAGCTTCTTTGTCTTCTACTCCTTATTCGGTCCCAATTTCGGGCTCAAGTACATAGCCGAGGATTTTGAAGCAAAAGAGGTTCGTGAGGCTAGATATATTGGTGGCGGACGGCGAGAGCACGATTGACCCGAGTCGTTACTCTTCGCTCGGTGATTTCAGGCTCGACGTCGAAGCAGAGAAGGAGGAAGAACAAGAACGAGATGAAGGAGAAGGAGGAGGAGATGGGTCCTTGCTTTTCTGCTTCTGGGTTTATTTCTTGAAGTCCACCACTTTCCCTTGTACCATTTTCCGTCAGGTAGAGGAAAGCCACCGTTTTTCCATCTTTTTTTTGGTCCCTTTTTGGTTCGTTGGTTTTTGATGGGAGGGATGGTGTTCGTTTCTCAATTATGTGAATTTTTTTTTTTATGTTTGGAGAGGTTGGGTGTTATGAGTTGCTTGTTTGGCGGTTGTTTTAGCGATTGATCACTCACCGGTTGATGGATTTTGTGATTTGAAGGGATGCTTTGCGTTGGTTTGGATCGATCACCGTTGCTCAGCTCTCGGGTTGTGTCTATCGGTCTGATTACGATGAGCTTGAATTATTGTGGAATTTTCCCAGGGGTGTCTTTTCACGTTCACTGAAGTCTATTACTATGTTGTTCCTGTTAGATGGTATACTGAGTGTCAATGCCTGTTGGTGGAACCAGAGCTTATTGATTTTTGTGGATTTGTCTGGGATCAATCCTTTGTAATGTGTCAAGTCTTGTTTTTTTTTTCCGTCCCTTATCGCGATCTATCTTGGTTTGTGACACAAGGGACTAGTCGAAAATGGTGATTAAGGGATGATGTATACCATAATCACAAATAGTGTTGCTTGTCACTTCTCTTTTCAGCTCAAAGTTCTATGGTTAACGGGGTTAAAAATATTCTTTCACACAGGTGAACTCAAATGTCAAGGATGGTTTTCCAATTCTCGTTTTGAATGTGTGTGATGTCATGCAACAAATTGTGTTCCAACGTTGGATTGACAGTGCTAAATTGACGTTCCTAGAATTTCAGAACTCAGCACAAGCGTTAGAGATGCGAACTCACCATGAAGATATCCCCCGGCTCATTCCGTCGCAGCAAAAGTACAAGCAACTGCATGGCTTCGGCAACCCGGAAGGCCCTCCTGGTGGCGGTCCCCAGCCCGCCATCTGCGCGAGTCTTGTGATATGGTGGTCCGAGCCAGATGAAACCGAACCAGAGGTGGTGGAATGGAGCTCTCTCTACAAATGGGATATGGCAGGATGTAGAGAGATGGAAGAAGGCAAAAAGCAGAGACGTGGATGATTTGATTTAGCGCTGGCTAATGAGCTCTCACACTGCGCTAGGCACTAGAAAGTGCCATGGACCAGCGAGTGGGAGAGTGACATGTGCTTGGGCCGGTGGGGTTTATATTTGATTGAGAGTCGTGTGACGTTCTATTACAGCAGCCCAACCTAATCTTCAAATTATCGATTTCCGTGACTGGTTTGGACATTATGGAATCACAGGTCTCTCTCTCTCTCTCTCTCTCTCTCGACTCCTCACCAATCAAATTACCACATGATTCATCATTGCCCTTCGAATCAACCACCCCTTTGATTTCTCTCTGATGATGTTGACGATGGCTGAGGATGGAAAAGAAAATCAAGAGGTCAAAGAAACGAGGGAAAAGTTATCCAAAAAATCTTAAATTTATTATATTTTTGTCATTCGGTATTAAATATTTTAATTGTGCTAATTGAAATATAATTTTTTTCTTTTATGTTTTATCAATTGAGTTTATCCGTCCAATTTTAGCTGGAAATCTTTAATCTGAATGTTGATTGTTCTATGTATAATGATTGATGATAATAATGTGAATAATTTTTAATAATATACTTTTATATTTTTTAAATTATACTTTTTCTTTTTCTTTTTTCACTTTTCTTTTTATTATTAAGGGTCAGCAACCCCTGCGGGCCATCGATTGAAGCCTGGCAACCCTTGCTAGGTAAGGGCGTATGAGCCCTATGATTGGAAAAAATGGGCAATGAGTATAAATTGGTCAAGATATATTAATGACCACCAAATACTATGGAAGGTCAATTCATGTGGTGGTTTATGATGTTGGTATCTAACGCGAGGTCGGGCCCAAAAAGCGAGAGTGACTGTGGTTATGATTTTCGTTCCGCAAGTTTGTTAGGTTTTTCCATTTCCAATTAGTTATGATTCAAGGCAATACCAAACCAAAACACCATAGACTGTATCCCATTCTATCGTACCACTAAGCAAACAATAGCAGCTTTGACTACAAGCATCTTAACTAAGAAGTTCTTCGGAGGTAGAAAATTTTCTACCATCTAGTCAATGCACAACATCTAGTTCTGCCTTGAAAACTTTAATTCTCTTATAATCTAGTCCATGACTATTGTTTGCAATGCGTGACTTTTCGTTTTATCTAGCATATATATATCGTTTAGGAATATCAACAAGGTTACAATACGGGATGAGAACAAAGCAAAAGATGAATGGAGATGAGGAGGAGTACCGATACACTATTTGAGACCAAAATCTGAATCCGACGCGACACGAACATTCCGTTAATTCCAAAAGCAGATGAGACTCGACATGTTTTGAATCCTCCTCTTCAGACAATGGATCAAATTCAAACAAGTTGGAAGAAAGAATGATAAATCTCTTGCTCTTGATATGCCCGCAAGGCCCACTTCCGGCCCACCACGTCGTTGGGCCTCGAGATGCCCTCAGGCCCATATTGCGCGGGCCGGATCGTCGTCGTCCCAAGCGGGGCCCGACCCATGAAACCAGCGAAATCAAAACCGCTGGCGGCGGCGGTGGTGGTTGCACGATCGTCGGAGGTTTATGTGAGGTCTAAATCAACAATGTTACCATCACTGTAATTGCTGATGATCAGATCGGGCTTGCCTTGTAGTTCTCCAGCAATTTCATTGGAGACATCCAGATGAGAGAAGATAAGGTTAGTCTTCATATTACGAAAGATTGGAATGTCAACAAGAAATACTGGCAAGAGATGCTAAATCAATATGTACACAACCTACAAAATGTGAACAACGCATGACGATGGAATTGCATGTAGAAATACTGGCAAGAGATGCTAAATCAATATTTGAGACGATTAGGGCGCGTTTGGTAACGTTTCTGTTTAAAAATTGTTCCAGGGAACAGAAATAGAAAAAAGTGTTTCTGTTCCTGGGAACAATTTCTGAACAAAAAAGCGTGTTTGGTAAACTTGTTCCGGGAACAAAAAATAAACAGAAACATGTTTGGTAAATTTGGATAATTTTTTTATTTCTTTTATTTTTTCTATTTTTTTCTTATTTTTCTTATTTTTCTTTTTTCTTTTTCATTTTTTTTTCTTCTTTTGGCCGGTCGCCGGCCAAGGCCTTGGCCGGCGACCGGCCGGCGAGGGCCGAACTCGCCCAGCGGCAGGCGAGGCGCGGCCTCGCCGGGCCACCGCCAGGCGAGGCCGAGGCTCGCCGGCCGCTGGGCGAGCTCGGCCTCGCCGGCCTGGGCGAGCTCGAGGTCGGATCTGGGCGAGATCGAGCTCGCCCAGGCCGGCGCGAGGTCGGCCTCGCCTTGATCCGGCGAGGCCGAGCTCGCCCAGCGGCGGGCGAGGCGCGGCCTCGCCGGGCCACCGCCAGGCGAGGCCGAGGCTCGCCGGCCGCTGGGCGAGCTCGGCCTCGCCGGATCTGGGCGAGATCGAGCTCGCCCAGGCCGGCGCGAGGTCGGCCTCGCCATGGCTGGGCGAGCTCGAGCTCGCCCAGCCATGGCGAGGCCGACCCTCGCCCAACTACGGCGAGCGTCGGCCTCGCCGGGGGACGGCGAGCGTCGGCCTCGCCGGGGGCCGGCGAGCCTCGCCGTGGCTGGGCGAGGCCGCCGGCCCTCGTCGGCCGGTCGCCGGCCATGGCCGAGGCCGGCGACCGGCCAAAAGAAAGAAGAACAGGAAAATAAGAGAAAAAAGAAAAAAGAAAAAAAAAGTATTTCTCATTTGTGTTCCAGAAACAAGAAACACAAAATTTGTGTTTCTTGTTTCTGTTTCTTTTTTGTTCCTGGGAACAAAAGAACAAAAAAGGAACAGAAACGCACACAAACGCGTTTCTGTTCCTTTTTTGTTCCCAGGAACAAAAAAACAGAAATTTTTGTTCCTGGGAATAGAAACAAGGTGCAACCATGCAGGCCCTTAATGACCTGGCCACCGGTATCGGGATATCCAAGGACATCGTCTTGGGCAAAGTAACCGTGAGGCGACATGATAACAACGTTAAAGACCATGGGGATTCTTCCCAAGAAATTCTCGAGGGTGCATGGATTGGGAGCCTCAAGTAGATCCAGAAGAAGCCGAAACATTTCAAGCACACGCTTGGCGGTGTCGCCCCAACCCCTCTCTAGCCCAATTTCCTGAAACTTGTGCTCGAACTGAGAGTGAGGTGTCTCAGGTTTGAGGGCAGAGCGGTACTCCTCTGCCTTCCTCAAGACATGTTGGAGCGAGAAGACATTTTGAATTCTTGTGCTGACCATCACGTTCTGCATCACAGATCAGCATAAATGAGTCTCAAGTAATTGTTCATGAAAAAAAAAAAAAAGGATTCAGTCCATGCATCTAAAATATGAGCAACTCTGAACTGTCCTTTCAACAGTCATGAAGTTATGTGAATGTCGCAATGTTTCCTCTGAGTTGTCATTTACACAATCTTGTTAATACAATTGAGTGATACACGTGGCGCATAAGAAGTAGATCCGAGAGAGTGAGATGAGTGTTATCTGCCCATGGGCTTACCTATCCGAGAGAGGAGAGGAATGCTTGAGGAAGAGAGTGGTGTTGGAATTTTGTTTGTTAAAACAAAATAAGTGCCTTTTACTTTGTCCCACATAGAAAAGGTGGGAGCAGGAGGATTAGTTTATTAATGAGAAATTTCCTTTTGTAGTTAAAGGAGTGATTAGGTGGGGCTAGACCCACCATACCCGCGTGCGGGTGCGCGGATAATTGCGCGATTTTGGCGCGATTATTTGGCGCACTTAGCACTTTGCACGCCTGCGCGCCCGCGGTTTAATTAGCATTAATCCCTTGCTTTTTATTTATTTATTTTTTTTTATTTTATATTTTAGTTCAAATGTTGCCTTTTAATTTGAGAATTTCGGAAATGAAATATAAATGAAAATTCGAAATTCTATTTACATAAAATAATAATAATTTTATTTGTGTCTTTTCAAGACAACCTTTGGAAAATTACTTATTCGGTTTTAATTTTTCCGAAGGATTGCAATTGTTCGTTTTTCGACTTCTTCCGAAGAGTCGCATTTGTTTATCCGAACAATTTTCTAAAGACGTGTTTGTTCGCAATTTTCACGAAGAGTTGCAAGACTGTTTCATATAAATACTTGTCATTTTTTGGAAAGAAAAGAGTGGTCATTTTCGAGTCTTCTTTCTGAAAAACTGCAGCCAATTTTCGATTGTTTCTTAGAGAGACCCTGGAGAAATACTAGAATTGCTATTTAGTATTCTCATCCGAGACTTTGTTGTATCCTGGAGGATTTTTGCCGGTGACCATTAGCAACGTTGTGGGGCAAATAAATCCTTAAAGAAAGTGATATCACGCCTCAAAGTCCGAGTTGTTTTTACTCGATCCGATTTCATTGTTCAACCCATTTCGAAGACATATTTTACCAACAAGTGGCAGAAGCGGGAAGAAATAGGGTGCGCTCTGTTGAAAAAAAGAGAGAGAATGCAGCAAGCCTCTCCTTCTTCGCCGCGCCGTCGACCCCGCCCAAGTCCACCAAGTTCTCCCTCACGACCGAGCGGGCCAACGTCAAGGACAACGCCCGGTCAGCAGCGGGAAGCCTGATGCCACTCGGGAACGAGACCGAGATGCCAAAGGCAGATGAATGAGGCTTTTGGACAGGTAGAGGTGGAGTCGGAGAGAGGTGGGATGCGCCGAGAAGAAACAGAGGAAGGTTTGAGCGTTCTTGGTTATTTTACAAGAAGAGAGAACCCGCCCATTCAAGTGAGGAGAGAAAAAAATTGAGTGGGAGGAATCGCTGACCCTCCTTTCTTCTGCAGGAGCCGAGCCGAGCCAAGCCAGCCGAAAACGAGCCTTTTTCTCATTTTCGAGGGGGTCCCACTCGGGACAGGTGTCGGTATGTGAGTGGTTTGTGCGTGCCACATTATCGGATGACGTGGCACGCACAAACCACTTATTATTTTCTCCACATTTGTACCCTTCAAACTCAGGTGAGCACTTAGCACTTGCAGTAGGAGGATCGTTTCCCTCTAGACATCTCTCTTCTCTCGCAAACCTCGCCTTAAATTCCTCAATTCAATATCTCTTTTATTTTGCGAAATAGTATCTCAAATTGATTAAGAAAATAAAGTATTGCTTTGATTGATTGATGAAATGGCTATTATATCTACTTAGATATAACTTAGTAAATTATGTTTGGGAGAAAGTTGAGTTAGGTGAACCCCCCATTTAGTCAAAACAAGAGTAAAATATAAGGGTACAAAGATTTTCTTAAAAATAATGGATGCATATGGAGTATTAAAAAAGGGGCAATTTCAAAATTGGTCCCCAATCATCTCGATGAAAGTTCAATTTGATCGCTGAACTTTAATTTTGTTTGATTTGGCTATTATTCTTTGAATCAGATCAATTTAATTCCTCTAATTAACTTGGTCATATTGACACTTGACATGATAGTCCATGTCCATCGGGAGACCCGCGATTGCTAGCCTGATTGGGCTGTCTAGAGCCACATCAGCAAAACCTAGAAATCAAAGGGAGAGAATTGGGGGAGGGAGAGAGAGCTGGGCGATGGTGCTCGCTTCCCAATTTTAAAGCAATATAGATATTAGAGTAAGTTGATCTTAAAATTTATCGTAGTATGCATGTTAGGAAATGAGTTAATTACTTTTCGTTAAATAAAGTGATGAAGTTCGTAAACTTAAATTAAATCTTAATGGACTTGCTTATCCATAAGTTCATGGCATGTGATGTAACAGAAGTACATAAAAATCTTTCAAGACACTAGATGTCTCGGGTACATGCTCATATTGATGGCCATGGAGTGGTAGGGCTGGACGGTGATAGAGATGTCAAAATTCGATCCCAGCAAGAAAGGAAGAAAAGGGTGATTTCCGGTTTCATAATTTTGCATTCCCGCAAATTTTGTGATGATCACATTTTGGTTTTTATAAGACATGAAATATTATTAAAATTTCAGAGGAAAATTCATATAATAGATTAAACAGGCTCAAGCGATATATAGCGAGATATTTAGGACATGCATGATGGCCATTCTATTTTTGTTCAAAAATTATTTTTCTCTTTCAGATTGTTTCTGGAACAAAATTCCGTTTGATAATATAATCTCTCTCTTTTTTTTTTTCTCAAACAAGTTTTTAATCTGAAAATAGGCCTGGAACATTAGTGAGAAGTAATTTTTTTTTCTTACTTTTCTATTTTTGGAATAGAAATGAGAAAAACTATTCTCATAGCTTGTCCTCTCTACTAGCCGGCCACCCACCTGTCGTCGCTCACTATCCACCACCGCTAGTTGCTATATATCGTCGCCATCCACTGCGCACCACTCAAGAGGTAGAAATTTTGTATCGTTTTGTATTCTTATCAAATGTGTATTTTTGCTCGAAAACTTATTCATAAATAGAAAATAAAAATAAAAATCTATTTCTATTATAGAAATTAATTTTTGGACAGAATGGTTATCATTCACGCCTTTACACTTTACCCACATGGAAAACCTCTCTATTTTCTCCAAAACTGAACGCCGGGCAGCAAATCCACTTGGTTTGAATGCTGAATTGTTTAGTTAATTTGACTTTAGTTGGCTCTTGAGATTCGTTTGGTTGCTTAGATGAAATCCTATGGAAGATAAAACAATCTTCTCTTCGCATGTTGGTTTGAATGCTGAATTATTTGGTTAATTTGACTTTAGTTGGCTCTTGAGATTCATTTGGTTGCTTAGATGAAATCCTTTGGAAGATAAAACAATCTTCTCTTCACATGTGTTTGATATTTTTTTTGGGAGGGGGGGGGGGGGAATTTCCTTGGGAGGTATCTGGAAGGAATTAGAATGAAATAATATCGATTCATACAAATACAAAAGGAAAAGGCAGTATGCTAGTGATATTCTTGGTTAAGTGCAAGGAATGTCCATAATTACAATCTTTGCAAATCGTCAAGGAGGAGTTTGTAAAGGTTCTAGTAAAAAAATGTCTCAAATTTTAGCATGTAAAAGGAGCTCAATTTAAGTAGGTTTTCTAGTTTGATTAAATTTCTTCATTTGAGTGGTTTTAAAGCTCAAGTAAGTTTCCTAAAAGGGATTCATATTTTGGATTCAACTCTTTTCTATATAACTAGTTCGTCTTTTTCGTGAATTACATTTAAGAGAAGTTTTAGGTGTTCAAGCCTACTTCATCTTATGGTAATATTTTCGAATTCTTTTGTAAGATTGAAAAATTATTTTGTGACGAAATGCCGTGTTGGTTATTGAGTGTAATGGGAACTAGGAAATATTGAGAGTATTTTGTAAACTCCATTATATTACTTAATCTATATTGAAATGTTGTGTTGTTTTCCTTGTGGATAAGTCTCACCAACTGAAAAACATAGATCCATAATTCAATTTTTTTCTCTTAAACCTTTGGGTAAAATTTTAAAGTAATCATTCTTACCTTTTCATGTGCATATTGGGAATCTAGAACGTATTCAAATTTTGACTAAAAAAATTTGATTGTAAATTGACTAAAAACAATTCTTTTGTTGCCATCTCAATCCTCACTCCATGCCCTCGATGCCTACTCTCAACTGGCCTTAACAATCACCCCTATTATAAAAACAAAAAAAAAAAAAGAAAAGAAAGAAAGAAGAGAACATAATAACTATAAATATTGCCACTATAATTATATTACTGTGATCACAAGAAATAATCATTCAAGAAGTATACTTAATCTTCACGAGAATAAAAGATTTTCGTAATATTGAAAGTAATTATATGTCCCTTGAACTAGAGCTGAAAAGTATTTGGTTCAATTAAAGTGGAAAAATAAATGGGATTTAAAAAAAAAAAAAAAAAGTTCAGATAGATATCACTCTTGAAAAGTGTCACCTATACTCAGTCATTGAAAGTGTTTTGAAGAACCACGTTTTCATTTATCTAATAAGAGAGTTTCTCTCTATCCATTTTAGATCTAAATCATATTCCATTTTATTATCTTAATTCATAGCTCGAAGAAATTTTGCTCTCTCTGTTTTTTTTAGAAGCGCAAGCACATCAACAATATGCTTTTAATTAACAAAAGATACTAAATTTAACTATACAATCATGTTCTTACTAACTTTTCTTTGATTTTTGTCCTAAATGACGTTAGCATTATGGCTTTGTGATTTTTTTTTTTTTAAATGAGACAACCAATCATAATGCCTGTACATAGTAAGTTCAATTCAGTCGATCATTCCAACTTCCCAATTGAGTTGAGGACATGGTAGAGACGACAACCACCATTACATTACTAAAAAGCATTCATCAATTATTTTTCTCCTCCGGCCCTACTACTCTTCTTTCCGAGTCTCGAAGGCCATGTGAAACTCACTGATTGCCTTTAGCTGTCCAAAAGGAAAAGGAAAGAGCTTAAAAGCATCCACTTCAATTAGTATGTACTCCGCATCGTCCGCGTTGCCTTTATTCCTCTAATTCAAGTCTTTTGGAAAGAGTGGGTGGGATCTTTCCATTAATTATTTACCGGAATTCTTGTCTTCCACAGAAATTATTGTTAGTAATCAAAGTGGATTGACATTAGCTAATTTTGTTATCATTTTATACACCCGCAATTTTCTTAATCCGTGATCCGCCTAGGAGGATCGTTTGACGTTTTAATGGCTGTCTCTCTTTAGCCATGGCATTGCATTGTATCTAAAAGCCAAGAAGAAAATGAAAGAAAGAAAAGAACTCAATAGCTATATTCCCATGGTCTTCATAAATGTTATGATATTTCCATTCAAATACATTTTGGCTTATAATTTCTATAATAAAAAAAGTAGAATCTTTTTTATAGTTTTTTTCAGGTTGATATTCCTTTTATTTTAATTTCCTAATATATAGATATTACTAAATTTAATTATGAAAACATAAAACATAAAAGCTTGAAAATCTTATCTATCTGAAAAATTAGGAGAAACATTTAGATTACCATATATACGATTGCTGGTAAATAAATTAATATCTTCTTTAGATATCCATATGAAAACATTTATTCTTAAGAAAAGCAGCTATATCAACCTTGCAGAACCCAAAATGAGGTTATACTTTTACTATTATAGAGATCATGAACTAAATTATATTTAAATAGAATTATCATGATATTTATAAAGATAATAAAGGCAATAGAAAGATAGTAGATATTTTCATTGATTACAGAAATTGATCGAATGGAAAGATATTATAAAGTCTGGGCAGTAGTGTGATTAACACTTATTTGACCTAATGAGGGACAAGACTAAACAAATTGAAAGCTTTAGAAAGTAGATTGAACATTTAAGAATAGTTCAATGATTACTTTAAATATCTAAAATAGTCCCTTTGGATAGTAGCATTCAGCTATGGGTAGGGCCACCAATTTATGTGGCGTGAAGACTTCTTGTTTGCCGATTTCAATGGAACGAGATAACTCTTGGAGATATTATGGCCCGCCTCTATCTGCATAGTTCCGTTCAGTCTTATCAAAATCTGAAGTTAACGTCTCTCATAATCAATATGCATTGTTTGAGGACCTTTTCCTCGATCCAATTAATGTAGGATAAATACTGTAGATGATATATATGATGATAAAATGTTATGTTTTTTTTTTTTAAGTGAAACATCTAAAAGTGAACATAAGTTGAAAATTGAGTGTTGGACACCTAACGGGTGAATGATAACCATTTTGTTCCAGAAATAGGTTCTGAAAGAGAAATAGATTTTTCTATTTCTATTTCTAGAAAAGTTTCTAAGAAAAATAACAGTTTGATAACGACACAAAATTTATATTCTAAAAATAGAAATTTGTTTGATAACGACACAACAATTTTTCTTTTTGGGCAGCGGTTTAACAGTGATCGGCGGTGGGTGGCCGGCAACGGACAACCAGCGGCGGCCGGCGATCAACAGTGGCGGCGGCAACCGGCGGCTAGTAATCAATGACGACAGATGAAGGACCAGTTAACGAACGATGAGAAAAATTTTTATCTCTCATTTCTATTCCAAAAATAGAAAATTTTTATTTCTGATTTCTATGTCAAACCTATTTCTAGAACAAGAATCTATTTTAAAAATAGAAAAATGGAATAAGTTTATCAAACGGATTTTTATTCAAAAAACAAGTTTAAAATAGAAAATTTGTTTATTGCATAGGGGTGAGTGGGTCTAGGGTGGGTAGGGTCTAGACCTGGACCCTATTCCCTACCCTGTTATAACCGGTTCTCCTTTTCTGGACCCTGTTCCCTACCCTGTTTTCATTGGACCCTGTTCCCGGCCCACCCTGTTTTTCCGGTCCGGGAACAGGGTTGACCTTGTTTATATTGGAACCTGTTTTGCGTAAAAATTAACCTTAGAAAAGCAAGTCTATATGAGTTATCTACTAAAACAAAAAGGCCAGACCAAGCACATCCTTCGACCAAACTCATTGGGAACATGTATAAAATTTGGACTCCCCTTGAAGAAAACAACCAAATATATAATTCGACCATCTCGTATCCCCATATCCCACAAGATACATCACGTTTCTCATATTCCAGTAATATACAAGCTAGCAATTTAACCAATTAACTAGTTGTAATACAATTTTTGGCTGATCACATATCAACCTTGTCCTTCATGTGCTCGATCTTCTTCTCCTTCTTCGGCATTCCACGTGGTATAAAATCTCTGACAAAAATCTAAAATTCATATATAAAGAAAAATCAACAAGAATCTATACTCTAGGATTTAATAAAGTCTATTTACTTACCACAAAATTGGAGTTTCGACAAAATGAAGTTTATTTTCCAATGATAATGTCTTTGGTAAGACAATCCAAATCTATAAAAAAAAAAAAAAAAAAAAAAAAAAAAAAGACAAAAAGAGAGATTAAATAAGGCATGCACTTAATAGAAAGTTATGCAAATTAATTACAAGATACAAAGAAATATATATAACTTACCCACCTTAAATTGTTCCGCATTCTCGATGCACTCTTCAACATTAATTGGCACGCGAAAAGCTCTCAACCAATTTTGAGTGAAAATTAAACCTTCCACCACTCTAGGAGTCAAAGAACTTCGAAAGCCATCAAGTACACGTCCCGATGTACTAAAAGCTGCTTCTGAAGCAACAGTAGTCACGGGAATAGACAAAACATCTCGAGCCATCAAAGATACGATTTCATACTTTGACCCAGTAGTCTTCCACAACATCAAAAGATCAATATTAAGAATATCTTCACTTTCAGCTTCAAGATACCGATCAAGCTCAGATTTGTTTTCATCCAACACTTTTTTCTTCTTATGGAGAAAGCTTTTGTGCCAAGCATCGAATTCAGAATCATTGTCATCAATATCAACATTAGAAGCACTACTACTATTACTCACACTTGAATCACCAAATTTTCCTTTACTAGAGGAGCCAACAAAAGATCGCTCATAAGATTTATACAAATTCTTCAAGGCGACCTTCACCTTATCATGCATCTCATCAATTTTTGCTTCATCATCATAGATTTGTTCAAAACAGAACTTTACATAGTTCAATTTCTTTGTGGGATCCAATGCAACCGCAATCAATGCCATCATATTAACTTTATCCAAACTCCCATAATACTTGTCAAACTTCTCTTTCATTTTTAAACCCATAGCTTGAAGCTTTGGGTCTAAAGAATTCGCCGCATTATTTAAATACTTGTACAACTTAGCTATCTCCTCAAAATAATGATTTGAAGTAACATATGAACTACCCGACATCCTCTTGGTTGCATCATAAAACCGTCTCAAAAATTTAGAAAGAATGATGGCATTTTCCCAATCTTCATTTTCAGGAGGATCATTGTCAATTTCCCTTAAGAAATATATATCTTCTTCT
This sequence comes from Eucalyptus camaldulensis, assembly GCA_019915185.1. Taxonomy (NCBI): domain Eukaryota; kingdom Viridiplantae; phylum Streptophyta; class Magnoliopsida; order Myrtales; family Myrtaceae; genus Eucalyptus; species Eucalyptus camaldulensis. The sequence goes on from JAHSVA010000008.1 coordinate 3,636,129, forward strand.
TCCATTCTTTTAAAAGCTTTCTTGAACTTTATGGCGATGTCTAACATCATGTAAATAGAGTTCCATCTAGTGGCAACATCAAGACAAACCGAACCATTATATGCAATCCTCTCACTCTCAATGCAACCTTTGAATGTCTTAGCTCTAGCCAGAGAACTCCTCACATACCTAACCATGTTTCGAATGCGTGCAATAGAATCACGCACCTCATTCAATCCGTCTCTCACTATCAAGTCAAGTATATGAGCAGTGCATCTCATATGTAAAGTATCACCATTCAAAATCAAAAATCCTTCTTCTGAAAATTTTTCTTTCAAATAACTAACGGCCACATCATTTGAACTTGCATTATCCACTGTTATTGTGGACACCTTCCTTTCTATTCCCCAATCATAAATGCATTTCCCCACCATTTTACCAATCTCCTTACCCTTGTGACTATGCATCATCACAAAATTGATTATTCTTTTTTGCAATTGCCAATATTCATCAATATAATGTGTAGTAAGACACAAATAGTTCAAGTTTTGAATGGAACTCCACATATCCGTTGTGAGTGCAATCCTAAATTTAAGCTTACCAAAGTAAGCTTTCAAACAAGTCCTTTCACTCAAATATAACTTCATACAATCTCTTGTCATTGTAAATCGTGAAAGATAATGGAAAAGAGATTGCAATTCAGTAACAAAATCTCGAAAATCAACACGCTCAACCATGGAAAATGGCTGCTCATCAATAATAATCATTCGAGCAAGCATATGCCTACAACGTTCTTGATCAAACTTTCATGTCGTTAAGACACTATCACTAGTAGTATTTTCCCCAACCTCGCCAACTACACTTTTGTCACATGATGCAAACAACATTTGCTTTTTATCTGTGCGGGGATACTTTTTACACTTTCTCAAGTGCTTCCACATAGTAGAGGTTCCATGATCAACATTATACACATAATCCATCCCGCAATGAATGCATTTCACCTTAACTGTTTTCTATGTTTTCTCATCTATAATTCTCGAAAAATGATCCCAACAATCTGATTGATTAGCTCGCTTTTTACCCAAAGCAGTAAGAGAGTTAGGTACCCTTACCTTATTTGTCGCGCCCATAATTGCAGATTCCACTTCATCAGCTCCATGGAATGGTAATTCCATGAGTGGACTCATTTCATGTCCCTCTACTTCCATTGATATGTCTTTGTCTTGATCCATTGACTGAAAACTGAAAAAAAAAAAAAATATATATATATATATATATATATATATATATATATATAACATTAGGATTCCACGAAAACATATTAGTTTTCATAGTAAATCAAATCTCTATAATTCCCTTTACTTCCTTGTTGCTGCTCTAAATTCAACATAGAACTTTCACGTGGGTTTGACAGTTCATAATAAGATCATAAGCTGATTAAAAAATGCTAAAGTTCTTCACAGATTCTCCCATATCTGGTCTTATCGGCTTCAGCAATCACATATATCATTAAATAGAATCTAATCAAGTTCACAGTTAATATGCCAAGAGACACTATATAGAGACACCAAGCAATTAAAGTTTAATTGTAACTACTGATTTCACCCTCAATTCTTCACCCAATTGCTTCTTTTTCATCTCCTAGTATGCAATCACAAAAAAGATCAGCCTCTTCACACAGCCACCTCAATTGAGCAGCAAACTTTAATCAAAATTCTAACATCAACATAATAAATCATGAGCAAAATGCAAGCTTTCTTCACAATAATTCGTACTTCTGAACATGCGAAAAGCATTATAACCATCAATTTCCACATCATCTCACACATGTCAACAATGCTCAAATCAAGCTATAGTACCTTCTCTCTGGGCTTGGGGCTAGTGAAGACAAAGTGGGACTTGGAGAGCAGGCGGGCCTAGTCGGGACGGGCTGAGGACGGAATCGCAGCAGGAACAGCGGCTTTTAGCGTCTGGTCGCAGCGGCGGTGGCGCCCAGAGGTGGTGAGCGAACCCAATTGAGTAGCAAACTTTAATCAAAATTGTAACATCAACATAATAAATCATGAGCAAAATGCAAGCTTTCTTCACAGTAATTCGCACTTCTGAACATGCGAAAAGCATTATAACCATCAATTTCCACATCATCTCACACATGCCAACTACGCTAAAATCAAGCTATAGTACCTTCTCTCTGGGCTTGGGGCTGGTGAAGACAAAGTGGGACTTTGAGAGCAGGCGAGCCTAGTCGGGACGGGCTGAGGACGGAATCGCGGCAGGAATAGCGGCTTTTGGTGTCTGGTCGCAGCGGCTGTGACGCCCAGAGGTGGTGAGCGAACCAGCAAACATCGACAATGAGGCTCAGGCGGAGCAGCGAGGCAGCGGCAGCTTCGCGAAGGGGGGCGGCGGTAGATCGGCAGCAGGGGAGCTAGGGAAACAGCGTGCGGTGAGACCGCCGACTCCTCGTCACAAGGCGAAGGCGATGGAGAGCCCGAATGCGCCGGACGGCGAGAAGACGACTTGCGGGAAGCCGCGGTCGCAGGCGAAGCGGTGGGTCCACCCGAGGAAGAAGTCAGAGACGACCGCGCAGGGCAGGGAGGGGTGGGACTCAAACCACCGGGAGAGGAGCGGGAGGTGGAGGTCGCGGAGGGCGCGGACTCTGGCGACGAAGCGCACCCGCGGCGAGTATGGTGCGGCAAGACGAGAGGCTGGAGCGAGGAGGAGGAGGCGAGGAAGGGGTCGAGCTGGTGGAGGTTGTCGGGGGTGATGACGACGGTGACGGTGACGGCGGGGGTGGCAGAGGAGGAGGAGCTTGGCAGTGGTGGTGCGAGTGCGAGGGGAACCGGGAGAGGAGCTCAAGGAAGACGCCTTTGCAGGTAAAGAAAGAAATAAAATTAGGGTTTCGCTTTAGGCATAAAAACCGGTTCTCCAACCAATTCCCAAACCGGTCCGGTCGAACCGGTTCCCGGGTGGGTAATCTCTCAGAACCGGTTCCCGGACCAGTTTAAACAGGGTCCGCATTTTGGGAACCGATTCCCGGCCCGATTTTACCGGAACCGGTTCCCGACCCTGTTTTCCAGGTGGGCCGGACCGGGAACCGGGTAAACCCGGTCCGGTTGCACACCCCTAGTCATGCATCCCCTGGAGTGACAAAATTTGACACGGAGAAATACTTAAGTGCCAAAAATTAGGAAAGTGACACTTACGTGTCAAAATCGCAACAAAATAAATCACTAAAGTACCAACGATGAAAAAATTCAGCCAAAATACTGATGTGGCAATTTTCCGGCAAAATAAATGCAAAACAGCTTCATTTTGCACGTTGACGTAAGGGGTGAGCGGTTCCAGGTTCCGGTTCGGTTTCGTCTGGAACCTGAAACCTACCCTCGGGTACAGGTTCCAAAAAATTTGAAACCTGGAACCTCCCCGTCAGAATCAAGAACCTAGAACCTACCCAGTCACAGGTTCCAGGGTCGGTTCCAGGTTCCAACAGGTTTTTTTTTTTTAGTTCATTTTTCAGAGTTGAATTATAACGTACGCGCATATTATCGGAATCTTTAGCACTGTCAAGATGCTGGTTGTCACCGATCTTTATTCTCAAACCATATGTTTTTATCAAAACATAGAAATCTTGTTTGTAAGTCCGTGAAGAAGTTTTGCTATGCTTAACCTGTTAACAAATTAAAAATTACAGTTATCCATAATGCCAGATGTTGGCTAATGGATGACTGTTGAAACATCAGGCACACATAATTGAAACTTAAAGAAGGGTAACAAACTCTACAGATTCTATAAATTTGTTGGTTGAGGTAATGGCACTTTTTGCCAAGTTAAATCCTTTAATTCGGTTAGAAAGCACAAAGAGAGAATCAGGAATCAAGAGCTTTTGCTTCTGAAGATAATCAGCGGTACAGTTAATGCTCATACAAGTAATCTATAAAAGCCTGTCCTTTAGCAACCTAATTAGTGAGATTCATCAAGTGTAGATCAGTACATAATTCAAGGGTTAGAGCCTGAGTTTTAGTCTACAATTCTCCTTCACCGGCAACATCCAAGAGCATAACTACTTAAATAACAACAGGTCCAGCAGTGTAATAGCTGTACATCTCTAATTTAAGCATAACGTGAACAAATGAATTGACATGGTATGCATACTCATCCAAAAAGAAAAACAAAACACCGAATGAATTTCCTCTATCTAGAGTCAATGCACTTAATCAGAGTGTCTATGCTTCCAGAACATCTAAAAAAGTGCCTATCTATCAGTGATAGTGCTTACGGCATGAAGAATTCCTTTTGTGGTGACATCAAATGCTCCAGCTGTGCCATTTGTAGCGTTTATCCAGTCGATAATTCTCTGCATGTGTGCATCTTGATTGTGATCCATTTCTCCATATGTATAGCTGAGGGAATCCCAGTACTGACCAACAGCAAAGTAAGGTTCACTAGCATCCAAGTAGTCTTTGACATAGCCACCCCAAAAGCCTCTAACAAAATCGAGCCTCCATCCATCATACCCAATTTCGCTCCTAAAAATGGCATGGCACCAACAGACTTGCCATAGTAAGACCTTTAATATATTATCATTGCAGAAACAGAGTTTTGCATAAGAAGCAAGGCATAAGTGCAACCATATTAAAAGTCAGAAATCATCCGCTGAGGCTCAACTCAAATGTGGAAACTGACACAAAGAGGGTTAGAACAAGGAGAGAGGGCACACTTGGAGATACACACTTAGTCAAGAGAAAACAAGGGGAATAAGGCCTCAAAAGTATTAAATAATTCACAATAATGAGGAAGTCAGACACTGCAACTTAGCTCTACCAGCATTCACAACCAAGAATAAAGCAGCATGCACTTGCAGAGGCGTTGAGGAGCAGAGGAGGACCCAGCAGCAGGGGCGTCGGGGCTTCCAGCCCCGAGTAGGGACGTCGATCGTTGGTCTTCGGGGCAACGGCGTCAGGCGTCGCGATTGCTGATGTCAGGTCGTCGGAGATGAGGCGGAGACAGCAGCAGCAGCGTCACGGCAGGAATGGTGGCTTCTGGCATCTTGTTGCAGTGGCGGTGGAGCAGAGGAGGACCCAGTAGCAGGGGCGTCGGGGCTTCTGGCACTAAGCAGAGGCGGTGGGTCGCGAGCGAAGACGAGCAAAAATGCGGAGGAAAACTTACCATCTCGTCGAGCTCGAGAACTCGTAGAGCTTGCCCCTCGGGGAGAAGATGATGAGTGCAACATCGGCGTCGCAAAGGACGAAGAGCTCGAACGCCTTCTTCAGCAGCCCGTTCCTGCGCTTCGAGAACGTCACCTGCCTGCTCGTGTCGTTCTGTATCCTCTTCATTTGCATCTTCCCCCTCACCATTTCCCCCCCTCTCTCTCTCTCTCTCTCTCTCTCTCTCTCTCTCTCTCAAGCCACAAAAAACAAGAAAGAGATCAGAAGAAGAAGAGCGGGAACTGATCGATGGCAACAAGCGTTCGATCGAAGCTCCGAATCGGAGTGGCCGCGGAACGAAGGGCATCGCATGGATCAGGTCCCGGAAAGCAGGAGATCGGAGACGGCGCTGAGAGGAGGCGCTCGTTGAGAAAGAAACGGAGGATTCTAGAGAGAGAGAGAGAGAGAGAGAGCAATCCAGGAAACCCTAGGCGATTCAGAACCGGAACCGGAAAGAGAAGAGAGGGAGAGAGAAGAAAAGAAAAAAGTTGGGGGGGCAAGAAGTGACGTGAGGAGGGGAAAAGGGGAGAAAAGAAAGAGAGAGAGAAAAAGAAAGGGGAAAGGGGGAAGAATCCGCAGAGGAGGGAAATTTGTGGGGGGAAGTTAGGATTTTTTTTTTTTTTTTTTGAATTATATGACCGGTTCTGGTTCCGATTCCGGTTTCGGTTCCCATAGGAACCGGAACCGGAACTGAGAACGCTGGTTCCCAGAAAAGGGGAACTAGGAACCGGAACCGGTCTCTTTGGAACTGGGAACCGAACCGGACCCTGTGGTGCGGTTTTCCGGTTCCCGGTTCTACCCGGGAACCGTGCTCAACCCTAGACGTAACTAGACAAATGCAAAGCGACATCTTTTAACTGCTGTGATAAAAAATTAATGGCCAAGGGAGGCGACTGAGGACTGAAACTGCTGCTTTCCTTATACTAACGAGCGGATCAGAACAAGCCATACCCATAGTCTTTAGCAAAACTTCATCAAAAGAACCACTGTAAAAAGATGTCAACTTTGTGACCAGATTAAGTGCAGCCTTCCTCACTGCTGCCTTCTCATCCAGACACCGAATCTTCAAAAGATTATTTATAGTGGCCTCTGTCTTCCGACTAACTCCATCTCCAATTCCCAGTACTTCCTTCAGAATCTTGCAACTCCTATCATCATTTGCGAAAAACCCTACCAAATGAACTAAATTTGATAAAAAGCGTGCTCTAATGGCTGAGTTCGAATCGGAACCATGCTTAATCAAGACCTATAGACATCTCAACTAGGGGTGTGTAAAATACTCGGGAACAGCCCGGACCGCCCGGAACCGGACCGGAACCGCCCGGAACCGGCGGTTCTTGAGGGAACCGGTCCAGTTCCCGGTTCCAATTTTTCGAAACAGGTGGGTACCGGTCCGGTTCCCGGTTCCATGAGCGGATCCGCCCACCCGGACCGGACCGGAACCTTTTTAATATTAAAAAAAAATTATTAAAAGAAACCCTAGATTATATCACATCTCCTTATTCCCTTCGTCTTCGGTTCTCTCTCTCTTTGTATTTTCCTCGGTTCCTCCTAATCTTATCACCATTTCGATTCCTCCCCGAGCGTCGATGTCGCCGCCATTGCTCCTCCGCCGCTGCTATTCACCCCTTGCGTCGGCCGCCACCTGCGGAAAATTGTTTCGCAACCATTCTATGTTGAAAACCCAACCATAGACCTCCTCCCCTCCTTCCCAACTCAGAGACCCGACCATTCTATTCTATGTTGAAAATGAAAATTAGTTCGCGTCAAGATCGGTTCCATAGATCCACCCGGGAACCGGACCGGACCGACAGTCCGGTTCCCGGGTGGATCCCGGTTCCAATTTTTCGGAACCGGTCCTTAGCGGGCGGTTCCCGGTTCTAGGTCGGGAACCGCCCGCCCGGACCATGCACACCCCTAATCTCAACCCCCACGGATCATTCACTTCATTTGCCTGAACACCAAGTGGATCTTTCAATGACATCACAATTGGAACAATAAGATCAACAGCCAAGAGCCTAAAACTCCAAGAGCCTAAAACTACTTTTTCCTTCTGTCATCTTCACCACCTATTCCACAAAGCTGACCCGATCACCATATTCCAGAGCTCTAAATATCTCCATTATTGACTCCACTGCCAAGGCACGAAGCTCGGACTTCTCTGGGGCCTTCTGGACCAAATATTTCGGCAAATTTACAACAGCTTTCTTTACGCCTTCGCACTGTTTCCCCGCATCCACCATACAGTTCGTCACAAAACTCAAAGCAAACGTCCTCACTTCTGATTTAGCTAACATAATCAATGGAGATAAAGATTTCAAGACCTCTGCAGCAGAATTAGCCTGGTCTCCATGCTCGGGCCTCAATGCTGCTCTTAAGAGCTGCGAACACAAGTTCGTTAGCTTACGATGAACACTCGGGTTACAGAAAGAATCAGGCACCATCGTTGGAAGTTCAGCCACGGTATGTACTAAAGACTTCAAACTATCCGGAAATCTATCCAAATGAATCAAATATATCACCAAAACCAGCTTCTCCAGCACAGCGAAGAAAAGCCTTTCATCGATCTCACCCTCCTCGACACCATCATTACCAACGCCACGCAAATTCCTAGATCCCGAGCCTCGCCTCGCCTCGCCTCCCACCCTTCCTCTTCGATTTCGCCGGAGCTCTCGCGCCACTCCCAGAATCTTCCTCAGGAGCCGCCTGCCGAGACCTGACAGACTTCCGAACGGAGTGCAGGAGGGAGACGAACGCCATCGGAGCAAAGAGGCTCAGGACGGGAGCGTTCGGGGACAGGAGCAGGGACAGGTAGACGTCCGACGCCCAGAGGGAGAGGCGAGGGTTGCCGCCGGCGTCCATGGCCGAACCGATGCACTGCGCGAGGGAAGACAGAGGGAGGTTCCTCCAGGCGAGGTCCTCGAATAACCGGTCGAGGAGGTCCGGATCGCCGGCGCCGACGAGGCGGCGCAGGTCCAAGAGCGTCGATTCGGGCACCGGCGGCGGCGAGTGGAAGAGGGAGGAGGAGGAGGCGGCCGGAGGTGGCCGGAGCTCGTCGAGGTCGGCGACGATTCGCGATAGGGTTTCCTCCATGGCGGTGGCCGGAGCTCGGAGGATCGTCGTCTTCCCCCGCTTCTGATTTCTTCGAACTTTTCAACTTTCCCGCTCTCGGCGAAGATTGACTTCTTTTCGTCTGGTTTTCTTGGGAAATGAATTCCCAATTAAATAATAAATTTTTGCTAAAAAGTAAGTTTAAAGAAAAAAAAATCTCTAAAATTATTAATGAACAAAATTCAGATAATTATAATATAGAAAATGATATTTAGTTGATTTAATTCTTCTCTTACGTATTAAGGTGATTTTTTATTTATTTTGTTTACGTTAATTTACAATCGCATTTTAATGAATCATCCTCTCATTACTATTTTTCCTTTTTATGTGTGTTTAAAAACCTAATGTTAAATATTGCTTTCTGGTGTAAATGTTATAAAATGTATAGACTTGTAAGAGCACTCATTTAGGATAACATTAATACCTATTTCCTTATTGTCACGATATCACCAGAACCTTTAATTAAATAGATTTTCTCAACCAATCTTGTAATATTTTTTCCATCAATCCAATTACTGTAAAAGGAACTCCATGTAAAAAAAAAACAAAAAATTCAAGAAGAACTTAATATAAGAACTAAAATACAATGTTCACGTATGATTTTATTGGTGTGCTATTAAAGCTAATAAGAGACTAGTAAACTCCTTTTCGAAAAATTAAACTGATTTGTTTTTTAATATGTAGATAAAAGAGTTAACTCACTATATACATGAGAATATTAAAAGAATTCAGAATTTATATTCTCTATATACCTAATATTTTCTTTTGTCATATATCTACTCTTGGTTATTATTTTCCTCTTATCTAAAATCATGAGATATGAAATTGAACGAGTGTGAAACTAGCCTTTGACATTTAAAGGATTTGGCTAAGATTTGATATTCATGGTTGTATCTCAATAATTTGAAACTAATTTTTCACATTTTAAAGCTAACATTCTTGTTTGTAATAGTACCATTATGCTAGCCAATCTATAAAAAAACAATCAACTGGTTAGAGAAAAAGTATAATTGAAAGACTGACATTGAAATTTTCTAAAAGTTAAGAAGGGACTTTTTTTAATTAAACAAAGAAAAAGATGTATGATCTTTTATTTTGGACAAAACGGTATCAAAATCCGAGTAAAACACTATTCTAACAAATTTTTGTCAATTATTTGAAAAATGATATTAAGATCCGAGTAAAACATTATTCTTACGAATAACTCGACTAATTACACTTATTATTTGATAATACGACGCCCACACAATAACAAATAAACTTGTTTATAGCAAACGTTTATCTTTATCACTAACACGTATTATCCAAATGCATGACTTTGGCATAAAACTTCATAATTTTGTTTCGACCAAAGTATACTAGAATCAATTTTTGTCAAGCCCTACAACCTACCATTTCCATATAAATCCATAGCTCAATTGTTTATCCATTGAACCTCATAATTCACAATCGACATAACTCAATATTTAAGATCCAACTTCAAAAAGTACTCCAATTAAATGAATAAATAGGCTTAAATACTTATCCATTGTTGCAATTTGCAGTTGAGTCGGCTTGTCAGGGTCCAGATCATGCACATGAAAAAAGGTTTAATAAAAAAAAAGAGAGATTATGCAAATTGTAGTATTAAGAAGAGATACTATTTTCCATTCACCAAATTGGAATTTAAAAAAAGGGTTAATACCCTAAAAAACCCCAAACTGGTACACATGTGACAAATTTACCCCAAACTATTTTTTTGACCACCAAAAACCCCAAACTGGTACATATGTGACAAATCTACCCTCCGTTAGCTTCCGTTCGATTTTTCCGTTAATTTTGCTGACGTGATTGCTGACGTGGCAATCCATGTGGAAATTCATAAGTTTAATACCATTAAAAACCCCAAACTGGTATATTTATGACAAATTTACCCCAAACTGGTATATTTATGACAAATTTACCCCAAGTTGGTATATTTACAACAAATTTACTCTAAATTAATTTTTTCGATCATGAAAAACCTAAATTGATACACGTGCGACACATTTACCCTCTTTCAATTTTCCCAAATAAAAGAAAAAAAAAATCAAGTATTAATGATATGGAGGCAATGTTAGAGTAATCTGGAAAATAAAATTGATTGGACATCACAACTCAGTCAAATTTGGGAAAATTGAAAGAGGGTAAATGTGCCGCACGTGTACCAATTTAGGTTTTTTATGATCGAAAAAATTATTTAGAGTAAATTTGTCGTAAATATACCAACTTGGGGTAAATTTGTCATAAATATACCAATTTGGGGTAAATTTGTCATAAATATACCAGTTTGGGGTTTTTAATGGTATTAAACTTATGAATTTCCACATGGCTTGCCACGTCAGCAACCACGTCAGCAAAATTAACGGAAAAATCGAACGGAAGCTAACGGAGGGTAGATCTATCACATATGTACCAGTTTGGGGTTTTTGGTGGTCAAAAAAATAGTTTGGGGTAAATTTGTCACAAGTGTACCAGTTTGGGGTTTTTTAGGGTATTAACCCTTAAAAAAAAAGGTTATTTTTTCATTATCCAAACTGACATTCGAATCAAACCTAAAATTTACGAAAATTTGACTCAGTTCAGTTCCAATCGGTTCCAGTTTCGGCTCAATTCTGAAACCCCTACTCATAATTAGGGCATTGGGAAGCCTCATAATACAAGCCTAGAGCATTTCCTAAATATAGAGAAAAAGTGATAGTTGGCTTGTCCTTTGAGCATGTATTTATATAAGCTTATTTGCTCTACGTGTTCTTGTGTGTCATGTCAAAAAAGCAATTGTGATAATAGTAAGGGTGAGCTTTTATTATTCATAAATAATGTGCACAATAGTTTGTGTGACAGATATTTTATCAATGTGTTATATTTGTACCTTTTTTTTCATATATGTATGTCTCAAATCTCCAATTCTAATTTTCTTATGTCACCATCGCCATGCTTTCGTACCTAGCAACATTGAATTATAAGTGAAGTATACTTTTCTAATGAATTTAACTCCAACGGAACCATTCCAAATCCTTTTCGGTCCATGGGCAAGAGCATTGCTGGACTCACCTTCTGCTTTCTATCCAATTTACCTATTTTTTCAGGAAAATGCCCTCGTGTTGTGCCCAAAATCATGTGTCAATGATATTACGTGTTTTATTGATGATGTAAGATTTGTTGCGAGTTGCGAGGTTGGGGGAGAAAATTATCCAAAAAGTCTTAAATCTATTGCATTTTTGCCAATTCAGTTATAAATATTTCAATTTAGTCAATTCAATCTTAAACCTTTTCACTGCTACCAATTAAGTCAATTTGACTAATTTTGACTAGAAATTACTTACATTGACGGTTGGCATTGACGTGACACTTTTTAAATAATATTTTAATAATATTATCGTTTTTTTTTTGAATTTTTGATATGGCCTGCAACCCTTGTCGGCCAACCCTCACTAGTCATAGGCGAGAGGTGGCTAGCCCCTGCCTATGCTGGCCCCAGGGAGCCCTCGCTTGGGGTTGACGAGGGTTGCCAAGCCCTCACTTAGCCAAATCTTGCGAAGGCGTCATGTCCCTCGCCATTTTTGGGCAAGGACTCACGCGCCCTTGCCTAGAGCTAGCAAGGGGTGGTTGCCCCTCGCCCATGGCTGGTGAGGGTCGCTAGCCCTCGCCTATGGCCGATGAGGGTTGGCCAACAACCCTTGCTAGCCAGATCAAAAATCTAGAGAAAACCGAAAAAAATTAAAAAGAAGAAGAAGAAAAACAATAAAAGTTTCAAAATATTATTTAAAAAATGTCACTTCATGTTTGTCATCCATGTCAGTAAATTATGGGCAAAATTAACTGTATTTACTCAATTAGTAAGAAATGAAAAAAGTTAGGAAAATTGGCAAAATGTGAATATATAGTATTAAATTGGCAAAATTGAAAAAGTTATGACTAAATTGGTAAAAATACAGTAAATTGAGGATTTTCTGGACAATTTTCCTGAAGTTCAAGCATCGAGTGGGTTCGTTCATCCCGAGCTCCATTGCACGGTCATTTTGAGGAAAGCGTCGTGTCAAATTTCAATGGAAGCGCAATTCTATCGTAATGACATATATCTCCTTAACGAGATCTAGTGATTAATATGTATTTATTCTTAAGATGGGATGTTCCAAACTCTTCAAGCACTTAATAAGTTATCATTCGGCTAATAATGTCCATGCCCCACGCGTACCGATCAATTTCTGAGCAAACGAGTCCATTGCAACAATTACAAAGCTTTATTCTTGATAGGTTAAAGCCATTTTCTAGAGAGTCTCAGCTACTCCAATGAGATTGCTTTGATCCTGAAGCGGTTATCTCCAAATGGTGTGCTCTACAAATCTCTCTGCCTTCCCCTGCATCTAAGAATGAGGTGTTAATGATAGGTATCATTGGGTACATATGGCTGATTGAGGAGGATTAAGATCTTATGGGAAAACTATTAACCAATAGGTATTGTTCATCTTAATTACATGAGATTAATTGCAATCTTTATGTGCATGTTTATAAATATCATAAAGTACAATTTAAGAGCCAAAATCATGATATTTATGAAAAATTTATAAGTAACACAACCAAAGTTTTGAGGAAAATTAGCATCCTTCAAGTAAAAACAAAAGAAAAAGGGGAGTTACCAAGTATCATTACAACTGAAATGGTAGACATTCCTAGCTGGGACTGTAGTTGGTCATTTCGGCAATCCTCTCGTACTTGGTAGGTCAAACTTCCAATTCTGTTCTGCTGCGGTGGCATCTGTAACAAAGTATTCCGATCTAATTAAGTAATAGTTCACAAAAATATGGGCATTCATGGATCTAGATAAGTTCTCAAACGTCCCAGCAATGAAGTAAAGCACCTGTCTTCATTCTATGATGGACAGCTCCCTCTCATAAAGCATAATGCAACACAATTGGCTCAAAGAACATCCCTCTTGCATCCATATCCCAGATATTTGGTTCGGAGCTCACACCATTGTCGAAATTACAGCGAAGCTCCTGGTCATTTAAAGCATCAGGTGCGTGACAAATTGTCATCACCAAATGAAGAACGAATAGAAGGATGCAAATTCAATACATAAAGACACTGACTGATGGTATGAACATGTTAGATGGATATAGGCATAATGAAAAATAAGAAAGAGTGCAACATGATTCCTACCAGATTTCCACTGTACAGGATATTAGTTTTGACAGAATCAAGGCCATAACTCCACCATTAGATTGAGCAATCTATGTATTAGCACTTCAATTGACAATATAGATCCTTGGATATTCATCATCTCAACATCAGTGTTCTGGATTTGAGAAAACTAATAAGCTTATGATGGTGCCTCCAGTGGCTTATTAATCCATGACAGAATAAGTGGACACAAGCTAGTAAAAATGCAATTAAAACCACATAAACCTGAGTAGTCGCCATGATTAATCAATCCTTGGAAGTGTTATTCCACATTGGTTGAAATAAAGGGCATCAATAGGAGTTATATTCATGCAGTCTACCTCTAACTAATACTTTAAGCTTTTGGGTTGAACTTTTGCTAACACTGAATGAAGTTCTGTTTTATTACGCGTGAAGGAATGAAAGAATCACATAATAAACATCCTATCCTCTAGGAAACCAACTTTAATAGAACTTGGAAAAAGGTAATACTCCGTATGCATAAAAGCATATTCATATCATTTTAATGATGAAGAGTCTTACTCCATGACTGATGATGTATAATGACATGCAATGTCATGTACTTCAAAGGCACTCTTATCTATTTTCTTTCCCACAGGATCACAAGCCAGATGATGCTGAAGCATCACATTCACATGGTTGACCAACTTCCCCAAGAGTCCTTGAAATAAGAGGAAAACAATAAGGCACCGACACTAAAAGCCCCATGCCAAATTGAAAATACTAATGTGAAGTAGGTACTCTCAACTGCTATATTTACATTTACCAGCAAACATGAATGATCTCCAGAATCTGATCTCTGTCGTGCTGTTGTCATGCAAATATTTTTCATAATTCTACATGGGGCACGTGTTCACCATCATTCTGGTATTCTCTGTGTAGGTGAAAATAAAAGAACACGATTTCTCTCATTAGCATTCAGAGACACACATTAACTACTGTGCAAATGATAATAAAAGAACATGACCAGTATCTACCAAGCCAATTTGCACTTCTAATATTGCCAATGAGCTATTCCTATGTCAAGATTACAGTTGTAGTTGGAAATGCTTGCTTCTGATGCAGTACCATTTAAGCTCTTCATAAAATTAAAAATCACATGCACAGCTCCTCCCACTTCTTTTAAGAGCCATAAGCAGCAAGGTAGTACCTGAGCTCCATAGATTTTTTATCCCCGCCATCAGCCAAGCCAAAAATAGCACACATTTCTGGCTGAAACCACAATTATTGCAAGAGTGACTTTCCAATTCCGTTCAGTGGCAGCTGTACCAAAACATTTGGATTTGAGCTGTAGATCAAGAAAAGATGGCAATTAGAGATCTAGATCAGCTCTCAAACATTTAAGGACTTAAGCAAATCACCTTTCTAGCCACCCATTGATTACTTGTCATGTTTATCCCAAAAACATGAAAGCAATGCAGTTGATTTAAGGGCTTCCTCCATACTTCTGGTTTGGATCCCACAATGTTATCCACAATACAGTGGAAATCCCCTGGGGTGTAGACATTGTCATCACCAAACAATGACCGAACTGAAGTAATAAATTGCGAATAATGTTAAGGTACGAAATTGCAAAATGATTATCAAAGGCATGAAGAAAAACAAGGAAAGAGTGGCTTCATGATTCGTACTGGGTTTCAACCGTTGATGATGATACTTCAACCTAATCAAGGCCATGTATCTGCCTTCAGAGAGAGCAATCTTCACATTGGCATATTAAGCAACGAGCAAAGTTTGATACAGATCCATGGAGATTCATCATCTTGACATTAGTGCCCTGGCTTTGAGAAAATGCAGAACACGTTTATGGTACCTTCACTGCCTACTTCCATGACCAAATAATGAATTAATAAAATGCAATCAAGATCACATATGCATTTCTCTACTTCATAGAATTTGGAGAGAAGTATTACTTTATTCAAACAAGCACAGATTGACACGACGTCGAGAATGAAGAATCTCGTACTATTTGATTGAAGACATCAAATATCCTTTTGGAGGCAATCTAGTCTTTTTTATTCATATCATGATCACAAGCTAGATGAAACTGAAGCATTACAAATACTTTGCTCAAACAACTTCCTCCAGTTGCTGGAATTAAGACAGGAAAATCATAACATGTCAAAGAAAAGCCTCGTCCAAACTGGAAATACTAATGAAAGCAGGTAATCTCCAAAGAAAACGGCACTATACCTGTTATATTTTTTGTTTAGTAGGAGATGTTAGCGATCTCCAGAATCATATCTTTTTCTCTCTTCTCTCCATTTTCTTTCTACATGAGCTCTCAGTTTAAGAGGGAGCCGAGCATTTCTTTTTTATCCCCTTAAGCTGACGTCTAGTTCCCTTGTTTAGTTGACTTTTCAACCTTCTCTTTTGTTTTTTGTTTTTTTCGCGAGCCCTGGAATTTCTTTTTTAGTTGGTCAAATCCCAAGTATTACAGTAACATTCATCACAATAAGTCAATCACAACATACTGCACCAAATTACTAGAGATAAAAGTTAACACCGAATTAGTAACTCATCTACTAACCCATGTGCTTCGACTTTTAAACATGCAGATGAACACCCCAAACAGCCTTTTATGAATTAATGTAAAAATAGTATACACTTGTTCAACAAAAGCAGATTTGATTGTTCAACAAAAGCAGATTTGAACAGTGACACATAATTATCTGCAACAATCAAATTGGACAAAACAAATGTCGCTTATTTTGTGGTGGCAAGGTCTAAAGCCTCCAAACTAAGCTCCAAAGATAGATCTTCTTCCTTGCCAGTCCACAATCAAGCTTCCCAAACAGCACAGATGGAGTTTTTGCAGGCGAATCGAGGAGAGACTCCAGAACAAAACAATGCAGCACCAGCGGTCGAGGGAACGACTCAATCATGAACCAAGCTTCATGCCCAACATGAGAAAAGAAAAAAGTTGAAAAGCTAAGGAACGGACAATAAGTTGGCGAAAGCAGTCTCCACCCCTGCATCAAACATAACCCATCCCCAGTGGAGACGCAATCCTCAAATTCATAGTTGAACCGGCCAACCACCAGATATTTCTCAAGCACGACAGTGTCATTCTTCAACATCTTTTTGTGAACTGAAATCTTTAGGTGACTTAAAAGAAAAGCCACTTACTGTCAGATTCAGCTAACTCTATACTCTGAATTTCGCATTGGTGCGGGCAACAGTCGACTAGCATAGAGTTTGTAACCTTCAAAAAGCAAGACCATCACATTATAGAGAATCCATACAGAGGATGACAGGATGGAAACCAACCATGGAAATAGAAACAAATTTAATGGTGTTTTTGTTTCATTATTAGAAATCAAAAGGTACTTCCTGACCTTGTCAGCAAGAAGAGAATTATTTTGCTATAATTGGCCATAAAATGCAAAGTTTTATGCATTCTGAAGGTTTGAAGCACTCAATATCGAACAAAAGACACACTGCAAATGCTAAAAACAATAGTATAGATGAAAGTTAAAAGCAAAAATTCTTCTAAACACGCCACAATGTCAGAGCCCGATAATCCCCGATGAAAGAAGAAACCAATGGATTTCTATTATCGCAGCTCAAGCTTTTGCATTTTCCCGGAGTCAAAAGAAGATAAGGAGAAATTCCATTCAACATCCAAAATCAGACCAACAATATGGATTAACGTTAAATATAACAGGAGAACTAAACATGCTTCGCTGAACATGCAGAAAAGCTCAAATTAGTTTCATTTTATTTTCTACGTGTGCAGACATCAACATCCAAAATCAAACCAACAATAGCGACTCAAAACCTTGAATCACCAGAATGAGCATGCACCAATCACACCAAGAATCAACCAATGAACAAAGCGATCAATCGGCGACAAGAATGGATTAACGTTAATAAGGGTCTAGTCACCTGGACTCTGCAGAGCATGTGAGCATGAATCTCACTTTCGAATCAGTCGTCCCATCATCGTCATCCACCGGAAGTAAGACAGAAACAGACCACCAGATGATGCTGGACCCCTCAATCCCTTCCCCCTCTCTATGCTCAATTTCCACCCTCCTCCTCTTCTTCCCCCCCCCCCCCCCCAAATGCCCAGAATCTCACTCACGATGATCCAACCATTAGCCTGTCGTGAGGTAAAAAGTCTGGAAATTTCTTGAGTGACTCGCACCCATCCCTATCAAAGTACTCCAGGAATTTACTAGGGCAGTGAATTTCAACTAAGCTTTTGCAATCCCTAACGGTCAACTGCTTTAGATGCTCCGACTTCGAAAGGTCCAGTACTTGAATGTGCTTGCGCGCAGAGATATCCACCACTTCTAGGGATCTCAATTTTTCAAGGCCTTCTATCGCATGGAGATCATCTAGCTTTTCATCAACGCCGTCGAGGTTGGACAACTCTAGCTCTATGATTGGGTGAATAAGCTTTGGCGGCAATCTGTTTAGGTGCAACTCTCTTAGGGATTTTAAAGCCTCCAGTCCAACCAATTTCTTCAGTCCACAGCATTGCGCGAGACATAATTTCGACAAACATTCCAAATCGGAAAGATTTGGCAACCTTTCCAATTTGGGACATCGCACAGCGTTAAGCATTTGTATGCAAGGGGGAAGCTCTGGGATGCTTTGAAGAGACCCGCAATCCCAAAGCCAGAGCTTTTGTAAATGCTTCAGGTGAGAGAGCGATGGCAGCTCATTGCTCCGACAGGTGAGCTCCAAGTATGATAAGCTACAAGGAGGTTTTGGGAGTGACTCAAGCTCATCACAGCCAAGTAATTCGAGGCGCTCGAGAGAAGAAAACTGATGTAAGTTTTCCGGCAAGCCAGAAATTTTTGTGCGTTCTAAATTAAGGGTCTTTAGAGAAGACAATCCACCTTTATCAACAAGAATTTGTCCTTCCAGCTTACAGTCGGTGGCCAGGAGCTCTTGAAGGCTTTGTAATTTCCCAATAGAGCTTGGTAATCTTTTTATGTCGCTTTTAATAATCTTCAAAATTTTTAATTTGTTCAATTCCCCAATGGATTCGGGTAATTCCTTAATACTTGTTTTATACAAGTTCAGCTCAAGCAATTCTCCCAACTTACCAATTGAAGAAGGGATCCATACTATTGACGACCCTACTCTCCAACCGCAACGGGCACTAAGCCTCTTCAAATTCTTTAGAGATCCTATACACGGAGGGAATTCTTTTATCCCAGTGTCACTTACAACAAGTTCCTCCAATTTTTCTAGCTCACCTAGTTGTTCAGGTAACTTCTTGAGACTCCAACAACCGGTCAAGTCCAAGGAAACGAGACACTTGACATCTCTAATGGAAGGGTCGATTTCCTCCAATTCATCACAATTATACAGCCTTAGCATCTCTAAATTTTTAAACGCAGAGAGATTAGGGATGCTCCGTAAACAGCACCACGAAAGATTGAGAACTTTCAACCTCTCCATCTACAAGAAACATGTTTCAAGATTAGCAATTAGAAATATAATGATTTATTATCAAATGTAACAAAAGAAAAAGCCTTTTTTTCATATTTACCTTAATTGAACTCCATCCTCTCCAATTTTCACTAATACCACTTCCACGAGTAAGCTGCTCACCAGATAAATCAAGTACGACTAATTTCTCCAAATGAAAGTTGGTCGCCTCGAAAGAGTCACGACATCCCTCCCACTCTAGCCATCTTAATTCAGTAAGTGATCCTTCGAAATCTCCATTAAAGTCTACATCCTCCACATGAAGGAACTTCAAGTTCGGCATTTTTTTGAAGCTCTCTTGCTTTATGAACTCTCTGGAACCCTTTTTGTCCAAACATAGTGCCTCAATATTTTCATTTTCCTCCTACAAAAAATAAAATAAAATTGAAGATTGTAAATACCATCCAACCTCCTTTTGTTAGTATAGTCTACATGTTATAGTGGCTGATGCATTTTATCTACACTTAGAGGGCGAAAGCAATATATCTGATCTTCTACAATTACATGATCATGTAATATGCCGATCTTCACTTGTATGCCCCAATTTTTGATGTTTTATGTGAAATTCCTATATGAAATCAATCTAGTTTTCTTATAGATTTTGAAAGTAAATTTTGTAACATACATAATATTGAGGACTAACTAAATATGGTGTCCCTTTGACATATGTGAGAACTATTACACATTTCAAAAACAAAAAGTAGTTAATTAGACTTATGCATTCATAAAGGATGACAACTCATTCCCTCCTTGTTCATAAAATATATTTGGTTTTGGGATATGGCTGGAAGGAAACAAGAATTTCGTCTATTGAACTTGAGTTTTCATTTTGGGATATTCAAGCTCAAAGCTCAACAACTAATCCTTAGACAGAGAAGAAATTGTCTAATCAATCATAAACTTATCAATTTTACTGATTTAGTCTTAAACCTTTGCGTGAAATTCCAATGTAATCTTTCCGGCCGATTTTTTTTCAGGAAACCACTAATGTGGCGATGTGCCATATAGGATAGCTGAAAATAATTGGACTGCCATGTTGGCAGTTTCTAGCAAAAATTGATCTGGGAAACTACATTGAAATTTTGTTCAAAAGTTTAAACTAAATTGACAAAATTAGTAAGTTCGTGACTGAATTCACATTCGTACAATAAATTTATGACTAATTGGATAATTTTCCTCTAACACGAGTGTACTCTTCAATTAGTCATCATTGAATTTTCCCCAATCAGTCATAAAATTCGACCTGATTTTAAGAATTTGTTTGTGCATTTTTGCATTCACCCACTCATATAAAAATATATGAATTAGTAAATAAAGGTTAGCAATTATTATTTTCTGCTCCTCTAGTTATCTTATTTGATAAGTTAATTATCTGATTTTTCTTCCCTAATACCTAACAATAAATTTTTGTCTTTCCTCTTTGTTAGTGTGTGTGCGCACGTGCGTGAAGGCACAATTAATCCTTACTTTACATAATAGAGGTGGATATCCTATTACATTAAGGGTAGATATGAGGAGATTACAATTTCTTTCACCTTTCATTATTCCGTCACGTACTTCCTACAAAATTTGATTTCTTAATTTTGATCTTTGCTTGTGCAATTTTTCGTTGAAAATTACTTTGTATCAATGCCTACAAAATCATATGTTAGTTGTTATTTAGTTTCTTCTGTCTTAATTAACTGTTATTTAATTTTGCGCCATGTTGAATTATGTGCCGAAAATACCAATGCATAGCACTAGTATGTATACTAGGACATATTATGAAAACTGGTAGTATAGCCTTACGTTGTCACGTCACGTATTGAAATATTGTGAGTTCTATGAACACGATTGATCCATGATGCACGTGCAGAACTCATAATTAAAATTTAAAAAAAAAAGTGAATTATGCCACTTCCTCTATAATTGATGTATCTTGAACAATCTTCCAACAATCATTTTCATGTAATTTGTTAATTTGACTACAAGTTGGTACTTGGTATAGGCGACAATAAAAGAAAAGCCAAAGTCGCAATAGAGAATTTGAATTTATTTTCTCTAAAATTTATCAATCCTTTAAGTGAAAAGAAAATAAGAGTTTTCTATTTATTGTTGATTAAGAGGCATCCAAATTATGTAGTGTTGTTTCAAGTTATCAACCAACCCAACCATGTTAATAACATAATTGTGCATCTCTAGATGACTAAAAAAAATTTATATATTTAGAGGCGCTTCTTCAATTATGTTTTTAACATTCGCTAAGTAATGCAATTTAAATTAAATCTTCAATTTTATTTGTATTAAGCACATGTACTTCTGCATTTACATTGTCATATTGGATTTACATCGCAAACATGCATAATAAATCCTACAAAACAATTCTATAGATTCATCGTACATATAAAACCACTGCATAACATCTTATTACTTGAAATTGAACATAATCTTAAGTTGATAGCCAATAGTTGAGGTGCAAATAATTTAATTTCTTTTTGTTGATAAAAAGTAGAACCTACACACAAGCAAATTGCACATATTCGCAGTTGGAAATTGAATATAAAATAATGTATTTGATTCTCAGAGAAGGAGATTATCACATATATCATATAGAAGTAAAATTTCAAGAGTGAAAAAGGTGTATAACATGTGATCCATGTATTTATCCTCACACCGACGTACCGAAAACTATTTTGCTGATATATTTTGGGAAGATAAAATGAAAGACAACAAAGTAATGATCGGCAATAAAGTTTTTGTTATTTGGTTGAATAACATAAATCAATTGGCATACAGTTATAAAGACTCTCATGTGTTTTTAGAGTGTGACGAACAGGATTTGTAAGTGGCATAAGGTAAATTTTCAAACCCGTGTGATGCTTGTTTTCAACAAGTAATATAGTAAGATGCAGTAGCAAATCTGCTAAAAAAATGTTAAAACGACAAAAGAGCAAAATCCTCTTCTGAGCCTCATAATCACAAGTGCAAACTTTTCATGGACTAAAGGCCAAAATTGGATATAGCTTTTACCAAGAAAATGCTAACAACATGTTGATAATGGTCCAAGATATGGAGAAAAAGAACAACAATAATTTGAGGGACTGCCACTAGAGAACATGGGGAGACACAAAAAGTACACATGATCGTTACCTTGCGTCTTAGAATTTTCGTGGTTTCCATGTCCCATGGTCTGCTCCAATGCCAAGGCTGCACATCTTCTGGACGGGCGATAGATCTACCTAGATCTCTTAATTGATCATGCATTGTCAATCGATTCACTTCATCAATTTTTATTAAAGAACGGTTAATCAGTACTTGCAATCCGGTTATTGGGAAGAATTTGAGATCCGCCCATAAGTAAGTAGCAATTCTTTTGTCAGTTCCAATGAAAACACATGCAATGTCTAGAAATATATGTTTCTCCTTATTTGTTAATGTATCATAACTTATCCTCAACTTTTCTTGCACATCCTCAGCAGGTACATTCCTCAATTTCTCTAGCATCTCTCTCCACACCATTTGATCTTTTTCTCCATTGAGAAGTGAACCTATAACCTTGAGAGCTAAGGGAAGCCCTCCCGTGGTGGCAACAATATCACTAGAAACATCTGTGAGGCCCATGGGACTTTGTTCCCCTTCAAATGCACACCTACTAAATAGAATAAAAGAGTCATTGGGATTCAAAACTTTGAGTTCATACTCATACCTTTTATATTTAGACTTCAAGAGGGCCTTATCTCGACATGTAATGATTATTCGACTTCCTAACCCAAAATTACAACCTCCAATCAATTTATCAAGGTGGTCTTGATGACCCACATCGTCAAGAAGAATAAGTACCTTCTTATTTTCACAACTTAATCGAATCCTTGCAATCCCTATATCAGACTTATGCACGCTATGGGGAGCGCTTTTTGTTATCTCTGAGATGAGTAGAGATTGGACATGCTCGACACCCTTACGTTTAATTTCTTCTCTAATATCCTGGAGAGAGCTGCGGCACTGAAACTCGTTAAAAAGCTTTTTATAGATGATCATAGCCAGAGTTGTCTTACCGACACCGCCCATCCCCCAAATCCCAATAATTCGAGTATCCAAGCTAGCAAGATCCACCAATTCCATAACCTCAGCCACACGATCCTCGATTGCAACCAAGTTTACGGGAAGATCTGGTGGGAGATCATGTTGCTGCTCACGCAATACTATTTCTACAAGTTCATTTACCAATTCCCCTTCACGCCTGTCAAACAACACAACACATGAGAACTTATTAATGGCTCCACAAAACATGGATTAAGGATTATAAATAGAAAAGTTCTTCTTCTAACGAGGATCTGTTAAAAGAAGATAAACAAAGTACCCATCAGCAAATTTCTCTGATTCGAATACTCTAAGATCAACTGCTTTTCTAAGCGCTTCTGGCCCTTGTTGCTTGACATCCTCCTTAAAACGGTGCATTCTGGATTTGAAGGCCTCTCCAAATTTCCCTAGCATGTATTTCACATCCTTGGTTTCCACCTTGTAAAGCACGGGCAAGACTTTTTGCTCTCCTCTTTCCTCGCACTCCATTATTTGAATGAGCTCGCGGAGGCACCATTCGCTAGCAGCATAATTTTCAGAGATGACTGGGATTGAAACCTTAGAGCGCTCGATTGCGCTGAGGAGATTTGCAGCAATGTCGTCACCGAAGGGGAGGCTCTCGTCATCTCTGAAGACAGGGTTTGGATGGAACCTCAAGCCCACATCTTGGAGTCTATGGTAGAGGTGATCGACGAAGCCTTTGCGAGTATCGGGGCCTCTAAAGCTCAAGAATACGTGGTAATTGTTTCCAATCACGGAGATGGACGAAGCGGATGGGTCAGAATTAGCTCCGGACGCCGACGGCACATCGATCTTCTCCAAAGAGTCCGAAGAGGGAAGAAGATGAGGCGATTCGCTCTCGCGCTGCTCCGACTGTAATTCAACCAATTTTTCGTGTCTTTGTTTCTTCAAAGTGGTGGGACTCGAAGCATCGGTATCTCTAAGACGCTTGAGCTGTTGCTTTGAGAAATGATTTCCCATTGCAGCTCTCTCTCTCTCTCTCTGTGAGACGCGGCTGTTGTGGATAGTTTTTGAGGTGATGGAAGAAGGGGGGTGAGTACAGTGGTTTGCTTGTCAACCAGGAAGATGCCTCCGTTCGGCTGCTAGGACCTGAGCTGGGAAGCGTACTCGAGCCGGTAAAGAGGAAGAAGGCAAAGCAGGAGGCAAGGGAAGAAGACGAAGCAGCATTGTCGTTTCATATATTTCATGTGTTCACATTGGGATCCAGAGACCCGTTCAAATTTTGACTAAAAAAATTTAATTGTTAATTGACTAAAAGCAGTTCTTGTGGTCCTCACTCCTCGTCCTCGACGTCCGCTCCCTGCTGGCCTTAGCAACCACCCCCATTATGAAAAAAAAGAAAATGAAAGAAAAGAACATATTAGCTATATTGCCACTATAATTATATTACCGTGATCACGAGAATTAATTATTCAAGAAATATACTTTATTTTCATTAGAATAAGAGATTTCCGCAATATTGAAAGTAATTATACGTCCCTTGAATTAAAGCCAAAAAATATTTAGTTCGATTAAAGTGGAAAAATAAAAGGAAAATTGTTCAAAAACAAGTTAAAATAGACATCCTTCATGAAAAGTATTGTCTATCAATTACCCATTAAAAGTAAGTGTTCTGGAAAATCGCTTTTACATTTATCTGATAAGATATATCCACTGCATCTATATATATGAAATATGTTTAATTTTATAAGCTTAATTCATATCTTTAAGAAATTATGCTTTCTCTCTCTCTCTCTTTTGCAAGCACATCAACAAAATTTACTTTTAATTAACTTTTGAAGTTCGACAAATGACAAAAGATAATAAACGTAACTATCAAACACTCATGTTATTACTTTTATTTGATTTTTTTTGGCCCAAATAACATTACCACTATCGATTTTGAGACAACAATCACCCTCGCATTACCAGAAAGTATTCACCAATGATTTTTCTCAACTAGCCCCACCACTCTTCTTTATGATCTCAAAGGCCATCATGACCTCTTCCTTTTCATTGTCCATGTGAAACACACTGGTTACCAGTCCAAAAGAACTTTAAAGCACCGACGCAATTAGTATGTTCCCAAGAACGTTCGCGCGAAGTTTCGTCCGCAGAGCCTTATTTGCTTTCGATTGAACTTCCGTGCAGCAGGGGCATCATTTTAAAGAACCGACGCAATTAGTACGTTCCCAAGAGCGTCCGCACGAAGTTTCGTCCACAGAGCCTTATTTCTTTTCGATTGAACTTCCGTGCAATAGGGGCATCATTGGATCGACAAATCAATATCTGTTGTAAGTCTAATAGTAGGGAGCTATTTGGGAGAATATAGCTCTTGAAGTTGCACGTGAAC
This sequence comes from Eucalyptus camaldulensis, assembly GCA_019915185.1. Classification (NCBI taxonomy): domain Eukaryota; kingdom Viridiplantae; phylum Streptophyta; class Magnoliopsida; order Myrtales; family Myrtaceae; genus Eucalyptus; species Eucalyptus camaldulensis. The sequence goes on from JAHSVA010000008.1 coordinate 3,661,485, forward strand.
CTAAAGCTAAGGCTCCCAAAGTTAAGGATTTTGTCTTTCAAAATTGTGGGCTTCAGTGAATTTTTTGTTCAGGAAATTTTGACTACACTTTCCCTCATAGAGCTGTAGGTGTTGTAGTGACAGCCTTTGGGCAGTAGATTAACTATCACTGAACATGAGAAAACTTATCATCGGAAATGATATGATGCCTCAATCGCTAAGATATGGCAAGTAGTGCAAGCTTCTGTTCAGGATCGAGACACTGCAAAGGCCTTGACAATTGCCGCATGAAGCGCAACGCCCCCTTTTCTCCTTCCTTTTCCTTTAATTTATTTTCGTTAAATATCCTTTTCTTTTCTACCAAAAGAACCTCCTATTCCTTTTGAGATCGACAGAGAGAAAGTAATTGTATATTTTCTTGAAGAAATAAAAGAAGGTTGTGTTTGGGTGCGAAAGAACTACGTCAGGAAGAAAATTGAAAAAAAAAAGAGAGTAAAATAAGAAAGAAGGGAAGTATATAAAGATGAGGTCTGAATGGGAAGGACGCGTTCAACTTGACATCAGGAAGGGGATGAGTGATGGGGCCGGCCACTGATTACAAGTCAAAAGTGTTAACCTATCTCAATTAGATTTGAATGAAGAATGATTAGAATCTTTTCATTTACGTTTACTAAGCAATGCACCGCGGCATGTAATTACACCCTATACTGTCTTTTTTTTTTTTGACCCAAGAAAATCCGTAAGCCGACAGCCGGTGGACAAACCGTGGAGCTGACGCAAACTAGCCACCACACTCACGCCAGCGGTTAAATCACTCTGCGACGCACTAGGGATTCGAACCCCTCCCCTTCGTGAGGGGGAGGATGCCCAAAGCCAGCTACGCCACTCAGGTGGGTGGTCCCTATACTGCCTTTTCTATCATTGTATTTTGCAAATGGAAAAATTGGTCTATCTCGTGAATCGAGGACCTTTGTTGCTTTACTCATCCGTCCTCTTCTTTCTGAGTCTGCAAAGCCACGAACCTTTTCTTTTTGGTGTCAATGTGAAACACACCGATTGCCTCCAGCTGTTAGAAAGAAAAGAAAGAAAAAGAAAAGAGGCTTAAATAGCCCCCATCAATCAGTACACTCCCCTAATTAGTACGTTCCATTTATTCGCTCTCATTCAAGTTCTGTGCACCACGCATAGAAATTGACAAGGGATGTCATGATTCTTGTCTTCGACGAAAACTACTATCAGATATCAGCATCTACTTATCTAGGCTACTGTGTAGGAAATAATATGTTAGTAGCAGGGAACTATTTGGGAAACGTCCAATAGATAGATGCTTTCGCGAGAACATGAACATGAGGAGCTATTGCAGTCCTCCATGAAAGCTCAGGCTCTCTCAAAGTCTGCAGGCTCCAAACTGAGGAGAAAAAGAAAGAGTTGGCTCATCCATGTGGAAAAGAAATATAAGAGCTCACTCTGTGTTTTTGCGTGTCATGTGAGAAAAGCAATTGTAATAATATGTGTAAACTCTCACTAATCACAAATTATGTGTGTGACAATTGTGTGACAAATATTTGTGTGTGTGTAGTATTTGTAATGTATTTTCAATTAAGTATATCCCAATCAGAGTTGCTCATTATAATTTATTGTATAGCCACTACCATGCTTCCGTACTCAACAACAATAAATGACAAAAAAATATCTAGTTTTAGAGCGAATTTCTTTCCAATGTTACCTCCAAATGACTTTTCAACCAAACCATTAATGACCTCTATTTTTTTAATTAAAAATTTGAAGACATGCCATAATTTTTTGCAATGCTCATAGCTCAAAGATAGGCAAGTGGGAACAAGACAAGTATGGGTAGGCAGGATCACATGCATCATACCAAATGCCACGGACGTCATACTCATGAATGTTTTTCGTATTATTGTATCGGAAAAATCATCCACTTAGTCCTAAATTTATTATATGAATGTCAATTTAATTTTAAAATTTAAAATTTAGTTAATTTAATTATAAACCTTTATGCGATATTCCAATAGTTTTTGTGACTAATTTTTTATGAAAACCACTGGACAATTCAAGATAACTAAGTTGCCACATCAATAATTCTTGATAGAAAGTGGCCACAAGTGTTACATTGATATTTCACATAAAAGTTTATATTATTAAGTTGATAAAATTGTTATATTTTATCAAGATTGTTTTCAAAAGTGATGCGTGATGTAATAATAGCGATATGACACTACTGCTGAAATTATCGGAAGCTTTCGTGACGTTTGCTCTCTGGAGTCATTGTGAAAATGTGGAATGCATCCGTACGGATGGTCCGACACGGTTATGGATAGGTTTGAGCAGGAAAATGATCACTCAACTATCTCTGCGCCACATTTACAGCGCGGCCGGCGGAGAGGAAGAAGAGAAAGCAGGAGGCAAGGCATGATTACTCCTCGACTATTATGCATTATATAATGTCTCACAGTACGTTGGTCGTTTCATATAATTTCATATGTTCACAATGGGAGTCTGGAGATGCCTTCAAATTGACTAAAAAACAGCTACTCAGTCGTTGCCTTCCTGTGGTCAAAACTCCCCATCCTCGACGTAAGTTTCTTGGCAATATCCGATGGATGATCGTTCCATTCGCTGCTCCAAGCGCGCCTTTCCTTTCCACTTCTTGGAGACTTCCTCTTACGCGTGCTTAGTCATGGCCTTCTAGGCATTATCTGGTGGCAGTTCTATCTCAACGCTAAAGGGAATTAAGACAAGCTGATTTCTTACCATTTACATCAGCCTTTCAGTTGTCCCGTGCTACGCCATAGGTGCATCGGGTTTGTTTTATTGTCATTTTTTTACCACAGCATTAATACCGTATCAAAAAGCAAATAAAAGAACTTAATGGCTATATTGGCGCCACAACCATCATAACATTAAAGTGGCCTATAGACCCACGCTGTGCACTGGAAAATTCTTGTGAAATGGATTACAGGAAATAATCATTTGAGAATATGTTGATCATCATGAAAATAAGAGCTTTAGTAATTGTTCTAGAAAAAATTTATTTCAGTTAAAGTGGCAAATAAAAGTAAATTTTTTTTTTAAAGAAAGTTAAGATAGATATCATTTATGGAGAGTGCTACATGTAACCCGCTTATTGATATTGCTTTGGAGCACTGCTTTTATCTTCATCTAATAAGACATATTCATTGTACCAAATTTAAAATCGATACATGGAACATATTTGATTTTATAAGCTTGAACTAAGCTATAAGAAGTTATGCTTTTTTTTTTTTTATGCTCGAGCACATGAACAATTTCCTTTTATTAACTTGTGAACTTTAAGAAAGAACATAAATTATAAATTTAATTATGGAGCATTCATGTTGTGACTTCTTTTCTTTTAACTTTTGCTATCATGTTCTTAGTGCTATTAGTTTTGCATTTTTTTTAAATTAGATAATTTATTATGAGGATAACAGTTTAATTATTAGGTCTCATCTTTCACTTGTTGATGGAAGGATTTATGGCGAAAACAACCCATCCATAAAAATTTGCCATGTATTGAAAGTGCTTTACAGCATCACTTTTACAGTTATCTAATAAGATAGATAGATAGATAGATAGATAGATAGATGTATATATTGTATCTATTTTCGATTTATTTATGAAACATTTTCATTTTATAAGATTAATTCATAGATCTAGGAAAATATAGTTTCTTCTTCTTCTTCTTCTTCTTTTATGCAGGCACAGCAACAATTTGCTTTTAACTAACTATGATCTTTAGAGAACGACAAAAGGTAATAAATTTCTCAACCGTCCCAATCACTCTTTCTTTTCGAGTCGTCAAGACCATCATCCCCTCTACGTTTTAAAGTCAATGGAAGACCCGTTGGTTGCCAGTCTAAAAGAAAAAGGAAAAAGCCTCAAGCACCGACACAATTAGCCCACCCCCAGCCCCAGGAGCATCCGCGTGAGTGTTTGTCCTCTAATTGAGCCGTGCAGCGGGGGCACAATTAGATCTAGGAATCAACGTCCATAGGATACTGTGTAGCAAATAGGAGGGAACTATTTGGGGGGACATACAATAAATGTTTTCACAAGAAGATGAAGGATGAGGAGCTCTTGACGTGTACGTGAAGCCAAGGTTTATGTAGTTTAGGATTTTGTCTTTCAAAACTTGTGGGCTTCAATCTTTGTGGCTGAACGTTTGGATCACTCTTCCTCTCTCCCGTGCGTAGTTTGAATTCATTCTCACCCTTTTTATCATCCAAAAATTTTGTTACAAGTCGCTCCTAAAAATTTATTTGATGTCGCTCCTTATCCAGTCTTTTAAACCTAAATGATGAGTTGAAAAATTTCAATTTTCACGTATATATTCCAAAATCCTTCTCTTTATTTGATATATAATTTGATTCATTCTTGCCTCATTCTCTATCTTATAAGCATGTCAGATCCCTCAATGCTAGTGATCACTCGTCTTTAGATTGGATCATTACATTATTTTATTTAATTGCTAATGATTTATTCATAATAATGAGATGTTATTTTGTTATTTTTTGCATCACATAGTTACAAATTTATCTTCGTGATTTCTTGTTGGTCTCTTTGGCATTGTAGAAATCATATTTATAACATGAATAGTATATCTCCTTCCAAATGCCCTCTTTTACAAATTTATCTAATAAGATAGATATAATTGTATCTATTTAAGGCTTATTTATAAAATATTTTCATTTTATAAGATTAATTCATAACTCCAAGAATTGTTTTTTTCCAGCACATCAACAATTTGCTTTTGACTAATTATGAACTTTAGTGAATGACAAAAGATATTGAATTTCTTATCCATGCCAATCATTCTTTCTTTTCGAGTCGTCAAGGCATCATGGCCCTTTTCCTTTTAAAGTCAATGGAAATTGGAAAACGCCGGCTCCAAAAGAAAAAGGAAAAAGCCTAAAGCACCGACACAATTATAAGTTCCCTGGAGCATCCGCGTGAGGTATTTGTCCTCTAATTGAGCCGTGCAGCCAGGGCATCTAGGAACCAACGTCAATAGGCTACTATGTATCAAATAGGAAGTCTCCCAGTAGGGAACTATTTGGGACAATAAATGTTTTCACTAGAAAATAAAGGATGAGGTGCTCTTGACGTGGACATGAAGCTAAGGTTCATATAATTTAGGATTTTATCTTTCAAAATTTGCGTTTGAATCACTCTTCCTCTCTCCCGTGCGTAGTTTGATTCATTTTCACCTTCCTAGAAATTTGTTGGAAGGCGCTCCTAGAAATTTGTTGGAATTCTCTCTTTATCCAATCTTTTTAGTCCGAACTGAAATTTTTTAATTTTGACACATATTCCAAAATTATTCTCTCTATTTGATATATAGTTCAATTCATTCTTCTCCCATTCGCTATCTTATAAGCATGTCAAAAACCACTTATTGTATAGTTCCTCTCATCTCGGCGATCGCTTGTCTTTGTCGGATTGGATCATTATATTTTTTTTATTTGATTGGTGATGGTTTACTTATGATGATGAGATGTTCTTTTGTTGTATTGTACCACATCTCATGTCATTTCTTGCATCACATAGTTACAAATTTATCTTTGCGACTCATTGTTGATCTCCCGGGCATTGTAGAAATCATATTTACAAAATGAATCGTACATCTCCTTCCAATGCCCTCTTTTCCATCCCCCCTTCTTCTCTCCTTCCTTTTTCTATAATATACTTTTGTTATTTTTCCTTCACTCCTACCGAAAGAACCTACTACTCCTTTCAGGCATGACCACGGAGAGAGACAGAGAGTATATTTTCTTGAAGAAACTAACGAGGTTATGTTTGGGTGTGAAAGCACAAATGGCTAGAAGAAATTTTTTTAAAAATAGAGAGGAAAGTAAAAAGAAGGGAAGGATATAAGATGAGATGTGACTGGAGAGGACGCGTTTAACTTAAAGTAGGGAAGGGGGGGGGGGTCGATGGCCACACGTTACACCCTACGAGTCAAAGGTGTTGTATCTCAATTAGATTTCAATGAAGAACAACCAGAACCCTCATTCACTTTTTCTAAGCGATGCACTGCAATATGTAATTACACCCTACACTGCATCGATCGGGTAGGTTTTTCTATCATAGTTTTTCGCAAATGAAATAGTCAATCTTTCTATCTCATGGATTGGGGACCTTTGTCACTTTCCTTGTGTACCACTCTTCTTTCGACTCAATTCTCAAAAAAAAAAAAAATCCTAATTTTTGATCTAGCCCCATATATATCCCGCATTTTTTTTATTTCAAAAAATTTCCCAAAATTCAAGTTTGTCTCAAATTTGACCCGAACTTTTCTTTTATCTAAAAAAAAAACCTCAAACTTTAAGTCCAATTTCAAATCTATTCCAAATTTTTCTCTCTATTAAAAAATTGCGATTAGTAGTCTCTAATTTTTTTTATCCTAGAACTATTTATTGGAAGATAATTTTCCATACCGTCTTGTCAATGTGTATTTATTATCAATGTGGAAATGCCACGTAAGTTGGGATTGGACCATAAGGTAAATTTGAGGATAAATTAAAAATTGGTGATATTTTTGGTACAAATGGAGGGTAAAATCTCAAATTGGTACATCAATATCACATAACCAAATAATTTAACAATAAAATTTAACAGAAACAATCAAAGATTAAATTTGTTACATGTATATCAATTTAAGGTTTTTCGTGGTCAAAAAATTAATTTTGAGTAAATTTATCATATATATATATATATATATATATATATATATATCAATTTGTTTAGACAAAACAAAATTCGGGATAAATTTAGAATTGAAATTAATGTTTTGGATTTTTTCTGAAAGAAAAGAAAATTTAAGGCAGATTTGGGAGTGAATCTAAAATTTGGATTTTTTAAAGATAAATAAAACAAAGTTCGGAATAGATTTTTGGGGCAAATTGAGAGTAGATCTAAAGTTTAAGATTTTTTCTCAAATAAAAGAAAAGTTTGAGGTAGATTTAGGAATGGGCCTAAAATTTAAATATTTTAAATAAAAAATTCGAGATAAATTTGAAGTTAAACTAAAAATTTGAAGTTTTTTTTTGTTTGGGGGGGGGGGGGGGGGGGGGGGGGGAGGGGAATTGACCCCCTTCTTTCCGCGTCTGCAAAGCCACAAACCTCTTTTTCTTGGCGTCAATGTGAAACCCGCTGGTGTCCTCCGACTATTCAAAAGCCAAAAAGGAAAAGCACCCACGTCAATCAGTACTTCGCCGAATCGTCAGCCAAAAGATTTGTCCAAGGACTTTTTATTCTCCCCTATTCAAGTTCTATGCAGCATGCGCAGAATTTGACGAGGGATACAGTAATTCTTGTCTTCAACGAAAAAAATCATCAGAAATCAACGCCTACTTGTCGAGGCTACTGTGTAGGAAATAGTAAGAGTAAATAGTAGGGAACTATTTGGCAAATGTACATGAAGATGAGATGAGAGATGAGATGAGGAGCTATTGAAGTCATCCATAAAAGCTCGGGTTCTTTTAAAGTTTGCGTGCTTCAAATTGAGGTCAAAAGGAAAGAGCTGGCGGGAAAGAAATAAAAAAGAGCTCGCTTTCCTCTAACTGTTTTTGCGTGTCATGTGAGCAAAACAATTGTAATAGTAAGTGTAAGCTTTCATCAATCATAAATTAGACGTGATAGTTGGGTGATATATATTTTATTTGTGTGTTATATTTATACCGCATTTTTAAAAAAATATCTCATAAATTGCTCATTATAATTTTTTCATATTACGATCGCCACACTTCTGTGCCTAATAACAATGATGAATGATATCTACTTTAACATAATTTTTCAATGAAACCATAAACGGCCTCATTTTTTTAATTAAAAATTTGAAGACATGGCATAATTTTTGCATGCACATAGCTCAAAATTTGATACCGCACTGGTCACCTGATTCGGAATAGTACCAAACCCACATGGGGGGCATGAAATGACATTTTCTTTGGCCAAAATAGAGACCAGAAAAAGCATGGTAGAGGTGGAATGCATGAAATGACGTTGTCTTTGGCCAAAATAGAGACCATAAAAGGCACAGTAGAGAATCTTACTTACAGAGCTTTGTATCTTGAATATGTCTTCCGGTAGCTTTACTTGTATCCGATCCTGATTTGATCACCCGATTTCCTTCTGACTCAATGATTCTCCTTTCCATGTCTTCTTGACTTTGAGGTTAATTAGCTATTTACTGTGTTCTACAAAATTACTATCACAATTGATAAAGATAATTATCATTGATGAAGTATTGAATTTTTCTACCGACTACCTATGACATATCCTAGATTAATCATCTTGACTTCTAGCTTTTTAACAATCTATCATGATCTTTCCGATGCATATATCTACCAAAAATAAAGAACCAGACATTTCAGATTCAATTATGTGATCCTTTGACGACTTTGATCATTCTCTCTGTCCTAGGCTTTCCCACATTTTTTATTTAACATAGAACTTTACTCGGGACTCTTTCTTCAAATCAATTTTGACATCCCCAACATAATCTTTTGATATGTAGAAAGAGGGTCCTTGGAGCAGGCAATGAACACGAACCTTTGAAAGCCACAAAATCCGAGATCTGCTTAGCTATCTATTGATGCTTGCTCTTTTCTAGAAAACAAATTCACGTTTTTTGTGCATAATGTGACAAAGGATTATCAACTAATTTGGAGCTTTTTCCCTGGTTGATCAATTACTATTGGACAAAAAAAAGAAAAGAAAATATTATTGAAAATGACACTATTTCTCCATTTCTAAGATATGGCAAGTATTGTGGGCTTCTATGCTGCGGATGCCCCTGGGAGAGACCCTGTGACTATCTAGACGCTTGCTGCATGAAGCATGATGCCTACACTCAAGCAAAAAACAATTAGTTTTGACATTGATTATTTCAACTTTTCTTCATCGAATCAATTGATATAACTAGTCATTGGCCTCCTCGTTTGCATGTACATATTTTACAAGGATGAATGTGGAAGCTTTTTCCATTGGTGCACAATAGCTTTACTCATCTATACATGCCTAGATTCACATTCTTGAAAATGTATATGACGGAGCGGATATAGAGAAAATGGTGCAAAGAACTAATGGGAAAGGAGAGAGATGAGTGAGATTAATATGCCTGCGAGGGCTCTGTTGTTTCACAATGTCACTAAACCATCTCTTCATTCATGAGCCAGGGGTGGAGTTTGTGGGGGAGCAAATGCACTCATGCTGGCAATAACATCAACATTTGCTTTTTATTACAAAAAACGCATGTCTAGATTTTCTCTTTCTCATTGATCGATCTGGAACAATGACTTCCTCAAATATTCTGGCTCGTCAAATGTGCTAAGCGATGATGATGATGAAGAAATCATAGTGTGATTGTTCAATTTGATCTTTTATTCATAGAGCAGGTTGTGTCATCCACGTAGGTATATGGAGTTGTGAAATTGAGACCTGGTGGGTGTTGTGCAGATGATTATTCGAGCCAGGAGTGCAGCCAAAACTTACTGAACTGCATGACCAACTTCAAGAACTTGGGAGGCCGAACATTTAAAGGAAGCAAATGCCAAGTCGGGGATGTCGTTGACATCCTCTATGTTGTCATGGAAGCTGCATTGCTTGCCGGAAGATACCTCCTCAAGCCCTGAATCTCTATCCACGATCTATGGATATATCATATCGGAACCCTTCATTCGCTTCGTGATCATCCCTTTCTTCTTTGATTTTTTTTTTCTTCTAGCTGTTTGTCTGTGTCTGTTCTTATTCTATTGCAAAAATGGGAAAAAGTAAAAAATAAATTGTGAAGTGCCTTTCTTTTCCTATCCTGTAGAATTGGAAGAGCAACGGACAATGAGCATGGAGTTCAATTTTAATTGCAGAAACAAGAACTTAAAGTGGCCATGTAGCTCAAAACCAAAGATCCACGTACAAATTTAGAGCGCCAAGTAATGCAAATGAACATACTAGTCTGTACTTCTACTCTTAATAACTAATGCTAACAATCTCATGATTAGGGCGAAGGAATTTGATTTTATCATAAGTCCGACGAGAAAAGACCTTTGAATCGATGACAAATAGCTTTTTGCTGTGCTAGCTATCAAAATACATTCTCTCTGGAGCAAAAGAATTTCAAATCATTGAATATGGACTTAGTTAATGCTAAATCCTGAAACTCTGCAAATGCACCCTTTGTTTCTAATGTTATGATGTTCAATCTTTGGCGTAAGAAATCACATGATCTCTGGTTGATATTTTCCTCAAGTTCATAAGAAAATTGCAGTGAAGTGTCAATCCTTCGACAAATCAAGAGTTCTATCAATATAATTCCAGCGTCTCAAGCTACTTGAACTGTCAAGAACAATAATTACGGAATAGCAACCTTCATGAATTGCGTCAATTCAAACAGCTGCTTCAACAAATTGAAAAATTACCAATAAGAAAGGCATTAACAGCTCCTGCAAATCATGCCATAATGTGCCAGTGAGCAATCTCCATCTTTCTAGACACAAAGCAATCATAACGTCTAGCTCTGCGTTCATCTCGGTGACAGAACAAATATTCCATTTTACAGCCACTTCATTCATATCTCACATCAAAACCACATGTACATGCGGTTGTCTTTAGTTTAAATGTCCCATATAAAAATGTGTCCCTTCTTTTATCCTAGTTGGCATGATCTTGCTATTCCAAAGGTCTAGAACAAGCATCAACACCTTGCATGGCATAAAAAATCTAATGCTTGAATGAACATAAGATAAAATGAGAAGATAATTTTTCTATACCGGATGAATTTGATTGACATTTCCCCATCGGTCAAATTTGACATGTAAATTTAATTAAGGAATCCAAAATGGCTAGGGAATCTTGTGAAGAAATATAGCAGCAGATCAAAAACATGCTAAAGATTTAACATGAAAAGATTCGTTAATTTACTGAGATGACTGAACTTTAAGGGATTTCCCAAAGAGTACATATGGCTTGTTTCAGCCAATTGTTCTTTAAGCTGAGGATCCTCATGGATAATATGAAATGGAAAGACTACCAAATAGTTTTAAAAGAGGGAAGCGAATCATTCTTCAAAAGTATCACTCCGAGACAATTGTAAATGAAATTTGCTAGTGATAGTTGTTGCAACCTACATTTTTTTGTTCAAATAGGAAAAGAAAAATAGATTTACGGGTATTGCCCAAAAGGCGGGCCTACAACCCTCAATTAAGCGTGGGCTCTTCTAAGTTCATATCTTACGCGACACTGTGGTGTTCAATTTTAGCTTCAATTAACACTATAAGAGTTTTCTATTTAGGAATCGCCACTAGATTATTGGAGTCAACTTGAAACCAAATAAGGTATGGAAGTGTACCTCACTTTCTATGCAATTAGAGAATTTAGAGTCGGGGACTTGATTACACTAATTAATTAACTAGTGCTCTCTTGATATCTAATCTTATTCAATTCAAGAAGATGTTTCTCAGGCAAGGTGGATTAATTTTAAGTTTATCTACTAACATATAAAGTGATCATGCAGGTACACAATTATTAAAAAAACAATCATTGACTAAGGAAGCATTAAATAAATCGTAAGGAAAAACAAGAATCTAATGCTAAGAGATAAGAAAAATCGCATTCCCTACTAAGCTAAAGGGAACATATTGAAAGTGCTCAATCAAGGAATAGGAACCTCACGTTTGTCTCGAGGGGCACTCAAATCCTATGGTAAAACTCTAAGAGCTAGTTCGATTTTGAGCACAAATTTTTTTATTATCAATGATTTTCACACATTTTAAGAGAAAAATTCTCAAAGACTAATTTTTAACCTTTTTCCTAATTTTTGGATTTTTTAATTTTTAAAATATTTTTTGTGAAAAAAATATATTTTCCCGAAAATAGGGTCTTCGGGTTGGGCCATGGACACGAAATTGGGTTCTCAACCCATAACAAACCAATTAAATTTAAACCCAGCCCAAACTGACATATAAGTCCGGGCTCATTTAACCTAAACCAACCCCCACTTAAGCCTGCGTTGTCCTCCCTCGCCCCTGTTCTCTTCTTTTTCAGCATAACGTGAGAAGAGAGAGAGAGAGAGAGAGAGAGAGCACGCCCAAACATGACGGAAGCTCACCATTGCCGGAACATCAACGGCGGGATCCCTTCACATCACACCAGAACATCAGAGGGGCGTGCGAAATTTCAGAGAAAGTTTTAATCAAGACCGAAAACTGAAGCGCTAGAACATGAGCGCCAAGCTTCACAGTGAATGAACAATATACGCCCCATCGCCAGCCCGATTGACCATCAATTTTCACCTCCAACGCCGGCCGATTAACACCCATACGCCCATAGCAAATCAACAACCGACATCCCACGTCCCAGTCCGCCTCCACCTCGACTCGCCGTTGGAAAAGCAAATCTACTCCCGACGGCTATCGTTTGCTCCGGCCAGTCATCGCATTCGATGGAGAAGACACGATACGCACGAAGAAAAGACACATCAAGCAACGAATCAAAGAAGAAACTATAAGCCGCGTCTAAGGACCAACAGACGCCCGGAATCAAGCCAAAATCAGAGGAGGCATAAACGAAATCCGGTTCGAGCATTTCCTCAAACCCAAGGCGAGCAGCGAGTTGGGGAGCAAATATTGACCTGTTCGGAGCTCGAGCGCACGCCCAAACTCAAAAGTAATCAACGAGCAACGTTCGGAATCAACAAGTAAAAACAACTCATTCAGGTCCAGCACGAGCAAGAACTAAAGAAATCAGTCGACTCTCACCTCGCTCAAGATGGGACAGAACAATCTTACAACTCACATTTGCATGGAAAAGTCATCGATAGCTTATCCAAGATGAACAATCTTACTTGATGGCACATGAGATTTGATGTATTTAGAAGGCCTTCTTATCACTGTTGGTATTGTCAATAGAATGATTTCTTTGAAGCATCATGTCAGACTCTTGGATCCGCTTCACTGTTTCTGTTGTCATTGAATATGATTAAATTTGACCTAATTATTTTATGTAAAAAAAAAAAAACGAGACGAAAAGAATAATTTAAGTGACCTTTTCCTACCCTCTTTCATTAGAAAATTTGAAAATTTGGATATTAAGCATTATAGACCCAAAATAAAATATATAGATTAAAGAAAAGATCTAGCAAACCCGGTTCATTGAAAAAGTTTCCATGTAAAGGAAAATATTTCTCTTTTGTTTTGTTGAAAATATGCATGCTTTGTAAAACTAAGGTTTTCAATCAACCGTTTTATACCTTTTTTTAACTAATAATCCATCTTTTTATTTAGTGATTAAAATTAAACCCCTCTCGCGTATGTTGCTAATATCAAATTGTCAATACACCGACAATAGAAAATTTTCATTTGACGAAAATATATTTCATAATGAAAGAAGCTCGTAACTTACTAATTTCATTAACATTTTTGTAAATATATTATAGTGCAACACCTATAACATTTGAGAAAAGTTGGTATCTAACTAATTTTGGAGACGTTGGTAAAAATCAATTTAAGGTTTGTATTTTACTAATCACACTTATAAAAGTTGAAAAATGTCAGTGATTTATTAAAATGTTGCTAAATTCTTGTACTTTTCCTTGTAAAGTTACCATTACCTACCCCGATGGTCCAGAGCTCAATACCCTCCTAAAGCATCTGGTCAACTTCCACGATCAACATCTCCATTCCTTGGAACTACTCAAAGACAAAAGTAAGATAATGCAAGCAATAATTTGTGTGATAGATATTTTATTAATATATTATATTTGTACCTCATTTTTTATATATGTATGTCCCAAATCGTCTACTATAATTTTCTCAAGTCCTCACCACCATACTGTGAATGCATTCCACATTTGGCCCATAGATTGTTCAATTTGACTTTAAGTGAACATTGATAGAAGTTTAATGACACAGATAAATGTTTCAGTCCAAACAAAACATCAGGTGGCTAAGTTATTGCCACATTCATCATTCGAGAGAAATTTATAGGAAATAGGGTACTCAGATTAAAATGGGGAATTAACAATATTTTATGGCAAATGGGTCACGCCGATATTGTGAAACTAATCTCTAGATAACTTTAATATTGCAGATTTGGTTGTACAATGGTCGAACCAAGTATAGTAGAGAGAAGGGAGAGCCGTTTGAGATAGAATTTGATGTATTCTTTGCGTGCAACTTCTTTGCCTATGTTACGCTATTCAATCACCGGGCACTTGACTTGACGGAGAGAGAGGAGGTCGGGACGAGACTCGAGACAAGACTTGAGTTAAGTTTATTGAATATAAATCTGCCTAGTCGAATTACCAAGAAACACTATCAGCTTCAATGCTTATAGAAGCACGACATCGAACGCCATAAAATACTTTTGGAATCAACTTGACCAAAACAAAGTATAAGACATCTGTACATTGAAGCCCAAATACATGGGCCGATTTTATAAACATTACCAATATGTATGAAGTGGTACTATAAAATTGGAAGTGTGCATAGTACGCCCTATGCTTCAATACAACACCAGGAACATATCTACGCATTAAGAACTTGCTCATGGTACAAACTTGCACAACATTTCAAGATAATTTACAATGGCTTTCATTTTCAGGTGAAGCAGGACAGTACATGATCCATTAGCTGGGTCTAACCTTCATCATCAGAACCAAAGGGCTGCCTTCTTAAAGATTCCAGTACTTCTCTGGGACGATTGCTTGGAGCGCCCCTACTACCTCGCCCCATTGCAAGACTTGACCTTGGGCACTTTGAGAGAACTAAGAGGTGGCGTGGAAGTCCCTCTGTTTACTTCCCTGAGCACAGACCGCGCTGTGGCCTCAGCTGCATCGTCTGCCAGACCCGAAGCCACTCTAGAATTGCTCTGCAATTCATTAGAGGACTTGTTCTGGCGCGGCACTCCACTGGGAGCGTTGGAAGCCTGAGGCGTATGATTATTCCCTGATTTTCCCATTACAGCAACGGTCTCTGCAGCTTCTGATCTGGCCTTTGCAGATTCATGTTTCTGCATGTCATATAAGAGCTCTCTTTGGAGCTGCTTATCAGCAACCAATATTTCATCTATCTCATTCTTGTAGTCCTTGAGGAGGAGACGGAGGCAATCCATGAGGGAACCTGTGAGGGGGCAGTTCCTGCTCTCGAGCAATCTCTTCAGCTCTATGAATATGGGGATGGTGTTTTGCATGAGGCTCTTTCTTACTGCTTGACTTATGACCCGTCCCTTAGCAGCCGCGGGGAATGTTCCACCAGAACCAATGCCCTCGTCGTCCATTTCGGGAGACTCCAATGTGGAATTCCGGCTTGTTGGGAGGCGGATTTCCTTGCATGCAAGAATCTGAAAAGCATCCTGTTCCCTCATTTGAGGGTGCATAAATCCACATAAAGATGAGTTTATGCAGGTCATAAGAAGAATTAGGATTTTCATTGAGGATAAGCTTACAGGGTCCAAGTCTATCATTTTATTAAAACCAAAAGAACAGTGATTAGTGAATATATCTTTCAACAATTGCTAAGTGCCAGTTCAATGACAATGCTTTGATTCACACAGTACATGAAGTTTAGCAAGCATTTCACAGAGAGAACACATTTTCCCTTCCATGGTAAAGCAACGGGACAGTTTGTGTGTTCTTTTGGGCTTATGGAGATGACATTTGCAATGTTTAATTCCAAACAGGGAACATATATTCGTTTTTTTTCCTGCATCTAGCAACTAAGATAAGGAGATATACTTCCACGTGTATTACAGTCTATATCACATTCTCTGCAGCTATCCATGTATAACTGTTGACCAATATTAACGTGCATTGCATAGTACCTATAACTGACTGTCCAGTAGCATCTTCGATATTGAGCATACCATCAGATGCCGCTGTAAGTATCTCTGCACAAATCTTAGCAAATGTGGCCAACAAGTGCTCGGGGGCCATTTGTTTCAGCAAACAAGTGTAAATCCGCATCTCTTGGACCTTGAAATCTCATCAGTGCCCCTGGAAATTTAAGCCTGATGAAGGGTCTCTTTTGGTACCATATGATGTTTTCTCTCTGAATGAGATCTCGATCTCAGTAAACATTCTTAAGAGAGATACGTAATCAATACCTTATGGAAAATAGCCAGCTCTCAGAATGTGAACTCTGTGAACTACAATGTCCACGGCAATCATTCAGAACGAAAATTGCTTCCACAAAACTGTTTTAAGCCAAAAGTGGTACTTTGACTGCAAAGAGAGAAGAATATATATTTAAAAGGACAGGATTAATAAGCAGCTCTTTGAAGATCAACCTTTATAACTCTTTACTACCTCTTAGAATATTTCCAAAAAGGAAATCAGCAAGTTCTCTGATCTTTTCATATTCATCCACCAGAGACAAAAGAAATCGAAGAAAGAGCACTCCCTCCATTTCACGTAGTCCCTCTGTAAGTAATTTATGCCAACCAATCGATGGAAGAGTATATCTTCATCAACAAGCAAAGCTTTTGTCTAAAAATGACATCATAAATTGTGATACCATAAGCAAAAATAGACCTGGGGCAATCCTGACAGAAGTATGAAAGTGCCTCCTGACAAGTTCGCACCGATCACCCAGACACCTCGTGATCTTTTCTATGTGACTGTATAGTGATAAAGCATTAGTCATGTGAACAATTTTCCAAGCTTCAAGTGAATCCTTATCACTTCGCATATGTGGGTCAGTTATCACAACTAGTACAATAAGTACTCACCAATCAATTAAAGCAGTGTAACGAACGCAAAAATCCGCCATCATCACAACAAGATTGTTCCTAATAGCGGCTGAATCACTTTTCTCAAGCTCCTGCAACATTAGGATATAGTTAACACGATAAAAAAAAAAAAAAAGGGGGGGGGGGGGGGGGGAAAGCCAACTCGAAGGCGATCTCTTAGGGAAAAATTTGAACACCATAAAAAATCATCAGGAACACAACATCTCGACTAAAAAGCAGATTTCGGGGTTCAAAGGGGAAAGCAAGGAAGCATTTCAACAAGAGGTTTCACATATTCATTTGAAATTTCAAGAACAAATTCAATCTGTTGATCATTTTATTTGATCTCTAATCATCAAATCATCTCAAGCCGAGTCTTGGCATGCATCAAACTGGTATTTCACTAACCAGTAACTTCAATAAATTTCAATATCTTGCGATGGATGTCTTGCAGACATGAACTAACTATTAGCTGGGAGGTTTAGTCCAGTTCATAGTACAAAATACATAAGGCCAAAACTTTCCTCAAACTGAAGCTTTATATTGTCAGAACCCAATTAATTAAAAGACAATAACAAAAGCAGCAGCACAGAAATGTAGTGTTTGCAGTTTGGCCTTTCAATCCCTAGAGGAAAGTAATCTGACAATCCTAAATGGAAATATTCAAGGCGACCTAGATAAAATCTCCACATATAGCACTTTTTAATCTTGAAGAGATGCATAAATGGGCATCATAGCAAAGTGCAGCCTACCAAACTACACTTTTTAGAATAAAGGCTACTTCACGACATTAGAAAACTAATGTACTAGAAGGTGCAAAATGTTTAAAGTAAAATGCACCTAACTTGTTCCTTTCTAAACCAGAACATGATATCACAAAATATCCCAATGAAATGTAAGCAAATTTTAGAAAAGAACACATACTACCTCAACAAATAGGGGTATATAACGCTTTGCAGTTTTCCCATCTACAAGGCATATCTTTCCCATTGTTAACCACCCTTGTATATACAATGATGCAGCTATGTGCTTTAGAGAAACTTGAGGAGCCGATAACAAAAATTAAAAAAATAATAAAAAGCTATTAAAAAATTATTCACGTCAAGGTTGATAGGCCAAATTTGATTAGATAAACTGAATCGACATAATTACAAAAGATTTAAGACTGAATTGATAAAAGAAATTTATAACTAATCTGGCATAATTATAATAAACTTAGGAATATTTTGATTATTTTCCGAATTCTTAGTCAAAAGTGAATATGACGGGCAATGAAGAAAGTGAAAAGAAGAACTCGACATTCTATTATGCTTTCTTTTCTCTCACCCCCAAGCCAGTTGGGGGACTGGTGCGAGCGTGGTTGCCCATAGGAACTTTGCTTTTTCAAAAAGAAAAGCGTAGCATGCGTGACCGTTGTAAGCTTATGAAGGGTTAGTTGGTCCACTTGCTAGCGGATGAGTTATGGCGTTCGATCTTGTCATTTAAGGTGTTATGAACTCTTTCTCAAGCAACATTCTCATCCGTGTTGGGTGTTGGGTCTAGCAATGGTAATCTCTATTCAATGTGTGGCACATGCTATTCATACTCCCCTCCGCCATCTTAAAAAGCCATCAAAAATTACAACTTGTGTGGACCTTTTCGTTTCGACGATCACTCGTCCACCCTTTGCCAAATAGGGTACGGGCCCAGCTCCTCTATGGTATTTGTCGGCTTTGGTCATCGCCCATCCACATTTTGCATTACATCAAACAGTCGCACCCGTTTAAGATTGCTCCCTACTTTATGTAACTTGCCCGGCAGCCTATATCTAGCTGAGGTCTCAAAACACTTCGAATCCCGACACCAAAGAAGCAAAAGAAAATCACCTACACGAGAGAAAAAGGAAAAAAAAAGTTCTTTAACGGAAGATCAATCAACATCATCATGGGCTCCAACGGCACTTCCTTCAAAACCACGTCACGGGGTAAACAGGCCCAACGCTTTGTCTATACATAACGGGAGAACATGTGAAGATTAAAACAAAGTAGTACAAAAAGAAGGTTTGGACAGACATAGAAAATGAGGAAAACTGGGGTTGTTCGGTTTGTGGATCAGGTGGCTCCCATTGGTTTCATTATGGCTTTTAGAGAGAGAGAGAGAGAGAGAGAGAGAGTGCCATGTGCATGCACCAGCCACGAGGGATGTTGGGGTCGAAGAAAGATGATGATGTTGGTCACAGCATGCACGATCCGCATCCTATTCAAAACTCAATTTCTCTGTTGTCCTTCTCTTGCCTAAGTGGATAAGGATGGGCTGTTCTTGCGGGGGCGTTCTTTCCAATTTTCATTGAGTTGGCAAACCAATGGCAGTGAAGTTGACGTCTCTCTCTCTCTCTCTCTCTCTGCTGATGTTTTGCTAGTAAACAATGTCATGACTGTGCACAAGTCATTTGAACGAAAGCAAGTGTTTATGTAGTTTAATGGTAGGTTTGTGATTTAAATACTTCGCATCTGTCATGTACCAAAGGGGAAGGAAAAACAATAAGAATCTGATCTCAGGTTGATCGAGACTTCCGTGTATCTTGCATCCTTGTCTATGGCTTATTCTATATTCAAGTGGAGCGGAGATGACGCCATAGTGGGAGATGACTGTGCCCTCCCTTTCTGATTGTCCCTCTTTCAAAACCCTAATGATGCCATGTTCAGATCGTAGCTGACCCCTCTGTAATTGATCGAGATGTGCAGTTATTGAAGCCCTTTTAGAGTGCTTTAAAGGGAAAATTTGAAAGGTGAATCCAAAATAAGAGTCTATATATAGTATTGCTGTAAGCGATCGTGACTACATTAACTAGAAGGAGCTCGTGCATGTGGTCCGGAAATGTCTATTCATCGCCCCAAGTGGATATGGTAAGGTCATTGAGCTCATGTTTAAACCTAAAAATTCGGTTCTTAAATTAGTTTTGGGCTATTTCATTCATTCATTCATTCTTTTAGTGTTAACTCCATAGTTGTTAGGTTATGCTTTGAGTTTTGTATGTCCATCAACCTTAATTTTTTTTTTTTTGCCCAGGCTCACGCACTTCACAGACTAATTAAAGTTTCTTGATATCAGAGATAGTCGACTGGAGAATTGAATCCGCGATCTTCAATTTTTGAAGGAAGTCTTAGACCACTCAACTAACTGACCTATTTGGTCCGCTTCAAACGTGTTGCAAGGTTGATAATCATGACAACACTTATGGCCGCAATAATTATAGTAAAGTTAATAGTCTAGACTCAGTGTAAAGAAAGATAAGTACGACCTTTTAATACCCCATGAATTATGATTTGATAATATCTTAGGAAGCATCAACATTCTTGGGGAGTATTCGTATCGTATCCGACACTCCTACACGCTTCAACACGCAATCAACAAGTGTCAAAAAATTCGACACGTGGTCAATTTTGCTAACACGCAAGTTTAGAATTCTGACACACACGGGATTAATTATAATAAAGTTATTAGTCTAGACTCAATGTAGAGATAAACATGACCTTTTAATACCCCATAAAATATGATATGATAATATCCCAGGAAGCATCAACACTTTTTAGGAGCTTTCGTGTCATATTTGGCACTCTAAAACGCTTTGACACGCAATCAATGGGTGTCAAAAAATTCAACACATGGTCAATTTTCATGACACACGAGTTTAGAATTTCGACACATATAGTAAAATTATTAGTCTAGACTCAATGTAGAGTTGACCTCATGAAGAAAGATAAGCTTGACTTTTTAATACCTCATGAATTATGATTTGACAATATCGCAGGAGACATTGACACTATTTACGAGTTTTCATGACATGTCCAATGCTCTAAAACACTTTGACATGCAATCAATAGGTGTTAAGAAAACCGACATGTAATTAATTTTCCTAACACACAAATTTAGAATTCTGACACGCACGAGATTAATTACAATAAAGTTATTAGTTTAGACTAAGTGTAGAGTTGATCTTGTGAAGAAAGATAGGCATGACCTTTTAATACCCCAGATGATATCCTAGAAGACACCGAAATTTTCTAAGAGCTTTCATACTGTGTCCAACACTCTAATACACTTTGACACGCAATCAATTGGTGTCAAAAATTCGACACGTAGTCAACTTTCCCAACACGCAAGTTTAGAATTCCAACACATATAGGGTTAATTTTATAAAAATTTCAATGAATAAGGGATTAAAATATAAATATGTAAAAAAGTACAACAAAATAATAAAATAATAAATTGAGAAAGAATAAAAACTTGATCTTCTTTTCTTTTCTCTTCTAACTCTCACTTCCCATGACTCACGATTATTAATGTAAATTATTCTAAGCTCTTTTATTTATTTATTTATTTATTTATGAATTTAAATTAAATTAATTTGATAAAAATGATAATTTATCATATATATTAAGTATACATTTAATATACGTCGTATCTCAACATGTCAGAATTCTCTATTTTTTAAAAAAATGACGTATTGGCTTATTGTGTCGTTGTACATCGTGTGTTACGTGTCAGTATCAGTGTTACTTTCATTTGCATGTTTAACAAATTAATCTTCATATAATTCCTTTTTAACATGTTCATCGGAATTTAGGGTGGAATAAATAGTGGACGGATCATCTTGAACTTTCGAAAATTCAGTCGACCTTCTTCCTTGACTTTCTAGGAGAAATTCCTCGTTTGCATTCGACTAGTTATCCACCTGACGATCGCAAATCTCTCTGAGATCTTGTGAGTTAGGTCAGTTTCAAAACCCTAATGATGCCATGTTCAGATCGTAGCTGACCCCTCTGTAATTGATCGAGATGTGCAGTTACTGAAGCCCTTTTAGAGTGCTTTAAAGGGAAAATTTGAAAGGTGAATCCAAAATAAGAGTCTCTATATAGTATTGTTGTAAGGGATCGTGACTACATTAACTAAAATGAGCCCGTGCATATGGTCAGGAAATGTCTATTCATCGCCCCAAGTGGATATGGTAAAGGTCATTGAGCTCATGTTTCAACCTAAAAATTCGGTTCTTAAATTGGTTTTGGGACTATTTCATTCATTCATTCATTCATTCATTCTTGTTCTTCTCTTTCAATTGCAGCAAAGCTAGTGAGCGATATTTTCAGCAGATTTTCTATCCTGCTGTTTTCGCTGTTATTTCTTTTGGTGTTAACTCCATAGTTGTTAGGTTATGCTTTGAGTTTTGTATGCCCAACAACCTTTATTTTATTTTATTTTTTTATTTTTTTGCCTAGGCTCACGCACTTCACAAATTAAATAAAATTTCTTGATATCGGAGATAGTCGACTGGAGAATTGAATCCGCGATCTTCAATTTTTGAAGGAAGTCTTAGACCACTCAACTAATTGACCTATTTGGTCTGCTTCAAACGTGTTGCAAGGTTGATAATCATGACAACACTTATGGCCGCAATAATTATAGTAAAGTTAATTGTCTAGACTCAGTGTAAAGAAAGATAAGTATGACCTTTTAATACCCCATGAATTATGATTTGATAATATCCTAGGAAGCATCGATGCTCTTGGAGAGTATTCGTATCGTATCCGACACTCCTACACGCTTCGACATGCAATCAACAAGTGTAAAAAAATCCGACATGTAGTCAATTTTTCTAACACGCAAGTTTAGAATTCCGACACACACGGGATTAATTATAATAAAGTTATTAGTCTAGACTCAATGTAGAAATAAACATTACCTTATGATAATATCCCAGGAAGCATCGACACTTTTTAGAAGCTTTCGTGTCATGCTCGGCACTCTAAAACGCTTTGACACGCAATCAATAGGTGTCCAAAAATCCAACACATGGTCAATTTTCATGACACACGAGCTTAGAATTTCGACACATATAGTAAAATTATTAGTCTAGACTCAACGTAGAGTTGACCGTGCGAAGAAAGATAAGCCTGACCTTTTAATTACCCCATGAATTATAATTTGACAATATCCTAGGAGACATTGACACTATTTAGGAGTTCTCATGTCATGTCCAACGCTCTAAAACACTTTGACATGCAATCGATAGGTGTTAAGAAAACCGACATGTAATTAATTTTCCTAACACGCGAGTTTAGAATTCTGACACAAACGAGATTAATTACAATAAAGTTATTAGTTTAGACTAAGTGTAGAGTTGATCTCGTGAAGAAAGATAGGCATGACTTTTTAATATCCCAAATGATATCCTAGGAGGTACCGAAATTTTCTAAGAGCTTTCGTGTTGTGTCCGACACTCTAATACACTTTGACACGCAATCAATCGGTGTCCAAAATTCGACACGTAGTCAACTTTCCCAACACGCAAGTTTAGAATTCCAATATACATGGGGTTAATTTTAAAAATTTTCAATAAATGGAGGATCAAAATGTAAATTTGTAAAAAAATAAATAAAAAATAAAAGAAATAATAAATGGGGAAGAATAAAAACTTGATCTTCTTTTCTTTTCTCTTCTTACTCTCACTTCCCATGACTCACGATTATTAATGTAAAGTCATTCTAAGCTCTTTTATTTTTATTTATTTATTTATTTATGAACTTAAATTATATTAATTTGATGAAAATGATAATTTATCATATATATAAAATATACATTTAATATACGTTGTATCTTAACATATCAGAATTCTCTATTTTTTTTTAAATGACATATTAGCGTATTGTGTCGTGCGTATCGTGTGTCACGTGTCAGTATTAGTGTTACTTTCATTTGCATGTTTAACAAATTAATCTTCATATAATTCCTTTTTAACATGTTCATTGGAATTTAGGGTGGAATAAATAGTGGACGGATCATCTTGAACTTTCGAAAATTCAGTCGACCTTCTTCCTTGACTTTCTAGGAGAAATTCCTCGTTTGCATTCGACTAGTTATCCACCTGACGATCGCAAATCTCTCTGAGATCTTGTGAGTTAGGTCAGTTTGTCATCATGACTTATAATATATTCTTCCGACCTCACCACATACTGTTCTAATCTTATGAATGGAGTAACCAACGAGTCAAGATCCCAATAAATAACCAAAACAAATGATACGCAGTGATTTAAGGAAATTACTCTCAAACTTTTTGTATGAAAAAAAAAATATCCATATTGGAAATTTTCATTTTGTAACTTTAAATGATTGTAGGTATTAATATATTCATAACTCTTATAAATTGGAGGTGATTAAAAACGCCAAAACTCACAATTTTCGGATGGAGAAAATGAGAGCCAGCTAATGCAGAAGAACCTAATGTCTTGCAGCCGCCTAAACACCCACTTAATAGATAATTTTGGTTAACGATGATGATGATGATGATCTCCCACCATAGTTGATTACCTCCACTCATTCAAAATTGGACCTATAATTAGGCCTGCATAAAAGAAAAAAAGATTATAATTATGAAAAAGTGTGCCTGCCAGTAGGCTTTTTCATTCATGGAAAAAGAGTCTTGGCGTAATGGAAAAATCTATCTGTGTGATTTTTCGAACCCAAACCGAGAGTCAAAGCTCAGGATAATGTTCATCATTCGCCAGAGAAGCAAATGATAAAACATCATTTGGGATGACACAACATCATTATCCTAAGTTCGTTCCTAACAAATTGACTTTCAGTCCAAGTCTGATCCACAATAATTAAATCCCCACCTTATGTCAGCTCGTCCAAAGCACTTAGTATATACCTGAACTTGGTGTGGCTGTATATAAATAATTAATTACGATACTTTGAACTTGGGCAATATGTACTAAATTATGAGTCGGATTGTGCTGTTTATTATGTTTTTTCATAAAAAATATAAAAGAAGCTCAACCTGAACTTATCCTATATTTCCAAAGTTCACAAGTACAATGAATATATATTTACTCGACTTAATTCAAGAGCTGCTCAAATCAAATAATTCAAGTTTGAGCCCAATCTCATTAGGTATTCGAGCTACTTGAATTTGAATTGAACCAGACAAAAGATCAAGCCGATCTTCGAGTGATCTAATACGAAGTCAAGTTCAGATGGCTTAGGGTGAAGATTAAATGGACTTACATCTGATCCCTACAACTAACCTCAGAGCTGTTGGGATTAAGAAATTCAACTCCTTAAAAGAGACTAAGAAGTGGGATTAAGGGTGATCTTCTTTGATGGGCTTGAGAATGGGCCATTCTTAAGCAAATGTCCTATCCACTACCCACCATCGTATGACTAAGAACTATGGGCTTACCAAGTTTCTCTTTTTGTGGATGATCTTGATGAATGACGGAAATTTTTTTGCATTGCAAGTCTAGTTTCGTCACGGGTACTGAAAACAGATAGTCATTTCTCCATCGTACATAATTTATTTATTTTTTTAACAAACGCTACCACCTTCGAATCATTATAAAAGAAATAGAGTGGGCCGGATTGTATTATCGGAGTGTTTGATCCAATCCATATACCGGCTCGAGGAAAAAGAAAGGACCCAAAGCCTATCCAATGAACCTGTCCTCTTGAACTTGTGAAATAGACCAACCACCTAAACCCAAAAGAGGTTGCAATCAAATGCATCCGCGTAGCGTTATTTGGAGGCTACTTTGTCTCAAGCAGTTTTGCATCTTTCAGAAGATTTTATTTAAAAAAAATAGAAAAATTCATTGACTGCGAGTCGAAGATTAGGGATTCGATTCCTCAATCTATCATTCTTGGTCTCATGAAATCTTGATTAATTCATTGCTGGTCTTCAACTTCCCTACTCGCGCTTGATGGGGTTAAGGTGATTGGCTCACCTAACGGATGATATCTCTTTGACATCTTTAAAATTAAATATTTCGAGGTACGTCCCAATTTTGTCTAAAACCCTTGTTGAGGGCAAAAGAACCATACTAAAAAATTTTAAAAGAATTGTTATCTCTAATTACACAATCAGACCAAAAATTAAGCTGCCTAACAAAGGATATATATATATATATATATATATATATATATATACATGTGTACATATATATGTATTAAAGACGAGCAAGGATCAAAATTTAGACCATCTCAAAAGGCACCATTAATGAAAATGTAAATTCTCAACTTCCGTTAACTACACATATCTATATATGTTGATTCCTTAGTGACACGATTGTTTTTGTTTTTTTTTTTGCTATCATGATTGTCTTTTAGCATATATATATATATATGAAAATTCCTCCTCTAAGAGCATTGCATTCTGCTTATACCACATTGCCCGCCGGAAAATCGACCTCCACAGCAGCGGAGCCACAGCCAGAAATTGCGAACGGAAGAGATCAATTGATCGAAAAGCTTTCAGGCATGAAAGCACACAACAAGCGCACGCGCAAAAGTGAAACTCAGAACCCTAGAAATGGAGGAACGAACGGAGTACCTGGGATTGTGGGGAAGGCCAAAGTGAAGGACTAGACGGCGAGTCGTCGAAGGAGGAAACAAGGGACTGCAGAGACCACTTTCCACAACGCACCTGATGAAGTTTCATCCTTGCAGAAAGTGGGCTGAAGCTGATAATAAAAACGGGTTGAATATGGGTCTTGTGCAATCCCACAAAGGCCCATATAGAGTAGAGTTAAGATGTTTCGAATCAATTTCCACCCATTTGTAAAATTTCGAGGGATTCATATGCAATCTGACCCACCAAAAGCGATTTGTTTTTTTCTTTTTGTAAATAATGGGCTTTTAACCCATATTGACACATTTAGTGTGTGGTTTGAGGGTAGATGTCTTTTTAGTTCAGAGGTGACGCAAATTGAATGCAGACAACGGCTTAATTGTCGGAAACCCACTATGTCGGCATGTCCAACCCTTTCGCTTGAAATTAAACAGTGACTTATAAAATACATATACGATAGAACCAGATAAAAAAAGAAAAATTGACGTCGTTGATTTCATGAGAGTATAAAATCCAAATTGATTCGCCCATTTTTGCAATTTTTCGGGTTGTTTTCGGTGTCTTTTTGCTTCCATTTTCTCTCCTTTTTCGATGTGTATTTTGCTTCCAGATTATTGATTGCTTTTATAGTTGGATTTGCCTTTCTCTTCGTGTTATGTGTTCTGGGTAATAAGGAGATTTTCATGTTTCTTTCTTCTTTGAGACTATACTAGATATGATGCTGTGAAAAAATGCATTCCACATTTGGCCCTTAAACTATTTGATTTGATTTTTAGTAAACATTGATAGAAGTTTAACGACACAAACAAATGTTTTAGTCCAAACAAAATATCAAGTGACTACGTTATTGCCACATTAATCATTCGAGAGAGATTTATAGGAATTAGGGTAATCAGATTAAAATTGGGAATTAGTGATATTTTATGACAAATGAGTCACGCTGATATCGTGTATCTAATTTCTAGATAGCCTTAATGTTGCAGATTTGGTTGTACAATGGTTGAACCAAGTATAGGAGAGAGAAGGGAAAGCCATTTGAGATAGAATTTGATGTATTCTTTGCGTGCAACTTCTTTGCTCATGTTACGCTATTCAATCAACAAGCACTCGACCTGATGGCGAGAGAGGAGGTTGGGACGAGACTTAGGACGAGACTTGAATTAAGTCCATCAAATATAGATCTACCAAGTTGAATTGCTAAGAAACTCTACCAGCTTGAATGCTTACAAAAGCATGACATCAAACGCCATAAAATAGTTTTGGAATCAACTTCGATCAGAACAAAGTAAAAGACAATTGTACATTGAAGCCCAAGTTCATGGGCCGATTATATAAACATTACCAATACATATTAAGTGCCGTAAAATTGGCAGTGTGCATAGTACGCCCTATGCTTCAATACAACACCAGGAACATATCTACGCATTAAGAACTTGCTCATGGTACAAACTTGCACAAGATTTCTAGACAATTCACAATGGCTTTCATTTTCAGGTGAAGCAGAACAGTACATGATCCATTAGCTGGGTCTAACCTTCATCATCAGAACCAAAGGGCTGCCTTCTTAAAGATTCCAGTACTTCTCTGGGACGATTGCTTGGAGCGCCCCTACTACCTGTCGCTCCATTGCAAGACCTGACCTTGGGCACTTTGAGAGAACTAAGAGGTGGCGTGGAAGTCCCTCTGTTTACTTCCCTGAGCACAGACCGTGCTGTGGCCTCAGCTGCGGCGTCTGCCAGAGCCGAAGCCACTCTAGAATTGCTCTGCAATTCATTAGAGGACTTGCTCTGGCGCAACACTCCACTGGGAGCGTTGGAAGCCTGAGGCGTATGATTATTCCCTGATTTTCCCATTACAGCAACGGTCTCTGCAGCCTCTGATCTGGCCTTTGCAGATTCATGTCTCTGCATGTCATACAAGAGCTCTCTTTGGAGCTGCTTATCAGCAACCAATATTTCATCTATCTCATTCTTGTAGTCCTTGAGGAGGAGACGGAGGCAATCCATGAGGGAACCTGTGAGGGGGCTGTTCTTGCTCTCGAGTAATCTCTTAAGCTCTATGAATATGGGGATGGTGTTTTGTATGAGGCTCTTTCTTACTGCTTGACTTATGACCCGCCCCTTAGCAGCCGCAGGGGATGTTCCACCAGAACCATTGCTTTCGTCATCCATTTCAGGAGACTCCAATGTGGAATTCCGGCTTGTTGGGAGGCGGATTTCCTTGCATGCAAGAATCTGAAAAGCATCCTGTTCCCTCATTTGAGGGTGCATAAATCCACGTAAGTGCCAGTTCAATGACAATATATTCGTTTTTTTTTTCCTGCAGCTATCCATTTATAACTGTTGACCAATATCAACGTGCATTGCATAGTACCTGTAGAACTGACTGTCCAGTAGCATCTTCGATACTGAGCATACCATCAGATGCCGCTGCAAGTATTTCTGCACAGATCTTGGCAAATGTGGCCAACAAGTGCTCGGGGGCCATTTGTTTCAGCAAACAAGTGTAAATGCGCATTCTCTTGGACCTTGAAATTTCATCAGTGCCCCTGGAAATTTAAGCCTGATGAAGTGTATCTTTTGGTACCATGTGATGTTTTCTCTCTGAATGAGATCTCGATTCCAGTAAAAATTCTTAATTGAGATATGTAATCCATACCTTATGGAAAATAGTCGGCTCTCAGACTGTGAACTCTGTGAACTATAATGTCCACCATGCGCACGGCAATCATTCAGAACAAAAATTGCTTCCACAAAACTGTTATAAGCTAAAAGTGGCGCTTTGACTGCAAAGAGAGAAGAATAATATTTAAAAGGACAGGATTAATAAGCAGCTCTATGAAGATCAACCTTTATAACTGTAAACTACCTCTTAGAATATTTCCAAAGAGGAAATCAGCAAGTTCTCTGATTTTTTCAGATTCATCCACCAGAGACAAAAGAAATCGAAGAAAGAGCATTCCCCTCCATTTCACATAGTCCCTCTGAAGTAATTTATGCCAACAAATCAATCGAAGAGTATATCTTCATTAACAAGCAAAGCATTTGTCTAAAAATGACATCATAAATAGTGATACCAGAAGCAAAACTAGACCTGGAGCAATCTTGACAGAAGTATGAAAGTCTGCCTCCTGACAAGTTCGCATGGATCACCCAAACACCTCGTGATCTTTGCTATGTGGCTGTATAGTGATGAAGCATTAGTCACATGAACAGTTTTCCAAGGTTCAAGTGAATCCTTATCACATCTGCATAGGTGAGTCAAATATCACAACTAGTACAATTAGCACTCACCAATCAATTAAAGCAGTGTAACGAACACAAAAATCCGCCATCGTCACAACAAGATTGTTCCTAAGAGCGGCTGAATCACTTTTCTCAAGCTCCTGCAACATTAGGAAATTATTAATATGATAAACAAGAAAACAAAATGGGGAAAGCCAACTAGAAGACAAGATCTTTTAGGGAAAAACTTGAACATCATAAAAAATTATCAGGAACACAACATGTCAACTGAAAAGCAGATTTCGGGGTTCAAGGGGAAAGCCGAGAAGCATTTCAAGCAAAGGTTTCACATATTAATTTGAAATTTCAAGAACAAATTCAAATTTTGTTGATCATTTTATTTGATCTCTAATCGTCAAATCATCTAAAGCCGAGTCTTGGCATGCATCAAACTGGTATTTCACTAACCCGTAACTTTCGATAAATTTTAATATCTTGCGATGGATGTCTTGCAGACTCCAGTTCATAGTAGAAAATACATAAGGCCAACACTTTCCTCAAACTTAAGTTTTATATTGTCATAACCCATTTAATTAAAAGACAATAACAAAAGCAGCAACACAGAAAAACAGTGTTTGCAGTTTGGCCTTTCAATCTCTAAAGGAAAGTAATCTGACAATCTAAATGGGAATATTCAAGGGAACCTAGATAATATCTCCACATCAGCACTTTTTAATCTTGAAGAGACGCATAAATGGGCAACATAGCAAAGTTCAGCCTTACCAAACTAAACTTTTTAGAAGAAAAGCTACTTCATGACATTAGGAAACTAATGTACTAAAAGTTGCAAAGTGTTTGGAGTAAAATGTACCTAACTTGTTCCTTTCTAAACCAGAACACGATATCACAAAAATTTCCAATAAAATGTAAGCCGATTTAGAAAAGAACACATGCTACCTGGACAAACAGGGGTATATAACGCTTTGCAATTTTCCCATCTATAAGGCATATCTTTCCCATCGTTAACCACCCCTGTATATACAATGATGCAGCTACATCCTTCAGAGAAACTTGAGGAGCTGGTAACAACTTTGATTTTGGATGGAGATCTCCAGAAGTAATTATCTTGTGCAATAATGGGATCACTGTGCTAAAGTCTACCGAAGGACAAACAATAACTAAAGATCCAACTGTATAAGCTGCAATTGTTGCTTGTGGCAGTAATTCAGATGTTGTCATAGATCTTCTACCTCTTCTATTGCCACTTCTTGGAGGAGTAAAGAAGCTGCCTTCTTCATTTGCTTGTGTGTTCTCAGAAATGTACTTTTCTATAACTTGGGTGGCTTTAGAGAGAAGTTGTCTTACCCATCTTAGAATAAGTGCGTCAGCCTCTGCTGCACTTAACGCCTTCTGCTTGCACACTGTTCTAAGGACTTTTACATGAGCATTGACCTGCAACCAGACAGTCCCATTAATAACACATGCACATGCATTTGTTAGTGAATAGGATCCCATTAATAACACACGCACATGCATTGTTTAGTGAATATGAGTAAAATTTCACATAAATGTGCCATCCCATTGGTGAATTCATTAGGCGAGCTCCACACTTGGTTTTGAAAGATTTTCCATTGCATAACATGACTCATGCCACAGTAGTGATGGCTGTTGGAAGATGTGGTCTGAAGAGGAGACATTCATTTTAATCCCATGTGTCATTGGAAAAAATGGTCAGAGAACAATTGGAAGGTATTCAAAGGAACTTGGACTAGTATCAAGGCATTAAAGGGCAAGGGAAGACCTTAAAGTTGATGTCTTGTGTAGGATGGAAAACATCGGTACCTAAAGACAGCCATCGAATCAAGAGAAACCTATTCAATTTATCTTATTCTACATGCTAAACGAGCTTCAAGCATAAGACCATATTGGTTACATTACTTGAAGTTCCCCAACATATGATTAACTCATTAAGTGCCTTGCCGAGATGTATGAGTTCTTCATTCACTTGTCATATGAAACAGATTTACCCGCGGTCCCCTTTCTTAGAATATATGGTAGAGAAAACAGCCAGCATGCAGAAAATCAAAGAGTGATTGGCCTGATATGATTGATGGTGAAAGATTATGTACCTCTGTTGGGTGCATATCAAATCCTTCAATTCGTTTCAATAAATTATGAGCCAAGTCTGCAGCAGGGTCAGGAGGTAGCTCAAGAGAAATGTTAGACATTGTTTGCAAGAGGAAAACACGATCACCAGCCCAAGTGACAGAGCAAGGTTCCGCATCATCATTGTCGTCATGCCAATCTCCATGGGTAAGCGGAGTCTTTTTTTCACAGTCCAACCTAGTTTTATCAAGGAGTTGCCAGTGATGATGGAGAAATTGCCAGTCAACAGCATTTGGAAGGAATGCTGACACCTCTGATAGAAGAAACCAAGCACCTTGTGGGGCTGTCCACTTTTCGATTGGCAGCGACTGACTTAACCAGAGAGATTCTGATGCTTTAATCATATTTTGAAGAGCTGTAGCTACCACAGGCCTAAGCTGATTTTTCTTGCCAAGACTTTTGCAGATCTTCTTTATCCAAGGCACTACTTCACCATTGCAAATCTCTCGCAGTAGGCCTAATGCTCCATTTGGAAATAGTAAGTCAATCTGCCTTTCAAAATCTTTCTCCTTGTCGTGCAACTTATGTGGAGCAGAGTAATTATGAGGTGAACCAGCTAATCTCACTCTTGAAATCTTCTCCAGAACCAGTTCTAGGAACACGTTTTCACATTCCTCCTGGATGCTTGACTCATTGTCACTTATTAAGCGAGGGACAGAATGCAACCACTCTGTTGCTACAATTCCATCTGGAAATTTCCTGAAGGCCTAAAAAGCAAAGAAAGAGATTCACAAAAGATCATGTGCTGCAACAGAAACTCGGGAGCTGATGATGTGTATAAAATTAGAATGCTAAGAGGCAAATAACATTTCAAGCTTGTTAATTGCAAAAGCATGAGGACCTATGAAAAACGATATGCTAATTTTACAGTTTAATTACCATAAAATAGAATTATGCAAATTTGGTTCTCCATTCTTATATAATGTCCTTCATTGAATTATTCACAACAACGCAATCTAATAATGATCCATAACCGGGGAGCTAAGAGTAGTCATGGGGACTTTAGAGAATATTGCATGAGGCAGACATGCAATCATATTAATCACATGTCAGTTACTTGATCTTGCACTGAAAGTTTAAACTTTAAATGTTAGAAATTATTAGATTTTGACGAAGTGTTATGCATTTATTGTTAGAGATAGATAAAAGAATGTAAAAACGTTGACCACCAAAAAGAACCAGTAAGATGGAAAGTACAATCAAATGACCAGATAAACTAGCCACGACGTATAAATGTTAATGGTCCATTTCATCCTTCTCCCCTGCCAACAAAAAAGTAACTCGTTGCTTCATTGATCTCTTGCAGAAATACTGCAAGTAAATGGTCTCATGCTCACCTACTAGGAATGTGAAAAGAAATTGTTGAAGCGAGCTTAAGGCTTTTAATCAGACTAATGGTGATATCTCATTCAAGAAGTGCTGTGTATGTCAATAGTGAGCTTATGTATCAGAAATTGACCATTCCCTGGGATTTCCAAAGGCTATGGTAAATCAGGAGAAATGGAAATCGAGAATATCAAACTGCTTAAGCCACATCTATTCACTAGTCAATGTATTAACCCAAAATAACTTGCTCAAAAATAACGCTAAGACAAAAAATCACAAGGTAAGGCCACACAATCTAACCTCAGAGAGGGCTGAAACTGCTGCTTTCCTTATACTGACGAGCGGATCAGAACAAGCCATACCCATAGTCTTTAGCAAAACTTCATCAAAAGAACCACTGTAAAAAGATGTCAACTTTGTGACCAGATTAAGTGCAGCCTTCCTCACTGCTGCCTTCTCATCCAGACACCGAATCTTCAAAAGATTATTTATAGTGGCCTCTGTCTTCCGACTAACTCCATCTCCAATTCCCAGTACTTCCTTCAGAATCTTGCAACTCCTATCATCATTTGCAAAAAACCCTACCAAATGAACTAAATTTGATAAAGAGCGTGCTCTAATGGCTGAGTTCGAATCGGAACCACGCTTAATCAAGACCTGCAGACATCTCAACCCCCACGGATCATTCGCTTCATTTGCCTGAACGCCAAGTGGATCTTTCAATGACATCACAATTGGAACAATAAGATCAACAGCCAAGAGCCTAAAACTACTTTTTCCTTCTGTCATCTTCACCACATATTCCACAAAGCTGACCCGATCACCATATTCCAGAGCTCTAAATATCTCCATTATTGACTCCACTGCCAAGGCACGAAGCTCGGACTTCTCTGGGGCCTTCTGGACCAAATATTTCGGCAAATTTACAACAGCTTTCTTTATGCCTTCGCACTCTTTCCCCGCATCCACCATACAGTTCGTCACAAAACTCAAAGCAAACGTCCTCACTTCTGATTTAGCTAACATAATCAATGGAGATAAAGATTTCAAGACCTCTGCAGCAGAATTAGCCTGGTCTCCATGCTCGGGCCTCAATGCTGCTCTTAAGAGCTGCGAACACAAGTTCGTTAGCTTGCGATGAACAATCGGGTTACAGAAAGAATCAGGCACCATCGTTGGAAGTTCAGCCACGGTATGTACTAAAGACTTCAAACTATCCGGAAATCTATCCAAATGAATCAAATCCATCACCAAAACCAGCTTCTCCAGCACAGCGAAGAAAAGCCTTTCATCGATCTCACCCTCCTCGACACCATCATTGCCAACGCCACGCGAATTCCTAGATCCCGAGCCTCGCCTCCCACCTTTCCTCTTCGATTTCGCCGGAGCTCTCGCGCCACTCCCAGAATCTTCCTCAGGAGCCGCCTGCCGAGACCTGACGGACTTCCGAACGGAGTGCAGGAGGGAGACGAACGCCATCGGAGCAAAGAGGCTCAGGACGGGAGCGTTCGGGGACAGGAGCAGGGACAGGTAGACGTCCGACGCCAAGAGGGAGAGGCGAGGGTTGCCGCCGGCGTCCATGGCCGAACCGATGCACTGCGCGAGGGAAGACGGAGGGAGGTTCCTCGAGGCGAGGTCCTCGAATAACCGGTCGAGGAGGTCCGGATCGCCGGCGCCGACGAGGCGGCGCAGGTCCGAGAGCGTCGATTCTGGCACCGGCGGCGGCGGCGGCGGCTGGAGGAGGGAGGAGGAGGAGGCGGCCGGAGGTGGCCGGAGCTCGTCCAGGTCGGCGACGATTCGCGAGAGGGTTTCTTCCATGGGGGTGGCCGGAGCTCGGAGGATCGTCGTCTTCTCCCGCTTCTGATTTCTTCGAACTTTTCAACTTTCCCGCTCTCGGCGAAGATTGGCCTTTTTCGTCCGGTTTCCTTGGGAAATGAATTCCCAATTAAATAATAAAATTTTTCTAAAAAGTAAGTTTAAAGAAAAAAAAATCTAAAATTACTAAAGACCAAAATTCAGATAATTATAATATAGAAAATGATATTTAGTTGATTTAATTCTTCTCCTACATTTTAAGTTGATTTTTTCTTTTATTTTGTTTACGACAATTTACAATCGCATTTTAATGAATTATCCTCTCATTACTATTTTTCCTTTTTATGTGTGTTTAAAAACCTAATGCTAAATATAGCTTTCTGGTGTAAATATTATAAAATGTATGGACTTGTAAGAGCACTCATTTAGGATAACATGAATACCTCTTTCCTTATTGTCATGATATCTTCATCACCAGCACCTTTAATTAAATAGATTTATTCGACCAATCTTGTAATATTTTTTCCATCAATCCACTTACTATAAAAGGAACTCCATGTAAACATATCCAACTCAAGAAGAACTTAATATAAGAACTAAAATACAATGTTGGCATACCATTTACCGGTGTGCAATTAAAGCTAATAAGAGACTGGTAAACTCTTTTTCAAAAAATTAAACTGACTTGTTTTCAATGTGTAGATAAACGAGCTAAGTCATTGTGTACGTGAAAATGTTAAAAGAATTCACTATTTATATTCTCTATATACTTAATATTTACTTTTCTCATATATCAATTCTCAGTTATTATTTTCCTATTTTCTAAAACTATGAGATATGAAATCGAACAAGTTTGAAACTAGCCTTTGACATTTAAAGGACTTGGCTAATATTCGATATTTGCAGTTGTATCTCAATAATTCAAAACTAATTTTTCACATTTTGAAGCTAATCCTCTTGTTGCCCATCCTAAACAAAAGATAATTTGTGGTATTGCTAGCACTATTACCATACGTTTGTAACGGTACCATTATGCTACCAATCTAAAAAACACAATCAACTAGTGAGAGAAAAAGTATAATTGAAAGACTAACATTGAAATTTTCTAAAAGTTGAGGAGGGATGTTTTTCAATTAAACAAAGAAAAAGATGGATGATTTTTGATTTTGGACAAAATGATATTAAAATATGAATAAAACACTATTCTAACGAATTCCTATCAATTATTTGAAAAAAGATATTAAGATGTAAGTAAAACACTATTTTAACGAATGATTCTACTAATTACACTTATTATTTGATAATACGACACCTACGCATTGGCAAACAAACTCGTTTATAGCAACATTCATTTTCCTCAGTAACACGTATTATCCAAACGCATGACTTGGGCATAAAACTTCATAATTTCGCTTCGACCAAAATCAAACCCTACAGCCTATCATTTCCATATAAATTTATAGCTTAATAGTTTATCAATCAAACCTCATAGTTAAAATCGACGTAATTCCATATTTAAGATCCTACTTCGAAAATTACTCTAATCAAATGAATAAATAGGCTTGAATACTTGCCCATCGTTACAATTCGCAATTGAAACGGCTTGTCTGGTGTCCAGATTGTGCACGTGCAAAAAATTCTCTTCCTCTTCTTTCCACTTTTTCCTTTCTCCACGGTCACGGCTTCAACACTTCAACGAGTAAAATCTGCGGAAGAAAATGAGGGTGGGCTGTGGGCTTTAAGAGACATGGCTGGGTTGGGCCCATAAAAATGGGCTGGGCTATACAATGGGCTGGCTTACAAAGGCCTATCAGTTGGGCCCATATATTACACTTTCAAAGTTTGATATTAAAACAAATCCGAAAATCTCAGTGTCCTATCCCGATGAAAAGGAAACGCCTCTCAACAACAACGTTTGCCTCGTCTTTCCTTTTCCACAATCCAACGACGCTTCAGAGATCAAGACAAACTGACGATGTTTGCCTCCCGGTTCACGTGAGGTAGGGACCGGCCATCACGCGTCCCTTGTCTGATGGGCGAAAGCCACCAAAACGACGAGATTATGTCCAGACTGGTCGGCGATTCTTGTACTATCCACGTAGAGATAAAGCCAAAAACAAAGCGTTGCCATCCTCTCAAGATTAGCCCAAAAACGCGGCGAATCCACATGTTTAGAAACGCCCGGCTCGATTACTACCCCCCATAAAGCATTCATTAGCAAAAATCCAACCTCAACAGAATATTGGTCGCGCGTGGGATCAACCCTTTTGGTGCAGCAAGATGCCTTTTGCCTTTCGAATTGTTTATCATCGATGCTTAATAATTGAAAGTTTGAGAATAGAGTGTTAGCTGGGTTCACTCTTATGTGGAGGAAGCTCAATGAGTTGCAAGCCCAAAAAGGGCTTGAGCTTATATGATAAGTCATATGGAGAAAGAGGGTTTCTCACTATCCAGAAAAAAGTGGTAGCCGCAAAAAGGACGTAGTAACAAGAGAAAAAGAGAAAGCAGAAAATCTGGGGTTGGGGCAAAGTCTGATTTACATCAAGCTAGCATTGGAGGTCGATTCGTAATCCGATTGAGTTGAAATTTTGTCAACATGTTTGTGGTGCAATCTTCTCGAATCTGAACGGTTTGTTTTTCGTTTGAAGCTCCCTACATTAGGTTTTTCGTGGATTGATTAAAACCTGCATTTTTAGTCAGATTTATCATTGATCTCTTATGAAATTCATGTGTATTGCCAAGAATTATGTTCTTGAGGTCTTTGCTACTATGTACCTCTAGTATTTGCTAGAGAAGAATATTGTTCACCCAATTTTGTTGATAGTGAAGATTTTCGGGTGGACTCCAGTCCCATAGTTTTTGATCTCCTCACATTGAGGAGGTTTTCCACGTAAAAAATTCGTCTTGTGTTCGTGTGCTTAGTATTTATTTTACTCTACTATATTGATTTTTATTAAGTTTACACAAGAGAGGAGATTATTTTATTCCGCTACGTTAATTCAATATTATTCGAATTGTTACTGTGCTCCCATCATAAAGGGGGCCGCTTGGAAATTAATTTGTTCGCCACCATCGCCGCTCAACCCGCTTGCTCGCCCGATCAATTTTTTTTTAGGATGGAGCCAGTGATGCTTCGAAGTGGAACCCCAATCTGTTTGGTGTGTTTTTCGCTGTGGGCCACACGAGCACAAATGCTTGAGTCGCAAACGGAGAGATGTGCCATAGAGAAGCTAGGTGGAGTGGATGCTATTATGGATGCATTCGGTAATATTTTTGTTCTCAAGAATAATTTCTATATAGAAATAGTTTTTTCTATTTATATTTCCTAAACGTGTTTCTAAACAGAATAACGTGTTTAGTAACTGTGCAAATTTTCTATTCCTAAAATAGAAAAATAATAGAAATGAATTTGGCATGACCTTAAAAATTTCGATTCTCAATTTTTTCATTTAATTATAAAAATATAAGTGGAGACTTAACAATTCATGTTTGGATAAATCTGGACTTTTGTAAGGATTTAATTGATCAAGATATTCTAAGATGGCCTCAGAAAATCTAATGTAATAGTTAGTTAAAGATGAATGGCTGCAAATGGCAGCAGAGAATCCCACTAGTTTGTAACTTATAATTTGAGGAGATTGGAAGTAAATCTTTGGCATTACAATAAAAAAGGTGATCATAAAATTGTTGCGCTTATTTACACAAACTCATCAAACCTCTTTTTTTTTTTTTTGTGGCTTTTTTGGCTAAAAGAAGAAAATCAATGTTGCTTGATGGAATGGGCAATGACGGAACAACTGAGGATGGATTGTTGGTTCTTCCAAGTTTTTCATTTTGTCAAGGCCTTGACAAATATCATCTTCACTATCGGACCATCTAACTGTAGATGTTCGAACAACTCCCTGTGTGTGTGGATAAGTCTATCCCCAACATTCCCAAGCATCTCAAAGACTCCAGATGTTCAAGGCCGTCTAGGTTGGACAACTTGTTGCATCCAATTACATATAGCCCTTTCAAGGATTTTAATCCTTCTAGACCCTTGATTTCTCTCAGCTCCTAGCATGCTTCGATACCTAATATTGACAAGAGTTCCAAACTCAACAAACTTGGCAACTCTTTCAACTTGTAACACCCGAAGTTATAGAGCTTCAATATTCCTGAAGGAAGCTCTGGCATAGATTCCAGCAATTTGCAATCATGAAAACTGAGTTGTTTTAGATGGATTAGATGAGAAAGTTGAGGCAATGTGCGAAGATGACAGGTGATTACTAGATCTGTTAAACTGGTAGGAAGCTTCGGTGGCGATTGAATCATGCCACAATCCTTTAAATTAACTTCTTCAAGATAAGAAAGCTTCACAGTTGCATCGGGGAAGCCAGAAATGCACGCATAACTTAATCGAAGGATCTTCAATGAAGACAACCCATCTATAGAACCCTCCTAGACTCCAGCAGAATGAGGCAATTAATACTTCAAGTTTGCCCAACTTGCTAATGGTACTTGGTAAACTACTCAATTTCTTACGGTAAGCAATATTCAAAATTTTCAAGTTTTTCAAATCCCCAATGAATTTAGGTAATTTTGAAATTTC
This sequence comes from Eucalyptus camaldulensis, assembly GCA_019915185.1. Lineage (NCBI taxonomy): Eukaryota > Viridiplantae > Streptophyta > Magnoliopsida > Myrtales > Myrtaceae > Eucalyptus > Eucalyptus camaldulensis. The sequence goes on from JAHSVA010000008.1 coordinate 3,700,732, forward strand.
TGCACGTGACGTTATCAGTTTAGTTAATGATTTATCACACCTTACTTTGCTGGCTGGTGCTAGTAACCTTTGAGCCTATGCCATAGGCGAAACTTCGCTTGCATTTCTCACAGCATGCCCTTCTACATCCAACACTCATAATTTCTATTGTGAAGTGTTCCCAGATGATGGACTTCTTGTCTCTCTGCTTGTTGGGCGGTGTTTCAAGAGTTTTCACATCATTGTTTTCTTCTAGGGTTGCCATCTTCTATCTAAAAACAAATTCCTGCCGAATAAAGTCAGAGATAAAATAGCAAAAGAAAAAAGACAAGTATGAAAGAGGAGATTTAGAATATTTTGATAGCATGAGGCAAGATATATTAGAAAAATCACTGATGAATGGACTTGAACCAAATATTAGAGTAAGATGGACAGAAGATCTGCACAAGGATTAAAAATCTTTTTAAAAAATTGAACAATGGTGGCCAATCATAGGGAATTGATAAATTAGCTTTCAATATGATGATGAGAGTTTAGAGATGTTTAGCTAGCAACAAAACATCATTTTAACCTTTGTATTGCATTATGTAGGTTAGGGATCCAAACTATGGTGAATGTTCCTGCATAAAGTCCACATCAAAAGCACTTCAAAAACCGGAAGGCAGACTACACAGGTACCTGCATTTTGTACTTAGGAAACACAATCTAGTAGTAGCTTTAACATTTGATACCCCATCTCACAAATCCAACATGAGTTGTCTTGGTGGTTGGTCATCTATGTGCAACAGAGAACCAACTTTTGTTGGCCTGCCTTAGTTATAAGATTCTAACTCTCGATCTAGCTGAAAAGTGCAAACAACAATAGGTTAATAAATCTTTTTCACAGGCTAATTCAACTTCTCATAGTCAATTTACACACAATCATCAAGTGCAGCCAAAGAACTTACATGTGAATGAAAAGGGAGGGAACTACACAAATCACCCTAATCGCTTTGATATATCAAACATGAAAAAGCATTTAAGCAGAGAGAAAAGTATTGAACAAGGGGAAAACTAAAAGCATATCCCAATCACAGAGAACTAACCGAGACAACAAGTGAAAATACCGTGATTGCTAATGCCCTTTTTTCAGTCGTTGAAAATGAAGTAAAACTTTAAGGCATCCACTGGTATCAGACTTACACAAACCACTTTTCGCTTTTCGGTCAATTAAAAAATTTCAGAACGTACCACACAAAATTCATTAAAAAAGTCCGCCAGCATGCATTACTAATTGAGCGAGAGGTGGTTGTTCTTTGGAATCCTCGATAACTCATGGAACAAGCAGACACACATGTTGTGATTTCCTCTCCAGTCTCCACCAATAAGTGTGTGCCCAAAAAAACACAAGCATAAAGAGAGCAAAATTTAGCCGATGAGCATGAGCAAAGTTTAACTGATCGATGGAGTTCCAACCAATTCTTGATGCCCAATTTGAAAGACTCGAATTTTTCGTAAGAATAGGGTCCAAAGCTATCAATCCTCCATCGAACAAGTCACACAACGTCTCCACCTTCGAATCAGCCACGGTGGGGTTGGTGGTTGGAGCATTCTTCTTGGTTGTAGAGCCACTGTCCGGTCGCACGCTGCCGGCGCCAGTGGACCTTCGCCTTTCAACCCTCATCGCTGCCGCCGCTCCTTTTGTTGGATGAATGTTGCTGCTGCTGTTGAAGATCGAGCAAATTGGAGCTCCTTCTGGAGGATGAGAAGCACCATTCGCTCGTGCTCGAGCTTGGCTCTGTCCATCTGGGTTCCATCAACGAATCTTCAGTTCACAAATGCCTTCATACTTCTGTTCAAGTCAAAAGCAGTGTCAGATTTGAATGAGGAATGACCCGAATCACTTCCTTCACCGTTACCAAGCAAATATTGCATCGGTTGGTAGCTTTTTTCTATCATTGTATTTCGCAAATGGGAAAATCGATCTTTCTATCTCATGAATCAACGTCTACTTATTGTGGCTACTTTGTGGGAATTAGTGAGGGTTAATAGTATTGAACCATTTGGGAGATGTGCAGTAGATGGATGCTCTCGCAAGAACATGAAGAGGAGGAGCTATTGAAGTCATATGATAAGCTAAGGTTCTATCAAAGTTTGCGATGGGCTTCAGACGGAGGAGAAAAAAGAAAGAGTTGGCTCATCCGTGCGGGAAAGAAATGAAAGAGAGTTCGCTCCAAATGTTTTTGCATGTCATGCGAGAAAAACAATTGCAATAGTAAGTGTAAGCTTTCACGAATTATAAATTATGTGTGTAATAGTTGTGTGATAGCTATTTTTTTTATATGTTGTGTACATATTGTATTTTCCAATAAGTAAGTTTTGAGTTGCCTATTATAATTTTCTCGTATAATCATTACTATGTTTCTGTACCCAACAACAATGAATAATAAATGCTATTTACTTTCAAAACGAAATTTCATTCCAAGTTCACCTTCGGAGGATTTTCTAACGGAACTATTAATGACGTCATTTTTTTTTCTAATTAAGGATTTGAAGAAATGGTCTAATTTGCATTGCTCATTGGTCAAAGACTCAAAGTTAGGATTCTCACACGGATTACCTGATTTGTAAATGGACCAAACAGACATGATGGGGGTCATGAAAGGACATTTTCTTTGGCCAAAATAGTGGAAAGAGCATGGTAGAAAATCTTCATTACAAAGCTTTATCTCTTGACGGTAGCTTTACGATTACTTCATTCCGAACCTGGTTTGCTCTTTTGTTCCAACACTTGATTTCCTTGGGACTCAATGATTCTCCCTTCCCATGTCTTCTTGATTTGAGGTTAACTAGCTATTCAGTGTGTCCTGCGAATTCACTATTAAAACCGATAGAGATAATTGGAGAATTTCATCATTGATAAATTTTTTATTTTTATTTCTACTGACTACTTCTGATATATCCTACGTTAATTGTCTTGATTTCTAGCTTCTCAATGTTGTATCATGATCTTTTACAGGCATTGGGCATTCAATAATTCAACTTTGTGATTCTTTGATGACATGGATCGTTCTCAATAACGTTAGGCTTCTCACATTTTTAATCAAAACAGAACTTGACTTGGAGGCACTATCTCTTTCTCTTGAACTCTATATTTCAAATCAATTTTGACACCACGAGCATAATCTTTTTGATAGATAGTTAGTACTTTTCAGCAAATTTCAAAAGTAGAGATACAATTTCCAATTCGGTGCTATGTAATAAATTCAGAAAAGGTGTAGAAATTTCACCTATTGTACTATTTGACTCTACTAATGGTAGAACTATTCAACTGTCTTTTTTTCTCCGATTTTGAAGAAGGATGCGTTGATGGTTGCAATTGCAATGCTTCATTCTTTGCGAGATAACTGATTACTAGAAAATCTTAGCTACTCCAACGAGACGACGGAGTTTCGATCCTGAAGTGGTTAGCTTAAGGTGGCAGCTCTGCCGATCTTTGCCTTCTCCTGCATTTCTCAATAGAAACGCAACTCTTTGTGCATTCGTTTCTTCTTTCACTACACGATTTTTATGCAACCCAAGCAGCCTCTTTTTGTTTCATTTTATTAAAAAAGAAAAAAAAAAAAAGAGGAGAGAAGAACATTCTCTCAAATTACAAAGCAAACTAACCTAATAAAAAAAATAACTGATAAAAACTCTCTTTGCATTAGAGGTGTCGAAATAGATCATATATGGGTTTAAGACCCATTAAATCATAAATGAGTAACTTACATTTTGAAGTGGGTCATATATGGGTCACTTATATTTGAAGAGACTAGTTAAATGGGTCTTAAATGGGTTGGACTTAAAAACCCATTTCCAACCCAAACCTCACACTCTCTCTTTCCCTTTCTAACTTTATAAATATATATATATATATATATATATATATATATATTTATAAAAAATATATATATTTTTAAAAATCAATATTTTTATATTTCTTTTTTTCTTTCTACTTCCTCCTTTCTTAGTCGGTGGCCGGCATAGTGACGGTCGACGATTGGCCAGGCGAGGCTCGAGCTTGCCCTACGACGGCAAGCTCGAGCTTCGCCATACATTAACGAGTTCGTTCTCACCAGATCTAGTGAGGTTGAGGCCTCGCCGATGTCTGGCGTGGCTCAAGCTCACAGGCGTCTGACGAGCTCAAGCTCGCTTATGGCCAGTCGCCAACCGTCATGGTGGTCGGCAACCGGCTAAAAAAGAAGAAAAAGAAAAAAAAAGAGAAAAGAAAAAATAATTTAAAATTATATTTTAAAAATAAAATAAATAATTAAAAATTTGATTTTTTAAAAATAATTTTTTAATAAAAATTGTCCTTTAAATTTGTTCGCATTAAAGTGTTTTAACAATATCATTTTAAAAAAATCATAAAAAATAAGCTTTCTTAGGTTTAGTTAAAGGTTTTTTGTATTTTTTATTTTATTTACTAATTTTTTATTGTTTAATTTACTTTTTAAATTTGATGTAAATTTTATATTCAAGTAATATATATATGTGTGTGTGTGTGTGTGTGTGTGTGTGTGTGTGTGTGTGTGTGAAGAGCTTAAAGTGAATTAAATGGGTGGGAGTAGATTAACTTAAATCGAGTTAAATATTAAAGTGTTTTAGTAATATGGGTTAGGTCAGGTATGGGTCGGGTCGGGTATGAATCATCAAATTTACATTATATAAAAAATGGGTCAATATGGGTTGCACCATTTTGACCCCACCCAAACTCGACCCGACCCACCTATTTGACGGCCCTACTTTGCATGTATACTATTCATATTAGAGGTAAACACGAGATAGAGTGTTGTGACCCGCGAGTGGCAACTCAGAAGAAGAGAAGATGCGATCAACTCACAATCGATGGAAGTAGATGTTGAGATTATCTCACATCGGTTGTGAAATGGGTTGATGGTCGGTTTATTAGTGTGAGGGAAAGTCTTACCCCTTGAGCTAACTTTTGGGATAAAAGAGGCCCAACACCACTTAACATTGGCATCAAAACTTTGGTTATTGCTTGATTTTTCTGCCTTGTGTTAAACAATGGAGACAAATACGAGTAGAATGGTTACATTAAATGGTTCGAATGATCATATTTGGAAAGGAAAGATGGAAGGTCTTTTATATGTGAATGATTATTATCTACCCGTATTTATTGAAGAGAAATCAGAGAATCAAACTGATGTTGAATGGACTATATTTCATTGTCAAGTGTGCGATTATTTTAGGTAGTGAGTGGATGATAATGTTTTAAACCATATCATTGAGGAAACAGATGCACACAGTTTGTGGGATAAGCTCAAACAGTTTGTGCTCAAAAAACTGTGAATAATAAGTTATTTTTGATAAAACAGATGATGGCTTTGAAATATCAAGATGGTACTTGTTTGACTGATCATTTAAATTCTTTTCAATGAATTATCAATCGGTTAGCTGCAATGGGAATCAAGTTTGATGATGAGATATAAGTGCTATGGTTGCTTGGTACTTTGCCAGACTCATGGGAGGCGTTTCGAACATCTTTGTTTAATTCTGTCCCAAATGGTATGATTACTATGGATTTAGCTAAAAGTAGTGTTTTGAATGAAGAGATGAAAAAAAGACACAAGGATCATCCTTTTCACATTCTGATGCCTTGGTTGTTGAGAAAAGGGGAAGAAGTGAGTCTCGAGGCCTAAAAAATAGAAACAAAGGCAGAGATAAAAGCAGAGGTAGATACAATAGATTTGCTAATGTTTGGTGCCATTATTGCCATCATAAAGGACATATTCAGAGATTTTGCCATCGGTTCCAAAAAGAGAAACAAAAAGAGAAAGGTAAAGAAAAGAAAAGTACTAATGACAACGATGCCAATCATGTTGTTGTACTTAAAGAAGACTTTCTCATTGTCTTTGATGGTGATGCGGTGAATCTTGTATGTCATGAAACCAGTTGGGCAATTGATAGTGGTGCGTCTATTTAAGCTACATCTCGTAGGGATTTCTTTTCATCATACAGGTCAGATGACTTTGGATCTGTGAAGATGGGAAATAATGGACTAGCTGAAGTTATTGGCATTGGTGATGTGTGCTAGAGATCAGCAATGACACAAGGTTATTATTGAATAATGTTAAGCATATACTTGATATTCGATTGAATTTGATTTCTACAAGCAAGCTGGATGATGAGGGGTATTGCAACACCTTTAGTGATGGTCGATGGAAGCTCACCAAATGTTCTCTAGTTGTGGTTAGAGGTGAAAAATATTCTCCGTTGTACATTCTGCGGGCAAAGTTGTCCATAGACAAAATCAATGTAGTAGATAGCAAAGAGAAAGCCGGGTTATGGCACAAAAGGCTTAGTCACATTAGTGAAAATGGTTTGTCAATGTTGGCAAAAAAAGAAACTTCTTTCAGGTATGAAAAGTTCAGCGTTGAAGAAGCGTGCTAATTGTTTAGCAGGAAAACAAAATAGAGCTATATTCCAAAACTTTCCTCCCTCGAGAAAGTCAGGTATACTTGATTTAGTGCATTATGATGTTTGTGGTCCTATAAAGACGAAATTACTTGGTGGCTTTCTTTTTCTTTTTCTTTTTTTGGTTAATTTCATAGATGATTATTCAAGGAAAATATAGGTTTATACCTTGAAAACTAAAGATCAAATATTAAATGCTTTTAAGCAGTTTCATATACTGGAAAGAAGTTGAAATGCATTAGAACTGATAATGGGGAGAGTATATTGGACTTTTTGATGAATATTGCAAATAATAAGGTATTCGACATTAAAAAACACCTCCCAAGATGCCTCAGTTAAATGACTTAGTTAAGAGAATGAACATGACACTAGTTGAAAGGGTAAGGTGTTTACTTTCACAATCAAAGCTGCCGGAATCTTTATGGGGTGAGGCTTTAAGTACAGTTGCATATGTATTAAATCTTACTCCATGTATTCTTCTAGAGTTTGATGTTCCTAATAGAGTTTAAAGAAGCGAAAATGTTTCTTATGATTACTTGCGTGTCTTTGGGTGCAACGCATTTGTACATATCCCCAAAGATGAAAGGTCTAAACTTGATGTGAAAACATGTCAATGCATATTTATTGGTTATAGATGGGATATGTTTGGTTGCAAATTGTAAAAAGCAGATATGTTGTGTTCATGAAAGATCAAATAATACAGGATATTGAGAAATCAGAGATGATTTTAGCACCATAGGTTAGTGATGATTCGGTTGACTTGGATCCAGTTCCTCTTACACATATTCTTACACAGGTTGATGAGAAGCAGTAGGAAGTGAATGTTCCAGATAATGAACATATCCCTCAACATGTTGAAACCGATAATATTGTTCTTAAACCAGAAGCTCCATTAGATGTTCCATCGGATATTTCAGTCCGAAGATATGTTAAAGACCGATGACATTCCACAAAATATTCTGAAAATAAGTATGTAGTATTCACTGATGCAGGTGAACCAGAGTGCTATGCAAAAGCAATAGAAGATGAGTAAAAAAAAAAATGACTTGATGCTATGTACAATAAAATGCAATCACTTTATGATTATTATACTTTTGAACTAGTGAAGTTGCTTAAAGGCAAAATAGCTTTAAAGAACAAGTGGGTATACGGATTGAAGCAAGATGAACATATTTTACAACTACGATACAAAGCTAGATTAGTTGTTAAGGGATTCGGTCAGAGAAAGGGTATTGACTTTGATGATATATTTTCTCCGGTGGTGAAAATGTCTTCTATTCGTGTGGTACTAGGCTTAGCAGTTAGCCTAGATTTGGAGATTGAGCAGATGGATGTCATGACAGTCTTCCTATATGGTGACTTGGAGGAATATATATATGCAACAACTAGAGGGTTTCAAAGTGAAAAGGAAAGAGGACTGTGTGTGCAAAATGAAGAAGAGTCTCTTTAGCCTAAAGTAAGCACCAAGATAGCGGTACAAAAAATTTATGTCAGTTATGATGGAACGAGGCTATAAGAAGACTTCGTCGGATAACTATGTCTTTGTCCAAAATTTTTTTGCTAATAACTTTATTATTCTCTTGTTTTATGTTGATGATATATTGATTGTTGGTAGGAATATTTCATGAATTGAGTTGTTGAAGAAACAATTAAGTCTTTTGCCATGAAAAACTTGGGAGTAGCAAAGCAAATTTTTGACATTAGAATTACTCGAGACAGATATATTAAGAAGTTGTTCTTGTCACAAGAGAAGTACATCGAGAAGATTTTTCATTTACATAGATAAGGCTAAAGTGGTTAGTACTCCTCTTACTACCCACTTTAAGTTAAATACAAGGCAAAGTCCTATGATTGATAAAGAGAAGAAAGACATGGAAAGAGTTCCATATACTTTAGCTGTAGGAAGCTTGATGTATGCAATGGTATGTACACGTCCAGACTTAGTACATGTAGTTGGCATTATTTGTTGTTATTTGTCAAATCTAGGTAGAAAACCCTGGAATACAGTAAAGTGGATCATAAGGTATCTTTGGGGGAACTTTCAGTTTGAAATTCAATTTCGGACCAAAAAACTTGAGTTAATTGGATACATAGATTTTGATTTGGCAGGAGATATTAATACTCGCAAATCTACTTCTGGTTATTTGAATTTTTTTGCGGGTGAAGCTGTGTCATGAAAGTCAAGATTGCAGAAGTGTGTTGCACTATCTACAACGGAAGCTAAATTTATTGCGGTGATCGAAACTAGTAAAGAGATGCTATGGTTGAAGAAATTCTTGGAAGAACTTGGGTTCAAGCAAAAGAGGTATGTGTTATTTTGTGACAATCAAAGCGCGATTTATCTTGGTAAGAATTCATCTTTTCATTCTAGATCGAAACACATTAACGGTAGATATCATTGGATAAGAGATATTCTAGATGAAAAGCCATTGGAACTTGAGAAAATTCATACGAACCATAATGGTTCTGATATGATGATGAAGACTTTACCAAAGGAGAAGCTTGAACATTGCTGATTGATAGTAGAAATGATGAATCCCTCCGCATCGTCGTGAGAGGGAGATTTGTTAGTTGGGTTCACTCCTATGTAGAGGAAGCCTAATGAATAGCAAGTCCAGAAGTACTTGAGCCCATATGATAAGTCATATAGAGAAATAAGGTTTCTCATTATCTTTTATGTAGTAACCGCAAAGAAGTTATCAAAGATGCAGTAACAAGAGAAAAAAAGAAAGCAGAAAATCTGTAGTTTGAGGATCAGTCTAATTTACATCAAGCTGGCGTCAAAGGTCGATTCGTGGTCCGATTGAGCTGAAATTTTGTCAGCATGTTCGTGGCACACTCTTCTCGAATTTGGACGGTTTAATTTTCGCTTGAAGCTCCCTACACCAGGTTTTTCGTGGGTTGATTAATTGCGTTTTTTGTAAGATTTATCATTGATCTCTTGTGAAATTTATGCGTATTACGTCTTTTAAGGCTGAGTCCCCCCATATTGGTATCAGAACTAGGTTAAGGTGGATCCAATTGCATGCTAAAGGGATCTTAGCTATCCCACATCATTTGGGAGAAGCCCTTTGGCCTGCTTTATAACCGCTGTGGCTCCCCTCACCTCACAAGACGTCTTTTGAGGCCGAGTCCCCCCAGATGAGGTCTTTGCTGCTATATACCTCTAATATTTACTAGAGAAGAACTTTGTTTATCCAATTTTTGTGATAGTGAAAATTTTTGGGTGGCCTCCGGTCCCGTGGTTTTTTTTATCTCCTCACATCAAGGAGATTTTTCAAGTAAAAAAAAATCACCTTGTATTTGCATGCTTGGTATTTATTTTGTTCTACTATATTGGTTCCTATTAGGTTTACACAAGAGGAGAGATTATTTTATTCCAATGCGTTAATCCGATATTGATCAAATTGTTACTGTTCTCCCATCAAAATAGTATCAGAGCCTGGTTTGCTAACAAATCTGGACTCAAGAGTCACACGGGAGAGTTACGAGTTGTTGTGCCCTCGACCTAGGGCCCGATGTGTGAGGGAGAGACTGTTGAGGTTGTCCCATACTGGTTGTGAAAGGGGTTGGTGGTCGATTTATAAGTGTGAGAGAAAATCTCATTCCTTAAGCTGCTTTTGGGGTAAGAGAGGTCCAAGACCATCAGTAGACTACTAAAAACTCTATCCAATTCACCATCGACTCATAATCGGCACGGTTCAATTTTTCAATTTTCTTTTACTCTCGACGCCCTTCCACTCTTTGTGACTTGTTTGTCAGCGAGAGTGTAAGTTTTTGGTGCCGAGACTTACTTTTTGTAAAGTTCCGCTGGTAAAAGTCAATATACTTCTTATCTTACCAAAAAAAAAAAAAAACAGAGAGATTATGTAAATTGTAGTATTAAGAAGAGATACTATTTTCCATTCACCAAATCAGAATTAAATTTTTTTTTTATTTTTTCATTATGCAAACCGAAATTCGAATCAAACCTAAAATGTACGAAAATTTGACTCAATTCGGTTCCAATCAGTTCTAGTTTTGGCTCAATTCTGAAACCCCCACCTGTAATTGGGGCATTGGGAAGCCTCATAATGCAAGCCTAGAGCGTTTTCTAAGTATAGAGAAAAAGTGAGGGTTGGCTTGTCCTTTGAGGGTTGGCTTGTCCTTTGAGCGTGTATTTATATAAGCTTATTTGCTCTACGTGTTCTTGTGTGTCATGTCAAAAAAGCAATTGTGATAGTAGTAAGGGTGAGCTTTTATTATTCATAAATATTGCACACAATAGTTTGTGTGACAGATATTTTATCAATGTGTTATATTTATACCTCATTTTTCATATATTTATGTCCCAAATCCCCTATTCTAATTTTCTCAGGTCACCATCACCATGCTTCTGTACCTAGCAACATTGAATTATAAGTGAAGCATACTTTTCTAATGAATTTAACTCCAACAGAACCATTCCAAATCCTTTTCGGCCCATGGGCAAGAGTATTGATGGACTCACCTTTTGCTTTCTATCCAATTTAACTATTTTTTCGGGAAAATGCCCTCGTGTCATGCCCAGAATCATGTGTCAATGATATTACGTGTTTTATTGATGATGTAGGATTCGTTGCGAGGTTGGGGAAGAAAATTATCCAAAAAGTATTAAATATATTGTACTTTTGCTAATTCAGTCATAAACCTTTCAATTTAGCCAGTTCAATCCTAAACATTTTCACTTATTACCAATTAAGTCAATTTGACCAATTTTGACCAGAAATTGCTTACGTGGACGGTCGACATTGACGTGGCACTTTTTAAATAATAATTTTTTTGTTCATTTTTTAGGTTTTTGATATGGTTGGCAACCCTCGTTGGCCAAACCTCACTAGTCATAGGCGAGAGGCAGCAAGCCCCTGCCTGTGCCAGCCCCAAGTGGGGGCCCTCGCTTGGGGTCGACGAGGGCCGCCAAGCCCTCACTTAGCCAAATCTGGCGAAGGCGTCGCATCCCTTGTCGTTTTTGGCCGAGGACTCATGCTCTCTTGCTTAGAGCCGGTAAGGGGTGGCCGGCCCTCGCCCATGGCTAGGGAGGGTCGCTGGCCCTAGCCTGTGGCTAACGAGGGTTGGCCAGCAACCATTGCTGGCTAGATCAAAAACTTAGAGAAAAGCGAAAAAAGTTAAAAAAAGAAGAAGAAGAAGAAGAAGAAGAAGAAGAAGAAGAAAAACCATAAAAAGTTCAAAATATTATTTAAAAAATGCCGTATCAATGTCGGCCGTCCATGTTAGTAATTTCTGGCCAAAATTAACTGGATATACTCAATTAGCAAGAAACGAAAAGGTTTAGGAAAATTGGCAAAATGTGAAAATGTCTAAGACTGAATTGGTAAAAGTGCAATAGATTGAGGATTTTTTGGACAATTTTCCTAAGGTTCGGGCATTGAGTGGGTTCATTCATCCCGAGCTCCATTGCACGGTCATTTTGAGGAAAGCGTCGTGTGAAATTTCGACGGAAGCCCAATTCTATCATAATGACATATATCTCATTAACGAAATCTAGTGATCAATATGTATTTATTCTTAAGATGGGATATTCTAAACTCTTTAACCACTTAATAAGTTATCATTCGGATAGCAATGTCCATGCCCCACGCGTACTAATCAATTTCTGAGCAAACGAATCCATTGCAACAATTACAAAGCTTTATTCTTAATGGGTTAAAGCCATTTTCTAGAAAGTCTCAGCTACTCCAACGAGATTGCTTTGATCTTGAAGCGGTAATCTCCAAGTGGTGTGCTCTGCAAATCTCTCTGCCTTCCCCTACATCTAAGAATGAGGAGGTGCTAATGATAGGTATCGTTGGGTACATATGGCTGATTCAGGATTAGGATCTTATGGGAAAACTATTAACTAGTAGGTATTGTTCATCGTAATTACACGAGATTAATTGCAATCTTTATGTGCATGTTTATAAATATCATAAAGTACAATTTAAGAGCCAAAATCATGATATTTATGAAAAATTTATAAGTAAGATAACCAAAGTTTTGAGGAAAATTAGCACCCTTCAAGTAAAAACAAAAGAAAAAGGAGTTACTAAGTATCATTACAACCGAAATGGTAGACATTCCTAGCTGGGACTGTAGTTGGTCATTTCGACAGTCCTCTCGTACTTGGTAGGTCAAACTTCCAATTCTGTTCTGCTGCGGTGGCATCTGTAACAAAGTATTCCGATCTGATTAAGTAATAGTTCACGAAAAGATGGGCATTCATGGATCCAGATCAGTTCTCAAACGTCCCAGTAATGAAGTAAAGCACCTGTTTTCATTACCATGATGGACAGCCCCCTTTCATAAAGCATAGTGCAATGCAATTATTGCAGGAGTGACTTTCCAATTCCGTTCAGTGGCAGCTGTAGCAAAACATTTGGATTTGAGCTGTAGATTAAGAAAAGATGGCAATTAGATATCTAGATCAGCTCTCAGACATTAAAGGACTTAAGCAAATCACCTTTCTAGCCACCCATTGATTACCTGTCATGTTTATCCCAAAAACATGAAAGCAATGTAGTTGATTTAAGGGCTTCCTCCATACTTCTGGTTTGGATCCCACCTTGTTATCCATAATACATTGGAAATCCTCTGGGGTGTAGACATTGTCATCACCAAACAATGACCGAACTGAAGTAATAAATTGCAAATGATGTTAAGGTACGAAATTGCAAAATGATAATTAAAGGCATGAAGAAAAACAAGGAAAGAGTGGCTTCATGATTCGTACTAGGTTTCGACCGTTGATGATAATACTTTCAGCCTGATCAAGGCCATGTATCTGCCTTCAGAGAGAGCAATCTTCACATTGGCATATTAAGCGATGAGCAAAGTTTGATACCGATCTATGGAGATTCATCATCTTGACATTAGTGCCCTGGCTTTGAGAAAATGCAGAACACGTTTATGGTACCTTCACTGCCTACTTCCATGACCAAATAACAAATTAATAAAATGAAATCAATATCACATATGCATAAGCAGTTTCCAGAATCCATCAAATAATGGATTTCTCTACTTCATAGAATTTGGAGAGAAGTATTACTTTATTCAAACAGGCACAGATTGATACGACGTCGAGAATGAAGAATCTTCTACTATTTGACTGAAGACATCAAATATCCTTTTGGAGGCAATCTGATCTTTTTTATTCGTATCATGATCACAAGCTAGATAAAACTGAAGCATTACAAATACTTTGCTCAAACAACTTCCTCCAGTTGCTGGAATTAAGACAGGAAAATCATAACTATAGTGCCGTTTTCTATGGAAGCAGGTAGTCTCCATAGAAAACGGCACTATACTTGCTATATTTTTTGTTTAGTAGGAGATGTCATATCTTTTTCTCTCTCCTCTTCATTTTCTTTCTACATGAGCTCTCAGTTTAAGAGGGAGCTGGGCATTTCTTTTTTATCCCCTTAAGCCAACGTCCACTTCCCTTGTTTAGTTGACTTTTCTACCTTCTCTTTGGTTTTTTTTTTTTTTTTCACAGGCCCTGGAATTTCTTTTTTACTTGGTCAAATCCCAAGTATTACAGTAACATTCATTACGATAAGTCAATCACAACATACTGCACCAAACTACTAGGGATAAAAATTAACACCAAATCAGTAACTCATCTACCAACCCACATGCTTCGACTTTTAAACTTGCAGATGAACACCCCAAACAGCCTTTTATGTATTAATGTAAAAATAGAGTACACTTGTTCAACAAAAGTAGATTTGAACAGTGACACATAATTATCTGCAACAATCAAATTGGACAAAACAAATGTCGCTTATTTTATGGCGGCAACGTCTAAAGCCTCCAAACTAAGCTCCAAAGATTGATCTTCTTCCTTACCATTCCATAATCAAGCTTTTTAAACAGCACCAATGGAGTTTTTGCAGGCAAATCAGGGAGAGACTCCACGATGGAACAATGCAGCACCAGCGATCGAGGGCACGGCTCAATTGTGGACCAACCTTCATGCCCAACATGAGAAAAGAAAAACGTTGAAAAGCTAAGGAACGAACAATAAGTTGGCGAAAGCAGTCTCCACCCCTACATCAAACATAACCCATCCCCAGTGGAGACGTAATCCTCAAATTCATAGTTGAACCAGCCAACCGCCAGATATTTCTCAAGCACGACTCAACGTCATTCTTCAACACCTTTTTGTGAACTAAAATCTTCAGGTAAGTTAAAAGAAAAGCCACTTACTGTTAGATTCAGTCAACTCTGTACTCTGAATTTCACATCGGTGCGGGGAGCAGTCGACTAGCATAGAGTTTGTAACCTTCAAAAAGCAAGACCATCACATTATAGAGGATCCATATAGAGGATGATGGAATGGAAACCCACCAAGGAAATAGAAACAAATTTAATGGTGTTTCTGTTTCAACATTAGAAATCAAAAGGTACTTCCTGACCTTGTCAGCAAAACAAGAATTATTTTGCTAATTGGCCATAAAATGCAAAGTTTTATGCTTTCTGAAGGTTTGAAGCACTTAGTATCGAACAAAAGACACACTGCAAATGCTAAAAACAATAGTATAGATGAAAGTTAAAAAGCAACAGTTCTTCCTAACACGCCACAATGTTCTTCCTAGCCCGATAACCCTTGGTGAAAGAAGAAACCAATGGACTTCTATTATCGCAGCTCAAGCTTTTGCATTTTCCCACGGTCAGAAGGAGATAAGGAGAAAATCCATTCAACTAGAAAGCTAGCAAAGAAAAAGTAAGGACAAAATGAATAGGCCATATCACATCACAACAATTCAGATACTAGCATCCTTTTCTGTGTGAAATTAGTAGCCTTCAACACCAAATTTCACTATGTTATTAGCTAATTGGGATGAGTGAGGACATCTTTGGAGAATCTTATGAGAAGGAATTTCCACATACTCAATGAGAAAATGCTACTTTGGATCATTGGTACAAACAAATGGTTGACAAGAGATTGTTCATCTTTCCACTTCTCATCACCCCTCAAGGTGCTTCATGATCCGAGAACAAGAAAGAAATGGCTATGAAAGTAGAACCTCATCAATCTAGGTAATCTTCATGTTAACCTGAAGTTAGTTCACATTAGTTCCGACAACTCTGCAGTCAATTTTCATGTTACCTAGATAGGGTGATAAAATCAACCTAAACCTATAAGAGGCTCATAAGTCCTAATAATCCTGCTATACATGCTCTACAACTGCTCAGATAACATAAGGAAAATTCACCACCATTAACACGAGACCTAATCAAAAGCTGCTATAGTCATCTCATTACACCATAGCAAATTGGTAGAAGAGAATAACTTAGCAGATCTCTGCACCTAACAAGAATCACAAGTTGATAAATATAACAGGAGAACTAAACATGCTTCGCTGAACATGCAGAAAAGCTCGAATTAGTTTCATTTTATTTCCTACGTGTGCAGACATCAACATCCAAAATCAGACCAACTATAGCGACTTAAAACCTCGAATCACCAGAATGAGCATGCACCAATCACACCAAGAATCAACCAATGAACAAACCAATCATTCGGTGACAAGAATGGATTAATGTCAAAAGGGGTCCAATCACCTGGACTCTGAAGATATGGTAACCGAAAGCAATGAAAACCCAACATGAAGATCCTTTCTCAGCTAGCAGAGCATGTGAGCATGAATCTCACTTTGGAATCAGTCGTCCCATTGTCGTCCATCGGAAGTAAGAAACAGACCACCAGATGATGCTGGACCCCTCAATCCCTTCCCCTTCTCTCTGTGCTCGATTTCCACCCTCCTCCTCTTCTTACCCCACATGTCGAGAATCTCACTCACGACGATCCAACCATGGCCCATTGTGAGGTAAAAAGTCCGGTAATTTCTTGAGTGACTCGCACCCATCCCTATTAAAGTACTCTAGGAATTTACTAGGGCAGCGAATTTCAACTAAGCTTTTACAATCCCTAACAATCAACTCCTTCAGATGCTCCGACTTTGAAAGGTCTAGTACTTGAATGAGGTTGCGCTCAGAGATATCCACCACTTCCAGGGATCCCAATTTTTCAAGGCCTTCTATCGCATGGAGATCATCTGGCTTTTCATCAAAGCCGTTGAGGTTGGACAACTCTGGCTCTGTGCCTCGGAAAAACTTTGGCGGTAATCTGCGTAGGTACAACTCTCTTAGGGATTTTAAAGCTTCTAGTCCATCCAATTTCTTCAGCCCTTCACATTCCACAAGCCATAATTTCGACAAAAATTCCAAATCAAAAAGATTTGGCAACCTTTCCAATTTGGGACATCGCGCAACGCGAAGCATTCGTATGCAGGAGGGAAGCTTTGGGATGCTTTGAAGAGACCCACAATCCAAAAGCCAGAGCTCCTGTAGATGCTTTAGGTGAGAGAGCGATGGCAACTCATTGCTTCGACAGGTGAGCCATAGGGATGATAAGCTACAAGGAGGTTTTGGGAGTGACTCAAGCTCTCTACAGAAACGTAAATCGAGGTGTTCGAGAGAATGAAGCTGATCTAAGTTTTCCGGCAAGCCAGAAATTTTTGTATGACGTAAACAAAGGGTCTTTAGAGAAGACAATCCACCTTTATCAACATGAACTTGTCCTTCCAAGTTAGGGCATCCGGAGGCATCGAGCTCTTGGAGGTTTTGTAATTTCCCAATAGAGCTTGGTAATCTTTTTATGTTGCTATGAAAAATCTTTAAAATTTTTAATTTGTTCAATTCCCCAATGGATTCGGGTAATTCCTTAATACTTGAACGTGACAACTCCAGCTCAAGCAACTCTCCCAACTTACCAATTGAAGAAGGGATTCGTACTAAATCTCCCAACTTACCAATTGAAGAAGGCATCCGTACTAATGACGACCCTGCTCCGCAACCCCAACCAGTACTAAGCCTCTTCAGCTTCTTTAGAGATCCTATACATGGAGGGATTTCTTTTATCTGAGTGTGGCTTACAACAAGTTCCTCCAATTTTTCTAGTTCACCTAGTTGTTCAGGTAACTTCTTGAAACTCCAACAACCGGTCAAGTTCAAGGAAACAAGACACTTGACATCTCTAATGGAAGGGTCGATTTCCTCCAATTCCATACAATGTTCTAGGATTAGCATCTCTAAATTTTTAAATGCAGAGAGATTAGGGGTGCTCTTTAATCTTGTGCACCACGAAAGATTGAGAACTTTCAACCTCTCCATCTACAAGAAAGAAACATGTTTCAAGATTAGCAATTAGAAATATAATGATTTATCATCAAATGTAACAAAAGAAAAAGCCTTTCACATCTTTACCTTAATTGAACTCCATCCTCTCCAATTTTCATTAATACCCCTTCCATAACTCCCATCACCAGATAGATCAAGTATGACTAATTTCTCCAAATGAAAGTTGGTCGCCTCGAAAGAGTCGCAACATCCCTCCCACTTTAGCCATCTTAATTCAGCAAGTGATCCTTTGAAATCTCCATCAAAGTCCACATCCTTCACATGAAGGAACTTCAAGTTAGGCATTTTTTTGAAGCTCTCTTGCTTTATGAACTCTCTGGAACCCCTTTCATCCAAACATAGTGCCTCAATATTTTCATTTTCCTCCTACAAAAAATAAAATAAAATTGAAGATTGTAAATACCATCCAACCTCCTTTTGTTAGTATAGTCTACATGTTATTGTGGCTGATGCATTTTGTCTACACTTAGAGGGCAAAAGAAATATATCTGATCTTCTACAATTACGTGATCATGTAATATGTCGATCTTCACTCTTATGCCCCAATTTTTGATGTTTTATGTGAAATTCCTATATGAAATCAGTCTAGTTTTCTTATAGATTTTGAAATTAAATTTTGTAACATAGGTAGTATTGACAATTGACTAAATATGGTGTCCCTTTGACATATGTGAGAACTGTTACACATTTCAAAAACAAAAAGTACCTAATCAAACTTATGCATTTATAAAGTATGACAACTTCCCGTTCATAAAATATTTTTGGTTTTGGCATATGGCTGGATAGAAACAAGAATTTGGTCTTTTGAACTTAAATTTTCATTCTTGGATACTCAAGCTCAAAGCTCAACAACTAATCCTTAGACGAGGGAGAAATTGTCCAATCAATCCTAAACTACCTGTGCATGAAATTTCAATCTCGTCATTTTCGGCTATTTTTTGTAGGAAATCATTAACGTGGTGTTGAGCCATGTAGGACGGCCGTAAATGATTGGATCATTAGTGATTTCTAACGAAAATTGATCAAAAAGACTACAGTAAAACTTTGCGCAAAGGTTTAGGACTAAATTAGCAAAATTAATAAGTTTATGATTGAATTAATATCCATACAGTAAATTTAGGATTAAGTTGAGTGCACTACTCAATTTGTCATCATTGAATTTGTCCCAATCAGTCATAAAATTTGGCTTGCTCTTAAGAATTTGGTATTGCAATTTTGCATTAGCCCATTCATATAGAAATATATGAGTTAATAAATAAAGGTTAGCAATTATTATTGTTTTCCTCTTTTTGCATTCTTTCATTTGTTTTTTGCTCCTCCAGTTACCTCATTTGGTAAGTTAATTATTTGTTTCTTCTCTGCTAATTTCTAACAATAGATTTCTCTCCTCTTTGTCCGTGCTCGCGTATAAAGGCTCAATTAATCCTTACCAAGAAAGGCTTGCTTGTTACAAAATAGGGGTGGATATTGTATTACACTAAGGAGATACAAGGAAGAGAACACAATTTATTTCACCTTTCACTACTTCGCCACTTACTTCCTACAATTACATAATTTCTTAATTTCGGTCTTATCTTTTTAGTTGTTGGTTGAAAATTACCTTCTATGAACAAGTGAAAAAACATATGTCAGTTGTTTATTTAGTTTCTTCTGTTGTAATTTATTGCTACTTCATTTTGCACAATGTTAAATTATGTGCTCAAAATGCCTATGACTAGAACCATGCATGGGACCAGTATGAACACAAGGATACATTATGAAAACTAGGTAGAATAGCCTTATGTTGTTACAACGTATTGAAATCTTATAAGTTCTCCTATTTCATATGAATGAACATGATTGATCCATCATACACATGGAGAACTTATAATTAAAACAAAAAAACCTTAACCATGCCGCTTCCTTTATTAATAATGTATCTTGAACAATCTTCCATCATTACTTTATGTGATTTGTTGATTTAATTAAATGCGACAATAAAAGAAAAGCAAAATCTGTAATTGAAAATTTAAATATATTTTTTTAAAATTTACTAGTCCTTTAACTGAGGAAATAATTGAGAATTTTCTATTAATTTTCTAGTAAGAGTCATCGAAATTATGCAATGTTGTTTCAATTTATCAATTGACCCAGTTATGCATTTCTAGATTATCCAGAAAATTGAGATATGTCAAGATGTTTCTCCAATTATGTAAGTGACGTTCATTGAGCAATACAATTTAGACTAAACCTTCAATTTTCTTTTTATTAGGTACATGTACTGATGCATTTACATTATCATATTGGATGTTAATTGTGAAAATGCATAATAAATCCTAGAAAACAAATTGTAAAAATTATTCATACATATAAAACCACTACTAACATCTTGTTACTTCAAATTGAACAAAAACTTAAGTTGATAGTCAATACTTATGAGGTGCAAATAATTCAACTTAAATCTTTCTTTTTGTTGCCATAAAGTAGAACCTGCACACGAGCAAATTGCACATATTCACAATTGAAAATTAAAGATAGGAAGATATATTCAATTCTTGAGGAGACAATCACATATATCATACAAAAGTAACATTTCGAGAGTGAAAAAGGTGGACAATATGCGATACATGAATTAAGCAGATGCATTTAAGTAAAAAAAAAAAAAAATTGAGTAGGTATGTGATTTTAACATGTAGTTATTTATTCTTATTTAACATTTATCAATTCATGTATTTATCCTCACATCAACGTACTTCAAAAATAAATTGCTGAGATATTTTGGGAAGATAAAATGAAAGACAACAAACTGATAATCAACAGTGAAGTTTTTGTTAATGTTATAACGACTTTTATACATTTTTGAGTGTGATGAACCAGATATATAAGTGGCATAGAGTAAACTTTCAGACCTGTGCGATGCTCAGTCTTTAACAAGTAACATAGGAAGAAGCAGTAACACATCTGCTAGAAAATGATGTTAATAGCCCTTTTCTGAGCCTCATAGTCACAAGTGCAAACTTTTCATGAACGAAAGGAAGAACCAGTAACACATCTGCTAGAAAATGATGTTAATAGCCCTTTTTCTGAGCCTCATTGTCACAAGTGCAAACTTTTCATGAACGAAAGGCCAAAATTGAATGTGACTTTTACCAAGAAAATGCTAACAACATATTGTGAGCGGTCAAAGATAAAAAGAATTGTTAATACCCTAAATAACCCCAAACTGGTACACCTGTGACAAATTTACCCCAAATCATTTTTTTGACCACCAAAAATCCCAAATTGGTATATTTTTGACAAATTTACCCCCAAACTGATATACTTGTAATAAATTGACCCTCTGTTAATTTTCATTAAATTTTACTATCAAATTATTAAGTTGAATGACACATGACAATTGATCGGTATACCAATTTGGGATTTTACGCTCCGTTTGTCACAGTTTACAATTTTTGTGATTTTTTCTTGTGGTATTAATACAATTTAGCAGAGGGTATATTTTTTACAAATTTACCAGTTTGGGGTTTTTTGTGATTGAATAAATTAGTTTGGAGTAAATTTGTTATAAATGTACCAGTTTATGGTTTTTTTATGGTCAGTTGGGGTAAATTTGTTACAGGTGTACCGGTTTGGGGCTTTTCATGGTCAAAAAAATAGTTTGGGCCGTTTAGGGTTTTCAGTGTATTAACCCAAAGAACAATAATAACTTGAGGGACTACCACTAGAGGAGTAAGTACACTATCAATACCAAAAGTTATGTATGGTGCTCACTTTGGTGCCAAAAGTTTCTGGTGGATCACTTAAGTGCCAAATCAAAGAAAAAACGATCACTTTAGTGCCATCGGCTAGAGATTCCAGCTAGATTAATTACGTAGCTTTTATATTTAAAAAAAAAAAGTTGTGGTGACTTTAAAACGACGTCGTTTTCCATCCTCCTCAAGAAATGACGTCGTTTTGCCGTCATACGTGGACATTCTCACAGAAATGACGCTGTATAGCTCAAATGGGGATTGAAATTAGGCTTTCTTTGTCATTCGCCGCTCAGCCACCATCGTTCGCTGGCCATCACTCGACCACTATCGCTCAGCCACCATCGTAGTTGCTCGACCAGGTGAGCGAGGAGAGATTGAGATTGTTGCTCAAGCAAGAAGTGGCAGGAAGAATATAAGGCAAGGGCGGAGGAGGAGGAGGAGGAAGAAGAGGGGTCGAAGGTGCCACCGTTGGTGCGATGTTGTTGCTATCGTTGGTGTCATTGCTGGTGTCGTTGCTGGTGCCGCTGCTGGTGCTGGTGCTGGTGCTGTTGCTGGAGTTGTTCTTCAGGGAAGAAGAAGACGGCATGCCTTCTCTCTCTCTCTCTCTCTCTCTCTCTCTCTCTCTCTCTCTCTCTCTCTCAATTTGGGGATTTAGGGTTCTAAGTTGGGGGAAAGATGCCAAACGGCGTCATTTTGTGGTTTAGATGCTGAATGTACTCTCTAGTGAGCCACATCAGCTTCAAAAATTAATAAAAAAGTGCCACGTCGGATTTCCAATCAATATGATCGAAGTTGGCACTAAAATGATCGTTTTTCAAACTTTTTGGCACTTAAGTGATTCAAAATAAACTTTTGGTACCAAAGTGAGTGCCATACACAACTTTTGGCACCGATAGTGTACTTACCCCACCACTAGAGGACATGGGGAAGGCCAAAGGTAGACATAGTTGTTACCTTGCGTCGTAGAACTTTCATGGCTTCCTCATCCCATAGTCTGCTCCAATCCCAAGGCTTCTTATTCACTGGATGGGCGATAGCTTTGCCTAGATCTCTTAATTGATCATGCATTGTCAACTCATTCTCCTCATCAAATTTTATTAACGAAAGTTCAACCATTCTTGCCAATCCAGATATTGGGGAAAATTCGAGATCATCCCATAGGTAGGTGGCAATTCTTTGGTTAGTTCCAACCAAAAAACATGCTATGTCTAGAAACATTTGTTGTTCCTCATATTTTAGCGCATCATAACTTACCTTCAATTTTTGCTGTACTGTCATATGAGGTGCCTTGCTCAATTCCTTCAACGTTTCTCTCCATACTCTTTGATCTTCTTTTTCTTTGAGAAGTGAACCTATAACCTTGAGAGCCAAAGGAAGCCCTCCTGTGGTGGCAACAATATCGCGAGAAAGAGTCACGAGTTCTTTTGGAGGTGGTTTCCCTTCGAATGCATGTATGCTAAATAAAAGCAAAGAGTTTTTGTAATTCATTTCTCGGAGTTCATAACAATATGTAGACTCCAACATGGCCTTATCTTGACATTTAATGGACTTTTGTCGACAGGTAACAACTATCCTACTTCCTGGCGAGAATTTACAACCTCCAATCAAATTATTGAGGTGATCTTCATGATCCACATCGTCAAGAAGAAAAAGAACCTTCTTTTGTGTACAACTGGATTGGATCATATTAATCCCTTCATCAAGATCATGCACTGAATAGTCATGAATTTTTATTGTATTTGAGATTAGTCGAGATTGCACGTGCTCAATACCCTTGCGACTAATTGTTTCTCTAATATCCTTAAGAAAGCTGCGGTATTGAAATTTGTCAAAAAGTTTGTTATAAATGATCGTAGCTAGAGTTGTCTTACCGATACCACCTATCCCCCAAATCCAAATAATTCGAGTGTCCGGGTGAGCAATACCCACCAATTTCATAACCTCAGCCACACGATCCTCAATTCCGACCAAGTTCCTTGTAAGACATGGTTTAAAATCTTCTCGCTGGCTGTGCAATATGATTTGTACAAGGCTATTTACTAATTCCCCTTCATGCCTGTCAAACAACAAAACAAATGAGAACTTATTAGTGGCTCCACAAAACAAGGATTAAGGATGATAAATAGAAAAATATTTCTTCCGATAAGGATCTGTTAAAACAACATAAATGACATACCCACTAGCAAATTTCTCTGATTCGTATACTCTTAGAGTAAGTGCTTTTTTAAGCGCTTCCGGCCCTTGTTGCTTGACATCCTCCTTAAAACGGTCCATTGTCGATTTGAAGGCCTCTCCAAATTTCCCTAGCATGTGTTTCACATCCTTGCGTTTCACCTTGTAAAGCACGGGCAATACTATTTGTCCTCTACTTTCCTTACACTCCATAATATGGATGAGTTCATGGAGGCACCATTCGCTAGCAGCGTAATTTTCAGAGATGACTGGGATTGAAACCTTAGAGCGCTCGATTGCACTGAGGAGATTTGCAGCAATGTCCTCACCGAACGGGATGCTCTCATCATCTCTGAACACGAAGTTTGGATGGAACTTCAGGCCCACGTCTTTGAATCTATGGTAGAGGTGGTCGACCAAATTTTTGCGAGTATCAGGCCCTCTAAAGCTCAGGAATACATGGTAATTGTTTCCAATCACAGAGGTGGATGAAGCAGATGGCCAAGAATTCGCGCCGGACTCCGACAGCACATTGATCTTCTCCAATGAGTCCGAAGAGGGAAGAAGAAAATTCTCTTCGCTCTCGCCCTCCCCCGACTGTAATTCAAACAATTCTTCAAGGAGGTCGGTTCTTGGTTGCTTCGACGTAGTCGGAGTCGAAGTTTCGGTGAATTCAGCTCGCTTGCGTTGTCTGGTCGAGGGAAGAAGAAGAGTCTCTTCGTTCTCGCCCTCCTCCGACTGTAATTCAAACAATTCTTCGAGAAGGTCGGGCGTTGGTTGCGTCGACATGTTCAGAGTCGAAGTTTCAGTGAGTTCGGCTCGCTTGCATTGTCGGGTCGGGGGAAGGAGAAGAGTCTCTTCGTTCTCGCACTCCTCCGACTGTAATTCAAACAATTCTTCGAGGAGGTTGGGTCTTGGTCGCTTCAACATGGTCGGAGTCGAAGCTTCAGTGAATTCAGCTCGCTTGCATTGTCGGGTCGGGGGAAGGAGAAGAGTCTCTTCGTTCCCGCACTCCTCCGACTGTAATTCAAACAATTCTTCGAGGAGGTCGGGTCTTGGTTGCTTCGACATGGTCGGAGTCAAAGCTTCAGTGAATTCAGCTCGCTTGCGTTGTCGCGTCGAGGGACGATCTTACGTGGCAGTGCACGATCTCTCTCTCTCACAGACTAGGCTGTTATAGATAGGTTTGAGCAGGAAAATGATTACTCAACTATCTCTGCGCCACATTTACAGCGCGGCTGGCGGAGAGGAAGAAGAGAAAGCAGGAGGCAAGGCATGATTACTCCTCGACTATTATGCATAATTTAATGTCTCACAGTACGTTGGTCGTTTCATATAATTTCATATGTTCACACTGGGAGTCTGGAGATGACTTCAAATTGACTAAAAAACAACTACTCAGTCGTTGCCTTCTTGTGGTCAAAACTCCCCATCCTCAACGTAAGTTTCTTGGCAATATCCGATGAATGATCGTTCCTTTCGCTGCTCTAAGCGCGCCTTTCCTTTCCACTTCTTGGAGACTTCCTCTTACGCGTGCTTAGTCATGGCCTTCTAGGCATTATCTGGTGGCAGTTCTATCTACGCTGAAGGGAATCAAGATGAGCTGATTTTCTTACCATTTATAGCAGCCGTTTCAGTTTGCCCGTGCTACGCCATAGGAGCATCGGGTTTATTTTATTGTCATTTTTTACCACAGCATTAATACCGTATCAAAAAGCAAATAAAAGAACTTAATGGCTATGTTGGCGCTACAACCATCCTAACATTAAAGTGGCCTATAGACCCACGCTATGCACGGGAAAAGTCTTGTGAAATAGATTACAGGAAATAATCATTTATTCTAGAAAAAAATTATTTCAATTTAAGTGGCAAATAAAAGTAAATTTTTTTGAAAGAAAGTTAAGATAGATATCATTTATGGAGAGTGCCCAATGTAACTGGTAACCCGCCTATTGATATTGCTTTAGAGCACCACTTTTATATTCATCTAATGAGACATATTCATTGTACCAAATTTAGAATCAATACATGAAACATATTTGATTTTATAAGCTTAAACTAAGCTGTAAGAAGTTATGCTTTCTTTTTATGCTCAAGCACATCAACAATTTCCTTTTATTAACTCGTGAACTTTAAGAAAGAACATAAATTATAAATTTAATTACGGAGCATTCATGTTGTGACTTTTCTTCTTCTTCTTCTTTTTTAAACTTTTGCTATCATGCTCTTAGTGCTATTAGTTTTGCAATTTTTTAAATTAGACAAATTATTATAAGAACAACAGTTAAATTATTGGGTCTCATCTTTCACTTGTTGATGGAAGGATCTCCGGTGAAGACAACCCTTCTATAGAAATTTGCCAAATATTGAAAGTGCTTTGCAACATCACTTTTACATTTATCTAACAAGATAGATAGATAGATAGATAGATAGATAGATAGATATATTGTATCTATTTTAGATCTATTTATGAAACATTTTCATTTTATAAGATTAAATCATAGCTCTAAGAAAATATAATTTCTTCTTCTTTGTTTTTTTTTTTTTGGTGCAAGCACATCAACAATTTGCTTTTTTTTTTTTTTGACAAGAACAATTTGCTTTTGACTAACCATGAACTTTAGTGCATGACAAAAGATATTAAATTTCTCATCCGTCCCAATCACTCTTTCTTTTCAAGTCGTCAAGGCCATCGTGACCTATGTAGCACCGACACGGGACACAACACGAGTGTCCGACACGACACGACACGTCGACACGTCATTTTTAAAAAATAGAGAATTCCGACACGTTGCGACACGTTGTATATTAAATTAATATTTTTATTTTTAATTAATTTAATTCAAATTCTATTAAAAAAAAGAGCCTATAATAAATACACTAATAATATTAATAAATCAATTCATTAAAAATTCGAAAAATATATTTATAGTTAATGCGAAACATATTTTTACCTTTAGCAAAAATTATTGATGAAACTAATAATTAATAAAAAAATTAGAATCAATTTATTTAAATAAATCCATAATTTTCTATAATAATCAAAATTTATCATTATTCAAAGTTCAATACTTTTATTTTTCGAAATTATTTGTTAATCTCATTTATTTGATTTTCCCATTAAAGAAAAACAAATCCCCAAAATCCACCCATTTTTTCCTCCGTCCATTTCCCTCCACCCCAAATTTATTTTACATTTTTTCCCTCCCCCACCAACGGCAGACAGGTTGTCAACCTGTCACTTCCCCTCCCCCAAAACTCAAAAGCCATGCCACTTCCTTCGTCCATTTCCCTCCATCGCCCCCCCTTTTTTTTTATTACTTTTTATTCCCTCATAAAAACCCTAGCAAACTTTTCCTCCTCTTTCTCGGCGAACTTTTCCTCCTCCTTCTCGCCGCTCGCCGCACACCGCCCGCCGCACGACCCCCTTCCTCTTGATCCTTCTCCTCCTCCTCCTCCTCCTCCTCCTCCTCGTTGCCGATCCATCGCAACAGTGGCGGTTGCTCTCTCTCGCCGTAGCAGTGATCCGTTGCGTGGCTTCGTCTCGCTGGTCGGAGTTTACTTTCTCTGCGTTCGGCTCTTTCTCTAGCCGTCTCTCGCCGTCGCTCGCGGCCTCTTCTCCCTCGCCCTCCCTGGCCTCCACCCTCCGTCAGGCTTCCGGACACGCGTGTCGACGCGTGTCGAGAAATGTTGACTGCGTGTCAAAAAGTTGTCCGACCGTGTCCGAGCGTGTCGACGTGTCCGACACGCTCCGATACGTGTTAGACACGACACGGATCGTGACCCTCTTCTTTGTAGAGTCAATGGAAAACGCGCTGGTTGCCAGTCAGAAAAAGGAAAAAGCCTCAAGCACCGACACAATCAGTAGGTTCCCAGGAGCATCCGCGTGAGGTTTTTGTCCTCTAATTGAGCCGTGCAGCGGGGGCATAACTAGATCTAGGAATCAACGTCCATAGGGTACCATGTAGCAAATAGAAAGTCTCCCAGTAGGGAACTATTTGGGGGACACACAATAAATGTTTTCACAAGAAAACGAAGGATGAGGAGCTCTTGACGTGTACGTGAAGCCAAGGTTCATATAGTTTAGGATTTTGTCTTTTAAAATTTGTGGGCTTCAATCTTTGTGGCTGAACGTTTGAATCACTCCTTAACCCGAACGACAAGTTGAAAATTTTCAATTTTCACGTATATATTCCAAAATCCCTCTCTTTATTCATTTTATCTTCCCAGAAATTTGTTTGAAGTCGCTCCTAAAAATTTATTAGATGTCGCTCCTTATCCAATCTCTTTAACCCGAACGACAAGTTAAAAAATTTCAATTTTCACGTATATATTCCAAAATCCCTCTCTTTATTCAATATATGATTTGATTCATTCTTGCCTCATTCTCTATTTTATAAGCCTGTTAAGATTGCTTTTTGTGCAAATCCCTCAATGCTACTGATCACTCGTCTTTGGACCGGATCATTACATTATTTTATTTAATTGCTCATGATTTAATTGCTCATGATTTACTCATAATGATGAGATGTTATTTTGTTGTATTGTGCCACATCTTGCGTCATTTCTTGCATCACATAGTTACAAATTTATATTCGTGACTCCTTGTTGGTCTCTTTGGCATTGTAGAAACCATATTTATAAAATGAATAGTACATCTCCTTCCAGATGCCCTCTTTTACAAATTTATCTAATAAGATAGAAAGATATATATTATATCTATTTTAGACCTATTTATGAAAAATTTTCATTTTGTAAGATTAATTCATAGTTCCAAGAAAATATATTTTTTTTTTGCCAGCACATCAACAATTTGCTTTTGACTAACTATGAACTTTAGTGAATGACAAAAGATATTAAATTTCTCATCTGTCCCAATCACTCTTTCTTTTCGAGTCATCAAGGCCATCTTGACCCTTGACGTGTACGTGAAGCTATAGTTTAGGATTTTGTCTTTCAAAATTTGCGGGCTTCAATCTTTGCGCCTGAACGTTTGAATCACTCTTCCTGTCTCCTGTGCATAGTTTGATTCATTCTCACCCTTTTTGTCATCCTATAAATTTGTCAGAAGTCGCTCCTAGAAATTTGTTAGAATTCGCTCTTTATCCAGTCTTTTTAGCCCGAATGATGAGCTGAAATCACATATATTTCAAAATCTATTCAATATATAATTCAATTCATTCTTGCATCATTCGCTATCTTATAAGCTTGTCAAGAGTCACTTCTTATGCAGATCCTCTCATCTTAACGATCATTCATCTTTGTCAGACCAAATCATTACATTTTTTTTTTATTTGATTGGTGATGATTTTACTCATAATGATGAGATGTTATTGCGTCATTTCTTGCATCACATAATTACAAATTTATCTTCGTGACTCATTGTTGGACTCCTTGGCATTGTAGGAATCAGATTTACAAAATGAATAGTACATCTCATTCCAGGTGCCCTCTTTTCCATCCCCCCTTCTTCTCTCCTTCCTTTTTCTTCAATTTACTTTTGTTATTTTTCCTTTTCATTCCCACCGAAAGAACCTACTAGTACTTTTGGGCATGACCACGGAGAGAGAGAGTATATTTTCTTGAAGAAATTAACGAGGTTGTGTTTGTGTTTGGGTGTGAAAGCACAAATGGCTAGAAGAAATCTATTTTAAAAAAGAGAGGAAAGTAAAAAGAAGGGAAGGATATAAGATGAGATGTGACTGGATAGGACGCGTTTAACTTAAAGTCGGGAAGAGGATGTGCGTGTTGGTTGGGGGTGGGGGGGGGGGGGGGAGTCGATGGCCACACGTTACACCCTACAAGTCAAAAGTGTTGTATCTCAATTAAATTTGAATGAAGAACAACCAGAACCCCTCATTTACTTTTTCTAAGCGAAGCATTGCATTATGTAATTACACCCTACTACACCCTACATTGCATTAGTCGGGTAGGTCTTTCTATCATAGTTTTTCGCAAATGGAAGAATCAATCTTCCTATCTCATGAATCGGGGACCTTTGTCACTTTCCTCGTCTGTGCGTACCACTCTTCTTTCGGCCCAATTCCAAACAAAAAAAAAAAAATCCTAAATTTTAGATCTAGCCCCATACCTATCCCACATTTTTTTTATTTTAAAAAAAATCCCAAATTTTAAGATTGTCTCAAATTTGCCCCGAAACTTTTCTTTAATCTAAAAAAAAAAAACCTCAAACTTTAAGTCTAATTTCAAATTCATTCCAATTTTTTTTTGTCAAAAATAAAATCATCACTTTTTACTCTAGTCCTAAATTGCTCCCTTAGCTCTTTATCCAAAAGTCGCGGTTAGTAGTCTCTAATTTTTTTTATCCTATAATTGTTTATTTGAAGATAATTTTCCATGCTGTCTTGTCAATGTGTATTTATTATCAATGTGGAAATGCCACATAAGTTGGGATTGGACCACAAAGTAAATTTGAGGATAAATTAAAAGTTGGTGATATTTTTGATACAAATGGAGGGTAAAACCTCAAATTGGTATACTTATTGACTGTCACATGTTATATAACTCAATAATTTAATAAGAAAATTTAATGGAAACAATCGGAGATTAAATTTGTCACATTTATATCAATTTAAGATTTTTTGTGGTCAAAAAATTAGTTTGGAGTAAATTTATCATATATATATATATATCAATTTGTTTAGACAAAACAAAATTCGGGATAAATTTAGAACTGAACTTAATGTTTTGGATTTTTTTTTTGAAATAAAAGAAAAGTTCAAGGCAGATTTGGGAGTGAATCTAAAATTTGGATTTTTTTTAAGATAAAAAAGTTCGGAATAGATTTTTGGGGCAAATTGAGAGTAGACCTAAAGTTTAGGATTTTTTTCTGAAATAAAAGAAAAGTTTGAGGCAGATTTAGGAAAGGGCTTAAAATTTAAATTTTTTTAATAAAAAAATTTGAGATAAATTTGAAATTAAACTTAAAATTTGAAGATTTTTTTTTTCCTTTTTTGGAATTGACCCCCTTCTTTCCGCGCCTGCAAAGCCACAAGCCTCTTCTTCTTGGCGTCAATGTGAAAGATGCTGGTGTCCTCCAACTATTCAAAAGCCAAAAAGGAAAAGCACCCACATCAATCAGTACCTTCGCCGAATCGTCAGCCAAAAGATTAGTCCAAGGACCCTTTATTCTCCCTTATTCAAGTTCTATGCAGCATGCGCAGAATTTGACAAGGGATACAGTAATTCTTGTCTTCTTTTTTTTTTTTGTCGGTTCTACCTACTCCTATCCTAACTCTCACTCACAGATTTTTGCCCTACCTCTTTGTAGGGCGTGGGAGTCGATACAGTAATTCTTGTCTTCAACGAAAAAAATCATCGTAAATCCACATCTACTTGTCAAGGCTACTATGTAGGAAATAGTAAGGGTAAATAGTAGGGAACTACTTGGCAGACGTACATGAAGATGAGGAGCTATCGAAGTCATAAATAAAAGCTCAGGTTCTTTCAAAGTTTGCGGACTTCAAATTGAGGTGAAAAAGAAAGAGCTGGCGAGAAAGAAATAAAAAAGAGTTCGCTTTCCTCCAACTGTTTTTGCTTGTCGTGTGAGAAAAACAATTGTAATAGTGAACCACCGACCAAGGTGGCATAGATGGTAGGGCCTTGGACCTCCCCGGTGGAGGCCAAGGTTCGAATCCCCTGCGAAGCAAGGAGTCAGTCTAGTTACCACATGGTGACTTAAGTGTGACGTCGAGGTGGTGGTTTCCCTGCTAGCGTCGCCTGGGGGTTTACGGGAACAGTTGTCGGCCCAGTAGCGATTCCTCCAGCACAAAAAAAAAAAATAAAAATTGTAATAGTAAGTGTAAACTTTCATCAATCATAAATTAGGCGTGATAGTTGGGTGATGTATATTTTATTTATGTGTTATATTTATATCACATTTTTAAATAGGTATGTCATAAATTGCTCATTATAATTTTTTCATATTATCATCACCATACTTCCGTGCTTAATAACAATGATGAATGATATCTACTTTTAGAACGAATTTCCCTCCAAGTTCACTTTTAACATAATTTTCCAATGAAACCATAAACGGCCTCATTTTTTTAATTAAAAATTTGAAGACATGGCATAATTTTTGCCATGGACATAGCTCAAAATTCCATACTCGCACTGATCACCTGATCCGGAATAGTACCAAACCCACATGGGGGGGCATGAAATGACGTTTTCTTTGGCCAAAATAGAGACCAGAAAAAGCATGGCAGAGGTGGGGTGTATGAAATGACATTTTCTTTGGCCAAAATAGAGACCAGAAAAGGCACAGTAGAGAATCGTACTTATAGAGCTTTGTATCTTGACTATATGTCTTGCGGTAGCTTTACTTGTATCCAATCCTGATTTGAACACCTGAGTTCCTTCCGACTCAATGATTCTCCTTTCCATGTCTTCTTGATTTTGAGGTTAATTAGCTATTTACTGTGCTCTGCGAAATCACTATCAGAATCGATAAGGATAATTATCATTGATGAAGTATTGAATTTTTCTACTGACTATCTATGACATATCCTAGATTAATCATCTTGACTTCCAGCTCTTTTACAATCTATCATGATCTTTCCAATGCATATATCTACCAAAAATAAAGAACCGTACATTCAAGATTCAATTATGTGATCCTTTGACGACACTGATCATTCTCTCTACCCTAGGCCTTCCCACATTTTTATTTAACATAGAACTTTACTCAGGACTCTTTCTTCAAATCAATTTTGACATCCCCCGCATAATCTTTTGATGCGTAGAAAGAGGGTCCTTGGAGTAGGCAATGAACACGAACCTTCAAAAGCCACAAAATCCAAGATCTGCTGTGCTGAGCTATCTATTGATGCTTGCTCTTTTCTAGAAAAAAAATTCACTCTTTTTGTGCATAATGTGATGAAGGATTATCGATTAATTTGGAGCTTTTTCTGTGGTTGATCAATTACTTTTGAACAAAAAAAAATAAATTATTATTGAAAATGACAATGTTTCTCCATTTCTGAGATATGGCAAGTATTGTGGGCTTCTATGCTGCAGATGCCCTAGGGAGAGACCCTGCGACTATCTCGACGCTTGCTGCATGAAGCATGATGCCTACTCTCAAGCTAAAAACAATTAGTTTCGACATCAATTATTTCAACTTTTCTTCATCAAATCAATTGATATAATTAGTCATTGGCCCGCTTGTTTGCATGTACATATTTTACAAGGATGAATGTGGAAGATTTTTTCATTGGTGAACAATAACTTTACTCATCTATACATGCCTGGATTCACATTCTTGAAAATATTATGGAGCGGATATAGAGAAAATGGTGCAAGGGACTAATGGGAAAGGAGAGAGATGAGTGAGATTAATATGCCTACGAGGGCTCTGTTGTTTCACAATGTCACTAAACCATCTCTTCATTCATGAGCCAAACTTTAATCACTGTTCTGAGGTCTGGGGGTGGAGTTTGTGGGGGAGCAAACGCACTCATGCTGGCAATAACATCAACATTTGCTTTTTATTAAAAAAAACGCATGTCTAGATTTTCTCTTTCTCATGGATCGATCCGGAATAATGACTTCCTCAAATACTCTAGCTTGTCAAATATGCTAAGCAATGATGATGATGAAGAAATCATAGTGTGATTGTTCAATTTGATCTTTTATTCATAGAGCAGGTTGTGTTGTC
This sequence comes from Eucalyptus camaldulensis, assembly GCA_019915185.1. Lineage (NCBI taxonomy): Eukaryota > Viridiplantae > Streptophyta > Magnoliopsida > Myrtales > Myrtaceae > Eucalyptus > Eucalyptus camaldulensis. Next base: position 3,733,972 of record JAHSVA010000008.1, read on the forward strand.
CACATAGGTATATTGAAGTTGTGAAATTGAGACCTATGGGTGTTGTGCAGATGATTATTCGAGCCAGGAGTGCAGCCAGAACTTACTGAACTATATGACCAACTTCAAGAACTTGGGAGCCCGAACATTTAAAGGAAGCAAATGCCAAGTCGAGGATGTCGTTGACATCCTCTGTGTTGTCATGGAAGCTGCATTGCTTGCTGGAAGATAACTCCACAAGCCCTGAATCTCTATCCACGTTCTACGGATATATCAAATCGGATCCCTTCATTCGCTTCATGATCATCCCTTTCTTCTTTGATTTTTTTTCTTCTAGTTGTTTGTCTGTGTCTGTTCTTATTCAATTGCAAAAATGGGAAAAAGTTAAAAGAAAACTGTGAAGTGCCTTTCTTTTCCTTTCCTGTAGAATTGGAAGAGCAATGGACAATGAGCATGGAGTTCAATTTTAATTGCAGAAACAAGAACTTAAAGTGGCTATGGAGCTCAAAACCAAAGATCCACGTACAAATTTAGACCAAGTAATGCGAATGAACATACTGGTCTGTACTTCTACACTTAATTAACTAATGCTAACAATCTCATGATTAGGGCAAAGGAATTTGATTTTATCATAAGGCGACGAGAAAAGACCTTTGAATCGATGACAAATAGCTTTTTGCTGTGCTACCTATCAAAATACATCCTCTATGGAGCAAAAGAATTTCAAATCATTGAATATGGACTTAGTTTATGCTAAATCCTGAAACTCTGCAAATGCGCCCTTTGTTTCTAGTGTTATGATGTTCAATCTTTGGCATAACGAATCACATGATCTTTGGTTAATATTTTCCTCAAGTTCATAAGAAAATTGCTATGAAGTGTCAATCCTTCAACAAATCAAGAGTTCTATCAATATAATTCCAAAGTCTCAAGCTACCTGAATTGTTAAGAACAATCATTACGGAATAGCAACCTTCATGAATTGCATCAATTCAAACAGCTGCTTCAACAAATTGAAAAACTACCAATAAGAAAGGCATTAACAGCTCCTGCAAATCATGCCATAATGTGCCAGTGAGGAATCTCCATCTTTCCAGAGTTGTCTTGACACCAAAACTCTCACAAAGCAATCACAATGTCCATCTCTGCATTCATCTTGGTGATAGAACAAATAGTCCATTTTACAGTCACTTCATTCATATCTCACATCAGAACCACTTGTAAATGCAGTTGTCTTTAGTTTAAATGTCTCGTGTAAAAATGCCATCCCTTCTTTCATCCTAGTTAGCATTATCTTGCTATACCAAAGGTCCAGAACAAGCATCAACATCTTGCATGGCATAAAAAAATCTAATGCTCGAATGAACATAAGATAGAATGAGAAGATAATTTTTCTAAATAGGATGAATTTGATCGACATTTCAACCCTTGGTCAAATTTGACATGAAAATTTGATTAAGGAATCCAAAATGGCTAGGGAATCTTGTGAAGAAATATAGCAGCATATTAGAAACATGCTAAAGATTTAACATGAAAAGAATCATTAAGGGACTAAGATGACTTATGTTTAGGGGATTTCCCAAAGAGTACATATGGCTTATTACAGCCAATTATTCTTTAAGCCGAGGATCCTCATGGATAATACGAAGTGGAAAGACTTTGCATAAGGGAGTAAACAGAACCAAATAGATTTAAAAGAAGGAAGCAAATCATTCTTCAAAAGTATCACTTTGAGGCAACTGTAAATCAGATTTGCTAGTGATAGTTGTCGTGACCTACCTTTTTCCGTTCAAAGGGGAAAATAAATAGGTTTAGGGGTATTGCCCAAAAGACGGGCCTACAGTCCTCAATTAAGCATGAGCTCTTTCAAGCCTATATCTTACGCGACAGTGTGGTGTTCAATTTTAGCTTTAATTGACGCTATAAGAGTTTTCTAATAAGAGTCGCCACTAGATTATTGGGGTTGGCTTGAAACCAAGTAAGGTATGGAAATATACTTCACTTCGAATTTAGGATCAGGGATTGGGTTACACTAATTAATTAACTAGTGCTCTCTTGTATCTAATCTTATTCAATTCAAGAATATTTTTTTCAAGCAATGTTGATTGATTTTAAGTTTATCTACTAATATGTGAGGTGATTACACAGGTGTGCAATAATTAAAATAACAATCATCGATTAAGGAAGCATTAAATAAATTACGAAGAAAAACAAGAATCTAACACTAAGAGATAAGAAAAATCCCATTCCCTACTAAGCTAAAGGGAACCCATTGAAAGTGTTCAATCAAGGAATAGGAACCTAACGTTTGTCTCTAAGGATGCTAAAAAATCCTATAGTAAAACTCTAAGAGCTAGTTCGATTTTGAGCACAAATTTTTTTATTATCAATGATTTTCACATTTTAAGAGAAAAAATCTCAAAGACTAATTTTTAACCTTTTTCCTAATTTTTGGATATTAAAAATATTTTTTTGTATATATATATATATTCCCGAAAATAGGGTCTTCGGGTTGGGCCATGGACACAAAATTGGGTTCTCAACCCATAACAAACCAATTAAATTTAAACCCACCCCAAACTGACATATAAGTCCGGGCTCATTTAACCTAAACCAACCCCCACTTAAGCCTACGTTGTCCTCCCTCACCCTCTCTTCTCTTCTTTTTCAGCATAACGTGAGAAGACAGAGAGAGAGAGATCACGCCCAAACACGACGGAAGCTCACCATTGCCGGAACATCAACAGCGGGATCCCTTCCCATCACACCCGAGCATCAGAGGGGCGCACGAAATTTCAGAGAAAGTTTAATCTAGACCGACAACTGAAGCGCTAGAACATGAGCCCCAAGCTTCACCGTGAATGAACAATATACGCCCCATCGCCACACCGATTGACCATCAAGTTTCGCCTCCAACGCCGGCCGATTACCACCCATACGCCCATAGCAAATCAACAACCGACATCCCACGTCCCAGTCGGCCTCCACCTCGACTCGCCGTTGGAAAAGCAAATCTACTCCCGACGGCTATCGTTTGCTCCGGCCAGTCATCGCATTCGATGGAGAAGACACGATACGCACGAAGAAAAGACACACCAAGCAACGAATCAAAGAAAGAACTATAAGCCGCGTCTAAGGACCAACGAACGCCCGGAATCAAGCCAAAATCAGAGGAGGCATTAGCGAAATCTGGTTCGAGCATTTCTTCAAACACATGGCGAGGAGTGAGTTGGGGAGCAAATATTGACCTGTTCGGAGCTCGAGCGCTCGCCCGAACTCAAAAGTAATCAACGAGCAACGTTCGGAATCAACAAGAAAAAACAACTCATTCAGGTCCAGCACGAGCAAGAACTAAAGAAATCGAGTCGACTCTCACCTCGCTCAAGACGGGACAGAACAATCTTATAACTCACATTTGGATGGAAAAGTCATCGATAGCTTATCCAGGAAATGAACAATCTTACTTGATGGCACATGAGATTTGATGTATTTAGATGGCATTCTGATCACTGTTGGTGTTATCAATAGAATGATTTCTTTGAAGCATCACGTCAGACTCTTGGATCTGCTTCACCATTCCTGTTGTCATTGGATATGATTAAATTTGACCTAATTATTTTATGTAAAAGGAAAGGAGACGAAAAGAAAAATTTAATTGACCTTTTCCTCCCATCTTTCATTAGAAAAATTGAAAATTTGGATATTAAGTATTGCACACCCAAAATAAAATATACGGATTGAAGAAAAGAACTAGCAAACCCGATTTATTGAAAAAGTTTCCATGCATAGGAAAATATTTCTCTTTTGTTTTGTTGAAAATATGTATGCTTTGTAAAACTAAGGTTTTCAATCCATCGTTTTGTACCTTTTTTAACTAATAATCCATCTTATTTATTCAGTGATTAAAAATTAAACCCCATCTTGCGTATGTTACTAATATTAAATTGTCAATACACTAACAATAGAAAATTTTCAGTTGACAAAGACATATTTCGTAATGAAAGAAGCTCGTAACTTACTCATTTCATTAACATTTTTGTAAATATATTATAGTGCAACACCTATAAAATTTGAGAAAAGCTGGTATCTAACTAATATTGGTGACGTTTGTTAAAAATCATTTTAAGGTTTGTATTTTACTAATCACACTTATAAAAGTTGAAAAATATCAGTGATTTATTAAAATGTTGCTAAATTCTTCTACCTTTCCTTGTAAAGTTACTATTACCTACCCCCATGATCCAGAGCTTGATACTCCCCTAAAGCATCTGGTCAACTTCGGCGATCAACGTCTCCATTTTTTGGAACTACTCAAAGACAAAAGTACGATAATGCTTACAATAATTTGTGTTACAGATATTTTATTATTATGTTATACTTGTACCTCATTTTCCATATATGTATGCCCCAAATTGCCCACTATAATTTTCTCAAGTCCCCACCACCATGCTTCTTTACCTAGCAACAATGAATTATAAGTGACGTGTACTTTTTGAGCGAATTTTACTCTAACGGAACCATTAATGACTTCATTTTATAATGTGCAATGCTCATTGGTCAATCACGACGCTTTATTGACTATAAGTTAAGCCATTTCCAAAACCTTTTTGGCCCATAGGCAAAAGCATGGCCCGACTCACTCTCTGCTTTCTATCCAATTTAACTATTTTTCTGGGAAAATGTCCTTGTGTCATGCCCAGGAGTATTTTCATGTATCGGTGACATCACGTGTTTTATTGATGACGTAGGATTTGCCACGAGGTTTGAGCATTGAGTGGGGTTATTCATCTCAAGCTCTGTTGCACGATCTATTTGAGAAAAGCGCCGTGTGAGATTTTTATAGGGGCCTGACTCTATGGTATTGACATTTATCTCCTCAATGAAGTTGAGTGCCTGAAATATATTTATTGTTAAGATGGGATGTTCGAAATTCTTCGAGCACTTGATATATTGTCATTTAGATAGCAATGTCCATGTCCTGTGCGTACTGGTCGATTTCCGAGAAAACGAATCTTCCATTGCGACAATTACAAAACTTCATTCTTAATAAGTTAAAGCCATTTTCTAGAAAGTCTCACCTACTCCAACGAGAGTGCTTCGATCCTGAAGCGATTACCTTCATACGGTGTACTCTGCAAATTTCTCTGCCTTCCCTTGCATCTATTGAGTTTTGGACTCCAGAACAGAGCACGAGATACTTATGAAAATGAGTAGGTTGATTAATTTATTGACCGAATGTAAGGGAAGAGTAGCTTCCAATGCCACTTTCGCCTTCACCTAGTCCCACTTTCTACTCCCTCTTTCGTTTTCTTTTTTACTTTTTTCACGTAATTTTCCCTTAATATTTACACTGAAAAATTAAAAAAAGAGTAGTTACTAAGTTACTAGGTTCAAAAGAAATAGACATTCATGGACCTAGATCAGCTCAAACCTTCCGGGAGTGAAGTAAAGCACCTGTTTTCATTACTATGATGGACAATTCCCATTCATAAAGCATGACACAATGCAATCAGCTTAAAGAATGTCCTTGTTGCATCCATACCCCAGAAGTTTGGTTTGGATCTCACATCATTGCCAAAATTACAATGAAGCTTTTGGTCATTTAAAGCGTCAGGGGCATGAGAAATTGTCATCACCAAATGAAGAACGAACATATTAAAGACACTGACTGACGGTCTGAACACGTGAGATGGATATAGGCTTGATGAAAAACAAGAAAGAGCGTGACATGATTCCTACTGGTTTTTCCACCGTACAAGATGTTACTTTTGGATCAAGGCCATGAATCCATCATCAGATTGAGAAATTTATCAGCACTTCAATTGACAAACAAAGTGGAATATAGATCCATGGATATTCATCATCTCAACATCGATGTCCTGAATTTGAGAAAAGTAATAATCTTATGATGGTACCTCCAATGGCTTATTAACCCATGACAGAATAAGTGGACATAAGCTACTAAAAATGCAATCGAGACCACATAGACATGAGTACTTGCTATGATCAATCAATCCTTAGAAGCGTTATTCCACGTTGGTTGAATAAAGGGTATCAATAGGGGTTATATACATGCAGTCTTATCTCTAACTAGTACTTTAAGCTTTTGGGTGGAACTTTTGTTAACAATGAATGAAGTTTTGTTTTATTATGCATGGATGAATGAAAGAATTGCATAATAAACATTCTATGCTCTAGGAAACCAACTTTAACAGAACTTGAAAGAAGGTAATACTCTCTGTTCGCATAAGAACATATTCATATCATGTCAAGGATGAAGAGTCTTACTTTGTGACTGATGACGTAAAATGACATCTAGTGTGCTTCAAAGGCATTCTTATCTATTTTCATTCCTACCAGGATCACAAGCCAGATGATGCTGAAGCATTACATTCACTTAGTCGACCCCGAGAATACTTGAAATAAGACAGGAAACAATAAGACATCGACACAACCCCATGGCAAACTGAAATTACAAATGTGAAGTAGGTACTCTTAACTGGATATGATACTTTACCTGCTATATTTACAATTACTAGGAAACACAGACTGTCTCCAAAACCAGCTGTCTATTGTGCTGCTGTCATGCAAATATTCTTCATGATTCTACATGGGGTACATGTGTTCTCCATCAATCTAGAATTCTTTTTGCGTGAATGATAATGAAAGAACATGATTTCTTTTATAAGGATTCAGAGACATGCATTAAACTGTTGTTAAAATGATAATAAAATAACACGACTAGTATATTCCAAGTCAAATTGCACTCCTAATATTGCCAATGAGCTATTCCAATGTCAAGATTACAGTTATAGTTGGAAGTCCTCGCTTTTGATGCAGTACCAATTAAGCTGTCCACATAATTAATGATCATATGCATAGCTCCTCACACTTCATTTCGGTGCCATAAACAGCTGGGTAATACCCATGCCCTGCAGATTTTTCATCCCTGCCATCAGCCTAGCCAATATGGTGCAAATTTCTGGCTGAAACCACACTTACTGCAGGTGGCTTTCCGATTCCGTTCTGTGGCAGTTGTAACAAAACATTCTGATTTGAGCTATAGTTCAAGAAAAGATGGCATTAAGAGATCTAAATCAGCTCTCAAACATTAAAGGACTTAAAGCAAATCACCTTTCTAGCTACCCATTGATTACTTGTCATATTTATTGATTTAAGGACTTCCTCCATACTTTTAGTTTGGATCTCACACTGTTATCCACAATTCAGTGGATATCCTCTGTTCCTTTTAAGCCTTTGGGGTCTAGACATTGTCATCACCAAACAATGACCGGACTGAAGTAATAAATTGCGAATGATGTTAAGGTATGAATATGCAAGATGATTAATAAAGGCATGAAGTAAAAAATGGAAAGAGTGGCGACATGATTTGTACCAGGTTTCCACCGTTGATGATAATACTTTCAGCCTGATCAAGGCCATATTAAGCGATGAACAAAGTTTGATACAGATCTATGGAGATTCATCATCTTGACATTAGTGCCTTCACTTTGAGAAACTCACGTTTATGGTACCTTCACTGCCTACTTCCATGACCAAATAACGAATCAATAAAATGCAATCAAGATCACATATGCGTGAGCAGTTTCCAGAATCCATCAGATAGTGAATTTCTCTAGTTGATAAAAGTTGGAGAGAAGTATTACTTTATTTAAACAAGCGCAGACTGATACCATGTCAGGAACGAAGAATCTCGTGCTATTTGACTGAAGACATCAAATATCCTTTTGGAGGCAATCTATCCTTTTTATTCATATCATGATCACGAGCCAGACAAAACAGAAGCATTACAATTACTTTGCTCAAATAACTTCCTCCAGTTGCTAGAATTAAGACAAGAAAATTATAATGTGTCAAAGAAAAGCCCTGTCCAGACTGAAAACACTAATGAAAGCAGGTAATCTCCACAGAAAACGGAACTATACTTGCTATATTTTTTGTTTAGTAGGAGATGTTAGTGATCTCCGGAATCAGATCGTTTTCTTTCTCCCTTATCTCCATTTTCTTTCTACATGAGCTCTCAGTTTAAGAGGGAGCGTCTCCTTTTTCTCCCCTTAAGCCGACGCCCACTTTCCTTGTTTAGTTGACTTTTCAACCTTCGCTTTTGTTTTTTTTTTTTCACGGGCCCCAGAATTTCTTTTTTACTAGGTCAAATCCCAAGTATTACATTAACTTTATCACGTTAAGTCAATCACAACATACTGCACCAAACTACTAGTACAAAAATTAACACCAAATCAGTAACTCATCTACCAACCAGCGTGCTTCAACTTTTAAACTTGCAGATGAACACCCCAAACAACCTTTTATGTATTAATGTAAAAATGGAGTACACTAATTCAACAAAAGTGGATTTAAACAGTGACACATAATTACAAATGCCGCTTATTTTATGGTGGTAAAGCCTCCAAACTAAGCTCCAAAAATAGATCTTCTTCCTTACCATTCCACAATAAAGCTTCCCAAATAGCACAGATGGAGTTTTTGTAGGTGAATCGAGAAAGACTCCACGACAGAACAATGCAGCACCAGCGATCGACGGCACAAGTCAATCGTGGACCAACCTTCTTGCCCAACATGAGAAAAGAAAACATTGAAAAGCTAAGGAATAGACAATAAGTTGGCCAAAGCAGTCTCCACCCCAGCATCAAACATAACCCATACCCACTAGAGACGTAATCCTCAAATTCATAGTCGAACCGGCCAACGACCAGATATTTCTCAAGCATGACTCCACGTCATGCTTCGGCACTTTTTTGTGAACCGAAATCTTCAAGTAACTTAAAAGAAAAGCCACTTACTGTCAGATTCAGTAAGCTCTGTACTCTGAATTTCGCATCGGTGTGAGCAATAGTCAACTAGCATAAAGTTTGTAACCTTCAAATAGCAAGACCATCACATTATAGAGGATCCATAAAGAGGATGACAGAATGAAAACCAACCATGGAAATAGAAATAAATTTAATGGTGTTTCTATTTCAACATTAGAAATCAAAAGGTACTTCCTGACCTTGTTAACAAGACAAGAATTATTTTGCTATAATCGGCCATCAAATGCAAACTTTTATGTTTTTTGAAGGTTTGAAGCACTGAGTATTGAACAAAAGACACATTGCAAAAGCTAAAAACAATAATATAGAGGAAACATAAAAGCAAAAGTTCTTCCAAACACACCACAATGTCAGAACCTGATAACCCCTGGTGAAAGAAGAAACCAATGGACCTCTGTTGTCGCAGCTCAAGCTTTTTCATTTTCCCAGTCAGAAGGAGATAAGGAGCAATTCCATTCTACTAGAAAGCTAGCAAAGAAAAAGTGAGGACAAAATGAACAAGCCATGTCACCATCACCACAATTCAGACACTAGCATCTTTTTCCGTGTGAAATTAGTAGTCTTCAACACCATTTCACTACGTTATTAGCTAATCGGGATGTGTGAGGACATCCTCAGAGAATCTTATGAGAAGGAATTTCCACATACCCATGGAGAAAATGCTACTTTGGATCATGGGTACAAACAAATGGTTGATAGGAGATCATTCATCTTTCCACTTCTCATCACCCCTCAAGGTGCTTCAAGATCCGAGAATAGGAAAGAATGGTTATGAAAGTTGAACCTCATCAATCAAGGTAATCTTCTCGTTCAACCTGAAGTTAGTTCACATTAGTTTGGACAACTCTGCATTCAATTTTCACACTACCTAGACAGGGTGATAAAATCAACCTAAACCTGAAATAGGCTCATAAGTCTAGATAATCCTGCTATACATGCTCTAAGACTGCTTAGATAACATAAGAAAAATTCACCACCATTGACACAAAACCTAATCAAAAGCTGCTATAGTTATCTCATTACACCATAGCAAACTGGTAGAAGAGAATAACCGATTAGATCTTTGCACCTAACAGGAATCGCAAACTGATAAATATAACAGGACAACCAAACATGCTTTGTTGAACATGCAAAAAAGCTCGAATTATATTCATTTCATTTTCTCTGTGTAGACATCGAACATCCAAAATCAGACCAGCAATAGCAACTCAAAACCTCAAATCATCAGAATGTGCATGTATCAATCACACCAAGAATCAACTGATGAATAAATCGATCAATTGGCGATAAGAATGGATTAATGTTAAAAGGGGTCCAGTCACCTAGACTCTGAAGATATGGCAACTGGACGCAATGAAGACCCAACATGAAGATCCTTCACCAAATTCTCTCTCTTCCACAATCACCCCCCATCATTGAACTCCTCCGTTGCTCCATTTCAAGCTGGAGCACAAAGGGTCAAAGCAATTGGTGAGTGGGTGAAGTTAGAAGTCGTATTCCAATTCCTAGCTAGCGGAGCATGTGAGCATGAATCTCACTTTCAAATCAATCGTTCCATTGCCGTCCACCAAAAGAAGACAGAAACAGACCACCACATGATGTCGGACCCGTCAATCTCTTCCCCTTCTCTCTATGCTCAATTTCCACCCTCATCCTCTTCTTACTTCCATGGCCAGAATCGCTCCTCACCCTCATAAGGATCTGACCATAGACCATCGTATGGTAAAAAGTCCGGAAATTTCTTGAGTGACTCGCACCCACGCCTATCAAAGAGCTCTAAGAATTTACTAGGGCAGCGAATTTCAACTAAGCTTTTGTAATTTCTAACATCCAACTGCTTCAGATGCTCTGATTTTGAAAGGTCCAGTACTTGAATGTGCTTGCGCCCAGAGATATCCACCATTACGAGGGATCCCAATTTTTCAAGGCCCGTTATTGCATGGAGATTATCTGCCTCTGCATCAAAGCCGTAGAGGTTCAACTCTACTCTGGATAGGACCAACACTCTTAGGGATTTTAAAGCTTCCAGTCCATCCAATTTCTTCGGCCCATTGCATTCCTCGAGCCTTATTTCCGACAAAAATTCCAAACCGGAAAGATTTGGCAACCTTTCCAATTTGGGACATTCAAAAACGTCAAGCTTCCGTATGCAAGAGGGAAGCTCTGGGATGCTTTGAAGAGACTCGCAATCATGAAGGGTGAGCTCCTGTAGATGCTTGAGGTGAGAGAGTGATGGCAGCTCATTGCTCCGACAAGAGAGCCCTAGGAATGATAAGCTAAATGGAGGTTTTGGGAATGACTCAAGCCCTCCACAGGCAATTAAATCGAGGTGTTCGAGAGAAAAAATCTGATCTAAGTTTTGCGGCAAGCGAGAAATTTTGGTTCCATCTAAACGAAGGGTCTTTAGAGAAGACAATCCACCTTTATCTACATGAATTTCTCCTTCTAGGCTAGTGCATCCGTGGGCATCAAACTCTTGGAGGCTTTGCAATTTTCCAATAGATCTCGATAATCTTTTTATCCTGCTACAAGAAATTCTCAGAATTTTCAATTGGTTCAACTGCCCAATGGATTCGGGCAATCCCGTAATCCCTGATCATGACAAGTCCAGCTCAACCAACTCTCCCAACTTACCAATTGAAGAAGGAATCGATGGCCACTTGTCATAATCCCCTAACGACAAACTAAACCGACTAGTTATTGAGGTGGGAACTTCAGCAAGTTCCAAACAACTTACGGCACTAAGCCTCTTCAGCTGCTTCAGAGATCCTATACATGGAGGGATTCCTTTTATCGAAGTCTTGTTTATGACAAGTTCCTCCAAATTTTCTAATTCGCCAACTTGTTCAGGTAACTTCTTGAGACTTTTACAATGGCTCAAGTTCAACGAAATGAGGCGCTTGACATCTCCAATGGAAGGGTCAATTTCCTCCAAATAAGCACACTCTTTGAGGATTAGCATCTCTAAATTTTTAAACGCAGATAGATTAGGGGTGCTCTGTAAATAGGGGCACCCCGAAAGATTAAGAACTTTCAACCTCTCCATCTACAAGAAAAAAACATGTTTCGAGATTAGCAATTAGAAATATAATGATTTATCATCAAATGTAACAAAAGAAAAAGCTTTTTTCATCTTTACCTTTATTGAACTCCATCCTCTCCAATTTTCACTAATACAGTTTTCACTACCTGATAAATCAAGTACGATTAATTTCTCCAAATGAAAGTTGGTTGCCTCAAACGAGTGAGGACATCCCTCCCACTTTAGCCATCTTAATTCAGAAAGCGATCCTTTGAAATCTCCATCAAAATCCACATCCCTCACATGAAGGAACTTCAATTTAGGCATTTTTTTGAAGCTCTCTCGCTCCATGAACTCTTTGGAGCCCTTTTTGTCTAGACGTAGTGCCTCAATATTTTCATTTTCCTCCTACAAAAAATAAAATAAAATTGAGGATTGTAAATACCATCTACCCTCCTTGTGTTAGCATACTTTGCATGTTATTGTGACCGATGCATTTTGTCCACACTTACAGGGAAGAAGAAATATATATGATCTTCTACAATTATGTGATCGTGTAATATGTTGATTTTCACTTGTATGACCCTAATTTTTTGATGTTTTATGTGAAATTCCTATATGAAATTAGTCTAGTTTTCTTATAAATTTTGAAATTAAATTTTGTACCATAGGTAGCATTTACGACTAATTAAATATGGTCCCATTGACATATGTAAGAACTGTTGCACATTTCAAAAACGAAAAGTATCTAATCAGACTTATGCATTCATAAAGCATGACAACTCATTCCCTTATTATGCAGAAAATATTTTTGGTTTAGGCATATTGCTGGATGGAAATAAGACTTTGTTCTATTGAACTTGAGTTTTCATTTTTGAATATACAGGCTCAAAACACAACTAATCCTTAGATGGGGGAGAAATTGTCCAATCAATCCTAAACTTATCAATTTTGCAATTTAGTCTTAAATCTTTATGTAAGATTCCAATGCAATTATTCCGGCCAATTTTTGCAGGAAATTGCTAATGTATCAGTGTACCATGTAGGACAGCCATACATGATTCGGCAAAAATTGATCGAAATGACTACATTGGAATTTTGTGCAAAGGTTAAATAATAAATTAGCAAAATTTATAAGTTTATGACTACATAGACATCCGCACTATAGAGTTATGACCGATTGGGTAATTTTCTTCTAAGATAAGCACACTATCATTGAATTACCCAATCAGTCATAAAATTCAACCTCATCTTAAGAATGCATTTTTTGCCATTCACCCATTCCTATAAAAATATAGGAATTGATAAATAAGAGATAGCGATTATTATTGTTTTCCCTTTTTTGCTTTCCAACATTTATTTTTTTGCTTCACCAGTTAACTTATTTCATAAGTTAAGTATCCGTTTTTTTTCTTCGTTAATATCTAACAATAGATTTTTGTCTCCTCTTTGTCAGTGTGTGTGAATAAAGGCTCAATTAATCCGTACCAAGAAAGGCTCACTCATTACATAATAGAGGTGGATATTGTATTACACCAAAGGCAAATAAAAGGAAGAGAGCGCAATTTCTTTCACCTTTCACTATTCTGTCACTTACTTCCCACAATCATTAATTTCTTAATGTCGATATTTGCTTTTCAGTTTTTTTATTGAAAATTACTTTGTATGAATATGTACAAAATCATATGCCAATTGTCATTTAGTTTTCTATTGTAATTTACTATCGTTTTGATTTTGCACAACATTCATTAATGTTGATTTATGTCCTCAAAATACCTATAAGTAGATCCGTGCACAGCATCAGTACGAACATAAGTGTATAGTATGAAAGCTGGGTAGAAATGGAATAGCCTTATGATGTTGCTTCACGTATCGAAATCATGTGATTTCTCATCTTTCATATGAGAGAACATGATTGATCCATCATACACATGCATAGCTCATAATTAAAACTAAATATCATTAATTATGCCAATTCCTTTATAATTAATGCATCTTGAACAATCTTCCATTTTTTTTATGTAATTTGTTAATTTGACTATAAGTTGGTATAGGCGACAATAAAAGAAAAGCCGAAGTTGCAATAGAGAATTTGAATTTTTTTTTTAAATTTTCCATTCCTTTAAGTGAAAAAAAAAAATAAGAGCTTTCTATTTGTTATTGACTAGGAGGCATCCAAGTTAAGCAGTTATGTTTCAAGTTATCAACTAACCCAACCATGTTATTAACATAATTGTGCATTTCTAAATTACTCAAAAAAAATTGATATAGTCCAAGGTGCTTGCTTCAATTATGTTAATAACATTCACTGAGTACTACAATTTAAACTAAATCTTTAATTTTCATTATATTAAGTACATTTAGCTTTGCATTTGCATTATCATATTGGATTTACATCATGAACATGCATAATAAATCCTAGAAAGCAAATTGTAAAAATTCTTCATACATATAAAACCACTGCATAACATCTTATTACTTGAAATTGAACATAATCTTAAGTTGATAGCCAATAGTTGAGGTGCAAATAATTTAACTGAAATCTTTCTTTTTGTTGCAAAAAAGTAGAACTTGCACGCGAGCAAATTGCACGCATTCACGGTTGGAATTTGAAGATAGAATAATGTATTCAAATCTTGGAGAAGGAAACTATTACATATATCATACAAAAAGTAAAAATTCAAGAGAGAAAAAGGTGGATAACATGTGATCCATGTATTTATCCTCAATACCAACGTACTTCGAAAACTACATCGCTGATATATTTTGGGAAGATATAAAGAAAGACAACAAGGATCAGCAATAAAGTTTTTGTTGGTTGGTTGAATAACATAAATCAATCGGCATACAATTATAAAGACTCTCATGGTTTATTTCAAGGTGTTTCTTCAATTATGTTAATGACATTCACTGAGTCATACAATTTAGACTAAATTTTCAATTTTCATTTTGTTAAGTACATGCACTCATGCATTGACATTATCATATTGGATTTAAACTGTGAACATGCATAGTAAATCCTAGAAAACAAATTGTAAAAATTCTTCATACAAATAAAATCACTGCATAAGATCTTATTACTTCAAATTGAACAAAGTCTTAAGTTGATAGCCAATAGCAATGAGGTGCAATTAATTCGACTAAAATCTTTCTTTTTGTTGCCATAAAGTAGAACCTGCACTTGAGCAAATTGCATGTATTCACGATTGAAAATTAAAGATGGGATAATGCATTAGATTCTTGAGAAGGATACATAATTCATACAAAAGTACATTTCAAGAGTGAAAAAGGTGGATAATATGTGATCCATGAATTAAGCAGATCCATTTAAATAAAATAAAAAAAAAGTAAATTTGACAGTTTAACATGTGGTTATACACTCTTAATTAACATTTATCAACCCATGTATTTATTTTCAAATCAACATACTTCAAAAATAAATTCCTGATATATTTTGGGAAGATAAAATGAAAAAAAAAAAAGAAGAAGAAGAAGAAAGAAAGTAATGATTGACGATAAAGTTTTTGTTAAATTTGAAATGATTCATATGCATTTTAGAGCCGGATATATGAGTGGCATACAGTAAATTTTCAAACCTGTGCGCTTCAACAAGTAATACGGTAAGAAGCAGTAACATATCTGCTAAAAAAAGGATGTCAGTAGCCATTTTCTGAGCCTCATAGTCACGAGAGCAAAGTTTGTAAACAAAAGGCCAAAACTGGACGTAGCTTTTACTAGAAAATGCTAGAAACATACTGAGAATGGTCAAAGACATAGAGAAAAAGAACAACAATAATAATTTGAGGTACTACCATTGGAGGACATGGAATAGGCCAAAAGTAGACGTAATTGTTACCTTGCGCCTTAGAACTATCATGGCTTCCTCGTCCCATAGTCTGCTACAATCCCAAAGCTTCTTATCTGCTGGACGGGCGATAGCTCTACCTAAACCTCTTAATTCATCATGCATTCTCAACTCATTGTAATCATCAACATATATTAACGAGCGGTTAATCAGCTCTTTCAATATGATTCTTGGATATAATTTGCAATCCCATATGTAGGTGGCAATTCTTTTGTCAATTCCAATGAAAAAACATGCTATGTCTAGAAACATTTGTTTCTCCGCATGTTCTAATAAATCATAGCTTATCCTCAACTGTTGTTGTACCGTCTCATCAGGCGTGCTCCTCAATTTCTCTAGCATATCTCCCCATATTCCTTGATCTTCTTCTCCTTTAAGACGTGAACCTATAACTGTGAGAGCTAAGGGAAGCCCTCCTCATATCTCCCCATATTCCTTGATCTTCTTCTCCTTTAAGACGTGAACCTATAACTGTGAGAGCTAAGGGAAGCCCTCCTATGATGGCAACAATATTACGAGACAAAGTCACTAGCTGTTTCGGAGGCGGTTTCTTTTCAAAGGCATGTATGCTAAACAGAAGCAAAGAGTTTTCGATATTCATTTTTTGGAGTTCATACCAATATGTGGACTCCAACGGGGCCTTATCTTGACAATTAATTCGCTTATGTCGAGATGTGAAAATGATCCTACTTCCTAACGAGAATTGACAACCTCCAATCAAATTATCGAGTTGGTTTGGATGATCCACATCATCGAGAAGAATAAGAACCTTCTTTTGTGTACAACTGGATTGGATTGCATTAATTCCTATATTAGGATCATACACTTGATGGTCATGAATTTTTAGTATGTCTGAGATCAATCGAGATTGCACATGCTCGACACCCTTGCGATTAATTGTTTCTCTAATATCCTTGAGAAAGCTATGGCACTCAAATTTGTTAAAAATTTTGTTATAAATAATAGTAGCCAGAGTTGTCTTACCGATGCCGCCCATCCCCCAAATCCCAATAATTCGAGTCTCTGGGCAAGCAATATCCACCAATTTCATAACCTCAGCCACTTGACAGCCAATTCCAACCAAGTTCACAGGAAGCTGTGGTTGAAAATCATGTTGCCGCTTGCCCATTATTACTCATACGAGTTCTTCTACTAATTCCCCTTCATGCCTGTTAAACAACACAACATATGAGAACTTCTCAATGGCTCACGAAACAAGGATTAAAGATGATAAATAGAAAAATTCTTCTTCTGACAAGGATCTCTTAAAACAAGTTAAACGACGTACCCACTAGCAAATACCTCTGATTCGTATACTCTTAGAATAAGTGCTTTTCTAAGTGCTTCTGGCCCTTGTTGCTTGACATCCTCCTTGAAACGATGCATACCGGATTTGAAGGCCTCTCAAAATTTCCCAAGCATGTGTTTCACATCCTTGGGTTTCACCTTGTAAAGCACAGGTAAGACTATTTGTCCTCCACTTTCCTTGCACTCCATAATATGAATGAGTTCGCGAAGGCACCATTCGCTAGCAGCATAATTTTCCGAAATGACTGGAATCGAAACCTTAGAGCGCTCAATTGCATCGAGAAGATTTTCAGCAATTGGCTCGCCAAAGCAGACGTTCTCATCATCTCTGAACACAAAGGTTGGACGGTGCAGGCCCACACGTACGAGTTGACGGTAGAGGTGACTGACAAAACCTTTGCGAGTATCAGGGCCTCTAAAACTCAAGAATACGTGGTAATTATTTCCATATACGCAAGTGGACGAAGTAGATGGGTCAGAATTCGCTCCGGACGCCAACGGCACATCGATCTTCTCCGAGGAGTCCGAAGAGGGAAGAAGAAGAGGCGATTCGCTCTCGCACTGCTCCGACTGTAATTCAACCAATTTTTCGTGTCTTTGTTTCTTCGAAATGGTCAGACTCGAGGCATCGCTGTCTCTAACACGCTTGAGCTGTTGCTTTGAGAAATGATTTCCCATTGCAGCTCTCTCTCTCTCTCTCTCTCTCTCTCTCTCTCTCTCTCTCTTCCTCTCTCTCTCTGAGAGGCTCTGACTGTTCTGGATAGTTTTGGAGGTGCTGGAAGAAGGAGGTGAGTACATTGGTTTGCTTGTCAACCAGGAAGATGACTCCGTTCAGCTGCTAGGGCCTGAGCTGGGAAGCATGCTCGAGCCGGTAAAGAGGAAGAATGCAAAGCAGGAGGCAAGGCAGGAAGATGAAGCAGGAATGGCGTTTCATATATTTCCGCAATATTGAAAGTAATTATACTACCTTAAATTAAGGCCAAAAAATATTTAGTTCGATTAAAGTGGAAAAAAAAAAGGAAAATTGTTCAAAAATAAGTTAAGATAGACATATCTCGTGAAAAGTATCGTTTGTCAATTACCCATTAAAAGTAAGTGTTTTGAAAATTACTTTTACATTTATTTGATAAGATATGTCCACCGTATCTATTTTAGATCTATGTATGAAATATATTTCATTTTATAAGCTTATTCATATCTCTAAAAAAAGTATGCCCTCTCTCTCTCCAAACACATCAACAAAATTTACTTTTAATTAACTTATGAAGTTTGGCAAATGACAAAATATAATAAACACACCTATCGGACACTCATGTTCTTTCTTACTTTTCTTTAATGTTTAGCCCAAATGACATTAGTACTATCGGCTTTGAGACAACAACCACCCTCGCAGAACTAGAAAGTATTCACCAATTATTTTTCTCCACCAGCCCGACCACTCTTTCTTTCCGAGTCTCAAAGGCCATCAAGACCGCCTTTCTTTTTGTTTGTCCCCGTGAAGCGCACCGGTTACCGGTCCAAAAGAAAAAGCAAAGAACTTTAAAGCACTGACGCAATCGGTACGTTCCTAGGAACATCCGGGCGAAGTTTCGTCCGTGGAGCCTTATTTCCTCTCGATTGGACTTCCGTGCAGCAGGGGCATCATTGGATCGACAAATCGATGTCTGTTGTAAGTCTAATGGTAGGGAACTATTTGGGAGAATATAGCTCTTGAAGTTGCACGTGAAGCTAAAGCTAAGGTTCCCAAAGTTAAGGATTTTGTCTTTCAAAATTGTGGGCTTCAATGATTTTTTGGTTTAGGAAATTTTGGCTACACTTTCCCTCGTGGAGCTGTAAGTGAAGCAGCTACGACCTCCGAGTAGTAGATTAACTACCACTAAACATGTAAAAAAATTGTTATCAGAAATGATATGATGCCTCAATCGCTGAGCTATGGCAAGTAGTGCAGACTTTTGTTTAGAATTGAGACACTGCAAAGGCCTTGACGATTGTCGCATGAAGCGCTCCTTTTCCTTTAATTTATTTTCGTTAAATATCATTTTCTTTCCTACCAAAAGAACCTCGTATTCCTTTCAAGATCGAGAGAGAGAGAGAGAGAGAGAGAAAGAGAGAGAGTAATTGTATATTTTCTTGAAGAGATAAAAAGGTTGTGTTTGGGTGCGAAAGAACTACGGCAAGAAAAAAAATTGAAAAAAAGAAAAAGAAAAGAGAGAGAGAATAAAATAAGAAAGAAGGGAAGGATATAAAGTTGAGGTAACACGTCTTTAACTTCACATTGGGAAGGGGATGTGTGGTGGGGCTGGCCACTCATTACAAGTCAAAAGTGACATCCCATCTCAATTAGATTTGAATGAAGAATGACCAGAATCCTTTCATTCACAGTTACCAAGCAATGCATAGCAACATGTAATTACATCCTATACTGCATCAATCGATAGCCTTTTCTAACATTATATTTTGCAAATGGAAAAGTCGATCTTTCTATCTCATGAATCAAGGACCTTTGTTGCTTTTCTCATCCGTCCTCTTCTTTCCGAGTTTGTAAGGCCACAAACCTTTTCATTTTGGTGTCAATGTGAAACACGCGGGTTGTCTCCAGCCATTCAAAAGAAAAAAAAAAAGGAAAAGAGGCTTAAATAGCCCCCATCAATCAGTACACTTCCCTATTTAGTACGTTCCATTTATTCACTCTTATTCAAGTTCCGTGCGGCACATGCAAAAATTGACAAGGGATGTCGAAATTCTTGTCTTCGACGAAAACTACTATAAGAAATCAGCGTCTTCTTTTTTAGGCTACTGTGTAGGAAATAGTAGGGGTCAGTAGCGGGGAACTATTTGGGAGACGTTCAATAGATAGATTCTTTCGCAAGAACATGAAGATGAGGAGCTATTGTGGTCATCCGTGAAAGCTCAGGTTCTTTCAAAGTTTGTGGGCTCGAAACTGAGGAGAGAAAGAAAGAGTTGGCTCATCCATGCGGGAAAGAAACATAAGAGTTCGCTCTAAGTGTTTTTGTGTGTCATGTGAGAAAAAACAATTGTAATAGTAAGTGTAAGATCTCACTAATCATAAATTGTGTGTGTGACAATTGTGTGACAATTTTTTTTGTGTAGTATTCACAATGTATTTTCAATTAAGTATGTCCTGATCCAAATTGCTCATTGTAATTTTCTTATATTGCCACTACCATGCTTCCGTACTTGACAACAACGAATGACAAATGATATCTAGTTTCAGAACAAATTTCCTTCCAAGGTTACCTCCAAATGATTTTTCAACCAAACCATTAATAACCTCTATTTTTTTAATTAAAAATTTGAAGACATGCCATAATTTTTTGCAATGCTTATAGCTCAGAGATAGGCAAGTAGGAACAAGACAAGTATGGGTAGGCAGGATCACATGCATCATACCAAATGCCACGGACGTCATACTCATGAATGTTTTTTGTATTTTAAACCAATTATTGTATTGGGAAAATTGTCCACTTAATCATAAATTTATTATATGAATGTCAATTTCATTCTAAAATTTATAATTTAGCCAATTTAATTCTAAACCTTTATGCAATACTCCAATATAGTTTTTGTGACCAATTTTTGATGAAAACCATTGGACAATCCAAGATAACTAAGTCGCGACATCAATAATTCTCGATAGAAATTGGCCACAAACGTTATATTGATATTTCGCATAAAATTTTATATGATTAAGTTGATAAAAATTTTATATTCTACCGAAATTGTTTTCGGAAGTGACGCGTGATGCAATAGTAGCGATATGACACTATTGCTGAAATTATTGGAAGCTTTCGTGAGATTTGCTCTTTGGAGTCATTGCGAAAATGTGGAATGGATTCCTACAGATACGCCAATGCGCACTGTCCATGAAAGCTCGGTATGTGGCTAGCATGGATGGAGTACAAACACAAGTTGGAAAAGCAATGTAAGCAAAGAATTAATAGGGATAATGACAAGGGGGATCCACTTTGCTTTGTCTATACATCATGGCTTGACCATTATACGCGTTTTGCAGACCATCTCTTGATATCTTTCTCCCTATTGGGGTCAAGGAATGTGAACCTTCGAGAAACCTATCTACACGGTATTGTTTGTGGAGCTTGTGTGCACTACCTTGGTCCAGTGCCTCGACTTGAACTTCACATGCATTTTGGGCCTCAACTGCTATATTCTAACGCTTGAATGAACATAACATAAAATCATAACATGATTTTTCCAAACAGAATGAATTTGATCGATATTCCGCACTTGGTCAAGTTTGACATCTAAATCTGTTCAAGGAATCCAAGATGGCCGGGGAATCTTGTGAAGAAAATATAGCAATTGATCAAAAACATACTAATGATTAACCATGAAAAGAATTGTCAAGGGACTGAGATAGCTGAACTTAAGGAATTTGCTGAAGAGAACAAATGGGTTAGTTGAAGCGATTGTTCTTCCAGTTGAGCATGCTTATGGATAATATGAAATGGAAAGAATTTGCGTAAGGGAATAAACATAATCAAATATATATTAAGTGGAGGAAGCAAATCATTTTTAAAAAGAAGTGCTTCGAGAAAATTATAACTCTGATTTGGTCATGATAACGCTTATCCATGGCTCTACTAACACTTTGCTAGCATCATCGAAATCCCAAATTTCATCAATCAAGTACTAATGTCTATGCTATATGCAATTTAGAATACCCATAAAAAAAAAAAAAAAAAAGAGATGCTACACACCCACACACAATTTTGAGTAGCAAATTTTCCTTTTAGAAATGCACAAAATATACTCAATTTCTCTCTTTTAACAATATGTAAAATTTTCCTATATTTCAAATCCCGAATCTTGTACATAACAGGTTAAAGCTGCAGTTGGAATTTGCATTGGGAATGGGCTTTGAACGCCCGAAACCCCTTCGGCCAATATTTGGGTATTTGGGAAAAATTTTACAAACTCCATCAAGGGAAAGTTGGCCTTCTAACGGCTAAAAACCCAAAGTCGTCTTGGGGTGCTTAGGGCTTTCGGCCTTCTCGGCATGCAAATTCGGGTAGGCTAATAAAAAGTTTTCTTCCAAAATTATCCTTAACTATTTATTTTCCGATTTTGCCATTGTTATTTGATTATGCATCTTCTCCATTAAAAGGCAGCCGGCAGGGTTGCATAGGGTTGAGGGGGGCCGACGATTGGCGAGAGAGAGGTCAGTGGCAACCATCACTAGGGGGTCACATCTTGCGACCTCTCGCGCTATCTCGGCCACATAGCCCCCCGCGAGGGTCACCCTTGCTCGAGGTCGCACAACCCTTTTCTAGGGTTGCGCAACCATAGGTGGCCCTCATTGGGGTTGTGTGACTCAGGGGAGATCCTCGCTGAGGTTGCGTGGCCTCAACGAGGGCCACCTACATCAGGGGTTGCGCGACCTCATGTGACCCTCATCGAGGGTTGCCCAATCATAGGTAGCTTTGAACAAGACTGTGTGACCTTAGGCGATGGTCTCGACTGGGTCCTACGGGTCCCCCAACCTAAAGCAGCCCTCCCCTATGGTCTCCAGGGGTTGCTTGAGGTCCAGCAACCTTAGACGACGGCTGCTGACAACAGATTTGGATCATCACGGCCGCTACCCTTCACCGGCCAGCTTTTCTTCTTCTTCTTCTTCTTCTTCTTCTTTAAATAATAAAGGTCAGTTATAAATATAATTTATCCAAATATTATTTTGCTCAAAGATACTTTACAATGGACCTTTAGATTATAATTTACCAAACGTTATTTGTGTTTTGAAAGATTTCTTTAATTTAAGATCTTTTATATTTTTTTCAAAAATTCAATCAAATGCATCCTAAATTCAGTCAACTATACCAAACTTTCCAATTGAATAGGGGACAAGATAGAGACGACAATCACCATCATGCTATGGAAAAGCATTCATCAATTATTTTTCTTCCGTCCCAATTGCTCTTCCTTTTCGAGTCTCCAAGACCATCATGGACCTCTACTTTTTAGGGTCAACGTGAAAAAGCCCTGGTTGCCAGTCCAAAGGAAGGAGGGGAAGCTTACACAATCAGTACGTTCTTACAGGCGTCCGCGCGAATTTTTTGTCCTCTAATTGAACTATGCGGCAGGGCATCGTTGGATCTGTGGGCTAATCGGGTAGCGAATAGTAAGCCTAATGGCAGGGAACTATTTGGTAGACATACAATAAATGCTTTCACAAGAAAATAGAACGCTCTTGATGTCGTACGTGAAGCTGAGGTTCATAAAGTTTAGGATTTTGCCCTTCAAAATTTATGGGCTTCAATCTTCATGGCTTGTGTGACTCTAGCGTTCAGGAATTTTGGCTACACATTTCAAAAAAATTTCGTTCCAAAGCTAACGTTCCTCCAGCAATAGACTGGTGCCTATAAATAGGGCATTAGAAAGCTTCAGCGTTCAAAGCTTCGCTAATAGAAAGAAAAAGAGAGCTGGCTCGTCCATCTGTGAGGAAAAGAAATGTTCTTGCTTCTCTGCCTTGACTTTTGACCGACTGTTCCAAGTAAATATTGGTCTTTGCGATTTTTTGATGATAAACAGTTTTTATTATGTGACCTCATGTTCCGCTCATTTATAAATTTTCTTGTACCAATTTGCAATTTTTGCAAGGAGGTGACCAACGCAAAAGAGATACCGTAATTCTTGTCTTCGACGAAAATAATTATCAGAAATCAACGTCTACTTGTTGAGGCTGATGTCTAGGAAATAGCAAGGGTAATAATGGGAGGAGCTATGTGGGAGGTGTTTGATAGATAGATGCTTTTGCAAGAACATGAAGATGAGGAGCTATTGAAGTCATGCATGAAAGCTCAGGCTCTTTCAAAGTTTGCGGGCCCCAAATTGAGGAGAAAAAGAAAGAGTCGACCCATCAGTGCGGGAAAGAATAAAAAAGAGTCCACTTCATTTCAAGTGTTTTTGCATGTCATGTGAGAAAAAAAATCATAATAGTATTTGTAAGCTTCTACCAATCATAAAGAATATGTCTAATAGTTGGGTGACATATATTTTATTTGGCTATTAATATTTATACCGCACTTTCAAATCGATATGTCCCAAGTTACTAATTATAATTTTTCGTATTATCATCACCATACTTCCGTGCCCGACAACAACGGCTTCATTTTTTTTTAACTAAAAATTTGAAGCCATGATAATTTTTGCAATGCACATAGCTCAAAGTTGGATACTCACATTGGTTATCTGATTTGGAATAGTACCAAACCCACATGGCGCAGGGCATGAAATGACGTTTTCTTTGGTCAAAATTGAGACCAGAAAAAGCATAGAGAATCCTAGTTACAGAGCTTTATATCTAGCTAATGTCTTCCGGTAATTTTACTATTACTTGATGAGGCACCGGGTGACCCATCTTAACGCCTCCGATGATCCAGGGATGACTATTACCCATGAAGTACTGTGTCTAACTTCCACGGCCAGCGTCTCCTTACCTCATATTATTCAAAGACAAAAGTACAATGCATATGCAATGCTGATGAAATTGGCAATACATTTCGACAATGAATAGTGTGACCTGCTTTATTTTACCTTTTGATGGTAATCGTGAATCGTTCTGACTTCGTGACCAAAATGATCGATTGATCAGAGCATTTTTTTTTTTTTTCATGAACCGAGTTTTCTCTGCCGTACGAGCACCAGGAACATATAAAAGTCCGATAAGTTGCATCCCTGAACATCTTAAGATCTAGAGCTCTGTGATCTCCACAAGTTCATGCGAAATTGACCACCCATTATTCCATTCAATCTTGGAAATTCGACAGATGTGGAGGCCTTGCAGTGGAATCGCTCATTTTTACCTTCTACTAACACATTTGACTTTCTCCAGCCCCTAAAGATCACGAAGCTTCCGACACCTATCAATATATATATATAAAACAGGTTATCAAAGCACAAGAGGTCTAAGGTTTCAATGGATTTGCACCATCGATATCAAATCTTTCCAAGTTTTTCAACCTTTTAATCTCGATTAGATTGTAACAATCGTGAGCATCAATAGCTTCAGACATGTTAACTGTGAAAGGTCTAGTCTTATGAGGGACTGACAGTTGTCAGCTCTTCTAAGTTTTTCAATTTGTCAAGGCATTGAAATATATCATCATTCATTAGTGGAGCATCTAACTGTAGATATCCGAACAACCCCCTGCATTTGGATAAGTCCATCCCCAATCCCAAGCATTTCAAAGACTCCAGATGTTCAAGGCAGTAGGTCATTTATATATAGCCTTTTTAAGGATTTTAATCCTTCCATACCCTTGATTTCTGTGAGCTCCTGGAACCCTTCGACTCATAATTCTGACAAGAGTTCCAAACTTGACAAACGTGGCAACTCTTTCAACTTATAACACTCAGAGATATAGAGTTTCAATATTCCCGAGGGAAGCCCTAGCATAGATTCTAGCCATTTGCAATCAGGAAAACTGAGCTGCTTTAGATGGATTAGGTCAAAAAGTTGAGGTAATGTGTGGAGATGACATGTGTTTACTAGATCCGTTACATTGGCATCATGCTACAGTCCTTTAAATCAAGTTTTTCGCAACAAGAAAGCTTCGCAATTGCTTCGGGGAAGCTAGAATGCACGTGTAACTTAATCGAAGAATCTCCAATGAAGACAACCCATATATAGAAACTTCTTCTCCCAAACTCCAGCAAAATGAGGCAATTAACACTTCAAGTTTGTCCAACTTGCTAATAGTACTGGGTAAACTACCCAATTTCTTATCGTAAGCAAACTTCAAAATTTTCAAGTTTTCCAAATCCCCAATGCCATAAATGTTCTCGTGAGGAATCTCTATCTCTCCAGAGTAGTCTTGACACCAAAACTCTCACAAAGCAATTACATCATCCAGCTCTACGTTCATCCCAATGACAAAACAAATAGTCCATTTTACACAGTCACTTCATTCATATCTCACATCAGAACCACATGCCACCTGCACATGTGGTTCTCTTCAGTCTAAATGTTGCATATCAAAATGCCATCCCTTCTTTTATCCTAGTTAGCATGATATAGTATACCTTGCTATTTCGAAGGTCCAGAACAAGCATCAACACCTTGCACGGCGTTAAAAATCTAGTGCTTGGATGGACATAACATAAAATCAAAAGATAATTTCTCTGACAGGATGAATTTGATCAACATTTCAACCCTTGGTCAAATTTGACATGTAAATTTGAGCTAGGAATCCAAAATGGTTGGGGAATCTTGTGAAGAAATATAGCACCATATCAAAAACATGCTAATAATTTAACATGAAAAGAATCGTTAAGGGACTAAGATAACTGAAATTTAAGGGATTTCCTAAAGAGTACATATTTGAAGCAATTATTCTTTAAGTTGAGGATCCTCATGGATAATATGAAATAGAAAGACTTTGCATAAGGGAGTAAACAAAACCAAATATATTTAAAAGAAGGGAGCAAATCATTCTTCAAAAGTATTCCTTTGAGACAATTATAAATTAGATTTGTGATAGTTGCCACGAATTGCCTTTTCCATTCGGAGGGGAAAAGACATAACTTTAGGGGTATTGCCTAAAAGGCAAGCCCACATCCCTTGATTAAGCGTGGGTTCTCCCAAGCCCATACTTCATGCGATATTGTGATGTTCAATTTTAGCTTCAATTGACACTATAGGAATCTTCTAATGAGGAGCCATCACTAGGCTATTTGGGTCAGCTAAAAATCAAGTGAGACATGGGAGTACACCTCATTGCCTCACAACTACAGAATCTAGGGTGTAGGACTTGATTACACAAATTAATTAACTAGTCCTTTTTCAATACCTAAATTTATTCAATTTAAGAAGATGTTTGTTAAGCAGTGTAGATTGATTTTAAGTTTATCTACTAATACGTAAAGTGATCATACAAGCGCGTAATTATTAAAATAGCAATAATTGACTGAGGAAGCATTAAATAAATTGCAAGGAAATAAAAGAATCTAATGATAAGAGATAAGAAAAATCCCATTTTCTACTAAGCTAAAGAAAACATACCGAACATGCACAATCAAGGAATAGGAACCTAACATTTGTCTTTAAACACACTCAAATCCTATGATAAAACCCTAAGAGCTTGTTCAATTTTGAGCATAAATTTTTTATTATCAATGGTTTTCACACATTTTAAGAGAAAAATACCCAAAGACTAATTTTTAACCTTTGCCTAATTTTCGGAGTTTTCTAATTTTTAAAATATTTTTTGCAAAAAAAAATATTTTTCTCGAAAATAGGGTCTTCGGGTTGGGCCATGGACACAAATTTGGGTTCTTAACCCCAAACAAACCAGTTAAATTTAAACCCAGCCCAAACTGACATAAGCCTAGGCTCATTTAACCTAAACCAAGCCCAATTCATAGCAAGCCCACTTAAGCCTACGTTATCCTCCCTCACCCCTTTCTCTCTTCTTTATCAGCATAACGTGAGAACAGAGAGAGAGAGACAGAGAGCACGCCCGAACATGACCGAAGCTCACCATGCCGGAACATCAACAGCGGGATTCCTTCACATCACACCAAAGCATCAGAGGGGCACACGAAATTTGAGAGTTTAATCAAGACCGGAAACTGAAGCGCTAGAACACGAGCGCCAAGCTTCACGGCAAATGAATCAATATACGCCCGTCGCCAGACCGACTGACCATCAATTTTTCGCTTCTAACGCCAGCCGATTAACTCCCATACACCCATAGCAAATCAGCAACCAACGTCCCACGTCCAGGTCAGCCTCCACCTCGACTCACCGCTGGAAAAGCAAATCTACCCCGACGGCTACTGTCGCTCCGGCCAGTCATCGCATTCCACGGAAAAGACACAATACGCACAAAGAAAAGACACATCAAGCAACGAATCAAAGAAAAACTATAAGCCGCCTCTAAGGACCAACAAACGCCCACAATCAACCCAAAATCAAAGGAGGCCTGAGCGAAATCTGGTTCGAGCATTTCTTCGAACACATGGTGAGCAGCGAGCTGGGGAGCAAATATCGACCAGTTCGGAGCTCGAGCACACGCCCAAACTCAAAAGTAATCAATGAGCAACGTTCGGAGTCAACAAAAACAACTCGTTCAGGTCCGGCACGAGCAAGAACTAAAGCAAACGGGTCGACTCTCACCTCACTCAAGACAGGACAGAACAATCTTAGAACCTAGATTTGCTTAGGATGGTCATTGATAGCTTATCCAGGATGAACAATCTTACTCGATGGCACATGAGATTTGATGTATTTAGAAAGTATTCCGATCACTGTTGATGTTATCAATAGAATGATTTTTCTGAAGCATCACGTCAGGCTCTTGGATGGGCTTCCCCATTCCTGTTGTCATTGAATATGATTAAATTTGACCTAATTATTTTATGTAAAAGGAAAGAAGATGAAAAGAAAAATTTAAATGACCTTTTCCTCCCCTCTTTCATCAAAAAATTTGAAAAAATGGATATTAAGTATTATAGACCCAAAAAAAATATACAGATTTAAGAAAAGAATTAGCAAACCCGGTTCATTGAAAAAGTTTCCATGTAAAGGAAAATATTTCCCTTTTTCTTTGTTGAAAATATGCGTGCTTTGTAAAACTAAGGTTTTCAGTCCATCGTTTTGTACCTTTTTTTAACTAATAATCCATCTTTTTATTCAGTGATTAAATATTAAACCCCCTCCTGCGTATGTTGCTGATATCAAATTGTCAACTACTTACAATAGAAAATTTTTAGTTGACGAAAATATATTTTGCAAATGAAAGAAGCTCGTAACTTACTAATATCATTAACATTTTTGTAAATATATTATAGTGCAACACCTATAAAATTTGAAAAAAGTTGGTCCCTAGCTAATTTATGAGACGTTGATAAAAATCATTTTAGGTTTGTATTTTACTAATCACACTTATAAAAGTTGAAAAATATCGGTGATTTACTAATTTATTAAAACATTACTGAATTCTTCTACTTTTCCTTGCAAAGTTACTATTACCTGCCCCCACAATCCAAAGTTCGATACCCCATTGAAGCATTTGGTCAACTTCCACAACAAGCGTCTCCATTCCTTGGAGCTACTCAAAGACAAAAGTACGATAATGCGTACAATAGTTTGTGTGACAGATATTTTATTAATATGTAATATTTGTACCTCATTTTTTATATATGTATGTTGCAAATCGCCTACTATAATTTTGTCAAGTCTCCACCACCATGCTTCTTTATCAAGCAACAATGAATTATAAGTGATGTATACTTTTCGACCGAATTTAACTCTAACGGAACCATTAATGACTTCATTTTATAACGTGTAATGCTCATTGCTTGATCACAACGCTTCATTGACTATAAGTTAAGCCATTTCCAAAACCATTTCGGGCCCATAGGGGAGAGCATGGCTCGACTCACCCTTTGCTTTCTATCCAATTTAACTATTTTTTCGGGAAAATGTCCTTGTGCTGTGTCTAGGAGTATTTTCGTGTATCGGTGACATCATGTGTTATTGTGTATCGGTGACATCATGCGTTTTATTGATGACGTAGGATTAGCCACGAGGTTCGAGCATTGAGCGGGGTTATTCATCTCAAGCTTTGTCGCACGATCTATATATATTATAGGGCCCTAACTCTATAGTATTGACTTCTCTTTAACAAAGTCGAGCGTCTGAAATATATTTATTGTTAAGATGGGATGTTCGAAACTCTTCAAGCACTTGATATATTGTCATTCAAATAGCAATGTCCACATCTTGCGTGTACTAGTCGATTTCCGAGCAAAGGAATCTTCCATTACGACAATTACAAAGCTTCATTCTTAATGTGTTAAAGCCATTTTCTAGAAAGTCTTAGCTACTCCAATGAGAGTGCTTCGATCCTGAAGCGGTTACCTTCATGTGGTGTGCTCTGCAAATCTCTCTGCCTTCCCTTGCATCTAGTGAGTTTTGGACTCCAGAACCGAGCACGAGATACTTATGAAAATGAGTAGGTTGATTAATTTATTGACCAAATGCAAGGAAAAAGTAGCTTCCGATGCCACTTTCACCTTCAACTAGTCCCACTTTCTACTCCCTCTTTCGTTTTCTTTTCTACTTTTTTACGTAATTTTCCCTTAGTAGTTAGTAAGTTACCAGGTTCAAGAGAAATAGACATTCATGGATCTAGATCAGCTCTCAAACCTTCCGGGAGTGAAGTAAAGCACCTGTTTTCATTACTATATGACGGACAACTCCCATTCATAAAGCAGGACACGATGCAATCAGCTTAAAGAATGTTCTTGTTTTATCCATACCCCAGATGTTTGGTTCGGATCTCACATCATTGCCGAAATTACAGTGAAGCTCCTGGTCATTTAAAGCTTCGGGGGCATGAGAAATTGTATCACCAAATGAAGAACAAACATATTAAAGACATTGACTGTCTGAACATGTGAGATGGATATAGGCTTGATGAAAAACAAGAAAGAGCGCAATGTTGCGATTCCTACTGGTTTTTCCACTGTACAAGATGTTACTTTTGGATCAAGGCCATGAATCCATCATCAGGTTGAGTATTCTATTAGCACTTCAATTGACAAACAAAGTGGAATATAGATCCATGAATGATCCCAACATTGGTGTCCTGAATTTGAGAAAAGTAATAATCTCATGATGGTACCTCCAATGGCTTATTAATCCATGACAGAATAAGTGGACATAAGCTACTAAAAATGCAATCGAAACCACATAAACATGAGTACTTGCTATGAACAATCAATCCTTAGAAGTGTTATTCCACATTGGTTGAATAAAGGGTATCAATAGGGGTTATTTACATGCAGTCTATCTCTAACTAATACTTTAAGCTTTTGAGTGGAATTTTTACTAACAATGAATGAAGTTCTGTTTTATTATGCATGAATGATTGAAAGAATAGCATAATAAACATCCTATGCTCTAGGAAACCAACTTTAACAGAACTTGAAAGAAGGTAATACTCTCTGTTCGAATAAGAACATATTCATGTCATGTTTGGATAAGCACATCCAATGTGCTTCAAAGGCATTCTTATCTATTTTCATTCCTACCAGGATCACAAGCCAGATGATGCTGAAGCATTGCCTTCACTTAGTCGACCCCGAGATTACTTGAAATAAGACGGGAAACAATAAGACATCGACACAACCCCATGCCAAACTGAAATAACTAATGTGAAGTGGGTACTCTTAACTGAATATGGTACATTACCTGCTATATTTACAATTACTAGGAAACACAGACTATCTCTAAAACCGGCTCTCTATTGTGCTGCTGTCATGCAAATATTCTTCATGATTCTACATAGGGCACATGTGTTCTTCATCATTCTGGAATTCTTTTTGCATGAATGATAATGAAAGAACATGATTTCTTTCATAAGGATTCAGAGACATGCATCAAACTGTTGTGAGAATGATAATAAAAGAACATGACTAGTATCTTCCAAGTCAATTTGCACTCCTAATATTGCCAATGAGCTATTCCAATGTCAAGAGTATGGTTATAGTTGGAAGTCCTCGCTTCTGATGCAGTACCAATTAAGCTTTCCACAGAATTAACGATCATATGCATAGTTCCTCCCACTTCATTTTGGCGCCATAAACAGCTCAGTAATACCCGAGCTCTGCAGATTTTTCATCCCTGCCATCAGCCTAGCCAAAAATGGTGCAAATTTCCAGCTGAAACCACAGTTATTGCAGGCGGCTTTCCAATTCCGTTCTGTGGCAGCTGTAACAAAACATTCTGATTTGAGCTATAGTTCAAGAAAAGATGGCATTAAGAGATCTAGATCAGCTCTCAAGCATTAAAGGACTTAAAGCAAATCACCTTTTCTGGCTACCCATTGATTACTTGTCATATTTATTGATTTAAGGACTTCCTCCATATTTCTAGTTTGGATCTCACACTGTCATCCGCAATACAGTGGATATCCTTTGCTCCTTTTAAGCCTCTGGGTGTAGACATTGTCATCACCAAGCAATGACCAAACTGAAGTAATAAATTGCAAATGCTGTTAAGGTATGAATTTGCAAGATGATTAATAAAGGCATGAAGTAAAACATGGAAAGAGTGGCGGCAAGATTTGTACCAGGTTTCCACCGTTGATGATAATACTTTCAGCCTTATCCAGGCCATATATCTGCCTTCGGAGAGAGCAATCTTCACGTTGGCATATTAAGCGACAAACGAAGTTTGACACAGATCCATGGAGATGCATCATCTTGACATAAGTGCCCTCGCTTTGAGAAGATGCAGAACACGTTTATGGTACCTTCATTGCCTACTTCCATGACCAAATAACGAATCAATAAAATGCAATCAAGATCACATATGCGTGAGCAGTTTCCAGAATCCATCAGATAGTGAATTTCTCTACTTTATAAAAGATGGAGAGAAGTACTACTTTATTTATAAAAGCGCAGACTGATACCACGTCGAGAATGAAGAATCTCGTGCTATTTGACTGAAGACATCAAATATCCTTTTGGAGGCAATCTGATCTTTTTTATTATTATCATGATCATGAGCCAAATAAAACAGAAGCATTGCAATTACTTTGCTCAAACAACTTCCTCTAGTTGCTAGAATTAAGACAAGAAAATTATAACGTGTCAAAGAAAAGTCCTGTCCAAATTGAAAATACTAATGAAAGTAGGTAATCTCCATAGAAAACGGCACTATACCTGCTATATATTTTGTTTAGTAGGAGATGTTAGCGATCTCCAGAATCAGATCTTTTTCTTTCTTCCTTCTCCCCATTTTCTTTCTACATGAGCTCTCAATTTAAGAGGTACCCGAGCATCTCTCTTTTTTCCCCTTAAGCCGACGTCCACTTTCCTTCTTTAGTTTACTTTTCAACCTTCTCTTTTGTTTTCTATTTTTTTTTTCCATGGGCCCCAGAATTTCTTTTTTACTTGGTCATATCCCAAGTATTACATTAACTTCATCACATTAAGTCAATCACAACATACTGCACCAAACTACTAGGGATAAAAATTAACACCAAATCAGTAACTCATCTACCAACTGGCATGCTTCAACTTTTAAACTTGCGGATGAACACCCCAAACAACCTTTTATGTATTAATGTAAGAGTAGAGTACACTAGTTCAACAAAAGCGGATTCGAATAGTGACACATAATTACAAATGTCGCTTATTTTATGGTGGCAACGTCTAAAGCCTCCAAACTAAGATCCAAAGATTAATCTTCTTCCTTACCATTCCACAATAAAGCTTCCCAAACAGCACAGATGGAGTTTTTGCAAGCGAATGAGGAAGACTCCATGACGGAACAATACAGCACGAGCGATCAAGGGCACGGGTGAATCGTGGACCAACCTTCTTGCCCAACATGAGAAAAGAAAAACATCGAAAAGCTAAGGAACAGATAATAAGTTGGCTAAAGCAGTCTCCACCCTTGCATCAAACATAACCCATCCCTGCTGGAGATGCAATCCTCAAATTTATAGTTGAACCGGCCAACGACCAGATATTTCTCAAGCATGACTCAATGTCATTCTTCAACACCTTTTTTGTGAACTGAAATCTTCAGGTAACTTAAAAGAAAAGCCACTTACCGTCAAATTCAGTCAGCTCTGTACTCTGAATTTTGCACCAGTGTGGGCAACAATCGACTAGCATAAAGTTTGTAACCTTCAAAAAGTGAGACCATCACATTGTAGAGGATCCATACAGAGGATGGCAGATTAAAAACCAACCATGGAAATAGAAACATATTTAATGGTGTCTCTGTTTCAACATTAGAAATCAAAAGGTACCTCCTAACCTTGTCAGCAAGACAATAATTATTTTGCTATAATTGGCCATAAAATGCAAGGTTTTATGTTTTCTGAGGGTTTGAAGCACTGAGTATTGAACAAAAGACGCATTGCAAATGCTAAAAACAATAGTGTAGAGGAAAGTCAAGAGCAAAAGTTCTTCCAAACACACCACAATGTCATAGCCTAATAACTCCTGGTGAAAGAAGAAACCAATGGACTTCTATTATCGCAGCTCAAGCTTTTGCATATTCCCACAGTCGGAAGAGATAAGGAGCAATTCCATTCAACTAGAAAGCTAGCAAAGAAAAAGTATAGACAAAATGAACAAGCCATATCACCATCACAACAATTCAGACATTAGCATCCTTTTCCATGTGAAATTAGTAGCCTTCAACACCATTTCACTACGTTATTAGCTAACTGGGATGAGTGAGGACATTCTCGGAGAATCTCATGAGAAGGAATTTCCACATACTCATCTTGAAAATGCTACTTTGGATCATAGGTACAAACAAATGGTTCACAGAAGATTGTTCATCTTTCCACTTCTCATCACCCCTCAAGGTGTTTCAAAATCCAAGAATAGGAAAAAAATGGCTATGAAAGTATAACCTCATCAATTAAGGTAATCTTCCCATTCAACCTGAAGTCAGTTCACATTAGTTCCAACAACTCCGCAGTCAATTTCCACGCTACCTAGATAGGGTGATAAAATCAACCGAAACCTGTAATAGGCTCATAAGTTCTCATAATCCTATTATACATGCTCAATAACTACTCAGATGACATAAGGAAAATTCACCACCATTTACATGAAACCTAATCAAAAGCTGCTATGGTTATCTCATTACACCATAGCAAAGTGGTAGAAGAGAATAACTGAGCAGATCTCTGCACCTAACAAGAATCACAAGCTGATAAATATAACAGGACAACTAAACATGCTTCGCTGAACATGCAGAAAAGCTCAAATTAGTCTCATTTCATTTCCTCCGTGTGCAGACATCGAACATCCAAAATCAGACCAACAATAGCGACTCAAAACCTCAAATCACCAGAATGCATGCACCAATCACGCCAAGAATCAACCAATGAATAAATTGATCAATCGGCGACAAGAATGGATTAATGTTAAAAGGGTCCAATCACCTGAACTCTGAAGATATGGCAACCGGAAGCAATGAAGACCCAACATGAAGATCATTCACCAGAGTCCTTGCCTATAATATTCTCTCTCTTCCATAATCACCCCCATCGTTGAACTCCTCCGTTGCTCCATTTCAAGCTGGAGCACAAGGGTCAAAGCAATCGGTGACTGTTCCATTTCTCAGGTAGCGGAGCATGTGAACATGTATCTCACTTTTGAATCAGTCACCCCATCGTCGTCCACCAGAAGGAAGACAGAAACAGACCACCGGATGATATTGGACCCCTCAACCTCTTCACCTTCTCTCTGTGCTCGATTTCGCACCACATCCTCGGCAACCTCGTTGGCTTCCTCAAGAAGATCCAACTATAGACCGTAAACCTCCGCAAACCATTAGTCAGCTTCTTGCTGTTTCTCCCCCGTAAATCATAGCCATTTCTTTCGTGGCCTATCGGGCGGTAAAAAGTCCGGAAATTTCTTGAGTGACTCGCACCCATCCCTATCAAAGTACTCTAGGAATTTACTAGGACAACGAATTTCAACTAAGCTTTTGCAATTCTGAACAATCAACCGCTTCAGATGCTCCGACTTTGAAAGGTCTAGTACTTGAATGTGCTTGCGCCCAGAGATATCCAACACTTCCAAGGATCCCAATTTTTCAAGGCCTTCTATCGCAAGGAGTTTATCTGCCTCCTTATCAAAGTATAGCGATAGGTGCAACTCTCTTAGGGATTTTAAATCTTCCAGTCCATCCAATTTCTTCAGCCCACTGCATTCCATCAGCATTAATGTCGACAAAAATCCCAAATCGGTAAGAATTGGCAACCTTTCCAATTTGGGACAACTTTGAACGTGAAGCGTCTGTATGCAGGAGGGAAGCTCTGGGATGCTTTGAAGAGACTTGCAAAAAAGAAGCTTGAGCTTCTGTAGATGCTTCAAGTGAGAGAGCGATGGCAGCTCATTGCTCCAACAGGTGAGCTTCAGGGATGATAAGCTAAAAGGAGGCTTTGGGAGTGACTGAAGCTCATCACAGTTAAGTAAATCGAGGTGTTCGAGAGAAGAAAGCTGATCTAAGTTTTCAGGCAAGCCAGAAATATTTGTACAACGTAAAGCAAGGGTCTTCAGGGAAGACAATCCACCTTTATCAACATGAATTTGTCCTTCCAGCTTACATCCATAGGCCAGGAGCTCTTGGAGGCTTTGCAATTTTCCAATAGAACTTGGTAACCTTTTTATCCAACTTTTAGAAATGTTCAGAATTTTCAATTTGTTCAATTCCCCGATGGATTCAGGTAATTTCTGAATTCTTGTAGTTGACAAGTCCAGCTCAACCAACTCTCCCAACATACCAATTGAAGAAGGGATTGGTTGCAACTTGCAGCATTCCGCTAATGACAAACTTAACATACGGATTATTGAGTTGGGAACTTCAATCAGTTGCCAACAGGACCTGGCACTAAATGTCTTCAACTTCTTCAGAGATCCTATACATGGAGGGATTTCTTTTATCCCAATCTCGTCTATGACAAGTTCCTCCAAATTTTCTAATTTGCCCAATTGTTCGGGTAATTTCTTGAGACTCCCACATAAGCTCAAGTTCAAG
This sequence comes from Eucalyptus camaldulensis, assembly GCA_019915185.1. Taxonomy (NCBI): domain Eukaryota; kingdom Viridiplantae; phylum Streptophyta; class Magnoliopsida; order Myrtales; family Myrtaceae; genus Eucalyptus; species Eucalyptus camaldulensis. The sequence goes on from JAHSVA010000008.1 coordinate 3,770,559, forward strand.
GAAACGAGGCGATTGACATCTCCAATGGAAGGGTCGATTACCTTCAATCCAGAACATTGTTCCAAGATTAACATCTCTAAATTTTTAAACACAGAGAGATTAGGGGTGCTCTGTAAAAGGAAGCTCCCCGAAAGATTGAGAACTTCCAACCTCTCCATCTATAAAAAAGAAACATGTTCCAAGATTAGCAATTAGAAATAGAATGATTTATCATCAAATGTAACAAAAGAGGGAGCCTTTTTCATCTTCACCTTAATTGAACTCCATCCTCTCCAATATTCTCTAATACCATTTCCATTAATATCATCGCATGATAAATCAAGCATGACCAATTTCTCCAAATGAACGTTGGTTGCCTTGAAAATGTGGTAATGTCCCTCCCACTTTAGCCATCTTAATTGAGCAAGTGATCCTTCGAAATCTCCATAAAAATCCACATCCTTCACATGAAGGAACTTCAAGTTAGGCATTTTTTTGAAGCTCTCTTGCTCCATGAACTCTATGGAGCCCCTTTCATCCAGACGTAGTGCCTCGATATTTTCATTTTCCTCCTACAAAAAAATAAAATAAAATTGAAGATTGTAAGTACCATCCACCCTCCTTTTGTTAGTATACTTCGTATGTTATTGTGGCGGATGCATTTTCTCTACACTTGTGAGGAAAAAGAAATATATTTGATCTTTTATAATTACATGATCATGTTATATGTCCATTTTCACACGTATGCCCCAAATTTTGAAGTTCTATGTGAAATTCGTATATGAAATTAGTCAAGTTTTCTTATAAATTTTGAAATTAAATTTTGTTACATTCGTAGTATTGACAACTGACTAAATATGGTGTGCCTTTGACATATGTGAGAACTGTTACACATTTAAAAAAACAAAAAGTACTTAATCAAACTATTCATAAAGCATGGCAACTCATTCCCTCTTTGTTCATTAAAGTTTTGGCATATGGTTGGATGGAAACAAGAATTTGGTCTATTGAATTTGAGTTTTCATTTTTGGATATTAAAGCTGAACAACTAATCCTTAGACGATTTTACCAAAAAAAAAAAAAAAACTAATCCTTAGACGATGGAGAAATTGTCCAATTAATCCTAAACTTATCAATTTTGTCAATTTAGTCTTAGATCTTTGCGTGAAATTCCAATGTAATCATTTCGCCTAATTTTTGCAAGAAATTGCTAATTTGGCAGTGTGCCATGTAGGACAGTTGTAAAATGATTGAATTACGGTGAAAATTGATTGGAATGACTACATTGAAATTTTATGCAAAGGTTAAAGACTATTGCCAAAATTATATAAGTTTATAATTGAATACATACAATAGATTTATAGCTAATTGAGTAATTTTCTCCTAAGATGAGCGCACTACTCAATTAGTCATAACTGAATTTGCCCCAATCAGTCATAAAATTCGTCTTGATTAAGAATTTGTTAGTGCATTTTTTGCCATTCACCCATTCATATCAAAATATATGAATTAGTAAATAAAGGTTAGCTATTATTATCTTTTATCTCCTTTTGCATTCTCTCTTTTATTTTTTCGGTCCTCTAGTTTTCTTATTTGATAAGTTAGCTATCTGTTTTTTCTCCACTAATATCTAACAACAAATTTTTGTCTCTTCTCTTTGTTTGTGTGTGCACGTAAAGGCATAATTATATTTACCTTCATTACCGAACAGAGGTGGATATTGTATTACACTAAAGGCACATACGAGAGAATACAATTTCTTTCACCTTTTACTATCTCATCGTGTACTGCCTACAATCATTTACTTTCTTAATTTTGATCTTCGCTTTTTTTTTTTTCATTCAATTTTTGGTTGAAAATTACTTTGTATGAATACCTAGAAAATCATATATCAGTTGTCATTTAGTTTCTTTGTCGTAATTACTGTTATTTAATTTTGCACAATGTTGAATTATGTACTCAAAAGTCCTATGATTAGAACCATGCATAGCACCAGTATGAACACTAGGACATATTATGAAAATTGGGTAGAATAGCCTATCGAAATCATTTGAGTTTTCATCTTTCATATGAACATGTTTGACCCATGGTACACATGTAGAGCTCATAATTAAAATTAAAAAAAAAAACGCTAATTATGTCACTTCCTTTATAATTAATGTATCTCGAACAATCTTCCAACATTTTTTTTTTCATGTAATTTGATAATTTGACCATAAGTCGGTGTAGGCAATAATAAAAGAAAGGGTTAATATCTTGAAAAACTCCAAACTGGTTTACTTATGATAAATATAACCCAAACTAATTTTTTTACTACTAAAAATTTTAAACTAGTACGTCTATGACAAATTTACTTCAAACTGATACATTTATGATAAATTTAGCCTCTGTTAATTTCTGTTAAATTTTACTGTCAAATTGTTGAGTTTAATAACACGTAACAGTTGACTAGTATATCAGTTTGGGATTATACTCTCTATTTGTCATAGTTATACCATTTTTGTAGTTTTTTGTGGTATTAATCCAATTTAATGGAGGGTGTATTTGTCAATTTGTAGTTTTTGGTGGTCGAACAAGTTAGCTTGGGATAAATTTGTCACAAATGTAATAGTTTATGATTTTTTTGCGATCATTTTGGATAAATTTATCATAAGTGTGCCATTTGGGGTTTTTCATGGTCAATAAATTAGTTTGGGATAAATTTGTCACAATGTATCAGTTTGGGATTTTTCAGGGTATTAACTCTAAAAGAAAAGCCAAAGTTGTGATAGAGAATTTGATTTTTTTTTTTTTAATTACCAGTCCTCTAAGTGAAAGGAAAAATAAGATTTTTATTTTTATTTTTTACTAAGAGGCATCCAAATTATTTATTGTTGTTTCAAGTTATCAACTACCCCAACAATGTTAATAACATAATTATGCATTTCTAGATTACTCATAAAACTGATATTTTTAAAGGCCCATCTTCAATTTTGTTATTAACATTCACTAAGTAATACAATTTAAACTAAACCTTCAATTTTCTTTGTAGACATTATCATATTAGATTTATATTGTGAAAATGCATAATAAATCCTAGAAAATAAATTGTTGAAATTCTTCACACATATAAAACCGCCACATAACATCTTATTACTTGAAATTGAACATAATCTTAAGTTGATAGCCAATAGTTGAGGTGCAAAGAATTTAACTGAAATCTTTCTTTTTGTTGCAAAAATGTAGAACTGGCACACGAGCAAATTGCACGAATTCACGGTTCGAAATTGAAGATAGAATAATGTATTCTAATCTTAGAGAAGAAAACTAGCACATTTATCATATAAAAAGTAAAAATTCAACAGAGAAAGAGGTGGATAACATGTGATCCATGTATTTATCCTCACACCAACGTACTTCAAAAATAAATTGCTGATATATTTTGGGAAGATAGAATGAAAGACAACAGAGTAATGATCAACAGTAAATTTTTTGGTGTTTGGTTGAATAAAATAAGTCAATCGGCACAATATTATAAAGACTCAAGCGTTTTAGAGTGTGATGAACCATATTTATAAGTGGCATAAGTTAAATTATCAAACCTGTGTGATGCTCGGTCTTCAACAAGCAATATATAGTAAGAAGCAATATCAAATTTGCTAGAAAACGATGTTAAACTGACAAAAAAGCAATATAGATAGAGTCAATAGTAAACAATTTTACCGTCATATGCATCAAGAGATGACCTGTTGAATAGTGATGAGTGCAAACTTTTCATGAACTAAAGGCCAAAATTGGATGTAGCTTTTACCAAGAAAATGTTAACACTATGTTGAGAATGGTCAATGATCTAGAGTAAAAGAACAATAACAATAATAAATGGAGGGACTACCGTTAGAGAACATGGGAGAGGCCAAAAGTTGACATAATTGTTACCTTGCGTACTAGAATTTTCATGGCTCTCTCATCCCATAGTCTGCTACAATCCCGAGGATTCTTATCTACTGGACAAGCTAAAGCTCTGCCGAGATCTCTTAATTGATCATGCATTCTCAGCTCATTGTTATCACCATATTTAATTAACGAAAGTTCAATCATTCTTGCCAATCCAGAATTTGGATACAATTGGGGATCCTTCCATAGGTAGGTGACCATTCTTTTGTCAATTCCAATGAAAAAGCAAGCTATGTCTTGAAACATTTGTTGTTCCTCATATATTAATGAATTGTAACTTATCTTCAACTTTTCTTGTACATCCTTATGAGGCACCTTCCTCAATTTCTCTAGCGTCTCTATCCATATGCTTTTATCTTTTCTTTTGAGAAATGAACCTATAATCTCGAGAGCTAGAGGAAGCCCTCCTGTGGTGGCAACAATATCACCAGAAAGAGTCGTGAGTTCTATTGGCGGTTGTTTCGCTCCAAATGCATACAAGCAAAACAAAAGCATAGAGTCTTTGTCATTCATCTCTTCAAGTTCATAACATTTATATTCAGACTTCAAGAGGGCTTTATCTCGACAAGTCATAATGATTCTACTTCCTGACCCGAAATTACAACCTCCAATCAATTTATCGAGGTGGTCTCGATGACCCACATCGTCAAGAAGAATAAGTACCTTCTTTTTATCACAACTTGATCGGATGTTTGCAATCCCTCTTGTAGAATCACGCACACTACTTCCATGATTTCCTGTTATATCTGAGATTAGTAGATTTTGGACATGCTCCATACCATTGCAATTAATTGTTTCTCTAATATCCATTAGAAAGCTGCGCCGCTCAAATTTCTTAGCAAGCTTATTATAGATGTTTTTTGCCAAAGTTGTCTTACCAATGCCACCAATCCCACAAATCCCAATAATTTGAGTTTCGGAGGGATCAGTATCCACCAATTTCATTACCTCAACCACACGATCATCAATTCCAACCAAGTTCCTAGGAAGAGGTGGTAGGAAATCCTGTTGCTGCTCATCCATTATTACTCGTACAAGTTCTTTTACTAATTCCCCTTCACGCCTGTCAAACAACACAACATGTGAGAACTTATTAATGGCTTCACAAAACAAGGATTGAGGATGATAAATAGAAAAATTCTTCTTCTGACGAGGATCAATCAAAAGAAGGTAAACGACGTACCCATTAGCAAATTTCTCCGATTCGAATACTTTATGATCCAGTGCTTTTCTGAGAGCTACCGGCCCTTGTAGCTTGACCTCCTCATCAAAACAATCCTTACAGGATTTGAAGGCCTCTCCAAAGCTACCCCCTAGGTGTTGTACCTCGTAGGGTTTCACCTTGTAAAGCACGGGTAAGACTTTTTGCTCTCCTCTATCCACGCACTCCATTATTTGAATGAGCTCGCGGAGGCACCATTTGCTAGCAGCATAATTTTCTGAGATGATTGGGATTGAAACCTTAGAGTGCTTGATTGCACTAATGAGATTTTCACCAATTTTCTCACCGGAGGGGAGGTCCCGATCATCTCTGAACACAAAGTTTGGATGGAATGGTAGGCCCACATCGTTGAGTCTATGGTAGAGGTGATCCACGAAGCCGTTGCGAGTATCACGGCCTCTAAAACTTAAGAACACATAGTAATTGTTTCCATTCTCAGGGGTGGATGAAGCAGATGGTTTGGAATTTGCTCCGGATGCCGATGGTACGTCGATCTTCTTCGATGAGTCCAAAGAGCGAAGAAGAAGAGGCGATTCTTCGAGGACGTCAGGTCTTGGTCGCTTGGAAATGGTCGGAGTCGAAGCTTCGGTGAGTTCAGCTCGCTTCAGTTGTCGAGTCGAGCAATGGTCTTCCATTGCAGTGCACGACTCTCTCTCTCTCTCTCTCTCTGTGAGACTCGACTGTTGTGGATGTTTTGAGCAGGAAATGATCACTCAACTATCTCTGCGCCACATTTACAGCGTCACTGGTGAAGAGGAAGAAGGGAAAGCAAGGCAGGAAGATGAAGTAGGTTTGTCGTTTCATATATTTTATATGTTCAGATTCGGAATCTAGCGATGCCTTACTGTGGTCTAAAAGCAAGGGGAAAAAAGGAAGAAAAAAGAACGTGATAGCCATATCGACACTGCAACTTTATTCATTAAAAGAAGAGAAGCAATTATATGCATCTTGAACTAAAGCTCAAAAAAAAAAAAAAAAAACATATTTAGTTCAAATAAAATGGAAAAGTGAAAAGAAAATTTTTCAAAAGAAAGTTAAGATAGATGTCACTTATGGAGAGTGCCACGTGTTAGCCACCCATTAAAAGTACTTTGGAGCATCACTTTTACATTTTTCTTAATAAAATAGATTCATCATATCTATTTTAGATCTTTAAAAAAATCATGTTTCATTTTGTTTGCTTAATTCATAGCTCAAAGAAACTATGCTCTCTCTTTTCTTTTTTTTCTTTTTTTGCGCAAGCACATCAACAATTTGCTTTTAATTAACTTTTGAACTTTAATAAATAGCAAAAGATATTAAATTTTGAACCACCATCATATTTCTAAAAAGAATTCATCAATTATTCTTTTCATCCGGCCCTACCACTCTTCTTTCCAAGTCTCTAAGGCCAGGTGAAACGCACCGGCTGCCTTTGGCCATCCAAAAGGAAAAGTAGAGTGCTTAAAGCAAAGCACCCACATCAGTCAGTATGTTCACCCAATCGCCCACCTAAAGTTTTGTCCGCGTAAACCTTTATTCCTTTAATTCAAGTCTGTAGCAAAAATGGGTGGCATCTTTACATTAAATAATTCAATGGAGTTATTTTCTTCCGAAACAACGGCTGATAGTGGGAACCATTTGGGAAAAGAAAATATTCGGTGGTTACCACGTCGTAGGTTGACGTTGCTAGCACTTAAGTACTGTTCACCAATCACGAATTGTCAAGTGTCCTTGACGTGGAAATAAATAAATAAAATAAGTTTTTTTGGTAAATTAAATAAAATAAGTTTAATACTATGAAAAATTCCAAATTTATACACTTATGATATATATACCTAAACCTGAATATTTTTTATTATAAAAAACCTCAAATCGGTATATTTATGATAAATTTACTCCAAATTAATTTTTTGATATACCAAAAAATCCAAACTTATACATTTGCAATAATTTTACTCTCCATTATTTTCCGATAGATTGAATTAATACCATAGAAAATACTGGTATACATGTGATAAACGAAGAGTAAAATCTCAAACTGATACATTTATCAACGGCCATATATTATCCAACTGAGCAATTTAACAGTAAAATTTAACCGAAAATAATGGAGAGTGAATTTATCACGTGTATTAGTTTGGGATTTTGATGGTCAAAAAATTAGTTTGGAATTTTGGTGGTCAAAAACTTTTTTTTTTCTTTCTCTCTATTCTTTCTCATAGATTGGTAATGACTACGAGCCACTGCGACAATGAGGGTGGCTCAGTCATGGACGTGCAACAGTGGCCGGCCTAAATGTGGCGCCAGGGACTGCGGATGGAGGAGGTAGCTGAGGATAGAGGAGGAAGAAGAGAGAAATAAAAAATGAGTTTCAGATTTTCATGGCATTTAGAGGGAGATGACTTTTTGAAAGTAATGGCAGAAGAAGGAAACCAGAAACTTCGACAATTGCAGTCCGAAGACGAAGAAGAAAAAAATTCAAGATTTTTTAAATTTTCATTTTTATTTCCACTTCAGTGACCCGTGTCAATTTGTGATTGGTGAGCAGTGCATAAAGTGCTTGCCATGTCAGTATATGATGTGGCACTATGCAACCATTGAATCTTTTTTCATTTGGGAAACATCCAATCTATGCTTCCACAAGAAATTGAAAGATGAGACGCTCTTGAAGTCATACGTGAAAGCTAAGGTTTCTAAAGGTGTCTTTCAAAATATGCGGGCTTCAGGCTTTGTGGTCAAACGTGTGAATGGTTTTCGATGAATTTCGTTTATGCATTTCCCTCACGGAGCTATAAATGGAGCGGTAATAGTTTTGAATCGAGTAGTAAGATTGGTGCCTGTAAATAGGGGCATTGGAAAGTCACGGATTGGCTAAGTAAAGCCCAAACCCGTGCTGTCTCTCCCTTTAATCCGAATGTCTAGCCCCCACAATCTCTTTTGGATGTTCTTTGCTCTAAAGCCCATGTAAGTTGTTCTTCTATTTTATGTACATGAAATGAAATGACATGTTTGAACGACCCAAAAAAATTAAATAAAGAAGGGCATTGGAAAGCCTTGAAAGAGAAGCTGAGAGCAAAAAGTGAAGAGCCAGCTCATCTGTTGAGTGCGTGATCGTATGAGCTTGTTTGCTCTATACTTGTTTTTATGTGTCATGCGAGAAAAATTATTGTAATAATAAGTGAGAGATTTTACTATTAAATAATGTGTGTAATGATCATGTGATGATTATTTTGTTTGTGTGTTATATTTGTACCTCATTTTCATATATGTATGTCTTGAGTTGTCTATTATAATTTTCTCGCATCACACTGCCAAACATCCATGCCCAACAAAATTGTATGAAAAACGATATCTACTGTTAGGAAGAATTTCACTTCAAATTCACCTCAAGAAGATTTTCCAATGAAAAGAGATTTTTACTCTTGTTCCAAATCCGGTTCACCATTAGAACCCACAAATATAATTGGAGAAGTCTATCATTGGTAAAAGAATTGATTTTCTTTTTCTACTGACTACTTTTGATATATCCTAGGTTAATCATCTTGACTTCAAATTTTTTGATGATTTTTGGTATGATCTTTCCGTGGCATATTTCTGCCAAAAATAAAGAACTAAGATGACTGGACGTTCAAGATTCAACCATGCAATCTTTTGAGGAGACCAATCATCCTCAGTAATCTTGGCTTTCTTGTATTTTTAATCAGCCTCATACTTGACTTGGAGGAATCATTATTTTCTCTTGGACTCTTTTCTTCAAATCAATTTTGATGTCCCAGGCCTAATCTTGTGATTGGTAGTGAGTATTTTTTAGCTGATTCCAAAATTAAAAATACTCCGATTCCATGCTATGTTAGGAATTTTCCATATTGTATTGTTTGACTATGTTAACAATAGAAATAATAGAATGTCTTCCTTAGATACGTATGTGAGAGTGCTAGTATGAACAAAATAAAGGAGTTAAGGAAGAGAATAAGAACACAGAAATTATAGTGGTTCGGCTTAATCCAAGCCTACGTCCAATCTCCCACGATAACAGCCTTCTTGGCTGGATTCCACTATGCAATCAACAAGAGATTACAACTCCGAGTGCAAATACTTAGTAGATCACACTATCTCACTAAGTCACTCTCTTGGTATTTCTCTCACGATTACAAACGTTTAAGCTCTCAAGAGACAAGTATATGATCTAAAGTCGCTTAGACTTTGGAATTATAAATTCTACGCTCCGTCTCTTACTTGCTCATCGGTCCATGATCTCCTTAAATACTCCTCCACTTCCAAACTACCGTTGGACAGTATCCCGGAGAATCGTCTTCCAATATACCCATTGGACAGCTCTGTATCTAGAAGATTTGGTAGCCGTTGAGTGACAAAGGTAGAATCCCAAATTGATTCCGATCGCCCATACAAACGAAATCTTGGTTTCCATAAGTAAAGCTTCTTCGTATAGAAAGATCTTGTCTTCAACATCCAATTGTCAATCATATAGATTGAGTCAATCAAATCAATCTTGATGTGGAATCCAAACCAGATCACTAGCCGTTGTATGATTGGGCTTGAGTTACGATTCATTGAATCTGGATGTAAAGTCTGAGTCTGTAGACTTTACAATCTAGGTCTTTAGACTTTACAATCTGGGTCTTTAGACTTTACAATCTGGGTCTCTAGACTTTACAATCTGAGTCTCTAGACTTTACAATCTGAGTCTGTACCCAGTTCAGCTTCAGCATAGAGTCTGTCTTCTGGTTCAGCTTTCACGTTCAGTCTGGAATTAGACAGAGTGAGCAGACTTCTGATGTAGAATAGACTTTGACACTAAAGTCTGGCAGTCTTCAGACTTTGAGTCTTGAGTCTGGCAGTCTTCAGACTTTGAGTCTCGAGTCTGGCAGTCTTCAGACTTTGATAATATCCTTTACATGTTCTAACATCTGCATGGCCTATTACTCAACCATCAAATATGTTAGTAGCCTTTGATTTATTTTGTCATCTTCAAAACATCATAAGGGATTTCCCTAACAATCTCCCCATTTTTGATGATGACAAAACAATCTCTGAATATGCAGATTTGTAAACATGCTTTTATTAATTTAAATCAAAGGATATGAGAAGATAACAAATAGATTGAGCATAATAATATTTAGAAAATAATCACAGCTCAATATTATGCCATAGATAATATCAACCAATCAACACACATGCATATTCATATCTTCTCCCCCTTTTTGTCATAATCAAAAAGCGATAATAATGGATTCACGTAGAGAATGATAACAAATATCTTGCATGAATCACAATTTCCAAAAATCAGCTTTTATCGAATATTAAAGATATGCAATATAGCTCACTTCGATCATATCAGTAAATATCCAATAAAAATCACAGATGCATCATGAAATTCACATACCATTTTTGTCATAATAAAATGATAATATCAATATGAGATTTGTTAATGACAAAAGGTAATAAGAGATGCACTAACCGGATTTTGTAGAATAAATTCTGACACAATTACCTTTCCTTCCATCCATAATAAGATCACGATCAATCAAAAAAGATTTTTCCATAATTGATTAAAGCTCCCCCTCAATTTGTTGCCTTTTTGAGATGATCACGATTCTTTTCCTTTTCTTTTGGATTTGCTTTCTCCCCCTTGATTTCCTCATTAGATTCTGAGTCTGGTTCTGAATCAGACTCTGATTCTGAGTCTCTGTCTGAGTTAGACTCAGATTCTGAATGTGCCATCAAGCATAGATTTCTTTGCTCATCATCTTCTTTTATGATTCTTTTCTGGCCATTATGCTTGTATTGATTTCTTCCACTGAATTTCCTTTCTATTCTACTCAGCTTTTTGAATTTCTCGACCATAAAGGCAAATTCTTCATCATCCATGTCATTTTCTGAGTCTGTTTCATCAAAAACAGCATTAGATATTAAAGCAATGGACTTCTTACCTTCGGGATCTTCATCGTTGAGTTGCTCCACTTCATAGGATTGAAGAGTGCCGATCAATTCATCAACGGTGAGTGGCATAATCCTTTGAGTCTCCCGGATTGAGGTCTTGACATGGTTTCAATCTTTTGAGAGACCTCGCAAGAGTTTGTTGACCTTCATTGGGGAAGAAATTGGATGACCTTGATATGCCAAACCGTTTACAATTTCTGTAAAACGATCGAACATATCTCCAATCGACTCTCCTTGCTTCATCTTGAAGGATTCGTACTTGCCGAGCAGGAAGTTTACTTTTGTCTCTTTTACACGATCGGTCCCTTCATATGTAATATGAAGTTTATCCCAAACTTCTTTTGCTGTTTCACATGAAGAGATTCTGTTATATTCAGTAAGAGATAAAGCGCAATATAAAGAATAAATTGCTTTCGCATCAAGCGCTTCTCTTTTGGACATCTCCATCCGAGACATAGGAGCGATGGGGTTGATTCCTCTTTCCACAACATCCCATTGTAAGAGATCTCTGGATCTTAGGAATGCTTTCATTTTGTTCTTCCACACGTCGTATTCCTTTCCATCAAAATATGGTGGCCTTGTGTTGCTTTGCCCTTCCATAAGTCCTGGAGCCAACATACTAGCCATAAAGAATCTTTAGCTCAAAAGTAAAAACACTTTTATAAACCGAGCACTTGGCTCTGATACCAATTGAGAGTGCTAGTATGAACAAAATAAAGGAGTTAAGGAAGAGAATAAGAACACAGAAATTATAGTGGTTCGGCTTAATCCAAGCCTACGTCCACTCTCCCACGATAACAGCCTTCTTGGCTGGATTCCACTATGCAATCAACAAGAGATTACAACTCCGAGTGCAAATACTTAGTAGATCACACTATCTCACTAAGTCACTCTCTTGGTATTTCTCTCACGATTACAAACGTTTAAGCTCTCAAGAGACAAGTATATGATCTAAAGTCGCTTAGACTTTGGAATTATAAATTCTACGCTCCGTCTCTTACTTGCTCATCGGTCCATGATCTCCTTAAATACTCCTCCACTTCCAAACTACCGTTGGACAGTATCCCGGAGAATCGTCTTCCAATATACCCATTGGACAGCTCTGTATCTAGAAGATTTGGTAGCCGTTGAGTGACAAAGGTAGAATCCCAAATTGATTCCGATCGCCCATACAAACGAAATCTTGGTTTCCATAAGTAAAGCTTCTTCGTATAGAAAGATCTTGTCTTCAACATCCAATTGTCAATCATATAGATTGAGTCAATCAAATCAATCTTGATGTGGAATCCAAACCAGATCACTAGCCGTTGTATGATTGGGCTTGAGTTACGATTCATTGAATCTGGATGTAAAGTCTGAGTCTGTAGACTTTACAATCTGGGTCTTTAGACTTTACAATCTGGGTCTTTAGACTTTACAATCTGAGTCTCTAGACTTTACAATCTGAGTCTCTAGACTTTACAATCTGAGTCTGTACCCAGTTCAGCTTCAGCATAGAGTCTGTCTTCTGGTTCAGCTTTCACGTTCAGTCTGGAATTAGACAGAGTGAGCAGACTTCTGATGTAGAATAGACTTTGACACTAAAGTCTGGCAGTCTTCAGACTTTGAGTCTTGAGTCTGGCAGTCTTCAGACTTTGAGTCTCGAGTCTGGCAGTCTTCAGACTTTGATAATATCCTTTACATGTTCTAACATCTGCATGGCCTATTACTCAACCATCAAATATGTTAGTAGCCTTTGATTTATTTTGTCATCTTCAAAACATCATAAGGGATTTCCCTAACAGTATGCAATCACTTGGATGGGTAGTTGAGCTGTTTCTTTTTCACCAATTTTGAAAAAGGATGCGTTGATTGTTGCAATTACAAAGCTTCATTCTCCACGTTAATGTAGAAAATCTCAATTCCACCAACAACAGTGTTCAGATCCTGAAGAGTAACGCTCGATGTGGCTGCTTTGCTAATCTCTACCTCCCCCTGTATTTCTCAATAGAAATGCAACTCTGTGTGTTTGTTCTTTTATGTAACCCAAGAAATCTTTTTTTGTTTCATTAAAAAAAGAAAGAATTGCCACTCAAATTATAACACAAACTAACAAATAAAAGGCTACCTAACAAAAACTCTCTTTTGTAAAGATGACTCACAGTCATGGAAGTATACAACTGAAACTATCCAATTCACCCAAAACATGATTATTAGTCACAATAATTATAATAATTACCAGGGGCAACATTTTTTCGATTAATTTCGCATAGCAAAGATTGTAATAGAAAATAAGAATCCGAGTTCTGCTCTGGAATCTAATGATGCTTGCTCTCTCTAGAAAAAAACAAAATCAATATTTTTGGGGCATGGTGTGATGAAGGATTGTTAAAAAAATTGGAGCTTTTTTTTTTTGCGGTTGGTTAATTAGTATCGGACATAAAAAGAATTATCATTGAAAATGACACAATGCCTCAATTTTGAGATATGGCAAGTATTGTGGGCTCTTGTACAGTGGAAGTCCGGAGGAGAGGCCCTGTGATGGCCTCGACACTTGCCGCATGAAGCATGACGCCCGTGTTCAAGCCAAAAACAGCAAGTTTTGGCATAGATTCCTTCAACTTTTCCTCGTCAAATCGATTGATATAGCTAGTCATTGGCCCGGGCATTTGCATGGACATATTTTATTAGGACGAATGTGGAAGCCTTTTTCACTGGTGAACAATAGTTGGTGAACAATAGCTTTGCTTGTATACATGCATGGATTCACGTTCCTAAAAGACCATATTACAGAGCGAAGATGGACAAAATGGCATAAGGGACTAATGGGTCAAAAGAAGAAGAGACACGAGTAAGATTAATGTGCCTGCGAAGGCTCTGTTGTTCCACAATGTCACTAAACTATCTCTTCATTCATGAGCCAACTTTAATCACTATTCTGAAATTTAGGTGTGGAGATTGTGAGGGAGTAAATGCTCTTGTTTGGGCAATAACATCAACATTTGGTTTTTATTATGAAAAGCGCATTTCTAGACTTCCTCTTTCTCATGGACTGGTCCTGGACAATAACTTCGACTAATACTTTGGCTCATCAAATGTGCTAAGTGATGGTGATGAAATCATATCGTGTGATTGTTCAATTTGATCTTTTATTCATAGAGCAAATCATGTCGTCCGCATAGATATATCGGAATTGTGACATTGAGACCTTGCGGGGTGTCATGCAGATGACTATTTAAGCCAGGAGTGCAGCCAAAACTTATTGAACCGCATGACCAACTTCAAGAACTCTGGAGGGAAAACTCCTAGTTGCACCTTTTCTCCATCCATACAAATTTTGGAAGAACATGAGGAGTGCTCTGCCCTACTCTATTCTTGACCATTGAGACTTGAATCAAGTTTTTCGAGTCCAAAGCCGTTGCTAATCTTCACAAGTGATGTTTTTCGGATCGATTGCGGAAGGCTGAAGGGAAAAAAAAGAGAGAAAGAAAGGACAAAACATAAAATAAAAGGGAGAGAATAAAGAAAGAAAAAGAGCAAGCAAACAAAAAAAGAAAAAAAAAACTTTTGGACAAAATTGCCCTAGGTTATTTAGAGAGAGATTGGTAGATAAACTTGGGGCCTTATTGAAAATTAAGTTTGTCACTTTAAGTCCTTATTTATAACTAAATTCGTCACTTCGGGGCTTTATTTAAGACAATGTTCACTTTGAAACTTCTTTTGAGAAAGCAATCCCATTTTAAATTTTTATTTGAAATTTTCCCGAAGAAAATGCCTCTCCACAACGTTTGCCTTTCTTTCCATGATCCAACGGTGTCCTAGAGATCAAGACAAACTGACAAATGCAAGAAAACGGACTCACATACATGCACTTACGGTTCACGTGAGGAAGAGACCGGCCATCACGCGTCCTTTGTCTAGAGGACGAAAGCCACCAAAACAACGAGATCAAGTCCGGACCGGTCGGCAGTTCTTGTGCCATCCACGTAGAGATAAGGCCAAAGCCAAGCGTTACCGTCCTTTCAAGATTAGCCCGAAAACGCGGCAAATCCACATGTTTAGAGACACCCGGCTGGATTACTGCCCCATAAAGCATTCATTGGTGAAGGCTTTATTTGATTTGGACTTAAGGCCCATCCGCCAAAGTCGGGCCCAGAAAGCCCGGCCCACGGGAATAAGGCCCGTGGAAAGAGGGAGGTATAAAAGGGAAGAGAGAGAGAGAAAGTTAATTAACGTTAAATCAGAATTACGTTTTCTCTCCCGCGCGTTTTCTCTCCCAAAAGGACAGTAGGCATACGGCTTCCAATTTCTTCCCTTCAAGGCTTCATCGGATCGATTCGACCGGATTCTCTTCCTCCATTGGCGTTTGGTGTTTAATCTGTGGCTAACAAGGTACGCTCGAATCCGTGGTGTGCTTTACGATCGGTGATGCGTGGTTTTTCCCGGGCTTCGTCTTCCGCATTGATTTAGGGGTTCAATTTAGTATCGAATCCGCGTTTTCGGGGATCAGTCATTCCCAACATTGGTATCAGAGCCCTAGTTCACGTTTTTTCCCGATCAATTCTGATGTTTTTCATTGATTTTTTGCGAAATCCCTTCGGCCGTACGGAACCGGGAGAAAATCCCGACACCCGAGCGCTTTTCGGCCATTTTTCCGAGTTTTCGTAAGTCAAAATAAAATTGTGATTGCATAGGAAGAAGCGCGACGTCGAGACGAGTCCGGAGATGTGTCGAACGTCGCCGGGATCCGCCGCACGCGCCCACACGCGCGGCTGGAAGGCGCTGCGCGTGGGCGCGACGCGCCCGAAGCGCTGGCATTGGCCAGCGCGTGCGGCGCACGCGCCGGTCGGCGAACCGGCACGTGCACGCCGCCGGCGAGCGAACTGGCACGCGCCGGTCCGCAGACCGACGCGTGCTGACGTCACGTGATGACGTCACCGTGACGTCATCCAACGGTCGATAACCGTTCGGATGACGTCACCGATGACGTCAGCATAACGTCTTTTCGCCGGACGGTCACCGGCCGGCGACCCGACCCACCGGAGACCAAGGCACGTGTCAGGCACGTGCGGATGACGTCTGCGTGACGTCATCCCCCGCACGCGCGCGGCACGTGCGTCGGTCCGCGCGAGCGGTCCGACCAGCCCGACCGGTCCGTCCGGTCCGACGACCGTTGATCGTTGACCTCCGTTGACGGCCGTTGACCTCCGTTGACCGTTGACGACCGTTGACCGTTGACTTTGACCGTTGACAAAAAAAAAAAGAAAAAAAAAAGGGAAAAGAATGTGTTTCTTTTTCAATTAAGTCTATGTGGATTATAATGTGATCCCTTATTTGTTCTGCATTTGTTGCAGGAACAATGCCTCCCCTGAGGTTGCGCACACCTATTCGCGCAGTTACCGATGAACAAAAAGATAGGCTGTCTAAGTTGATAGTTGAGCTGACTGATCATCGATGGGAGAGAGGTGACTTAATTGATCATGTCCTTGAAATCAATGGGAAAATTCAACAGGTCATATGGAATGGTCGTCCTATGTCACAGTCAGAGATGGTGCGATTTTTCATAAACACTCTTCCACCTGAATGGCAAGATGTGTTGAATCGCATATGGGATGTCAACGGAGCTGCTTCCTATAAGAAAATTGTGATGGATTTTGTAAATGAATATTATTGTATTGTTTCAAGGGAAAAGATCAAGAAATTGAACAAAAGAGGATCTTTCCCAGTTCATGTGCTGACTTGGTGTTAGTTGTATTGGCTGATATGTGTTAAGTGTGATTTGTGGACATATTATGTAATGATTACTACCTAATTGTGTTAATTGAAAGCATTATTGTTTTTATTGGATGTTCTATTATATATTGCTTTCTGTTATTGCTGGTTGCTGTGGGTAATTAGCTGTGGGTAGTTTTAGAAGTTTTTGTAGCTTCATAGAATTGATTTTGCATAAGACAATTATATTGATGATAGTTTTAAGTTAGGATTTTGGAGGATGATTGGAAACATAGTGACCTTTTGATTCTGAAACCTTACTTGAAATTATTCATTAATATGATGGGTCTATGTAAATAGGGATGCATAAATGATAGGCATTAATAATTCGTGCATATTTGTCTGATTTGTTCAGATCAATGGCTTCAGCCACAAAGAGCATAGTTGTCGAGCTGAACAAAGGTGAAAAGCTCAATGGAGACAACTATGAAATTTGGCAAATGAAAATCCAGTATGTGCTGGAAGAGCAAGAAGCACTTGAGGCTCTTGTCATGACCATGGTAGAACCTGAAGAGGGAACCACTGCACAGCACAAAAGAGACAAAGAAGCTTTTTCTGCGTGGAAAAGAATGAACTCTCTAGCTCGCATCACGTTGCTGAGCAGCATGGAAAATGACGTCATGCGAGAGTTTCGGCGTTTTGACAATGCTAAGGAAATGTGGGAGGCATTGGCAGCTAGATTTGGTCATACTTCAGTGACTAGACTGAGGCAGCTCACTATCAGGTTTGACTCTTATAAGAAGCCTCAGAAAGATGTCAAACATGATAACTGAGCTGAGAGATGCTGGCCATGTCCTCACAGATGAGCAGCAAGTGCAAGCAGTGATTCGTTCCTTGCCTCAGAGTTGGGAGCATATGAAGGTGCACCTGACTCATAATGAAAATATCAAAACTTTTGAGGATGCAATGCGTCATCTTGAGCTGGAAGAGGACCGCTTGTTGGCGGCTAAGCCGGATGCTGAACTTTATTATGCTGGTTCTAGCTCAAATGGAGCTTCGAGCTCCAAACGCAAGCGCCCTAACTGGTTTGATAAGGGGAAAGGCAAGGAAGAAGCAGGTCCTTCAGGGAAGAAACCCAAGTTTAACCAACATGAAAGAGGGAAGCGTCCTCGCATGAAAAAGCTTACAAGGGTGAAATGCTACAACTGTGACAAGAAGGGTCACTATGCTCGCGACTGTCGTGAGCCAAAGAAGGTATGCACCCCTTGTACTTTTCAGAACTTCACTTTTGTGTCGAGTTCTGTATTCTTAACTGAGTCTAATCATTTGTGGACTGTGGATTCAGGAGCGACGGACCATGTAGCAAAGGATAGAGGATCCTTCGTGGAATTTCGACGAGTACCAACTGGAACTAAGTGGATCTATGTGGGAAACAACTCCAGAGCTGAAGTGAAAGGAATTGGCACATGCCAACTGAATATGCGTGGTGGACACACTTTGTTCCTTCATGATGTGCTGTATGCTCCGGAGATTCGTCGGAATTTAGTGTCTGTATTAGCGTTGGTTAAATTAGGTTTTAATATGAACTTCTGTAATAGAGGTGTGAATTTGTTTTTGGATACAAATTACTATGGTTGTGGTTATTTTCTGGATGGTTTTATTGTATTAGATATTGATTATGTTAATACTAATGTTTGTTATTCCCTTCTCACGTCTCCTAATAAATATGATAATGATGTGAATGTGTGGCATGCTAGATTTGGTCACATTGGCCAACAGCGTATGAATAGACTAGCCAAAGAGGGATTGTTGGGCAATATTGAAAAAGTCGATTTGTCCATATGTAAGCATTGCCTAGAAGGGAAAACGACAAGGAAACCATTTGGAAAAGGAAAAAGAGCTGAATTTCCTCTGCATTTAATCCATACTGATATCTGTGGTCCAATGAATGTGAAAGGAAGGCATGGGGCTGTTTATTTCATCACTTTTATAGATGATTACACTCGATTTGGATATGTCTATTTGATTTCTCATAAATCTGAAGCAATAAGTTGTTTCAAAAGGTTTATGAACCTGGTAGAGAATCAATTAGACAAGAAAATAAAAGCATTGAGATCCGATCGAGGTCGAGAATATTTATCTGATGAGTTCAAAAAATTGTGTGATGAAAAAGGAATAGAAAGACAGTTGTCTATTCCATATACTCCTCAACAAAATGGTGTTGCAGAGAGAAGAAACAGAACCCTACTGGAAATGGTTAGGTCCATGATGGCGCATGCTAACTTACCCATTACCTTTTGGAGTGATGCTTTGTTAACTGCTGCCTATATACTTAACCGTGTGCCTTCCAAATCAGTTACTTCCACTCCATATGAGTTATGGACGGGTAGAAAACCAGACTTAAGTTTTCTTAAGCCATAGGATTGTGCTGCCTATACACATGAGTCCTCTCACAAGTTTGGGAAACTGGGTCCCAGAGGAAAGAAGAGTATTTTTATAAGGTACTCTGAACACTCGAAAGGATATGTGTTCATAGGTGAGCAGGAAAGTGGGAGTATAACTGAGTTTGAATCACGAGATGTCACATTCCTAGAGGATGAATTTCCTAAGAAGGGCGAAATAGGGAAAGATTGTTCCCTATTTGAGACCTTGGATCAGGATAATGATATTAGTGGAGTTCATCCAAGTGGGAGTAATATGAGAAGTGATGAATTGAATTCAACTCATTCTCAATTGCAACCACGTGATGAGACGACATCATCATTACCTAATCCAAGTGGGAGCATGATGGGAGATGATGTGCAAAGTGTACAATCTCCCATACGGCGAACAAGTCGTCAAAGTATTCCTCGTCGACGTTTTGACATTGAAGGGGAGACTTTTATGGTTGCTCCACAAGATGAGGATGAGCCAAGAAATATTAATGAGGCTCTGAATTGCCCTAGTAAGGAAAATGGATTAATGCAATGGAAGAGGAAATGGAGTCAATGAAATCAAACCAAGTCTGGGAACTGGTTGATCTGCCAAAAGGACGCAGAGCTATTGGGAACAAATGGGTTCTCAAAATAAAGCGAAAGGCTGATGGCTCGATTGAAAGGCATAAGGCTCGCCTTGTGGCGAAGGGGTATAATCAACAGGAAGGAATTGATTATAAAGATACGTTTTCTCCTGTAGTGAGATTTACCTCAATTCGCATTATTCTGGCAATAGTGGCTAGTCTGGATCTTGAATTACATCAAATGGATGTAAAGACTGCTTTCCTCAATGGAGAATTAGAGGAAGAAATATATATGGAACAACCTGTTGATTTCATAGTGAAAGGCCAAGAAGAAAAAGTATGTCGACTTTTGAGGTCGATATATGGTCTTAAGCAGTCATCAAGACAATGGTATATACATTTTCATAATGCCATAATGGCATATGATTTTACAATGATTGATGAGGATCATTGTGTATATATCAAAAGATCCAAGGATCAATTTGTGATCATATCATTATATGTTGATGATATACTAATTGCCGGAAGCAATATGAAGTTTGTTAAGACCGTCAAGAGTTGGTTGTCTTCCAATTTTGAGATGAAGGATATGGGTGAGGCTGCATACATTCTTGGAGTTAAGATTTCAAGAGATCGTTCGAAGAGATCGTTGTCTCTTTCGCAAGAAACTTATATAAACAAAGTTCTAGAACGGTTTCGTATGCAAGATTGTAAACCCATAGACACTCCTATTGCAAAAGGTGAATGATTGAGCCATAGACTGTGTCCAAGGACTCCACAAGAGAAGGAACAAATGAAACATGTTCCTTATGCAAGTGCTGTTGGGAGCTTGATGTACGCTATGATGTGCACAAGACCCGACATATGTTTTGCAGTTGGAATGGTGAGTAGATACCAATCCAATCCAGGTCCAGCACATTGGAAAGCTGTCAAAAGAATACTGAGGTATCTGAAGGGAACTGCTGATTACAAGTTGAATTACCAAGGAAAGGATCTGCGACTTGAAGGCTATTCAGATGCTGATTGGGGAGGAGATTTAGATGAAAGAAAATCTACCTCAGGATTTGCTTTCTTACTGAGCAATGGCGCCATATCATGGAGTAGTAAGAAGCAAACCTGCATAGCCTTATCCACGATGGAAGCTGAGTTCGTGGCATTATTAGCAGCAGTACAAGAAGCAGTTTGGCTTAAGAGATTCTTGAATCATTTAGGTGTTATTGAGAAAGCTGCAAATCCATTGTTGGTTAACTGTGATAGCCAAGCAGCTATAGCGTACACCAAAGATCCAAAGTATCATGGCAAGACCAAACATATAGATACCAAGTATAACTTTGTAAAAGATATGGTTGCACGAAAGGATGTGAACTTACAGTACATATCTACGCATAGAATGGTAGCAGATCCTATGACAAAGCCAATACCTAGAGATGTGTTTTGTGGTCATGTAAAATCTCTAGGATTGCGTAGAGTCTGATGTACTGAATTGTAATTTCCCTGAGTTGTTCACATTTATGAAATTTTGTTTTTCATTGATTAATGCCTATGAATCTTTGTATGATCTTTATGCATCTTAATGCTCAGTGCATTATTTTAAGTTGAGAAGTATGTCGGACAGATATAAGATTAGCCCACTCACACGGGTAATCGCCTCTATTTACTATGTGATAAATAGAGATGAGACTGTTTTTAAGCTTATTATCTAGGTGATAATCGAGAGTTCAAGCTTAAAACACGTATGTCGCCTTAACTGAGTGTTAAGATGAGGACATAATACTTACTATGTCCGAAAGTAAAATAACCCACATATTTTACTTTATCTGTCTAAAATGCCAGATGTGAGTTCTGATAAATTTTCTGAATGAGTAGATACGTGAACTCAAGTTAGACATTGGGTATGTCTGAACTATCATCTGTACGGTATTGAAAGATGTAGACATACGCTCCATGGGAAATGAGTTAATACCGTAATACGTATTTCATACTACGTATGCATGAGACGACCAATAAGAGTGACAAAAAGTTTGATCTCAACTTTTATGACGTGTGAGACTCTTGAGGAAAAGAGTTCCTTAATTTTTTAGTCCCCTAAGGACTCTTACTTAGTCTCAAGATTTCTATTTAGTGTTTGCTATTTTAGGGTGTTGCCAATGGTCATGAGATGATTCGATCTAATGGGGCATTTCTAGAAAAGCAAGCTGGACTGAAATTGAGAGTTTGAAGGAAAGAGGAAGATCGATTTTTGGAGAATCACATTGTGGTTTTGTATTCACTGGTCGACCAATTATGACTGTCTTTGTGATAATTATAATTGTGAATACAATATATATATCATGTTTAAAAGAGATCAAGGGAGATATAAATGTGATCGATCGATCTAGGGTACTGCATACTAAATCTACTCGGAGTGTGACGCCCATTATGAGCTGCTATATATTCCTAACAGATGTATAGTAACGAGCTCTCAAAGTATGCTGGTCGCACGGATTATTCACCAGTATGAATGTTGAAGAGAGGTAAAGAGAATCCTGTTCGGCCCACCATGTTAAGAGAGAGTCTATGATGGATTATTCTCTGATGGGCCTGAGTAGGGCCTGTCCGCCCATGTTGGTTTTGGACCACCATGTGCGAGTGGGAGATGAAGGCTTTATTTGATTTGGGCTTAAGGCCCATCCGCCAAAGTTGGGCCCAGAAAGCCCGGCCCACGGGAATAAGGCCCGTGGAAAGAGGGAGGTATAAAAGGGAAGAGAGAGAGAGAAAGTTAATTAACGTTAAATCAGAATTACGTTTTCTCTCCCGCGCGTTTTCTCTCCCAAAAGGACAGTAGGCATACGGCTTCCAATTTCTTCCCTTCAAGGCTTCATCGGATCGATTCGACCGGATTCTCTTCCTCCATTGGCGTTTGGTGTTTAATCTGTGGCTAACAAGGTACGCTCGAATCCGTGGTGTGCTTTACGATCGGTGATGCGTGGTTTTTCCCGGGCTTCGTCTTCCGCATTAATTTAGGGGTTCGATTTAGTATCGAATCCGCGTTTTCGGGGATCAGTCATTCCCAATAATTGGCAAAAATCCAACTTCAATAGAATATTGCTCATGCGTGAGATCTCCCTTTCGGTGCGATCAGATGATTCCTTATGCTTTTCGAATTGTTTATCAGTGTTTAATAATTGAAAATTTGAGAATAGAGCAGGGGCTCGAAAATCAATTTGTCCGCCACCACCGCCACCCAACCCAACGAGATCGCCCGATCGATTCTGTCTAGGACGGAGAAATTGATGCTTCGTAGTGTGACCCAACCCGTTTTTGGTGCGTTCTTCGCTTTAGGCCACACGAGCACAAATGCTTGAGTCACAAAGAAAGAGACGTGCAAGCAGAGAAGGCAGGTGGAGTCAATGATACTACAAGATATGGAAGGGGTGGGGGCATGTCACATCACATGAAAGTACATGTCCCCATCCCTCTCCATTTTGCAACAAAGCATGGGACTTTCCTTCGCATTAAACTTTGAGTATTTTATCCATAGATTTAGGGTTGTTTATGGGCATTTACCCTTTAAAAAATCAAGTAAATATACCCTTCTTCTTCTTCCTTTTATATAACAATCCCATGTGTTGGTCAAAATTCATTCAATCTTTTGTTTGGCAAGCGAGAGCTAAACTTATAAGATAAAAAGCATGGTATCGTTGGGCAGGAGAGGCTTGCTTCCCTAAGTGGAGTTTCATAGGCATGATATGCACTCCCAGATGAAGTTTGCAGGTTAGCTTCACCGTGGAGGAGTAGGAATTGTCAGTAGATTGAATCAAGATCTTTTAAAGCATAAAAGGTGGAAAGCCGTAGACTAAATGGTATTTTTTTAAGTTTGAATACAGCTGTTGTTGATACATAAATTTTGGTGACCCAGTCATAGATTTTTTGCATAAAAAAGGAGTTAATTTTAACCCCTAAAAAAATGCATCAAAACAAATAAAATGAGTAAAAGAAAAATGAGGGGAGGATCAGTCTGATTTGATTATAAATGGAATGTAGAAATTCTGATTAGCCATCTTTGCTCCGACGAATATTCAAATCATACTAAATGTGGAAGCAAATTCTCGATCAGAGAAATTAGGTGAATAAAAAAGCAAGGATTTTGATAAAATGGAAGGAATCAAAACATTCGAAGAAAAATCAAACCGATTGTAAGATTTTGCTCCAATTTGTAGACCATAAATTGAGGCAACGAAAAAAGAAAGCTCAAAAATTGCCATGGAAGATGGTGCTCGGAACCACCATAAAAAGGACCAAATTTTGTGAACAAAAGGGGGGATTTTTGAAAAATTGAGAGCAAAAATGTTTCGGGGAGAGAAAATTCGTCAAAAAGAAGGAAAAGTCATGTCTACAGAAGGGAAACAGTAGAGAGAGAGTCCAGAGACAGAGAGGGACGTGCGGCAAAAAAAAAAAAAAAGAAAGAAAAAGAAAAAGGGCTACAGTGTCGTCTTCTTCGCAAGGGCTCTCCTGCCCACGCCAGCCCGTGCCCGCGCCGGCCACTACGCTGGCACCACGACGCCGGACACCGTCGCGCTTCGCCACCTCGCCGTTCGCTCGTCTCGCCCACCATCGCAATCGCAGCCCAGCCGGAGCCGCGCCGACCATCGCCGCGCCACCGCGACACCAGCCGCCTCCGCGACCCGAGCGCCCCAGCTCCGCCTCTGCCGTCGCCGATCTGCAGCACCGGAGACCACACCGCCCTTGCTCGCTTCCGCCCAACGCTCAGCCGCCGCCGCGCCGCTGTCCCTGCCGCGACCCGACGCCACCGGAGCCCGCACCGCCGCTGCTCGCCTCCGCCCGGCGCCCGACAGCCAGCCTCGCGCCCACGCCGCCGCTGCAAACCTCACCCGCGTCTGCACCAGCGCCCGTCGTCCGCGACCCTCCTCTGCTCCGACGCCGCAGCCTCCCCCGCGACGCCCCTCGCCGTCGCCCTACTTCGCCGGAGTCCCTCACCCGTAGCTACCCTTGCTGCTCTCGCCGGACGTGCTGCTTGCCGTTGATCCCCTCGCCGGAGTCCGTTGCCGGCGAATCCCCTCACTGGAGCAACCATCATCTTTGCTTGGAAAAAAGAAAAAACCAAAAAAGAATACACATTAGGTAGTATTTTTAGTTTATTTTATTTTATTTTACTTTATCTTTTTTTAGTATAATTAGTCTTTAATATATAATTAGAAATTCCAACATATCACCAGATTTGCAACAACGCTTGGTTTTTTTATTTCATTTATAAGACTTTTAGATGAAATAAATAATCAAGCGGGAATAAAATTGATATTTTGATCTTTAAGGCTTAAAATCAATTTATCGATTTTACTAGCGGAATATTACCGTATGATCTGAATGACGTGTGATATTTTCAATGATTTTGGATGGTTTGTTTTGTCTTAATTGCTTTAATTATCTTGAAATATTTTTGAGTTAGAATATTGGATGCTTTAGGGTCATTTGTATATTTGGACTAAACATTTTATTTATCATCAATTTTCGAAAAAAAAATAAAAGACATGAATTTAGGATATTAGATTTTCGTTTCATTAGCTTAAATTACATGTTTAATTATTTGACTTTTTTTTCGAAATTAATAAAACAAAAACACAACAAAAAATAATCATGCATATGTCATGTAGATTTAGGGCATAAGGGCATATTTTATACGTTACTGCATATTAGGGTAAAATTGCACTTAGTTTAATTCTAGATAATAGTTTTCTTAATTTATTATAAGTTTAGATATTAGATAAATTGCATTTTAGGATTATTTGGGTTAAGATAATATTTTAGTTTAAATTAGGATTTGGCTTAACCTAATTCCTATTGCAAATTAAATAGAATCTTAATCTAGTTAAATAATTTTCACACTTTTCCTAATTCCGAATTTTCATGAAAAAAATACAAAAATGACTTAGGATAAATTAGTTTTAATCCCTAGGATAGATTGCATTTAAAAAAAAATGTCATTGCATGTCATTTAAAATTATATTCATGAAATGCATGCCATTTAGTGATCATTACTAGGTTCATTTAATTAGAAATTGCATGTCGTTAGAATTAGGTCATTTAGTTAATATTGCATTGCATATTACATGATTTTCATTAATTAAGTGAAAACAAATATAAGAAATTGCGTGTTAATTAGAAATCATATTTAGGGTTGATGATGTGAATTTTTAATCTAACCATACAGATGCTTTCGTTGATACAAGGTAAGTTCCTGCATTTTTTATTATTATTTCATTGCTTTCTTGGATGTTAAATTGGTGGTTTGTGCACCCCCATGATCACCTCACATGCTAGGAAATAGATTTAAAATCAATCCGAACTGCCTACAAAAACATTTTTGAAAATTAAAAAGAAATGGTACCGAAAGGGCATTAGATAAATCTAGTGTAACCAAGTCCCCGTATCCATAGTTTCTAGTTCGTAGGAGTAAAGTGAAACTCCCGTTATTTTACTTGGGTTTCTAATCGACTCATCAAAAAATATATTAGTGGCGACTCCTGATTAAAAAATCAATTGCATGCTAAGAAGTTGAACCTAAGTTGCGATTTGGTATAGACTTGGGAGAGCCTGAGCTAAGTTTAAAAAACTTAGTAGTTCATTAACCTAGTTTTATGTGGTGTACCCGAAAATTAGGCCGCGACAACTGTCAAAGATGATCCAAACTAATAAGAGACGGTTCGTTCTTTAAGCTAAACAAATGATCTTGAAATTTTTTTGGGGGGGGGGGGGGGCGACCCTTATTTTTACATCAAATTTAAGGGATCAATATTAGAAAAAATCCTAGACTAACATCAAATTGGTATATATGTGATAAATTCAGCATTTATTAGTCTTCGTTAAATTTTACCTGTCAAGTCACTAAATTTGATGACACGTAACAGTTGACAAGTATATTAATTTTGAATGTTGTGAGGACTCCTCACAAAAATATTTTCATCCTTTGTAAATTATGGTTACTGACACCGTAAAAGACATTAAAAATTTAAGTTATTAAATATAATGTAAAATTACTTGAACTTCTCACTAAAAAGCTATTTAATATTATTGACGCCGTTTATTTTAGGGTTTTTTCTATATAAAAAATTATAAATAATATATTAGATATACAATATATATAGAATTAGGGTTGGTCCAGGTTGGACTGACCCTAAACTCTTAGGATTAATGATCAACCCGCACAGTGCTGGTCTAGGAATCCCAATATCAAGGATTGACCCGGTCTCCCTAGGAACCAAACTAAGATCGACAGGGTTGGGCTAGTCCAGCTCACCCCTATCGTTGAGGTTCATAAAGTTTAGGATTTTGCCTTTCAAAATTTGTGGGCTTCAATCTTCGTGGCTAAACGTACGAATCTTTCATTCAGGAATTTTGGCTACACATTTCAAAAAATCCTTACTTTTACATCAAATTTAAGGGATCAATATTAGAAAAAATCCTAGACTAACATCAAATTGGTATATATGTGATAAATTCAGCATTTATTAGTCTTCGTTAAATTTTACCTGTCAAATCACTAAATTTGATGACACGTAACAGTTGACGAGTATACTAATTTTGAATGCTATGAGGACTCCTCAAAAAAATATTTTCATCCTTTGTAAATTATGGTTACTGACGCCATAAAAGACATTAAAAATCTAAGTTATTAAATATAATGCAAAATTACTTGAACTTTCTTTGCCAAAAAAAAAAAATTACTTGAACTTCTCACTAAAGAGCTATTTAATGTTATTGACGCCGTTTATTTTATGGTTTTTTCTATATAAAAAATTATAAATAATATATTAGATATACAATATATATAGAATCAGGGTTGGTCCAGGTTGGAGTGACCCTAAACTCCTAGGATTAAGGATCAACCCGCACAGTGCTGGTCTAGGAATCCCAGGATCAAGGATTGACCCGGTCTCTCTAGGAACCAAACCAAGATCGGCAGGGTTGGGCCGGTCCAGCTCACCCCTATCGTTGAGGTTCATAAAGTTTAGGATTTTGCCTTTCAAAATTTGTGGGCTTCAATCTTTGTGGCTAAACGTGCGAATCTTTCATTCAGGAATTTTGGCTACACATTTCAAAAAAATTCGTTCCAAAAGCTAACGTTCCTAAAGCAGTAGATTGGTGCCTATAAATAGGGCATTAGAAAGCTTCAGCATGCAAAGCTTCACTAATAGAAAGAAAAAAAAGAGTTGGCTCGTGCATCTGTGAGGGAAAGAAATGTTCTTGCTTCTCTGCCTTGACTTTTGGCCCAACTGTTCCATGTTATATTGGTCTTTGCAATTTTTTGATGATAAATAGTTTTAATTATGGGACTTCATGTTCTACTCATTTATAAATTTTCTTGTGCCAATTTGCAATTTTTGAAAGGAGGCGAGCAACACAAGAGATACTGTAATTCTTGTCTTCGATGAAAACAATTATCAGAAATCAACGTTTACTTGTTGAGGCTGATGTGTAGGAGATAGCAAGGGTAATAATGGGAGGGAGCTATGTGGGAGGTGTATAATAGACACATGCTTTCGCAAGAATATAAAGATAAGGTGCTATTGAAGTCATGCGTGAAAGCCCGGGCTCTTTCAAAGTTTACAAGCTCCAAATTGAGGAGAAAAAGAAAGAGTTGGCTCATCAGCGTGGGAAAGAAATAAAAAAGAGCATGCTAGCTGAAATGGGGTCATAGAAATGCTGAAGAAGCGCAATGGAATGAGCACATGCTGCTCTCTCTTTATGATGAGCATATAGTGAATGATATTCTAACTATCCTACCCTTAACAACACCAATGGAAGACAAGCTAGTCTGGACACGCAACCAAGCAGGAGGCTATACTGTTAAAAGCAGCTACAACCGACTCCAGGACATTGAGACTAAGCATGAAGCAAATCAGCCTCGTTGTCCTACCAAACTCCCGAAGCCCTCTGGACTAAGGCATGGAATCTAAAGACTCAACCCAATGTAAGGGTATTCACGTGAAGAAGTGTGCCAAAATGCCCTCCCACAAGAGAAAACCTATTCATAAAGAAGATTGTACCTTATTTGACGTGCTCTCTTCGTGAAATGAACCTAAAACTGTTAAATATCTGTTCCTTCTCAACTGATCGGTGTCACTTTTTGTCACATTTGGACATAAAGATATTCCTCTATTTTCAAGCACCACTTACCAGATCCTGCAACGGCAGTGGCGTCTATCATGGCTATGCATATGAATCTCTTGAAATAGAATGGCCGAGAATCAGAGAATAGAAACAACCCAGGAGACTTAATCATAAGATGGAAACCACAGAGTCCCCACGCTAAACATCGACGAAACTTTCCACGAAGGATCTTCCGAAGGTTCCATGGTGTGCCTCTACCGTGATTTTGAGGGGAAACTAATTGATGGGTCTGCGAGAACCTTATTGATGCCCCTTTTCATATAATTGGGCCCGTATTAAGTGAATGAAAATCTCGCTTATGACCAAAAAGAAAATTGTTAACACTAAGTCTAACTATAGTGCTACACTTGCACAATATGAGAAAAAGTCGGTTCCTAACTTATCTATTGGAACGTTGGTAAAATCATTTTAAGGTTTGTAAAATTTGATGAGGCACCGTGTGACCCATCTTAACGCCTCCAATGATCCACGGATAGGACAATTATACCCTTGAAGCATTGTGTCATCTTGCACGACCAGCGTGTCCTTACCTCAAACTATTCAAAGACAAAAGTACAATGCATATGCAATGCTGATGAAATCGGCAATACAACTCGACAATGAATAGTGTGACCTGCTTTATTTTACCTTTGATGGGAATCTTGAATCATTCTGACTTCGTGGCCAAAGTGATCGAGTGATAAGAGCCCGCGCCCCCCCCCCCCCCCCCCCCCCCCCCCCCCCCCCCGGCTTTTTTTTTCCCATGGACCGATTTTTCTCTGTCGTAGGCGCGCCATGAACATATAAAATTCCGATAAGTTGAATCCCTGAACATCTTAAAATCTGGAGCTCTGTGATCTCCACAAGTTCATGCGAAATTGACCCCCCCCCCCCCCCCCCCCCCCCCCCCCAAATCATTCCATTCAATCTTAGAAATTCGACAGATGTGCAGGCCTTGCAGTGGAATCCCTCATTTTTACCTTCTAACACATTTGACTTTCTCCAGCCCCTGAACATCACGAAGCTTCCGACACCTATCAATGTCCCAACAAACCAGGTTATCAAAGCAAAATAGGTCTAACGTTTCAATGGATTTGCACCCTCGATATCCAATCTTTCCAAGTTTTTCAACCGTTTAATCTCGATTAGATTGTAACAATCGTGAGCCATCAATAGCTTCGGATGTGTTAACTGTGAAAGGTTTGGTCTTATGAGGGACTGGTAGCGATAGATTGTCAGCTCTTCCAAATTTTTCAATTTGTCAAGGCCTTGAAATAGATCATGAGTCACTAGTGAAGGATCTAACTATAAATATCCGAACAACCCCCTGCATCTGGATAAGTCCATCCCCAATCCCAAGCATTTCAAAGACTCTAGATGTTCAAGATGGTCTAGGTTGGACAACTTGTTGCATTCACTTATATATAGCCTTTTTAAGGATTTTAATCCTTCCAGACCCTTCATTTCTGTCAACTCTTGGAACACTTCAACTCATAATTCTAAGAAGAGTTCCAAACTCGACAAACTTAGCCACTCTTTCAACTTATAATACTCGGAGATATAGAGCCTCAATATTCCTGAGGGAAGCCCTGGCATAGATTCCAGCAATTTGCAATAAGGAAAACTGAGCTGCTTTAGATGGATTAGGTCAGAAAGTTGAGGCAAGATGACAGGTGATTACTAGATCTCTTATATTGGTAGGAAGCTTTAGTAGCGACGAATCATGCTACAATCCTTTAAATCAAGTCCTTTGAGAAAAGAAAGCTTCGCAATTGCTTTGGGGAAGTAGAATGCACATGTAACTTAATTGAAGGATCTCCAATGAAGACAACCCATCTATAGAAACTTCCCCTCCCAGACTCTGGCATAATGAGGCAATTAACACTTCAAGTTTGTCCAACTTGCTAATAGTACTGGGTAAACTACTCAATTTCTTACAATAAGCAATATTCAAAATTTTCAAGTTTTCCAAATCCCCAATGGCATAATGTGCCCGTGAGGAATCTCCATCTTTCTAGAGTAGTCTTGACATCAAAACTCTCATAAAGCAATTACATCGTCCAGCTCTACGTTCATCTTGGTGACAAAACAAATAGTCCATTTTACAGTCACTTTATTCGTATCTCACATCAGAACCACCCGCACATGTGGTTCTCTTTAGTTTAAATGTCCCGTATCAAAATGCCATTCCTTCTTTTATCCTAGTTAGCATGATATAGTATATCTTGCTATTTCGAAGGTCCAAAACAAGCATCAACACCTTGCATGGCGTAAAAATATAATGCTTGAATGAACATAACATAAAATCAAAAGATAATTTTTCTGACAGGATGAATTTGATCAACATTTGTCAAATTTGACATGCAAATTTGAGCTAGGAATCCAAAATGGCTGGGGAATCTTGTGAATAAATATAGCACTACATCAAAAACATGCTAATGATATAACATGAAAAGAATCGTTAAGGGACTAAGATAACTGAAGATTAAGGGATTTCCTAAAGAGTACGTATTTGAAGCAATTGTTCTTTAAGTTGAGGATCCTCATCCATAATATGAAATAGAAAGACTTTGCATAAGGGAGTCAACATAACCAAATAGATTTAAAAGAAGGAAGCAAATCATTCTTCAAAAGTATTACTTTGAGACAATTATAAATCGGATTTGCCTGTGCTAGTTGCCATGAACTATCTTTTCCATCCGGAAGGGAAAAGACATAAGTTTATATAAATCAGATTTGCCTATGATAGTTGCCACGAACTACCTTTTCCATTCGGAGGGGAAAAGACATAAGTTTAAGGGTATTACCTAAAAGGCAGGCCTACATCCCTTGATTAAGCGTGGGCTCTCCCAAGCCCATACTTTGTGCGACGTTGTGATGTTTAATTTTAGGTTCAATGGAAGCTACAAGAATCTTCTAATGAGAAGCCATCATTAGGCTATTGGGGATGGCTAGAAATTAGGCATGGGAATACACCTCACTGCCTCGTAACTAGAGAATTTAGCGTGTGGGACTTGGTTACACTAATTAATTAACTAGTGCCTTTTTTAGTACCTAATCTTGTTCAATTTAAGAAGATGTTTTTTAGGCAATGTGGATTCTTTTTAAATTTATCCACTAACATGTGAAGTGATCATGCAAATGCACAATTATTAAAATAGCAATCATTGACTAAGGAAGCATTAAATAAATTGCAAGGAAAAACAAGAATCTAATGTTAAGAGATAAGAAAAATCCCATTCCCTACTAAGTTAAAGGGAAACATCAATCAAAGTATTGAAAGTGCGCAATTAAGGGATAGCGATCTAGGCGTTTCTCTCTAAGCACACTCAAATCCTACGGTAAAATCGTAAATGCTTGTTCGATTTTGAGCATAAATTTTTTATTATCAAGGATTTACACACATTCTAAGAGAAAACTACTAAAAAATTTTTAGAAGAAAATAGAGTTTTTCGGAATTTTTAATTTTAAAACATTTTTTTTAGATAAATATTTTCCCGAAAATAGAGTCTTCGGGTTGGGCCATGGACACAAAATTGGGTTCTCAACCCCAAACAAACCAATTGAATTTAAACCCAGACCAAACTGACATATAAGCCCGGCCTCATTTAGCCTAAACCAAGCCCGATTCATAGCAAGCCCACTTAAGCCCACGTTATCCTCCCTCACCCCTTTCTCTCTTCTTTTTCAGCCCAAACATGACCGAAGCTCACCTTGCCGGAACATCAACAACGGGATCCCTTCACATCACCCCAAAGCATCAGAGTGGCACACGAAATTTGAGAGAAAGTTTAATCACAGTGAATGAATCAATATATGCCCATCGCCAGACCGATTGCCCATCAATTTTCGCCTCTAACGCCAGCCGATTAACGCCCATACACCCATAGCAAATCAGCAACCAACGTCCCACGTCCAGGTCGGCCTCCACCTCCACTCACCGCTGGAAAAGCAAATCTACTCCCGACGGCTGCTGTCGCTCCAGCCAGTCATGGCATTCCACGGAAAAGACACAATACGCACAAAGAAAAGACACATCAAGCAACGAATCAAAGAAAAACTATAAGCCGCGTCTAAGGACCAACAAACGCCCAGAATCAACCCAAAATCAGAGGAGGCCTAAGCAAAATCTGGTTCGAGCATCTCTTTGAACAGATGGCGGGCAGCGAGGTTGGGAGCGAATATTGACCTGTTCGGAGCTAGAGCGCACGCCCAAACTCAAAAGTAAGCAAGAGCAACGTTCGGAATCAATAAAAACGACTTGTTCAGGTCCGGCACGAGCTAGAACTAAAGAAATCGAGTCGACTCTCACCTCGCTCAAGACAAGACGGAACAATAATATAACTCAAATTTGCATGGGATAGTTATTGATAGTTTATCCAGGATGAACAATCTTACTTGATGGCTCATAAGATTTGATGTATTTAGAAGGCATTCTAATCACTGTTGGCGTTATCAATAGGATGATTTCTCTGAAGCATCACACAACACTCTTGGTTTAGCTTCTCGTTCTCATTGAATATGATCAAAATTTGACCTAATTATTTTATGTAATAGGAAAGGAGACGAAAAGAAAAATTTAATTGACCTTTTCCTCCCCTCTTTCATCAGAAAATTTGAAAATTTGGATATTAAGTATTTCAGACCCAAAATAAAATATACAAATTAAAGAATAGAACTAGCAAACCCGGTTCATTAAAAAGTTTCCATGTAATAGAAAAAATTTCTCTTTTGTTTTGTTGAAAATATGCGTGCTTTGTGGTCAATTCAAGAACTCCAGAGGGAGAACTCCTAGTTGTACCTTTTCTCCATCCATAACAATTTTGAAAGAACACGGGGAGTGCTTTGCTTTGCTCTATTCTTGACCATGGAGACTCGAAGCAAGTTTTTTGAGTCCAAAGCCATTGCAATCTTCACAAGTGACATTTTTCAAATCGGTTGCGGAACAATGAAGGAAAAAAAAGAGATAGAAAGGAAAACGTAAAAGAAAAGAAAGAATAAGAAAGAGAAAGAGCAAGCAAACAAAAAAAGAGAAATGCTTTTGGACGAAATTGCCCCGGGCTAAATAAACTTAGAGCCTTATTAGAGATCAAGTTTGTCACTTCAAGTCCTTAGTTATGATTAGGTTTGTCACTTTGAAGCTTTATTTAAGATAACGTTCACTTTGAGCTTTTTTTGAAAAAATAATTTCATTTTAAATTTTTATTTGAAATTTTCCCAAAGAAAATGCCTCTCCACAACGCTTGCCTTCCTTTCCATGATCCAATGGTGTTTTAGAGATCAAGACAAACTGACAAATGCAAGAAAACGGACTCACGTGCCCTTACGGTTCACGTGAGGTAGGGACCGGCCATCACGCGTCCTTTTGTCTAGAGGGCGAAAGCCACCAAAACGACGAATCAAGTCTGGCCCAGTCGGGGGTTTATGTACCATCCACGTAGAGATAAAGCCGAAGCCACGCGTTACCATCCTCTCAAGATTAGCCCAAAAATGCGGCAAATCCACATGTTTAGAGACACCCGGCTCGATTACTGCCCCATAAAGCATTCATTAGCAAAAATCCAACTTCAATAGAATATTGCTCTCGCGTGGGATCTTCCCTTTCGGCGTGATCAGATGATTCCTTATGCTTTTCGAATTGTTTATCAATGTTTAATAATGAAAATTTGAGAATAGAGCAGGGGCTCGAAAATCAATTTGTCCGCCACCACTGCCACCCGACCCAACGAGATCGCCCGATCGATTCTGTCTAGGACGAAGCAAGTGATGCTTCGTAGTGGGACCCGACCCGTATTCGGTGCGTTCTTCGTTTTGGGCCACACGAGCACGAATGCTTGAGTCACAAAGAAAGAGACGTGCAGTAGAGAAGGCAGGTGGCGTGGATGATCCTACGAGATATGGATGGGGTAGGGGCATGTCACATCACATGAAAGTATATGCCCCCACCCCTCTCCAATTTGCAACAAAGCATAGGATTTTCCTTGGCATTAAACTTGGAATATGTTATCCATAGATTTAGGATTGTTTACTGGCGTCTTACCCTTTGAAAAATCGAGTGAATATACCCTTCTTCTTCTTCTTTTAATCATATAACAATCCCATATGTTGGTTGAAATTCATTCAATTTTTTATTTTGGTAAGCGAGAGCTAAACTTATAAGATGAAAAGTATAGTATTATTGGGCATGAGAGGCTTGCATCTCTAAAAGGAGTTGTATAGGCATGATATGCATCCCTAGATGAAGTTTGCAGGTTAGTTCCTCCGTGGAGGAGTAGGCATTGTCAGTAGATTGAATCAAGGTCTTTTGAAGCATAAAGGTGGAAAGCCGTATACTAAATGCTATTTTTTAAGTTTGAAAACAGCTGTCAAAGATGATCCAAACTAATAAGAGACGGTTCTTTTTTTAAGCTAAACAAATGATCTTGAAATTGGGGGGGGGGGGGGGGGGGGGGGGAGGGGATCAATATTAGAAAAAATCTTAGACTAACCTAAAATTGGTATATATGCAATAAATTCACCATTCATTAGTCTTCGTTAAATTTTACCTGTCAAATCGCTAAATTGAATAATATGTAACAGTTGACGAATATACCTATTTGAGCTTTTACCATTTATTATCACAAGTATACTATTTTATGATATATTAATCTAATTTAACATAAACTAATTGAGGGGTGCATTTGTTACAAACTTACCAATTTGAGATTTTTTATGTTAAAGAATTAATTTAGATAATCAACTTCGAAATTTTTTATGATTAATAAATTAATTAAATTAATTAAATTTAAATTTATCAGATATATATCAATTTAGGATTATTTGAGATGTTATTGTTTAATCATCAATTTTTTAATTGAGTCTACATTGAAAAAAAACAGAAAATAGGTGGATCCCATTCCAAGAACCAACTGGACACACAAACAGTTTAACCGCCCTAGTTATCCTTTCCTTTCCTTTCCTGTCCTGTCCTGCTCGCGTGGAGAGAGCAGAGGAACAGACAGATGGTCTGTCCAAACGTCAAATGCCACCCTCTCTCCTCTCTCTCTCTCTCCAAGCATGCCCTGAACGTATTTCGCCCCCTCTCTCTAGCGTCATAAGAAGAAGAAGGAGAACAGTCGCGACCAGGAAAGGAAAGAAGCTCTCCTAATGTCTTCAATGGCGAATCTGAAAGGAGGGACGAGGCCGCCGTGGGTGGGGCTGGGAGCCGGCGTGTGGCTCCAGGTGGCCTCCGGCAACGCCTTCAACTTCCCCCTCTACTCCCACTCCCTCAAATCGGTCCTCGGGTTCAACCAGCACCAGCTCACCATGCTCGGCGTCGCCAACGACATCGGCGAGAACGTCGGCCTCCTCCCGGGCTTCGTCATCAACAAGTTCCCTCCTTGGGCCGTCCTCTTGATCGGCGCCCTCACGTGCTTCTCTGGGTATGGCGTTCTTTATCTCGCCGTGAGCCGGACCGTAGAGTCCCTGCCTTACTGGTTGGTGAGTCCGCAGGCTAGCTTTCTGCTCTTGTTCGAGCTATTTAGTTGAGCTGTTTGGTTTTGTTCTATCGATAAGTGCGAGTGGTTTCCTTTTTTAAACGGGTCTTTTGCTTTTTAAGTATCTGATCTTGGGGTTTCTTTAGATCGTGTTCTCATGATGTATCTCGATCGAGATGCTTATCGCAAAATGAGAAAGGAAAGTAGATAGAAAAAGAAGTTGCAGAAATTTATGGAATTAATCTATTTTAGCTGTTACTGTTGTTGCTAATGTAGAAAAACATACTCTCGAAGTCACAAGTATGCATCTCTGACTAAGTTGAATATGGCTTAGGCGAGGAATTTGCACTTTAGAGAAGAGCGTATGTGCAATTGATTTTTTTTATCGATATGGTGAGTTCCTGAGTTAGTGGATTAAGTATTGGATTGGCTGTGTTGATAGTTGGATAGATCATGGGTTATCTTATATCCGTGAACTAGTATTTAAGATGGAAAAAGGGGAAAGGCTTTGACCGTTATAATCATATGGTATTAGAAAAGAGATTGGTTTATATATTATTCCTCTTGGAGGTGGGCGGATGCTAAGGGCCGGTTTACTTAAAATAGGAGTCAGTCTTCAATGGCACTATTTCCCATCGAGCCACTAAGTGTTAACTGACGGCTGTCTCGAGCTAAGAAACCCAAGTAAGTGGCAGACTCAAACTTAAAACTTCCGTACCTAATGACGTTGGTCTGCCATTTGCTTCTTCAGATGTTGCTTATCTCACTTACTAAGATATGGATGCTTAACAAAGTTTGAATCTGTTTATTAATGTGCATCTTTTGGCGGTGCAGTTGTGGCTTGCCCTTTGTATTGCCACCAATAGCAGTGCCTGGTTAAGCACAGCCATTCTGGTAACGAACATGAGAAACTTCCCTCTAAGCCGAGGCACGGTCGCAGGGATCCTCAAAGGTTATGGAGGCCTAAGTGCTGCTGTATTTACTGAAATTTACAGTGTCTTGCTTCGACATTCCTCTTCCAAGTTACTTGCGTTCCTCTGCATCGGGATCCCTCTCCTCTGTATCACCCTGATGTACTTTGTAAGGGCTTGTACTCCTGCTTTGGGTGAAGATGCTTCAGAACACAGCCATTTTCTTTTCATACAAGCTGCAAGCATTGTGCTTGGCTTATATCTCCTAACGACGACAATATTGGGTGACGTGCTGTCTTTGGCACCTCCCATATCCTTTGGTTTCATTGTCATTATGATTCTCCTTCTCATGGCTCCTCTAGCAATACCTGTCAAGATGACATTGTTTCGCAGTGTGACGAACAAATCAGAGACTTCTAACCAATCAGCTATGTCTTCGGGTTGTCCAATAAATGAGAATGTCGATGAGAAAACTGAGCCACTTTTGACACACGTATCATCTGCAACACATGTAGGGAGTTTCCGTGAGAGTGATGGGCCGTCAGAGATTGACTTGCTTTTGGCAGAAGGTGAGGGAGCAGTGAAGAAGAAGAGGAGGCCCAAGAGAGGGGAGGATTTCAAGTTTTTCGAGGCTCTTGTGAAGGCAGATTTTTGGCTTCTGTTCTTGGTGTATTTTGTTGGAGTTGGTACTGGCGTGACTGTGCTTAATAATCTGGCCCAAATAGGGATTGCTCAAGGTGTCCATGACACAACCATCTTGTTGTCTCTCTTCAGTTTTGGCAACTTCGCAGGCCGTCTTGGCGGGGGCGTCGTTTCTGAACATTTTGTCAGGTTGGTATACTACAGGATGTTGTTCTCTGCTTTCCATTTTAACAAGTCTGGCGTTGTTCTTTGGTTACAGAATGCATCTGCTCGAGGTATTAACACAAAAAGACCTTGGAAAATACTTGGCAAAAGAAGATCTTAAATGCATATTGATTATCGTGCGGGCCAGTCCCCCTAGTTTCCAGTAAAAGATGTAGCATCTCTTACGTGAACAGTGTCCATCAGGTTTTGCCTGTAATCAGATTTTCAGTTGTTTTCTTTCCAAATCCTTCATCCAACCAAAATTTTTCTTTCTTATTTATGAGTGGTTGATATCTGGGAAGACTTATTTTCTCTTGTTCTACCGTATGTTGTTGATAGTGCTTGTATAACCCACTTCGATAGACAACTGTAATATTTGTGGGCCACCTTATAATTCTGTCACAATATATCACAGAAATACCCCACGTTCAGACTTACATTTTGTATATGTGCTACTTGTGCAGGACGAAAACTATGCCTCGAACAGTTTGGATGACGTGGACGCAAGTTGTTATGATTGCCGTATACCTTCTATTTGCTTCTGCTTTTGATGGCACACTTTATGCAGCGACTGCATTGCTCGGTTTCTGCTACGGCGTCCAATTCTCTATAATGGTCCCAACCGTCTCCGAACTTTTCGGGCTGAAGCATTTCGGAATATTTTACAATTTCATGTTGATGGGGAATCCAATTGGTGCATTCCTCTTCTCTGGCCTCCTAGCCGGGTATATTTATGACAACGAGGCCGCCAAACAGCATGGACTCACTCTCCACGGACTCATGCTTCTAAAATCGAGCGTGTCCTGCCTCGGTCCAAACTGCTTTAGGCTCACTTTCCTTGTTCTTGCTGGTGTCTGCGGCTTTGGTGTGATTATGAGCATAATTCTCACTATCAGAATAAAGCCTGTTTACGAGATGCTCTATTCTGGGGGTTCATTTAGGTTGCCAAACAGTTCTCGTCACTGACTGACTCAAAGGACAGAGCATGGACATGGAATTTTAACTCATTGGACAGCATGTGGTCACCAGTCAGCACCCAGAAAAGCAAACTATTGGTTATAAAGATTGGTCATGTTATGGAGAGTGTACTTCGCGTTGAAGCAAAGATCTGCATTTTTGCTGTTCATCACATTGCAGATTTGACTACTTTGACGTGATTTTTTGTCATTAAAAGAGTATCCCGCGTGGATATGGATGTATGAACTTATATTATATGGGCTTAAATGTGGTGTTGGAAAATTTAAGTTAAGAGTACTTATACCTGCTCAACAAAGGAAGGATGTGCATGGTTATTTATGATATTAAGAGTTCAGCTACTCAAGACTTGAATTGAGCAACTAAAATGCGCGACTACCTTCGCTTGAGAGAATCATTTTGGTGTGGAAATTTTCAAATTCAAGATCTTCCACTGCACAGATCTTTCTATTCTTTCTTTAGCCTTCAGTGCTGATGATTCTGGACTCCAGTCGCTTCTGATTTATCTTTTCAGCTGACCCAGCAGTTAGAACCAACTGTTCCAGCACATTTCAGCGTTTATTTAAAAGCAAGAAACTTTTGGACGCTGTTGCCTGAAAAAACTGAATACAGCAAACCCCTTGGGATCTTGCATCGCATAGAATTGGCCCAGTGATGACCCAAATATATGTCTTTACACAAAGTGTAATGCATAAGTTATGATAATAGAAATGAGGGAACCAAACCACCTGCTCATGCATGTCATAACAAGAAGATTGAAACAGACACACATGGCTCCTCTGTCTGAAGAAAGAACTTCTCTGTAGAAATTCTACCCCTCATCATCCCCATGCTAATCAAAAACCCAACATAAATATCTAAAGAATCTCTCGCTGCGCTCTCAAGTAGGCTTCATGTCATCGAACAGCTTCGCCCACAGGGAGTGCTCATCGTATTCATATGCATCCATCTTCACCTTGTTGAAATCACTCCACAGCAGCTTCGGGCTTTGAGCTGTCCTCTCAAGAGGCCTGGACAGTTTCGGGCTTCTCGGGACCGTGAACCTCTCTGGAATCCTGCCGCCAAGCATTCCGGACAACTTCGGGCTCCTCATCGGGTACAACACCTTCTCATCGACTCTTGCATCAAGAGGCCCGGACGAAAACTTCGGGCTCGGGCACCTCGGCAGCGCGAACACCGGCTTCTGGTGGGCCCTGGTGTCCAAGGGTCCAGAAAACTGCTGGCTCTTATGGGCCAACATATACTTGTCCTGCACCCTTCCATCCAAAGGACCAGACAGTGTCATGCTTCTCCTGTCTTGGGTCTTTTGCTTCATCTCCTTCTCACTCCTGTGCTTCCTTGACAGCAATGCACCTCTCCACTGCTCTCTGTACCTGCTGGGCTCTGGTGAGGCCTTCACATCCTTCTCTTGATCATGGGAAACAAGCTTGCTGATGTAGTTACCGACAGACCTCTTGGTCCTGTTGAATGCCATGATGAGGCTAGAGATTGGTCTAGGCCCTCCAATCTCCTTCTTGGCAAGCTTGAGAATCTCCAGCCTGTGCTTGGCCACAGATATGCCCATGCTCTGGAGGAACTCATGGTCGAAGTAGCTGATATCCTCTTCCTGGA
This sequence comes from Eucalyptus camaldulensis, assembly GCA_019915185.1. Classification (NCBI taxonomy): domain Eukaryota; kingdom Viridiplantae; phylum Streptophyta; class Magnoliopsida; order Myrtales; family Myrtaceae; genus Eucalyptus; species Eucalyptus camaldulensis. The sequence goes on from JAHSVA010000008.1 coordinate 3,811,290, forward strand.
GCTGGTTGAGCGCAAACACACGGCCGTACTCATAGATGAGGGACGGGTCAAGGCTGCTCTTGGATAGCCAGGAGAACCAGTCCATATCTTTCTTATGGGGGCTTGGTTTGTGTTTCTTGGGTTCTTGAATGTGCTTTTGTGATGTTCACGGGTGGGAGAGGTTCGTGTTTTGGATGAGTGACAGAAAGAAGAAAGGTGAGAGAGAGAGAGAGAGAGAGAGAGAGAGAGAGAGAGAGAGAGAGAGAAGAGGAAGGGACTAAGTAATACTGACTTTGGGTATGCAATTTGGAGGTTTGTGGGTATATATTTTCGTGAGAGTTTGGAAGGTAGTTGAGGTACTGAGAGTGACAAAAGCAATGCGGTTGCCAAATCATACCAGGAATTTACTGCTGTTTCTGGGTGTCATGGTCATGAATGCGTCTTCTTCTACATGCCCATGTGGGAGTTAGGGAGAGAGAGAGAGAGTGATGTGGGGGTAAGAACAGTGCATGTACAAGCTAGTCTTAGCACTTTGCTGAACCCAAAAAGGGACAACTTGAAGCATCAATTGGGACCATGAATTCATTGAAAGGACCGGCAGGTGGGATGCCTTCATGCCTAAACCGGTGGCATGCATGAGTAGTCTTTAAGTCATGGATGGGATGAACATACCCATTTTCCCCATGGCCTTAAGCTAATTTTCGAGTGATCTATAACGTACCGCTTAGCTTAATTTTCAAACATTACTTGCTTCTCTCCTTTCGGACCTCACTCATGTCTATTTTAATCTCTTGTCGATTATGCTTCATGATCATAGATTTGAGATGTGGCAAAGGAGCACTAGTTTATCATCAATCAAAGACGTGTTGGAATGCCATCGTCCTGTCAATTTATCTCAGATTAGATGTGTTAAGTAGGCTAATTGATGTTACAACGTAGCTATGCAATCTTTCCAAAAATGTCTAGTTATCAAAATTTTCATCATTAAATCTTCTCTCTCTGCATGATTAGCTTTCCATCCTTGGACAAATTGCTGTAGACGGACTCCCTCTAGTCTAGGCATGGCAAAACTTGATAGCAATCCATCCCCCATGGACAATTGATGGCAAATTTAATAGTGGCACTCAAAAAGGCAAACCGAGCAAATAGTGAGAGTCACGTTAGGCCAACCATCATATGGAAAATTTTTACATGTTTTTGAGAGAGGGGCATTGTTTTCTTCAATCGGTTCTTAATTATTGTTAGTGGGCAGGTGAACTCTAATGAAAGTAGGCTGAAAAAGTCATTGAGGCCAAAAGAAGGGAGAGATATGGCCATTTAAAGATCTTATATCATATAAACCTACTACCATAACATGCAATAACCGAATTAAATACTAATTTTTTTCTCTCTAGAGCATTGACTTAGTCACTTTTTTTGATCTTGGGTTAAGATTATTGTAAAGATCAGGTGGGGGGTGAGATGGGTTCACGGGCCAGTGGTAGGTCCGTCTTAGAGGGGGAATGAGACGGAGAAGATTTGGCTTTGACTGTTCTTGCAGTTGACTGTTCTTGCAGTGTTCTTGAAAAAAATTACATTCTTGAAATTATTGTTTTCAAGAACCAAATAGAGAGAAATTCACCCATGTTTTTCAAGGCCGAAATACCTTTAGGGGATTTGAATTTCGTAATCAGTTTTACTTAGTAAAAACAATGGATTGTAATCTTATGGGTTACCAATCTTTGTACACATGGCAATTTTTGTTTTAAACGCATGCATCAACTTCTGTTATATTAACCGAACTCTTTGAAAGATTAATGAAAAGTTGAAGTCATTATGTTCTGTCAAAGGGATCGAAATCACTTCAAATCATGAAAAATTCTTGCCTCGATACGGTTGGTCATCCCTCTTTCTTGATGAAGGAACTGTGAAGGAACCGAATCCAGAGGCTGCCTATCTTCACTCCAATTGACATCGAAGAAATTCAAAGAATCGGAATACCACACCGCTCAATTTTTATTTTATTAAATGGGACAAACTAAAGGAAAAGACGGACCTATTTGGTGACTTTTGCAATCGCCCTCACTGAACCAACTTGAATTTGAGCTACGATTTAGATCCAGTCTTACCAATTGGATTTCCTTTGCGTGCCATATGCACTTAGACTTGACTTTTTCCTCTTTTTAATTTTCTGTCCAATTGGACGGTGTTAAATCTCAATCGCGACCGAGACTGGTGTCATAGGCTGAGATCACTGGATAATGAAGATTGCTTTAGTTTCTTCTGACCTCTTTGCATGAATAAATTCCCTTTCTTCCTATTTTTACTTATTTCCCTTTTTTGTTTTTCCTATTTATGCTTGGTCTTGTTTGAGCCCATGATGTGGGACTCGGAATAATATCACGGGGATCATGTCTCCAAATTTAATGCTGAAGTGGACAGAGCTGAGCTGAAACCACACAAGCATGGATGTTACAAGGCATGGTCCTTAGATCTTCGTGAAAGCCACATCGCCATTATTCATTAATTTATGACCTCCATAACTCATGATCTTTTTCATTTTATCTTGTGATTTTTCAAAATAATTTGAAGGGTTATCCCAGAATGAAAGATGCAAGAAATTGGTGTTGAGAGAAACCTTGCACAGTGAGTCCTTTGCGTAAGACAAAAGATCAGTGAGACTGAAATAGTAGCAAGATGGCATTGTGGACACGAGGTTGCGACCAGCTCCAACTTTGACAAAAGCAGGATCTTTTTCAACAAGAAAATCTCCGTCCTTTGATTGTCTTTCCCCCTTGGTGTTGTTTGCCGATTGATCTTTGTCGTCTTGTAATACAGAGAAACATACAGGATTTTTTTTTACATCACTAGTTTTACTAGTTTCTGCATTGCCGATTGCCAGTGTAGTTGCTCTTAAGAGTATGTTTCGCCATATCTGACTGTAGTCAGACAATATTTCGTACAACTTCTCGTCTTTTTGCTCATAGTAATGCGCCTTTCATGCCAGAGGTTTTGGGGACCCGGCTGCACCGTCTTCTTCTTCTCGAGCTCGGTTGAAACACGTTGGAAGGCAGCATGCCGGTGCTATTATTTTTCATTTGGCGGGTTCGGTCCTCATCACTTAGCACACACTGCTGGTTATGTCTTTGTTCCACATTGCAGATCCTTTGTTGCTATATGAGTAGTGATGCCTTATGCTCTATTCTGTAATTGCTGCAGATTTCATGTAATCTTACCATGAATGAGTACATAAACTTGGAAGGCTATGGCTATAACAACGTCAAGGACCAGAGCGGCAAATTCAGAAACCATGAAACCCGTACGATCATGGTTTCTGGAAGAATCGGTCATATTTTCTGACTGACGACTATAAGGGCGACTCGGATTTCGCCAGTGATCATGGTTCTGGGAGGAATCAATCTGATCTTTCGATCGAAAGATGTGAAATAGAGGAAAAATTTTGTCCTGATCGATATATCATTTGACAAGCTTCCAAAATAGTCATTTAGGAGAAAAGACGAGAGGAGAGGAGAGATTAATACTGAGAGGAAGCACTCTTCCTTTTATGTAAACTTGTAAACTAGACAGAACTCATATTTGCGAATTTAAAGGCCGTTGAAAGAAATTTTTTTGTTAGTTTGAAGACATTTACTTATGTATGGACGCAATTGAAGAAATAAATATGGGGTGCAACACTCATAACTTTCATTGAGATAAAGATTTCTCTTCTTTTAGATCAACACTTGACATAGTTTGAAATAGTTCAAAAAGGCATATTTTGATAGACAAAACAATACGCAGACTAAAAAAGTTAGCATAATTATCCAAAAGTCCTAAATGTATCGATGGCAACTTATTCAATCATAATTATGTTAATTTAGTTTTAAACATTTTGATAATTTTTCAATTTAATCATAAACCTATTATTTGGATATTTGGATAGAATGACTACATTGGCAAATCATCATAAAGTTTAAAATTAAATAGACAAATTATCATTCAAGCCTCGAATAGCACATATTAGTTTACTCAGGAAGTGCAAGTACTTATAACGGAGGCTTGTGGGCAATTGGGCCAACTCTCAATGTTTCATTAGCCCATTGTGCAAGAGAAGCCAATCCAGTACCAGATTGGGTAGCTAGGGCCCATAAACAGAACGATCTTCCATCGAATTGGGTAGCACACCCCCACAAGCCCTATGGAAGTTGCTTAGTTTTGATGCTCCTTTTATGGGATCCTATGTCTACTCAAAAGGTTCTTTTTTATTATAAAAAAAAAAAAGGCAAATCATCAAAAAAGTTATAATTAAATTAGTAAATCATTAAAAAGTTTAGAACTAAGTTGGCATAATTGAAAGATTTAAAATTGAATTGCTCTCCATTCAATAGGTTTAGGATGCTAGGAAACCCCTTATGATATTTTAAAGATGACAAAATTAATCAAAGGCAACTAACGTGTTTAAAGATTGAGTAACTAAGTGAAAGACACAAAAGCCGCTATGTAGATGATAGAACGTGTAAATACTATTAAACCAAAAGATAGACTTTATGTTAAAATTGAACTTATTCAGATTGTGTCTAGACTTTTAGGCTAAATATGTTCAGACGCGAACTCTAAGGATGAATATGTTCAAACTTAAGTCTAGATTGTGAAGTTTACTTCAAACGAAACACACTCGGACTTTACACACAAAACATGACATATCCAGAATGTGACAAATTCAGAACAATGCAAGTTTAGAATAAGATGACTTGGCAAAATGTGACATAAGCCCAGAACATATAACAATTAGTGATTTGGTTTGGATTCCTCACCAAGAAATATTTGATTCATTCAATATTAATTGATTGGGAAATCAATCTTGAGACATGCATTTTTTAAGAGAATAAGCTCTACTTATGGAAATCAATATTATGATTGTATGAGAGATCCAAATTAAATGGAGATTCAATCTTTGTCACTCAATGACCAACAAATCTTATTGATACAAATTTGTCCACGGGGTAGATTGGAAGATGATCATCTAAAGACTATCTAAGGACGGAAGTTGAGAAGTATATAAGGAGATCAAGGATCCAAGGAGCAAGTAAAAGACGAGGTGTAGAATCTAAAATTTCAAAGTCTGAGTGTACTTCGAATCATATACTTATTGAACAGTGATCGTAAGAGAAATACCAAAATAGTGACTTAGTGAGATAGTATAATCTATCACTAAGTGTTAGCGCTCAAAGTTGTAATCTCTTGTTAATTATATAATGGAATCCAACAAATAGGTTGTCAGCGTAGGAAGTTAGACATAAACTTGACTAAAGCCGAATCACTATAAAAACTTGTATGCAATTTCTCTATCCTTACTCTCTTATTGTTTATTGCTAAAATTCTATTGCACACTCATGGGTTGCTCTTAAAGTTCATTCTACCGCATAACATATTCTGAACCTTATTCGAGAATCTAAATCTTGTGCAGACCTTAATCTTGATTTGTTCTATTTCATATTAATTTGTCAATATTTATTTTTATCACCTATTCACCTCCTTTGGTTGGTACTTGGTAGCCTTATCATAGGATTCCCTGTAAAGTCTAATGTTAATCAAATGAAGAGAGTACTAGGCCCAAAAAATGATAGTTGAATATCTTTATACATATAAATCTTTAATTAAAAATTTCAAGTCTTGTGCATTAAATATTTCTCCACCGTTACTCTCTTATTTTTTATTGCTAAAAGTCTATTGCACACTCACAGGTTGCTGTTAAAGTTTGTTTGACCGTATAACAGATTTTGAACTATATTCTAGAATCTGGATCTTGTGCACACTAAGGGTGCATTTGATAACTATTTTGTTCCGAGAACAATTTCTGATAAATATATATATATATATATATTTTGTTCCCATAAATAATTTCTAAGTAATTTAAGACGTTCAGTAACTGTCCAAAATTTCTATTTCCGGAATATAATTGCGTTTGGTAATATTCTGAAAATTTCTAATCCAAATCATCTTCTTTTAAATTTTTTTAATAATTTTGTTTCTTTTTTTTTGTTCTCTTTTGTTTTCTTCTTCTTCTTCTTCTTCTTCTTCTTCTTCTTCTTCTTCTTCTTGAGATGATTGGCGACCGACTAGATGAGGGCTGGCGACCTCATCGAAGGCGTTGCCAGCCCTCGGCGAGGCTGCTCCTCGTCGACCAAGCCTCACCATGTGACATCCTGATTTTTCACTTGACAAAATAGCGAGCTCTCCATCGGACTACGCCGTTCACATCCTTATCGCAACATCACTGAGTCACCACCACTACCTCATTGTCAATAAACTATGTTGATCCAAACATCTAACCCCAAGAACTTCCAAGGCATTGACCTTTAAAGAAATAGCTTAGAAAAAAAAATATCAAGACTCTTGAATCTTCTCCAATGTGTTCCACGTTCCAGCTGGTGTGAGTCAACAAGTGCTGCCCAAATTGACCAAATATGGCGGTGGAGAAAAGAAATAAATAAGAGAGAGAAAGAGGGAAGCTCTTCCTTGGCCTTTGAACCCCAACGCCCACCTTCTGTTCTTCATTTCACCGTCCACTTCAGCTAGCAATGTGCAGAGAAGCCAGCAACGTAGGCCTCTCCTCAGCACAAGGAGGTTGGGTTTTTCTCTCTTTTCGGCCCTTGCGTCATCGCCACCAACTTGTCTCCTTCCGCTAAGTTGTCTCTGCAACGCATTAGGACCTGAGGCAAGTGGATATCCTCCGTTTTATCCTATGTTGATCTTTTATCGGGTGCAAGAATAGTTTCGTAGAAACCCAAGAACGTTGTTGAGATTTTCGTTTAATCAAAGTTTTGACTACGTTGTTCGTTTAGTCGGAAGTTCTAACTACATTACTTAGCTATGTTGTCAAGTTTGAAATAGTCGAACTTGTAATTAGGTCGTGGAGGCATAGATAGTCGATATTTGGCACGTGCAAAGGCCGGAACGGCAGAAAATTTGAAGAAATTCGTGACTGGGCTGAGGGCGGGTTCGGATCTAGCCCGACCCAGAAGTTTGCTAATTTTGTGCCAACTTATGTGGTGCAAATTTCATGGGGTGTTCTTCACGAAAGTTGTCCCTTGTTGACTGTTCTACAACATACTTTAATTTCATAATTTTTGGGTTTCATATGACAAAAATATATTTGAAAAACTCCAGAATCCAAAATCTGTTTTTGGGTTGCTGGACCGACCTCTTTATGCTTTTCATTTTCTACAGATTTCTCAGTCAGAATTATAAAATATGTTCTTCACAAAAGTTGTAAAGCACATCCCAAGCCACCACATACTAAATTTTCATAATTTTTTGGTCTCAATAGGTCCATGAAATATTTTATTTTTTCTACTCAATTTCGTCCTGGAGATTTTGACTGTTTTGAGCCCGAATTGCAAAAAAATATTTAGAACTGTATGAACTGAATTGGATTTTGGGTTATTCACAAAAGATGTTCCTTTAGGTCTTTTCCACCTCTTACTAAAGTTTCATAAATTTTTGGAGATCGATTACCTAGACAATAGCCATCGACTCTAGAGGCATGCGAGACGCCTTATGAGGCGAGTTTGGGCCTAGAATGTGGGACCTTCCCCATGGTTCACTTAATATCTATATGGATGAGTTTGTATTAGTCTAATGAACTTAAATGATCGATGATTTATTAGATGCATGCTTGAATCCCTGAATGGTAGTGGTGTTGACGTACTTTAATTGAATTATGGAATTGTTGCATCATGATTTGAATGTGTGACTGAGAATGCCATTGGTCCTTGGGACGACAATGCCCTGGGTTGTTGTAGGGATGCCTAGAGGGGTAACTGGGTTCCTCCAGATGCTTGGGGGTGTAATGCGGGTCCCCCAAATGCCTCGTGATCCCAGATGGGTGCGAGATGCCCGGGGTAACGAGGTTCCCCAGAAGATGATGGCAGCATGAAATTGTATTGGTTGTGACTTTGGTATTCCTGAATCAAACTATTGGTCAATTGTTAGGAAAAGTTATTACTTATATTGATTGACCAAGTATTTTGAAAAGGTTCTCGGGTAACTTGTGGTGTATGTGATTCACGAAACTTTTGATTGAGACTGTCTTTGTCATACGGTAATCGGTTTGTGTGGTATAGACTGGTGGACCTTCTACTTGCTCGGTTGTGACTCATTGGTTGTTGACTTCATCCTTTCAGATCATTAGAATGTCGATTCCACCTGCCTCCCCAATGATTCGTTACGGGGTAGGAGGAGGGAACAAGATTTTTGGAACTTGGAAGATTTTGAGGACATCAGGGGCCACTGTTAGACAACACTTGTACAGCTAGGTAGGCAGGGGTTACCGATCTAGAGTCTAGTATAGTCAATCTAGTGTTGACCTTTTGTACTTCCCCATGGCACCCCACTTGTCGCCCGATCTACATGTATGAATAAATAAGAAATGAAGTTGCCCTATTTACAGAAAATTGCGTATACCTTGGAATTTTCTATTGTCCCTTACGCTTCCGCATGTTTAAGAAAAAAAATTTACAATGAAGAAGATATTGGTGATAGTAGTTCTACAGCAACCGTGACTTGTTGGGGTCGTCACATGCTGACAGTTGGGCGAGGCTCAACCAAGCCTTGGCTAGGTGAGCGGCCTTGCCTAGATATGGTGAGGCCGAGCCAACCGGGCTCGACTTCACGATGGCCCAATGAGGTCGAGCCCCACCAGCAATTGCCGGCAACAGTTGAAGAATAAGAGAGAAGGAAGAAGAATAAGAAAAAAAGAAGAGAAAAGAGGAAAAAAAAAATGAGTTGTCTTGATTCTAGAATTATTCTCAGAAACAAAGAATCAACTTTTTTTAACTCCTTAATTTTGTTTCAAATCTATTTCTAGGAACAAAAAATTTACCAAATGATTTTTTATTCCAAATCTACTCCTGGAAATAAATAAATAAAAAATTTCTAACGTTTGGCAAGTTACCAAGCGCAGCGTAATTTGTCAAGATTTTATCACCTTCTCCAGTTGACACCTGCTAGCCTCATCATAGGATTCCTGAAAGTCTTAAATTAATCAAATGAAGAGAGTCCTAGGCCGAAAAAATTATAGTAGAATATTTTAATACTTATAAATTATTAAATAAAAAATTCAAGTCTTGTGCATTGAACGGGCCGGCCTTTTACAACTATCTAGGAATCAGGACATTGAGATTGGTGAAGTCCTAAAAACTAAAAAGTAGGATCTCGTAAACAACTGAAACTAATCGCCACAATGACAGTCACAAACCACCCTCTTTTTCCTCGGTCAAAAGGAATACCATGAAAGTCTCCGATGGAATCCATTATCCTTCTGGATTTTCAGTTTGATGCATCTGTTTTCAGAGCTCTTGCTATTGAGGATTTGCCGCTGTACTATGTTTTCTCGGGCGCCATTGAGGAGCTCATTGCGGTTCATTCGCCAAGTCCTAGAAAATCAACGGCTGAGGAGCTATTCTTCCTATAGGAAATGGCAATCTGGTGATGCAAGGAATGGAGAGACATTGCTGGGAAATCATGCAGGGTCATTCGTTTCTTCAGGAGTTTTTATTGCCGGGTCATGCATTGGGTTTTGCTATTGGGTTTCAAGTTCCTCAGGGACTAGCCCTCTTTTGTCTTTCGCGAATTGTCCCGAAGAGACATGGCCTTCCGGTGACGATCTCCAAGCTTCAACAAGAGGAAAGAAACGCAACTTCCTCGTCGGAGGTAAGCATACAATGTATTTATCGAAGAATCGTCATATGCTATGGCATTAGCTAACGTGGTACGCAAAATCCTGTGGGAAGCCACGGCTCCCACTATTTCCATGCTCATTAGTTCAATGATCTATTGCAGATGCTTACAGAAGAAGAATCTTCTTTAATTATGAGAGGCGGATCCGGTTGCAGAGCCCCCCTGAAAAGGTACACTTCTGCTCATATCAGTCGTCGAGCTAAAAATCTCCTGGAGTTCTATGAGTCACTTGTATAGTTTTACCTTCCAAAATGAGTGCTTTGTTTGGCCTAAGTTGCAGCATTCTTTTCGCCCAAATGTAATCTAGGAGAACTCACCCGTTTAAATTTTCTTTTGATGATATTCAAGGTTTTCGATTACTTTTCATCAGTCCAGAGGCCTTCAGGAGAGGTTCTCATGACACCGGCGGACTTGATGCGAGCAGTTGTGCCGGTGTTTCCTCCATCTGAATCGGATCGTGTTAGAGAGGGATATTTGAGAGGAGAGAGGATCCCTGGAGACTTATATTGTCCTCCTTCGAAATTTTTTATGCTCTTCGACATGAACAATGATGGACTTATTTCATTTCCAGAGTAAGAGGACTGTCATTAGCACTCTTCTGGATTGGCCATGAGAAGTCACCATCACAATTTCCGCTTATTAGAATTGAAATTCACTGTACTGTATCACTAAGGTGGCTTTCAATCATTTTTTAACAGGTACATCTTTTTCGTCACGCTGCTCAGTATCCCCGAGTCAAGTTTCGAGGTGGCATTCAAAATGTTTGATCTGGACAACAATGGGTAATTATAGTTCAGCTAGAAAGTTCCCGATAGCTTTGTAGATTCGCATCTTACTCTCTCGACATTCATAACGGAAGACACATGTGTTTGCTGTGTTCAATATGCTCTCTTCATCCAATGCATGATGTGCTTGAGATTCAGAAAACATTGCGAGAAGTGCTACTACATAGAGAGAAAAAAGGAACTTTCTTTTCTTAGGAGATACGTTATCACGGTCTGACCAATTCTGTGCTAAAACAAGTATGCATTCGTCCACAGCGAAATAGACCAGGAAGAATTCAGGAAGGTGATGGCTCTAATGCGATCCCAAAGCAGACAAGGGACTCAGCACAGGGACGGCAAGAGAGTGGGGCTAAAAGTCAAGGATTCGGTGGAGGAAGGCGGTCTGCTGGAGTACTTCTTTGGCAAGGACGGTCAGGAAAAGCTAAAACATGGACGATTTGTCCAGTTTCTGAAGGACTTGCATGATGAAGTACGTGCTCTCCCTATATTTTTCTGCTCGCTAGTTAAACTTCTGTGCTGCTTCTTTTTATTCACCATCTATGTTCAGAGCTATCTATTATGACTAGATTGCTCATTCAGGTAGCCCTACAGACCAAGTTCTCCCGTAATGAATTCAAGCATTTTTTTTTTTCATCTAACCAGATCTTGCGTTTAGAGTTTTCGCATTACGACACTAGATCAGTGGGGACGATATCAGCAAAAGATTTCGCCTTGTCCTTGGTTGCATCCGCTGACATGTGCCACTTAAACAAGTTGCTTGACCGAGTAGATGAAATAGACGGGGAACCGTCACTCAGGGACCTGAGGATCTCCTTCCAGGAATTCAAGGACTTCGCAGAGCTACGTAAAATGTTGCAGTCATTTTCGCTTGCCATTTTCAGTTATGGGAAAGTAAAAGGACTGCTCACCAAAAGGGATTTCCAGAGGGCGGCTTCCCAGGTACTTGCGCCCCATAAAGATCTCTTTTTCCTTCAGAAAAATTTTCAATTACGAGCTATGCATTTCTCTGGAGAACTTATGGTTGATTGTTTCAAGGTGTGTGGCATTTCCATTACAAGCAACGTGGTGGACATAATATTCCTCTTGTTCGATGCTAACCGCGATGGAAATTTAAGCTCGAAGGAGTTTATTCGAGCGGTACAAAGATGCGAAAGCAATGGAGCGCAGGCTAGAGAGGCCGGTGTCAAGGGTCTGATTTCTTGCTGGAGCAGTTGTGCATCTAGTTGTAATTCCTCCAAGCTTCTTTTGTAGTGACTCGTGCTGAATCACGGTCTCTCTCTCTCTCTCTCTCTCTCTCTCTCGCCATCGCTTGCAGTTCAAAGATGTGATCATCAGCTTTGCTGAAAGCCTAGGTTCCCAAAATCAAGAAAAAATTCTGGTCTCTCTCTCTCTCTCGCCATCACTTGCAGTTCAAAGATGTGATCACCAGCTTTGCTGAAAGCCTAGGTTCCCAAAACCAAGAAAAATTCCTCCTCTTGTTCTGGTCATAATGCATAGATTTGAAGTGTGATCTTTCCACTCCACGTATGAGATTGTTTTCACTCACAAAATTGGTGCAGTTTCAAAATTTACTTAACACTGGGTCACTCGAAACCGTCGTGTTTAGATCAAAAGGGAAACATAAAACATCACGCATAGCCTAAAACATGATGGCAACGAACCTCATGTAGAAAGGCGCATAAATCCTTACAACCACATTCATATCTTAGACAGGATTGGTATAACACACCAACAATCAAGATCAGAGAAGTAAATAAACTTCCAGGCAAGCTTCAGTAGATATAGAGATTCCTTAATCACGCATGCTAAGACGAGTAGTTAGAGATTTACAACAACGGGCCAACCATCTCTCACTAGGACTAGACCTAGTGGTAGTATATTTACTTAGGCATGCTTTGGTTAAACATAATTTTGCTTGAGGAACACTTTAAGCTAGGGATCAGTTCCACAAGTGCAACTCCGATGTGTTAACCTGGAGCTTCCTGTATACCTACTCCTACTGTTCCTTAAAAGGAGATGTGCATCTCGAAAGGTGGTATTCCGACCAAAAAAAAAAAGAAAAAAGAAAAATCCATCTGTATGAAGAAGCTTTCTGCAAGCACAAGCGCTGGTCATAGATAGTTTGAAGCACTAGAAAATCCTTACAACAGCAGCAAATCAGAGAAGCTCCTTCCCATAAAATATTTACTTCGCGTGTGGATATTTTGTTGCTCATCCTTCTGTATCATCAGCCACTGAACCTTTGTCTTCTGTAACCATGATAATCCCATCATCGACAATTTTTTCCTTTTCTGGTTTCTTTTCCTTCTGATCTTTATGAAGCACATTACAATTGATGGTGTGCCATACAGGTCTCTCCTCTTGGAACAATCTGAAAGGTTTAAAGCAAACATTCAAATAGAAGAAACCGGCACATGCTTTTGAAGTGAGAACTGGCGGGGTAGTCATGGCCAGTACAGCAGTACTTTAATGATCAGTGATGAGAAAAGGAAAAAAACACGTACGGATGCTTGCAGAGCATTGGGCTTTGAATTGTGAGAGCGTATTTGCATGTGGACAACTCTGTGAAGGAAGTAATCATAGCTCTAGGCTCTGAGCATACAAATCTCACCTACACTTGCACAAATAAACTTGGATATGAAGAAAATAAAAAAAATAAAGGGGATCTTTTACTGAGATATCAACAACAGAAGTCATTCTACCTCAGTCTCACGAGGCTCATTTGTAAGATCACATGTAGTCCCGTTGGTGTACAGATGAGCATGATACCTACATAAAACAAATATATATGTATCCAAATGAGCTCTATCTCTGGCTCCAACAAGAAAGTCTCCTCAAGCCAACCCTCTATATTATCAAATAGTGAAAATAAGGCCATTGGACAAACCTCTGTGAAGCATCTTTTGATCGGGGATCCTTCAATGTCGAGACATCAGAGAGATTCTGGTTGAAAGCAGATGTAGCCTCTGAATCGTACCTACCTAAGATAAACTCCTGGACCACCTGTAACAAGCAAATAATGGATTAGCATGAAGCATGAGGTACAACCAAAAAAAAGTAATGCCAAAATTAAACTTTCTTTTTGTCCAAACTGTGACATAGATTATTCATGAAAGAAGGACAAGTATTGCATGCAAATTCTTTTCAAGGTTGCCAAATCTGTCCAGAGCCATGCAAAAACTCAAGCACTTCACATGCAATTATAATACCTGATCATCCTCCACGTGAAATTGCCGTATTTTCTTGTGATAACAGAACTCATATGACCACCAGCCTTCTTGCTGCATTAAGATCAGAATATAAGCGAAGTAAGTTATCAATGAATACTATATGTCCTCGCAACCTAAATATCTACCAGAAAACCTAGATGTAATGCATCCTTAATGTTTTTATCAACTAGAAATCAGCTTTCTACTTTTTTTCCCTCTCTACATTAGGAGGGAGCCAATCAGAGGTGGAGCAATAGGTACTTACTCGTACAAGACACTGCCCCTTTAGTACTTCAAGCAGCTCATCAGGTGTCTTCAATTTGATGCGTTTCTCTGTCTCCACAATCATACTGGTCACATTCTGCTGAACAATTGGTTTTTCACCCTTGGCTTTCTCAACCTTGGGTAAGAAACATAAATACTTCTGTCCATCTTTACCAGGCATAACTACTGATTCCTGATCATCATCCTAAAAATTCCAGCCAAAATATTAAGTTTAACTTAAACTTTTCCTACAAAGGAAATGCAGAAACCACACAAAAGGTCATGATGCAGAGACATCATGCTAACCCTAAAATTAGAAAAAACATCGCAGATTCAACATGCTAATGATCCTAAAGGCAAAAGCAGAAGAGAGTTTAAAACATGCACACACCCAAAAATGACAATTTTTTAAATTTCTTAGCAACTAATCCATCCAAACTATAATAATTCCAGTGAATATCAGACTGCAGTAAGCAGAGAACAAACTTGAAAAGTGTCATTACTTCCCCATATCATGCAACGCAATGCAGCATCTCCAATTTAGTCATATTAGCCAATTAAAGAACATAATACACCATGCAAGTCCCAAGTAGAGGCAGGAGAAACCTAATCTCTAACTTACCGGATGAAAGGGAGAGTCTTCCGGATGGAACTCAATATTATACTTAGGTTCTTGTGAACTACGTCCAAATGTACCACCTGTCAAGACAGTGTCATGAAAATAAGGAACTACTGGAGCTTATACTCGGTAAACTTTCAAATCTTCTGCAGTTTCTACAGTATGGTTAACTTAGTTCTGCATTGATCAGAAATGAAGATCTGCACAGAGCACACAAAGAATCTTGAAATAAACTGCATGAGAAAGTCAAGCCAGATTATCAGCTTCACAACAAGGAAGTCTGCTCAGACAGTTCAATCATATATTTCCTGCTCTCACGGATTGTTGCTGTATCCTTACCATAGAGATGCGAAGAAGTGTTCGGATTTCTATATTTCATTGGATCATTCAGTTCTAAATGAATCTCTCCTGCTTCCAAATCAGAGGTGCATGATTACGTAATAAATTAGAAGAAGCCGTCATCTCACCATTTGGGAATGTAAGCTTGACCAGTGGAAAGCAAGGCATTGGCTAGAAATCAAACTATTAGGAGTGAACTCACAAACCTGCCAAACATTTGGCAAAAGGAGGAGTTCCGCAAGGTCAATTTTTCTAAGCAAGTTAAAATCAGAACCGGGAGTCAAAACAATCTCCTCCGTAACTACCCATATTATCCCTATTACCCCAATCATTAATCTCAAAGAAACAGCACTTGCAATTGCTGAAACGCATACGCAATTCAGCAAAATTGCCGAATGTATCTAGGTGTAAAGAGAAGAAAGACAGACTTCTTCCCTGTACCATCAAGAGACTAATCAATTAATGGCTTCTCACAGACAGCAGAAAAATCAATCACATTCCCCTTCCATCTGGGAAGTGAAAACTCCGACAGCATGAGGAAACCGCCAAAAGGTCGATGCTTCTTTCTAGGGTTCACTCCCGATCACAATTCCTACATCCCCTCATCATTACCTCGCTAGGGGGAAATAATTTAGCAGGGACGCAACACAAATAAAAGGACTCAAAAATCATCCTGAAGCACCAGAACACTAGAGCAAGCCGCCCAAATGGGCGCGTCAAGCTTTGCAAAGCAGAGTTCAGGCAAACTAAATGGCGACCCAAATCGCATCATCTGCCCATCTTGACGGCTGTAGCGAAGCACGGAGACAACTATCATCCAATTTCATCGAAAAGGCTGGAAGCTAATTCTCTCCGAGCATTCTAGGCATTACCTCACGCCAACAAAGAAACCCAGAGAGGACCAAAACTTAAAGAACGTAACTTGAAGGAGGCACGATGCATGAAAGGAAAAGAGAAATCCCGAAATCCGTGCAAATTGAAGGCGATGGTGGGGGATCAATTACCGACTTGAGCCGTCAAGACCTTGTCGGCGAGCACGCGCGCGCAGAGGGCGGATTGGAGAAGGATCGACAGCAACAACAACAGCCTCATCTCTCTCGACCGATCGATCGATGGATCGGAGTTTGCGGAAGGCCGAGATCGAAGTCGGGAGCTTTTTGCAGCGGAACCAGAATCTCGAGCTGAAAGCGAATCCTCTTCTCTCTCGATCGATCGATGAAGGACGAAGGAGGAGCTCTCTCTGCAAGCGCGGCGTCTGCGACGACTGCGGTGGCGGCGATCGGGGTGGTCGCGGTGGCGGTGAACGAAAGGCCTAGACAGTAGACACAGCCCAACGTGGACTACCCAATCGCTTGCCGCCACGTCATTCGGCTGCTAGCACCGCTGGTCGCGTGACTGGTCACGTGCTGCCGTTGGTAACGCTCATTTACGAAAGGGTTCATGTTAAAACAATAAAAAAAGAAAAGACTGGCACAATTACGACGATAACTCAAAACAATATACCCATCAACTATCATATTTATCCAATTTAGAAATTTAGCAGTAAAATTTAATGAAAATTAACGGATAGTAAATTTATTATATGTGTATCTATTTAGGATTTATGATTATCAAAAAATTAATTTACGATAAATTGTCATAAGTATACCAATTTAGCCTTTTCAGAAGCATTAACTAGGGGTGTGCAAAATACCCGGGAACCGCCCGGAACCAGATCGGAACCGCCCGGAGCTAGCGGTTCTTGAGGGAACCGGTCCGGTTCCCGGTTTCATGGGCGGATCCGCCCACCCGGACCGGACCGGAAACGTTTTAATATTAAAAAAAAAATTACTAGAAGAAACTAGGTTAGATCTCATCTCCTCACTCCATTCGTTTTCGGTTCTCTCTCTTTGTTTCTTCCTCGATTCCTCCTAATCCTATCGCCATTACAATTCCTCCCCAAGCGTCAACACCACCGCCGCTGCTATTCGCCCCCTCGCGTCGGCCGCCACCCGCCACAGTCGAGGAAAATTGTTTCGCGACCATTCGATGTTGAAAACTCGACCATAGACCTCCTCCCCTCATTCTCAACTCATAGACCCGATCTAACTATGTTAAAAACCAAAATTGCTTAGCGTCAAGATTGGTTCCATGGATCCACCCGGGAACCGGACCGGACCGGCGGTCCGGTTCCCGGGTGGATCCATGCAACAAACGGGTGGATCCAGGTTCCAATTTTTCGGAACCGGTCCTTAGCGAGCGGTTCTCGGTTCTAGGTCTGGAACCGCCCACCCGGACCATGCACACCCCTAGCACTAACCCTTTCTTGATATATATTGACTAAATTATTTTTTTTTTGGAATTTTATTCATTTTAATATGAATATTTACTAATATTTCGTGTGCTATTACTATAGCGACTGATTATTTGGGTGCTCTTTGTAATTTTGTGTTCATAATAGACTATTACTTATGGAGAATCTATCAACCTCTTGAAAAATTTGCCAACGCTCTTTTAAAATATTATCTAGTAATGCAGGTACGTTTAACTCCATATCTATAAATTCATTCAATTTCAAATGCATAATGCACGTGTAGAATTTATTACCCATGGCAATATATGTGAAGAATCAGATAAGATACACTTTACTTTATTCTTTATATGTATTTAAGTATAAGTTAGCTAACGGTTAATTTAAAGACATCAACTAGAATCTATGTAATAAAATAACTTTTCAAAGTTACTACCTTTAGAGTTGAAACCCTCTCGCTCGAGAGCTCTTCCCTACCTTCTATGGTAGCTGCCCCAAAACCCTAGTTTTGCCTTGCTTTTTTTGTCCGAAAACCCAAAACCCAAAACCTAGTGTGTAATCTCTGGTCTACTCTCCTCTTCCATTTCCTTGGATCGCTGATGATGTTGACACTTCCACGCTGTGCGAGATTCAATAGGTTTGGTTTTGTTGAATAGGTTCCTGTGAGGGATTTCTTCAGGGCTGTCTTGAGTATCCTTCGAATGGGGTTTTTTTTCCTTCTATACACGTCTGGATGGTTACCTTCAAAGGGATTTCTGCAACGGAGAGAAGGTGGAAAGTGGGCGAGTTCTAGTTCTGATCTCTGGCTCTCCTGGTGTTTCATCATAGTTGCTTATTGGAGAGTTTAAATGGATGAATCTGGGGGAAAAGACTGTCACCTAGCCTTATTGTGCAAGAGGCTTGGGAATCTACGAACAGAGGTGGATGCCCCGCCTCGGGGAAGAGTCATTTCAGAGGAGATGCTAGATGAATGTAAACGTACGGTGTTCGGTAAGCTGTATTCGGGAGGAAATATCAATTATCAGGCATTTCTTACCACTATGAAGCGAGCTTGGAAGGTAGACTCTCTGAATTTTGTGTAACGTGAATTAGATATTTTATCCTTTACCTTTGAGTCTGAAATGGACAAAAACATAATATTAGTAAATAGCCCATGGTCCTTTGCGAATAATTTATTGATACTTAAACCATGGGAGCCAAACAAACCTACGCAATATTATAAGTTTATAAGTTGTGAATTTTGGGTTCAAATTCATGGTCTACCAATCGAATGGTGTAGTGAAGAGATTGTGTCTCATGTTGCCCAAAAAATAGGATGTGTAAAGGAAGCAAAAGTGGAGAAAAAAGGAGTGGCTTTTTCAGAAGGTGGGGAGAGCTAGAGTAGAATTAGACCTAGAAAAACCTTTGAAACTAGGTACTTTATTTAATTTGGGAGAGGAGAAAGTTTGGTTGGATTTCAAGTATGAGAGGCTACCTAGATTTTGCTACTCCTGTGGAAGAGTTGGGCACTTTACAACAACTTGTGAAGAGATTCCGTATGATGTGAGAAAAATTGAAGATAGGAAGACAAATGGGTTTGGCAACTGGCTCAAAGCAGAGGCGAAAGAGAATAGCCTTTTTGGGAGATATATTATGATGAAAAGGTGGCTGAAGAAGAGGAGGAACTACAAGAAGACAACATCATCTCCTCTCATGATACTCAAATAGTTATCTTCACAGGAGAGCAAACAGAAGGAAAATCTTCAGAATAAACACAATCTCCAAACAGGGCACAAATGGATGTAAATTTACCTGTACACCAAATGGAACAGCAACAGGAGAAAGGAAAAGGCATTATTAATATAGATGAAATAGAACAGCAGTTTCAGCTAGCTGTCATTTCCTCCTTTTGGACAATTAAAAAAAAAAAAAAACAGGTTTAAAGAAGGAAAGTAGGATCGTGAAAAGCTCACCAACAAAGAAGTTAAAGAGGTATACTCCTTATCACCCTTCAGTTGTAGAGTTGGCCAGTTTGGATGAAGCAAATTTGCAGGATACTCCTATCAGTCTTTAGAAGAAACTAGGGGAAGGGCTTTAGTGGCTAGCCTAAATAAGCCACCGGGTTACAAATAAGACCGTGTTACAAATGAGAGCTATTTATTAGAACTGTCAAGGGTTGGGCACACCACTGACAGTCCAGAATTTGAGAGCCATGGTGGCTCAAGAAAGGCCCAATTTAATCTTGTTAATGGAAACAAAAAACAAAGAAACAGTGGTAACTCGTCTCAAAAGATAGCTGAAGTTTAAAAATAGTTTTATGGATGAACCGAAAGGCATTGCGGGGGGGATGGCGGTGTTATGGAATGAGGAAATAGTTGTGGAAGTGGAGTTCAGCTCTCAAGAAATGATTAATTTGATTTGTGTTGATTATGAGAGTAGGATAAAAATGCGGATAAGTTGTGTGCATGCTCCAAACATATATGGGGAAAGATTACACCTATGGGAGAAACTGAGACATATAACTTCTTCTAATACACCCTTATAGGTGTGCATGGGGGATTTCAATGAAGTACTTTATTATTGGGTGAAAGTGGGAAGAAGGATGGCTGAGAGTTATAGAATGCAGGCATTTCAAAATTGTATTCATGATTGCTCGTTAATGGAAATAGAATGTAAAGGGTGCGCGTTTACCTGGTCTAATAACAAAGAAGGGGCTGATCTGGTTAAGGAGAAACTGGACCTAGTGTTTTGCTCGATGGATTGGTGGCTCATGTTCCCGGAAGCTGAAGCGTTTGCTCTACCAGCTGTGGGCTTCGATCATAGTCCGCTCCTTGTGGTGAGTAGTGCTAAATCTATCAAAAAAAGAAAAGATTTTAACTTCGAGGCCTTTTGGGTTGAAGATGGTGAATGTAGGGAGATAGTTAAACATGCATGGCAATCTCAACCTTGTATCCAAGGAGGTTTGAGAGATAAATTACATTCTACCAGCCAAGCATTAAAAGTATGGAGTAATAGGAAATTCCCCAATAATAATTTCCGTATTACAACACTAAAGAAGGAGCTTCAATCCTTAACAAACAACCATCGGAGTTATCAAGAAGCAAACAGGGTCAAGATTATAAAAGAAGAGCTGGAAACATTATGGCGCAAAGAGGAAATATTTTGGGGTTTGAGATCACGAGTCAATTGGCTTCATTGGGAAGACAAAAATACAAAGTATTTTCATGCAGCAACGATCCAAAGGAGACAAAAAAAAAATAGAATTAATATGCTGAAAAATGCAAAAGATTAGTGGGTTAGGGGAAAACAGCAACTTCAGCACTCATTATGTCTTTTTTTAAGGAGCTATATACCTCGGTAGGGCCTTGCAACTACAACCCTGTACTGGATCAATGTCCCACACTAATCGGAAATGATATAAATGAATATTTAGTGGTGGAAGTAACTATGAAAGAAATTCATGCTACTGTGTTTCAGCTAAGAGCTCAGAAAGCTCCTGGTCCAAATGGGTTAAATGGACTTTTTTATCATCATCACTGGGATATAATCAATCCTGACGTGTTGGAGGAAGTTCGAGGCTTTTTTCTTTCGGGAGTGTTGGAACCAGCCCTAAACAGAACACATATGACTTTAATCCCAAAGATCCCCCACCCAAAGAGACTTGATCAATATCGCCCTATCTGCCTATGCAATTTTGCCTACAAAATAATATTCAAAATCTTGGCAAACAAACTGAAAAGATGGCTGCCTATGCTGATTTCAGGAGAGCAAAGTGCATTTGTTAGTGGAAGACAGATTCAAGACAATATTTATATTGTACAAGAGGTGTTACATCAATTGAGAAAGAGGAAAAGGAAAAAAAACACTTCCAAGCGGTGCTGAAACTTGATATGAAGAAAGCTTACGAAAAGATTGAATGAGATTTTTAGAAGGTTGCTTGCTGAAAATGGGGTTCTATGCTAAATGGGTTCACTGGATAATGCAGTATGTCACCACAGTCACTTTTAGCATTAAGCTTAATGGGGAATCTCTTCCTGTTTTCGCTCCCACCAGAGGCATTCAACAAGGAGACCCTCTATCACCCTATATGTTTATCTTGGTAGCAAACAACTTGTCATCTTTGATGGGAAAAGCTCTACAATAAGGGAATATCAAGGGAATTAAGTTGAACATATTCTGCCCTACTTTAACTCATTTGTTATTTGCAGATGATTCAATTTTTTTTCTTAGATGGTTCTCTATAGGAATGCCAAAACATTGCAGCTGTCATTAATCAATATTGTTATGTTTTAAGACAAGCTATCAACTTAAATAAGTCATGAATTTTCTTTAATAAAGACTATCCACCTTTATTAAAGGATAATATGAAGAAAGAATTAAGGGTTCCAAAACTAGAAAGATCAAGAAAGTATCTGGGAATCCCCATAGATTGGGGAGCATCAAAGAGGCAAATGTTTTGGTGGATTTTGAATCGGGTCAATATAAAATTGGAGGGTTGGAAGGAGCAAATCATATTAAAAGCAAGAAAAGAAATTCTCATGAAATCAGTGATGCATGCGGTACCATAATATGCCATGTCAGTTTTTAAAATTCCAGTGTCAATTTGCAAAGCTATATAGAAAAAAAAAATAGCTAATTTTTGGTGGAAAAACAATGATTCAAAGGCTGGTTTGCATTGGAAAAGATGGGAAATCATGAAGATGAGGAAATATAGGGGAGGAATGGGTTTTAGAGATTTGTTTACTATTAATAAAGCCTTATTGGGAAAACAAGCTTGGAGGATGGTAAAAAGTTCGAATGCATTATGGAGTAAATTATTGAAATGGCTCTATTTTTGTCGTTCAGATCTCTGGCATGCTAATAAAAGTTTTAATCCTTCATGGGGATGAAAAAGTTTGCTTATTTGAAGAGAGGTTATTGCGGATTCAGTTAGATGGTCAATAGGAAGTGGAGAAACTGTCAATATTAGAACAGATAGATGGTTGAAAAGAAGATTAATAGGAGGGCCGGCAAATAGAAATGATCCCCAGAAAGTTTTGAAGCTAATATTATCGAATACACAATAATGGAATGAACCGCTGCTACGAAATCTTTTTGATGATCAAACTACTCAGGAAATCCTTGCAATACCAATAAATGGCCACTTTTCCAGTGACAAATTAATATGGACAGGCACAAAAAATGGGTCTTTTACAATAAAAAACGGCTATAACTTGCTAAGAGACAATACCACAGCAAATAGAGCAACTAAGCACCCTTCTTCCTCATATCAAACTCCAACAACATTATGGAATGCAATATGGCAGATGAGAACCGGCCCAAAAGTGAAGATATTTGTATGCAATGCTTGTCAAAAAGCTATACCAATCAAGGAGAATCTATGGAAAAGAAAGATTTTACCTGACCCGATATGTGATCTCTGTCAAGCCAACGTGGAAACGGTCGAACACACCCTTCTCCTTTGTCCATGGGCTACCGGGGTATGGAACCACCCAGAAATTAACCTGCGAGTAGATGCACAGGAAGTTAAACGAACAGATGAATGGTTGGTAAAATTTATAGGAAAAAATTCGCACCTCCCTTCTCTGGAAAGAGTCGGAAAACTTCTGTGGCAGGTATGGAAGGAGCGCAACAACTTTATCTTTCGAGGTACCAAACCAGAGGTCTGCAAAGTCATAGATCTAGCAACATCTCAGCAAAATAGCTACCAAAAATGGGGATGTGGGTATGCACCAGCCAAAAAAATTGAAGAATAGCAGAACCCACTTACTTGGCGAGCTCTAAAAGCCGGCTGCCTCAAGCTAAACGTGGATGGGTCGCTGGGTGAAGGTTCGACGGAGGGAGCAGTGTCTTGTGTTGTTTGGGACTCCTCCGGTACCCTCTTAGATGGATTCACGAAGATAGTATGGGCGGAGACGAGTTTGCAGGTTGAAACCCTAGGGGTTCTCGAAGCCCTAAAGTTTGTGAAAAAAAAAAGGAACTTGGGGAAGCAGTTGTGGAGACTGACAGCAGAGTCTTGGTCAACAACTTGAAGCACGAATAGCAGATGGATTGGCACGCACATGGAACGCTGATCGAATGTCGTTCGCTTCTACAGCAATTGCCCCGAGTGGGCCTGGTTTACTGCCCACGGTCAACTAACTCAGTCGCGGATTGGGCCGCACGTAATCAGCGCACAAAGACCATCCCTTCGAATTGGCGGGCTTCTATTCCTTAAGGCCTTTGGGCTTAATTAGGTGTCGATGCCTCATTAGTGGGCTTTCGCGGTTCTCCACTTATGAAATAAATAAAATATCTCTTTCGACAAAAAAAAAAAAGTTACTACCTTTATACATAAAAAGATAAAATTTTATACAAGGAAAGATAAAATGAATTTGTCAACTTTGAAAATTCTTGTTGTTCTTGTCAAGAATACTAGAATTGTTTGACCGATCTTGATTTGATTGAGAGTAAATTTTGGAATTACCATACCATTGAAAAATATTTTTTCCAATACGTCATCACGATAGAAGCATTCCATTGCGAATGTTGATCTTGGATTATAAATGAATAAGCCATTGTTGTGCAAGAGGCTTTGTTAGTGCATTCTGAAGTTGATCATGAGTGGACCATATTGTAAACAAAGTGATAATCAATGGCAATATATCTCATCTTGAAGTGAAAAATAGGATCATTGCAAAGATAAGTAGCACCAATGTTACCATGATATATGCTAGGTATGGTTGAAGGAGGAACCCCAATGTAAAAGAGATTGAATCCATGTGAGCTAAGAAGCTATTGTAATAATAATGCAATATTCAACTTCAATTGATAAATTCAAGAGCACCATGGTATAGGATTCCGGCCAATCTAAACAATGTCATCTAGATTGCCTACCCAATCAACTTTAGAGGACGCATGAAGCGATGAAGAGGGGCTCCTTCGCAAATGCAAGCCAAGATTGATAGTTCTTTTGAGAGAACGTAAAACATATTTAATAGCACTCCAATGTAACTCAGTTAGTTGATTTGTTAAAGACAAAAGCAATATCAAGTCTTATGAATGCAGGATATTGAAGAGCATGAAAAATCTTCCTACATTTAGTTGTGCCTATATGAGGCAATCCATCAACAAGAATGAAAGAGTTACCAATTGCCATTGGGGTGACAATTCCTAACATGGTCACTCGATCAATCATGTCCTTATATACTTGTGTTGTGTAAGAAAAAGCCCAAATTTAGTGCATATCACCTCAATTCTCAAGAAGTAAATGTGGATCCTTTAGTGAAAATTACCTACAAAAGCTTTCACAAACTTTTACAAATTTTTTTTGCTACCTCTGACTAGGATCAAATCATCTACATAACTCAAGAAATAAGTAATGATGTCATAATGTCTGTATATAAAAAGCAAGGAATTGGAGTTGGATTGGATCACTCCAAACAAGATAACAAAGGAACTCAATGCTAGATACCACTTCATCATGGAGTTCCTCGAAGGAAATGGGAAATTCATGTGCTCTAGTGGCAACAGAAATTTCCTTGAATTCGAAGTCGACCCATTTAATACATCCATTATCAAATCATCACTAATGGGAGAATTGATGATGGCAAGTTTGCTAGCAAATTATTTGACGACTTATATCCTTAGCTATTGATCAAGTGTCACATTTTGTGAAGATTAAAACGCTTCTTGAGACTCATGACGTGCGGACGTGTCTTGTTGGCAAAGATGCAAAAGTTTGTTCCAAGCCTCTCATGTTGTTTTAGCAAAAGCAATGAGAGGCACGATTGAGTATGAAGTGGAAGTTATAAATGCATGAAGCAATAGTTGATATTGGCATACCCAACGAGAATAAGATGGATTGGCCATTGCTTTGCCATCAATGGTAATAGTGTTAACAGGCACAATATGGTTCAATCTATATACAACCCATTAAATCATAGCCCAGAGTAGAGAATTAAAGCTAGACAACCACAAGGGAAATTTCATCTATGTTATTTTAAGGGGTAATTGCACAGATGCATTGATCGACACAAGCATGGTGGCATTATTTGAAGAGGGGCCGGTGACTATAATAGGAGCAATAGTGTTTAAGGATTCTTTTGCTATTGGAAAAAAAAAATGAACGATATACTTGTGAATAGTAGGCTCTAATACCATAAAGAATTAGACTAGATACACTTTACTGTTATTTCTTATATATATTTAAAGTACAAGTTAGCTAATGGTTTAGAAAGAAAGTAGCTATAATATATGCGAGAAAATCACTTCTCCGAGTTACTGCCTTTTATACACGAAAGACAAAATCATCTATATAAAAAAAGATAAAGAGTGTGTCAACTTTGGAAACTGTTACCGCACTTGCCAAAAGTATAAAAATTGCTTGTCTGGTCTTGACTTAATTATAATCAATTTTTGGAATTGTTTTGTCTTTGGGAGATATTCTTTCCAATAATATGAACCTAAGTTTGCTAACTTTAAGTTAAATATACCAACCTCATTGAAAAGCTACGAATGTTCATGATTACATCTCTAGCATCTTAATAACTATACATCTTTCAACTACTTGTTGATAACTTTTTCGCATGAGTGCTATGAATATGGTTTCGTTGCACATGGCAAGTTATGCTATTGGCTTATAGAAGTACGAATTTGGCAAATATCTTACGTTCTTAATAAAATATCACATGATTAGTAACTATATCACCACTATAACTTGGTGAACTTTCATACAGTCAGTAATTTTCTCTTTGTTTGTTGACGTGTTAACTTATGTTGATAGAAATTGACCAAAAAGCAAAACTATGTTGATAGACGTCATGACTTTCATTTTTTTGTAATTCTCACAGCTGGTCAAAGAATAAACTTGCTTGGCTAGGCCGGCCGACCGACTTTCCTAGTTTGGTTTATATCTAACTCTGCTCATTGTTTCCTATGCGATTTCTTAACTGAGAGGGTGTCTCTAACCCTCCAAGTTTGGACCCCATGCCTAGTAATTGAATATCCTTAGTGCAAATCTAGGGCCATTTCTTTAATCTCCAATTAGCTATCGCGCCGACCTATTGGCTAACAAAATGAAGTTGGTAGCCATCAAAGGGACCGAAAAGTACATGAATTCTGCTCGTTTCTCAAAAGGTGCTTTCGCTTCTCGTGTTTTCCTAATAGCTCCAAATTTTTTAACGGAAAGATCGACAGATGCGTTTGGAATATTCGAAATGAGCGTATTATCATACCGGATCCACCTTTCTATGATCCCCAGCTAGAGATTCATCATCACCAACATGAAAGCTTTGCCTCGTAAGCCATCACGTGGAATCTCCCATCAGCACATCATCGCCATCATTTCAGACACCAAAGTCAAACCCGAATTCCCACTTACAAGGAGCAATCAGACAGAACCGTCAACAAATTTCCATCGCTGTCTTTGGAGTCGCTCCAAGAACGCCGGTGCTCGTCCCGTCAAGCCAAGAAAGAATCCCTCGCACGAAACCGCAGCAGCACGAGGATGTCCTAACTTTCAAGAGTCGATCTCAAACATTAATTTCCCCAAAACCCAATTTTGTCGTCGGTTCTACGGAATCACGTGGTTCTGCTGCAAAAGGATAAAGGGGGGAGTGCAAGTTTTAAGTGGCGGACAGATGAAAAGGTCCCACCTTTAAGGCTGTGCGACCCCACTAGGAACTGGAAATCAGCCATATTAGCTTCGTCATCACCCCCATCATCCTCTCTCTCTCTCTCTCGACATGGGGGATGATTAAATTAATTGCTCCGATGAAGTTGTCCTTTGACCGGAATCTTTCCACCCTGTGCTTTTTCTGGTTGTCTGGAAGAACAATGTCAGCCACCTTCTATTTCTTTTTTCGCTTACCTTCTCAGTCATGCCAAAACGTGGAGATGTTTCGAGACTCATCTCGAGATTGTCATTGAACCGATCAAAGATTCATCGTTGAATTGTTTGCTTATGAAAGGTGGCCACAATGTCGATTGAGTACTTTATTCACTTTTTTTTTTTTTCCAGAGGGAACTTCCTTTGATTTAATCGATTGTCGTGTTAGGTGAGTTTACTAAGGCATTAAAATAAAATAAAGAGTATCCCAAGAAAATCATAATATGAGATATTATATTATGAATGAGTACTTGATTCAATTTAATCTTCCTAGATCATGATACATCGTAGTCTCAATTGAATTTACCTGACTGAATTAACGAAATTAAAAGCGATTTTTATTATGCTTATCTGCACCTCTTTTGAATTAAAAAAAAAACTGAAAAAAATAAACTACATCTTTTTTTTTTTTTTTGGGTAAAGGCAAGTATAAAAATAAACTACATCTTTGTAACTAAACTTGAAGTGAATATCATGACATAAAAGCACAATCTCAATGGATGCACCCAAAATATGTCTTCTCGATTTTTCCTCAACACAATATTCATAATAATAATTTTTTTTTGCACTTCACCAAAAAAAGAAAAAAGAAAAAAGAAAAGTCCACGGTTCCCGAGGAGCTTGGAATTTCACGAAACGCCTGCCCTCCCTGGCATTATTCTTCATTCTTGTCCAAAGACCAGATTTCTTAAATACTCAAAAATTTTCAAAAAAATTTTCAAATAACAGAACAAAATTTTCCGACAGAACAAATATTAAAATAAGCGAATTTCATTTTTTATTCCGTCCTTTCTTATTTTTGTGGCGCTTACGTTAAGCGGTGAAAATCTTCAACGTCAAGAAAGAGAAGAACCAGCCAACTACGCATCCCTACGTTTCTCTCTCTTGAGCATTCCATTCCATTCCTTCTCTCTTTCTTTCTGAAAGTCGTCCACGTTTTTCTCTCTCTCTTGCAAGTCTCGCAGTTCACCACATTCTTGGGCTTTCCCGAGGAAGACGGCAGCTTTCTTGGCAGCACCGCTTCCCCCGATAAGCGGCTCCGGATTGGAATTCGACGGATTTTCCAGGCTGGGACTCCATTTTTGGCTTCTTGGCTGCTTAAAGGTGACGCCTTTCTCCATTTTCTGGCGTCTCTCCAAATTGGGTTCGATCCTGTAGGGCTTATTTGCCCGAATCCCGTTTGGAGAGACCGGAATTCGTCTCTTCAATTCGTGTTCCGATCTGGGTATCGGGCTTTATTGGATAAAGCTGCGAACTTTGAGCCTCTCTCTGGGAGGATACTTGGCGTGTTGGAGTTGTTTGGGAATATTCGTGGCTGAATTTGGGGGTTTAGTTAGCTTGTTCGCTTCGGTGGTTCCTGTTCTATCGAGTGCTTGAGGAGGGCGGGATACTATCGCATTTGGTGCCGCGGGTGTTGGTGCTGATTGGGTTGGATTCGTGTAGGTCGTTTTGTGGTGTGTATTTTGATTCGACGGGTAGTGTTGTGGTCAATTTGTATGTGTTTACCGGATTTGGACGTGTTTGTCTGAATTGGGCAGTGACGAGGTGCGGTGTTGTGTGTAGCTAAAGTATATCTTCTTTCACTTTCTGGATTGGAGTTCTTCTACTCCAATACTCGGTTTTGCGATGGGGAAGCAGAGTGGGAGGAAGAAGGGACCGGTGGGAGGAAAATCTGGCGATTCCATTGGAAAGCAACACAGAACTGGGGAGAACAGTCCAAAAGCATATGATAAGGACACGGCGGTCTTCATTGCGATGTCCCAGGAGCTGAAGGATGAAGGGAATAGGCTGTTTCAAAAGAGAGATTATGAAGGAGCTATGCTGAAATATGAAAAAGCCCTCAAATTGCTCCCTAGGGTTCACATAGATGTGTCGTATCTGCGCAGCAATATGGCTGCGTGCTATATGCAAATGGGTCTCAGTGAGTACCCGCGAGCGATCAATGAGTGCAACTTGGCCCTAGAAGTCACACCCAAGTATTCTAAAGCACTGTTGAAGAGGGCAAGATGTTACGAGGCATTGAATCGGTTGGATTTAGCATTGAGGGACACTTCAACAGTTCTGAACATGGAGCCAAATAATGTAATGGCATTGGAGATAGCAGATAGGGTGAAAGCCACAATTGCAGAGAAAGGATTGACTGTGAACAACGAATCAATTGAGTTGCCACCTGACTATGTTGAACCTCCTAGCTCTTCATCATTGGCAAAACGAGTGAAAGAGAAAGCTCGGAAAAAGAAAGGTAGCCGAATTGAGGGGAAGAAACCTATCGAAAAACCTAAGGAGATTGAGAATGTTAATAAAGTTGAGGAGAATAAGGCTGAGCAGATATTTGAGAGTAGCAAGGATGAAGAAGGAGCCGAAGACAAGAAGCCAGAGGATAAGGCAGTAGTGGAGGAGAAAATCGTGAGCATTCAGGATGAAGAGCCTAAGAAGACTGTAAAGTTGGTTTATGGAGAGGACATAAGATGGGCTCAGTTGCCAGTTAATTGTAGTCTCTTGCAGGTGAGGGAAGTGGTACATGATCGCTTCTCGAGCTCCAGAGCTGTTCTTGTAAAGTACAGAGACCAAGAAGGTGACTTGGTCACAATTACTACAGATGAAGAACTAAGGTGGGCTGAGGCATCCACAGAGCCACAGGGTTCTATCAGATTGTATGTTGTCCCAGTGAATTCTGACCAGGATCCATTTCACGGGAGACTTTCAGACAAGTATGACGTTCATGACATTACCATCAAGAACAATGGAATTCAGGGGAATGGGCACGTGGTCAAAGCCGATGAAGCAGGAAAGAAGCCAACTTGCATTGATGACTGGATAATTAATTTTGCTCAACTTTTCAAGAATTACGTTGGCTTAGATTCTGATGAATACTTGGATCTTCATGAACTTGGTATGAAGCTTTATTCTGAAGCAATGGAGGAAACTATCACTAGTGATGAGGCTCAAGGCATTTTCACAGTAGCTGCTGAGAAGTTTCAAGAGATGGCAGCTCTAGCTTTGTTCAACTGGGGTAATGTCCACATGTCAAGGGCAAGAAAAGGTGTGCACTTACCAGAGGATGCTTCAGAGGATTCCTTGCTCGAGCAGATAAAAATTGCATATGATCGGGCATTAAAAGAGTATACAAGCGCAGGGAAGAGATTTGATGAAGCATTGAAGATTAAACCAGATTTCTATGAAGGATATCTAGCCCTAGGGCAGCAACAGTTTGAGCGGGCTAAACTTTCTTGGTATTATGCACTAGGCAGCAAAGCTGACTTGGAAACATGGCCTTCTACTGAGATTCTCCAACTCTATAACTATGCTGAGGACAACATGGAAAAGGGCATGCAGATGTGGGAAGAATGGGAAGAGCAACGCCTGAGGGATCTCTCAAATCCAAATACCAGTAAAGTTCAGTTGCAACAATTAGGGTTGGATGGATCGTTCAATGAAATGACAGCAAATGAAGCTGCTGATCAGGCTGCAAACATGAGATCTCAGATAAATCTATTATGGGGTAGCATGTTGTATGAGCGTTCCATTGTGGAATTCAAATTAGGCTTACCTGTCTGGCATGAATGTTTGGAAGTTGCGGTCGAGAAGTTTGAACTTGCTGGGGCTTCTCCAACGGATATAGCGGTTATGGTGAAGAACCATTGTTCAAACCATGGTGCAATGGAAGGTAACATTTATGTACTCCCTGTCGTGTTGTGTTTTGTTGACTTATTAATCTTGAGAAGAAGCTGATCCTCTCCTGTGCAACAGGTTTAGGATTTAAAATTGATGAGATTATACAAGCATGGAATGAGATGTATGAAGCTAAAAAGTTACGGAGTGGTGTTCCGTCATTCCGGTTGGAGCCATTGTTCCGCAGGCGAACATCGGGACTTCATCATGCTCTTGAACAACATTAAGTTACATGACCTTGTACAGGCTTTCCAAGACAGACATCACCCTTGTTTTTCTCCTCTTTTTGGGTTATATAATGCTGTTTGTTGAGGTATGTGGTGATGTCTTTTTATGACAAAACAATGTTGGTTCCTATTGCAGTTCCAGCCAAAATAAATTATTGTTGCCTAGAATCTGGAGTTTTAAAATAGTCATTAATTGTCCCCTGTATTGCTTTCTCTCTAAGTCTCTAGCACTATTATATCATTGAATAATTTAGGAAAAGCCGGTTCTGGGTGTTGTCTGTTTTGATTTTCTGTAGGGGTCTCCTTGATTGCCCTTTCATCTTTTCCTTCGCTTGATGATTTCTCCAAGTGAGGAAGAAAATGAAACCTTTGTGCTTTTTGATGGCAAATTTCCGTTGTTAGTGCTCGTGAAGTTGTGAGATAAACATCTGCGAATAAACCTTTGTTGAGAGCTTGTGAGGGATCTTTAGCTAATAGGACTTGGTTTTACTTTGCATCTTCACGATCAATAATGCTATCCTTATCAATGACCTTGTATTCTTGCTGCTATATGACTGCGTAGTGACTACTGAAGAATCATCTAGATAATACGTGGTTATGCTTCTTGAGAAAAATAAGGGGGCATGGGTAGCATTGTTGAATCTGGAATTAGGAACCTGCAAAAGTCATCATTTGAGGATCTTGATGATGGATGGGATTGACTATATCATTTGAGTATATTGCATCGACCTCTATAGCATAGGTTGTTCTGCAGCTTTGTATATTATGCATGTGAATATTACTCTACAGGTGATTAATCAACAAGGTTAATGATGAGAAATTCTTATCTTGTGGCTTGTCTTGTATATCTGAAAATGACTCCTTAGTCCCTGGCAGTTAACCTCTTAGCTGCTTATTTCCCTTGGCGGGAATATCATTTCTATCTTTTGACTTTGGAGTTCTGTCTCTGCAGGGTGTTTTTGCTTGTGGTCCATTCATTGCCTTTCATCCGTGGAATGGTTGTGCCGGAGTTGGAGTTCGGGTTTTCAACCATCAACGCAATGACTTCCCACATATTTATTGGGGAGAAGAAGCAGGGATCTCCATTTAGGATGTCAGCTTCATCACCATCATTGCCTCATATTTTTCCTCTTTAGGATAGAGTATGTACACTGGTTTAAAAGAAAATAAAAAAGAAACTATTGTGTTTTATATGGTAGCACTGTATTCTGATTCATTTTAGTCGTTCTCGGAGAGGTCCATTTGGGGGTGTCGTTTGAATTGTAGGTGGTTCTTTGGTTCATTCATGTCCCGTTAGTCACAGTGGGTCATGTTTGCTTGTATTTCTAATCTAGTGTCAACTCCATCCTTTGTTCAACTTATTGGGGTTACATGAGTTCTGGTTAATTTGAAGTGTCTATCTTTGTGCTGGACAAATTTTGATGCTTTTGAGAGTAAGATTCTCTGCCACATCAAATTTGCCAGGTTGATGGCCATAATCATGTGCGATTTCTTGTGTGGTCTTTTATCTGTGGTAACTGCATATTTCATATGATCCTGTGAATATCAGTCTGCTTGTTTCTACGAACATTTGTTATACTCAAAATTTCAGCACCGGTAGGCCCTCTCCACATTAACAAATACTTGCGAAGTTGGTTCTTAGATTAATTTGAAAGAGAATGCCCAGAAAAGTTTTTCATCAGTTAGTTCCTATCAATTGTGCGGAATGAATACAGGACCCAAGTGTGAAACGAGAAGAATATTTTCTTAAGCAAGTACATGCATTTCACATTGTCGAAATTTTCACTCAGTGAGCCCCTGTGATTCACCTCGTGAGGTTCGCTACAACCATAGTTCCATCTGCTCCACACAGAAAGCTTCATGAACAATATAACAATCTTAAATTCAGTTATAATTTTTTTTTTGCCAAATTTAGTTCTAAACCTTTTATAATTGCGCTGACCGACCAGAGAGAAAAGAGAAAGTGAAAAGGAAAAGGAAAAAGAAAAGGATTAAAAAATTCACAAAAAAATTTCAAAATTCGAAAGAAGAAAAAAATATTAAAAAATTGCTAAATCGACACAATTATAAAATGTTTATGACTAAATTGACTAAAAAAAAAAGTCTAGGACTGAATTAACATAATTGCAATAGGTTTAAAATTTATTTGGTAATTCCCCCATACACATTGCTCTGAAAAATTTGCCATCCTTAAAATCACTTGCCCACGCATTCATCATTTACTTGACCCCATGAGAACATGGGAATAGACAAGTGCTCCTTTCTCCATACGGAAGCCACACAAAATCAAATGGCCCTAGCTTTTATTAACGAATTATTCCTAATTATTCGCCGAATTGGCTTTTGCTTAATTAAGCGGACACCATACGTTTTCGTAGCCAACCTTGATCTTTTGCCCGTCTTCTCTGGCAAATATCAAATCAAGCGCCAACCTTTCTTGTCCCAAAATATTAGATTAGGTGCACTCGGCGACAGGAAGCCCAACTCACCTGTTGCATTGCCCGCTCGCTAACCTGCAAAAGGCCATTGGTTCACGCCTCTCCCCATCTCCGTCTCCTCCCCTACCTCTACAAAAACCCTCTGCACCAAAGCTAGAAACAACCTTCCACCTTGCAAATGGAGACTTCCCACTCGCCATCCTCTCGACCACTCTTTCTAATAACTGGAGCGATGCTGGCGGAGGACCCATCACCCCGACGTTGCGCTTAAGATCCCGTGCGTCCTGCGGGATTTGAACCCCTCCATCCTGGGTAGATGTTATGGGGGCTTTTATTCAGTTAGGCCACCGCAGGCAGTGGTAATGCAAAACATACTTTATCTGTTACTTCAACTAATAAAAATGAGGGCCATGTGATTTTGTGTGAGGTTTTTGTAATGAGAAATGAACGCACTTGTCTATTCACATGTTGTCATGGGCTTGAGCGAAATATATAGAGAGATGGGAATAGAGAGGAGAGGGGCGATTACTCGAATAGAGCCATAGTCAACGAAGGCCGCATGTGTTCCTATAAGCGGGGTGGTTTCGGGACAAATCCTATTGACTTTTTTTAAGAAAATATCTATATGTTGTGAAATGTATAATCATTATCATAAAAATAATCAATAAGAAATATGGGAAAAAGAGATATTTACCATAAGTTGTTCATAAAAAAAAAAAAAGAAATCTCGAAAGTCGTGGACCTTTCGTTCCTTATACCATGTTTATAAGATTTTCACATTTGAATGAGGAAAAAGGAAGATGAATGGCGTTTTCTCTTTACTTAGAAAGAGCAGAGAAGATGGAGACTAAAATATTTCAGTGTGAGGTCACGTTCTTGACATTTATATAAAACGTGTTAAGTAATATGCCATGACATTTTTTATGATTATTGACCCATTACCGTTTCAACAATTCAAACTTTTAGAAAATCGAGTTCATCCAGTGCTCGAATTCCGACATTGCCCATCATCATTCTCCTTTCTGTTATCCTTTTTTTCGTTGAACTAGGCGTACAACCGTACAGAGGAACTAGAACCCACACCAAAAAAACAAAAAAGCTTTGCAAAACTTCAAACGAGCAGGCGATAGCTGGGCCTTAGGATCAAGTGCTTCGCCCTCGGCATCGTCAACCCGAAGTCCTCGCTCATGTCCAGCTCGTTCGGCGACGTCCCCGCCGGCAGCTCCCAGTCAAAACAGTGCACTAATTGGGCCAAAACAAGGCGCACGTTGACGAGACCCAAGTGCATCCCCGGGCAGCTCCGCCGCCCCGACCCGAACGGTACGAGCTGGAAGTCCCGCCCCTTGACGTCCACGCCGCTGTCCGCAAACCTCTCCGGGCGGAACTCCTCCGGGTCCTCCGCCCAAGCGCCGGCGTCTCTCCCGAGTGCCCACGCGTTCACGATGACCCGAGTCCCCTTCGGGATGTAATATCCCCCCATCTCGATGCCCTCCGTGGACTCGTGTGGGATCAGGAGCGGGGCTGGCGGATACAGCCTGAAGCTCTCCTTCACCACCATGTCCATATAATTCAGCTTCGGCAGATCCGCCTCCTCGACGGTCCGCCCCAACCCGACGGCAGCTTCCAGCTCTCGCTGGAGGCGTTTCATCGCGTGCGGGTGGCGGATCAGCTCGGACATGGCCCACTCGATCGCGGTGGACGAGGTTTCGTACGACGCGGCGATCATGTCGAGGGCCAAGGCCTTGATGTTGGTCCGACCCAGCCCGTGAACCGGCTCGTCGTCTTGCGGCGAGCCGTTCATGGGGTGGCCCATGCCGGCGAGCAACGTGTCTATGAAGTCGCCCTCGTATTTTCCGGTCGTGACTTCCTCGTGTTCTCTAATGATGTCCTCCAGCACCTTATCCACGGCTCGATTGACAGCTTTCGCACGCCGAGTTATTCCCTACAGAGGTTTTCGATTTTCAAAATATTATCTTCACAACAAACCAGAAAAGCTGCAAATTCTTTGCATCTGTAAAAGAACAAGTTAGCTAGATTCATGCTGTTTGTTTTAGCCTCTTACTACACATAAATTCCATTTCACTGTAATATGTACAATAAGCTAAACCGAAAACTGACACCTGAAGATCGAGAGCTCCAAGAAGAGGCACATAGTCTGCCAAATTGAAAGCCCCGGCTAAGTTCAGACCGTCGTGAATCACAGGCTTCAAGTTGAACTTATCCCTTGTGCTGCACCCCAAAATCATCCTGCACGCCAAGTCCGCGATCAGCTGCCCCACCTCCGCGCTCACGTCCACCACCTCATGCTCCGCCGCCGCCGCCCTCACCCTCCTGACCACCCTCCCCAGCTCTTCCCTCCTCATTGGTGCGAAAGACTCAACCTTTGCCGTGCTCAGCAGCTGCAGCGTGCACAGCTTCTTCATGCCTCTCCAATATGCACCGCTCTCCGCGAACGCCATCCCCTTGTTGCCGTAAGACATGTGGCGCAGGGCGTCCACGCTCGGGCGGCTTGAGAAGATGCCATCATAGGTCTTGAGGACCAGCTCAGCCGCCTCCGGGGATGAGACCACTACCGTCGGCTTGTTGCCAAGGCGGAGGAACATGATGGGGCCATAGGACTTGGCGAGGCTGTGGAGGCAGCGGTGCGGAAGGTTGCCCAGCTGGTGGAGGTTCCCGATGACTGGCAGCGGTGGCGGCCCCGGCGGCAGCTTGTGGGGTTGCCGGCAGCGGAGGTGGCGGAAGAATAAGTAGAGAGTTATTAGAAGAGTGGTCGAGAGAACGAGGAGTGGGGAATTCTCCATTTGCAGGTGGAAGGCTGTTTCTTGTTTTGGCGCAGAAGGTCTTTGAAGAGGAAGAGGATGAAGCGGGCGGAGATGTGGAGAGTCCATGAACGACTTGCCTTTTGGAAATTTGGGTGGTGGCGAGCGGTGGCGACTGCAACAAGATAAAGTGGGCCTCCACCTCGACGCCCGACGTGAGTTGGGCTTTCAGCTGGCAGCACCTGATTTAATATTTCGGTCTACTAGACTTTGGGCGTGGAAACGTTCCAAAGAAACGTTTCTTGAACACTTTTGTACGGATTTTGTTCCCGGGAACAAAAAAAGAACAGAAACGCGTTTGATTGCGTTTCTATTCTTTTTTTGTTTTTTTTTTTTATTTTCGAAACAAAATAAGAACAAAAAAAAGAAACAACAAATTGTTGTTTCTTGTTCCAAAAACAAAAATGAAGAAACGTTTTTCTCTTTTCTCTTTTCTCTCTTCTTCTTCTCTTCTTCTTTTCTTCTTCTTTTTTTCTTCTTTTTTCTTTCACCGGTCGCCGGCCTCGGCCATGGCCGGCGATCGGCCGTCGAGGGTCGGCGACCTCGCCGGAGCGGGCGAGGCCGAGCGTCGCCGGTGAGGCCGAGCCTCGCCCAACCACGACGAGGCTGCCGGCCTCGTCGGCCTATCGCCGGAGGCCGGTGACCGGCCGAAAAAAGAAATAAAAAAGAAAGGAAAAAATGAAAAATAAAATAAAAATGTTTAAAAAATTAAAAGAAATAAAAAAAGAATAAAATTTACCAAACGTGTTTCTATTCATTTTTTATTCCAGGAACAAACGTTACCAAACGCGTTCTTTTGTTCAAAAATTGTTCTCCGGAACAGAAACATTTTTTTTTTGTTTCTGTTCTCTAGAATAAAAAAAGAACAGAAACGTTACCATTCGCACCCTTTTAGGCCCTACATGTTTTCACTTTTGAAAACTGTTTATAAATAGAATTTATGTTTTTTTTTCCGAGAAAAAAAAAGAATAGAAACGTGTTTATTTGCGTTTCTGTTCTTTTTCTGTTTTTTTTGTTCCTGGAACAAAATTGAAACAAAAATTAGAAAAAAAAAAACTTGTTTCTGTTCTCCAGAAACACTTCTCGGATTGTTAAAAAGAACAAAAATAAAAGAACAAAACCGGAACACTTCTGGAGGAGCGTTCGTTCGTGCCCGAAGCTTTCGTTCGTGCTCTCGGCATCTCACCCTTCTCTCCGGCGCCTCCCACTTCGGCTGACTCTCCGGTGACTCCCCACTCCGACGACTCTCCGGCGCCTCCCCACTCGGCTGACTCTCCGGCGCCGACTGGTGGTGCTCCTTCACCGGCTGAAGCTTCCGAATCCAGGTAAGTTTCTGCTGCTCCTCCATCTCCGTTCGAAGAGGGCTTCGGCGAGAGCCACCTTCGCCGACAGCCGGGACGGTCGCTCCAGCGACAGCTCGCTGGAGCTGCTCTGCTGAGCTCGAGCTGCTATGGTCGCTCGGCAGAGCAGCTCGGGTCGCTCGAGCGGCAGAGCAGCTCGATTTGTTCAACTTATTTGTGAGTTCCTGATTTATTACTGTCTGTGGATTTATTTGGTCGATTTGTTCAACTTATTTGTGAGCAATTTGATTACGGACTGATATACACTTTCATATACCCTGTCAAACGGAGCTCAACTATGAGACCAGACTAATCCTTAAAATTGCTTGTGCAGAGGATTGTAAAAAGCAGGCAAACAAAATCCTTGCTTCGGCTTAAATTGGTGAAAAGCATTTGGAATTAGTAATTCCAGCTTATGATGTCTATCACGAGAGAGAGATGGAGGGAGAGGGATGGAGGGAGACTCGTGGTCCATAGAGAGAGAGAGAGAGAGAGAGAGAGAGAGAGAGAGAGAGAGGGGCATGGAGGGAGACTCGTGGTCCATAATTATATAAACGAAGTCCATTTTGATGCGGGGCATGGATTTTTTTTTTTGGGGGGGGGGGGGGGGAGGGAGACTCATGGTCCATAATTATATAAACAAAGTCCATTGTGATGAGGGGCATGGATTTTGAAGGTATGCATGTGTAAGGAGAGAGAGGGAGGGAGACTCGTGGTCCATAATTATATAAACGAAGTCCATTTTGATGAGGGGCATGGATTTTGAAGGATATGCATGTGTAAGTATGTGCTTGCACTTGGGGCCATTGTGTGCTATAGCATCAAGAAGAAGAAAAGAAGCAATGAATATATGCTCTGATGAGTATAACTTACTCTTCTGAGAGATCTTAGGCAATGGTACTGCAGGTCTCTGCTTGATTTGGCTGATAAGTGTGTGCCTGAAATTTCTGTGTCATGTTGTTTTCATCTCCTCATAGCTAATTTGCTTATGCTTGTTTGTTTCTTCTGTTTTTTCCCCTTTATGACACAAACAGAAGGAAAAATACCTCCAGATGAGCCAGCAGTTCTTCCTCCATTGCCTTTGATTCCTAAAAGTGAAAGGCGCAGGTCCCTATATGGAACACCTCAATCTCAATCATTCAAGAGGCCTGATTACAGGGGGGACTGGGACCGCGAGCGGGATAGAGATTTTGAACTCATGCCTCCTCCGGGAAGTCATAGAAGGGACTTTGCTGCCCCAGATGTTGATCAACCCATTGATCCAGATGAACCCACCTATTGTGTCTGTCATCAGGTCCTCAGTTTTTTCACCCTTCTGTAAAAATTTGAAGTTACTTTTAATTTGAAGTGCTACTGCGCTATGTCGTGATGGCTTTTATAGCTTTGGTATTTAACCAATTGAATCGTTGTGACTGCTAGGTGTCATTTGGAGACATGATTGCCTGTGACAACGATAATGTGAGACCTTCTTTATAAGACAGTTCTTTTTCCTTGAAGTTTTACTTTCCTTTCCAGATATTTTTTACGTAGTGCATTTGGGAAGTATTATTGTGGTAGATACAATTTATAGAATGTGAGTTACTGTACTTGGCAAGTCTTGTGGTGTTGATGTTATTTATTTTTGTGATCTCACATTTTTTACCCAAATTTTCTCTTAAAGTTGCGACTGTTCGATCCACGCTTCGTACCCTTTCGTGACAACCGCTCGTCTTGATGGGAGACGATGTATAAATAGGAACGTACGTTCATTTCTGACGGGTGATGACAAGGTCTAACTCAAACTCTCTCATTTAGAATACACCATCAATACGAGAGTGAATTGGGTAGAAGAGTGTCCCCATTTTTGTTTGATTTCAGGTTTTCTGACGAACGCGAACAAGAACAATGGTTGGAGGTTTGTCTTCGATTGATCCTGGCTTCCGCATATGAATTATTTTGTCTTAAATTTGGTATCAGAGCGTGTTAAAAGCCTCTGCCTTGTTTTGTTTTATTTTTGTGTGTTTTTGGTGTATTTTCGGCCATTTTTGGAGATGAACAGTAACTTGGATTTTGAGGACGAGAGAGACTCGCAAATTCCGGCAAAATCCAGCGATCCACCCCTTGATTTCGGACCCGCACAGTCACACCGCCATAAGGAACGTTAGCCATGAGTTATTTCAGCATATCGGTGTTCGTTGGAGGCTAATTGGGCGGCGAAAGTCGCGGTGGTTGAGGATTCGTGTTTTGGGAATTTTCTTATGATTTGGGGTTTATTTCTTCGTCATTTTCGCCGAAACTTGTACCCATGTGGTCGTGCTGACATGCTCTTCAAAACCCACTATTTATTTTTGTCTGAAATGGGCTGCCGGAGAAGAAACGGCCGGCGAAACCACGGCAGAACGGCGAAAAACGATGAAGAAAATGCTTCTGTTCGCGAGGAAGAAGGCGCGTGAGTCCACGTGCGCGCTGCGGTTGCAGGCGCGTGGGATCCACGCGCCACGCGCTCTCACGCGTGCGGCAACCGTTACGTGCGTGGGATCCACGCCCGCGGCAGTTGCCAGGCGCGTGCATTGCACGCGCCTGCGCGCTGAATCGCGCGCGTGCAGACCACGCGCTTGCCGCGGGAACGGGCGCGTGCCAGGCACTCACCTGACGTCTCCTCCGCGCCTCTTTTTACGATTTTGCCTCAAATTTTTAAATTTTTGCAATCATGCCCTTGGCCAATTTATTTATTTACTGTTCTGCCCTTGATGTATATATTTATTATGTCATTTCATGCATTTTTATGAACATTTTGTGCATGAAATTAAATGTCCAACGGTCCATATATTTAATTAATTAGGGAGTGGCCACAACATCTTTAATTAATTAAATTATATATTAAAAGCCTTTGGATCATATTTAGAAATGGAAATTGATTGTAACTAATTATATTAATATGATGAATTTTATCCCACAAGAATTTTCATTATATTAATATGATTAATTAGGATGAAATATCATATTATTTTTCTTAATTTACCCACAGGGATTTAGAAAATGCATATAATATGGTAGTTTCTTCATGAAATAATTATGAATCTATTTAAATTAAAAACTTAGCCCACATGTAGTTTTTATGTTATGTGATTCATATTGTGACATGTTTACATTGGTAAAACATGATTTATTTATATTTATCTCAAATTTTGTGACATAAGCATGATTATTTGATATGCAGTTTCGCAACCTGTGAATTTCTCTGAATTTAAGTTTGATGTTCCTATACTGAATGGTGAGAACTATAAAGTTTGGAAGGAGTCACTTCTTCTTCAATTGGGGTGGATGGACATTGACTATGCTATAAGGAAAGACGAACCACCTGCTCCTACTGATTCGAGCACTCCAGCTGAATAGCTCTTTATAACCAATGGGAGCGGTCCAACCGCGTTTGTGCCATGTTTATAAGAGCTAAGATATCTCATATTATTCGTGGTTCAGTTGCTCAGCATAACAATGCTAAGGCTTTATTGGAGGCCATAGATGCGCAATATGAAAGTTCTGAGAAGGCGCATGCCATGACCCTGATTATGAAGTTTTCATCATTGAAGCTCACTAGTGTTAGAGGTGTGCGTGAGCACATCATGCAAATGAGGAACATTACAGCTCAGCTTAAGAACCTTGAGGTTGAGATATCTGAATCCTTCCTTGTGTATTATATTCTGAACACTCTTCCACAACAGTATGCACCTTTCAAGATCTCTTATAACACACATAAGAATAAATGATCTATTAATGAACTCATGACCATGTGTGTTCAAGAGGAAGAAAGACTGGTTATGGAATTGGGAGAAAGTGCTCATTTGGCAACACAAGGAAAGAATAAGGGCTATGGCAAGCATAAGGGAAAAGGTAAAATACCTCCCCAAGCTGACATTAAGAAAGAATCAAAATGCTTCTTTTGTAAACAGAATGGGCATATAAGGAAGGATTGTGTCAAATTTGAAGCCTGGCTCGAGAAGAAAGGTAATCCAATCTCTTGTGTTTGTTATGAATCTAATATGATTGATGTAAGTTACAACACTTGGTGGATTGATTCTGGATCTACAATCCATATTTCGAATTCCTTACAGGGTTTTCAAAACCATCGGAAGCCAGTGGGAAGTGAACAAAGCATCTATTCAGGAAACAAGATGCGTTCGCATGTGGAAGCTATTGGGACATATAGACTAGTTCTCAATAGTGGTTTTGTTTTAGATTTGGAAAAGACCTTTTATGTTCTTAGTTTTTCTAGAAACTTAATTTCAGTTTCAAGACTTGTACCTTTGGGATACTCTTTTAACTTTTCAGATTCAAACTTCTGATTATCATTTAAATATGAAATTGTCGGGAGTGGTACTTTGTCTGATGGTCTTTTTCGAATTAATTTACAAGACAATACCTATTATGATGCGATGCA
The DNA here is from genome assembly GCA_019915185.1 of Eucalyptus camaldulensis. NCBI lineage: Eukaryota > Viridiplantae > Streptophyta > Magnoliopsida > Myrtales > Myrtaceae > Eucalyptus > Eucalyptus camaldulensis. Next base: position 3,853,255 of record JAHSVA010000008.1, read on the forward strand.
TGTTCATGATAAAGCTGGTATAAAACGATGTGTTGTGAAAGAACATTCTTCTATGTTGTGGCATCGGAGATTATGACATATCTCCATAGAAAGAATTAAGCGATTAGTAAATGATGGGATACTCGGTACTTTAGATTTTACTGATTGTGATACTTGTGTGGACTGCATAAAGGGAAAGCAGACTAACAAGTCAAAGAAAGGTGCCAAGAGGAGTACAGAAATATTAGAAATCATACATACGGATATTTGTAGTCCGGATATGGACTCATGTGGTCAGAAATACTTTATCTCTTTCATAGATGATTACTCACGTTACATGTATCTCTATTTGATTAATAATAAGTATGAAGCATTAGATGCCTTTAAGGTATTTAAGGCGGAAGTACAGAAACAATGCAATAAACAAATAAAGATCATGAGATCAGATAGAGGTGGAGAATTCTATGGTAGATACACTGAAGATGGACAAGCACCTGGTCCATTTGCAAGATTTCTTCAACAGCATGGGATAGTTGCCCAATATACTATGCCTAGTTCTTCGGACCAAAATGGCGTTGCGGAAAGAAGAAACCGGACCTTATTGGACATGGTGCGCAGTATGCTTAGCAGCTCCAAACTTCCTAAATCCTTGTGGACTGAAGCACTTAAAACGGCAATGTACATATTAAATCGAGTTCCAACCAAGGCTGTCCCAAAGACACCTTTTGATTTAAAGGTTGGAAACCGAGTTTGCATCATGTGCGCATTTGGGGATGCTCGTCTGAAGTGAGAGTTTATAATCCACAAGGAAAGAAGTTGGACCCAAGGACCATAAGTGGGTATTTCATTGGATATGCCGAAAGGTCTAAAGGATACAGGTTTTATTGTCCATCTCACACCACTAGGATTGTGGAATCAAGAAATGCTAAATTTCTTGAAAATGACTTGATCAGTGGGAGCGATCAATCAAAGGACCTTGATCCTAAGAAAGATCATACAGATACTCAACCTTCCACCTCAAGTTTAAGATTAGTTGTTGCTTATAATGCCCCTTCAGCTCAGCCGGCTATTGAACAACCAATCGTTGAAGTTCCACAACCTGCTGATATTGATCTAGTAGATCCAGTTGTTCAGCAATTACCAGAAACTGTTGAACAACCAGTTGAACAACACGCTCCTCAAGAGAATGTTGATGCAACATTGAGAAGATATTCTAGAATAAAGAAATCGGCTATTCCTAGTGATTATATTGTGTATTTACAAGAGTCTGACTACAATATTGGAGCTGAGAATGATCCCGAAACGTTTTCACAAGCCATGGATAGTGATAAATCCAATTTGTGGTACAATGCCATGAAGGAAGAGATAAGTTCAATGGCATCTAACAAAGTATGGGATTTGGTTGAGTTACCTAATGGTGCGAAGGCCATTGGTTGTAAATGGGTCTTCAAAACTAAGAAAGATTCATTAGGTAACATTGAAAGATATAACGCTAGACTTGTTGCCAAAGGATTCACTCAAAAGGAAGGAATCGATTACACGGAGACTTTTTCTCCTGTATCTAAGAAAGATTCTCTTCGTATTGTTTTGGCATTGGTTGCCCATTTTGATATGGAATTACATCAGATGGATGTGAAAACGGCGTTCCTCAATGGAGAACTAGAGGAGGAGGTTTACATGAAACAACTTGAAGGATTTTCCTCTAGTAAAGGTGAGCATTTGGTGTGCAAGCTTAAGAAATCTATATATGGCTTGAAACAAGCATCCCGCCAATGGTACTTAAGGTTCCATGAAGTCATCTCTTCATTCGGTTTTGTAGAGAATGTCATGGATCAATGTATATACCAGAAGGTCAGTGGGAGCAAAATTTGTTTTCTTGTGCTGTATGTGGATGATATACTACTTGCAACCAATGATAAGGGGTTGCTACATGAGGTGAAACAATTCCTCTCTAGGAGTTTTGACATGAAGGATATGGGTGATGCATCTTATGTCATTAGCATTAAGATCCATAGAGATAGACCTCGAGGCATTTTAGGACTATCTCAAGAAACCTATATCAATAAGGTCCTAGAGAGATTTCGGATGAAAGATTGTTCACCAAGTATAGCACCCATCGTGAAGGGTGATAGGTTCAATTTGAATCAATGCCCGAAGAACGATCTAGAAAGGGAACAAATGTACAACATTCCATATGCTTCTGTTGTTGGAAGCTTGATGTATGCTCAGGTTTGCACTCGACCTGACATCGCTTTTGCTATTGGAATGTTGGGAAGATATCAGAGTAATCCAGGTTTAGACCACTGGAGAGCTGCAAAGAAAGTGTTGAGATACTTTCAAGGTACCAAAGACTATATGCTTATGTATAGATGGACTGACAACCTGGAAGTGGTCGGTTATTCGGATGCGGACTTCGCGGGTTGCGTTGATTCACGAAAATCAACATCTTGATACATTTTTATGTTAGCTGACGGAGCCGTGTCATGGAGAAGTGCCAAGCAGACTTTGACTGCTACTTCCACTATGGAGGCTGAGTTCGTTTCTTGTTTTGAGGCTACCTCACATGGTTTATGGTTGAAGAGTTTCATTGCTGGGCTTAGAATTGTTGATTCTATTTCTAGGCCATTAAGAATATATTGTGATAATTCAGCTGCGGTTTTTATGGCTAAAAATGCCAAAAGTGGCAGTCGAAGTAAGCATATCGACATTAAGTATTTAGCCATAAGGGAACGTGTTAAGGAGAATAAAGTGGTCATTGAACACGTTAGCACTGAATTGATGATAGCCGATCCTTTAACTAAAGGCATGCCACCAATGAAGTATAAGGATCATGTAACTAGTATGGGAATAGGTCCCATCATGTAATTTGTCGTCATATGTACGATTTTTGTTGTATGAAACTCTTATTCAGTTGTAATGTTGATTCTCAATTTTTGTGTACACATTTTGTTGTTTATGAGAATAACATTTATCCTTGGTTCTGGAATAAACATGGGGTTTATTCATTAAGATATGTTGTCACATATAAGCTGACATTAAAGAAATAAGATGCATTGTGATACATGGAAGATATTACTCACTCTTAGAGGACATGTCGCCATGATTCATGTGTTTTGTTTCTTTTCTTTAAGCATAAAGTTTTCGTGGAATTAGTTGAATAATTCGTATAATGAAAATGATGGAATCAAGTGGGAGAATGTTATTTATTTTTGTGATCCCACATTTTTTACCCAAATTTTCTCTTAAAGTTGCGACTGTTCGATCCACGCTTCGTACCCTTTCATGACAACCGCCCGTCTTGATGGGAGACGATGTATAAATAGGAACGTACGTTCATTTCTAACGGGTGATGACAAGGTCTAACTCAAACTCTCTCATTTAGAATACACCATCAGTATGAGAGTGAATTGAGTAGTAGAGTGTCCCCATTTTTGTTTGATTTCAGGTTTTCTGACGAACGCGAACAAGAACAATGGCTGGAGGTTTGTCTTCGATTGATCCTGGCTTCCGCATATGAATTATTTTGTCTTACAGTTGAAACCTGAAGTGGTGCAGCAGCATGTATATGTTTCTTCGAAAACATGCATGTACTCCTTATGACACATTCAATGTCATTTGTCAAAACATTCAGCCAACAAAAATGTCACTCTTCAAAACGGTTTTTGGTTAGCAAGTGAATGAAAAAGGTGAAGTGGCAAAAATTGCCATGAAAGGAAAAGTAGCTCTATTGCATACCACGCAATAAAACATTTATGTACTGTGTAAATATTTTATCTGTTGCAGAATGAGTAGCTGCCCTACCTTTGGGTGTTTCCTTAGTAGTTTCTCAGCAGTGACAGTTATAGCATTGTCAATGTTCCCCTTTTCAACTATTCTTTTTGATTGGTGGACACTCTTCTCTAATGTCCCAACTGTGATTGACAGTGCCAAGGAGGTGAATGGTTCCATTACTCGTGCCTTGGGCTGACACCAGAGACAAGATTCAAGGGGAAGTGGTATTGTCCAACCTGCAGGCAACTTCCACAGTGACAAAAATGGCATGCATACACTTACAGTACATGTGATGGTGGAGGCAATGGAGGGATGATCGTTTGTTTTGCCTTGATTAGGTCATTCTAGAGTTTAAGATTATGCATCCGTCTCTTTCTTCCCAAAATAAAGAGAAGAAAGAACCCCTGAGCGGAAGAACAGTCGAATTTTGTAAAATGCTTGTTCTACTCCTCCTCCTTCCGTGGATGGGAATTTAGCAAGGACAGTTTATAGTTGGCAGTGTAATGGAATGGAAGAAACACCAATGAGTCCTGGAAGAACTTTGGCTGTCTTCTTATCCACCGTTACTTCATTCATGTTTTTTTTTTATCAAATTGGACTTTGCGTTCGATCATCATGTGTCTTTTGTTTTCTTCGGCTCAAGAATGATGGTCTTGTGTATTCAATTAATATTTATGATTGGCAAAAGTGGTAAAGCTCCATCATTAGCTCAGCAATCTTGATCGGTTTCCAATGCAGGAATGCCCAGTCAATTACCAAAACGAAATCCACTTGGGTGTATCTTTCCAACGTTTACCCATTATCCTCATAAATGCTTAACCTCACACTTTATTGATTAAAGGGCTATACACTCATCTTATGTTGTGTGTTATCGACTCATCTATGTTGTGTGTTCTCGAATCAAGATTAACGACAATTCGTGACACCTCTCAAAATCTAGAGAAACTTGCACAATTTCTTTGTTACGCAACACATCTAAAGTTGAATTATGACTCATACAAATCTAATGAAGTAGATATCAATAATTACTTTAAAGTTAGATCGAACTCATTCAGTAATCTAGACAATCATCTGGACCTTTCTTTCCAAAACGACGGTAATCCTAAATCCTATTTTTCACTTGGATCATCATCAATGTCCGAATCATGTGCAAAATTCTTCTTCCCCCCCCCCCCCCCCCTTTTGGCCAGAAGTCTTATCTAAAAGTCAATAGTATCTATTCCTCGCATATAATTTTTGTATAGAAGAATTTTTATGAGGCCAATCATGTTCTACCAAGTATGCCATATGATCATGTTCAAAATGTTTGTCTTCACTCACCATGGACAAAATAAAATTAATGAACATTTCATGAGAATGACAATTTAATATTAAGTTTAAACTTTATTTTAAAAAAGCATTTTTTTAAAAATTTAAAAATATAAATTTTGTACAGTTTACCAAACGTGTTTCTGTTCTTTTTCTATTCTAGGAACAGAAATTGACTGCAGTTACCAAACGTGTTTCTGTTCTTTTTTTATTTCAAGAACAGTTTTTTTTACACTTACCAAACGCGTTCTTTTGTTCAAAAACTGTTCCCGGAACAGAAACACTTTTTTTTTTATTTATTTCTGTTCCCTGGAACAATTTTTGAACAGAAACGTTACCTAACACTCTTTGCATGTGTATTTCAATACCTAATAGGCTAAATTGAAAGATGAAGAGAGTAGGCTCTAGGTCATCGAGCTAGGTCTCAAATTTTGACAAATCTAGTCGAGCTCGCTAATTTGTTGCATTGGGAGGCATCCGAAATACCTTGTATTTTAGTTTTAGGGCCTTGTCTTTTTTAAGTTAATTTTTTTTCGTTTTGGTTCCTAGTTTTAGGACTTTATTAAAAAGTGCCCCAAGCAACCAATTGAGAAAACTTTACAGTATCCAATGCAATGGCTACCCTCATATTATGCATAATCGATATCTTGAAAATAGAGTTATTCCTAATAAAGTGCACTCAACGAGTGCCCCCTTGCCATGTTGGCATCTCAGATCTTAACAAACGTGATGTACTAATCCTTACATGTATCTTGGTTTCCTTCATCAATATGTGAAAATTAGATTGAATATCCTAGAATTCTGTAGTTTGATCATTACTATCCTCCTAATAGTATATAGGCCTAGATAATTTTCGGAACGTCCCATAATTCTTTAAGATAATAAAAAGGGAACAACTCCATCAAAATTAAGAGGTTTATTCCCTTTAACTCTACCCTTTCAATCAATTTTTCATGCTTATAATTAAGCTCTTTCCCAAACTCACTTAAGTTAGAAAGCTGAGTTGGGCCTCTAAGCCTAGTTAGGCTTCACAAAATCAACCCCTTCATTCCCCACCCGACCCTCTATATGGATTTCGGCCGATCTCCACCGGCAATCGAACCATGCTTTGTTGGCCCAAGATGTCTCTGGTCAAAGACGTACTTTGAAAATACGGGAAAATTATCAAAAAAATCATAAACATATTGTAATTGTGTCAATTTAGTCCTTTTTTTTGGCCAAATTTAGTCTTAAACCTTTTTATAATCGTGCCGGTTTAATCCATCCAGCCAAAATTGGCCAGCCGACGCTGATGTGAACACTAGTTGTCCGTCGAAAGCTAACATGGCAATTTTTTTAATATTTTTTCGAATTTTTAAATATTCTTTTGAAATTTTTAATTCTTTTTTTCACTTTCTCTTTCTTTGGCCGGTCAGCGAGAGTTGGTGAGGCCCTGCCAGATCTAATGAGGCTCGACCCCACCCAACCTTGGCAAGGCCACCATCGCCAGATCTGGCGAGGAGCCTCACCGACCCCAAATCTGGTGAGGCTTGACCTCACCCAACCATGATGAGGTTGAGCGAAGGACAATGAGCTCGGCCCTCGCCATGGCTGGGCGGGGCCTCGCCTAGCCAAGGCGAGGGTCAACCTTGCCGATGGCCAGCGAGGCTACTTGCCAAATCTGGGGCCGATGAGGCTCCTCGCCAAATTTGGCGACAGCGACCTTGCTAGGCTGGGTGGGGCCAAGCCTCGCTAGATCAGGCAGGGCCTCGCCTAGCGACGACGAGGCCCACCTTGCTAGATCTGGCAGGGCCTCTCCATTGGCCGGCGAGATTGGCCTAGATGGCCCTCGCCTCTGGCCGGCGCCGGCCAACCAAAAGAAAGAGAAAGTGAAAAAATAAAAAATAAAAAAATATTTAAAAATATTTAAAAATTTGAAAAAATTCAATTTAAAAAAAAAATTAAAATTGCCATGTCAACTTTTGCCAAACGGCTGGTGGCCATATTAGCGCCAACCGGCCAATTTTGGCCAGATGAACTAAATTAGCACAATTATAAAAAGTTTAGAACTAAATTGACTTAAAAAAATTTATTACTGAATTGACACAATTGCAATAGGTTTAGGACTTTTTTGGTAATTCTCCCACCGCAGAGCAAAACAATCATATGGGGACCAAGTGTAAGCACTACCGACTTTGATACTCAATCATTCTATGAGCTTGTCAGAGATATTTACAACACAGCCGTGACGCAACTTCAGCTTCTTCCAGCTTTGAACTCGATGATACGATGCTTCAATAGAGCGGGCCAATCCATCGAACCTGAGATGTCACTAGGTCCATCAGAAGTCTAGCAGTGACCATTGTTTTCCTTTTTTCTATTTTTTTTTTTTCAGATTCCCATCTACTCATCATATTCTTGATCTGATCTCCTTGCCATAACCGTCATGCCAATGCCCTCGGAATCAGTCCAGTCTCCAATATGTCCCACATCTTCATCGTATCCTTTGAGGAAAAAATCTGCACAATTCTTCCTAAACCCACGGTCATAGGGGTTTCGAAATCTGCCTTTCATCCGTGGAATGGTTGTGCCGGAGTTGGAGTTCGGGTTTTCAACCGTCAACGCAATGACTTCCCACATATTTATTGGGGAGAAGAAGCAGGGATCTCCATTTAGGATGTCAGCTTCATCACCATCATTGCCTCATATTTTTCCTCTTTAGGATAGAGTATGTACACTGGTTTAAAAGAAAATAAAAAAGAAACTATTGTGTTTTATATGGTAGCACTGTATTCTGATTCATTTTAGTCGTTCTCGGAGAGGTCCATTTGGGGGTGTCGTTTGAATTGTAGGTGGTTCTTTGGTTCATTCATGTCCCCTGTTAGTCACAGTGGGTCATGTTTGCTTGTATTTCTAATCTAGTGTCAACTCCATCCTTTGTTCAACTTATTGGGGTTACATGAGTTCTGGTTAATTTGAAGTGTCTATCTTTGTGCTGGACAAATTTTGATGCTTTTGAGAGTAAGATTCTCTGCCACATCAAATTTGCCAGGTTGATGGCCATAATCATGTGCGATTTCTTGTGTGGTCTTTTATCTGTGGTAACTGCATATTTCATATGATCTTATGAATATCAGTCTGCTTGTTTCTACGAACATTTGTTATACTCAAAATTTCAGCACCGGTAGGCCCTCTCCACATTAATAGATACTTGCGAAGTTGGTTCTCAGATTAATTTAAAAGAGAATGCCCAGAAAAGTTTTTCATTAGTTAGTTCCTATCAATTGTGCGGAATGAATACAGGACCCAAGTGTGAAACTAGAAGAATCTTTTCTTAAGCAAGTACATACATTTCACATTGTCGAAATTTTTGCTCAGTGAGCCCTTGCGGTTCACCTCATGAGGTTCGCTACAACCATCAGTTCCATCTGCTTCACACATAAAGCTTCATGACTAGTAATAATAACCTTCAATTCAGTCAATTTTTTTTTTGGCTAATTTAGTACTAAATATGTTGTAATTGCACCGGCCGGCCTGAGGAAAGAGAAAGTGAAAAGGAAAAGAAAAAAATAATTCAAAAATTCAAAAAATATTTAAAAAATTCGAAAAAAGTAAAAAAAAAAAATTAAAAAATTGCTAAACCGGCACAACTATAAAAGGTTTAGGACTAAATTGACTAAAAAAAAGTATATGATTGAATTGGTACAATTGCAATAGGTTTATGACTTTTTTGGTAATTCTCCTCATACACATTACCCGGAAAAATTCCTCATCCTTAAAATCACTTGCCCATGCATTCATCGTTTGCTTGACCCCATGAGAACATGGGAACAGGCAAGTGCTCCTTTCTCCATATCGAAGCCGCACAAAATCAAATGGCCCTAGCTTTGATTAACGAATTATTCCTAATTATTCATCGAATTGGCTTTTACTTAATTTAACGGACACCATACGTTTTCGTAGCCAACCTTGATCTTTTGCCCGTCTTCTCTCGCAAGTATCAAATCAAGCGCCAACCTTTCTCATCCCAAAATATTAGATTAGGTGCACTCGGCGACAGGAAGCCCAACTCACCTGTTGCATTGGCCGCTCGCTACTATGCAAAAGGCCATTGGTTCACGCCTCTACCCATCTCCGTCTCATCCCCTACCTCTACAAAAACCCTTTGCACCAAACCTAGAAACAACCTTCCCCTTGCAAATGGAGACTTCCCCGTGTTAGGGAAATCCCTTATGATGTTTTAAAGATGACAAAATAAATCAAAGGCTACTAACATGTTTGATGGTTGAGTAATAGACCATGCAGATGATAGAACATGTAAAGGATATTATCAAAGTCAGAAGACGGCCAGAAGACTGAAGGTAACACATATCCAGAGTATATTTTGAAAATTTCCAAACTTCTGTGTCAAAATCTGAAGACTGCCAGACTTTAGTGTCAAAATCTGTTCTACATCAGAAGTCTGTCAACTCTTATTAATTCCAGACTGAACGTGAATGAAGAACCAGAAGACAGACTCTATGCTGAAGCTGAACCAGAAGACAGACTCTATGCTGAAGCTGAATCAGAAGACAGACTCTATGCTAAAGCTGAACCAGAAGACAGACTATATGCTGAAGCTGAACCAGAAGACAAACTCTATGCTGAAGCAGAATATGTTTAGACTCAGATTGTAAAGTCTATCGCATTTAGACTCAGATTGTAAAGTCTGTGGCTCTTAGACTTTACATCCAGATTTGACAGAACGTGACTCAAGCCCAATCATATAACGGCTAGTGATCTGGTTTGGATTCCACATCAAGATTGATTTGATTGATTCAATCTAATTGATTGGCGATTGGATATTGAAGACAATAACTTTTTATACGAAGAAGTTTTACTAATGGAAACCAAGATTCCGTTTGTATGAGCGATCAGAATCAATTTGGGATTTCACCTTTGTCACTCAACGGCTACCAAATCTTCTAGATACAGAGCTGTCCAATGGGTATATTGGAAGACGATTCTCTGGGATACTGTCTAATGGCTAGTTTGGAAGTGGAGAAGTATTTAAGGAGATGAAGGACCGATGAGCAAATAAGAGATAGAGAGTAGAATTTATAATTCCAAAGTCTGAGCGACCTTCGATCATACACTTGTCTAGAGAGCTTAAACGTTTGTGATCGTGAGAAAAATACCAAAAGAGTGACTTAGTGAGATAGTGCGATCTACTACTAAGTGTTTGCACTCAAAGTTGTAATCTCTTGTTGGTTGCATAGTGGAATCCAACTAAGAAGGCTGTTAGCGTGGGAGAGTGGACGTAAGCTTGGATTAAGCTGAACCACTATAAACCTTGTGTTCATTTTCTCTTCCCTACTCTATTTAAATTTGATCATAATTACTTGTGATATCAAAAAGGCGAGCTTCATTTTCATTGGTTAATATTGCTCACATATCACGAGAATTGTTGTTGCACCTATTCACCTCCCTCTAGGTGCTTATACTAGCTATCTCAATTGGTATCAGACCCAAGTGCTCGGTTTATAAAAGTGTTTTTACTTTTGAGCTAAATATCTTTTATGGCTAGTATCTTGGCACCGGGACTTATGGAGGGACAAAGTAATACAAGGCCACCATATTTTGATGAAAAGGAATACAACATGTGGAAGAATAAAATGAAAGCATTCCTAAGATTCAAAGATCCCTTGCAATGGGATGTTATGGAAAAAGGAATCAACCCCACTGCTGCATCTACATCAAACAAGAATGGCAAAGACAAAGAAACCAAACTCCCCGCTCCTATGTCTCGGACGGAGATGTCCAAAAGAGAAGCGCTTGATGCAAAAGCCATTTATTCTTTATATTGCGCCTTGTCTCCTGCTGAATATAACAGAATCTCTTCATGTGAAACATCAAAAGAAGTTTGGGATAGACTTCATGTTACATATGAAGGGACCGATCGTGTAAAAGAGACAAAAGTAAACTTCCTGCTCGGCAAATATGAATCCTTCAAGATGAAGCAAGAAGAGTTGATTGGAGATATGTTCAATCGTTTTACAGAAATTGTAAATGGTTTGGCATATCAAGGTCATCCAATTTCTTCCCCAATGAAGGTCAACAAACTCTTGCGAGGTCTCTCAAAAGATTGGAACCATGTCAAGACCTCAATCCACGAGACTCAAAGGATTATGCCACTCTCCGTTGATGAATTGATCAGCACTCTTCAATCCTATGAAGTGGAACAACTCGATGACGAAGATCCCGAAGGTAAGAAGTCCATTGCTTCAATATCTAATACTGTTTTTGATGAAACAGACTCAGAAAATGACATGGACAACAAAGAATTTGCTTTTATGATCGAGAAATTCAAAAAGCTGAGCAGAAAAGGAAGGAAGTTTAGTGAAAGAAGACAATACAAGCACAATGGCCAGAAAAGAATAATGAAAGAAGATGATGAGCAAGGAAATATATGCTTGACGGCACATTCAAAATCAAAGTCTGACTCGGACACAGACTCAGAATCAGAGTTTGACTCGGACATAGACTCAGAATTCGATGAGGAAATCAAGGTAAGCCATTAAAAAATTCCTTTCAAAGTTTCAAAGTATATAAATGAGCTTTGCTCAAATCTCAAATCTTCTCTTAAAAGGATCTCCGAACTTAAAAATGAGAATTTTCGGCTTAGACAACATGATCTTTCTCAAAAAGAAAATTTTGAAATTTTGCAAAAAGATTTTCTACAAATAAAAGAAAGTCGAGATTTACTTGTCAAAGAAAATGATTCTTTAAAGAAAGAATTTTCAAATATTTCGACAAGATTTTCAAATGGTTCAAAAATATTAGAGCATATCCTTTCTATACAAGTTCCTTACTATAATAAGTTGGGACTTGGTTTCAATAAGGAAAATAATTCTTTAATTGATTATCCTAAAGTAAAAGAGAGACTTAGACAAAAACCTTCAAAGGCATTTTACAAAAATCATTTTCAAAAAGTGTTTGTAAAACCTGTTGGTGGAAATAACGTCAGTGTTCAAATTGTGGAGATTCGGAACACTTTGAAAAATATTGTTCTAAAGTCTGGAGATCTATCAAGAAAAATTGGGTAAAAACAACATATTCTACTAACTCTCATGGACCCAATAAAAAATGGGTATCAAAGAAAAGATGAGTTATTTTTGCAGGATATAAAGAAGAAAGAAGAAAGAGGATTTGTTTGTTAAGTTTATGCAGGTTGAATTCGAGATAAGCTTGGTTAAAGAAAATAAATTTTTGCCTCGAATTTCAAAATGCAAGTGATCATTGCGGATGTTGTTGCTACAAAGGAAATACTGGAAAAATATTATGTTCAACATGCACAAGCAATAATTATTTCTATTCGCAAATATTGTCATGATAACAGGGGGAGAAAGCAAATCCAAAATAAAAGGAAAAGAATCGTGATCATCTCAAAAAGACAACAAATTGAGGGGGAGCTTTGATCAATTATGGAAAAATCTTTTTGGATTGATTGTGATCTTATTATGGATGGAAGGAAAGGTAAACGTGTCAAAATTTGTTCTAAAAAATCCGATTAGTGCATCTTTTATTACTTTTTGTCATTGATAAATCTTGTATTGATATTATCATTTTATCATGACAAAAAGGGTACATGAATTTTATGATGCATCTGTGATTTTTATTGAATACTTGTTGATATATATGATCGAAGTGAGCTATATTGCATATCTTTAATATTCGATTTACTTTATAAAAGCTGATTTTTGGAAATTGTGATTTATGCAAGATATTTGTTATCATTCTCTACGTGATAACTTTTTCCATTATTATCATTTTTTGATTATGAAAAAAGGGGGAGAAGATATGAATATGCATATGTGTTAATTGGTTGATATTATTTAATGCATAATATTGAGCTGTGATTATTTTTCTATATATTATTATACTCAATTTATTTGCTAACTTATGATATCCTTTGATTTAAATTAATATTTTTAAAAGCATGTTTACAAATCTGTATATTCAGAGATTGTTTTGTCATCATCAAAAAGGGGGAGATTATTAGGGAAATCCCTTATGAAGTTTTGAAGATGACAAAATAAATCAAAAGCTACTAACATGTTTGACGGTTGAGTAATAGACCATGCAGATGATAGAACATGTAAAGGATATTATCAAAGTCAGAAGATGGCCAGAAGACCGAACGTAATACATGTCCAGAGTATATTTTGAAGATTTCCAAACTTCTATGTCAAAGTCTGAAGATTGCCAGACTTTAGTGTCAAAGTTTGTTCTACATCAGAAGTCTGTCAACTTTGACTAATTCAAGACTGAACGTAAATGAAGAACCAGAAGACAGACTCTATGCTGAAGTTGAACCAGAAGACAGACTCTATGCTGAAGCTGAACCAGAAGACAAACTCTATGTTGAAGTAGAATATGTTCAGACTCAGATTGTAAAGTCTATCACACTCAGACTTAGATTGTAAAGTCTATGGCTCTCAGATTTTACATTCAGATTCGATAGAACGTAACTCAAGCCCAATCATATAACGGCTAGTGATCTGGTTTGGATTCCACATCAAGATTGATTTGATTGATTCAATCTAATTGATTGGCGATTGGATCTTGAAGACAAGAACTTTCTATACGAAGAAGCTTTACTTATGGAAACCAAGATTCCATTTGTATGGGCGATCGGAATCAATTTAGAATTCTACCTTTGTCACTCAACGGCTACCAAATCTTCTAGATACAGAGCTGTCCAATGGGTATATTGGAAGACAATTCTCTGGGATACTGTCCAACGGCTAGTTTGGAAGTGGAGAAGTATTTAAGGAGATGAAGGACCGATGAGCAAATAAGAGATAGAGAGTAGAATTTATAATTCCAAAGTCTGAGTGACCTTCGATCATACACTTGTATTTGGAGAGCTTAAACGTTTGTGATCGTGAGAGAAATACCAAAAGAGTGACTTAGTGAGATAGTGTGATCTACTACTAAGTGTTTGCACTCAAAGTTATAATCTCTTGTTGGTTGCATAGTGGAATCCAGCCAAGAAGGCTGTTAGCGTGAGAGAGTGAACGTAGGCTTGGATTAAGCTGAACCACTATAAACCTTATGTTCATTTTCTCTTCCCTACTCTCTTTAACTTTGATCATAATTACTTGTGATATCAAAAAGGCGAGCTTCATTTTCATTGGTTAATATTGCTCACATATCACGAGAAATTGTTGTTGCACTTATTCACCCCCATCTAGGTGCTTATACTAGCTATCTCACCCCACTCGCCATTCTCTCGACCACTCTTTCTAATAACTCTCTACTTCCTCTTCCGCCACCTCCGCTGGCGGCAAGCCCCCAAGCTGCTGCCGGGCCCACAGCCGTTGCACATCATCGGGAACCTTCATCAGTTGGGCAATCTTCCCCACCGCCGCCTCCACAGCCTTGCCAAGTCCCACGGCCCCATCATGTTCCTCCGCCTCGGCAACCAGCCAATGGTGGTGGTCTCGTCGCCGGAGGTGGCCGAGTTGGTCCTTAAGACCTATGATGGCATCTTCTCGAGCCACCCGAGCGTGGATGCCCTGCGCCGCTTGTCTTACGGCAACAAGGGGGTGCTGGCGGAGAGCGGTACGTACTGGCGGGGTGTGAGGAGGCTGTGTACACTGCAGTCGCTGAGCCCAGTGAAGGTGGAGTCTTTTGCACTGATGAGGAGGGAGGAGCTAGGAAGGGTGGTCAGGAGGGTGAGGGCAGCAGTGGCAGCGTGTGAGGCGGTGGACGTGAGTGTGGAGTTGGGGCAGCTGAGTGGGGACTTGGCGTGCTGAATGATATTGGGGTATAGCACGAGGGATAAGTTCAACTTGAAGCCCGGGATTCGCGAGTTTTAGAACTTAGCCGGGGCTTTCAATTTGGCAGACTATGTGCCTCTTCTTGGAGCTCTCGATCTTCAGGTATCACCATATCAGTTATCAGTTTAGCTTGCTGCATATTTTACAATGATTTGAATTGCAGCTTTGATCTTTTTACAAATGCAAAAATTTGCAGTTTCTAGTACAGCTTTTCTGGTTTGTTGTGTGGATGATATTTTGAAAGTCAAAAGCCTTTGTAGGGAATAACTCGGTGTGCGAAACAGAGTTTAACTATTACTTCAACTAATAAAAATGAGGAACTTGTTTAAAGGGTAGGTTTTAGATTTCAAGTGGAACTATATGGAATCTATGGAATCTGAAACCGCTCAACCCTATTTGATGGTTGCATTAATTCTTGAAAATTGACATACGAATACGTTTTAATGTTAGCTGGTGGAGTTATGTTTTGGAAGAATGCAAAACAGACTTTAACTGTTACTTCAATTAATAAAAATGAGGGCCGTGTGATTTTGTGTGAGCTTTTGTAATGAGAAATGAACGCACTAGTCTATTCACGTGTTGTCATGGGCTTGAGCCAAAGATATAGAGAGATGGAAATAGAGAGGAGAGGGGCGATTACTCGAATAGGGCCATAGTCAACAAAGGCCGCATGTGTTCCTATAAGTGGGGTGGCTTCGGGACAAATCCCTTTGACTTTTTTAAAGAAAATTTCTATATGTTGTGAAATGTATAATCATTATCATAAAAATAATTAATAAGAAATATGAGAAAAAGAGATATCTACCATAAGTTGTTCATAAAAAAAAAAAAAAATCCCGTAAGTCGTGGAACTTTCGTTCCTTATACCGTGTTTGTAAGATTTTCACATTTGAATGAGGAAAAAGGAAGATGAATGGTGTTTTCTCTTATTTAGAACGAGTAGAGAAGATGAAGACTAAAATATTTCAATGTGAGGTCACGTTCTTGTTAAATTGCTAAAAGGAGGAGAGATGAGGCTAAAACTTCATCTTACGTATAGAACAACCAAGTCTTTTACAAAAGACAAAATACATAACGTAAAACACACAATAACTACCAATGTTCTGCATAAAGCACTTGCCCCACTAACACCTAAAACTAGGATAACCAACACACATGACTCCACTAACTCTAATAACTGAAAAGCCAAATCAGCAACACGTGCAAAAGGAAATAACTATTATATTAATAATCCCTCCCTTAAACTGATTTTTGCTAATATTCAGTTTAAAGCCTTGACTTTTTCCACTGTGCAAACACCTAGTAACCTTCTGAGCTTCACAGATGACTCCATCTTGAGGGCCTTGGTGAATATATTAGCAACTTGATCTTCACTCCTGCAGTAGATTAGATCAATTGTTCCATCATTGCTAAGATCTCTCAAGAAATAAAACTTCACATCAATGTGCTTGCTTCTTCCATGTAACACCGGATTCTTGGAGAGTTTTATTGCTGAGTTTTTGTCACAAAAAATTTTAGTAGGTCCTGGTTGCTTGAATTGTAGCTCCTCAAGAATTCTCCTTAGCCAAATAGCTTGACAAGCACTAGTTGTTGCAGCAACAAATTCAGCTTATGTACTTGACAATGTGACAATTTGTTGCTTCTTAGATGACCACGAAATAGCACATGTTCCGAACATAAAAGCATAACCCGAAGTGCTCCTCCTATCATCTTGATCTCCTGCATAGTTACTATCAGTAAATCCCAACAAATCGGATTTTTCACCATTCTTGTAAAATAGCCCAAAGTCTCTAGTTCCTTGCAAGTAACGAATGATTCTCTTGGCAGCCAACAAATGCATTTGTGTAGAATTCTCCATATATCTACTAATTAAACTCACATAATACATTATGTCTGGTCTTGTTGCAGTTAAATACATCAAATTGCCCACAATTTGTTTATAAAGTGTGCTGTCAACTTTCCTCCCTTCATGATCTTTGTATAACTTTAAGCGAAACTCAATTGGAGTGTTTATAGGATTATCATCCTTCATCTAAAACCTGTCCAAAATTTCTCCCACATATTTCTTTTGAGAAATAAAGATCCCATCATCCGATTGTACCACTTCTATGCCAATGAAGTAATGCATCATACCAAGATCAGACATTTCAAACTCATCCATCATAGATTTCTTGAATTCTTCAAGCATGCCATTACAACTTCCAGTAAATATAAGATCGTCAACATACAAGCAGACAATAAGCATTTTCCCTTTATCTCCAATTTTGACAAAAAGCATATGCTTATAAGGACATTTTGAAAAACCAACTTTATGAAAATAAGTTTCAATGCGACTATACCAAGCCCAAGGGGCTTGTTTTAGCCCATAAAGAGCTTTCTTTAATCTATAAGCTTTATGCTCATTTCCAATCTTGACATAATCAGGGGGTTGCTCGACAAATACCTGTTCCTCCAAGTACCCATGCAAGAATGCTGATTTGACATCTAGTTGGAAAATAGGCCAAGAATTTTGTGCCACCAATGCAACCACCAATCTGATCGCATTATGTCTCGCAACTGGAGAAAAAACCTCTGTATAGTCAATCCCATATTGTTGCTTGTGTCCCTTGGCTACCAAACGTGCTTTATATTTGTCAACTTCACCATTTTCTTTCAATTTTGTTTTAAAGACCCACTTTACACCAATGGTTTTTTGTCCATCCGGAAGATCAGATAGCTCCAAAGTATCATTTCTTTCGATGGCATTAATTTCATCATTCATCGTTTTTCGTCATTTTTCTTCTTTGACAGCACTCTCAAAAGTTGTAGGGTCATAGTCTAAAAATAAGGCAAAGTGAGTAATTGAATCTTCAATTCCAGTTACCTCATAATCTTCCATCCAAGCAAGCTTTCTTCTAACGCGGCGAAGAGATTGTGCTTCTTCTTCATTGACTTCAAAGCCTGTTGGTGAAATTCCAGCAGCTGTAAAAGTCGTATTTGATGAATTTTGGGGCATACAAGGTGCTGAAATTTGCTCCTGTTCAACATCATTGTCATAAAGAACTTGGGTAGGCTGTTGCCTATTCCAATCCCAAGTGTTCTCTTCATCGAAAACAACATCCTTGCTAGTCACAATCTTCTTTGTTAGTGGATTGAATAATTTATATACTTTGAATGCTTCTCTTACACCAAGAAATACACATTTTTCAGCATTGTCATCAAGTTTCTTCCTTTTTACATCCGGGACATGGGTATATGCGATGCATCCAAAGATTCTGAAGTGATCTATAGCTGGTCTTATCCCACTCCAAGCCTCTTTAGGTGTCATATTCTGAACAGCAAAAGTTGGACTTCTGTTCAAAATTTGAATACTCCAATTTACTGCTTCTTGCCAGAAAATCTTTGGAACTCCTCCTCTTGCCAATAAGGTTCTCACAATGTTGAGAATGGTTTTATTTTTCCTCTCAAATACACCATTCTGATGTGATGTATATGCAGCAGTAAGCTCTTTTAGAATGCCATGTTCTGCACAAAAAACTTCAAATTCTTTTGAGCAATATTCACCACCACGATCTGTTCGAAAAGTCTTAATGGTCTTTCATGCTTCATTTTTAACACGAACTTTGAAGCTTTTAAATGTGGAGAAAGCTTCTGATTTTTCCTGAAAAAAATAAACCCAGGTTTTTCTGAAAAAATCATCAATGAAGGTAATTAAGTATCTTTTACTTCATTAGAATATGTGTTTATAGGACCGCAAATGTCCGAATGCACCAATTGCAAAACATCCTTTGCTCTCCATGACTTTTCTTTTGAAAATTGAGAACGATGCTGTTTACTAACAACACATTCTTCGCAGACTTGGGAAGGAACAGTAATTTGAGAAAGACCCGTCACCATGTTTTTCTGCTGAAATGTCTTCAATCCACCAAAACTCAAGTGACCATAGCGAAAATGCCAAAGCCATGAGGGATCTTTCTTTTAGCCATCAAACAAGACTGAATAATTTCAATCTTTAATGAAAACAATCTATTTGAACTCATAGGAACAACTACAGTAGGACCTCTAACAGAATCATAAATTTCACAAGCACCCCTCTGAATGGTGATTACATAACCCTTTTCTTGTAATTGGCCAGCACTCAATAGGTTACTTTTCAAGTCAGGAACATATAACACATTAGAGATTGTTTCCACAAAATCATTCTTGGTTCTTATCTTAATATCACATTTTCTCATCATTTTCACACTAGAATGATCCCCAAAACTCAAAGTGGAATGAAAATCTTCATTTAGATAAGAAAAAGAAGACTTACTTCCACTCATGTGGTTACTGCAACCTGTATCCATATACCAAATATCTGACTCACACGCCTTTTCATCTTGAACAGCCATCAACAATGTTTCTACTTCCTTTTCTTCAACAAAATTTGAACTTACTTTTTTTTTTTTATTATTATTAGGCAGCCTAGTATAACATTCAGATGCATAATGACCAAATTTATGACATCTAAAACACTCTACATTGGATTTGTTAGGATCTTGTCCTCCACCTTTGCCTTGAAATTGGTTATTATTGGCTTTGAAATTCCTGCCAACATCTCTATTTCCTTGATCTCCTCTTCCTCTACCTCTACCTCTACCCCTTTATCTGAAATTGTTAGAATGAGTATTGGTAGAAGCCTTTAATGCTTACTCTTCTACAGTTGAATTTCTGTTAATCTTCTGTTCATGGACCAATAAGGAGCTTTGCAATTCATCAAGAGAGAGCGCATCTATGTCTTTGGACTTTTCAATTGAGCAGACAACATAATTAAACTTTGGTATCAAGGAATGCGAAATCTTCTCCACAATGGTGACATCGTCCATCTTCTCGCCATGGAATCGCATCTTGTTGCTGATCTCCATTGTTCTGGCACAATAACTAGTGACAGATTCTCCATCTTTCATCGCTAGTGTCTCAAAATCTTTCCTCAATGCTTGAAGCTATGCACGCTTCACTCTAACAGAGCTTTGATATTTCTTCTTCATAGAATCCCAAATATACTTGAAAGTTTCTTTGCAAAAAATAGTCTCCAAGATGGGACGATCGTTAGCCTGAAAAAAAATAATTTTTTGCCTTCAGGTCCTTCAACTTTCTAACTTCCAATTCTTCTTTTTGGGGATCTGTCAAAGCCATGCCTACTGGTGGCTCTTGAATTCTAGATTCGACAACCGACCAATACTCCTTTGATCGTAAAAAATTCTCCATCAGCATGCTCCAATGGTCATAGTGACCGTCAGAGCGCGGAATTGCTGGTTGAACAAAATTGTCGGTGGCTGTTAGAAATATTGCTGTTGCAATTTTCTCACGAAAGTATCTTACACCTCTAAACCTTCTTTCTTTTTTTCTTTTAAAAAAAAAAAACTTTCACGCTTCTCTTTGGCTCTGATACCACTGTCAAATTGCTAAAAGAAGGAGAGATGAGGCTAAAACTTCATCTTACGTACAGAACAACCAAGTCTTTTACAAAAGACAAAATACATAACGTAAAACACACCATAACTACCCATGTTCTGCATAAAGCACTTGTCCCACTAACACCTAAAAACTAGGATAACCAACATATATGACTCCACTAACTCTAATAACTGAAAAACCAAATTAGCAACAAGTGCAAAAGGAAATAACTATTATATCAACAGTTCTTGACATTAATATAAAACGTGCTAAGTAATATGCCATGACATTTTTATGATTATTGACCCATTACCATTTCAACAATTCAAACTTTTAGAAAATCGAGTTCATCCAGTGCTCGAATTCCGACATTGCCCATCATCTTTCTCCTTTCTGTTATTTTTTTTTTTCGTTGAACTAGGCGTGCAACCGTACAGAGGAACTAGAACCCACCAAAAAAAACTTTGCAAAACTTCAAACGAGCAGGCGATAGATGGGCTTTAGGATCAAGTGCTTCGCTCTCGGCATCGACATCCCGAAGTCCTCGCTCATGTCCAGCTCCTTCGGCGACGTCCCCGCGGGCAGCTCCCAGTCAAAACAGTGCACTAATTGGGCCAAAACAAGGCGCACGTTGACGAGACCCAAGTGCATCCCCGGGCAGCCCCGCCGCCCCGACCCGAACGGTATGAGCTGGAAGTCCCGCCCCTTGACGTCCACGCCGCCGTTCGCAAACCTCTCCGGGCGGAACTCCTCCGGGTCCTCCGCCCAAGCGCCGGCGTCTCTCCCGAGTGCCCACGCGTTCACGATGACCCGAGTCCCCTTCGGGACGTAATATCCGCCCATCTCGATGCCCTCCGTGGACTCGTGTGGGATCAGGAGCGGGCCCGGCGGATACAGCCTGAAGCTCTCCTTCACCACCATGTCCATATAATTCAGCTTCGGCAGATCCGCCTCCTCGACGGTCCGCCCCAACCCGACGGCAGCTTCCAGCTCTCGCTGGAGGCGTTTCATCGCGTGCGGGTGGCGGATCAGCTCGGACATGGTCCACTCGATCGCGGTGGACGAGGTTTCGTACGACGCGGCGATCATGTCGAGGGCCAAGGCCTTGATGTTGGTCCGACCCAGCACGTGAACCGGCTCGTCGTCTTGCGGCGAGCCGTTCATGGGGTGGCCCGTGCCGGCGAGCAACGTGTCTATGAAGTCGCCCTCGTATTTTCCTGTCGTGTCTTCCTCGTGTTCTCTAATGATGTCCTCCAGTACCTTATCCACGGCTCGATTAACAGCTTTCGCACGCCGAGTTATTCCCTGTAGAGGTTTTCGGTTTTCAAAATATTATCTTCACAACAAACCAGAAAAGATGTTCTAGAAGCTGCAAATTCTTTGCATCTGTAAAAGATCAAGCTAGCTAGATTCATGCTGTTTATTTTAGCCTCTTATACTACACATAAATTCAAAAACTGACACCTGAAGATCGAGAGCTCCAAGAAGAGGCACATAGTCTGCCAAATTGAAAGCCCCGGCTAAGTTCAGAGCCTCGTGAATCCCAGGCTCCAAGTTGAACTTATCCCTTGTGCTGCACCCCAATATCATCCTGCACGCCAAGTCCGCGATCAGCTGCCCCACCTCTGCGCTCACGTCCACCGCCTCATGCTCTGCCGCCGCCGCCCTCACCCTCCTGACCACCTTCCCCAGCTCTTCCCTCCTCATTGGTGCGAAAGACTCAACCTTTGCCGGGCTCAGCAGCTGCAGCGTGCACAGCTTCTTCATGCCTCTCCAATATGCACCGCTCTCCGCAAACCCCATCCCCTTGTTGCCGTAAGACAAGTGGTGCAGGGCGTCCACGCTCGGGCGGCTCGAGAAGATGCCATCGTAGGTCTTGAGGACCAGCTCAGCCGCCTCCGGCGATGAGACCACTACCGTCGGCTTGTTGCCAAGGCGGAGGAACATGATGGGGCCATAGGACTTGGCGAGGCTGCGGAGGCAGCGGTGGGGAAGGTTGCCCAGCTGGTGGAGGTTCCCGATGACCGGCAGCGGTGGCGGCCCTGGCGGCAGCTTGTGGGCTTGCTGGCAGCGGAGGTGGCGGAAGAAGAAGTAGAGAGTTACTAGAAGAGCGGTCGACAGAATGGGGAGTAGGGAAGTCTCCATTTGCAGGTGGAAGGCTGTTTCTTGTTTTGGCGCAGAAGGTCTTTGTAGAGGAAGAGGATGAAGCGGGCGGAGATGTGGAGAGTCCATGAACGACTTGCCTTTTGGACGGTGGCGAGCGGTGGCGACTGCGACAAGATGAAGTGGGCCTCCACCTCAACGACCGACGTGAGTTGGGCTTTCAGCTGGCTGCACCTGATTTGATATTTCGGTCGACTAGACTTTTACCTAACACTCTTCGCATGTGTATTTCAATACCTAATAGGCTAGATTGTGGTCCTCGGCATGACCTTAAATTGCAGCGCTCCGGGGGACAACCCCGATAACAAGGCCCTTGGGCACGGATCGGTGCCTCGCCCTTGCGCTTTCGCGGGCTCCCGGCGCACAAGGGGGTACTCCTGATTCCCCGGGAGGAAAAATAAGGGTTGGGGGCAAAGTCCTGGCCGCCGTAAAACACACTAGAACCAGGCATTGGTCCTCGGCAAGACCTTAAACTGCAGCATTCCGGAGGGGGGGTGGGGACAACCCCGATAACAAGGCCCCTGGGCACGGGTTGGTGCCTCACCCCCACGCTTCCGCGGGCCCCCGGCGCACAAGGGGGCACTCTTGGTTCCCGGGAGGAAAAATAATGGTTGGGGGCAAAGTCCTGGCCCCCGTAAAACACATTAGAACCAGGCATAGGACCTAAGCATGTCCTTAAATTGTTCTTGTTATCGGAGTCAACCCCAACAGTAAAATGGGGTAATGATAACGTCGGATGATGAAGAGAGTAGGCTCTAGGTCATTGAGCTAGGTCTCAAATTTTGACAAATCTAGTCGAGCTCGCTAATTTGTTGCATTGGGAGGCATCCGAAATGCCTTGTATTTTAGTTTTAGGGCCTTGTCTTTTTTAAGTTAATTTTATTCTTTTTGGTTCCTAGTTTTAGGACTTTATTAAAAAGAGTCTCAATTAACCAATTGAGAAAATTTTACAGTATCCAATGCAATGACTACCCTCATATTATGCATAATTGATATCTTGAAAATAGAGTTATTCCTAATAAAGTGCACTCAACTAGTGCCCCATTGCCATGTTGGCAACTCAGATCTTAATAAATGTGATGTACTAATCCTTACACATATCTTGATTTCCTTCATCAATATGTGAAAATTAGATTGAATATCCTAGAATTATGTAGTTTGATCGTGACTATCCTCCTAACAATATATAGGCATAGGTAATTTTCGGAACATCCCATAATTCTTTAAGATAATAACAAGGGAACAACTCCATCAAAATTAAGAGGTTTATTCCCTTTAACTCTACCTTTTCAATCAATTTCTCATGCTTATAATTAAGCTCTTTCCCAAACTCACTTAAGTTAGAAAGCTGAGTTGGGCCTCTAAGCCTAGTTAGGCTTCACAAGATCAACCCCTTCATTCCCCACCCGACCCTCCATATGGATTTCGGCCGATCAAACCATGCAGGCCGACCAGAAGAAAGAGAAAGTGAAAAAAGAATTAAAAATTAAAAAAAAAAATTAAAATCGCCAGTCAGCTTTCGCTAGACGGCCGGTGTCCACATTAGCGTCAGCCGGCCAATTTTAGCCAGATGGACTAAATTAGCACAATTATAAAAAAAGTTTAAAACTAAATTGACTTAAAAAGAAAAGTTTATGACTAAATTGGCACAATTGCAATAGGTTTAGAACTTTTTTGGTAATTCTCCCACCGCAAAACAAAACAATCATATGGGGACCAAGTGTAAGCACTACCCACTTTGATACTCAATCATTCTATGAGCTTATCAGAGATATTTACAACACAGCCATCACGCAACTTCAGCTTCTTCCAGCTTTGAACTCGATGATACGATGCTTCAATAGAGCGGGCCAATCCATCGAACCTGAGATGTCACTAGGTCCATCAGAAGTCTAGCACTGACCATTGTTTTCCTTTTTTTCTATTTTTTTTTTTTCAGATTCCCATCTACTCATCATATTCTTGATCTGATCTCCTTGCCATAACCGTCATGCCAATGCCCTCGGAATCAGTCCAGTCTCCAATATGTCCCACATCTTCATCGTATCCTTTGAGGAAAAAATCTGCACAATTCTTCCTAAACCCACGGTCATAGGGGTTTCGAAATCTGCCTTTCATCCGTGGAATGGTTGTGCCGGAGTTGGAGTTCGGGTTTTCAACCGTCAACGCAATGACTTCCCACATATTTGTTGGGGAGAAGAAGCAGGGATCTCCATTTAGGATGTCAGCTTCATCACCATCATTGCCTCATATTTTTCCTCTTTAGGATAGAGTATGTACACTGGTTTAAAAGAAAATAAAAAAGAAACTATTGTGTTTTATATGGTAGCACTGTATTCTGATTCATTTTAGTCGTTCTCGGAGAGGTCCATTTGTGGGTGTCGTTTGAATTGTAGGTGGTTCTTTGGTTCATTCATGTCCCGAGTTATGAGGGGAAAAAATGCCACCCGGGTCCCTGAGGTAGCTATAGCGCGAAGAGTTCTCCCTCTCGTTAGTGGTAATATTACGAGAAATCTGCCACAATTAAAAGCGAGAATATAAGGAATTTCGCCACTTTCATGAAAGGTCGCTGGGAGAGAAAGGGCGAAGAGTCCAACTAGACAAGTAATAGGAGTGTCGCATGCAATTGTGCCACTACAATAAACAAGTAGAAAAAAAGTGTTGTCGTTTTTCATTGCGACATAAAGATGTGCAATAAATTATGATGGATGTTACCTGATATGCTTGCAAAGCCGTCAATGCTGCAACACCTAAAAAGAGGAAAAACTCAGCTATGAGAAATGACATAGCACCAGTATGATGGCTCCAAGCATGTTTCAACCAAGCACCAAAAGAGGCCGGTGCAGCTGGATCACCCAGGACTCCTGTATGCAAAGATTCTATTGTTATGAGGGGAAAAAATGCCATAAGCAGAATAAAATAATTCAGTGAAACTGATGAAACCTACTTGGAAGAGCAACTGCGCCGGCAATTGACATAGCCAATACTTCTAAAACTAGGAATACAAAGAAATCCCACTTGTTCTTCTGCATCACAATTGGAAAACTGTGAATTAAAATATATGAACAAGAAGGGAGACAGAAGGAAATGTAATTTGTTGAAGTGAGCTAATCTGAACTTCATGATAGCATCAACCTTCAAAATCGATTGTCAATCACATTTTGGAAACAATTAACTGATAGGCATGTAACATGAGAAACTATGTTGAACCTCCTAGCTCTTCATCATTGGAAAAACGAGTGAAAGAGAAAGCTCAGAAAAAGAAAGGTAGCCGAATTGAGGGGAAGAAACCAATCGAAGAACCTAAGGAGATTGAGAATGTTAATAAAGTTGAGGAGAATAAGGCTGAGCAGATATTTGAGAGCAAGGATGAAGAAGGAGCTGAAGACAAGAAGCCAGAGAACAAGGCAGTAGTGGAGGAGAAAATCGTGAGCATACAGGACGAAGAGCCTAAGAAGACTGTAAAGTTGGTTTATGGAGAGGACATAAGATGGGCTCAGTTGCCAGTTAATCGTAGTCTCTTGCAGGTGAGAGAAGTGGTACGTGATCGCTTCCCGAGCTCCAGAGCTGTTCTTGTAAAGTACAGAGACCAAGAAGGTGACTCGGTCACAATTACTACTGATGAAGAACTAAGGTGGGCTGAGGCATCCACAGAACCACAGGGTTCTATCAGACTGTACGTCGTCCCAGTGAATCCTGACCAGGATCCATTTCACGCGAGACTTTCAGACAAGGATGACGATCATGACATTATTATCAAGAACAATGGAATTCAGGAGAATGGGCACGTGTTCAAAGCCGATGAAGCAGGAAAGAAGCCAACTTGCATTGATGACTGGATAATTAATTTTGCTCCACTTTTCAAGAATTATGTTGGCTTAGATTCTGATGAATACTTGGATCTTCATGAACTTGGTATGAAGCTTTATTCTGAAGCAATGGAGGAAACTATCACTAGCGATGAGGCTCAAGGCATTTTCACAATAGCTGCCGAGAAGTTTCAAGAGATGGCAGCTCTAGCTTTGTTCAACTGGGGTAATGTCCACATGTCAAGGGCAAGAAAAGGTGTGCACTTACCAGAGGATGCTTCAGAGGATTCCTTGCTCGAGCAGATAAAAATTGCATATGATCGGGCATTAAAAGAGTATACAAGCGCGGGGAAGAGATTTGAAGAAGCATTGAAGATTAAACCAGATTTCTATGAAGGATATCTAGCCCTAGGGCAGCAACAGTTTGAGCGGGCTAAACTTTCTTGGTATTAT
Organism: Eucalyptus camaldulensis; assembly: GCA_019915185.1. Lineage (NCBI taxonomy): Eukaryota > Viridiplantae > Streptophyta > Magnoliopsida > Myrtales > Myrtaceae > Eucalyptus > Eucalyptus camaldulensis. The sequence goes on from JAHSVA010000008.1 coordinate 3,879,956, forward strand.
GCACTAGGCACCAAAGCTGACTTGGAAACATGGCCTTCTTCTGAGATTCTCCAGCTCTATAACTACGCTGAGGACAACATGGAAAAAGGCATGCAGATGTGGGAAGAATGGGAAGAGCAACGCCTGAAGGATCTCTCAAATCCAAATACCAGTAAAGTTCAGTTGCAACAATTAGGGTTGGATGTATCGTTCAATGAAATGACAGCAAATGAAGCTGCTGATCAGGCTGCAAACATGAGTTCTCAGATCAATCTATTATGGGGTAGCATGTTGTATGAGTGTTCCATCGTAGAATTCAAATTAGCATTACCTGTCTGGCATGAATGTTTGGAAGTTGCGGTCGAGAAGTTTGAACTTGCTGGAGCTTCTCCAACGGATATAGCGGTTATGGTAAAGAACCATTGTTCAAACAATGGTGCAATAGAAGGTAACATTTATGTACTCATTGTCATGTTGTGTTTTGTTGACTTATTAATCTTGAGAAGAAGCTGATCCTCTCCTGTGCGACAGGTTTAGGATTTAAAATTGATGAGATTGTACAAGCATGGAATGAGATGTATGAAGCTAAAAAGTTACGGAGTGGTGTTCCGTCATTCCGGTTGGAGCCATTGTTCCGCCGGCGAACATCCGGACTTCATCATGCTCTTGAACAACATTAAGGTCCATGACCTTGTACAGGCTTTCCAAGACAGACATCACTCTTGTTTTTCTCCACTTTTTGGGTTACATAATGCTGTTTGTTGAGGTATGTGGTGATGTCTTTTTATGACAAAACAATGTTGGTTCCTATTGCAGTTCCGGCCAAAATAAATGATTGTTGCTTAGAATCTGGAGTTTTAAAATAGTCATTAATTGTCCCCAGTATTGCTTTCTCTCTAAGTCTTTACCACTATTATATCATTGAATAATTAAGGAAAAGCCAGTTCTGGGTGTTGTCTGTTTTGATTTTCTGTAGGGGTCTCCTTGATTGCCCTTTCATCTTTTCCTTCGCTTGATGATTTCTCCAAGTGAGGAAGAAAATGAAACCTTTGTGCTTTTTGATGGCAAATTTACGTTGTTAGTGCTCGTGAAGTTGTGAGATAAACATCTGCGAATAAACCTTTGTTGAGAGCTTGTGAGGGATCTTTAGCTAATAGGACTTGGTTTTACTTTGCACCTTCACGATCAATAATGCTATTCTTATCAATGACCTTGTATTCTTGCTGCTATATGACTGCCTAGTGGCTACTGAAGAATCATCTAGATAATACGTGGTTATGCTTCTTGAGAAAAATAAGGGGGCATGGGTAGCGTTGTTGTATCTGGAATTAGGAACCTCCAAAAGTCATCATTTGAGGATCTTGATGATGGATGGGATTGACTGTATCATTTGAGTATATTGCATTGACCTCTATAGCATAGGTTGTTCTGCAGCTTTGTATATTATGCATGTGAATATTACTCTACAGGTGAATAATCAACAAGGTTAATGATGAGAAATTCTTAGCTAATGGCTTGTCTTGTATATCGGAAAATGACTCCTTAGTCCCTGGCAGTTAACCTCTTAGCTGCTTATTTCCCTTGGCGGGAATATCGTTTCTCTCTTTTGACTTTGGAGTTCTGGTCTGCAGGGTGTTTTTGCTTGTGGTCCATTCATTGCCTTTCATCCGTGGAATGGTTGTGCCGGAGTTGGAGTTCGGGTTTTCAACCGTCAACGCAATGACTTTCCACATATTTATTGGGGAGAAGAAGCAGGGATCTCCATTTAGGATGTCAGCTTCATCACCATCATTGCCTCATATTTTTCCTCTTTAGGATAAAGTATGTACACTGGTTTAAAAGAAAATAAAAAAGAAAGTATTGTGTTTTATATTGTAGTACTGTATTCTAATTCATTTTAGACGTTCTCGGAGAGGTCCATTTGTGGGCGTCGTTTGAATTGTAGGTGATTCTTTGGTTCATTCATGTCGCGTTAGTCACAGTGGGTCATGTTTGCTTGTATTTCTAATCTAGTGTCAACTCCATCCTTTGTTCAACTTATTGGGGTTACACGAGTTTTGGTTAAATTGAAGTGTCTATCTTTGTGCCACATCAAATTTGCCAGGATGATGGCCGTAATCATGTGCGATTTCTTGTGTGGTCTTTTATCTGTCGGAACTGCATATTTCATATGATCTTGTGAATATCAGTCTGCTTGTTACTCCACAAACATTTGTTATACTCATAATTTCAGCACCGGTAGGCCCTCTCCACATTAACAGATACTTGCAAAGTTGGTTCTCAGATTAATTTGAAAGAGAATGCCCAGAAAAGTTTTTCATCAGTTAGTTCCTATCAATTGTGCGGAATGAATACAGGACCCAAGTGTGAAACCAGAAGAATCTTTTCTTAAGCAAGTACATACATTTCACATTGTTGAAATTTTCACTCAGTGAGCCCTTGCGGTTCACCTCATGAGGTTCGCTACATCCATTAGTTCCATCTGCTTCACACAGAAAGCTTCATGAACAGTATAATAATCTTCAATTCAGTCATAATTTTTTTTTGGCTAATTTCGTCCTAAACCTTTTGTAATTGTATCGGCCGGCCAGAGGAAAGAGAAAGTGAAAAGGAAAAGAAAAAAAGAATTAAAAAATTCACAAAAAATATTTTAAAATTCGAAAAAAGTAAAAAAAAAAAACAAATTAAAAAATTGTTAAATTGGCACAATTATAAAATGTTTGACTAAATTGACTAAAAAAAAATTTTAGAACTAAATTAGCACAATTACAATAGATTTAGAACTTTTTTGGTAATTCTCCCCATCCACATTACTCGGAAAACTTTCCCATCCTTAAAAGCACTTGCCCATGCATTCATCATTTGCTTGACCCCATGAGAACATAGGAACAGACAAGTGCTCCTTTCTCCGTACGGAAGCCACACAAAATCAAATGGCCCTAGCTTTGATTAATGAATTATTCCTAATTATTCGCCGAATTGGCTTTTGCTTAATTAAAGGGACACCATACGTTTTCGTAGCCAACCTTGATCTTTTGCCCGTCTTCTCTGGCAAATATCAAATCAAGCGCCAACCTTTCTTGTCCCAAAATATTAGATTAGATGCACTCGGCGACAGGAGCCCAACTCACCTGTTGCATTGGCCGCTCGCTACTATGCAAAAGGCCATTGGTTCACGCCTCTCCCCATCTCCGTCTCATCCCCTACCTCTACAAAAACCCTCTGCACCAAAGCTAGAAACAACCTTCCACCTTGCAAATGGAGACTTCCCTGCTCGCCATTCTCTCGACCACTCTTTCTAATAACTCTCTACTTCTTCTTCCGCCACCTCCGCTGCCGGCAAGCCCACAAGCTGCCGCCGGGTCCACAGCCGTTGCCCATCATCGGGAACCTCCACCAGCTGGGCAATCTTCCTGTTAAAATATGATCCATTTTTCAGAAAATTCTAGATTACACTAGAGAAAAAGCTGGCCAAAACAAACCAGCAAAAGACAAGCCTAGAAGACTCTTCAATGCTGAAGAGTTTTCTGGAACGTGGGCAGCAGACGTGGACAGCAAATGAACAAAAGAAAAAGTCAACAAGTCAACAAAAGCTGTAAAGTTGAGAATAGAATAATAAGGAAAAATAGAGAAGCACCTAGAAGCACTAATGTCGGTGGAATGTCCCTATAAATAGGGAAGGAGGGGGGAGCGTAGAAAGGTAGAGCAAAAGGTAAGCTCCTCCCCTTCCTTTGTACTTTGTACTACAACTAAATAAAAAAGCTTTCTTTTGTTGTTCCCTTGTGTTCCCTTGCTGCAAATTATTTTCTTACCCACATTGTTCTTTCCTTAGCCCTCTTGAAAGTTCATACACAAAACACACTTGCACACACATCACACACACACGCTTCCGCAATACACCAACAGTGGTATCAGAGCCACGTCTTTGGTTGGTGTCAGGCGTTTGTCCTACCCACCAATTCCTAAAACTAACCTTTCCAAATACCCACTAACTAAACCATGGCCAACCCAACCTCATCCTCATTTCCTATTCCCATTTTTGATGGGAACAACTATGATTTTTGGAGCATAAAAATGACTACATTCTTGATGGCCCAAGACTTATGGGACATCGTGGAAAAAGGTTACGAGGCTCCGCCAGAAGGTGCAAGTGTTTCAAAGGATCAACTACAAAAGGATGCAAAGGCGCTATATTTTATCCAGCAAGCGCTCTCGGAAACTGTATTTCCGAGAATAATTGGAGCAAAGACTGCAAAAGTGGCTTGGGATATACTACGAGAGGAATTTCAAGGATCGGAAAAGGTACGCATTATTCGCCTTCAAACTCTGAGAAGGGATTTTGAAAACTCTAAAATGAAAAATTATGAGACCGTACAAGAATATTGTGGAAAATTAAAGGAACTCGTTAATCAAATGAGAGCCTACGGAGATGGGATAACTGATCAAAGGGTTGTTGAGAAAATATTGGTGTCACTTACCAAAAAATACAACTCTATAGTTACAACTATAGAAGGAACTAAAGACTTGACGACCCTATCAATAAGTGAATTAATTGGCTCTCTAGAAGCATATGAGAAAAGACTAATGGCACAAGATGAAGATTCGGTCGAAAGTGCCTTTCAGTCTAAAGTAAATATACGGTCTCATCAAACTAAAAATGATGGAAGGAGCTCATGGAAAAACAAAAGAGGAGGAGAAATTATAAAAAAAGAAAATTATCCACCTTGTGGTATTTGCAAGAAAACAAATCATTTGGAGAAGGATTGTTGGTTTAAAAATAAAAAACAATGCCGCTTTTGTAAAAGATATGGCCACGTAGAAAAAGATTGTCGCTCGAAAACAAATAATCGAGCAAACTATGTAGAAAAAAAAGAAAGTGAAGAGAATACATTCTACGCAGGCCAAGCGGCAAATGACAATAAAAATGAAACATGGTACATCGATAGTGGGTGTAGCAATCACATGACGGGGGACGAATCTATATTCACTCATATTGATAAGTCGGTGAAATCTCAAGTAAAGTTGGGCAATGGTGCATTAGTAGATGTCAAAGGAAAAGGCACCATCGCCGTGGAAACGAATAAAGGCCCAAAATATATACGTAATGTATATTTAGTCCCTCGTCTTGCACAAAATCTCTTGAGTGTGGGCCAAATGATACAAAGTGGGTATTCTCTATATTTTAATAAAGATACCTGCATTATCTATGATAAATATAAAAATATCATTGCCTCTGTTAAGATGAAAAATAACAATTTTCCTATTCAATGGAAATATGTCAAAGATATAGCCATGAAAGCTCAACTTGATGATTCATGGCTATGGCATCGAAGATTTGGCCACTTCAATTTTACTGGGCTAAAAATTCTCCATCAGAAAAATATGATGAGAGATTTTCCAGCCATCACAGAAATTTCAGATGTTTGTGAAGGCTGTCTTCTTGGAAAACAACAGAGACAGTCCTTCCCATCTGGAGTTTCATGGAAAGCTAAGAAGCCATTGGAACTTGTCCACACGGACGTGTGCGGTCCAATGAGGACACCTACACCTAGTCAAAATAAATATTTCATCCTATTCATTGATGATTACACAAGAATGACGTGGGTATATTTTCTTCGAGAAAAATCTGAGGTTTTCTCTATCTTTAGAAAATTCAAGAACCACGTCGAGAATCAAAGTGGCCAAAGAATCAAAGTCCTAAGAAGTGACAGAGGCACAGAATATAATTCAAAGGAGTTTAATAAATTTTGTGAAGATGAAGGAGTCCATCATCAACTAACGGTTGGCTATGCCCCAGAACAAAATGGAGTAGCTGAAAGAAAAAATAGAACTGTCATGGAGATGGCAAGGTCCATGCTAAAAGAGAAAGGACTTCCCAACACTTTCTGGGCAGAAGCAGTCTACACTGCTGTATACCTACTAAACAGGTGTCCAACTAAAGCAGTTCAAAATAAAACTCCAGTCGAAGCATGGAGTAGACGGAAGCCTTCAGCAAAGCATCTCAAAGTGTTTGGATGCATTTGCTACGTCCACATCCCTGCTCAAAAAAGGAGTAAGCTAGATGAAAAGACAGAAAAAGGAATATTCCTTGGCTACAGTGACCAATCAAAAGGCTATCGAATTTACAACCTAAGAACTAAAAAGTTAATGATTAGTCGAGATGTCGAGTTCGACGAGAATGCTGCCTGGAATTGGGAAGACGAGAAGATCGTGAAGAAGTACATAACCTTGCCAGACACAGCACCTGCTCAAGAGGAGTCAACATCACAAGAAGAAGAAGAAGTACCGGATTCTACCACTCACGACGAAACTCCACCAAGCTCTCCAAGGGTAACACAAGAAGAATCTACTCCAGAGTCTCCAGTACTGAGGGTAAAAGCCCTTAGAAGAATTTACGACACATGCAACTTTGCTATTTTGGAACCAGAAAACTATGAACAAGCATCCAAAGAAGAAGTTTGGATAAAAGCCATGGAAGAAGAGATCAAGATGATTCAGAAAAATGAAACCTGGGAGCTTGTTGATCGACCAGAAGACAAAGAGATTATTGGCGTTAAGTGGGTTTACAAGACAAAGCTCAATGCAGATGGATCAATCCAAAAGCATAAAGCAAGGCTTGTGGCGAAAGGATACCTGCAACAACCAGGTATTGACTATACTGAAACTTTCGCTCCTGTTGCTCGCCTTGATACTATTCGAGCACTTATAGCCTTAGCGGCACAAAAAGAATGGAAGATTTATCAACTAGATGTAAAATCAGCGTTCCTAAATGGATACCTTCAAGAAGAAATATATGTAGCTCAACCAAAAGGCTTTATTGTCAAAGGCAAAGAAGAAAAAGTTTTAAAGCTTAAGAAGGCCCTATACGGGTTAAAACAAGCACCACGTGCATGGTATAGTAGAATCGATGAGTACTTCATCAAGCAAGGATTCAGGAGGAGTATGAGTGAGCCGACACTCTACATCAAGACCCAAGGTAAGTCCGACACTCTCATTGTCTCTCTATATGTAGATGATCTTATATATACTGGAAACAATGAGACAATGATCCGAGAATTTAAAGAAGAAATGATGAAGACATTTGAAATGACGGACTTGGGCTTGATGAACTATTTCCTTGGTATTGAAGTCAATCAAAATGAAGGAATTTTCATCTCGCAAAAGAAATATACCGAAAACCTCCTAAAGAAATTCAAGATGAGTAATTGCAAAATAGTTTCAACACCACTAGTGATGAATGAGAAACTATTGAAAAATGATGGAGCTGAAAAAGCCGATGCCTCCCTCTATAGAAGTTTAATTGGGAGTCTACTATATCTTACTGCTACACGGCCAGATATTATGTACGCGACAAGTTTACTATCACGGTTTATGCAGAACCCAAGTCAAATTCATTTTGGAGCAGCCAAGAGAATTCTAAGATACTTACGAGGAACCACTGATTATGGCATTTGGTATCGCCCAAGTGCTAATGCCAAGCTCATCGGCTACACTGATAGCGACTGGGCTGGTTCAGCTGATGATAGGAGAAGTACTACTGGTTATGCCTTCACACTGGGTTCTGGAATATTTTCATGGGCATCAAAAAAACAAGACTCAGTGGCACAATCCACTGCAGAAGCAGAATATGTTGCGGCTGCTACAACTACTAGTCATGCAATATGGCTACGAAGAATTCTAGAAGACATTGGAGAAGCACAAATGGAAGCAACTCCGATACTTTGCGACAATAAGTCCGCAATTGCTATATCAAAGAATCCAATATTCCATGGAAGAACCAAACATATAGACATCAAATATCACTTCATACGAGAGGCGCAAAATAACAAAGAGATCGAGCTGAAATATTGCAAAACCGAGGAACAAGTTGCCGACATCTTCACTAAAGCACTATCGCGAGCCAAGTTCGAGATATTGCGGGAAATGCTCGGAGTAACACAAAAATGGATCAAGGAGGAGTGTTAAAATATGATCCATTTTTCAGAAAATTCTAGATTACACTAGAGAAAAAGCTGGCCAAAACAAACCAGCAAAAGACAAGCCTAGAAGACTCTTCAATGCTGAAGAGTTTTCTGGAACGTGGGCAGCAGACGTGGACAGCAAATGAACAAAAGAAAAAGTCAACAAGTCAACAAAAGCTGTAAAGTTGAGAATAGAATAATAAGGAAAAATAGAGAAGCACCTAGAAGCACTAATGTCGGTGGAATGTCCCTATAAATAGGGAAGGAGGGGGGAGCGTAGAAAGGTAGAGCAAAAGGTAAGCTCCTCCCCTTCCTTTGTACTTTGTACTACAACTAAATAAAAAAGCTTTCTTTTGTTGTTCCCTTGTGTTCCCTTGCTGCAAATTATTTTCTTACCCACATTGTTCTTTCCTTAGCCCTCTTGAAAGTTCATACACAAAACACACTTGCACACACATCACACACACACGCTTCCGCAATACACCAACACTTCCCCACCGCCGCCTCCACAGTCTTGCCAAGTCCCACGGCCCCATCATGTTCCTCCGCCTCGGCAACAAGCCAACGGTGGTAGTCTCGTCGCCGGAGGCGGCCGAGTTGGTCCTTAGGACCTATGACGGCATCTTCTCAAGCCGCCCAAGCGTGGACGTTCTGCGCCACTTGTCTTACGGCAACAAGGGGATGCTGGCGGAGAGCGGTACGTACTGGCGGGGCGTGAGGAAGCTGTGCACACTGCAGCTGCTGAGCCCAGCGAAGGTGGAGTCTTTTGCACCGATGAGGAGGGAGGAGCTGGGAAGGGTGGTCAGGAGGGTGAGGGCAGCGGCGGCAGTGTGTGAGGCGGTGGACGTGAGGGCGGAGTTGGGGCAGCTGACTGGGGACTTGGCATGCCGGATGATATTGGGGTATAGCACGAGGGATAAGTTCAACTTGAAGCCTGGGATTCGCTAGTTTCTGAACTTGGCCAGGGCTTTCAATTTGGCAGACTATGTGCCTCTTCTTGGAGCTCTCGATCTTCGGGTATCACCATATCAGTTATCAGTTTAGCTTGCTGCATATTGTACAGTGATTTGGAATTTATGTGAAGCATAAATTGCAGCTTTGATCTTTTTACAAATGCAAAAATTTGCAGTTTCTAGTACAGCTTTTCTGGTTTGTTGTGTAGATGATATTTTGAAAATTGAAAGCCTATGTAGAGAATAACTCGGTGTGCGAAACAGAGTTTAACTATTACTTCAACTAATAAAAATGAGGAACTTGTTTAAGGGGTAGGTTTCTGGTTTCAAGTGAAGCTATATGGAATCTGAAACCCCTTAACCTTATTTACTGGTTGCATTAATTCTCGAAAATCGACATCTGAATACATTTTAATGTTAGCTGGCGGAGTTGTGTTATGGAAGAGTGTGAAACAAACTTTTAACTGTTACTTCAACTAATAAAAATGAGGGCCATGTGATTTTGTGTGAGGCTTTTGTAATGAGAAATGAAGGCACTTGTCTATTCACATGTTGTCATGGGCTTGAGCGAAAGATATAGAGAGATGGAAATAGAGAGGAGAGGGGCGATCACTCGAATAGGGCCATAGTCAACGAAGGCCGCATGTGTTCCTGTAAGCGGGGTGGTTTCGGGACAAATCCCATTGACTTTTTTAAAGAAAATATCTATATGTTGTGAAATGTATAATCATTATCATAAAAATAATTAATAAGAAATATGGAAAAAAGAGATATTTACCATAAGTTTTTCATAAAAATAAATAAAAAAATCTCGAAAGTTGTGGAGCTTTCGTTCCTTATACCGTGTTTGTAAAATTTTCACATTTGAATGAGGAAGAAGATGAATGGCATTTTCTCTTATTTAGAAAGAGCAGAGAAGACGGAGACTAAAATATTTCAATGTGAGGTCACATTCTTGACATTTATATAAAACGTGTTAAGTAATACGCCATGACATTTTTATGATTATTGAGTCATTACCATTTCAACAATTCAAATTTTTAGAAAATCGAGTTTATCCGGTGCTCGAATTCCGACATTGCCCATCATCTTTCTCGTTTCTGTTATTCTTTCTTTCGTTGAACTAGGCGTACAACTATACAGAGGAACTAGAACCCACACACACACACACACACACACACACACACACACACACAAACTTTGCAAATCTTCAAACAAGCAGGCGATAGCTGGGCCTTAGGATCAAGTGCTTCGCCCTCGGCATCGACAACCCAAAGTCCTCGCTCATGTCCAGCTCGTTCGGCGACGTCCCCTCGGGCAGCTCCCAGTCAAAACAGTGCACCAATTGGGCCAAAACAAGGCGCACGTTGACGAGACCCAAGTGCATCCCCGGGCAGCTCCGCCGCCCCGACCCGAACGGTATGAGCTGGAAGTCCCGCCCCTTGACGTCCACGCCGCCGTCCGCAAACCTCTCCGGGCGGAACTCCTCCGGGTCCTCCGCCCAAGTGCCGGCGTCTCTCCCGAGGGCCCACGCGTTCACGATGACCCGTGTCCCCTTCGGGATGTAATATCCCCCCATCTCGATGCCCTCCGTGGACTCGTGTGGGATCAGGAGCGGGCCCGGCGGATACAGCCTCAAGCTCTCCTTCACCACCATGTCCATATAATTCAGCTTCGGCAGATCGGCCTCCTCGACGGTCCGCCCCAACCCAACGGCAGCTTCCAGCTCTCGCTGGAGGCGCTTCATCGCGTGCGGGTGGCGGATCAGCTCGGACATGGCCCACTCGATCGCGGTAGACGAGGACTCGTACGACGCGGCGATCATGTCGAGGGCCAAGGCCTTGATGTTGGTCCGACCCAGCACGTGAACGGGCTCGTCGTCTTGCGGCGAGCCGTTCATGGGGTGCCCCATGCCGGCGAGCAACGTGTCTATGAAGTCGCCCTCGTATTGTCCGGTCGTGTCTTCCTCGTGTTCTCTAATGATGTCCTCCAGTACGTTATCCACGGCTCGATTGACAGCTTTCGCACGCCGAGTCATTCCCTGTAGAGGTTTTCGATTTTCAAAATATTATCTTCAAAACAAACCAGAAAAGCTGCAAATTCTTTGCATCTATAAAAGATCAAGCTAGCTAGATTCATGCTGTTTGTTTTAGCCTCTTACTACACATAAATTCCATTTCACTGTAATATGTACAATGAGCTAAACCGAAAACTGACACCTGAAGATCGAGAGCTCCAAGAAGAGGCACATAGTCTGCCAAATTGAAAGCCCCGGCTAAGTTCAGAGCCTCGTGAATCACAGGCTTCAAGTTGAACTTATCCCTAGTGCTGCACCCCAATATCATCCTGCACGCCAAGTTCCCGATCAGCTGCCCCACCTCCGCGCTCACGTCCACCGCCTCATGCTCCGCCTCCGCCGCCCTCACCCTCCTGACCACCCTCCCCAGCTCTTCCCTCCTCATTGGTGCGAAAGACTCAACCTTTGCCGTGCTCAGCAGCTGCAGCGTGCACAGCTTCTTCATGCGTCTCCAATATGCACCGCTCTCCGCGAACGCCATCCCCTTGTTGCCGTAAGACAAGTGGCGCAGGGCGTCCACGCTCGGGCGGCTCGAGAAGATGCCATCGTAGGTCTTGAGGACCAGTTCAGCCTCCTCCGGCGATGAGACCACTACCGTCGGCTTGTTGCCAAGGTGGAGGAACATGATGGGGCCATAGGACTTGGCGAGGCTGTGGAGGCAGCGGTGGGGAAGGTTGCCCAGCTGGTGGAGGTTCCCGATGACTGGCAGCGGTGGCGGCCCCGGCGGCAGCTTGTGGGCTTGCCGGCGGCGGAGGTGACGGAAGAAGAAGTAGAGAGTTATTAGAAGAGTGGTCGAGAGAACGAGGAGTGGGGAAGTCTCCATTTGCAGGTGGAAGGCTGTTTCTTGTTTTGGCGCAGAAGGTTTTTGTGGAGGAAGAGGATGAAGCGGGCGGAGATGTGGAGAGTCCATGAACAACTTGCCTTTTGGAAATTTGGATGGTGGCGAGCGGTGGCGACTGCAACAAGATGAAGTGGGCCTCCACCTCGACGACCGACGTGAGTTGGGCTTTCAGCTGGCTGCACCTGATTTGATATTTCGGTCGACTAGACTTTTACCTAACACTCTTCGCATGTGTATTTCAATACCTAATAGGCTAGATTGAAAGATGAAGAGAGTAGGCTCTAGGTCATCGAGCTAGGTCTCAAATTTTGACAAATCTAGTCGAGCTCGCTAATTTGTTGCATTGGGAGGCATCCGAAATGCCTTGTATTTTAGTTTTAGGGCCTTGTCTTTTTGAAGTTAATTTTTTTCTTTTTGGTTCCTTGTTTTAGGACTTTATTAAAAAGAGCCCAAACAACCAATTGAGAAAACTTTACGGTATCCAATGTAATAGTTACCCTCATATTATGCATAATCAATATCTTGAAAATAGAGTTATTCCTAATAAAGTGCACTCAACCAGTGCTCCCTTGCCATGTTGGCATCTCAGATCTTAACAAACGTGATGTACTAATCCTTATGCATATCTTGATTTCCTTCATCAATATGTGAAAATTAGATTGAATATCCTTGAATTCTGTTGTTTGATCGTGACTATCCTTCTAACAGTATATAGGCCTAGGTAAATTTTGGAACATCCCATAATTCTTTAAGATAATAAAAAGGGAACAACTCCATCAAAATTAAGAGTTTTATTCCCTTTAACTCTACCCTTTCAATCAATTTCTCATGCTTATAATTAAGCTCTTTCCCAAACTCACTTAAGTTAGAAAGCTAAGTTGGGCCTCTAAGCATAGTTAGCCTTCACAAGATCAACCCCTTCATTCCCCACCTGACCCTCTATATGGATTTCGGCAGATTGAACCATGCTTTGTTGCCCAAGATGTCTCTGGTCAAAGAAGTACTTTGGAAATACGGAAAAATTACCAAAAAAATTATAAACCTATTGCAATTATGTCAATTCAGTCATAATTTTTTTTGGCAAATTTAGTTATAAAACTTTTATAATTGTGTCAATTTAGTCCATCCAGCCAAAATTGGCCGACCGGCGCTGATGTGGACACTGGCCGTTCGGCGAAAGCTAACATAGCAATTTTTTGATTTTTTTTTAATTTTTAAATATTCTTTTGAAAGTTTTAATTCTTTTTTTCACTTTCTCTTTCTCTGGCCGGCCGGTGAGAGTTGGCAAGGCCAACCTCACCAGCTAATGGTGAGGCTAGCCTCGCTGTCGATGGGCGAGGCATCGCCAGATCTGGTGAGGCTCGACCCTGCTCAACCTTGGCAAGGCCGTTGTCGCCAGATTTGGCAAGGAGCCTCGTCAACCCCAAATCTGGCGAGGCTTGACCTCGTCCAACCATGACGAGATTGAGCGAAGGACGGTGAGCTCGGCCCTCAGCATGGCTGGGCGGGGCCTCGCCTAGCCAAGGCGAGGGTCAACCTTGTCGATGGCCAGTGAGGCTACTTGCCAGATCTGGCGATAGTGACCTTGCCGAGGCTGGGCGGGGCCGAGCCTCGCCAAATTAGGTGGGGCCTCACCTAGCGATGACAAGGCCGGGGAGGTCAGCCTTGCCAGCCCTCGCCTCTGGCCGACGCCGGTAGACTAGAAGAAAGAGAAAGTGAAAAAATAAAAAATAAAAAAAACATTTAAAAATTTGAAAAAAATTAAAATTGCTATGTCAGCTTTCGCCATATGGTTGGCGTCCACATTAGCGCCGGCCGGCCAATTTTGGCCGGATGGACTAAATTGACACAATTATAAAAAGTTTAGAACTAAATTGATTTTTAAAAAAAAGTTTATGACTGAATTGACACAATTGCAATAGGTTTGAGACTTTTTTGGTAATTCTCCCATCGCAGAACAAAACAATCATATGGGGACCAAGTGTAAGCACTACCCACTTTGATACTCAATCATTATATGAGCTTATCAGAGACATTTACAACACAGCCATGACGCAACTTCAGCTTCTTCCAGCTTTGAACTCAATGATACGATGCTTCAATAGAGCGGGCCAGTCCATCGAACCTGAGATGTCAGTAGGTCCATCAGAAGTCTAGCAGTGACCATTGTTTTTCTTTTTTCTATCTTTTTTTTCAGATTCCCATCTACTCATCATATTCTTGATCTGATCTCCTTGCCATAACCGTCATGCCAATGCCCTCGGAATCAGTCCAGTCTCCGATATGTTCCACATCTTCATCGTATCCACTGAGGAAAAAATCTGCACAATTCTTCCTAAACCCACGGTCATAGGGGTTTCGAAATCTGCCACTCAGGTCCCTGAGGTAGCTATAGCGCAAAGAGTTCTCCCTCTCGTACGTGGTAATATTACGAGAAATCTGCCACAATTAAAAGCGAGAACATAAGGAATTTTGCCACTTTCATGAAAGGTCGCAGGGAGAGAAAGGGCGAAGAGTCCAACTAGACAAGCAATAGGAGTGTCACATGCAATTGTGCCGCCACAATAAACAAGTAGAAAAAAAGCGTTGTCGTTTTTCATTGCGACATAAAGATGTGCAATATATTGGGATGGATGTCACCTGATATGCTTGCAAAGCCGTCAATGCTGCAACGCCTGAAAAGAGGAAAAACTCAGCTATGAGAAATGACGTAGCACCAGTGTGATGGCTCCAAGAATGTTTCAACCAAGCACCAAAAGAGGCTGGTGCAGCTGGATCACCCAGAACTCCTGTATGCAAAGATTCTATTGTTATGAGGGGAAAAATGCCATAAGCAGAATAAGATAACTTTCAGTGAAACTGATTAAACCTACTTGTAAGAGCAACTGCGCCGGTAATTGACATAGCCAATACTTCTAAAACTAGGAATACAAAGAAATCCCACTTGTACTTCTGCATCACAATTGGAAAACTGTGAATTAAAATATATGAACAAGAAGGGAGACAGAAGGAAATGTAATTTATTGAAGTGAGCTAATCTGAACTTCATGATAGCATCAACCTTGAAAATCAATTGTCAATCACATTTTGGAAACAATTAACTGATAGGTATGTAGCATGAGAAACTATGTTGAACCTCCTAGCTCTTCATCATTGGCAAAACGAGTGAAAGAGAAAGCTCGGAAAAAGAAAGGTAGCTGAATTGAGGGGAAGAAACCTATCGAAAAACCTAAGGAGATTGTGAATGTTAATAAAGTTGAGGAGAATGAGGCTGGGCAGATATTTGAGAGCAAGGATGAAGAAGGAGCTGAAGACAAGAAGCCAGAGGACAAGGCAGTAGTGGAGGAGAAAATCGTGAGCATACAGGACGAAGAGCCTAAGAAGACTGTAAAGTTGGTTTATGGAGAGGACATAAGATGGGCTCAGTTGCCAGTTAATTGTAGTCTCTTGCAGGTGAGGGAAGTGGTACGTGATCGCTTCCCGAGCTCCAGAGCTGTTCTTGTAAAGTACAGAGACCAAGAAGGTGACTTGGTCACAATTACTACAGATGAAGAAGTAAGGTGGGCTGAGGCATCCACTGAGCCACAGGGTTCTATCAGATTGTACGTCGTCCCGGTGAATCCTGACCAGGATCCATTTCACGGGAGACTTTCATACAAGGACGACAATCATGACATTATTATCAAGAACAATGGAATTCAGGAGAATGAGCACATGGTCAAAGCCGATGAAGCAGGAAAGAAGCCAACTTGCATTGATGACTGGATAATTAATTTTGCTCAACTTTTCAAGAATTATGTTGGCTTAGATTCTGATGAATACTTGGATCTTCATGAACTTGATATGAAGCTTTATTCTGAAGCAATGGAGGAAACTATCACTAGTGATGAGGCTCAAGGCATTTTCACAATAGCTGCTGAGAAGTTTCAAGAGATGGCAGCTCTAGCTTTGTTCAACTGGGGTAATATCCACATGTCAAGGGCAAGAAAAGGTGTGCACTTACCAGAGGATGCTTCAGAGGCTTCCTTGCTCGAGCAGATAAAAATTGCATATGATCGGGCATTAAAAGAGTATACAAGCGCGGGGAAGAGATTTGAAGAAGCATTGAAGATTAAACCAGATTTCTATGAAGGATATCTAGCCCTAGGGCAGCAACAGTTTGAGCGGGCTAAACTTTCTTGGGGTTATGCACTAGGCAGAAGAGCTGACTTGGAAACATGGCGTTCTTCTGAGATTCTCCAACTCTATAACTACGCTGAGGACAACATAGAAAAAGGCATGCAGATGTGGGAAGAATGGGAAGAGCAACGCCTGAAGGATCTCTCAAATCCAAATACCAGTAAAGTTCAGTTGCAACAATTAGGGTTGGATGGATCGTTCAATGAAATGACAGCAAATGAAGCTGCTGATCAGGCTGCAACCATGAGATCTCAGATAAATCTATTATGGGGTAGCATGTTGTATGAGCGTTCCATTGTAGAATTCAAATTAGCATTACCTGTCTGGCATGAATGTTTGGAAGTTGCGGTCGAGAAGTTTGAACTTGCTGGAGCTTCTCCAACAGATATAGCGGTTATGGTAAAGAACCATTGTTCAAACAATGGTGCAATAGAAGGTAACATTTATGTACTCGTTGTCATGTTGTGTTTTGTTGACTTATTAATCTTGAGAAGAAGCTGATCCTCTCCTGTGCGACAGGTTTAGGATTTAAAGTTGATGAGATTGTACAAGCATGGAATGAGATGTATGAAGCTAAAAAGTTACGGAGTGGTGTTCCGTCATTCCGGTTGGAGCCATTGTTCCGCAGGCGAACATCTGGACTTCATCATGCTCTTGAACAACATTAAGTTACAGACCTTGTACAGGCTTTCCAAGACAGACATCACTCTTGTTTTTCTCCACTTTTTTGGGTTACATAATGCTGTTTGTTGAGGTATGTGGTGATGTCTTTTTATGACAAAACAATGTTGGTTCCTATTTCTGTTCCGGCCAAATTGAATGATTGTTGCTTAGAATCTGGAGTTTTAAAATAGTCATTAATTGTCCCCTGTATTGCTTTCTCTCTAAGTCTCTAGCACTATTATATCATTGAATAACTAAGGAAAAGTCAGTTCTGGGTGTTGTTAGTTTTGATTTTCTGTAGGGGTCTCCTTGATTGCTCTTTTATCTTTTCCTTCGCTTGATGATTTCTCCAAGTGAGGAAGAAAATGAAACCTTTGTGCTTTTCAATGGCAAGTTTACATTGTTAGTGCTCGTGAAGTTGTGAGATAAACATCTGCGAAGAAACCTTTGTTGAGAGCTTGTGAGGGATCTTTAGCTAATAGGACTTGGTTTTACTTTGCACCTTCACGATCAATAATGCTATCCTTATCAATGACCTTGTATTCTTGCTGCTATATGACTGCCTAGTGACTACTGAAGAATCATCTAGATAATACGTGGTTATGCTTCTTGAGAAAAATAAGGGGGCATGGGTAGCATTGTTGTATCTGGAATTAGGAACCTGCAAAAGTCATCATTTGAGGATCTTGATGATGGATGGGATTGACTATATCATTTGAGTATATTGCATTGACCTCTATAGCATAGGTTGTTCTGCAGCTTTGTATATTATGCATGTGAATATTACTCTACGGGTGATTAATCAACAAGGTTAATGATGAGAAATTCTTAGCTAATGGCTTGTCTTGTATATCTGAAAGTGACTCCTTAGTCCCTGGCAGTTAACCTCTTAGCTGCTTATTTCCCTTGGCGGGAATATCGTTTCTATCTTTTGACTTTGGAGTTGTGGTCTGCAGGGTGTTTTTGCTTGTGGTCCATTCATTGCCTTTCATCCGTGGAATGGTTGTGCCGGAGTTGGAGTTCGGGTTTTCAACCGTCAACGCAATGACTTCCCACATATTTATTGGGGAGAAGAAGCAGGGATCTCCATTTAGGATGTCAGCTTCATCACCATCATTGCCTCATATTTTTCCTCTTTAGGATAGAGTATGCACACTGGTTTAAAAGAAAATAAAAAAGAGAATATTGTGTTTTATATTGTAGTACTGTATTCTGATTCATTTTAGCCGTTCTCGGAGAGGTCCATTTGTGGGTGTCGTTTGAATTGTAGGTGGTTCATGTCCCGTGTTAGTCACAGTGGGTCACGTTTGCTTGTATTTCTAATCTAGTGTCAACTCCATCCTTTGTTCAACTTATTGGGGTTACATGAGTTCTGGTTAAATTGAAGTGTCTATCTTTGTGCTGGACGAATTTTGATGCTTTTGAGAGTAAGATTCTCTGCCACATCAAATTTGCCAGGTTGATGGCCATAATCATGTGCGATTTCTTGTGTGGTCTTTTATCTGTCGCTACTATGCAAAAGGCCATTGGTTCACGCCTCTCCCCCTCTCCGTCTCATCCCCTACATCTACAAAAACCCTCTGCACCAAAGCTAGAAACAACCTTCCCCTTGCGAATGGAGACTTCCCCGCTTGCCATTCTCTCGACCACTCTTTCTAATAACTCTCTACTTCTTCCGCCACCTCCGCTGGCAGCAAGCCCCCAAGCTGCCGCCGGGTCCAAAGCCGCTGCCCATCATCGGGAATCTCCACCAACTGGGCAATCTTTCCCACCGCCGCCTCCACAACCTTGCAAAGTCCCACACCCCATCATCTTTATTGACACTTAAATTTTGGCGACCCATTTAGTTATTTATTAGGGGTTAATTTTATTTCCAAAAAAATTTTAAAATTTTTAATTGCATAACATATAGATTTAGGTGCATTTATTTTGTTATTTGCATTTTATTGAACCAATGGCGGATGTGTTTAAATTAGTTGGACGAAACTCACGAAGCGAGCAAGTTGGCCCAAGCCCATGGTTTTTGATCGGAAATTATCTTGTAGGAAAATAAAAATTTTGAAATTTTTTCAGGATATGAATTTTTTTGGATAGAGCAAATGTAAACGAATATGATGTCCGAAAAAGTGAATATTGCGCTTGAAAAAAGGATCTTTGTGGATATGGATTTTGAAGAATTAAAATCCTAATCTGTGACTTATATATAGGTTAAAACACACAGAGTTTTGAGGAGGCCACATGCATCGACACACACGGCCGTATGTAGAGGGGGCCTTTTTCTCGGTTTTTTCAAAGTAAAAAAAAATTGGCAAAAAGGAGAACTGAGTGTTCGAGCTCTAGAGAGAAGAAAAGTCAATAGGGGTTTTGGGTTTTTCTGCCGAAAAGCAGAAGACAGAAAAGTACGAGGCCAACAGAGGAGAGACGTGCGGCAGAAAAGGGAGAAAAACAAAAGAAAAGAAAAAAAAAAAAAAAGAAGAACACTGTTCTTCTTTCTCGGGTGAACCCCTGCCGCCGTGACTGATTCTCTGCCCCGCTGGTCCTCTGCATTTGTCGCCCTCTGCTCGCTGGACGCCGCCGTCTCGCCAGCCCGACGCTACCATCGTGCCACTGTGTCACTGCTCACCCGCGAGTTCCGCCCCGTCGACCTTGCTACTGTCGCTCCGCTTCAGCCCGTGACCCAGCCGTGCCACCGCCCCACCACCCCCCCCCCCCCCCGTGTTTGATCCCTTCACGAGCCGACGCCACCTGCAGCTATATCTGTCCACAGTAATCTTTGATCAGTGACCCAGATCGCAAGCCAGGCGGACCTGCGACGCCCTTCTCGACTCCGAACGCCGCCCGCACGCAGATCGGCAGACCAGGACCCGAGCCTTCCTAGCTCCGCCCTGGTGCTGCTGCTGCCGCCGCCCTTGCCGGAGTTCCCCTTTGCCGGACCGAGTGACCAGCTGCCCTTGGAGACCCACGGTTACACGTGGGAAAGGAAAGAAGATAAAAAAAAAAAAAGGAAAAGGGAATTATGTAGATTTATTTTATTTTATTATTATTGCTTATCCAGTTATAGTTTTTTATTTTCCTTTATATCTGGTTTTGTTTAGTGGAATTGTTTCTCTTAAATGTTTGATTGAGATTCCAACATGAAAGTCCCTCAAATTAAGGATTGACAATCCGATTTTCACGTCCAAAATTCGACTCGCAATCCCTTGCAAAAATCGACAATCTGATCTCACGTCTGAGATTCGATTCGCGATTGAATTTTAAAATTGGTCAACCCAATCTCATGCCCGAAATATGGTTCGTCAATTTTTGGATATCAATCTTATCTTGCTTGGTTTGTTGTCATGGTATTTGAGTTAATTTTGTTTTCGTAAAAAGGAAAAAAATCCAAAAAAAATTTGAATTATGATTAGGTTCGTTTTAGAATATTCTTAATCTTAGGGTTATCTTGCATGTTTAGAATTGCAATTTTATTTTGAATTTTTAAATAAAAAATCCCCCAAAAAATACATTCATTTAGGATGTTAGTTTTCTTTAATTTAAATGGCACGTTTAATTATTTGGCAATTTTAAATTTCGAATTTTACAAAGAAAAATACAAAAAAAATCAACATGCATGTATCATGTAGAATTCGGGCATCTTTGGCACGCCATTGCATATTAGGTTGATTGCGTGTTTAAATTTTATTTAGATAGATCCTTTTAGACAAATTGCATTTTAGGTTAGAGATTACTTGGTTAAGATAAGATTCTAGTTTAAATTAGGATTTGGCTTAACCTAATTCCTAATACAAATTGAATAGAATCTTAATCTAGCTAGATAATCTTTGCATTTTTCTAATTTCGAATTTCATGGAAAATAGAAAAAAAAAATTGCCTTAGAATTAATCAGTTTCATTCTTTAGAATAGATTGCATTTTATTTATGTCAAATAATTTAGATCATATTGTCATACCATATCATTCCATGTTAAATTAGTAGCATTGCATAGAGCATGATTCTTATTAAATAAATGAGAACAAAAAAAATTGAGTGATTGCGTGTTAATTAGAAATCATATCTAAGACTGTTGATGTGAATCAGATGCTTTCGTTGGTATAAGGTAAGTCATGCATTTTATTTATTTGCTTTCTTTGATGTTAAATTAGTGGTTTGCGCACTTGTGTGATCATCTCACATGTTAGGAAAGTAAATTAAAATTAATTCAAGTTGCTTGCCAAACATTTTTTCAAAATAAAAGAGAATGGTACCGAAAGGGTATTAGAGAAATCTAAAGTAATCAAGTACTCTTATCCAAAATCTCTGGTTCGTAGAAGTAAAATAATTCTCACATTATTTTATTTAGGTGTCTAATCGACCTACCATAAACTGATTAATGGCAACTCCTAGATAAAATCCATTTGCATGTTAAGAAATTTGAACCTAAGTCGTGAATTGATATAAGCTTGGGAGAGCCCGAGCTAAGTTTAGGCTTAGCAATCCATTAGCCAAACCTTATGTGGTTCACACCCGAAAAATTTGGTCGCTACAGCTTAGCGACTTCGTTGGGAATTTGAGTTGAAACTCTTAGTAGACTTAGGCCAATTTTCTCTTCAATTTGAATATATATATATATGTTTGACAGCGAGGATCCTAGGTATGTCCCTAACATTTAATATGTTAATGTTTTCGCAGATTGGAAGGTATAAGGAGAAATGTTTGCTAACCTTTGTTTTGTAGGGAGGTGTAATGAATGTATGGTTTATTTTTATATACGAAGTGTTGCTTGATATAAACTGTTGTGCATGCTTTGAATTTATCACTACACTATTGCACACACAACTTGCCGCCGAACCTGGGCCGCATAGGATCATTTAGGATGGTATTGAGATGGATACCACTCTGACCGCATGCTTACGGTACGAATCGCCTATCTCAATCCCGAAGTTTCTTTCATGGTGTCAAGAGTACCCACCTCGGTTCGCATGCCCGCAACCCAGGTCGGCTCTTTGACCAAGCCAGAGTCACGAGGACCCGACATAGTCCACACGCCCGTGGTTAGTCCGATCATCCTTGTGGCTCCATTTTGATAAGCCTTATAGAGTAGAAATCGAGCCTCACTTACCATGCACATGTCTATGTGATTGCCGTCGATTTTTCTTGTTGAAGTAAGTCTTGTATCCCTATACCATGCCATTTATTTTATTGTACTTTTGGTCGGTCCATGACAATTTATGTCAATCATTGATTTAATTCCTTTGTCAATTAAAAATGAAATGAGGAAATTGCCATGCAACAAATCATTTGGAAAATCAAAAAATTGGAAATTTATTTTCAATTTGTGTCTTGACTGTTCCTAGTTCATGTTTAGGAAATTTTGTCCCTACTGGGGCATCCAATGTCTTTGTTTTCCTAGTCCATTTTAGGAAATCATCTTCGTGTGTAGACTTTTCTTGACTAAAAAATAGATTGTTGTCATGGATTGGCTCTTTATTTACACCTTTTGTTTACATATTTTCATTCATTTACATTAGGTGATAATGGATCCTCCACGTTCACCTATCATTACACAGTCGAGAGCAGAAATGGCCAACCAAAATGAAATGCGTGATCGTATGTCCACTATGGAGACTCAACTCCAACAAGTGCTTGCCTCTATACAGCTTGTGACGGATCAACTCCAATCCATCCAAGTGAATCCGACTCCTGCACCTGCTCTTCTTGAGATAGTTATTCCAAAGCAAGCAAGCAAGGCTCAAATGGGTGATGACGACATGCCTGAGCTGGAAGATGACACACCGTTGATCATCATTGCAAAGGCTAAGCTTGATAACGTCCCTAAGACGAAGCAAGATGAACACTTCGCAAAGCTGGAAGAGAAGGTGAAGCAATTGCAAGGGTCACAAAGCTCACTCCCGTTCGACTTATTAGTGTATGAGAAAGTCAAGATGCCAAAGAAGTTTAAAATGTCGGAGTTTGAGAAGTACGATGGTACTTCTTACCCGAAAGCTCACTTGCAGATGTACCACGTATGCATGGCCCAATATATCAAGAATGAGTCTCATGATTCAATCATTCCATGCTAGTCTGACTGGGCCCGCACTGAATTGGTACATAATGAAGAATGTGAACCTCCTCGACACTTGGAACGAAGTGGCTGACACGTTCCTCAAACAGTACAAGTTCAACATGGACATCGCACCTTCCCAAGAAGACTTGGAGCGGATGGAAAAGAAAAGGAGCAAGTCATTTAAAGAATATGCTGTAAGATGGAGAAACCTGGTGGCTCAAATCGCTCATGAGCCTACCAACAAGGAGCTAATGAAGTTGTTCGTGAAGACCCCCCCGTCTGAGTTCCATACCTGAATGGCCAGCATATACGTGGAGAACTTCAACCAACTTAACCTGGTGGGTGAGCAAATTGAGATTGGGTTGAGAGATGGACGGTTCGACGAACCGACTCATCAAGGCAAAAGGTTCACTATGAAGAAAGACAAAGAACTAAGCATGGAAGTCAATGTTATATATGCACAATCTAGCAAGCCTCCAGTTGTTCATGTCCCTAAGAATCAACAAGGGGAAGGCCGACCGTCCACTCCCCGACAATTTGTTAAGAGGCAGTTCACTCCTCTTCCTGGCCCTCTATCCCAGGTCTTGAAGGTCCTACAAAAGAAGGGGTTGCTGTCCTATGAGCCAAAGTGACCCAATGCTGAAATTTTTTTTGACTACGACCCCTCCAAGATATGCAAGTACCATATGGGGGAAGTAGGACATTCGACTGATGAATGCATGACTTTGAAGCATAAGGTCCAAAATTTATTGGACACCAAGGCATTTGCCTTCAGTAGCACTCAACCGAATGTCAAAGAAAATCCTCTACTCGGGCATGAGAATAGGGTGAATGCCATTAATGAAGGACCTTTGGAAGAAATGGCCCCTGGCCCGCAAGAGTAACTTATTACTTTTACACATTCCCCTGCGCAGGAATTTTTATCACTTTCTAGGAATTTTATCGTTTTTTAGGAGTCATTATCGCTATCTAGTGATTGTTTTCGATTTATTCTTTTTCACTTTCTTTTTAGGACTTGAATTCGCATTTTCCATTCAATAAATGTAATTGATTGATGAATATCAATGAAATTACAAGTTTATTTTGAGGGCATGATGAGGTACACCAAACTAGCCCGGTGATGTTATCCAGCTGATAAACAAAAAGAAAAATCCAAGGAGAATTTGGAGGCTTGGGCTTCATCATGCTTTCTAGTGCTAAAATGCTTTTCCAATTGCTTATCAAAAAAAATTTCAAAAAATCTTTCAAAAAAAAAATGATTTACCCTGTTTGTCTTTTTGATCAATCTACTTTCCATTTCAAAGGCGGTCATATAGCATGCAAAGGTGTGAAAATGATCCAATCCAGTGCAACAAGTGCTGACAATGATGGTCTCGAAGACTGGATCGAAGATGCCATTGAGGTGTAGCATAGCTAGGAACAACATGAAAGAGCCAAGGCTCTTACATCCGAGCAAACCGTCACTATTAATTTAGATGACACTGAAGAAGCCAAGGAGGTAAATGATCTTGTTCTAAGAGAGCTGTTGCCAATTTTTCCAGATCCTAGGGGCAAGTTTGCTCCAAATTACAGCCATATGTGGTAAGGGAGGTCCTTTCTGCAAGTGCTTTGATCCTTGTAGAAATTGATGATCATGAGTTTTCCACTCCAATTAATTCTGATGCTGTCAAGAAGTATTATCCATGATTGAACCCACTATGTCATGTTTTGAACTGCAAGTATTTCTATGATGAATAAAATGTCTCAATGAATTGTTCAAATTTGTCGCAAATCTTGCATTTTTCTACCTTGATGAATTATGTAAGATAAATTGAATATGTCAAATGGGATACTTTGGAATGATGATAGGCAAGCCTTATTTCATACATTGTTTCATACACTAATCCCCAGTGAGTTGTGTGGAAAAATTCCATGCCCGCAAGAAAAAAGGTGATCTCGCAAAGGGTACGTCAGCCGAGATGATGAGAGGCAATTTCTTCTTCTACCCAAAACACCACAGGTATTCCCATTGTTTAGCCCCTTTGAGCACACACACATGAAGAGTTCTTTAAATTATCCCTGTCAAGGATCATCCCATATTGGGACAAAATTTGAAATGAATAATATGAATTTTCTTACTCACACTTGCATCAATCTTCGAATATTGCTTTCACAGTGTAACTTATGCAATGATTGAAGTGCCTTAGGATGATGAAGAGCAGTTTTTCTCTATCCTACACACTTTCATCCATTGCATAGCCCACTTGAGCCTATGAAGTCATTTCATATTAAATCCAGTTGGTGATCATCCCCCACACTGGGGCAAGGCAAGAAAAATCAAATCACTCAAGTAGCATGATTTACAATGCTGATGAAAAAATGGAGACTTTGTCCAAAGAAAACAAGTGCAAAAAAAGGGGCATGAAAAAGCAGTGTGCCTAGTAAAAACAAGGCCAATGCCCAAAGAGAAAAATCAAGTGTAGTATCCCCAACAAGGCGGTACTAAAAAAAAAAAAAAACTCAAATGCTAAGATATTGCAATCAATGGAGTTGTGATATGAAGAAAATCTATGATGGTGGAGGAGAAAATTGGTGGAAATGTCAAAATGATCACCAACTTTGACCCTCTAAACACTTTTTGAGCCTAATCATCTTTTCGTTTCTCAACCCATGAACTTAGCCTACATTATGTCTCTTACAGAGTCTTTTCAGATTATGGCACTTAAATTAACATAAAAGTTCATATGTTTGAAAGCATCACTTGAAGAAGTGCGAGTAAGATAATCTCTGCTTCATTTCTCATGT
This sequence comes from Eucalyptus camaldulensis, assembly GCA_019915185.1. Classification (NCBI taxonomy): domain Eukaryota; kingdom Viridiplantae; phylum Streptophyta; class Magnoliopsida; order Myrtales; family Myrtaceae; genus Eucalyptus; species Eucalyptus camaldulensis. Next base: position 3,905,436 of record JAHSVA010000008.1, read on the forward strand.
TTCTTGACTTATAAACCCAAAGATGATTGCGGAATATCATTCATTTTTCAAAAGCCTTGACTCAAAGAGTCTCATTTGTTAAGTCGTTGACCAAGCCTATATTACGGTCCCTGTTAAAGACTTCTCAAATTGGTAAGGTCGTATCATTTGCGAAATTGCTTAAACCCTTGTTTGGCATGATGATAATGAGATAGAGCAATTGTCGAAATCTTGCATCAAATGTCAGGATGAAATAGCCTATTTTAACGAGGATGAGTGAAAGCCCTTTCAAACCGAAAGATCCCTCACTTGACACATCCATGACACTTATGCGTTCAAATTGGAATGAAAATGCTAGATTGATGGAAATCATCACGCGTGAACATCTTTTGAATTAATGCATGTTCATGATTGCAAATGCACATTGCCTCTCTTACGACTATGTTTTGCAGGAGACATATCCCCTAGGATTAGAGATATTACCAGGTAAGTATATCTCTATCCATACATTAAATACTCGTCATTGCACAGGTATTTCCCCCTCAAGTGCACCGATACTTAGCTCAATCGAGTTGTTCCCCAAAGATTTTTCTCCAGTTTCAGTCTGATTAAGGCGACCGAAAAAAGGTTCGAGTCCTGGTCGGATAATCAATGTTACAATGCTAGGCGACTATAGAAAGGTACGAGTCCTAGATTTGTAACACCAACTACCTTGGATCACTCTACACTCCTTGAAGGTAAGATATTCCGGGTAAGTTTCTTTACCATTTTCCAAAATTTAGACATCTCAGTTTGGATCTGGATGTCTCCATTTTTTTCGTTGAACATTTCACTCTAGATGTGAATGTTCTTCGATTTTCCTCGTTATACCTTAGTCTAGATCTAGGTATTTCGAGCTTTTAAAAATCATGACATCTCTGTCTGGAGCCGGATGTCTTGATTAGTTTCATTGAACATTTCACTCTAGATGTGAATGTTCTTCGATTTTCTCGTTATACTTTAGTCTGGATCTAGGTATTTCGAGTTCCAAACTCTTGACATCTCAGTCTGGACTCGGATGTCTTTATTATTTTCGTTGAACATTTCACTCTGGATGTGAATGTTCTTCGATCTTCCTCGTTATACCCTAGTCTGGATCTAGGTATTTCAAGTTTCAAAAATCTTGACATCTCAGTCTGGGCCCGGATGTCTTGATTATTTTCACTCAAACATTTCACTGTGAATGTGAATATTTGTCAATCTTTCTCGTTATACCTTAGTCTGGATCTAAGTATTTCGGGTTCGAAAATTTTGACGTCTCAGTCTGGATCTGGATGTCTTAATTATTTTCATCTAAACATTTCAGTTTGGATGTGAATGTTTTTTTGACCTTTCTTGTTATACCTTAGTCTGGATCTAGGTATTTCGAGCTTTTAAAAAATATATTGACATATCAGTCTGGATCTAGATGTATCAATTCTTTTTGTTGAATATTTCACTTTGGATGTGAATGTTCTTCTCAATCTCAATGTTTCAATCTATTATCTGTTTGACTCTTTAAGGAACCTGAGTAAGAGTTGGGTACTTGTGGAGTAAATAGGGATTTATTAGGTACCTCAAAATGCTTTACCGCACTGACTAGTAAGTAAATTAGGTACATTCTTTCCTTTCGTGTCATGCATTTGCATTAACATTTCCATGCATAATATAAATTGTATTTTAAAATGGGATTCATTATCCCAAAAAAAAAATCAAAAAATCAAAAATCAAAAGATCAAATCATTCATGTGAATGTGCATGGTCAAAATTTAGGTTTTCAATTTGTCTTTTAAGGCAACCTCTACGAGCTCACCTTCAAAGAGGGGCAGTTGTTGACACCTAAATTTTGGCGACCCGTTTAGTTATTTATTAGGGGTTAATTTTATTTCCAAAATTTTTTAAAAATTTTTTAATTGTGTAGCATATAGATTTAGGTGCATTTATTTTGTTATTTGTATTTTTTTTTTTTTTTTTGCATTTTATTGGACCGGTGGCGGATGTGTTTAAATTAGTTGGACCAAGTCCACGAAGAGAGCAAGTTGGTCCAAGCCCATGGTTTTTGATCGGAAATTATCTTGTGGGAAAATAGAAATTTTGAAATTTTTTTGGGATATGAATTTTTTTGGATAGGGCAAGTGTAAACGAATATGGCGTCCGGAAAAGTGAATATTGCGTTTGAAAAAAGGATTTTTGTGGATATAGTTTTTTTATTTTCCTTTATATCTGGTTTTGTTCAGTGGAATTGTTTCTCTTAAATGTTTGATTGAGATTCCAACATGAAAGTCCCTCAAATTAGGGATTGACAGTCCGATTTGCGCGCTCGAAATCCGACTCACAATTCCTTGCAAAAATCGACAATCCGATGTCACGTCCGAGATTCGATTCACAGTTTAATTTTAAAATTGATCAACTCGATCTCATGCGCGAGATATGGTTCGCCAATTTTTGAATATCAATCTTATCTTGCTTGGTTTGATGTCATGGTGTTTGAGTTAATTTTTTTTTCGTAAAAAGGAAAAAATCCAAAAAAATTTGAATTAGGATTAAGTTCGTTTTAGAATATTCCTAGTCTTAGAGTTATCTTGCATATTTAGAATTGCAATCTTATTTTGAAGTTTTAAATTAAAAAAAAAATCCCCCAAAAAATGCATTCATTTAAGATGTTAGTTTTCTTTAATTTAAATGGCACATTTAATTATTTGGCAATTTTAAATTTCGAATTTTACAAAGAAAAAAAAAATCATCATGCAGGTATCATGTAGAATTAGGGCATCCTTGGCACGTCATTGATTGCATGTTGAAATTTTACTTAGATAGATCCTTTTAGATAGATTGCATTTTAAGTTAGAGATTACTTGGTTAAGATAAGATTCTAGTTTAAATTAGGATTTGTTTTAACCTAATTCCTAATACAAATTGGATAGAATCTTAATCTAGCTAGATAATCTTTGCATTTTTCTAATTTCGAATTTCATGGAAAATAGAAAAAAAAATTGCCTTAGAATTAATCAATTTCATTCTTTAGAATAGATTGCATTTTATTTATGTCAAATAGTTTAGGTCATATTGTCATGCCATATCATTCCTTGTTAGATTAATAGCATTGCATAGAGCATGATTCTTATTAAATAAATAAAAACAAAAAAAATTGAGTGATTGCGTGTTAATTAGAAATCATATCTAGTACTGTTGATTTGAATTTTGATATAACATTACAGATGCTTTCGTTTCTATAAGGTAAGTCCTGCATTTTATTTATTTGCTTTCTTTGATGTTAAATTAGTGACTTGCGCATCTGTGTGATCATCTCACATGTTAGGAAAGTAGATTAAAATTAATTCAAGTTGCTTACCTAACATTTTTTCAAAATAAAAGATAATGGTACTGAAAGGGCATTAGAAAAATCTAATGTAATCAAGTCCCCGTATCCAAAATCTCTAGTTCGTAGATGTAAAATAATTCTCATATTATTTTACTTAGATGTCTAATCGACCTACCATAAATTGATTAGTGGCAACTCCTAGATAAAATCCATTTGAATGTTCTTTTCAATCTCAATGTTTCAATCTATTACATATTTGACTCTTTAAAGAACCTGAGTAAGAGTTGGGTACTTGTGGAGTAAATGGGGATTTATTAGGTACCTCAAAACGCTTTACCGCACTGACTGGTAAGTAATTGTAGGTACATTCTTTCCTTTCGCATCATGCATTTGCATTAACATTTCCATGCATAATATAAATTGCATTTTAAAATGGGATTCATTATCCCAAAAAAAAAAATCAAAAATCAAAAGATCAAATCATTCATGTGCATGTGCATGGTCAAAATTTAGGTTTTCAATGGCAGTTGTTGACACCTAAATTTTGACGACCCGTTTAGTTATTTATTAGGGGTTAATTTTATTTTCAAAAAAAAATTTAAAATTTTTTAATTGTATAGCATATAGATTCAAGTGCATTTATTTTGTTATTTGTATTTTTTTTTTTTGCATTTTATTGGACCGGTGGCGGATGTGTTTAAATTAGTTGGACCAAACCCACGAAGCAAACAAGTTGGTCCAAGCCCATGGTTTTTGATCGGAAATTATCTTGTGGGAAAATAGAAATTTTGAAATTTTTTTGGGATATGAATTTTTTTGGATAGGGCAAGTGTAAACAAATATGGCGACCAGAAAAGTGAATATTGCGTTTGAAAAAATGATTTTTGTGGATATGGATTTTGAAGAATTAAAACTTTAATCCGTGACCTATAAATAGGTTAAAACACATAGGGTTTTAAGGAGGCCACGTACATCGACACACACGACCGTATGTAGAGGGGGGCTTTTTCTCGGTTTTTTCAAAGTAAAAAAATTTTCACAAAAAGGAGAACAGAGTGTTCGAGCTCTAGAGAGAAGAAAAGTCAATAGGGGTTTTGGGTTTTTCTGCTGAAAAGCAGAAGACAGAAAAGTACGAGGCCAACAGAGGAGAGACATGCGGCAGAAAAGGGAGAAAAACAAAAGCAAAAAAAAACAAGAAGAACACTGTTCTTCTTTCTCGGGTGAACCCCTGCCGCCATGACTGATTCTCTGCCCCGCTGGTCCTCTGCATTCGTCGCCCTCTGCTTGCTGGACGCTGCCGTCTCGCCAGCCCGACGCTACCATCGTGCCACTGTGTCACTGCTCACCCGCGAGTTCCGCCCCGTCGACCTTGCTACTGCCGCTCCGCTTCAGCCCGTGACCCAGCCGTGCCATCGCACCCCCCCGTGTTTGATCCCTTCACGAGCCGACGCCACCTGCAGCTAGATCTGTCCACAGTAATCTCTGATCAGTGACCCAGATCGCAAGCAAGGCGGACCCGCGACGCCCTGCTCGACTCCGAACGCCGCCCGCACGCAGATCGACAGAACAGGACCCGAGCCTTCCTAGCTCCGCCCCGGTGCTGCTGCTGCCACCGCCCTCGCCGGAGTTCCCCTCGCCGGACCGAGTGACCAGTTGCCCTTGGAGACCCACGGTTACACGTGGGAAAGGAAAGAAGAAAAAACAAAAAAAAAAAAAGGAAAAGGAAATTATGTAGATTTACTTTATTTTATTATTATTGCTTATCCAGTTATAGTTTTTTATTTTCCTTCATATCTGGTTTTGTTCAGTGGAATTGTTTCTCTTAAATGTTTGATTGAGATTCCAACATGAAAGTCCCTCAAATTAGGGATTGACAGTCTGATTTTTGCGCCCGAAATCCGATTCGCAATCCCTTGCAAAAATCGACTATCCGATCTCACGCTTGAGATTTGATTTGCGATTTAATTTTAAAATTGATCAACCCGATCTCATGCACGAGATATAGTTTGCCAATTTTTAGATATCAATCTTATCTTGCTTGGTTTGCTGTCATTGTGTTTGAGTTAATTTTGTTTTCGTAAAAAGGAAAAATTCCAAAAAAAATTGAATTAGGATTAGGTTCGTTTTAGAATATTTCTAGTCTTAGGGTTATCTTGCATATTTAGAATTGCAATCTTATTTTGAATTTTTAAATAAAAAAATCCACAAAAAAAAATACATTCATTGAGGATGTTAGTTTTCTTTAATTTAAATGGCACGTTTAGTTATTTGGCAATTTTAAATTTCGAATTTTACAAAGAAAAATACAAAAACAAAAATTGCATGTATCATGTAGAATTAGGGCATCTTTGGCACGTCATTACATATTAGGTTGATTGCATGTTTAAATTTTATTTAGATAGATCCTTTTAGATATATTGCATTTTAGGTTAGAGATTACTTGGTTAAGATAAGATTCTAGTTTAAATTAGGATTTGACTTAACCTAATTCCTAATACAAATTGAATAGAATCTTAATCTAGCCAGATAATCTTTGCGTTTTTCTAATTTCGAATTTCATGGAAAATAGAAAAAAAAAATTGCCTTAGAATTAATCAATTTCATTCTTTAGAGTAGATTGCATTTTATTTATGTCAAATAGTTTAGGTCATATTGTTATGCCATATCATTCCATGTTAGATTAGTAACATTACATAGAGCATGATTCTTATTAAATAAATGAAAACAAAAAAATTTGAGTGATTGTGTGTTAATTAGAAATCATATCTAGGACTGTTGATGTGAATTTTGATCTAACATTGCAGATGCTTTCGTTGCTATAAGGTAAGTCCTGCATTTTATTTATTTGTTTTCTTTGATGTTAAATTGGTGGCTTGTGCACCTGTGTGATAATCTCATATGTTAGGAAAGTAGATTAAAATTAATTAAAATTGCTTGCCAAACATTTTTTGAAAATAAAAGAAAATGGTATCAAAAGGGCATTAGAGAAATTTAACATAATCAAGTCTCCGTATCCAAAATCTCTCGTTCGTAGAAGTAAAATAATTCTCAAATTATTTTATTTAGGTGTCTAATTGACCTACCATAAACTGATTAGTGGCGACTCCTAGATAAAATCCATTTGCATGATAAGAAATTTGAACTTAAGTCGTGAATTGGTATGGGCTTGGGAGACGTCGAATTAAGTTTAGGGCTTAGAAATCCATTAGCCAAACCTTAGATAGTTCCCACTTGAAAAATTTGGTGGCGGCGATCTTCCTCCGCCTCGGCAACAAGCCAACGGTGGTGGTCTTGTTGCCAAAGACTCCACCTTTGCTGGGCTCAGCAGCTGCCCCAACTCCGCGCTCACGTCCACCGCCTCACACGCTGCCACCGCTGCCCTCACCCTCCTGACCACCCTTCCCAGCTCCTCCCTCCTCATCGATGCAAAAGACTCCACCTTCGCTGGGCTCAACAGCTGCAGCGTGCACAACTTCCTCACGCCCCGCCAATACGTACTGCTCTCCGCCAGCATCCCCTTGTTGCCATAAGACAAGTGGCGCAGAACGTCCACGCTCGGGCGACTTGAGAAGATGCCGTCGTGGGTCCTGAGGACCAACTCGGCCGCCTCCGGCGACGAGACCACCACCGTTGGCTTGTTGCCGAGGTGGAGGAGCATGATGGGGCCGTGGGACTTTGCAAGGCTATGGACACGGCGGTGGGAAAGATTGCCCAGCTGGTGGAGATTCCCGATGATGGGCAACGGCTGTGGACCCGGCGGCAGCTTGGGGGCTTGCTGCCAGCGGAGTTGGCGGAAGAAGTAGAGAGCTATAAGAAGAGTGGTCGAGAGAATGGTGAGCGGGGAAGTCTCCATTTGTAAGGGGAAGGTTGTTTCTAGCTTTGGTGCAGAGGGTTTTTGTAGAGGTAGGGGATGAGACGAAGATGGGGAGAGGCGTGAACCAATGGCCTTTTGCATAGTAGCGAGCAGCCAATGCAACAGGTGAGTTGGGCTCCTGTCGCCGAGTTTCTGAACTTGGCCGGGGCTTTCAATTTGGCAGACTATGTGCCTCTTCTTGGAGCTCTCGATCTCCAGGTATCACCATATCAGTTATCAGTTTAGCTTGCTGCATATTATACAGTGATTTGGAATTTATGTGATGCATAAATTGCAGCTTTGATCTTTTTACAAATGCAAAAATTTGCAGTTTCTAGTACAGCTTTTCTGGTGTGTTGGGTAGATAATATTTTGAAAATCGGAAGCCTATGTGGAGAATAACTCGGCATGCGAAACAGAGTTTAACTGTTACTTCAACTAATAAAAATGAGGAACTTGTTGAAGGGGTAAGTTTTAGGTTTCAAGTGGAACTATATGGAATCTAGAACCACTCATCCATATTTGCTGGTTGCATTCATTCTCGAAAATCAACATCCGAATACATTTTAATGTTAGCTGGCGGAGTTGTGTTATGGAAGACTGTGAAACAGACTTTTAACTGTTACTTTAACTAATAAAAATGAGGGCCATGTGATTTTGTGTGAGGCTTTTGTAATTAGAAATGAACGCACTTATCTATTCACATGTTGTCATGGACTTGAGCGAAAGATATAGAGAGATGGAAATAGAGAGGAGAGGGGCGATCACTCGAATAGGGCCATAGTCAACGAAGGCCGCATGTGTTCCTGTAAGCGGGGTGGTTTCGGGACAAATCCCATTGACTTTTTTAAAGAAAATATAAATATGTTGTGAAATGTATAATCATTATCATAAAAATAATTAATAAGAAATATGGAAAAAAGAGATATTTACCATAAGTTTTTCATAAAAATAAATAAAAAAATCTCGAAAGTTGTGGAGCTTTCGTTCCTTATACCGTGTTTGTAAGATTTTCACATTAGAATGAGGAAGAAGATGAATGGCATTTTCTTTTATTTAGAAAGAGTAGAGAAGATGGAGACTAAAATATTTCAGTGTGAGGTCACGTTCTTGACACTTATATAAAACGTGTTAAGTAAATATGCCGTGACATTTTTATGATTATTGACCCATTACCATTTCAACAATTCAAATTTTTAGAAAATCGAGTTCACCCAGTGCTCGAATTCCGACATTGCCCATCATCTTTCTCCTTTCTGTTATTCTTTTTTTTCGTTGAACTAGGCGTACAACCGTACAGAGGAACTAGAACCCACCAAAAAAAACTTTGCAAAACTTCAAACGAGCAGGCGATAGCTGGGCCTTAGGATCAAGTGCTTCGCTCTCGGCATCGCCAACCCAAAGTCCTCGCTCATGTCCAGCTCGTTCGGCGACGTCCCCGCGGGCAGCTCCCAGTCAAAACAGTGCACCAATTGGGCCAAAACAAGGCGCACGTTGACGAGACCCAAGTGCATCCCCGGGCAGCTCCGCCGCCCCGACCCGAACGGTATGAGCTGGAAGTCCCGCCCCTTGACGTCCACGCCGCCGTCCGCAAACCTCTCCGGGCGGAACTCCTCCGGGTCCTCCGCCCAAGCGCCGGCGTCTCTCCCGAGGGCCCACGCGTTCACGATGACCCGAGTCCCCTTCGGGATGTAATATCCGCCCATCTCGATGCCCTCCGTGGACTCGTGTGGGATCAGGAGCGGGCCCGGCGGATACAGCCTCAAGTTCTCCTTCACCACCATGTCCATATAGTTCAGCTTCGGCAGATCGGCCTCCTCGACGGTCCGCCCCAACCCGACGGCAGCTTCCAGCTCTCGCTGGAGGCGTCTCATCGCGTGCGGGTGGCGGATCAGCTCGGACATGGCCCACTCGATCGCGGTGGACGAGGACTCGTACGACGCGGCGATCATGTCGAGGGCCAAGGCCTTGATGTTGGTCCGACCCAGCACGTGAACCGGCTCGTCGTCTTGCGGCGAGCCGTTCATGGGGTGGCCCATGCCGGCGAGCAACGTGTCTATGAAGTCGCCCTTGTATTTTCCGGTCGTGTCTTCCTCGTGTTCTCTAATGATGTCCTCCAGTACCTTATCCACGGCTCGATTGACAGCTTTCGCACGCCGAGTTATTCCCTGTAGAGGTTTTCGGTTTTTAAAATATTATCTTCACAACAAACCAGAAAAGATGTTCTGGAAGCTGCAAATTCTTTGCATCTGTAAAAGATCAAGCTAGCTAGATTCATGCTGTTTATTTTAGCCTCTTATACTACACATAAATTCAAAAACTGACACCTGAAGATCGAGAGCTCCAAGAAGAGGCACATAGTCTGCCAAATTGAAAGCCCCGGCTAAGTTCAGAGCCTCGTGAATCCCAGGTTCCAAGTTGAACTTATCCCTTGTGCTGCACCCCAATATCATCCTGCACGCCAAGTCCGCGATCAGCTGCCCCACCTCCGCGCTCACGTCCACCGCCTCATGCTCTGCCGCCGCCGCCCTCACCCTCCTGACCACCTTCCCCAGCTCTTCCCTCCTCATTGGTGCGAAAGACTCAACCTTTGCCGGGCTCAGCAGCTGCAGCGTGCACAGCTTCTTCATGCCTCTCCAATATGCACCGCTCTCCGCAAACGCCATCCCCTTGTTGCCGTAAGACAAGTGGCGCATGGCGTCCACGCTCGGGCGGCTCGAGAAGATGCCATCATAGGTCTTGAGGACCAGCTCAGCCGCCTCTGGCGATGAGACCACTACCGTCGGCTTGTTGCCAAGGCGGAGGAACATGATGGGGCCATAGGACTTGGCGAGGCTGTGGAGGCCGCGGTGGGGAAGGTTGCCCAGCTGGTGGAGGTTCCCGATGACCGGCAGTGGTGGCGGCCCCGGTGGCAGCTTGTGGGCTTGCCGGCAGCAGAGGTGGCGGAAGAAGAAGTAGAGAGTTATTAGAAGAGTGGTCGAGAGAACGAGGAGTGGCGAAGTCTCCATTTGCAGGTGGAAGGCTGTTTCTTGTTTTGGCGCAGAAGGTTTTTGTGGAGGAAGAGGATGAAGCGGGCGGAGATGTGGACAGTGACTGAACGATTTGCCTTTTGGAAATTTGGATAGTGGCAAGCGGTGGCGACTGCAACAAGATGAAGTGGGCCTCCACCTCAACGACCGACGTGAGTTGGGCTTTCAGCTGGCTGCACCTGATTTGATATTTCGGTCGACTAGACTTTTACCTAACACTCTTCGCATGTGTATTTCAATACCTAATAGGCTAGATTGAAAGATGATAAGAGTAGGCTAGGTCATCGAGCTAGGTCTCAAATTTTGACAAATCTAGTCGAGCTCGCTAATTTGTTACATTGGGAGGCATCCAAAATGCCTTGTATTTTAGTTTTAGGGCCTTGTCTTTTTGAAGTTGATTTTTTTTTCTTTCTAGTTCCTAGTTTTAGGACTTCATTAAAAAGAGCCCCAAGCGACCAATTGAAAAAACTTTACAATATCCAATGCAATGGCTACCCTTATATTATGCATAATCGATATCTTAAAAATAGAGTTATTCCTAATAAAGTGCACTCAACGAGTGTCCCCTTGTCATGTTGGCATCTCATACCTTAACAAATGTGATGTACTAATCCTTACACATATCTTGATTTCCTTCATCAATACGTGAAAATTAGATTGAATATCCTAGAATTCTGTAGTTTGATCATGACTATCCTACTAACAGTATATAGGCCTAGGTAATTTTTGGAATATCCCATAATTCTTTAAGATAATAAAAAGGGAACAACTCCATTACAATTAAGAGGTTCATTCCCTTTAACTCTACCCTTTCAATTAATTTCGCATTTAAGCTCTTTCCCAAACTCACTTAAGTTAGAAAGCTAAGTTGGGCCTGTAAACCTAGTTAGGCTTAACAAGATCAACCCCTTCATTCCCCACCCGACCCTCTATATGGATTTCAGCTCAATGATGGAGATCTCCACCGGCAATCGAACCATGCTTTGTTGGCCCAAGATGTCTCTGGACAAAGACATACTTTGGAAATACAGGAAAATTACCGAATAAAAGTCTTAAACCTATTACAATTGTGTCAATTCAATACTAAATTATTATTTTTTAGCCAATTTAATCATAAACCTTTTATAATTGTGTCAATTTAGTCCATCCGACCAAAATTGGCCGGTCGGCACTGACATGGACAATGGCTATCTAGCGAAAGCTGACATGGCAATTTTTTTTTAACATTTTTTAAATTTTTTTAAAATTTTTAAATAATTTTTTGAATTTTTTAATTCCTTTTTTCTTTTTCTTTTTTCACTTTCTCTTTCCTCTGCCCAGCTAATGCCAGCCAGAGGCGAGGGCCGGCGAGGCTGACCTCACCAAACTAAATTGACTAAAAAAAAAGTTTATGACTGAATTGGCACAATTACAATAGATTTAAGATTTTTTTGGTAATTCTCCCACCGCAGAACAAAACAATCATATGGGGACCGTATGTAAGCACTACCCGCTTTGATACTCAATCATTCTATGAGCTTATCAGAGGTATTTACAACACAGCCATGACGCAACTTCAGCTTCTTCCAGCTTTGAACTCGATGATACGATGCTTCAATAGAGCGGGCCATTCCATCGAACCTGATATGTCACTAGGTCCATCAGAAGTCTAGCAGCGACCATTGTTTTTCTTTTTTCTATTTCTTTTTCAGATTCCCATCTACTCATCATATTCTTGATCCGATCTCCTTGCCATAACCGTCATGCCAATGCCCTCGGAATCAGTCCAGTCTCCAATATGTTCCACATCTTCATCGTATCCATTGAGGAAAAAATCTGCACAATTCTTCCTAAACCCACGGTCATAGGGGTTTCGAAATCTGCCACTCAGGTCCCTGAGGTAGCTATAGCGCAAAGAGTTCTCCCTCTCGTTCGTGGTAATATTACGAGAAATCTGCCACAATTAAAAGCGAGAACATATGGAATTTTGCCACTTTCATGAAAAGTGGCTGGGAGAGAAAGGGCAAAGAGTCCAACTAGACAAGTAATAGGAGTGTCACATGCAATTGTGCTGCTACAATAAACAAGTAGAAAAAAAGTGTTGTCGTTTTTCATTGCGACATAAAGATGTGCAATATATTGTGATGGATGTTACCTGATATGCTTGCAAAGCCGTCAATGCTGAAACGCCTGAAAAGAGGAAAAACTCAGCTACGAGAAATGACATAGCACCAGTGTGATGGCTCCAAGCATGTTTCAACCAAGCACCAAAAGAGGCTGGTGCAGCTGGATCACCCCGAACTCCTGTACGCAAAGATTCTATTGTTATGAGGGGAAAAAATGCCATAAGCAGAATAAGATAACTTTCAGTGAAACTGATTAAACCTACTTGTAAGAGCAACTGCGCCGGTAATTGACATAGCCAATACTTCTAAAACTAGGAATACAAAGAAATCCCACTTGTTCTTCTGCATCACAATTGGAAAACTGTGAATTAAAATATATGAACAAGAAGGGAGACAGAAGGAAATGTAATTTATTGAAGTGAGCTAATCTGAACTTCATGATGGCATCAACCTTGAAAATTGATTGTCAATCACATTTCGGAAAAAATTAACCGATAGGTATGTAACATGATAAACTATGCTAACACCATGAGCTGATGAAATATCTTTATGAAAAATTTTAATTTCTCAAAATTCCATGAAGAAACTAATATGTGTTGAGAAAAACAGCAAGGCAAGTGTTGGCTTTCAGCATCATATAAGAGTACCTTGCCAATGCGGTTGGATACCGAAGGACAATGATGGTCGAATTGCTCAACACAGCGGTCACAAATGGAGCAATGTTTTGCGCGGAGAGGCCTCACAATCTAACACTATAAAAGGAAGATCAGGAAAACAATAAAACAGGAATGAGGTATGGGCTAGATATAAAGGTCAGCTGATGCCACCTTGCATGTAGTCAGAGCCGGGACTAGTTGCCAGCAAGCAAAGTGGGATTATTTATCTCAATCTTCAATAGTGGTTCCTAATGATCCCATATAACCAGAAAAGAAAAGAATAAAGAAAATTGTGGATGTCATATAAATAAGATATCCCTTCTTAAAGGCTGGATAACCATAAAGACACATTGATGAGCATGAGGAGCCATCTTATCCTTATGTCCCACTGTAGTCACATAACATAGGCATCCAAAAATTTTGAGACGACTCAAATCTAGTTTCTTTCCATACAATAGCTCAAAAGGTGTCAATCCTTTCAGAAAGCGAGATGGCATGCGATTGATCAGATATGCTACTGTGACCACACAATCTCTCCAAAAAATTTCAGGAACAGATGCTTGAAACTTAAGGGCACGCGCAACTTCTAAAAGGTGACGATGTTTTCTTTCTACCACACCATTTTGTTGTGGTGTATAAGTACAGGAACTCTCATGCAATATTTCATTCAGGGAGAAAAGAGAGGCACACTCATTATTGAAGAATTCTCTACCATTATCAATTCTAACCCGACGGATTATTTTCCCAAATTGAGTTTTTGACAAAGATAGAAAAGTTCTCAGATGTGAAAGAACCTAATTTTTAGACTGCATGAGAAATATCCATGTAGCACAGGAGAAGTCATCCACGATTGTGAGGAAAAATCAGAACCCATCATGATTCAAGGTATGGTAAGGCCCCAAAACATCAACATGTATCAAAGAAAAAATGTCATCTGCTCGAGAAGTGCTTTAGGAAAAGGAGCACGAGTTTGTTTTGCCATGGGGCAGATGGGACATTGAGGACAAGGAAAAGATGCACCATGACCCAATCTTTTATGATTACGAAAATTCATATCATTGGTAGCAGCATTACACAATGACTTATTGAGTTCAATAGGAGGTAAATATTGTGGGAAATTCTCCCAAAAATACAGCCCTTGATTGACTCTATCCAAGCCCATCAGTTTGCCAGTCAAAAGGGTCTGAAAGAAACAATTATCAATATGGAATATAATGCAGCATGAATTTTCTTCGCAAACTCTGGAAACTGATATCAGGTTGAAATGGAAATTAGGGACATATAGCACGTTTTGAAGAGTAATGAGTGAGATAAGATTCGCAGTGCCAGACATGATTACTTGAGTAGTGTTTCCACTTGGAAGTTGTATTGATCTGGGGATAAGACAACTTTTTAACCTCAGAAAAGAAAGATTTATTATAGACTATGTGATCACTAGCACCTGAATCAATAATCTATGCATTCTAAGAAATTGCATTCATCAGACAATAGGATGTACCTGTAAAGCTCTCGGTTTTATCGGAAGCATCCAATTTCTTAAATGCCTCCATAAGCTCCTGATATTGATCGTGGGTGATTGATTTTCCCATTTGTTGACCCGATACCTGAAAAACTGTCAAAAATTTCCCATTTTCTTTTTCTCCTGGTTTTTCATGTAATTTCCAGCAGTTTTCAATGGTATGATGTGGCTGCTTATAATAATGACAATATAATTTACCTTTTCCTCTTGGCCCACCATTTTTTGCAGCTGAGGAAGACCTGTTCATGGGCTGGAAGACTTGCGCCGAGGTTGGGCCAAATGAATTGGGGCCCATTCAGATTATTATCCAATCCACCGAGAAAGGCACCGCGCTGACTGTCTAGCCCATTGAAGTTCATTCCACGCGAGCCGTCTGATCCACCAAAGTTAGATCCTGGCGAGCCGTTGGATTCATTTGCGCCTAACATTAGACGCGAGCCGTCCGATTGATTAACAGGATCTGGGCCATCGAAAATTCTCCTATTATGTCTAGGGTTCTCGTCAAAGAACCCTAGATCTGCCCCCGCCTCTCTTCCTCTCGCTGTGCTTCTCTGTGAGGAACAGGGATGACCTCTTGCTGCCAAAACGATTCCTTCTCCTCCCTTTCCATGATCCGTTGTTCGTTGCTGACTTTCCTCTTGAAAGGCGAGTTGGTAAATCCGTCAAGGCTCGGCATAGGCTCCATGGTAAGAATTTGGGAGCGAAACGTCTAGTAAGCTTCATTGAGGATGAGGAGGAACCTCGTCACCTTCTCCTTCTCTCTCATGCTTCTGTACTGCTATTGTATCTGTTCGAGCCAGTCGAATTTCTCTTTGGCGGCCTCTAATTCATTCCACAGTGCTGAGAGTTTATTGTAAACCCTGGCAATTGTTGAATTCCCTTGTTTCAGATCTGATATCTACTGTGTGAGATAAAAAAAAATCTTCACTTGGTCAAGCTTTCCGTACATCTCCCTTATGCTTTCCCAAAAAAATTTTGGGTCTTCTGTCAGCGGAAGTCCGGCCACAACTTCGGTCGAGATGTAGTTTCCAATACATGTTCTGGCTAATTGGCTGCATCTCTTCCAAAGCCGCGCCAATCTTTCGTCGGACAGAATGGGAAAAGTCCCGTCTATGAAAACTTCTTTACCCTTCGTGATCAGTGCTCGTCGGAATTCGCGCGACCAGCTTGAGTAATTGTCGACACCAGTTAACTATTGGCTGATGATTTTCAATTCCGATCTGTCGGCGTTTGTTGTATAAAGTGGGTCGCCGGGTTCTAGCCGACCACTGGCAACGGGGAATTGGTACGGAAAGAAACCCGGCTAGGGATTTGCATTCTGACCTGACCCTATCGACCCAACTACAGGCCCCACATTGTGAAAACTCGGGTAGGGATTCGTTCCCATACCCGGTCCAGTCGATCCGCCCGTCTGCTTCGTGCTGATGGTTGAGCTTGCCCCATCATTGGTCAGTAAGCCTCCATCGGTTTGCACGTTGCCTTGGTAGCCCGACAATGATGCACTGGGGCTTGGTCCCTAATACCATGAATATGGTATCCACTGGTAAGGAGGCCCCGAGAAAGGCAACCCCAGATTGGTCTGAGCTTGGAATTGTTGCCATAGCGCAATCTGACCCTGCTACTACCTTAATTCGGAAACCACAACAGAAGAGTCTTGGCTGCCCAGATTTTGTGGCGTAGTGTCTCCAGCAGACTGGTCGATTGGATTTGCGATAAGGTCTTCTGGCTTTGTCATGGTAAATGGAAATTGATTCCTTCGGCAACTCTTTTGTAGGTTGAGTTCTTCTAGAAATAATTGAAGCTTCGATTCCTACAGCAACTCCTTTGAAGATTGGAGTTCCTTTATGAGGCAATATGAGCGGAAGTAGAAAGAGGTCAGAACCCGCAGGCTCTGATACCATGTAACAAAGTGAGCAACAGAGAAAATCTATAGGAATTGAAGGGAATAATTTTTGTGTTGTTCTCTATTCAATGTAACACAATTCGTGTATTTAATTACAAGGGATGAATCAATAAAAGGAAACTAGATATTCTTCTATTCTTCTAGTCCTAAAATAGACAAGATTTACAATCAATTACAATTCAATACAATTTAGTGAATCATATCTTCCAACAAAAGTTATCAAACAGCTTAGAGCTCAATATCAAACCAAAACTTCAGTTAAGCATTTTAGCGTATGTTAATGTTAATGAAAGAGTAAAATCCACTGGGCTAGAAATTTGATTGACTCTTGAGATACAGAGTACAATACAAAAGATTACTGTGGAAGTAGTAATCTGGGTGAAAGCGCACATTGTCTGTCGTAATCTTTTGATCATGCGCGTTCACTCTGATGTATCCTGGATCCTTGCTGCAATCGAAGAAAAGGCACAAAATAAATAGGTGAAATAATTGTGATTTTGGCACCTGATAAGAACATAAACTACTCATAGAAAGTACCACATATTCTTATATAATCATAAATGCAGATGTAGCATACGTAACTATGAGCAAAAAAAAAAAAAAATTGCTTCCAGTACAATGACTGAGTCATACGAAATTATCTACGCATGATTCAAAATGTTCTACCAACTGAAGAGGGAAAACAAACAAAATTGTCGAGAACAAAGTTATTGAGAAAGAATATCAGGATAATTATATAATCATGTGTAGATAAAGTCAAATATCACGATCACTACTGCACGTGCAAAACCTTAAGGACTCTATAGATAAAGTAAAATAACAGGACATAAATACAGTGACGTGTAGAAGCAACAAAAAATTCTTCTTTTCTTCATGGGTGTCGTTTGAATTGTAG
Organism: Eucalyptus camaldulensis; assembly: GCA_019915185.1. Taxonomy (NCBI): domain Eukaryota; kingdom Viridiplantae; phylum Streptophyta; class Magnoliopsida; order Myrtales; family Myrtaceae; genus Eucalyptus; species Eucalyptus camaldulensis. Next base: position 3,922,715 of record JAHSVA010000008.1, read on the forward strand.
GTGGTTCTTTGGTTCATTCATGTCGCGTTAGTCACAGTAGGTCGTGTTGGCTTGTATTTCTAATCTAGTGTCAACTTCATCCTTTGTTCAACTTATTGGAGTTACATGAGTTCTAGTTAAATTGAAGTGTCTATCTTTGTGCTGGACGAATTTTGATGATTTTGAGAGTAAGATTCTCCGCCACATTAAATTTGCCAGGATGATGGCCATAATCATGTGTGATTTCTTGTGTGGTCTTTTATCTATCGTAACTGCATATTTCGTATGATCTTGTGAATATCAGTCTGCTTGTTTCCACGAACATTTGTTATATTCAAAATTTCAGCACCGGTAGGCCCTCCCACATTAACAGATACTTGCGAAGTTGGTTCTCAGATTAATTTGAAAGAGAATGCCCAGAAAAGTTTATCATCAGTTGGTTCCTATCAAATGTGCGGAATGAATACAGGACCCAAGCGTGAAACAAGAAGAACATTTTCTTAAGCAAGTATATACATTTCACATTGTCGAAATTTTCACTCAGTGAGCTCTTGCGGTTCACCTCGTGAGGTTCGCTACAACCATCAGTTTCATCTGCTTCACACAGAAAGCTTCATGAACAGTATAACCACCTTCAACCGCAGAACAAAACAATCATAGGGGGACAGACTATATGCACCAACCACTTTGATACCCAAATCATTCTATGAGCTTATCAGAGGTATTTACAACACAGCCATGACGCAACTTCAGCTTCTTCCCGCTTTGAACTCGATGATACGATGCTTCAATAGAGCCGACCAATCTGTCGAACCTGAGATGTCACCAGGTCCATCAGAAGTCTAGCAGTGACCATTGTTTTTCTTTTTTCTTTTTCTTTTTTTCAGATTCCCATCTACTCATCATATTCTTGATCTGATCTCCTTGCCATAACTGTCATGCCAATGCCCTCGGAATCAGTCCAGTCTTCGATATGTTCCACATCTTCATCGTATCCACTGAGGAAAAAATCTGCACAATTCTTCCTAAACCCACGGTCATAGGGGTTTCGAAATCTGCCACTCAGGTCCCTGAGGTAGCTATAGCGCAAAGAGTTCTCCCTCTCGTTCGTGGTAATATTACGAGAAATCTGCCACAATTAAAAGCAAGAACATATTCATGAAAGGTCTCTGGGAGAGAAAGGGCGAAGAGTCCAACTAGACAAGTAATAGGAGTGTCACATGCAATTGTGCTGCTACAATAAACAAGTAGAAAAAAAGTGTTGTCGTTTTTCATTGCGACATAAAGATGTGCAATATATATTGTGATGGATGTTACCTGATATGCTTGCAAAGCTGTCAATGCTGCAACGCCTGAAAAGAGGAAAAACTCAGCTATGAGAAATGACATAGCACCAGTGTGATGGCTCCAAGCATGTTTCAACCAAGCACCAAAAGAGGCCGGTGCAGCTGGATCACCCAGAACTCCTGTATGCAAAGATTCTATTGTTATGAGGGGAAAAAATGCCATAAGCAGAATAAGATAACTTTCAGTGAAACTGATTAAACCTACTTGTAAGAGCAACTGCGCCGGTAATTGACATAGCCAATACTTCTAAAACTAGGAATACAAAGAAATCCCACTTGTTCTTCTGCATCACAATTGGAAAACTGTGAATTAAAATATTTGAACAAGAAGGGAGACAGAAGGAAATGTAATTTATTGAAGTGAGCTAATCTGAACTTTTTTTTTTTTTTTTTTTGTTGACTGAGCTAATCTGAACTTCATGATAGCATCAACCTAGAAAATCGATTGTCAATCACATTTCGGAAACAATTAACTGATAGGTATGTAACATGAGAAACTATGCTAACACCATGAGCTGATGAAATATCTTTTTGAAAACTTTTAATTTCTCAAAATTCCATGAAGAACCTAATATGTGTTGAGAAAAACAGCAAGGCAAGTGTTGGCTTTCAGCATCATATAAGAGTACCTTGCCAATGCAGTTGGATACCAAAGGGCAATGATGGTCGAATTGCTCAACACAGCGGTCACAAATGGAGCAATGTTTGGCGCGGAGAGGCCTCACAATCTAACACTATAAAAGAAAGATCAGGAAAACAATAAAACAAGAATGAGGTATGGGCTAGATGTAAAGGTTAGCTGATGCCACCTTGCATGTAGTGCAGAGCTGAGACCAGTTGCCAGCAAGCAAAGTGGGATTATTTATCTCAATCTTCAATAGTGGTTCCTAATGATCCCATATAACCAGAAAAGAAAAGAATAAAGAAATTTATCAAACAGCTTAGAGCTCAATATCAAACCAAAACTTCACTTAAGCGTTTTAGCGTATGTTAATGTTAATGAAAGAGTAAAATCCACTGGGCTAGAAATTTGATTGACTGTTGAGATGCAGAGTACAATACAAAAGATTACAATGGAAGTAATAATCTGGGTCAAAGCGCACATTGTCTGTCGTAATCTTTTGATCATGCGCGTTCACTCTGATGTATCCTGGATCCTTGCTGCAATCGAAGAAAAGGCACAAAATAAATAGGTGAAATAATTGTGATTTTGGCACCTGATAAGTACATAAACTACTCTTTTTATAGAAAGTGCCACATATTCTTATATAATCATAAATGCAGATGTAGCATACGTAACTGTGAGCAAAAAAAAAAAAAAATTGCTTCCAGCACAATAACTGAGTCATACGAAATTATTCTACACGTTTCAAAATGTTCTACCAAGTAAAGAGGGAAAACAAACAAAATTGTCGAGAACAAAGTTATTGCGAAAGAATATCGGGATAATTATATAATCATGTGTAGATAAAGTCAAATATCATGATCACTACCGCACATGCAAAACCTTAAGGACTCTATAGATAAAGTAAAATAACAGGACATAAATGCAATGATGTGTAGAAGCAACAAAATATTCTTCCTTTCTTCTTGAGGGGTTGGTGCCATGTAAAAGTCTTTACAACTCACAATTGTTTACCTGCTGCACCTGTAAAGCATGACAAGTCCAGCACTTGCTAGGAGAGCACCCATCCATGCAAGAAAGCCAAAACCTGATCTTAACTTTGGTAAATCTGATCCTGTACCATGTAATATTATATTAAGTTCCATAAAGGTTGTTGGGTTGAACCACCAATCTAAAGAAAATTAAGGATGTGCGCACAAGGGTGTGACAGAGAGAAGAGGGGGAGGGGGTTGACTGAAGATACCCATTATGATGGAACTTGTGTAAGTCACTAGTAGCAAGAGAATTATGACCCACAGAATGGGTGCAAACCCGAGATTGAAAAACTTCCCAAAGCCACTATTCCAATAAAACTTCTGATCATGCTGCTTTTGGGCATTTTCCTGCAGATCAGATATCTCATTATTTCAATATTGTATAATGTTGGGGAACTAAGCAGTAGATTAACCAAGTGCCTTTGACAGAGATTGACAATGGACGCATGGCCTGATTTTTAACGTCAAAATTAGCACATCACAGAAATTACAGTATGCCACCAGGTGAAGATAGACATATCATAAAACAAGGAACAGCTTCCCAAACCAGCCTCCAAAAGATCAATCACATAAAAAATTTACATGTTTACGGTAGTGCAATAGTCACATCACGTTGGAAAGACAGGTCATGGGTTTGAATATCTTTTTTGGTGCTAATCTCAGCTTTACAATTTCTTAAAGGTAAAGATAGCTTTAGACTAGGCATACTTAATCTTTTATGCAAAAGATGTGACCAGAATATAGACAGGGTAACATACCCAGAAAAACTCTAACGCAAGGTTGCTTCTATATCTTTTACCTACAAAGTTTCCCATCGTATCATGGAAAGATGTTACAGGTAGCTTCACTTTCACAGGAAGCCAGGAATGCAATGAGTATGTATGTCATCACATGCACAACAGGACAGGAAAATGTGTAGTGATAACATCTGAAGTGCACGTACAAGGAAATGCACAACTTGTTGGTAATTCCTGTCAGATGCAAGTTGAACTGGTGTAAGGCCAGTATTATCAGTCACCATCAATTCCTCCTTGCCAACCCTTACTAATTCCTCACATGCCTCCAAGTTCCCTTGCATAGCGGCCCAATGCAAAGGAGTGCACCCTAAACCAACAAAATGAATAAGTGATCAGCTAGAGGCAACTATGATTTTCTTATCACTACATTCATCTGGACAGCTCTGCAAGAATGGAGCATGTAAACTCACCCTCTTTGTCCTTGCGTCCAACACAAGCATCTAGAAATAAGAGAAGACGTACACAATCGGCAAAACCTTTATAAGCAGCCCTGGAATTCAATGACAAATAATAATGTCCTATCAGGGAGAAATTAAGCATTACAGTAGAAGGAAATTTTTTGAAAGCATCAATTCACATTAATGCAGAAGGCAAATAGAATGACTCAAATATGCATGTTCAAAAGAAAATACTTGGAGAGAAGCAACCCTCCAAATTCTATAAGAATCTGGCTATTGAAGTTCATGCGTTCAGCAACCTCAAAAGAATGACAAAAATCAACTTCATCAACTTTTGGCCTCTGTACATTCGTTATCTTTTTCAAATGTCTCTGAGCTTACAATTGCAAATTTCAATCTATCATTTTCATGAAAATGAGCCCATGCCTTCCTTCCACAGACCATTAGAGCATCAAAATGAGCACATTAATAGTGTCACATGGAAACAGCCAGCATTTAAGCCAAGTAACACAACTAAAAAGCTCTCCTGGGGGATACACCTTAACAATGAATCCTCAATACTAGGCGGGCAGCACATTTGCATCCTCAAGACAATCATGCAAATGTCATTTGTAAAATGATAGTATCCTCAAGAATGAGAAATGAAGCAGCTGATCACAAGCCAAATATAGGTAACTGTAAGAGTCAAAATATATATGATGTCAAAAAGGCATTATACTGCAGGTTCACAGGTACCAGTGCAAAGGGCTTCTTCCATCATTGTCAGGAACATCAGCATCCGCATTCCATTTTGAGATGATGTGATAAAGGAAAGCAGTATGACCATGCTGAGCTGCAACATGTGTTGTCTGCGATCATGTCAATGTGGACGTTCAGCAGTAAATACGAAGCTGTTTCTGAACCACTAAGACAAATGACATCTCTAGCTACCAACATTCTATGATGTTTCTCCTCACAGTAAATAAATCACTTCTTCCTTCAGGATGGTTTCTCGAGCAGATGTATAGTTATATGGACCAAGAGTTATTGTGGCTCTCAGATCCAGAAGCCAACAACTAAAAGGCCACATGTCACAATAGGTAAAGAGAATTGATATCAAACAGTACACAGACTTGAACAAACCTGATACCCGCACTTGTCAGCAGTGTTAACCTGAGTACCCTCTCGAAGTAAAAGATCTGCCACCTTGATAGCACCTCGTGCTGCACTCCAGTGCAATGCTGTCTGCCCAGTGTGATCGACTGCGTTTACATCTCCACCATGCTGGAAAAGAACAGAGAAGAATTAGATACCAATTATCCTTGATACACAATCAAATTCTACTCAATCACTCCCCTGCAAAAACTTCTGACCTTAACATCGTTCACATCACAGAACAATATCTTGCAAGTTAATTTTTGAAAACTCATGATGTTAAATGTTAATGCATGTGAGTTGACCCCCTGCTCTCAATGATTAGACCAATTCTATTATCACCAAAAGAGAGACTCAGATTTCCTTTTTCACACATATTCTCAGAATCAAGAAGAGTGATTGGAGAATCCTATATTCACTGTTGAAAAAAAAACCCTTACTCTAAACAGTATTCAACCACATAAACACACATAAAGGCACGAATTTCAGAGAAGCCAAGCACAACAAAGCCAACTCATAGCCCCCGGAATAAGAATAAACTTGGCATACATACAGGACAAGTGCTTAAAACCCAGAAACCAGAGGAACCCAATTCAAACAATTAAATCATCTAGACAACCCCATCAAAAAAGCAATCCTTTTTGTTTCTTGCCAAAGCGAAAGACTAGAAGAAAGGGAGAGAAGAACCCGGATGATGTATTCAGCAGCAACACATCTGTTGTTCAGAGCAGCCCATTGCAAAGCATAAAAACCAAGCCCATCCGGCTCGCACACCGAACGTCCCTCCACCTCCACGAGCCTCCTGAGCTTCTCCATGTCGCCGTACGCGGCCGCCGCATACACATCGTTCCTCAACCTCTCCTTGGCAGCTCCTCCGCCGCCGCCGCAGGACTCGACGGCGGCGGCCGGCCGGACCTCCTCGACGACCTGGATCTCCGTCGACATCGCAATTTCCCCCGACGGTCGTTGAGAATATTTGTTCGGGTGGCCGAGGGTATGGAGTAGTTTCCCGTTCGTGTACGGAAGGAAGGAATCAAACGAAAAGGCGGTTTCTTGTTCGTAGGATATTTGGATTTTGGAAGTTTCAGGTGAAAGTTTTGACTTTTTGGCTGACCCGACACAGCTCCAAGGAGATTCGCACGTACTTTAACTTTAGCCCATGTTTGCCTTACTATGTCCGAACGCTGCGAACTGTGGATCTTGTCAGATCTGCGAACTAGGATTGATAATCTTTTGGTTTCGAATTATTTGTGTTCAGAGAACTTGAAAAGGGTCAATGCATATCCATATATTCTAGTGATGTCATTTTACACTCGACAAGTATTTCTTCCTCTCTGTAAAGGGGAAAAAAACAAAAAACGGAACTTATGCCGTCCTGACAACCGGTTATCATTTGGGGGAGGAATGAAAGCATGTAGTGTGGAGATGAAAGATGACACGTTGAATGAGTTAGGAAAGAGAGCAATATATCGAGTTGTCAAATGTGGACACCAATGGTAATGGTGCTATAGCTAATCTTACTAAACTATGATTGGTATTCATGAATTCGTTTGCTACCTTTATTAATCAAGGTTGTTTGGTGCTTTAAGCTCCTTTTTGTTGTAAAGGAGAAACTAGAATTACTGAAAAAAAGACTCATCTCTTCAACGTGAATTTGCATGGAGTACCATGGAATACCAGACGGAAACGAGTAGATGCACTCGAGGGATGAGGCTGTTGAGCACAATTTGGAAAAAAAAAAAAACATAGCTCAAAATAAGCAAATTGCCAGAGTTCCCTGATCGCAATCTGACTATCCACTATGGTTCTTGCAGATAGTTGGCACCCCCAATATGAATTACCGTAGTACATGAGTTCTATAACGACTTGGTCCAGGGGAAAAGATGTTAATGAGAAACAGTGCTGCAAGCACTCAACATATGCGAGTAATTAGAGTAGCACGCAGCCTCATCCGATCGCGAGTTCACAACATTCCTTGGAACCTCCAACTTCTCTACTCATTGATATGGATGCTTGAGCCGATGGCCACAAGAAAAAGCATTATTCGTAGTGATAAAGGTCATTCGCTGTGCGTCCATGACGACTACCTGCAAAAGCAGATGATTCTAGCGATGAGATACATGAATCCTATCACTTCAACTAACCAATATTGAAGGTACTGATTCAACATTCTCGAATCAATTTTTGCCTCATATAGGACACAGCACACTCAGCAGAAAATGCTGGCAATCCAACCATCAAAGAAGAATATGTAAGCAAGCAAAATAAGACACTGAATCTACTGCCTCTTGTGATCCCACACAAATGGAACTGTCTTTCCACATGTGGCAGATACGGCATACTTGACAAGTGGAAAGAGATACAAATCCAATGGAATGACAAGAAGAAAACATTGGCGAGCAATCCCACTACTTTTGACATACTGAAGATATGAAAATGCATCAAAACTACCATTATGTATTCAAGAAAACTCGTCCAACTAAATAAAACCTATTCTGCACCCCTTTCTTGAACCACAGAAAAAGATAGTAAATCTGCAGCAGATGGCAATCGAGATAGATATCAAATAACATAGCAGACAAATGGAACTCAGAGATGTAAAGGTGACTCTCATTTCCTTCAATTGATGATAAAAACTTGATACGAAAACCAAATTAACCGTTTCAATTCCCCATGACAAACTATCGATCGAAGGTCCCCGTTTAGCTAACTGGGAAATGAAGAAATCCAATGATTCACTCCACAAATTCATCAATGCAAAGGTTTTGCTTCCTTTCCACTCAAATCACATCCAATTCATCGCTTTAGCACGATCCACAACAATTACTCAGGCAATCTAAACTAAAATGTTAAATTGGATGCCCCCTAATGAGAACCGAAAATCAAATGGTGAAGACTCAAAAACTCACTCTGGCAACTTCCCGGACCGAAAAATCGCAAACTTGGACGCCTCCGAATACTTATACTCAACCCCATTCTCCTTCAGGAACTCCTCAATCACCTTCTTCACGGCCTCGGGATCGCTACTCTCGCACTCGATCTCATAACACTTCCCGAACTCGTACTTAGTCTCGTCGACCTCCAACGTCAACCCTTTCCACTCGTATACATCCCTCACATTCCCAAACCCTCCCAGCCCCACGAACTCCCCCACCCCGAACTCCTCCCTGCACCTCCTCAGAACCCTAGAGCCCATCGACCCCATCTTCCCCGGGTCGGCGACGCACTCCCGGCCCCTCGCCGGGTCCAGCTCCTCCTCGTCCTCCTCGACGCGGCTGACGCCGTCGACGAGGACGGCCCTGGCCTTGAGCGAGGCGACGCAGCGGGCGTCGCCGTTGTAGAACCGGAGGCGGAGGACGGCGCGCCGGGAGGAGAGCTCGCCGGCGGCGCCGTCGAAGAAGAGGTTCTCCTGGCGGTCGGTGCGGAGGCGGTGGGGGGAGAGCAGGGAGGCGACGCGGCGGTGGGCGTCGGCGCCGGGGAGGCGGAGCTTGACCTCGACTTCCATCGCTCTCTAGGGTTTCCCCGGGGAAGGGATTAGGAGGAGGAGAGGCCGATGCGGTGGGACTTGGAGGGGAGGTTGGAGGAGGAGCGGTCGAGTTGCTGGAGGATGGAGGAGGCGCCGGGGGCGGCGGAGGAGGCGCCGGAGGAGGCGGCGGCGGCGGCGGCGGAGCGTTTCCGGGCCTCCTCGAGCTCGTCCTTGTCTTCGATCTTGACTTCGATCTTGCTGGGTTTTCTCCTCAGCATTTTGCGTTGCGCCGACGCTCCCGTCGATCCCTTCGTTCGGAATAAGAGGGAGTTTTCTCCTAGATTTGATTTTTATTCAAAAATAATATTATTTTTTTAAAATTTTAAATTATTTAAATTTTCAGTAACTTTTTCTTTTTTAACTTAATCATTTTGACCTGAAAATCTAATAATGGCCAGCCGACGAACGTGTGCTCGTCACGTGCGAGTTTCGCACCTTTGGCGAGGGCATTTTGGTCCAAAAACTACTGTCGCTCTCAAACCGTTAATATCGAAATAAAAAAAAAAGAATACCCCAATTGAATTTTCATCCTACACTTACCGGCGTGCAAGAAAGTGCAATCATAATAAGACGTCCTAGTTGCAGCTTTCTTTTCGCATCTGCCATGATCTTCAATCTTTGATTTTTGGATAATATGCTCGAGAAACCTTAACCCTTTCTTTCTTTTTACCGATGCAATCAAGGCAAAACTCGGGCTTTTTAATAGTTTTATGTGCACGTCACGAGGGTAGGAGAAACGTGGTTTAGAAAAGACACAATACATTCATTGTATGCTATTGCTTCAATAATAATACATATTTGATAAATTTACTCTAAATTTATATATTTATGATAAATTTATATTTTCTTTAAATTTAACGATCAAAATACTGAATTGGATTGCACTTGATATTTGACTATCATACCAATTTGAAATTTTATTCTCCATTTGTTACAATTATACTGCTTTGTGGTTTTTTATGACATTCAATTTGGGGTTTTAAGTGATAAAAAACAGTTAATTTGAAATAAATTTATTATAAATTTATTAATTTATGATTTTTTTATTATTATTTAAAATAAAGTTATCATAAATATACTGGTTTGAGATTTTTGATTATCAAATAATTAGTTTGAGGTAAATTTATAGTAGGTATATCAGTTTGAGATTTTTCAAGATATTAACTTTAAAATAATAATGGGTCAACAAACATGGAGAGCATTTTGGTCTGAAAACTACCGGGTTTTTAAAACCGTTAATATCAAAAAAAAAAAAATTAAAAATCCTCCATTGACTTTACACTATAATTCTGGCGTGCAAGAAAGTGCATAATCATGAGACGTTCTCGCTGTAGCTTTCTTCTTGCATCTGCGATGATCCTCAATCTAGATTTTCGATAATATGGTCGAGAAACCTTAACCCTTTCTTTTTTTTTTCTTTTTTCTTTTTATCGATGCTGTTGAGGCAAATCTCTTGCTTTTTAATAATTTTATGTGCACATGACGAGGATAGGAGAAACACGATTTTTTTTTTTTTTAATAGCTAAAATGCCTTCAGGAAAGGCGCAATACATATATAGTGTGCTATTGCTTCAATAACGATGAGTTCAGGGGTTATTGGGTCAAAGGGATTAAGTTTATGGGTTATTTTGCAACGAAGTTAGGTTTTGGAGGACTACGAGAGATGGGAGCTCTTTCGAGGGTTATTAAATCAATTTGATCAAGTTCATGGGTAATTTGTAATGAAGTTAAAATTGAAGGGAACTTTAAGACATCAGCAACACTCTAATGAGTGTTTTGGAACTTTCCCCAAAAGCATTTAGTTTCATTCCAAATAGGGATAATAACACATATTGTCTAAATTTTTGTTAATATGTAATACAGTCCATGAAATTTAACTCAATGTATAATGTGATTCATAAACTTTCAATTTTCAATTTAGTCCGATATTTATATGAAAACATTAGTTGTTTTCAATTTTCAATTTAGCCTCGAGCTCGCCGAATCTGGTGAGCCTTAAGCTTGCCGGGGTCGGCAAGCCCGGCGGGCTCGAGGCTCGCTTGTGGCTGGTCGTTGGCTGTCGTCGTGGCTGGTAGCTGGCTAAAGAAAAAGAAAAAAAAAGAAAATTGGGAATTATATTCTTAAAAATAATTAAAATGCGATTTTTTAAAATAATTATTTAAAATTATAAAAATTATCCATTAAATTTGTGTCATATAAAACTATATTAGCAATATTAATTTTAAATATATATATATATTTAATTAAATGGATCGAGTATGGATCAAGTATGGGTCGGGTTGGGTATGAGTCAAAAATTTTGTATTACAATAAATGGGTTATAAACGGATTAAATGAGTCGATTTAGATTGGATTATTTATGACCCGACCTAAACCCGACCCGATCCGACCCACCCGTTAAACAGGTCTAGTCAGCATATACATGTTAAGCTGTAGTAGGGTGGGAGCAAAAAAATGCTCTCCACGTTAGCTGAGGAATGTGGGTCTCATAAAAGTGGGTCTACGGTCTTTCACAGGTGTGTAGTGAATTTTCTAAACCATAATATATCAAATGAAGGGTTAACATATTACTAAATTTAATCTTGTAAATAATTTTCCATGTTTTCTTGTCCCATCTTATCACTTTATATAGTCACAGCCTCCAGGAATGGCAGCTGCTGCTTTTTAATTCTTTTTGCCATACCGTCAAAACCCATTTGAAGGGTTAAAACGAACCCCCAAGAAAGTTCACCCCAACGTCCTTCTAGGGTTAACTTCTCATGTCGTTCATGGCTGATCATCGGAACCCCCAAGATGTTGTCTCCATTGTCAGCAGCCCTTCTGTCATTGACTTGTTTTGATTTTGCTGAAGAGCCTCACTGAATCATCATTTATCGTGTCTGAATTTGGAAACTTATTCGTGTGATATCTTGAATCAGGTAATTATCTTATTCTATATCAATTTAAATATTCTGTCATCTAATTCGATTGAGATTGTTATTGAATTCACGGATTTGAATATTGCATACCAAGGTTTTGGGGATACGCAGTAAAATTAAGAAAATTTCCTAATTTAAACAATGTGCACATTGATGAGAATCTGATCTCAACCCCAAAATACGATTCCCATTCGCATGGAAAAATCGGTCATCTTGTCTATAATCCTTTTGATATGATGTCCGCTTATTTATTTCCCAAATTTGAAAGGATGGAATATTTGATGATTATCTTTTGCAGATCGGCGCTTATGGAACTCGACCTTCCTTCACCGAGATATTGGCCTCTGTCAATTGGCCGGCGACGGAGTAGTCGACGGAGGCTGAGATCTTAGTGTGGCAGAGAAAGGTAGTGTGCTAGTGGTTGAACATCTCACCGTGGAGCTTGTTAGGCTTAGCGTCGATGAGGGCCAACTCGTTGGCGAGGTCCCCAATGAAAATGGTCTTAGCGATGGCCATGCCAACGTTGCTGACCTCGATGATGATGTCCGCGCTTGGAAGGCAATGGCTCCGGGGTGTTCTGGATCAACTTGAAGAAAGCTTGGGTCAAGTCCAAGCCACTGTGGAATCGATCCACCAAGAAATAGGTTAATGATGACTCTATAATGAAATCGATATGTATGTTAATAACTTGAATCAAGTTATGAATTGATATGGGCTTGAGAGAGAGTCTAGGTTAAGTCTAGACTTAGTAATCTATTTATCAATCCTTCGTGGTGCACTTTGAGGTGAGGTCGTGACATATGTGCCATGTGCATTGGAAGTTCTAGAACTTGTAAGTGCTATTAGTGCTTAAACTTTCAAAAAATGTAATTAAATTTTAAAACTTGTCATGAAAATGCAAGCTGTTGAGGGTAGCCCAACATCTTCGGGAGTCGATTTGAAATATCCCGAAGATTGCTCATCAATATTACATAATTGGAAGGGAGTCTTATTATGGTAGGATGCTGAAAAGGAAGAAATTTAAATAAGAATTAGTGTTTTTTAGGAAGAATACCGGGATATAATACTGGTGATTGCCTAAATTAGTGGAATTTAATAAATCAAGAAAGTTTCTAATTAGGGGTGATTACCAATTAAGTAGGATTCTTAATTTGGGTGGAGGTCTACCACTATAAATATAAGGATTGGATGGAAATTTTTAAAGAACATCGGAAAATATTCTAGAGAGATCACAAGAGTCTTCAACAATGTGAGTAAATACGAAAGTTTTTTTAGAGTTTTTCAATAGAGGATGTGTTTTGTGATAGTTGTGAGAATTTATTGTGAGCAAAACACCGTTAGTGTTAATTGTAATTCTTTGATTATTGTGGGGAGTTCTTGGATTAGCATACTGTGGATTTTTCATGTAAATTTTTTATTGTTCTTCTTTTCTCTCATCTGCACTGTTATTTATGTTTTGCATATTGCACAATTCTAATAATTAGAATTCTGCTACGATCAATTGCAATCCAACTTAATTTACAACATAAGTGTGTCTTAAAACTTTTAAAAAATGCCATCAAATCTTAAAATTTATCGAATTGGTCCAATCAAATCCTTCTATGATTGCATTTTTTGAAATTTTAAATACACAATTGATATAGTTCATTTATCGTAGAATCCATGATCCACATCCATGATTATTGATTTCGATGGTTAGTCAAGTTTTTGTAGTATAATTATCAATATCAATGTTTCAAACTATCATTGGATGAGTGATGTGCGTGAGAAGCCTGTAATATAATCACTTATCTAATTCTTCATGTTTTTCCTTTCTCCTCGGCAGGCTGTTGCCCATTAATTCTGTTTGTCATACCGTCCAACCCATGTGAGAGTTTCAAACTAAACACTAGGTGCGCCCAAATGCCACTCCAGTGTCAATTTCGCATGCGTTTCATTAAGTCCAGATGGGCATGGTTGACCCCAAATCTTTCTTGATCAGGGATGATGGGTTTGATAGAGACAGACGTGTTATGTTGATGTCAGTATCTGAGTTTCATTTGACATTGAATGATTCGACTGGAATAGGACGAGGAATGAACACGGCCGAAGTGAAAATTGGGGGGCGAGTCACAGAGTTAAGAACGGAAAACCCATAGACAAAGCGGCGACAAAGTGGTGCGTGAGTCGAGGTTAAAAGTGGTGCCGTTTAGAATTTATCCAACCGGAACCGAAAAAGCTGCTATAGACAAAGTGGATAATGAGGAACGCGAAGACTTGGAGAGGGAAAATTATAAGAAGTCAAGAGTTAAGAACCTAACCAGGGGAATACGCGAGCAAAGCATTACAAAGAACTGGAAAATCTTCAAGCGGAAAGCAATAAGAATGTTTAGATCTTGAGGACCGTATGAATAGTGTTCACAATGTGGGTAAGTTTAGAATGATTTGCTCATAAAGATGGGGTTAGAACTTAAAAGAGGACGTTTCCAAATGATGGTAAAGATCACATTCTCCATTTTCATCATCATCCCCAAAATTGGTTTGTCATTCGCAGCTGATTTTTTGGGCATGAACGGTTCCATCAGTCATGGAGAAACATTGGTTTCTTCAGACCAAACTTTTGAGCTAGGATTCTTTACTCTTGGCAACTCTAATATGAGTTACTTGGGTATATGGTACAAGTTTAGTCCTGACACAGTTGTGTGGGTTGCTAATAGAAACAACCCGTTGGTAGATCATAAAGGTGTTCTCACATTCAACAATGCCGGCAATCTAGTTATTCTCAACCACTTGAATGGTGTGGCTTGGTCTTCAAAGTCATCCAGGATCCTCCAAAATCCAATTGCGCAGCTCTTGGATTCGGGAAATCTTGTTCTTTGGGATGACTTCGTTTTGAGTTCTGATGAAACCTATTCATGGCAAAGCTTTGATTACCCGTCTGACACGCTTTTAGCAGGCATGAAGCTGTTGTTGAACCCAAAAACGGGTCTTGAACGATGTCTCACTGCATGGAAAAGCATGGACGACCCTTCTCCGGGAGATTATGTCCATAGGTTAAACTACAATCAGGGTCTACTTCAGTTTGAAGTAGTCCAACTGAATGTGCATAGAAAAACATTTCGAACAGGGCAATGGAATGGAGTCCAATTTGTCGGCATTCCCAATTTGTCAAGTCCAGCTGGAGTGCCCCTGTTTGTGCAGAGTGAAACTGAGATCTCCTTCACGTTTGAGGTTCAAGACAAACAACTTTTCTCGAGAATAAAATTAGACTCTCTGGGAGTGCTGCAACTTCTTGCGAATAGATCGAGAACAGCCGCATTGAATGTCAAGCTCGAGTTTCCTAGTGGTCCGTGCGATTTCTATGGCAGGTGTGGTGCTAATGCCATCTGTCGCGGTAGCTTGTGTGACTGTGTGAAAGGGTTCCTGCCTAAGTCACCTGACAAATGGGCGGTCGGTGATTTTTCCAGTGGATGCCATAGGACAATACCCACGAATTGTTCCAAAGGAGAAGGGTTCTGGAAAATTGAAGGAGTTAAGCTGCCCGACCTGTTGGAGGTAACGCTAGATAGGAGAATGAACCTCAAGGAATGCAAGGACGTGTGCTCGAAGAATTGTTCGTGCGTGGCTTATGCTAATTCAGATGTCAGGGGAAGAGGTAGTGGCTGCCTCATGTGGTTCGGGGACTTGATTGACATGAAAGCGCTCGAAGGATGGAACCGCGTGCAAAGTCTATACGTACGCCTATCAGCATCCGAACTAGGTATTCATACTAATGCTAATTGACTTTGTTTTTCTATAAATTATTAAAATGCTTGTTGTTTGGGCAAGAGAAGTTTGGAATAGTTAACCTTCGAGATTCTTTTTCTTAACTCTAGATGCCACTCGGGACCGCACCGGGAGGAATATAATATTAGTAGCTGCCGTATTGAGTTCTATCATTGGTGGATTGCTTTTTGTCGGAGCTACACGGTGGAGTATAAAGCATAAGAAAAGGAGAATCAGGATTGGAGGTAAGCCTGGTCTTCAATCAAGTCAAATTTCGTTAAAAATTCAAAGTAGCCTTGCTTTAATTGGTTATAGACACGCTAGTTCGTTGCCGTTGTCCTATGCTAATGCAAATCAATGCATAGTACTTTGCTAGGTCTTGAAATCACAAAAGAAGACATCGATTTACCATTGTATGATTTGGCCACCATTAAAAGTGCTACGAGCAATTTCTCTATTGGCAACATGATTGGGCTTGGCGGCTTCGGTGCTGTTTATAAGGTATAGAGTTTTGTATATATCGTTGTGCACTAAACTAATGATGCATATAACAACTATGTTGCCATTTTGTAGGGAAATCTTTTGACGGGACAGTTAGTAGCAGTCAAGAGGCTATCAAAAAGTTCAATGCAAGGTCTTGAAGAGTTCAAGAATGAAGTACTCTTGATCGCACAACTTCAACACAGAAATCTTGTTGGACTTCTAGGCTGTTGCATCGAGGGAGAGGAGAGAATCTTGCTTTATGAGTACATGGAAAACAAGAGCTTGAATTACTTAATATTTGGTAAGACAATTTCATTTTTTAATTCTCTACTGAACAAATGATATTCTTTTATAGTAATATAATCTAAGCTAGCACTTTTGGTCAGTTATTGTTGAGATTGACCGTGCGAATTTTGTACTATCCATAGATCAGGAAAAAAGCTTGTTGCTGACTTGGCAAAGACGGTTTGACATTATTATCGGTATTGCAAGAGGACTTCTCTATCTCCATCAGGATTCCAAACTTCAAGTAATCCACCGAGATCTTAAAGCAAGCAACATATTACTAGATGGCGACCTAAACCCTAAAATATCCGCCTTTGGCTTGGCAAGAATCTTTGGAGCTAACGAAAAAGAAGCGAGAACAAAAAGAGTCATTGGAACTTAGTATGTCTTTTCCTTTGGTTCTTGACATGAAGCTCATTATTATAGAAAACCACAGCTTAAAAACCTTGTTTTTGTGAAATGCAGTAGCTACATGTCTCCTGAGTATGCCATGGATGGGAAATTCTCTTTGAAGTCGGACATATATAGCTTTGGTGTGCTTTTGTTGGAGATAGTTAGCGGCAAAAGGAATAGAGGATTTTCCCATCCAAGCCATCACCATAACCTTCTTAGTCATGTAAGTAAGAAGGCACTACTAGCACCGGTGTTTTATCTCTCTTTGATCTTTTACAGTCATTTAGGGTGATTTCTCAATGACCAAGGACGAGTTCCCAATTTTTCTTTAGGCGTGGTTGCTTTGGAGTGAGGGTAGGGCCTTGGAGATGATGGATGAATGCCTGCACAGCTCATTTGACAAAACCCAAGTGGAAAGGTGCATCCAAGTGGGATTGTTGTGTGTCCAAAAATTCCCTGAAGATAGGCCAGCTATCTCATCTACAATTTATATGATACTCAATTCTGGTTTGGTCTTGCCTAAACCTAAAGAGCCCGGTTTCTTCATAGAAAGAAACTCAAAATACTCTGATGGGGCTTCATCAAAAAGCGACTCACATACGCAAAATTTAGTCACTTTGACTATGCTGGAGGGTCGGTAGGCATTCCATGCCATATGTGGTAGATTACTAGGTTTTTTGTGATTTTGTATATATATTTGGTTTAGCTGGGCCATTGCGGGGTATGCTATGGCTAAGCCAAAAGAAGAGTGGGAGTTGTTTAACTTTTTTTTTTTTTTTGGTGGAAATATGTCTTGCTTAATTTAATAGACGTTTTACGAAATTTTTGCAAGCGAAGTTACTTTTTTTTTTTGTCGGTCCTATGATATTCCTACTCTAACGCTCATTCTTAGACTTTTGCCCTGCAATGAGTCGAAACTCATTTCTGAAACTAAATCGTCCCCACCCTAACCCCCTGAGAATGTGGAGATTCGAACCTCTCACATTCCTTCCCCTTTCATGTTAGAAGGGTGGCCACTAGGGTAAACTAGGGGTGAGCGGTTCCAGGTTCCTTACAGGTTCTGCCTGAAACCTGTAACCTATCCTCGGGTACAAATTCCTCATTTTGTGGAACCTGGAACCTACCCGTCGGAATCTGGAATCTGGAATCTACCCTATCACAAGTTTTAAGGTCAATTCTAGGGTCCAATAGGTTCTTTTTTTTTTTTCTTTTTCTTTTTTCACAAAACGAAATTGAACGCAACATTAATAAACAAGCTTGTCATTTATGAGAGAGAATACAAAACAAATAAAACTAAACAGCGACACGTGGGACTTTTTTCCATGGCAGCTTGTTGACATGCAGGCTACTCGTCATCGAAGTTCAAACAGCAGTAGCATCATCAATGGTTAAACATCGATGGCAAAACAACAAGGTCCAGAATGAGCACTAAGAAAAATTTGACATTCAAAAACACTAATCTCAAGTTCAGAGCATTTATGTGGAATAATATCAAGGCATTCTCTAAAATCAGCCAACTCATCATCAGCCTACTTTGAAAATTTGTGACAAAACTTATTAAAAAGCTTCCACAAAGAGACACCGATCTATGGAGAGACTAAATATAGACATGGCATTCATGTTTATGGATTGCAGATCCACACTATATAGTAGATATCCTAAGAATCCAGCTCTACAGAAGCAATGACAACAAAAATAAAAGAGGTCTCTAACCCACAATGCTAAGTCCCGAATAGGTAAAACTACCAATGCACGTAGACATCGGGAGTGTCATTCTCTGGGTTTCTATCTGCCTGAAAGAATGCCTTGAGAAGGTTGTGTCTTGTCCCAGATGTAGCTACAAAAGCAGCAACAATAGTCCCAGTAGAAGACTTTATTCTAGCAACGCCAAAAAGTGCTCTGCCAAAAAATCTTGATAACATTGATCTTGACCAGATGGCTACATAAGAGAACACATAAAAAAAAAGTAGTTATAAGATTATAATAAACCAAATGGCTACAAAAAACGGAACTAAATATCAATTCAAGAAAGAGAAACAAAGCGAAACATTTTCAAATAATTTCATAATCAAAGAACTCAAAGAGACAACTAAAAGACTACAATTTTGCAAAATCAATCAAAGTGCTCTTTTTTCCTTAAACTTTACCTCTTCAATGTGACTTCAAACTCCTCTCGGTGCACTTTTACCTGTGTATGACTTTATGCTATTCCTACAATGAAAAGTTCATAATCTTGGCTTTGTCATTGAGTTCTATGATTCTACGCAACTAGCATATATTTAGAATGGCAATCTACACCAATTCGATTGTGTGTCAAAGTGGATTGCCATTGAAATGTTAATGCCTATGCCTCTACTCCACTAACAACTTACCAGCCATCTAGGAGACTCTGGAACAAAGAACAAACCCAAAATTTGTAAGACACGGGGAGTGCATCCTGAAGATGAAATCACCAAGAATGACTTTTTGATATTTTCCAACTCATTCACCATATAACATAAAAAGAGGGAACTGAGACACTACTGATCAGAGCCAAGATATGCCAGGAGACAATGGTTCCAAGAAAGTAAATCAACGAAAAGTCACAACATATCATGAACTACAACAGAAGCCAACTCTTTCTTAATAAGCAAATGAATTGTCTCAACTCACTTTCAATTTCTATGTTGTCCAAACTTTTTGACGTTATTGAATTTCGTAAATGCTCCCCTGAACATACCCACCTTCACACTCCTCTATTCCAAACGAAATGCACAGGCTGTGCAAAAAAACGACACTAAAATAGAACTGAAATCTGCAGGACAACAAAGGGCTTTGCTCAGTTTTGCAACACTTCGCAAAACGACGGAGAGAGGGGGCGGCAGAGATTACCAGCACGAAAGGCGAGTGGCGAGAGGCGTTGGGGGCAACTGGGCGAGCGGTAAGCAGCGTCCATCGGGGGAATGAGCTGTTTCTAGCAATGGCATCAAGGGCGAGCGATGTCCAACGGCTGAGCTGCGAGGCGAGAGGGGGTTGACGACGTCAAGGGAGGAAAGGGCGGGGCGAGTGGGGGGCAACTGGCGTCCAGCGACAGGACGAAGGCGTTCGGTGGCGGCATTGAAGGCAAGTGGCGTCTGGCGACGGCATCAAGGGTTGGCGTCGGGGAAGGGGCAGAGGCAAAGAACAAGAAAAGAGAACTGCCAGTTCCCAGAAAAGGGAATCAGGAACCGGAACCAGCCCCTTTAGAACCGAGAACTAGAACCGACCCCTTTAGAACCGGGAACCACATCGGACCCTTCGGTTCAGTTCTCCGGTTCCCGGTTCTACCCGGGAACCGCTCTCACCCTTAGAGCAAATCCCAGTAGTTCTGGCGAAGTTACTTGAATAGGTATATAAGTCTCATAATTTCTCTTAAAAAATTTCCACATCAAGCATAGGAAGAGCCAATTAAAAGTGAAAGCAAAGAAAAGTCAAATAAATCGAACTTTACACAATTATTTTCCTAATGATTGTCTATTATATGTATCGATAAACCATTCAAATACGTAATAATTTCATATTCAAGTTAGAGGTGATCAGTGAAGGGGCTTATGTTTTTTTTTTTTGTACAAGAAGGGGCTTATGTTGAGATGGGTATTAAGGTTGATGACAATTTTGCAAATCTTCGGGGTCGGATGGGCCTTGGCTTTTACTAGGGCCTAATTGGCCCTGTTAGGCTTTTTCACCCAATACTCTTATTCAAATCTGTCCAAAAAGTCTTATGGATCTTGTGACTATGGCTAGACACTCAAATTGATGATAGCTCATGTCAAGTTACTACCTTCCAAAATCTTAACCTAAAATATATATATATATATATATATATATATATATATATATATATGTAGCTGAATTGTAATAACCGACGGACAAAACAAAACAAAATAATTTCGATTCCGAAAAGGGGGGAAAAAGAGTAACATGAAAAGAAGGTATTAATTGATGCCACAGTGGCATTACGTGAACTTCTTTTTTAGTCATTGTGGTCCACACTCGTGTGCTATATGCATGCACGTACAAGGTCAAATTGAAAAGTCAACAAAAATGTTCCAAGATTGTTTGCGTGGACCTTTCCCTTATACTCGGCTAATATATAGTCGATTTACAAGATTAAAAGAACACATATAGTTCAAGTAAATCATATGAACATCCTAAAATGGGCATCCCACAAAATTTATCCCTTCAAATCTTTGGCACCGCAAGCTAAGACACGTTAGCATGAAGCAAATTGCCAAACTATCTTTCAAGAAGCTGGTCCGTGGTTTTCCTAAAATGGCTTATCAAAAGTCTAAGCTATGTACTCTATAAAAGTTCATTCAGATCTATAAATCATGTTTCCACTAACTGAGTCTTATAGCTTTTCCACATGGATCTTTTCAGACCAACTAGAACCCAAAGTATTGGAGGTAAGAAATATTGCTTGGTGGTTGTAGATAAATACTTAGGATTTACATGGATCTTCTTCTTGGCTCTTTTTTTTTTTTTTTTCAAAGTTTGCTGAAAAGGTTTAGAATGAGAAAGGCTATGCTATTTCCAGCATTAAAACAGATCATGGGAGAGAATTTGAAAATCAAGATTTTGCAAGTTTTTGTAATGGTTTTTAAACATGTTTTTTCTTCTCCCTACACTCCAGAACATGTGGAAAAGCTAAAATTCTATTAATTGAAAGTAGAGTCTCTTCTTGCTTCTTAGCAAATAAAGTAAAAGCCTTCTCTTATTCTACTGCTTGTTACATAATCAATAGAGTCTTTCTAAGGCTCATTCCAATGAAAACTCCTTATGAAGTTTACAAGGGTAAAAAGCCAAATATTTTTTATTTTCATGTTTTTGGTTGAGTGTTTTATCTAAAAAAAAAAATGCAAATGGCCGTCCGGGTGAGTTTGAATAAAAGTCAGACGAATGAATATTTCTTGGAGATCTCTGATTTTTCGATAATATGCTTGAGAAACCTTAACCCTTTCTCTTTTTTTCTTTTTTTTTTATTGATGCAGTTGAGGCAAAACTCAGGCTTTTTAATAATTTTATGTGCACGTCACGAGGATAGGAGAAACGTGTTTTAGAAAAGGCACAATACATTCATTGTATGCTATTGCTTCAATAACGATGTTATTGGGTCAGAGCCATTAAGTTTATGGGATATTTTGTAACGAAGTTGGGTTTTGGAGAACTATGAGAAATGGGCGCTCTTTCGAGGGTTATTAAATCAATTTGACCAAGTTCATGGGTAATTTGTAATAAAGTTAAAATCGAAGGAGACTTTAAGACATGAACAGCATTCTAAGGGTGTTTTGGAACTTTCCCCAATAGCATTTAGCTTCATTCCATATAATGATAATAACACATATCGTCTTTGAACTTTTGTTTAATACGTAATAAGATCCCTAAAATTTAGCTCATGATGCATAAACTTTCAATTTTCAATTTATTCCTATACCACATTGAACAATTTAAAAGTTGAGTGACTACATTGCACATTATATTAAAATTTAGGGATCACATTGAACTATTTAAAAGTTTAGAAACCACAATACATATTAGATTAAAGTTCACGATCCATATTGAATAAATTAGAAGTTCATAAACTACATTACAAATTGCACAAAAGTTTAAGAACTATTTGTATCATTTTCCTTTCCAGATAATTTCATTTTTTATCTTTACTTGAAAAAGTATTATTTTGATTTTGAAAAATATATAAAATGAATCTTTTGATAGAACAAATCGAGATAATTATCCGATCATGACTTCGCTCTGGACATGTAATTGTCAGGTAACATGTTTCTGATCTGAAAAAGCATGTTCAACAGCAGTTAATTAGCAACTAAACTCCTCATTTATGTATTAATCTGTTCTTCTAACCGGAGGTAGGATTTAAGAGGCATAAAGCGTTTCCAAATGACTATTGATTACCACAGTAGCAGCTCAGGCAATGCCATCAATGGACCAGCATCAAAACCCCACCACCTCTGTAACAATCTCTCTGTCCACCTTTCTCTCTGGTTTTTAGCCTTTAAGCCATGGCGGCGGCAGCATCAGGATGGACCTCTGCGAACGCGCTTGCCGTCGGGTTGTGCCTCATGTCGTTGGCCTGGACGGGGTTCGGCCACCGGCTTGACTTGCTGCCACCAAGCGCCCTGGCCACCCAGAGGTTATCAGGAGTCCAAAATTGCTTCCGGGCAACGAAGACCTTGAGAAATTGTGGCACCGCGCTCTCTCGCGCTCTCTTGCCTCTCCTGCCCAAGGCACATCTCCAAGGGGGCGTGCCCGAACCCGAGGAGCCGTTCCTTAGCGCCACCCTGGCCCCGGAATCAGTCCTTGGTGTAGTCCTGGACATCCTTTCTAAAGCTAAGTCGGCCTCGGCCGCTTGCTGCCGCTCCATAAACAGAATCATCAAGAAATGCGGGCCGTTCGGGCTGTTAGAGAGGCATGTGGCGTTCCAGGTGGTTAGCGCTACCTGTAAAGGCTACGGCCATTGATCCGGTTCCTTTTGCCTTGGTTGTAAGCATTTGTGATGGAAGTCTTTGTGCCGTTTCTGCGAAAACTAATGGCAGATTGTTCATGTGGACTGAGAATTAAATTAAAGTTCCATTCCTTACTGTGATCATTTTGCAGATGCTCTTATTGTGTCGTTCAATATGCCTAAGCAATTCATTCTTCTATTCTCCTCCTTTCCCCAATAATTCCATCGACCTCTCGTGCCGCCAAATTCTTGGCTGCAGCGAGTGAAGACGTGGACCGCCAAGTGACACAAAAGTAAACTTTGGTATTCTAAAATATAAATTCAGTACTCATTATTGACATCTAAGAGCACCAGTCGTGCAATTTCTCACTCTGAATCAAATTGGTACGTTGCGACATAATTGGAATCAAAGGAAAGCTCAAATTCTACATCCTTTTTCTAAACCGAGACCACGAAATTGTTTAGGCCTTCAACGATGTAAACACGAGAGGAACTTAAACTGTTGACGTGCCAAACAGGCTCACAAAGTTGAGGCTGGACAAGTAACTGCGTATATGAGCCGAATTACTTGTTCAGGCCAAGGTCGGTGCCTTGTGCTGCTTGCTTTAAGCTCCCATTCAGACCAAGTCTGGAAAAGCTTGAAACGCGGATCTCCCTGCCCCTGCTCAATCCTGTCAGGTTTGGCATTCTAGCCATCAAAGTTGCGAGTCCCTAAGGCCGCAGATTTGTATGCAATCCCAGAGCCACAACTTTGGCAGGCAGAACCAGGAAGTATTTCAAAATGCCTGAAGGACACCGTTAACTGCAGCATAGGTAACCACACTTGTCTGGACACAGTTCACAATTACAGAATCAGGACTCCTCAGAATGGGATGCGGCCATCTAGGCATCAAGCGATGGATAGAATCCCTAAAATCGCACCATGGAAACGGTTCCACAACCGTTACAAGTTGATGCGGGTTGTATCGGCTGAAACTGATGCGGTTTGCAGAGACTTTTTTGCACATGATAAGATTCTGTTGGGCATTTGCAATTTGTAGGCACTAGGCCAGAAACTTCTGCATCTTTAGAGCCTATATCTGGACTCCGTGCAGGGTTCTGCTCACAGATGGCTTTTTGAGTATTTGACCAAAGCAAAGTCTCTGTAGCGAATTTTTCTTTGGATGAAATCGATGAAGGAATCATCGAATCAAATTAATTTGCAAGCAAAATCACATAAATGCATAGACGTTGCCTCTGCCTCCAGGAGCCACTCCCTCTCTCTCGTTCCCAGAATGTTGCCCAACGGTCGCATCCCAAACTCAGATCTGTCGCCTCTGCCTCATCACCTCCAGGGACCACACTCCATCTCTCTCGCTCCCAAGACTGCTGCACCGTGAAGCACGGTCTGGTTCAAGCCCTCGAGCAACTTGTTCAGAGGAAAGAAAGGTCTAACGAGGACTGCCAGCCCCAATTAGGAATTATCCGATGCACATGAACCCAGCTTCTGATGACACTCTTTTCTGTATTTATCTCGATTTATTTATCATATTCAGGATTAAGTTCTGCTTAAATTTCTTTACGATTGAGATTTGTTCAGGACTGCCGGTATTGTTTTGTGCAATTACAATAGTCTGGCAGAAGCCGACAGACAATTGCCTTTGTTGCTGTTCTCGTAGGATAGGCTCGATCATATACTTGCTGGAAGCGACCGGCTTGGTGAACCCTGCTCCTCTCGCATCTGTTCTTTGGTCGGATGAGCAACTTGAATCTGCTGTGAAGCTCGACTCCATTGTCACAGTAATAAGCTATTAATGACATCTTACTTTGTTTTGCAAGGATCATAGTACAACCTCTCTCTCTGGTAGCATGGGCTTGTGTGGTGTGTACCTTCTTTGCCTGCATGACGGCTTGTCCACCGGTGGTGAAATTGCCATAGCCATATCGTGTCTTGGTGTGTTCTGTCTGCTGCTTTTGGTGGTATATAGGTATGCTGCATGAGAAGGGGGAGGCATTAGGATGAAGTTGCCATAGCCATATCAAGGTTATCCGATGGCTAAATCGATGAAAGATACTTGCTTTCTCAAGATGTTTTTTTGGAATATATTATTTATTCCTTTGTACAGGGCCATCAAACTCTTCTCAGCATCCCAAGTTTAATGAATTGAAGGACTCATAGGCATTAACAATGTAGGGTCGCACCATACATCGTCAGGAGGTAGAGGATAGCAGCACGGTCATTGCTTTGCTATAGGCCACATGTTCGCTTGGTTGAGGATCTCGAGTTCGGACTGATTGACTCCAATTGAAGATAGTTCGGATGCAATAAGGCATTCGTTATCCTTTTGATTGCTGATGTAGTCGAATGATATTGGACCTCGAATGTTCTGGTAAGTTGTTGGAATAGAAATGCGGTCTAGGCGATTGATTTCTTTTGAACAGAGTCCTTGCGTTGTTATAGCGTGGGATTACTGGTTCAATTTGCAAATCTTGGTGCGGTAGAACGTCAATCCTCTATTATTTTGGTACTCTTATACCATAATTGAAGAGAACAATTCAGTACTACTCCAAATTCCAAAAGGATGTGTACTTAGGTAAGAAGCTCCATTCAACATTTGACTTTGTCTGTTTCTACACAGCATGACGTTTGATTCCAGCCGGCAAAATTACAAGTTTGAGACATCTATCTCTTCCCTAACGAGTCACTAATAAAATAACCAACAATACACAAAGAATTAGAAGTAGGACTTTTAACCGGCGCACATCGTGCCTCAATCCCTCCAATATCTCCTCAATGTTCTCCAGTTCATCTCTCAATTGCTCGTACAAATTCCTAATGTTCCTCGTGTCATCTTCAAGTATTCTGGGCGGAAACTTCGTGACAAAGCAAGGCACGTCGCTTGGCGGCAAACACATTTTACTTTGAAAGGTCAATCGACTCCAGGTACTCTCGTTAGAACAGATCACACCTGCACAATAACACTGTTTTTTTTCTTGGAATCAAATTGTCAAAATGAAAATAAAAGTACAAGTAAGCAGATTTTCAATTAAAAAAGGATTGCCCACCGAATATTCAAGCCCAGCCAAAAAGAACAAACGAGGCAGTTCCTTTACTGTCACTTGCATCAGGTTGGAGAGGTTCATTTTATATATGTTAGCATATGTAAAATACAGTGCGGATCCTTTTCTAACCCTCTATACATTATGTAATGCATGAATATTATAGGTGAAGCCGAAGTACAAGGAATAAGGCTGTCAACCAAGCAACAGTGCAGCAAACAAAAAGCCAAAAAGAGCAAAAAAATAGTTTTGGGAGACTTTAGCTCCCCACTTGAGCACTGCACATAGCTTCGCTTTGTCATTTTCTTAACTACTATCATCAGGAAGATTAGTGCGACAAAAGATGCAATCTCCATTTCGACTAATCACCAAATCGGGAGTTAAAGACAACAGATTGGACACAGACTGCATTTGTCTGTAGGCTTGTGAACCAACAAATCAGATCCTACAACCCCACCTTGATCAAAGTAGATGTCGACTTGTTATCGCAAGGACATTCTTCCTTTCCAGGAGTCTTAGTTTTTCACCAAGCAAACATCATGGAACGAATTGAATCCATTTCTTTGAACCATGCCTTGGTATGAATTACAGTTTTAGCTAGCAGCTTCAGATGAAAGTTTCCAAACTGAGAACCCAATAACTCTGGAACCATAAATACATGCGACCACCACGGACATTCGAGTAGCCTATGATTTGGACAGATCAGAAAACCTCCCCCTACAATCATCAAATCTTCCCCTGCCTTATCACCCCGACTAAACTCAACAGAAAATTTCATATCCAGAAATAACATCATCTTGCAGTCCACCAGTTTAATCTGAGAGAAACTAATTCTCTGCCGTAACCATAATCACAGACGATAGAATGCTCTTTACTCCACTATAGAAATTTTCCAATTCCACAAGATTAAACTAAAGCTTCGCAACGCACTCTAAGTAATAAGTCGGTGCCAGAGAGGTTCGACATCCTGAACACCCAACACTCCACAAGATGCACCAAACGACACAACATGGGATTCCCAACGATATCATTCGAGAAAATAAAAGAACATCAAACGAAGCAAACCCAGTTCGGGAATCATCATGGCAAAAGAAAACACAACACAGGAAAGCGTGAGCACCTAATGGAATTGCTCAACCTCCACGATACTCCAGCGACTGATTACGAGTCCATCTTACTCTGCATTGCAAAACAAACGACATTAACAACCATAGACAACTCAAAATCTAAAAACCCAGAAAAAAAGAAAAAACAAAACAAAACAGAGAGAGAGAGAGAGAAGAAATCCCATGTTCACGAAAGTCAGCGAGCGTAAAAAAAGAAAAAAAAAAAATCAAAACTTGGCCACGGTTAGACAGGAAACCCGAACTCGTTCCTTTTGAACCCAGCCAGTAATAATTCTCCGGCAGAGGCTCGAAGAAATAGCCAAAAAAGAACATACTCCGGCAGAGGCGATGGCGGAGGGAAGCGGAGGCGGATCTTAGCTCGGGAACCAGCAGCTGCGACCGGCCGGGGCTCTTGGAGGAGCGTAGCCGCCGACGGGGCCCCTGGAGGCGACGGCGACGGCAACGGCGACGGCGACAGGCGAGGGCTCTTGGAAGCTAGAGAGAGGGAGAGATTTTAGAGAGAGAGAGAGGGCTTCGCGCTGCTTGATGGATGGAGAAGACGACGCAGCGATCGATGAAAAGCGAGAGGAGAGGCGAGGCAGAAGTTTGAATGAAGAGAGATAGGAGAAACGTGGGACCCGGCCGACACGTGGCCAATGTTTCGGCCGGCCCCACCATGACGTTGAGGGGACCCGGTCTATCTTTAAAAAGCTAAAGATTGAAGTCGATGAAATATTCAGAACCTCTCTCTCCCTCGAAAAACATTTTCCTCATTTTTCAAGATTTGAATGATTTATGATACATAAGATAATAATCTTATTTCTATTTCAAAATCATTTTTTATTCCAAAATTATTTCTAAAACAGAAATCCATTTAATAAAATTATTTTACTTTTCTAATTCCGAAATAGATTTTTACTCTAGAAATTGGTTTTTAATCAAAAGTATTTTTTTTTGTTTTTCTGAAACAAAAATGAGAAATAAAAACTCTTATTATTATTTGTTCTCATTACTAGCCAGTGAGCCATGCGTCCAGTCACCTCCATCGTCTACCGTCACTCAAGAGAGAGAAATTTTATGGAATTTCTATTTCGAAGATAGAAATTTTGTATTGTTATCAAACACGCATTTTTATTTAGAAACCCATTCATTAATAGAAATAGATAAATATATTTATCTTCTAGAAATTAATTTATGACCAGAATGATTATTATTTGCACCACTAAAAAATTAAATTTCAAAAGATATTTTCTTAATTCTTGGAAAGGGATTTTCTACCTAGCAACATTGAGATCCAACCTCGTCAATAGTTGGCAAGGAGAGGAAAGAAGAAAAATTAAAATATCATTAAAATTGTTTACGTTAGTACTAACCATCCATATTCATACCATGTCAACGATGCCTTCGACACCAACCAAAAAAAAAAACGTTGCCTCCGAGGCTCCGACGGATTAATTGGTATAATTAAAATAAATTTAAGATTGTTTTTTTTTTGTTGATAATTTTGCCATAATTAGTCCTCGTGCACTCGGTTGCTTTTGTGCATTTTGAGAAATATTAGATGAATGGATAATAATCCTACCTCTGGTAAGATTAATCGATTGAAGCTGAGCAAACTCGACAAGCGAGCTCTTTATAGAGAAAGATAAATTAATATTAGGCATTTCCTAAAGCAAATTATACACATCTCCAATGTACTCTATTAGAGAAATTGAGAACACTTCCAATCATCAACAAAAATCGAGAAATCATCAGTACTAGAAAAAAAGATAATAGGCTAGTATTATTAATTTTATTGCAATTGAATTCTGTTCAAAGAACACCATAACAGGCAAGAAAGCTAAAGGACTGCGTTAGTTGAAAATCATATTTTATCACAATTATATAGCCATTTGATCAACAAATGTTTTTATAGTGAAATGGTGGACTTACTATATTTTATAATAATTTGGTGTGGGCCGAATCAAATCAGACCGAAACCAGTTGATTCAGGAACCGACAATTCTCTACCGGTACGGTAAGAATTGGGTGCGGGCTGAATCAAATCAGACCGAAACCAGTTGATTTAGGAACCGACAATTCTCTGGCACGGCATATGGTTCCAATATTTTGAAACTATAGTTTATCGTGAAACCATTCACTTTTGATGTCCACTAGCACGAGTAAAAACGTGGTCGGACCCCTCCGGCACCACCTCGTCGGGTCGAACCCACCGCCCGGTACCACCAAGTATGCGGTCGACCCCTCTAGCACTCGGGTTTATGTGAGGATCCGACAGTGTAGGTCGTATGCGATCAAGGTACATGTTTAAGTATCGTCCCACATGCTTGACAATAAAAAAAAAATTAGTGTTACACAGATATATATATATATATATATATATATATATATATATATATATATATATATTTTGTCGAAAGTGTTACACAGATATTGACACACAAAGAATTGAAGTAAACACAAATTGTAGATTCCTGTCTCCCGAATGTCTGCGACTTTCCCTAGACATTGATGTGGAGGAGAATGCTTTAATTTTCAGTAGCATTACTCATAACACATACAGGCCACATCATTTCGAATATACACAAGGTCTAAAGTCGAAATACGCAGCACCGCTACGTATGTCGACACTCCCATTGAAGGATCGCACGGCTGCTGGAATTAACGTCGTCAGGACGCTGCCAGGACGCTGCCGAGGAAGGCAATGCTGTATCATGTGTCGCTAGACTAATTTCATATTTCCTACCATCTCCAACAACAAAACGAATGGGGGATAGGAAAACTGTGATCTTGCTCATTATCTTGTTAACCAACCGAGGCTAATTGCAATGAAGTAATGAACACCTTTTCTCTGTAGGAAAACACAATGCACGAGTCATGAATGATTCTCTAGAAGAGGAAAATCGACAGACAGGCCTTCTTTCAATCTACAAGCGTCAGCAGGATAACTTACTGAATACAATGTCAATCTCTCTTGGAAAAGTTCTGCGGCTTACTGCTTGCGAAAGCCAACCAGACAACAGTGCCGGTCAGGTAAAAGAAGATTGATGGAGCAAATAATGACAACTGCGTAATGCAATCCCTAATTAGAAAGGATACACTAAGAAAAAAGAGATGTCAAACTGCAATATTTGCGGTGAATGACAGTGAACTTACGCTCCATGAGTGAGTTGAATCAAGGAGGTAACCAGTGAGGGCGACCCCTACGATGCCCGGTACGGCCCCAACAGTATTTGTTATACCCTGAAAAATGCTTGCAGACCATTCGTCAGGCAATACAGTACAGTATAAGTGGACCTTTTTAAACCCATTTCGATATAGTAGGAGTATATCTGTCGAATACCAAGTCATTTGATTTAAGAGCAACAGATTTAAATGAGATAGCAGGTTCAGGCGCTTAGAAGTGGAAAAAGAAAAGTTTTGCATCCAATAAGAAGTTAATTGAGTTTTGTTAGCTCCCAAAATGTATTTCACATGGAACCTGCACTAACTGAAATACAGCTTGTTCTCTAATAATATTTGATGCCCACGCTTAATAGGAGCTCTGGACACAAAGTTCTTATGAAAAGCATTACATAGGAGCTTACCAATAGTATACTTGCGTATTCCGGTGACATATCTTGATGTGTACAGTAAAGACCTGACAAACAATCAACTTATCATAATTCTGAAAACAACAGAGAGAATGAAATAATGATTCCCTTTCATATTGATGGCAAATAATGATTCACTATAGCCAATGTACTGTGCAGAATTTGGTACCTGACAAGGCAAAGCTTGAGAGTGCTAATCCTCCGGTGAGAATTCCTACAACTTCCCAGGGTGCCAATCCTAGATCTATTGATGAAAGGGTCATACAAACTGCTGGAGATAAAAAGGCAATTGTTTGGCAAATCTTTCGCACCTGACCACCCAAAGTAATCAACATCAAAGATTATATCTGTAGCATGTCCGTCCAAGAAAACTGGTGTGCATTTTGTTAAGTAGTACCATTTCCAATTATTTCATTTCATGAAAACATGATATAAGGCTCGGCATAGTAGAATAACAAATACCTTAGTTATTTCCACTCCATTGGCAATTAAATTGTCCGCAAATTGTGATGCAATGCCAGTCACGAAAACGGAAGCCAGTGGAGGAAGAATTGAGACCTAAATTTTTTGGACTATATGAGTGAGTGATAATGCAATTTTCACAATAGGAAGCAACATCAACCGAAGAAAAATTGTTAAGGACGTATATGAAATCATCAAAACGATATAGTCAGTTGATAATTTCCCTTGAAAGACTTAGTCAATGGTATTGAGACATGACTATTCTGACTTACCCATGCAGCTTCTGTCAAATTTAGATCCAGCTCCTCACTGCAAAGTAAATATATATTTAGTTTGACCCATGTAGCCAGAATACAATATAGTAAGAATGCATATACTCATCATTTTGGAGGTGATAAACAAATAACAAAACTCAATGCAAGAGATGGATGTCTACATGGATGTCTTTCTCAGACCCTGAGAAATTTTCAGGAAGCAACTAAATTTATTCCAAGTTAGATCATGTTAACCTTGAAGCTTCACAATTGGAAAGGCAATCTCACCTTTTGATTTGCATCCAACAATTTTGGCTTCTAAGGCTAATCACTAAGTTACAAGGTTGCTATTAAGAAGATCACGTTAACCTTGAAGCTTTGCAATTGGAAAGGCAATCTTCCCTTTTGATTTGCATCCAACAATTTTGACTTCCAAGGCCAATCACTAAGTTACATGACTGCTATTAAGAAGATAGTCTCCAATTCTACATAATAATACCCAGTAAACACATTGCATACTTCTACAGACTCTTCAAATCATTTGTAGGTCATTCGCATATTCAGGCTGAGTGGAGCAATGTCGGTACATGCTACCCTAACTCGAAGGCTGCATAAACATCAGTAATACAAGATTGACAATGCTATACCTAAAATACGTAGGAAGCCAAGAGAGGCAGGTATAGTGTCCCCAACTTCCACAAAAATGAACATATATCATTGCCTGAACAGCTTGATTCTCAAAAAGTGCCTTCCAGGGTACATCCTATTAAAAGAACAATCATAAGAAGAGAGCTCCGTCAGATAAAAAGATAGAAAAGACAATACGGTTTATCATTAGATAATGGAAGTAGTATGACATGAGAGAGTAAAATCTAATGAAAGTAATATGACATGAGAGAATAAAATTGACTTTGGTGCTCATTATTAGAAGATCAAAATAAAAATGAGGACATTTTTCACATTATCGATGTTATCCTGAGCAGATGATGCCGTATGCATTTAGGATGGTTTTATTGGTTTGGTTTTCCTCTGCATTTGCTAGATGCAACTTTTTCTATTTGACGTGGCCTTCTGAGCAGCTCTTCAAGTTGCTCATCTGTTTAATATCTATAGACCGCACAAAAGCAGATGGATCTTTCACAGTAAAGTGAAACAAGTGTCATGCAGCTGAGTTTCTAGAAAAGATTACCTTCAAAGTCCCAGCCAAATCACCTAGAGAAGATGTACTTGAATTATTTGTAGAGATATCCTCTGACCCTATCAAATAGAAGAAACATGCTCACATGCTAAATCAGATATAAAGCTCCAAATTCAGCAGCCAATACACTGAGTCAAAACTACGAATCATTTAATTGTAATGCTCAGAAGAATAGCAACCATGACACATGGAGTTTGTATTCCCTGTTTTAAATTGAAGAATGCAAATTTCTCTCAGCAAGACAGTCCCAAAAAAAAGAAGAATCTTAACTCATCATCCTCAATGAGCTAATAATAGCAAAATATTCATAACTGTGAAGTCAAGCAAAATGAGGAAATTCTTCGAAAAGTTTATGACTAACAAAAACCTATCATCGCACTAGGAAGAAGAACAGGCTGTATCATAAGGTGCCTATGGGATTATGGCATTGTAAATCCAGCTGCTGGATGAAGGAAAGGCTAAAAGCATAAGGTCTTGGAAATCACATTGATGTGACTCGTGTTCATCTTACACAATTTGCAGTCTAGTTTTGTCAGCTGCTATCTAAATAATTTTTTGAGTTGCTGATCCTTTATAAACAGAAGGAAGAAAAGGAATAAGCATAGGCAAGGTGTGATCATAAGATAAAGGGGAGAAAAGAGGTGAAGCAAAGGGATTAGGATACATTGTGCCAAGCCTTTCATTCCATCATTGTGTATTTAGATGACCAGACAAATTAAAGTAGTTACCAACAATGCACAAAGCACATTTTAACCTTTTTGGTACTTTTAGAACCTACAAAAAGTTTGCTTCATATAGTAGTCTAGCAACAGAAAAACGAACTGAACTCACGTGACATTGATCTGGAAGCAGTTGAATCTTCCCTCTCTTCTTTAATTAGCTGAAAACCTGCAAACCTTCAAAATCCATATAACCAAAAGTAAAAAAGGCACAACTCTGTCAGATCTTCAAGAAGAAAGGACAAAACATAAAAGTGTTCTGTCAGCATTCAAACCTGCTAATATTGGGGAAGAAAGAGCAAAGCAAATTTCTCAAAGCAGAAAGCAAAGGAGTTCAAGTAAGCTCCAAGAGTTACTTACCAGCCTATACCCAAAAGACCAAAAATGTAGAAAACGGATTCCCAACCAAAGTTTTGGATCAATGGAGGAGCCAAAAGAAGCCTGCAAAATTGTTCAAGCATAAGTTTCAATAATTAAAGTTTCTCATATAGCATAAACAAAACTTACCACAATGATCAGATTGTCATAATCCATGCGAAATTATATAACCTAGACTGCTTGTCAAATTTACATGCAAACTGCAACATTGATCTTGAACACAAATATGGTATGAATATGAATTGGCAGCTTTATTTTAGAACTTCATTTACAACTCAATTTATTGTACTACTTGAAGATACAAGTGTTATTGACAGACTTTAGCTCCACAAATGACAATTTATTGGTTCAAGCAATCCTATTGCTCAAAGTGGTAATCTACAAGAACAACAAAAATCATTAAATATAACTTAAGAGAGTAAACGAACCAGCTTGAACTTGAAATAATTGAAGGAAAAAAACAAAGTAGGATGCCAAGCCCTAATCTTTCAATAAATTAGGGCTTTCAGGTCAATCATCTGTATAAGCATTGCAAGAATGTCTCTTGCTTTTCTCAATCTCTTAGGTCCAAGAGATGATTAGATAGCCTTAGATAAATGAAGGTCAAAAATTTTGGGCATTGACAGAAGTCAAAGCAAATTTGGGAAAACAATGACAGGCTGCCATGAGGTTACAGGTGATTAGTTAGTTGAATCAATTATTCCTTCAGTTTGTTGGATAATGAAACACCACCGTGACGTTGCATCGACTGATGAACCATTAATCCTTGGTCTTAATGACTTAAAAGAGCTGGAAAAAAAAAAACATTATTTTGGTGGTCCTACTTCCTTAAGGTTATGAGTTTGATGTAGAAACTGATTTAGCTTAGCAATCACATCATCGCAAAGATAAGAAACACAGCCAAGCATCATCCTCCAATTACATACCCTGTAACACTGCCTACACTTAGACCACCGAAAACAAATGCTACTGCTCGAGAGCGCTCTTCCAATGGTATTGACCTGCAAAGGTATTTAGAATATATAGACGTTAAAGAAGAAGAAGAGCATTCATCAAGGGAATGTAACTCTCTTATCAAATGATATTTTAACTAGATCAAAATACAAGGACACTCAACTACTGCTGCATCAAAACACCTAATCAGCAAACCCTGCCTTCTACCTGATGAATATATTTGAATCACTCAAAGAAAGACTGGACATACAGCCACTATTTTTTTTTTTTTTTTTGGGGCCACATAAAGCCAATGATTAAGAGCCATGACTCAATTTTACAAACAGAGCAATGAATCTGAATGGATCAGCCAGCTTGAAAAGCTTCAGTAAAAAGATCTGAAATGCAAAAAATGCATGATCACTTCCCACTAAGTGAATTTGACAATATTTCTAGATAGGTCTGACCAAATAAGGTCCATGGATCTAATCTCTTAAAAGCGTGTCTCTTCAATTTTAGTCTCCTTTTTTCTTTTTCACTATAATCCCATCAGATTAGTCTGTTCCATCTGATTAAGGGACAAGTGGGTCCTGGTTTACATGCAGGTGTCTCTATTAAGCAGTGTTGAGTGAGAGGTGAGAAGATATTTATTTTCATTTATTTCTGT
This sequence comes from Eucalyptus camaldulensis, assembly GCA_019915185.1. NCBI lineage: Eukaryota > Viridiplantae > Streptophyta > Magnoliopsida > Myrtales > Myrtaceae > Eucalyptus > Eucalyptus camaldulensis. The sequence goes on from JAHSVA010000008.1 coordinate 3,958,204, forward strand.
CCATTTTCACATCTTAAGGATCAATGGACTTCATGTAACTAAAAAAACAGGGTAATACATGCCTAGCAATAAGATCAGTTGCCGCAGACGGGGAAACACCTTCGCCAATTCCGACCTACGGATGAAAAGTGGAAGATGGTCACTGTTGAAACTGAAAACAGAACAACCAACAAACAATATAAACTGAAAACATAACAAAGTCATTGCATACGAAATCAAATGAAGATGCCACCTACAAGAGCAGAACTACTTTTCAAAGAATTATATTATGCACAACAATTAAAATGCAAGTTGTCTTACAGAAACTAAACTTGCTAAAGCCAATACCTCAGAAGCTAAAACAGAAAGTAAGATCATTATGACTTACATACCAAAATTCTAGATAAGACTAATCCAGGCATGAACCCTGCAAGAACAGGAACAAGTGCTGTTGACAATGACCAAACCAATACCCCAAACTTAAGAATTTCACTGCACAATTAAAGAAAAAAGTTAAACAAAATTAGCAAGTAAGGATGGTGCATCATTGCGTAGGTTGGTACAAACAAGAATAGAATTCCCTCATCCCACTCATTGTGGATCTACAATATAGCCTCTATCAAAGTTTCACTGTCACGTGCATAGAAAAAACAATGAAGTTAGTTATTATTGCTGATAGGATTTGAGGAAACATGTTTCAAAATATGAGAACAAAGTTGAAACCAGTAGGCAAGTCAGCTGAAGAGCGCCTCAAAAACAAAAAGTGGGAAGGCCGCAGTTATAAGGAAAAGAAGTTGAAAGTTTGTCTCAGTTAGACATAAGCTCAAGTCTGCACTTAGTTTCATTAGTTGTCAATCTATGGTAGAGCTTGTGAAATAAAATTGAACAGTCGTCCACTCAAAATGCATTAGGTAGAAGGTAAAATTGATCTAATTATTGGCATGCAGAGCTAGCAGAACTAACTTTAGTTGACACGTATGGCACCATTGCGATCCATCCTTCTCCTCCAAAAGGAGATTTAGTCAGGTCTATTTCTTGATGGGAGCAGGGAAAGCGCAATCAAGTGCCTCAGCCAACTTTAATAACAGTTGAATTGCAATGCTACCCCTCGACTGGATTAATTTCAAATAGCATAAGTCTTTAGGAAGTTAGCATTCATTTGTAAGTTATCTGTTCTTTTCCTCTGTTTCCCAGATGAAAACGCGCCCAATGATTTGCTGATGAAATTAACACAACTTGATCAAAATCAATGCGATTCAAGCAAGGCCTCAAGAACTAACCGTCCACCGAATATCTTCGCAAGCCAACCTCCTGGCAACTGGCTCAATGCGTACCCCCAGAAGAACGACGACTGCACCAACCCGGCAACCGAAGAATTCCACCCGAACTGGTGCGACATTGGAATTATAGCAATACTCAAATTCACCTGCCACACAGCGTACAACCAAAAAAGAGTCAATCTTGTTTCTCAAAAAGGAAACTTCAATATCACCACCAAGTAAGAACTAACGATTAAACACAGACCTTATCCATGTTACAAATGACGAAAGCCAGAGAAGTAGTGCCAATGAGCTTATATCTTTGCGGCAAATTCTTCCACGGAGGCCACCTCCAATTCAAACCCACTTCCCCTCCTCCCTCCCTCTCCTCTCCCAACGCGCCCTCGAAGCCGGAAACTACCTCAGCCTTCTCCAACCCATCCACCCGAAGTCCTCCTGCGCCTCCGGGGACGACCCCCTTGGGCCTCTCGCTCTCTTTCACGCCCTGCCTCTCCTTGATGCTGGAAAAGACCCTGAATTTGGCACCGCCCTTCGAAGCCAAGCGGCTCGGCCCCGGGGCTCCGAACGAACCGGGCAAGACCGAGCTTCGGGTAGCGGCGCTCGGGCAGCGCGGGCCGAAGCAGAGGTTATCGGCTCTGAGCGAGCACCTCGCCATGGATGGATGGTTTTACTTCACTTCGAGAAAATGGGCAAGTCCGAACTGAAGTCCGGAAGGAGAAAACAACGGAAAGGATCGGACTTTTCTTCTTCCGTTTACGTCTGTGCTTGGAAATGGTCAGGGAAGATGATGGAGGAGAGAGGAGCAGGGGGCGTGGCATTTTGCCTGGGACTTTGCGGGGAGTTTGAGGTGGCCACGGAAGATCAAGATTGTGGCTCTAAATTAAACTTGGGAGGTTCGGAATATTCGATTATTTCTTTTTTTTTCCTTTCAAATTTTCTTAGACATTATATGCACATAAATAATCCTAGATTTTGATCCAATATCTAATATAATCATTTAATTTTTAATTTATCCAATATAGTTCATGAGTATTAACCCAATACGATTCAACTTAATTTCTAAAATTTTGTTATTCCATTGTTTCAAGTTCATAGATAATATTAAACATTTTTCAAGTTGAATATATTCTAAAATTTCAATCGTTATATTGAGCATTTTCTCTATTATTTACAAGAGCTCCAAAATAAACCATTATTATTTCTTTACATGAAAAACTTACTCATAAAGTGGATAAGTTATTGTAATGATAAGTTAATATTATATTTCAAAAAATAACTACGAACATGCGAAAAGTCAAAAAGTTTCTATATCTCGCGTGCCCCCCACCCCCCCCCCCCCCCCTCTCCCCCCCAAATCTCTCTCTCTCTCTTATCTTTTTCTTTTTCTCTTTGCCCATTTTTGTCCTCCTTCGTTTTTGGGCTTTCTGGTTTCTCTAAATTCAACCGTAAGGATTCGTTTTGCTTGAAGAGCAACGGGACAGATGTTCTTTCGTTCTGTAGAAAGTACATCTTGTTCGCAAATCAGAATTTTCCAGCAAAATCTTAGAGGACATCGCCGCCATGCATTCGACAATCAATTCCAGAAGCACCTCTTTCGAGTAACTCGCGGAGATTAATCTCTCTGCTTGATGCGTTTATCGTTTTCAAGTTTCGAGCCTACCAATATTTTTCCTTATGGGGGTAGTAAAGGAATAGGCACCATTTGGCTTGATAGATCTTGTAGGATCGTTTCCCATCATTGGAGTATCTTCATTGAAATACTTGACGCATTCCTTGCCAAAAGAGATCCAGAACACTTTGCTAATGAGGCTACTCTTTCGAAACCGGCTTCTTGATCTCTTAAAGATCTTACATGCTACATGCCCTCTACGGGCAAACGGCGAAGCGATTGATATAGACAAAACGATTCACTCCGACCTCTTCAAACAGATGCTGATTCAAATAAACCAGCAGCTTTCCAATGGCCTAAGCAGATAGAACATTGCATGTCACCAGCTATCAAACGATTGCTTCTACAACTTCCCAAAGGCGAAGGCCTTTTCTAATGTCTGATGATCTAGCAGGCAAGCAAGATCACTTGCAAGGATAAGAAGGCGGTGGCTAACCATTAACATCATGCAAGAGCCACACTGGAACGGTATTCAGAATATTTCTAATCCTAGCAAATCTCTTGTAATATATGTAGCGAATTTTTGTGGTGATTGACTTCCTTTAAAATCCAAATTTGTTACAATAAGTTCCATGATGCATTGATAGTTAAAAGTTTTCAAATTCAATGTTAAAAAGCCACATGGTTGTAAATTCATAGGATTATTGCAAGTCCACCTTAAAAGTGAAAATGCTGACATCTTCACTATAAGGTGAGTGACTTGTTTGTAAGTCCACCTTTAACATAAATTCTTTTTCAATAATAAAAATATTTTTTATTGACTAATTATCTCAAATGATACAAACGATCATTTTTATAAAAAATTTCTCTTAGTTATTCATTTTCCACAAAACAAACGCACCTCTAGCTCCCACTTGCATTATATTCAGTCTATATTGCTTCTAGGCTGATTATTTCAAGTCTTCTGTGAAGTCCACAGAAGTCAGGAACTAATGTCACCGTCTCCATGAAAGAGTAACTAGCTTGAAAAACCCGTCCGGTAAAGTGACTCTCTCCTTGATGACGTCATTAATTCTTTGTCATCGAATATACAAAAGTTTCAAGAATCGACTATAGCACCTTATGGTTGATGACATCTCACCAGCAAACCATGCATCTTGTGAATGAGTTTGTTTCTTTCGATTGACATGTCGGTACTAGTTTGATGAGTTCAAGATTCTAAATTTAATCAAGGAGAAGTGAAGGCAAACTCTAAATTTAAGTTGTCTAGCCAATCTCACCAGCTAATGTGACCAGACAGATACATCGAAACTGAATATATTCTATATTTACTGATAAAATTCAATTAAGGAAAGAAATTTAAACGTGTATGTTGTATAACAACAAGGGAAAGGGGGGGGGGGGGGGAGAGAGAGAGAGAGAGCATATGACAATACTTCTGCATCATATATTGATTGACATATTTGTTTGAAATAGAACAAGAATAGCAGAAGTGTCCAATTTACTCTCCTAGATCTCCACAGTTGTCTTTCTTCCAAAGGATTAACCAGGTCCCGAAGAGAACCAATCCATTTCCGAATTATAAGTACCAACCATGTGTTCTGTATCACCTCGCCTCCCAACCTGCACGCTCATTCCATTTGCAACACGGTTAGAGTCGAAAAAATCTGAAGTTTGTCATCGTTGTCCCAAAATGTCCAAAAGTGGTCCACTGCTGCCGACGAACCGCTTACTGCATATTTTGTCAAAGGAGGCAGTGTTGGTCCGGCCAAATCTTTTCCGATAGCTCAAAAACCAATCATTGATCCGAGTCTACTTTGCTTGGTGTCCTCAACGTGTTCTGGGAAAGAACAAGAGGATGAACTAGAAAAACTGAAGTCTGCTCTTAGCGAATGGGGTTGCTTCCAGGTAGGAGGGCCTTTCACCACCTTAACACGAGAAGAAAATACTTTCATGATCAAAATATTTTAAGAAAAATGCACCACAAGTCCAATGTGCGGAATGCAATTGAGTCTTCAATTTTTCAATTGGTTCATTCAGGTTATATACCTTTATAAAGAAGTGCAATTGAGTCATACATCTTTCAATTGATTTAATTAAGTCATCAACATAGGCAATTATAGGAACCATTCATCAAAATGTCTTTATTACACTTTCTGAAAAAGGTTTAGGACTTAATTGAATGTTTATGACTTGATTGTATTCTATACTCAAGACTTAGGATTACCTGTGCCATTTTCCCAAAATATTTTAGTTGTTCTTGTGGTTATCAATTTTCCTGTTTCTCGAGGAAGGTAAGAATATTGGAAAAAGTCGAAATTTTGTTCTCTTAGGCAATAGGAAATGGCATTCCAACCTGCTTCTTGGATAAGGTCCGCGTGATCACAAAGGAGTTCTTCGCACTTCCAGTGGAAGAGAAGCAAATGTATGCTCAAGATCCTGCTGATCTCGAGGGATATGGGACCGACCCTATACTTTCCAATGAGCAAGTTCTTGACTGGTCTAAACGTTTAGTCCTTAACCTACTTCCACTAGATGCGAGGAAGCTCAAGCTTTGGCCAGAAGCACCGGTAGAATTCAGGTGCTTTCCTCAGTATCTGTTGTTCTATTTTCGTCTGTTCTTTGGACAGAGAGTAACTATTTGGAAGAAAGTACATGAGTGTGAGGTTTTACATATTATTTGCAGCCTACGGAGTTCTTGATGCCTAGTTTGACTGATTAGCTTGCCGTTTTTTTATTTTGCAGAGAGGTTCTTGCTGAATATTTAAAAGAAGTGAAATCAGTAATAGATCTTCTCTGGAAGGCCATGGCAAGGTCCTTAGATTTGGAAGAGAATTGCTTCTCAAAAAAGTAGGAGCCCGAGCATTCATGGCAGTGAGATTTTTTTATTACCCTCCATGCTTGAGACCTGATTTTGTACTTGGTGCAAAGGCTCACTCAGATGGTTCAGGAATCACAGTTAATTTGCAAGATGAAGAAGTGGAAGGCCTGCAAGTTCTCAAAGACAATTGATGGTTCGGAGTTCCCATAGTTCCTGATGCATTTGTTGTCAATGTAGGCGATCAGATGCAGGTAAATTACGAAAATAAAGTTTGAGCTAATTTATATCTGAGGTAGGAGGTGATTTAACAAGGCGACGACTTGCAATTCTTGTGATCATCTTGAACAATTAGCAACAATAGTTTAGGACAAGGCAATTTAATTAATAAAAATTTGACTCTTTGCTACAATAAAGCATCACCTGTGAAACTGAAAAGGGCAAATCAGTGAACTGCTGTGATGAGAATAAAGAATGTCAACTTGGCTAATTCTGTATTAATAAGCAGGCCCTGCGCACTTATTTAAAATTTTATACATGATGATTTCAAAGAGCGAAAGGACAAATGTTAGGCCTGTTTGTCACTTTTATATTGGAAGACCACTTTGTCATTAGATTTAAGTTCTCCACTCTGCCATTGGCAATATTCCCATTGGCATTAGACTTTGAGCCATCCATCATTAATCACTACAATCTTTACAATAACCTGATGATAAGAATTTAATCGCTAATGGAAACTTCATCTTTCAATGGCAGAGCCAGTACACTTGACATGTTTGCATTTGTTGTCTGCATCTTATGTGAATGGTGAGTTGACTATAATCTAGGCCTAATGATGCATCTGAGATAATAAGTAATGGGATCTTCAAGAGTTTACTGCATTGGGTAATGGCAAATGGACAGAATGAAAGGATATCATTGGCAGTGTTTTATTTGCCAGATATTGAAACTGAGATCGAGCCAGATGAAGGGTTGATAAGCAAAGAAAGGCCACAAATGTACAGGAAGCTCAAGAATAATGCAGCCATCAACTTTGAGTGCTTCCAGAGTGGGAAAACAAAGTTTACAAAATGAGACTATGATGTCCAGTCATTTTCTGTCTTGTCCATCAAAGGATGTCCTGTCTTCTATACTTGAAAAAGTTTATTATGTGTGTTTCCAGGACTCCTTCAATAAGAACGTTATCCTCCCTCCCTCTCTCTCTCTCTCTCTCTCTCTCTCTCAGAGTAGACACTATTTCCATTCTATGTAATCAGATTTGGAATTACTGTTATTAAAGCAAGGAAAATCTTAGATCTTCCCCAAGTTTGTCGATCTGCTTCCTTTCTCTGAAGTAGAAAGTCTTTTTCCATACAGCACCAAAGGCGGCCACTTGAAGTATCATACTATCATGATTCTCCTAAGAGAAATTTTACGATCTGATGCTGCAAATTACCAGATATCAGCATGCATAGCCAGTTTCTTTTTTTTTTTGGTCAATATCATAAGAGCTTCCATAACTGGCATGCATAGCCAGTTGACTGCTGTGAGATGCAGAAGACTTACGCATTCCTTGCCGAAAGAGAAGCAGAAGGCTCAGCTTTTGAGCGTAATCTGAAAGTTATCTTTTCATCTCCTAAGGATCTTTCAAATTGCATGCCATCTAGTGGTAGATAATGAAGTGATGATACAGACAAAATGATTCGCTCCCAACTGTTCAAATAGGTGCTGACTCAAATCACCTTGGTGACTTCCTAATGACCTGAGCAGATAGAATATTGTATGTTTCCAGCTACCAGACAATTGGTACAACTTCCCAAAGGCCAAGGCCTTTTTAATCGTCTGATGATTTCTCAGACAACCAAGATCACATGCAAGGACGAGAAGGCAGTGTCTAACCCCAAATATCGTGCAAAAGCCACACTGAAACTGTATTGCTGAGATACTAGAACAAGCAAATCTTTAATTGAGATATCTATTCCCACAAAAGGAAAAGTAATGCTTGTTAAAAATTTGCTGCTTACAACCCAACTGCACATGGGATTGAGATATCTATTACCACAGGTTACCACTTGAATACTTATAACAGAGACTACAGGTGGAATCGGGTTCAAGTTACCACTAAATGGTATCTAAACCCGGATTTCATGGTGCAACAGTGACGTAATAGGCATAATGCATGAGCATTGACCTGAAATATTTAGGGTTCACTCTTTAGTAGAACATTTTCACCATTCATGATTTTGCAGTATTCAGTGATCAACAAGAGATAAGTAGTTTCACAACCAACGTTAAAATAATGATGTGTGCGCATTAGTTATTTTTAGTACTTATTTCATCGATATATAGACATAGCCTTTTCAAAAAAAATTACTGATTTCCAGTGGCAGAAAGAATTCTTTCACCATTCCAAGTTCCTCGCGACAAGCAGAACATAAACAGTATAAAGGCTGCTTGGATCCTCCACAAAGGTTCTGGCCAGGCTAAAAAACTGGCTTAACAGCACGTGAACGCGGGATTTCTGGCCAGAACATTGCTGATCTCTCGTGGTAAGATGACAACCATCTGGAAAGACAAGGGTTCAAAGAGGGATTGTTTTGGCCGGGAAAGGGTCAACACAATCCTTACAGATTTCGAGAATGAGGCAGATTATAGTTATGGGCGTCTGTATTCTTTCAATACGTACCTTTAACAAGTAGTTAAGACTCATCATTTTTATCGATGATTAGCATTGAATGCACAACTGAGCTGAAATCTTTTTATGTCACACGATACTGGACCTGGTCTTTTCACAAGTTCTTTTCTAGGTTTAATCTGATGATTTAACTTTGTTGGAAACTGAGTACATGAAATCCACAGCAAGCACGCACGAAACATCAAGGCTCAATGGGTACTCCACATTCATATCGTTTTGTCTCAACCTAAGCAATACATTAATGCATTTACCCACCGTTTCTCTTATGGAACAAGGAAAACCTAGGTTGTCACTACCTTGTATTGTCCAATGTCTTTTATTAGAAAGAGCAGATAAGAGAAGCGACAATTTATTGGCTGGCTATGTAATTGTTAATTAGACATTATCCGTAGTAAGACGGACAGATATCAATGCCAATTGGTCCTCCAAGCATGGTCGAATATTGTGCCTGAAAAAACTTAATTGTTGAAAAGAATCTGACACGCGGCTATTATTTTTTTTAATAAGAACCCTATTCCTAATCCTAATGAGATCCATAATGGAGGACAGAGGACTAGAAAAATCATTATCTTGCATGTATGGTGGACCATATATGCATCCAGCCATTCCGATTTTGCTGGAGTACTATGCTGGAAGGAACTTATCATTTAAAGGAAAGCTGATCCATGTAATTTTTTTTTTTAATTGGAACCCTATTCCTAATGAGATCGATAATTGGAAGAGAGACGAATAGATCTCATTATTCTGCATATGTACCTAATCCCATGTTGGGCGGACCATATATAAAGCCGTTGAATTCAAGGTTGAGAGAAGTTCTCCAGTGACAATTTCTTAATCATCACAAAAAGTTCATAAAAGAGTAAATGAAAGTTAATATATCTCCTTATTGTGCGAACCTTAAAATAAATGTTTAAAATTACATTTTAATAGCCAGGTGTCACGGGCCGATCGATCAATTCTCGATCACTCCTTGATTCACCCGTTTCGGGCTGTGACACGGGCATATGATAAATTCTTAAGTGACAATATTTAATCATTTAAAAATAACCTTTTATATAGCTAGGATTTTGAAAAATTCTTAAATGAGAATTTTCAATCATTTCCAAAAGTTCACAAAAGAAAAAAAATAAGGTATAGAAATTTGCTTGACCTGATTGTGAAACTCATTTTCCACTGAAAAACTCATTTATCAGTGTAATTAATATTTTTTGGTATGCCTAAACTTTTCTCTTTTTGCTGCCATAATTTAATACCATGTTAATGTGGTTGTGGATAGGGTGTGCATCGATCCTGGTCTAATTTGAGCACCAAATTGAACCGACCAATTTTGGGTGGTTACCACGGCGATCAATCCCGGTTCCTAATTTCTAGGGAGAAGCCAAATCGATCAGACTAAACTGGTGAAATTGACTCAAAAGTATATTTCTATTTTTAGTTTTATTCGATAAGAGCATAAAATACACTTTGTTTGTGGGAGTAATCCCTTCTTTTAATGGTAACTTCCCTATGATTAGTGATTTCATTTTTCACTAAAATAATTTTCAATATAGGTAGAAACATTTGAGAAAGGAAATAAAACATTTTAAAATAATCACTTGTTGTGGCATCCCAAAAATTCAAAGTCAAGCTATAAGGTGTGTTAAAGCCTCTAATTAGGTAATGAAATTACCTATGGTTTATGCTTTAGCCATTAGTCTCTTTTTAAGATTAGGTGATTTGTGCTTGTGTTTATGAGATTCTAAATTTGATAGATTAATGATGATAATCTATGCTTGGCCATGCACCTTATGAATTAAATAAAATGTCACAAGACTTTGGCCATGTGGAATTTAAAATTCAAAATTTATAGAAGAAATTATGAAAAAGGGAAAATTTAAATTTTATTAGGATTGGGCCTTAGGCCCATTGGCCTAAGCTTAGTGGGCCGAATGGCCAGCCCAAATAGGAGCCCACGGAGGGGCTGTCGACCGGCCCATTGAGGCCCAAGGAGGAGTGGCTGCCGGCCACAAAAGGAGGCCCAAGCCCAAGCCAAAAGCCCAAGCCCATTATGCATGCATTGAGACAAGTGGCACAAAGGAAGATGGCATGCATTGGCTAATTAGGAGGCAAGCAATGATTACTAATGATGAGGTTTAGGGGAAATAAAAGGGAAGGAGAGAGGAGAGAGAATGGCCGGTTAGCCATTCGCCCAAGGGAGAGAGAGACACCGTGCGAGAGAGAGAGGGAGAGAGTGGCCGAGAGAGGAGAAGCCGAGGAGGGAGTCGCCGTCGCTCGCCGTCCGTCTGCCGTGATCGCCGCCGTGTGCCGTTGTCCGTCCGGTCTAGAGGCAAGCTTGAGTCCTCTAGCTGCTCTTGCATGTGTGTGTGTTACATGTATGTCGAATTTTGGGTGATTAGGAGAGGAAAACCGAAGTATGGATGGCTTGTTCTTGAGAGGTGTTGCTGTTTTCGCTTGAACAGTTTGAGTCAGAATGTTGTGTGAGCTTGCATGCATGTTTAGAGTCCGATTTTGGCTTCGATCTCTTCATAAAAGTTGTATCTAACATCTTTAACTACAACATACTAAAATTTGGTGGAAAATGATGGAGATTTGAGGGGTTAAACTCTCATCCTACGGAGACCTCAGATCTGGAAAGATTTCATTGACCTTTTGATGGATTTGTGGTTGCATGTTGATTTGTGCTAAGAATATCTCTTCGATTTCTTCATAAAACTTGTATGGGACATATTAAAATACAACATACTCAAATTTGAAGTGAAATGAACAAGTATAACCTAGTAAATCGACTAGATCTTGAAGACGGTAATTCTGGAGATGTATTACAGGACACCCGAGACTTCATGGACCTAAATGTCGACTATACTCTGGATATTTGACTTGGATCTCTTCACGAAACTTGTAGAGAACATCTTTATGTAGAACATATCCAAATTTCAGAGGAAAAGAAGAAGAATAGGTAGGTGAAAACTCAGTATATCGGAGAAGTATGTACTGGACGATTCGGTGTTGGATCCAGAAACTTCGTGAGACTGTAGAAAGTAATCTAAAAAGAATCTGACTTGGAAGTTTTCACGAAAAATGTACTTTAATGTCTTGGCTATAACTCGGTAAAATTTCGTAATTTTTGGAGGTCGTATGGATATTTTAATCGAATTTCTTCGGAAACTGTGCATACTGATTTCATCCGAAAATTATATGTTGTTTTGTATGATCTATGGAATTATGTGAAATTTTATTTGGCCATGTATTTTACATGAAATCATCATCCTATTGTCTTGTTTATCACTTGCCTTAATTTTTATGATTTTTGAGATTATATAAATAATTAAATTTAATATTTTTGAAAATGGCACAAGCTGGAATTTAAATAAAATAAAAATAAAAATAGAAATAAAAAAGGGTCATGATAAATGGATTATTTTAATTGGCATAAATTCCATGAATTTTATTTTATAAATAATTGCACCATGTAGTATGTGTGATGAGGTCTTGATGTATGCATTGAGATGCATGTGTGAATTCAAATGCTGAACATGATTGTTGATTTCCAATACATCATATGCCATGCTAAATTAAGACCGAAATTGGTGAACATGAATAATGTTAAATGAGGAGATGGTTGTGGTGGATGATGATGCCCGGATTGTATTGAGATACAAGGCCGGATGACCCTGGGAGATTCAGGATGCTCGGAATGTGGGGGGCCGGAAGCCCTGTCGGAGGTCTTTGCCCTAGGGGAATGCCTCGCGATGCCAGGATTGGGGTGCGGGATGCCTGGCCAGGGAGTGTAAATGCCGGAATCCCTGTTGGAGGTCTTTGCCCGAGGGGAATGCCTCGTGATGCCAGTTGGGATGCGAGATGCCCAGAATATGGGGGGCCAGATGCCCGGTGGCTTGGAATGGCTGAATGCCGGAGGTTTTTCTCGCATGGGATGCGAGTGTATAATATGAGAAGAAATTGATGATCCGAGAAAGGATGATGTGGTGATCACATTGAAAGTTAAAAGTGGAAATCAAACGATGATATATGATATGGCATGATGATATGATGATGATATATGATAAGGCATTATGACATATGTGTAATATAATAATGTCATGATGACGACTATATGCGTATGACATGATGATACGCATGTATGTGTTATAATTGTGATGATGATGCATGATAGTATGCGCATGGCTTCAAGGTAAGTAATGCCTGAAACGCATGTATGACTTGTATGATGCATTGAGTGGTTATTGGATTCCTTTACCTGCTGAGTGGTTGTACTCACCCCTTTTGGGGACCAACATTTCAGATTAGCAGCATGCCGCTCCCTACCGTCACGCGAGGTGTATTTTACGGTCTACCATCTGATGTCGAGGTTGAGTGCGAGGAGTTCGGCTGTCCTTCTGTGCCTGGATTGACGTATATACAAGTGCATTGTTTTGTCATGTACGACATAGGCCTAGTTGGGGGGCCGATTGTCCAAGAGTTCGTCTCCATCCACGTTCATCGCGACGGGGTGATGAGAGGGATGTTGCCACCGCCACCGCCTGATGCACCGGATTGGGTGTGAGGCCCATGCGTGACGAGTAGGAGCTGGTTTTTTTTTTGGGATAGTTAGCTGACACTGATGATGGGGACTGTTGCACGTGAGATGTAGCGGGTCGAGGGTTCTTTTTGGGGTTTTAGGCCGGACATGGCTGAGTCCTGGCTTTTCATTTTGATGTATCGACCCAAAGAAGTCCCATCTTGAAAATATATATAAATAAAGTGTCATGGCTTGTCTATAAAATCATGATGATTAGTGGTGTGTATTTGTATCATGGTTGGTAGGGGAGAGATGGTGATGTTTTAATTTGCTTCCGCTAATGAGTCGCGTTGGGACCGTTTTGTTTTTAAAAAAAATGTGTCTATGAATTACGACGCTTCTTCTAAGGAGAAAGGTAATAAGGTGTACCATTGGCGCTGGCGGCGACCTACGAAGGGTTCGGGGTGCCACACTTGTAAATTAAATTAAGGAGAAGCCAAGGCAAACTTTAAATTCAAGGTTCTCGTTGTTTCATGAAAAATGAATGATTTGGAAAATATTTTTCTAAAAAGTGCTCATTTGTATCACTCGAAATAATTAGTCAATAAAAAATATTTTCATTATTGATAACAATTTACGTCTAAATATTTTCATTCGCTAGACGCCAGCTTCCCTCCGTCGGCTTTGCCATGGCCGATGGGGGGAAGAGAGAAGAAGAAGAAAAAAGAAAAAGAAAAAAGAAAAAGACTAAAATGCCCTATAGTTTATGATAAATGTGTCACACGGATAGAAATTCAGGATTTTTTGTGTTACGAAAAAAAGTTTGGGGTAAATGTATTACGGTTGGCAAAGTTCAGAATTTTTCATGTCATAAAAAAAATTTATGGTAAATTTATCACTTTGGGCAAAATTTAGGGTTTTTTGGTGGTTTTTTCCTTTAGAAAAATAATTTTCAAATTATTCAATTTTTTGTGAAACTAACAGAGCCTAAGTTGTCTAGCCAGTCTCACTAGAGAGAGAGAGAGAGAGAGAGAGAGAGAGAGAGAGAGAGAGGATATAACAATGCTTTTGCATCATGTATTGAGAAGATATAACAATGCTTTTGCATCATGTTGATTGACATATTTGTTTGAAATAAAGAAAGACAAGCAGAAGTGTCCGATTATACTCTCCAAGGAGAGCATATAACAATGCTTTTGCATCATGTATTAATTGACATATTTGTTTGAAATAAAGAAAGACAAGCAGAAGTGTCAAGTTATACTCTCCAAGGAGAGCATATAACAATGCTTTTGCATCATGTATTGATTAACATATTTGTTTGAAATAAAGAAAGACAAGCAGAAGTATTCAATTATACTCTCCAAGGTATAGAAGAGAATCAATCCATCTCGAATCCATTCCCAATTATAAGTACCAACCATGTGTTCTGTATCACCTCGCCTCCTAGCCTGCATGCTCTTTCCATTTGCACCATGGATAGGGTCGAAAAGCTCTCAAGTTTGCCATCCTTGTCCCAAAATTTCCAGAAGTTGTCCACTGCTGCCGAGGAACCACCTCCTGCATATTTCGTCAAAGGAGGCAGCGTTGGTCCGGTCGAATCTTTTCCGATAGCTCAAATACCAATCGTTGATCTAAGCCTACTTCCCTCTGTCTTCTCGACGTGTTCTGGGAAAGAACAAGAGGATGAACTAGAAAAACTGAAGTCTGCTCTGAGTGAATGGGGTTGCTTCCAGGTTTGAGGGCCTTTAACCACCTTAACACAAGAAGAAAAATACTTTCATGTCCAAAAATTTTTGAGAAAAATGCACCACAAGTCCTGTCTTTATTTACGGAACACATTGAGTTCTAAATCCTTCAATTGGTTCAATCAAGTCTCATACCTTCATAAAAAAGTGCGACCAAATCCTAAACCATTTAATTGCTTCAATTAAGTAATTATCGTTTTATCCTAAGATGCAATCAAGTCCTAAAATACATTGAAAAGTGCTGTTTAAGGAATCCATATAAGCACTTTTTAAGTGATATGTAGGCAATTTTAGATATGCTCCATCGAAAAAAAAAATTAACAAAAAAGTCATAACATGCTATTGCTCCTATAGTAGCCCAAAACTATTATGCTAATAAAGTCATTTTCTTATTCTTAGAGAAGGTAAGAATATATTTTATTTTTTTAAAGTCAGAATTATGTTCTCTTAGGTAATAGGACATGGCATTCCGACCTCGCTCTTGGAAAAGGTCCGTCAAATCGCAAAGGAGTTCTTTGCACTTCCAGTGGAAGAGAAGCAAAAGTATGCTCGAGATCCTGCCGATCTCCAAGGATATGGGACTGATCCTATACTTTCCCAAGAGCAAATTCTTGACTGGTCTAAACGTTTATTCCTCAACCTACTTCCACTAGATTCGAGGAAGCTCGAACTTTGGCCTGTAACTCCAGAAGAATTCAGGTGCTTTCCTTGGTATCTGTTGTTATATCGTTATTTGTTATTCAGATTTCTCGTCTCATGCCAAAACATGTACCTGCGTGCAGAGAGCGGAACTATTTGGTAGAAAGTACGAGTATGAAGTACCACATATTATATGCAGCAAACTATGGAGTTCTTGATGCATTTTTTGACTGACTACCTTGCCTTTCTTATGCAGCCCACATTGAAGACCGGCTCTCTCGACCAAGAAGATCGGCCTGCATTAAAGCTCGACAAAACCGAAAAGCCATAACGACATCTTGAGTCCATCCCGGAAGCTTGAAAGACACCTTGGAAGCTCGCATGACGCTTTTACTAGTTTATAGTTTCCATGCCCTTTACTATATCTCCTATTTTCAATGCTCCGTTTTTATTTCTCCTAGTTTTCAGCGCTTTGTCTTTATTTCTCCTAGTTTCAACGTTCTGCTTTTATTTCTTTGATGTTATAAGCCAATCCCTTGTAGAAGACATATAAGTTTTTGATGAATGACAAACTTTGCTTGAAGCAAGTATCGTGAACCTTGTAGAGTTCAACCCTTGAAAACCTAGAAGAGTTTTCACTTCGTCCTTGAAGAGTCGGAGCTTTTGAAATCTGCATCCTTGAAGAGTTGTAGTCATCGATCTAGAAGAATCGGTGCCCCCTCAACTTCCTTGGAGGCCTAGAAGAGCAACCAACGAAGTTCCTATCTTTTTCTGTTATGTTCGTTACTTCCAATCCAATTTCGACTATCCTACAGTGCTTATTTCAGAAAACCCAAAACACAAAAATTGTAGATCCAGAAGTCTTTGTTCATTTGGCTTTGGAATCAGGTCGACAAAGATACGACTGTTCTCCTGAGCTTGCGCAGTGCTGAAATTCCTGTTTGTCCTGTTTCCGTGTGCAAGTCACTCTCCCGATTCTACTGTTTGAGAAAGCCTCCCCTAGGCTTGCATCATTTGGTATCAGAGCTTTGGAGGAGAGGACAATGCCTCCAAGACAAGCTAGGCGTCGTGGCGGCAGAACTGTTCCCCTCAATGAATTGCACACACTCGCTGATAATATGCAACAACAAATTGATGAATTGACGCAAGAAGTTCAGCGTTTGAGGGCTGAAGCAAATAATTCTCCACCCCGTTCCAGGACTGAAGATTCCCATGGTGACTCTTCCTCTTCGGAGAGTGTTCAATCTATTCACGGTCGGAGGCATGTTCGACATCGTTTACAACATATTCGTGAGCCAGATTGGGAAAAGGAAATCAAGAAAGATGTTCCAGAATTTACAGGTAATGAGTCTCCTGATGAAATTGTTGATTGGCTAACACTTGTGAATGAGGTGTTTGAGCATCGAAATGTTCCGGAGAATCGTCGCGTTGGGATCATTGCTATGCGATTCCGAGGCAAGGTGATTGCTTGGTGGAGACGTGAAAAACAAACTCGCCAAGGCGTTGGCAAAGCACCAGTCACTTCGTGGAGAAAGATGGAGGGCAAGATTCAAAAATATTTTCTCCCCAAAGGATATAAGAGAGAGCTCTATCAACGGTACCAAAATCTAAAACAAGGTACGCGAACGGTGGACCAATACACCAATGAATTCAATGAGTTGGTGATTCGTAACAATATCCAGGACCCGGAGGATGTGCTTGTGAACAAATACTTGAACGGTCTTCAATTTTACATTCAAGACGCCTTGGAAGTCCTCGACATTTGGGACTTAGGAGATGCACACCAACGAGCACTCAAAATGGAGCGCTCTCATTCTCGGAGACAACAATCAACTACCATGATGAGTCGGACCACTAGCACTGCTAAAGTTGCTGAGGCTACAACACAATCTGCTAGTAAGCCTTCTATTCAACCCCATGTTTCAAAGCAACCTGCTACATCCGAAATACGTTGCTATTCTTGTGGGGAGTTGGGTCATCGTGCTAGCAATTGTCGAATCAATAAGAATCGACCAGCCGGTAAAGCCTTCTTGGTGGATAATGATTCTGACGAGAATGCTGAGGATCCACTTGAAGAGGAGTTGAAAAATGATGAAGAAGTTGCGGATGATGAACAAATAGTGCATGCTGACACTGGTGAACTTCTTATGGTGAGGAAAAATTTTCCTACTCCTCGAGATGACACTGGAGATAGGTGGCTGCGTACCAATATTTTCCATTCTGCTTGCACAATCATGGGAAAGGTATGTCAATTAATTATTGACTCTGGTTGTTGTGAGAATATAATTTCTGAAGTAGCGGCAAACAAGCTGAAGTTGGAATTAAAAGTGCACCCTACGCCTTATAAAATGTTGTGGTTGAAGATAGGTGCTGAGGTAACTGTTTCAAAACGATGCCTTGTTAATCTATCCATTGGTTCTATTTATAGTGACAAAATATGGTGTGATGTTTTGCCGATGGATGCTAGTCACATTATTCTTGGTCGACCATGGCAATTCGATAAGAGGACTATGCATGATGGTTATCGAAATACATATTCTTTTGAATTTGGAGGCAAGAAGATTACGTTGGCACCTAATAGGGTGGGAGATTCTTCTGATGATGCTGGCAAGAATTCGAGGACGAATTCTTTTAAAGATGGGGAGGATGATGCAGCCCACATTGAAGACCGGCTCTCTCGACCAAGAAGATCGGCCTGCATTAAAGCTCGACAAAACCGAAAAGCCATAACGACATCTTGAGTCCATCCCGGAAGCTTGAAAGACACCTTGGAAGCTCGCGTGACGCTTTTACTAGTTTATAGTTTCCATGCCCTTTACTATATCTCATATTTTCAATGCTCCGTTTTTATTTCTCCTAGTTTTCAGCGCTTTGTCTTTATTTCTCCTAGTTTCAACGTTCTGTTTTTATTTCTTTGATGATATAAGCCAATCCCTTGTAGAAGACATATAAGCTTTTGATGAGTGAAAGAAAACTTTGCTTGAAGCAAGTATCGTAAACCTTGTAGAGTTCATATCCTTGAAAACCTAGAAGAGTTTTCACTCCATCCTTGAAGAGTCGGAGCTTTCAAAATCTGCATCCTTGAAGAGTTGCAGTCATCGATCTAGAAGAATCGGTGCCCCTCAACTTCGTTGGAGGCCTAGAAGAGCAACCAACGGAGTCTCTGTCTTTTCCTGTTCTGTTCGTTACTTCCAACCCAATTTCGACTATCCTACAGTGATTATTTCAGAAAACCCAAAAGAGAGAAATTGTAGATCCAAAAGTCTTTGTTCATTTGGCTTTGGAATCAGGTCAATCCGATTTGTATCAAGAAAGATACGACCATTCTCCTGAGCTCGCACAGTGCTGAAATTCCTGTTTGTCCTGTTTCCGTGTGCAAGTCACTCTCCCGATTCTACTGTTTGAGAAAGCCTCCCCTAGGCTTGCATCACTTTCTTATCAGAGAAGTTCTTGCTGTATATTTCACAGAAGTGAAATCAGTAATACATCTTCTCCAGAAAGCCACGGCCAGTCCCTAGATTTGGACGAGAATTGCTTCTCCAAAAAGTATGGAGACCAAGCAATCATGGCAGCGAGATTCAACCATTACCCTCCCTGCTCGAGACCTGATTTAGTACTTGGTGCAAAGGCTCACTCAGATGGTTCAGGGATCACGGTACTTTTGCAAGATGAAGAAGTGGAAGGCCTTCAAGTTCTCAAAGAGGGCCAATGGTTCAGAGTCCCGATGGTTCCGGGTGCATTTGTTGTCAACGTGGGTGATCAGATGCAGGTAAATTTAAGAAATAAAATCTGAGCTGATATAGATCTGAAAGCACAGGTACGAGGTAATCCAAGAAGGCAACGTCTTGTCATTCTAGTGATCAACTTCACCAATCATTAACTGCAGTTTATCTTTTGCTACAGTGAAGCAACACCAATAAAACCGATCTGAGCAAATCAGTGAATATCAGTAATGAGAATAAAGAACGTCTACTTGGCTAATCATGTACTGAGAGGCAGCCACCTCCGGCCATAAAAATAGTTTTTCGAATCGAAGCTTTCAAAGGGCAAGAGGACAAATATTTGTTACTTTTATACTGGAGGACCACTTTGTCATTAGATTTGAGTTCTCTACTCCGCCAATGGAGAAATTGCCATTCACATTAGGGTAGACTTTCAGCACCCATCATTAATCAGTGAAATCTTTACAATAATGTGGTAGTAAAAAATTTTACTCTATCCCTCGCCAATTGAAAATTCATCTTTCAATAGCAAAGCTAGTACACTCTAATGTCTGCATCTGTTGTCAGTAACTTCTATACGGATGGTGAATTGATTATAATCTAGGCTTTAATGATGCATCTCAGATAATGAGTAATGGGATCTTCAAGAGTCCACTGCATAGGGTAACAGCGAATGCACAGCATGGAAGGATATCGGTGGCTGTGTTTTATTTGCCGGATACTGAAATTGAGATCGAGCCAGATGAAGGGTTAATAAGTGAAGAAAGGCCACAAATGTACAGGAAGCTCAAGAATTATGCAGCCATCAACTTTGAGTGCTTCCAGAGTGGGAAAATAGCACTTGACACAGTCAGACTATGATGTCCAGAGCCCATGTTCTTTGTCTTGTAAAACAAAGGATGTAAAAATGTCCTGTCTTCTATGCTTGAAAAATTTTATCATGTGTGTTTCCAAGACTCCTTCATTAAGAACCTTATATTCTCTCTCACTCTCACTAGATATTGCGCTACTTGCGATGTTCCATTTTACGTCTGTAATCACATTTGGCTTTTCTATAATTATTGCAAGGAAAATCTTAATATCTTCCCTCAGCTTGCTGGTCTGTTTCTTTTCTCCTAAGTAGAAAGACTATCCATGCAGCACCAAAAGGAGGGTCCTTGGAGGATCATACTAACATGATTCTCCTTAGACCTTCTGTAACTGTGAACTTTTGACTAAAATTTTACGTTTGTTAGCTGAAGTTGAGCTTGATCATTGTGCTTTAGATTCGGTTACTTAGGAAAGTAAAGCTTTCAAACCCCAAATCAGCATGCATAGCCAGTTAACTGCTTCGAATTTTTATGCTGCCCTTAGTTGTTTTGATAATTCAACTTGGTGTTTTACTTTGAACAGCTTCTACCAGCTTTGATATATATTCATGGAAGGTAGTTGATATTTTAAGTTTTGGCGAAACACGTGTCTGCCTTGTGACGTCACAATGTGAATTTTGATCAAGTAATTGAATGAAATACAAACTCAATTGGGTTATCGTAAGATTGTTCTCTCATTAAGGTACCCTGAACATTTAAGATTTGTTTATAATAGGATGAATAGTTTTCTTCCTCTTTTTTTTTTTTTTTTCCTTTTTTGAAGTAAACAAGTATAACGCACGTATATAACCTTTCAACTTGCCACGTGCAGAATATACTTTTCTAATATGCATATGATGCTGTCTGAATAATTCTGAGTTGCTAATTTGAATGAATTGGCAGCTTTCTATGGCCTAATTACTAAAGTAATAATATAAGTCGTTTTGACCCCTTTTTCCTTGACATGGGTAGCATACCTTTCCATAAACCAAAAAAGCAGACCCAATCAGTACATGAAGGGTATTCCAAGAAATTCCTGGATCCAGCCTAATCAGGACACCGCATGTAACATGTAGCTAATCTAGTGATGAAAGGGAAAAAAGATAATGAAAATTAGAGATTGGTGGCTTACGGTTTTGTCTTCATCTCTTTCTTGGACACAGACCTAAATGCCTGCTTCTCCTTGGACCTTTTTGGGGATATGGCATTCACGAATCAGCATCCTTTGACACAAAGCACTCAGTTTAGTAGGATCGGGAGGTACATGGACATAGACACCGTCATCGTCGCTTTTGTTTCTATGCTCCTTTTGACTGACAAGGAAGATCGGATACAAATTTGATAAGATTCGAGATAAACTCATGAGGAAGTGGGATGTGTCTAGTTTATACTTTGATGTTTACAAATTGGTTACTTGATAAAAATACATGGACTTCATGCCAGAGCTTCAGGAGTTTTTTTTAAACTAAATCAGACTAGAGGTAGCTTAGATTTTGTCATATTTTGTTCATCAATTACTCCATATTCTTTTATGTCCATGTAAAGATCATTTCCTTCACGAGTACATTCACTTTCTCCTAAAGGAATAATCTCCTAAGCTTTACCAATATTGTTGGTCAACTCCATCCCGGCCAACCCCCTTGCATTGAAGGATTGCTTCATTGTGAGAATATAGTGGAACAAAAGCCCTTACTCGTTCTTTAGAATAGGTAGGCTCTAGCTCTTTCTATGTTATCTTATCTCAATCCGATGCGTAGATAAGCATATCAAAGACCAAATCCATACGCTTGTAAAAGAGGCAAGAAGAATGTCATGCCCAATTACTTGCTTCCTCGATGGAATGGTTGGACCACCTTTCTCGGTGTAACGATATATAAAACAATTGATGAATTTTGATTCCTCCCCTCAATTGATGGTACCTCTAGAGTCCACCTCCTTTCCTTTGGTGTCATTAACATGACAGATCATTTCTAGTCTTGTAATTTCTATTTTTAGATAGATAAAAAAACCTAGAATCGACTGCCCCATTGGAGGAAGGAGTGGATATATGTTAATCCACAGTAGAAGGTAGAAGATATGCATGAGCATAGGTTATTCGAATGCTAGAGAGGCATATTTATGTGTTCATTGATCGGATTTCGTAATTAGTTTAGGGCTGAATTAGCATAATTGCAATAGATTTAATACCTTTTTTGGGTAATTTTTGCAATTTGTTTATGATAGGATGGATAGTTTTTTCCAGGTAAACAAATATATGACATGTTGATTAATCTTCAATTTGTGACGTATGGAATGTAGTTCCCTAGTATATTTGAATGAACCTTAAGACAGATGATGCTGTCTGATACTTTGGAGATTCTAATTTGAATGAACTGGCAGCTTTCTATGGGCTAAAGACTAAACTAAGGAAACATGACATGCTCCGGCCATCAGAAGTTATTTAATTTAGTTTCCAAATGCAAAGGCCTTCTTGATATTTTAGCTTTAGATTAGAGATATTAATAAAAAGATAGATCATGTGCATTGTGTAAGCAATTTGCTGTGGTTAGTCCTCTGTAAAAACCACCATCAGCCCTTTGAATACGATAATTCTTATCAGTTTATAGTAGGCCTTGTTTCATTTTTTTGGGCATTCGTTTCTTGTTGCTCATCACTAAGATGTACTTTTTCGAAATGCCAAATTCACATTGGCCGAAAAAAATAAAGAATTGCCAAATTCACATTTCCACAGTTCATTGTCTTAAGGTTCCACCAATAGGACCGAGCAAAATGGGCCGCTGATCCAAAGGATCAGAAGATTGACAGGGCGAAAGAAGCCTTGTGTCACTGATTCAATTCCTTTCTAACCTTATGAGTTGGTACACGAAGACATGATATAAAGAAGTCTAAATAGTATGTGGATAATGCTATTTAATTCCTAAACTTTTTAACTGATTCAATCAAGTCCTAAGCCTTCTTCAAAACGTTCAATCAACTTATCTCGATGAATTCATCTGAAATTGATGAAGTGTCACTTAAAAAGTGCTTATGTTGTCTCCTTAAATTGCGTTTTGCAACAAAATTTTAAAAATTAGTTGCCTTTTTCGATAAAGGTCGAAGACTTAATTGAATCAATTGAAATGTTTAACTCTCAAATTCATTTATTGGTAAAGGTTTAGGATTTAATTGAACTAATTAAAATGTTTATGACTCAAATGCATTCCCTACACAAGGTTTAGAACTTGTGGTGGAATTTTCCTGCACTAGCACAATGGAAATATTACAAGAAAATTCAAAACTCCCTCCAAATATTAGGGTCCATCTTAGAACTCATCTCTAGAATTAGCGTAAGGCCCTACTTGGTTGGTGGTTTGCTGAGCAAAGCTAGCTTGGTCACCAGTGGTTGATTGGGTATTCCAAGAAATTCTTGGATTTAGCCTAGTCGAAACACCACATATAAACATGTTGTTGATCTAGTGAAGTAAGTTTAAAACAACCATAAAATAATAATAAATAAATAAAAAATCAAAATTAGAGATTTGTAGCTTACAGTTTGTCTGCATCCCTTTCTTGGGCACTGACCTGCATGCCTGTTTCTCCTTGGATTATTTAGGCATCATCCGTTCACGAGTCAGCATCATTTGAGACGAGGCGCTAAATTTAATGGGATTGAAGGGTCCGTAAACATAGACAATGCCATCGTTGCTTACGTTGAGATGCTTCTTTTGACTCGCAAGGTATCGGATACAGATCTGATAAGATAGAATTCTGTTAAAAAAAACTAAGAACTAAGAACTATGTGATGTAGAGATCACCCCAGAGACCTTGAACTTCAACACGCGCAGAAAACCAAACTCTCACTTCCATCACACGTCCTCGAATCCGGTCCAGACGGTAACGGAACCTTGACAGGCTCATAAATTGGTCTTACAGTACTACATTTCTGTTGCTGACATGGCTCAGCCTCCTCCTCCAGCAAAGACTGCTCAGGAATCGGTGTCGGATGGAGAAGCAGTACAAGAAGGATATGCTTATACAGATGGCAAGGTTGCAACTTCTGGTGAAGCTATTCATGTTATGGAGGTTCCTGTCATTGACCTTGGCCTTCTTGCGTCTTCACCATCAGCTGCAGGGGAATTGTTTAAACTCCGTTCGGCTCTCACTTCGTGGGGATGTTTCCTGGTCTTGCCTATTGATAAACTGTGACCTATCTTTCAAAATTGAATCTACCCACTATTTGATCTTGCAATTTCTCCTAAAGTTATGCTACCACATAGAATTGAATGAGCTAGGGGAAAAAGTGCCTATAATTCAAAAGAAGATGCTGATCATGATCAATTGTAATCTATAGGGTTCTTTCCCTCAATAATTAAAATATCCGTGACATCAAACCAAGTAAAAGCTTCTAAGGTAATCAATGATAGCGGAGGAGCATTTTTGCAGTTGTACTGGGAACTAATGCTCATGCTAGTTTGGTCCTACTTGTGCAAAGTGAAGCCAGAGTAGGTTCATTTTTTGCAATTTCCAGATCTTATTTTGGGTTACAGGCAATAAATCATGGAATGAGCGGCTCTTTTCTAAGTAAAGTGCGTGAGCTCATGGGGCAATTCTTTGCCCTTCCAATGGAAGAGAAGCAGAAATATGCTAGCCCTCCAGATGACATGGAAGGGTATGGAAATGACATGGTCCTATCAGAGCAACAGGTGTTAGATTGGAATGAGCGGTTGCTCATATGCCCCAAAGATCAGAGAAAACTGGATGTCTGGCCTCAAAAACTCGAAAGCTTCAGGTAATTAGACTAGATGATTGGTTCGACTTACCCAGTAACCAGACGATACTAGCACAGCAGGGGAGTCAGTTTCTTTGGGTTATCAGACTGAGTTCTACTCTGTGCTGGAAGGAATTTCCTGAGTTTGTCACTGAAATTATTGTGTTCTGACTATGGTTTTAGATCTAGAAATTAAGGAGTTCACAATTACGTTCCCTTTGCTTATTGAATAAGAATTGAAGCAGAAGAAACTTCAATGTCATATTTTACACTTTAGAATGTTTGTGTGCCTATTTTATGGTCACAGGTAGGACACTGATGAAAAAAGTAATTAAGAGAAAGCTAAGTTGATGTTACTACCACCTGTAAGGCTATAACTGATTGCATTGTCAAACCAAAATATAGGTGATCTGTCGTGGCAAATTGACAATCATCTGTAAAAATAAGGATTCAAAGAGGGATTATTTTGACCGTGAAGGGGTCAACGCAATCCTTACAGATTTCAGGAATGAGGCATATTATCGTTGTGGGCGTCTGTATGCTTTCGAAAGTTATCTTTAACAAGTAGCTAATACTCTCATCATTCTTATCAATGAGCTAAAAGTCTCTTTATGTCACACAATACTATGCCAGTTCTTTCCACAAGTTCTTTTCTAGGTTTAACCTGATGATTTAACTTTAGTGGAAATTAAGTACATGAAATCCACAACATGCACGCACGAAAGGTCAGGGCTTAATAGGTATTACACATTAATCTCGTTTTGTCTCTATCCCTGAGCAATACATTAATGCATTTGCCTGCCGTTTCTTTTATGGAACAAGGAAAACCTAGGCAGTCGCTACCTCGTATAGTCCAATGTCTCTCATTATAAAGAGCAGATAAGAAAAGCAATTGACAGGCTGGCTATGTTATTGTTAATTAGACATTATCACTAGAAAGATTGGCAGATATCGATGGAGTCCCCCAAGCAAGGTCGAATATTGTGCCTGAAAAAGCTTCTTTTTTCAAAGAATCTGAGACATGGTTATATTTTTTAATATGAACCCTATTCCGAATGAGATCAATAATGAGGAGAGAGGACTAGAAAAAATCATTTTCTTGCATGTACGGCGGACCATATATGAATACAGCCAGTCCCATTTTGCTAGAATACCATGCTAGAAGAAACTTATTTTTTAAAAAGAAAGCTGATCCATGTTATTATTATTTAATTGGAACCCTATTCCTTATGAGATTAGTAATTGGAGGAGAGAGGACTAGACGTCATTATCTCGCATGTGCCCATTCCCATGTTGGGCGGACCATACATATAGCCAATGAATTAAAGACTAAAGAGAAGTTCTTGAGTGACAATTTTAAATCATCACAAAATGTTCACAAAAGAATTGAAAAAAAGATATTATATCTCCTGATCGCTCGTATCTCAAAACAAATGTTGAAAATTAATTTATTTTTTTATAGCTAGGAATATGATAAAGTCTTAAGTGACAATTTTCAATCATTTAAAATAACTTTTTGTAGCTAGGTATACAATAAATTCCCAAATGAGAAAATTTAATCATTACAAAATTTTATAAGAGACCAAAAAAATAAGGTTTAGAAATTTGTGTGACCAGATTGTGAAACACCTTTATCAGTCTAACTCATCTCTTTGGTACGCCTAAACTGTTCTCTTTGTGCCTTTATATTGAAGTACTCTATTAATGTGGTTATGGCTCCTCTATGCATTGAGTTCACTCTATGCTTGTGGACTGATCATTTTAAGTCCTCTGCGAAGTCCTCCGGAGTCAGGACCTAATGTCAAAGTCTCCCTGAAAGAGTAATTAGCTTGAAAACCCGTCCAAAGTGTTGCATTATGTGCTTTACTAGGAACTGATCTCTGTGCTATGTTGTCATTGATGAGAAAGTATACTATGTGACAGCACGTATCCAACGTACAGAAGTTTCAAGAATCAAATTGTACCTCATTGTTGACATCTCACTATCATACCGTGCATTACGTAGATGAGATTCGTTCTGTTGATTGACATCTTGATACTAGTTTCATGAGTTATAGATTCTAAATTTAATCAAGGAGAAGCGAAGGCAAATTCTAAATTTTAATTATCTAGTGTATGCAAAGAGAATCCAGAGCATATATTATAATGCCTTTGCATCATATATTGATTGGCATATGACAAGATAAGCAGAAGTTCTCCTTTTCACAATTGTCTTTTTACCCAAAGGCATAACCAGATTTCTGAAGAGAATCAATCTAGAGAGAGAGATAGAGAGATAGCATATATTATAAAGCCTTTGAATCATAACTATATTAATTAACATATTACAATCTACGCAGAAGTGTCCAAATTAGTCTCTTAGCTCTTTTTCACGGTTGACTTTCTCCCAATGGCATAACCAGAGTTCTGAAGAGAATCCATCCATCTTGTGTCCACTTCTGTTAATTTCCCAATTATAAGTACCAGAGACGCGAACTGTCCCACCTCGCCTCCTCAGCTGCATGCTCATTCCATGTATACCATGGACAGAGTCCAAGAATCCTCAAGTTTGTCATCCTTCTCCCAAAATATCCCAAAGTTGTCTGTTGATGCTGACGATCCGCCTCCTAGATACTTCGTCAAGGGAGGCAGTGTTGGTCCGGTCGAATCATTTCCACTAGCTCAAATACCAATCGTTGATCTGAGTCTACTTCTCTCGGTGTCCTCGACGTGTTCTGGGAAAGAACAAAAAGATGAACTAGAAAAGCTAAGGTCTGCTCTCAGTGAATGGGGTTGCTTCCAGGTACGAGTGCTCTTCACCAGCTTAACACAAGAAGAAAAATCGTTTCATGACCAATATATTTTGGGTACGCTGCAGCATAAGTTTTAAATCTTATGTATGGAATGCAATTGAGTCCTAAATCTTTGAATTGGTTTAATCAAGTCCTATACCCTTATTATATAGGGCAATCAAGTCCTAAACCTTTTCATAAGTTCAATTAAATCATCAACTTTATCAAGAAATGCAATTAAGTCATAAAATTATGTTGAAAATTGTAAGTTAAGGATGCCCCATAAGCACTTTTTGAGTGAAATATAGGCAATTTTATATAGTGCTTGCACTTCTTGAAGAAAATTTATGACATAATTGGAATGATTGCATTGTATACACAAAATTTAGGACAACCTGTGAAACTTTTCCTAATCACTTTAGTTGTTCTTGCAGTAAGTCAATTTTTCTTGTTTATCAAAGTTGGGAAGAATATGGAAAAAAAAATGGTTGTAATTCTGTTCTCTTAGGCAATAGGACATGGCATTCCGACCTAAGGTTCGTCTGATGGCAAAGAAGTTCTTTGCACTTCCAGCAGAGGAGAAGCAAAAGTATGCTCGAGATCCTGCTGATCTCGAAGGATATGGGACTGACCCTATACTTTCCGATGAGCAAGTTCTTGACTGGTCTAAACGTTTATTCCTCAACTTACTTCCACTAGATTCGAGGAAACTCAAGCTTTGGCCAGAGACTCCAGAAGAATTCAGGTGCTTTCCTCGATATCAGTTGTTATATCTTCATCTGTTCTTTGGATTTCTCATCTCATGCCAATGCATGTACCTGCGTGGACAGAGAGTGAACTATTTGGTAGAAAGTACATGAATTATAAGTTTTTATTTGCAGAAAACTATGGAGTTCTTGATGCATAGTTTGACTGATTAGCTTTCCTTTTTTATCTTGCAGAGAAGTTCATGATGTATTTTTCAAAGAAGTGAAATCAGTAATAGATCTTCTCCAGAAGGCCATGGCCAGGTCCTTAGATTTGGAAGAGAATTGCTTCTCGAAGAAGTATGGAGACCGAGCATTCATGGCGACAAGATTTAACCATTACCCTCCATGCTCGAGACCTGATTTAGTGCTTGGTGCAAAGGCTCACTCAGATGGTTCAGGAATTACGGTTCTTTTGCAAGACGAAGAAGTGGAAGGCCTTCAAGTTCTCAAAGACGATCGATGGTTCAAAGTTCCAATAGTTCCTGATGCATTTGTTGTCAACATAGGTGATCAGATGCAGGTGAATTATAAGAAATGATATTTGAGCTGATATAGTTCTGAAAGCACAGGCACAGGGTAATCCAAGAAGGCAACAACTTGTCATTCTAGTGATCAACTTGACCTATCAGAAAATCAGCAACATCTCGTCATTCTAGTGATTGAGAAAGTTTATTATCGCTAAACTGAAGTGCACCAAAGAAACTGAAATGAGCAAACCAGTAATGAGATTAAAGAACATCTAATTGGCTTATTATACACTGATACACAACACCTGTGCACATATTAATAGTTTCTAGAATTGAAGCTTTCAAAGAGCTAGAGGACACATGGTAGGCCTATTTGTTAATTTTCCATTAGAAGACCACTTTTTCATTAGATTTAAGTTCTCTACTCTGCCATTGGCAAAGTTGCCATTCACAATAGGGTAGACTTTCAGCCACCCATCATTAATCAGTACAATCTGTACTATAATCTGATAATAAGAACTTTTATTCTCTCATTGCTCATGGAAAATTCATCTTTCAACAGATGAGCTAGTACACTTGACATGTTTGCATCTCTTTATCTGTAACTTTATGGAAATGGTGAGTTAAGTATAATCTATGCTTTAATGGTGAATCTCAGATAATGAGTAATGGGATCTTCAAGAGTCCTTTGCATAGAGTGACAGCGAATTCACAGAGTGAAAGGCTATCGGTGGCAGTGTTTTATTTGCCTGATACTGAAACTGAGATCGAGCCAGATGAAGGGTTGATAAGTGAGGAAAGGCCACAAATGTACAGGAAGCTCAAGAATTATGCAGCCATCAACTTTGAGTGCTTCCAGAGTGGGAAAACAGCACTTGACACAGTCAGACTATGATGTTCAGTCATGTTCTGTGTTGTACAACAGAGGATGTTCTGTCTTCTGCACTCGAAAGAGCTTACTATGTGTGTTTCCAAGACTCCTTCGATAAGAACCTTATGTTCTCCCTCTCATTCTCACTAGATATTGTGCCACTTGTGATGTTCCATTTTACGTATGTAATAAGATTTGGGTTAATATAACTATCGCAAGGAAAATCTTATTATCTTCCCTCAGCTTGTTGATCTGTTTCTTTTCTCCTAAGTAGAAAGGCTTTTTCCATGCAGCACCAAAAGTAGGCTCCTTGTAGTATCGTGCTTACATGATTCTCCTGAGACCATTCGTGACTGTGAACTTTTGACTAAAATTTGCATTTGTTATTTTAGCTGAAGTTGAGCTTGATCATTGGGATTTAGAATAGGTTACTTAGGGAAAGTAAGGGTTTCAAACAGATATCAGCATGCATAACCACTTAACTGCTGTGATTTTTCTATGCTGCCCTTAATTGATTTAGTAATTCAACGTGATTTTTTACTCTGAACAGCTTTTACCAGCTTTGTTAGGCGATTGACAAGCATTGATCTATATATACTCATGGAAGGAAATTGGTTTTTTAAAGTTTGGCGAAACGCGTGTCCATCTTGTGACATCACAATGTGAAAATCGATCGAGTAAGTGGATGAAATACAAACTCGGTTGGGTTATATTAACACTGTTCTCTCATTAAGGTACCCTGAACATTTAAGATCGGTTTATAATAGGATGAAAAGTTTTTTTTTTTTTAGTAAACAAGTATAGGACACGTATTTAACCTTTTGACTTGCCACGTGCAGAATACACTTTCCTAGTATGCAGATGACGCTGTCTGAATACTTATGAGTTGCTATTTTGAATGAATTGGCAGCTTTCTAAGGCCGAAAGACTAAAGTAATAATATAAGTTGTTGTGAAACCCTTTATTCTTGACCTGAGTAACATTAGGGGTAAACATCGGTCTAGGGTCAACCCTAGACCAACCTTGGATTGGCCCAATCCTATCGGTCTTAGTCCGGTTTTCAGGGAGACCGGGTTGGTCTTTGGTCCTGAAATTCCTAGATCAGCACTGTGCGGATTAGTCCTCAATTCTGAGAATTTAGGATCAGTCCACCCGAACCAATCCTAATTATATATAATATATTATTTATAATTTTTTTATATAGAGAAAATTTAAAATAAATGGCGTCAACAACATTAAATAACTCTTTAGTGAAGAGTTCAAGTAATTTTACACTATTTTTTTAATAACTTAGATCTTTTAATGTCTTTTACAGCGTCAACATCCATAATTTACAAAAGAGAGAAAAATATTTTTGTGAGGAGTTCTCACGGCGTTTAAAATGGCATAAATAACTCCTCACGGCATCCTCTTCTAGTACTTGTTTTCTTCTATCTTATTTATCCTCTTAGTCTTTAATTTGCTAAAATCAAAAGAAACAACCTCTTCACTCGCCACTCGACACTCACCTCACTTGCTTTGAGTCACTCATGTCACTCACTGCTCAATGATCATCTGGCTTGTTGCTCCTTGCTCGACACTTGATGCTCATCACTCGCCTCTTTTAAATGACCTTGCTCGTCATTGAACACATTGGATTGGTCCGGTCATCGATTGCCTTTTAGGGAGTATACAAAATGAAATAAAAAATTATTAGTTGGTCCCAAGTTAACCCTAGAACCAAACCAAACTCATTGGATTGGTCCAGTCCTTAGTTGCCTTTTCAGAGAGTACAAAAAATGAAATAAATAAATTATCGATTGGTCTCGAATTGACTCTGGAACCGAACCGAACCCATTGGGTCAATCCAATCCTCCGTCTCAACCATCACTGTGCAAGTTGGTCCTAAGATTAGAGGGTAGACCGGCCCAACCTAGACTATGCTCACCCGTAGGTAACATGCCTTTGAATAACTGTGAAAGCAGACCCAGTCTATGGAGGGTATTCCACATATTATAATATTTAAATAATAAACAATGCCTTCATGTAACAGCTTAAACTTTTAAAACAGTTCACAGTGGTCTTACAAAATATTACATGATATCAGAACTGAAGGTCCTAACTTCAAATCTTATGGGGCCTCCCCAATTTAATAAAGACCAAACTAAACGTGAAGGGTTAGAGTATTTAAATAATAAACTGCGCATTTATCTGACAATTTAAACTTTTAAAACAGTTGACGGTAGACCTACAATATATTACACCAAGAAATTCCTGGATCTAGCCTATTTGAGACACCGCATATAACATGTAGCTAATCTAGCGATGAAAGGGAAAACTCAAAAAGGACAGAAAAGATAAAGAAGATTAAAGATCGGTGGCTTACAGTTTTGTGTTTATCCCTTTCTTGGACACAGACCTACATGCCTGGTTCTCCTTGGACCTTATAAGGATCTGGCATTCACGAGTCAGCATCTTTTGACACAAGGCATTAAGTTTAGTAGGATCGGGAGGTACATGCACATAGACATTGTCATCGTCGCTTTTGTTCCTATGCATCTTTTGACTGACAAGGAATATCGGATACAAATTTGATAAGATTCGAGATAAACTCATGAGGAAGTGGGATTTGTCTAGTTTATACTTTGGTGTTTACAAATTAGTTACTTGATAAAGATATATGGACTTCATGCCAGAGCTTCTGGGTTTTTTTTTTTAATCTAAATTAGACGAGAGCCAATTTAGATATTGTCGTATTTTGTTCGTCAGTTACTCCATATTCTTTTATTTGCACGTGAAGGCTTTTATTGGTATTGGGCTTAAGGCCCTGTCCGCCCAAGTTGGGCCCAGAAAGCCCGGCCCACGGGAAGACGGCCCGTGGAAAGGAAGAGGTATAAAAGGGAGGAGAGAGAGAGAGAAAATCTACCGTTGGAAATCATACGTACGTTTTTTCTCTCTCAACGCTCTCCCTCCCTTACGTTGTTCCTCAAAGCAAATAGTGAAGCGTTTGAAGGATTTTTGCCTCCCCGGATCGAACAGGACCGGATTCTCTCCCTCAATTGGCGTCGGTGTTTAATCTGTGGCTAAAAGGTACGCTCGAAATCCGTGGTGTGCTTTAGGATCGGTGATGCGTGTTGAATTCCTGGGCTTGTCTTCCGCATTGATTTAGGGGTTCGATTGAGTGTCGAATCCGGTTTTCGGGGATCAGTAATTCCCAACATTGGTATCAGAGCCCTAGTTCACGTTTTCCCGATCAATTTGATGTGTTTTTGATTGATTTTTCGCGAAGAAATTCTCGGCCGTACGGATTGGGACAACAATCCCGACACCCGAGACTTCTTAGGCCTTTTTCATAAGTTTTCGAATGTCAAAAACAAATTCTGATTGCATAGGAAGAAGCACGACGTCGAGACGAGTCCGGCGATGTGCCGAACGCCGCCGGGAGCCGCCGCACGCGCCCACACGCGCGGCCGGAAGGCGCTGCGCGTGGGCGCGACGCGCCCGGAAGCGTTCGGTCGCCAGGCGCGTGCGGCACACGCGCCGGTCGGCGAATCGGCGCGTGCTCGCCACCGGCCGGCGAACCGGCACTCGCCGGTCCGCGGACCGACGCGTGCTGACGTCAGCATGACGTCACCCAACGGTCAGTAACCGCTGGGGTGACATCATCGATGACGTCAGCGATGACGTCGGTTGGCCGGGCGGCGACCCGACCCGCGAACCGACCCGACCCGACCCGCTGGCGATGGCACGCGCGTGGCACGTTCCGCTGACGTCTGCGTGACGTCAGCCCGCGCACGCGCGCGGCACGTGCGGCCGGTCCGCCCGAACGGTCCGACCGGTTCGACCGGTCCGTCCGGTCCGACCGGTCCGACGACCGTTGACCGTTGACGACCGTTGACCGTTGACTACCGTTGACCGTTGACCGCCGTTGACCGTTGACTTTGACCGTTGACCCGGAAAAAAAAAAAAAAAAAAAAAAAAAAAAAAAAAAAAAAAAAAAAGGGAAAAGAATGTGTTTCTTTTTCAATTAAGTCTATGTGGATTATAATGTGATCCCTTATTTGTTCTGCATTTGTTGCAGGAACAATGCCTCCCCTGAGGTTGCGCACACCTGTTCGCGTAGTGACCGATGAACAAAAGGATAGGCTGTCTAAGTTGATAGCTGAGCTGACTAATCATCGATGGGAGAGAGGTGACTTAATTGATCATGTCCTTGAAGTCAACGGGAAAATTCAACAAGTCATATGGAATGGTCGTCCTATGTCACAGTCAGAGATGGTGCGATTTTTCATAAGCACTCTTCCACCTGAATGGCAAGATGTGTTGAATCGCATATGGGATGTCAACGGCGCTGCTTCCTATAAGAAAATTGTGATGGATTTTGTAAATGAATATTACTGTATTGTTTCAAGGGAAAAGATCAAGAAATTGAACAAAAGAGGATCTTTCCCAATTCGTGTGCTGACTATGTGTTAGTTGTATTGGCTGATGTATGTTAAGTGTGCTTTGTGGACATATTATGTACTGTTTGACTACCTGATAGTTGTTGATGTAGCAACCAATGTATTGATTGTATTATAAGATGAAAGCATTGTTGTGTTATTTGATATCTATTATCTATTGCTTTCTGTAATTGCTGGTTGCTGTGGGTAATTAGCTGTGGGTAGTTTTAGAAGTTTGTGTAGCTTCTTAGAATTGATTTTGCATAGGACAATTATATTGATGATAGTTTTAAGTTAGGATTTTGGAGGATGATTGGAAACATAGTGACCTTTTGATTCTAGAACCTTACTTAAAATTATTCATTAATATGATGGGTCTATGCAAATAGGGATGCATAAATGATAGACATTAATAATTCGTGCATATTTGTCTGATTTGTTCAGATCAATGGCTTCAGCCACAAAGAGCATAGTTGCTGAGCTGAACAAAGGTGAAAAGCTCAATGGAGACAACTATGAAGTTTGGCAAATGAAAATCCAGTATGTGCTGGAAGAGCAAGAAGCACTAGAGGCTCTTGTCATGACCATGGTTGAACCTGAAGATGGAACCACTGAGCAGCACAAAAGGGACAAAGAAGCTTTTTCTGTGTGGAAAAGAAAGAACTCTCTAGCTCGCATCACGTTGTTGAGCAGCATGGAAAATGATGTCATGCGAGAGTTTCGGCGTTTTGACAATGCCAAGGAAATGTGGGAGGCATTGGAAGCTAGATTTGGTCACGCTTCGGTGACTAGACTGAGGCAGCTCACTATCAGGTTTGACTCCTATAAGAAGCCTCATGGTCAGACCATGAAGCAACATCTTAGAAAGATGTCAAACATGATAACTGAGCTGAGAGACGCTGGCCATGTCCTCACAGATGAGCAGCAAGTGCAAGCGGTGATTCGTTCCTTGCCTCAGAGTTGGGAGCATATGAAGGTGCACCTGACTCACAATGAAAACATCAAAACCTTTGAGGATGCAATGCGTCATCTTGAGCTAGAAGAGGACCGCCTGTTGGCGGCTAAGCCGGATGCTGAACTTTATCATGCTAGTTCTAGCTCAAATGGAGCTTCGAGCTCCAAGCGCAAGCGCCCTAGCTGGTTTGATAAGGGGAAAGGCAAGGAAGAAGCTGGTCCTTCAGGGAAGAAACCCAAGTTTAACCAACATAATAGAGGAAAGCGTCCTCACATGAAGAAGTTAGCAAGGGTGAAATGCTACAACTGTGACAAGAAGGGTCACTATGCTCGCGACTGTCGTGAGCCAAAGAAGGTATGCACCCCTTGTACTTTTCAGAACTTTGCTTATGTGTCAAGTTCTGTGTTTCTAACTGAGTCTAATCCTTTGTGGACTGTGGATTCAGGAGCGACGGACCATGTAGCGAAGGATAGAGGATCCTTCGTGGAATTCCGACGAGTACCAACTGGAACTAAGTGGATCTATGTGGGAAACAACTCCAGAGCTGAAGTGAAAGGAATTGGCACATGCCAACTGAATATGCGTGGTGGACGCACTTTGTTCCTTCATGATGTGCTGTATGCTCCGGAGATTCGTCGGAATTTAGTGTCTGTATTGATGTTGGTTAAATTAGGTTTTACTGTGAACTTCTGTAGTAGAGGTGTGAATTTGTTTTTGGAGACAAATTACTATGGTTGTGGCTATTTTCTGGATGGTTTTATTGTATTGGATATTGAGTATATTAATGCAAATGTTTGTTATTCCCTTATCACATCTTCTAATACTTATGATAATGATGTGAATGTGTGGCATGCTAGGCTTGGTCACATTGGCCAACAACGTATGAATAGACTAGCCAAAGAGGGCTTGTTGGGTAACATTGAAAAAGTCGATTTGCCCATATGTAAGCATTGCCTAGAAGGAAAAACAACACGGAAACCATTTGGAAAATGGAAAAGAGCTGAATTTCCTTTGCATTTAATCCATACTGATGTCTGTGGTCCAATGAATGTGAGAGGAAGGCACGGGGCTGTTTATTTCATCACCTTTATTGATGATTATACTCGATTCGGATATGTCTATTTGATTTCTCATAAATCTGAAGCGATAAGTTGTTTCAAAAGGTTCATGAACCTGGTGGAAAATCAATTAGACAGGAAAATAAAAGCATTGAGATCCGATCGAGGTCGAGAATATTTATCTGATGAGTTCAGAAAATTATGTGATGAAAAAAGAATAGAAAGACAGTTATCTATTCCATATACTCCTCAACAAAATGGTGTTGCAGAGAGAAGAAACAGAACCCTACTGGAAATGGTTAGGTCTATGATGGCGCATGCTAACTTACCTATCACTTTTTGGAGTGATGCTTTGTTAACTGCTGCCTATATACTTAACCGTGTGCCTTCCAAATCAGTTACTTCCACTCCATATGAGTTATGGACAGGTAGAAAACCGGACTTAAGTTTTCTTAAGCCATGGGGTTGTGCTGCCTACACACATGAGTCCTCTCACAAATTTGGGAAATTAGGTCCCAGAGGAAAGAAGAGTATTTTCATAAGATACTCAGAACACTCAAAAGGGTATGTGTTCATTGGTGAGCAGGAAAGTGGGAGTGTAACTGAATATGAATCACGAGATGTCACATTCTTAGAGGATGAGTTTCCTAAGAAGGGCGAAATAGGGGAAGATCACTCCCTATTTGAGACTTTGGATCAAGATAATGATATTGGTGGAGTTCATCCAAGTGGGAGCGTAATAGGGAATGATGTACAAAGTGTACAATCTCCCGTAAGGCGAACAAGTCGCCAAAGTATTCCCCGTCGACGTTTTGACATTGAAGGGGAAACTTTTATGGTTGCTCCACAAGATGAGGATGAGCCAAGAAATATCAATGAGGCTCTGAAGTGCCCTAGTAAAGAAAAATGGATTCGTGCAATGGAAGAGGAAATGGAGTCAATGGAATCAAACCAAGTCTGGGAACTGGTTGATCTTCCAAAGGGACGCAGAGCTATTGGGAACAAATGGGTTCTCAAAATAAAGCGAAAGGCTGATGGCTCAATAGAAAGGCATAAGGCTCGCCTTGTGGCGAAGGGGTATAATCAACAGGAAGGAATTGATTATGAAGATACGTTTTCTCCTGTAGTGAGATTTACCTCGATTCGCATTATTCTGGCAATAGTAGCTAGTCTGGATCTTGAGTTACATCAAATGGATGTAAAGACTGCTTTCCTCAATGGAGAATTAGAGGAAGGAATATATATGGAACAACCTGATGGTTTCATAGTGAAAGGCCAAGAAGAAAAGGTATGTCAACTTTTGAGGTCGATATATGGTCTTAAGCAGTCATCAAGACAATGGTATATACGTTTTCATAATGCCATAGTGGCATATGATTTTACAATGATTGATGAGGATCATTGTGTATATATCAAAAGATCCAAGGATCAATTTGTGATCATATCATTATATGTTGATGATATACTGATTGCCGGAAGCAATATGGAGTTGGTTAATACTGTCAAGAGATGGTTGTCTTCTAACTTTGAGATGAAGGATATGGGTGAGGCTGCATACATTCTTGGAGTTAAGATTTCGAGAGATCGTTCGAAGAGATCGTTGTCTCTTTCGCAAGAAACCTATATAAATAAGGTTCTTGAACGATTTCGTATGCAAGACTGTAAACCCATAGACACTCCTATTGCAAAAGGTGAAGGATTGAGCCATAGATTGTGTCCAGGGACTCCACAAGAGAAGGAACAGATGAAACATGTTCCTTATGCTAGTGCTGTTGGAAGCTTGATGTACGCTATGATGTGTACAAGACCCGACATATGTTTTGCGGTTGGAATGGTGAGTAGATACCAATCCAACCCGGGTCCAGCACACTGGAAAGCCGTGAAGAGAATACTGAGGTATCTGAAGGGAACTGCTGATTTCAAGTTGAATTATCAAGGAAAAGATCTGCGACTTGAAGGCTACTCAGATGCTGATTGGGGAGGAGATTTAGATGAAAGAAAATCTACCTCAGGTTTTGCTTTCTTACTGAACAATGGCGCCATATCATGGAGCAGTAAGAAGCAAACGTGCATAGCCTTGTCTACGATGGAAGCTGAGTTCGTGGCGTTATCAGCAGCAGTACAAGAAGGAGTTTGGCTTAAGAGATTTTTGGATCATTTAGGTGTTATTGAGAAAGCTGCAAATCCATTGTTGGTTAATTGTGATAGCCAAGCAGCTATAGCGTACACCAAAGATCCAAAGTATCATGGCAAGACCAAACATATAGATACCAAGTATAACTTTGTAAAAGATATGGTTGCACGAAAGGATGTGAACTTGCAGTACATATCTACGCATAGAATGGTAGCAGATCCAATGACAAAGCCAATACCTAGAGATGTGTTTTGTGGTCATGTAAAATCTCTAGGATTGCGTAGAGTCTGATGTACTGGATTGTAATTTCCCTGAGTTGTTCACATTTATGAAATTTCGTTTTTCATTGATTAATGCCTATGAATCTTTATGTGATCTTTATGCATCCTAATGCTCAGTGCATTATTTTAAGTTGAGGAAGTATGTCGGACAGATAAGAGATTAGCCCACTCACACGGGTAATCGCCTCTATTTACTGTGTGATAAATAGAGATAAGACTGTATTTAAGCTTATTATCTAGGTGATAATCGAGAGCTCGGGCTTTAAATACACATGTCGCCTTAACTAAGTGTTAAGATGAGGACATAATACTTATGATGTCTGAAAGTAAAATACCCTACATATTTTACTTTATCTGTCTAAGATGCCAGATGTGAGTTCTGATGAATTTTGTGAATGAGTAGATAAGTGAACTCAAGTTAGACATTGGGTATGTCTGAACTATCATCTGTACGGTATTGAAAGGTGTAGACATACGCTCCATGGGAAAGGAGTTAATACCGTAATACGTATTTCATACTACGTATGCATGAGACGACCAAAAAGAGTGGCAAAAGTTTGATCTCAACTTTTATGTCGTGTGAAGACTCTTGAGGAAATGAGTTCCTCAATTCTTAGTCCCCTCAGGACTCTTACTTATTCTCAAGATTTCTATTTAGTGTTTGCTATCTTAGGGTGTTGCCAATGGTCATGAGTTTGATTCGATCTAATGGGGCATTTCTAGAAAAGCAAGCTGGACTGAAATTGAGAGTTTGAAGGAAAGAGGAAGATCGATTTAGGAGAATCACATTGTGGTTTTGTATTCACTGGTCGACCAATTATGACTGTCTTTGTGATGATTATAATTGTGAATACAATATATATCATTATTTAAAAAGAGATCAAAAGAGAGATATAAATGTGATTGATCGATCTAGGGTACTGCATACTAAATCTACTCGGAGTGTGACGCCCATTATGAGCTGCTATATATTCCTAACAGATGTATAGCAACGAGCTCTCAAAGTATGCTGGTCGCACGGATTATTCACCGGTATGAACGTTGAAGAGAGGTAAAGAGAATCCTGTTCGGCCCACCTTGTGCGAGTGGGAGATGAAGGCTTTTATTGGTATTGGGCTTAAGGCCCTGTCCGCCCAAGTTGGGCCCAGAAAGCCCGGCCCACGGGAAGACGGCCCGTGGAAAGGAAGAGGTATAAAAGGGAGGAGAGAGAGAGAGAAAATCTACCGTTGGAAATCATACGTACGTTTTTTCTCTCTCAACGCTCTCCCTCCCTTACGTTGTTCCTCAAAGCAAATAGTGAAGCGTTTGAAGGATTTTTGCCTCCCCGGATCGAACAGGACCGGATTCTCTCCCTCAATTGGCGTCGGTGTTTAATCTGTGGCTAAAAGGTACGCTCGAAATCCGTGGTGTGCTTTAGGATCGGTGATGCGTGTTGAATTCCCGGGCTTGTCTTCTGCATTGATTTAGGGGTTCGATTGAGTGTCGAATCCGGTTTTCGGGGATCAGTAATTCCCAACAGCACGTAATGATGATTTCCTTCACAAGTATGTTCATCTCCTCCTCGAATAGGAATAATCCCATGAGCTTTAGTAATATTGTTGATCAATTCCGGTCCTGCCAATCTCATTCCATTGAAGGATTGCTTCATTGGGAGAATACTCTGGAACAAAAGTCCTTACTTGTTTTTTAGAACGGATGGGTTTTAGCTCTCTCTATATTATCTTACCTCAATCCGATGCCTGCATAAGCATGTGAAAGACCGAATTCATATGCTTGTAAAAGAGGCAAGAAGAATGCCGTGCCCGCAACTTACCTCAATAAGTGTGTCAGGCCCTTCGAGCTGCTCCATTCGGATCCAAAAAATGGATTTCCAGTTACTTGCTTCCTAGATGGGATGGCTGGACCACCTTTCTTGGTGGAACGATCTATAAAACAATTGATATAGTTTGATTTCTCGCCTCAATTAATAGTACCTCTAGAGTCCACCATTTTTTCCTTTGGTGTCATTGCAATAACATACCATTTCTAGTCTTTTTCTTTCTATTTTTAGATAGATATGGAAATTTAAAAAATCTAGAATCGACTGCCTTATTGGTGGAAGGAATGGACACATGTTAATCCACAATACAAGGTAGAAGATATCCATGAGCGTAGGCTATTCGAATGCTAGAGAGGCCCATTTATGTGTTCATTGATTGGATTTGTAATAAATTTAGGACATAATTGACACAAATACAAAAGATTTAGGACTCAATTGGCCAAAAAAACAATTATGACCAAATTGGCACAATTACAATAGGTTCAAGACTCTTTTGGTAATTTTCCCAATTTGTTTATAATAGGATGAATAGGTTTTTTCCAAGTAAACAAATATATGATACTCTAATTAATCGTCAACTTGCGGAGTGTAGAATGTACTTCTCTAGTATGCAGATGATGCTGTCTGAATACTTTAGAGATTCTAATTCGTATGAATTGGCAGCTTTCTATGGCCTAAAGACTAAACTTATAAAACATGACATGCCCCAGCCGTCAAAAGCTTTTTAATTTAGTTTCCAAATGCAAAAGCCTTCTTGATATTTTACTTTAGATTCTGAGATATAAATAAACAGATGGATCATATGCATTGTGTAAGCAATTTGTCGTGGTTAGGTCTTGTTTCCTTTTTTGGGCATTCGTTTATTGTGCTCATCGCCAAGATGTACTTTTTCGAAATGCCAAATTCCCATTGGCCGACCAAAGAAAGAAATGCCAAATTCACAGTCCCGTCAAACATTTCTACAGTTCATGGTCTTAAGGTTTCGCCATTAGGACTTAGGAGTGAGCAAAATGGGTCGATAATCCATAGCTTCAGTCGATTGACAGGGCCACAGAAGCCTTGTTTCACAAATTGAGCTCCTTTCTAACATTTTGGTACATGAAGACATGATATAGAGAAGTCTAAATCGTTTGTGCATAACGCATTTTGTTCCTAAACAATTCAATTAGTTCAATCAAGTCTTAAACCTTTTTCAAAATGTGCAATCAAGTTCTTTCAATGAACTTTATGAAATTGGCTTCATGTCACTTAAAAAGTGTATTGCGAAACAACGCCCAAAAGATACACCAGTTGAAACACAAATAGCAAAGAATAAACGCAAAATCGAAACCACACAAGACACGATATATGTAGAAACCCAAAATGGAAAAAATCACAGGAAGAGAGAGGGTTTTACCATTTCAAAAACTCAAAAAGAGCCATAAGATCTAAAAATCTCGTAAGAAGATAAGAAGAACAAAGAAAGGAGATAATGTGGAGGCTAGTGTCACGGTCCATAAATCCTCCCGCACTTGTGACACTCGTGAGCGGTGTTTGGGGTTATCAAGTGAAGAGTGAGGAGGCAAAAGGGACAAATACAACTAGTCCATGAGAGTGGCGTCAGGAGAGTTGGTACTAGGAGCTCTAGGATAGAAGGATTATATCACTTAGGAGCTCTGAAGGCGAGATTGGTCTCCTGTGCACAAACTAATCGGGAGTTGATGCTGCTCTCTTGATAAGGCCATAGCAGGCCGAAATCAGTTGTTGAGCTCTACTGTCTCACTCAATGGACTAAAGTTCAAGCGAAATTAGGCGTAGTAAGATCTCGTACGAAGAAGCATTCACCGTTCGATGGAACAACTATAGAAGGAAGGTTGGCCTAGCGAATTCCGCTCATCAGGCGCCACACGGGTCATTCCGCAGCCAAGGAAACTGTCGGCCTGTGACATTAGGGTCAAAGATGTGTCGTTCAATACATCTATTTAATAGTCTCCCTCCAAAAAAAAAAAAAAAAAACCTTAAACAAAAGTGTATGGTCCAAAATGCCCTTATCAACAGTTTAAAAGTCAAAACTCAACAAAGTAACATAATATTAGGACTTAAATTGCCTTTTGCAAGAAAGGTTGAAAACTTAGTCAAACCAATTGAAAAATTTTACTCTCGAATTTATTTATTGGTAAAGGTTTAGGAT
The DNA here is from genome assembly GCA_019915185.1 of Eucalyptus camaldulensis. Classification (NCBI taxonomy): domain Eukaryota; kingdom Viridiplantae; phylum Streptophyta; class Magnoliopsida; order Myrtales; family Myrtaceae; genus Eucalyptus; species Eucalyptus camaldulensis. The sequence goes on from JAHSVA010000008.1 coordinate 4,000,480, forward strand.
TTAATTGAACCAATTAAAATATTTACAACGTAATTGCATTCCCTACGTAAGGTTTAGAACTTGTGGTGTAATTTTCCAGTATACGAAAGCTCATTTAGGATGCAATTTGGCAGTCCCGAGGCAGTAGCACAACGGAAACAATACAAGAAAGTTCGAAACTCCCTCCAAATATTAGGGTCCATCTTGGAACTCATCTCCAGAATTAGAGTAAGGCCATACTTGGCTGGTGGTTTGCTGAGCAAAGCTAGCTTGATCACCAGAGGTTGATCGGGTATTCCAAGAAATTCTTGGATTTAGCCTAGTCGAAACACCACATATAAACATGTTGCTGATCTAGTGAAGTAAGTTTAAAACTGCCCAAAAATAAATAAATAATAAAGAAAATCAAAATTAGAGATTTGTAGCTTACAGTTTGTCTGCATCTCTTTCTTGGGCACTGACCTGCATGCCTGTTTCTCCTTGGATTTTAGGCATCATGCGTTCACGAGTCAGCATCATTTGAGACGAGGCGCTAAATTTAATGGGATTGAAAGGTCCGTAAACATAGACAATGCCATCGTTGCTTACGTTGAGATGCTTCTTTTGACTCGCAAGGTATCGGATACAGATCTGATAAGATAGAATTCTGTTAAAAAAAACTAAGAACTAAGAACTATGTGATGTAGAGATCACCCCAGAGACCTTGAACTTCAACACGCGCAGAAAACCAAACTCTCACTTCCATCACACGTCCTCGAATCCGGTCCAGACGGTAACGGAACCTTGACAGGCTCATAAATTGGTCTTTCAGCTCTACATCTTCTGTTGCTGACATGGCTCAGCCTCCTCCACCAGCAAAGACTGTTCAGGAATCGGTGTCGGATGGAGAAGCAGTAAAAGAAGGATATGCTTATACAGATGGCAAGGTTGCAACTTCTGGTGAAGCTATTCATGTTATGGAGGTTCCTGTCATTGACCTTGGCCTTCTTGCGTCTTCACCATCAGCTGCAGGAGAATTGTTTAAACTCCGTTCGGCTCTCGCTTTGTGGGGATGTTTCCAGGTCTTGCCTATTGATAAACTTTAACCTATCTTTCAAAATTAAATCTACCACTATTTGATCTTGCAATTTCTCCTAAAGTTATGCTACCACATAGAATTGAATGAGATGGGGGAAAAAGTGCCTATAATTCGAAAGGTGTTACTGATCATGATCACTTGTAATCTATAGGGTTCTTCCCTTAATAATAAACTAAAATATCTGTGACATCAAACCTAGTAAAAGCTTCTAAGCTAATCAATTATAGCGGAGGAGCATTTTTGTAGTTGTACTGGGAACTAATGCTTATGCAAGTTTGGTCCTACTTGTGCAAAGTGAAGCCAGAGTAGGTTCACTTTTTGCAAATTCCAGTTCTCATTTTGGGTTACAGGCAATAAATCATGGAATGAGCGGCTCTTTTCTAAGTAAAGTGCGTGAGCTCATGGGGCAATTCTTTGCCCTTCCAATGGAGGAGAAGCAGAAATATGCTAGCCCTGCAGATGACATGGAAGGGTATGGAAATGACATGGTCCTATCAGAGCAATAGGTATTAGATTGGAATGAGCGGTTGCTCCTCATCATATCCCCCAAAGATCAGAGAAAACTGGATGTCTGGCCTCGAAAGCCCGAAAGCTTCAGGTAATTAGACTAGACGATTGGTTCTGTTTACCCGATAACCAGAGGATACTGACACAGCAGGGAAGTGAGTTTCTTTAGGTTATCTGAGTTCTACTGTGTGCTGGAAGGAATTTCTTGATTTTGTCACTGAAATTATTGTGTTACCAACTTACCAGCTGGCAGCAATGATCAGTCAGATCTAGAAATTAAGGAGTTCACAATTATGTTGCCTTTTGCTCATTGATTAAGAATATAAGCATAAGAAAACTTCAGTTTCATATTTTGCAATTTAGAATGTTGGTGTGCCTATTTTATGAGCACCGTGTGATCGTTAGTAGGACACTGATCAAATAAGTAATCACGAGAAAGCTAAGTTGATGTTACCGCCACCTATAACTGATTGCATTTGTCAAACCAAAATAGTAAATAATAGTCCGCTGACCTTGTTGAAGCACTGCGCAGGGAAAGAGTACAGGAGTACTCAGTAAAGTTACGAGCGATCGTAGGTGTCGTGCTCAAGGCCATTTCTTTGTCATTGAATTTAGAGGAAAACTGCTTCCTAGACCAGGTTGGAGAGCAGGGAAAGATGTACGCAAGATTCAATTATTATCCTAGATGTCCCAGACCTGATCTGGTCTATGGTCTCAAACCGCATGCTGATGGATCGACGATGACCATTGTCCTGCCCGATGAAGAAGTGCTAGGCCTGCAGTTCCTCAGAGGTGATCAGTGGATCAGTGTCTCCACCATTCCTGAGGCAGTTCTCATTAACATTGGAGATATAATGGAGGTCAGTTTAAAAGTAGTACATTCTTCGAACTTGTAAAGGGGTGTATAGAAGTAAATTTAATTTACATAATAGTTACGAGATTAAATTGTTAAAGTTGGCTTAAAGGAAGATCAAAATTGCAAGATAATGCGGTATGTGTGGTGCAGATAATGAGCAATGGGATTCTCAAGAGCCCTATGCACAGGGTGGTGACAAACGCCACAAGTGATAGAATCTCGGTTGCTGTATTTTGCTGTCCAGAGGAAGAGAATGAGATCGGACCTGCTGAGGGGCTGATCAACGAGGATACACTGAGATTGTACAAGAAAATCTTCTACTCTGAGTATTACCAGTTAGGGAAGAGACCTATCGAGGCATTGAAAATCTAGCTTCAGGTTGTTGTACCACTGCCACCTTTGTAACCATTTTGTCCCCGGTCGAGAGGGAATGATTTTGGTTTCTCCATTTGCGCTGGTCATGCACTGAAACTACGGATCAGGTACATCATGTACGGCTAATGCCCCCTTTGTAACTATTTAAGCACACACAGGTGAGCGCTCCGGGTCGATGAGCACAGCAAAATCAATAACAAAGAAATTTTTTCAAACCTCTGTCAAAATGTAGATACCATTTCATCTTATGAACTGGATTGAACCTTAATTAGCGTTTTGCCATACCAAGACTATATGAGCAGTGAAAATTGGATATTTCAAGAAACTTCTAGATCCCATTTATGAGGAGGAGAAGGACACTTCCAGCTTTTTGTTTCTATCCGCTTTGTTTGGTCAGAGTAATTTAACCCATTGCTCTGGCACTCGCATCCATGCATGTGTCCCTCTGTCCTTTGGACCTTTAGCTCCTATTTCAAGATCGGCATCTTTTGGAATGAAGCAATCAAGTTCATAGGAGAGATAAAGAAAGATGAATTAAAACATCAGCTGCTTCTCCGAGGCTTTAACAAAATATTTGTTGACAATATAAATTTCAGACAACTGTTCGAATATAGCTGGTCCAAAATTGATCCAAGTGGGGAAAAATTTCACCAATATGACACATCGCACTATGATTTTATCGGTCCAACTAAAAGTATGTCATTCCACGACTACCCAACTCTTGTCTGAGACAAAGAAAACTAGGACCGTTCTTTTATTTTTTTAATAATTAAGAGAAGTTGACTTGGATATGCACAGAGAAAGGAAACAAACCTCATCTGTTTCCTTGTTCTGCCCTTGAATCCAGTCCACAACTGTATCTGAATCCCAACAAGCTATCTCAAGCAAATCTTTAGTCTTGCATCCTCTGTCGGTAACATGGCTCAGCCTCCTCCTCCCCCACTTCCTTCTTCACAATCTGTTCAGGAACTTATCTTGGATGGCGGAACAGTTCCAGAGAGATATGCCTATAAAGATGACAAAACTGCAAGCTTTGATGAATCTCTTCCTCTGACGGATGTTCCAGCTATCGATCTTGGCCTTCTCACAGCTTCATCATCATCATCAGCTGGAGAGGAATTGATTAAACTCCGTTCAGCTCTCACTTGCTGGGGATGCTTTCATGTCTGACCTTAGCATCAAACAACAGTTTCTTTTTATCTCCTAGCTTACAAAATTGCCACTTTATGCCCACTTAATTCCAGTTCGATAGATGTTATTCCATATCTAGGTAAACAAATGTTAGAAGCAAAGCTATCTAGAATAGGAAAACGCCTGCTTTATGTGGAGATTCTTTGATTTGCTTAAGATCACATCTATCGCAAAAAAGCAGCTCAACTTTGCATTTCATTTGCAAACTCATTAGTTTTTCACAGCAGAATCTGGAGTTACCAAAATCTCTGTTGATATTACTGTTTTTAATGAAGCAATCCATATTTTGACTTCCTTCGATTTTTCTGTCTCAGGCAATAAATCATGGGATCAGCTGCTCATTTCTAGATCAATTGCATGAACTAACTAAACAATTTTTTGCACTTCCAAAAGAGGAGAAGGAGAAATGCGCCAGAGCGCCTGATGGCATTGAAGGCTATGGAAATGACATGGTCTTTTCGGAGCAACAAGTAATCGACTGGAATGACCGCGTCTACATCATCATATCCCCCGAAGATAAGCGCAAGCTTGAAGTTTGGCCTGAAAAACCTGAAACTTTCAGGTAATTAGACAATATAGCTGCTTCAAATTGAATTATGCAGATCAGATGGTACAGGTGGGAGAGTTAGCTTTGCTTGGTGAGAAGGATTTTATGTGCGCAGGAGCAGAGTTCTCATCTGATATGCTAGGAATGGACTAGTTTGAGCAATGATAAGTAGAAATAAAAGGAGATAGAGACAAGAAGACAAATTACTTATGTTTATGTTGTTATCTTTAGTTGATCTGCCGCAGTACATGCTACATTGACCTTGTTAGAGCATTGTAGGGAAGTAATACATGAGTACTCGGTAATGTTACGGCCAGTCATCAACAATGTGTTCAAGGCCATGGCATTATCGCTGAATCTGGAGGAGAATTGCTTCCTGAACCAGTTTGGAGAACGAGGGGTGATGTTTGCAAGGTTCAATTATTATCCTAGATGTCCGCGGCCTGATCTTGTCCTTGGCCTCAAGCCACATGCCGATGGATCAGCAATCACTGCGGTTTTGCCGGACAGAGAAGTTGAAGGCCTCCAGTTCCAGCGTGATGGCCAGTGGTTCACAGTCCCCACCATTCCAGACGCACTTCTCATCAACGTAGGAGATCAAGTCGAGGTCAGTCCAGTATTTGCATTTTTTGAAATTCAAAGAATGCTTCCAAGGGATATCTGTACATTTTACACAAATTCAACTTCTTGCGAAGAAAGGCCCCAACAATTTGAGATTGCAGAGGGTTGAATTTGGTTTGTGTTGTAATGCAGATAATGAGCAATGGAATTTTCAAGAGCCCAATGCACAGAGCAGTGACAAATGCAGAGAGAGACAGAATTTCTCTGATGGTGTTCTGCACTTCGGAGGAAGAGAACGAGATTGGACCTGCCGATGGGCTGATCAATGAGGAAACGCCAAGATTGTACAAGAAAATCAGGAATTATCCCGAGACTTACTTTGAGTATTACCAGTTAGGAAAGAGATCTATTGATGCCGTCAAAATCTAGCTTCAGGTTCTTATCCCACCCATTGTAAGCATAAACCAGAGTTTGTTCTGCGTTTACCTCATCCAGAGATGATGACTTTCAGTCCTTAATTTTTTTTAATCATTCTCTAAAACTAAACCATAACGAATAAAAGTTCTCGTTCGTTTTTTTTTTTTTTTTTCCATTTTTTGACAAGCATATCAGCAATTTTTCAAGCACGGATTAGAGTTGAATTTAGAAGAGCTATGTCATTTGGCATTGTTCTCGATCGGTACACTAAACCAACCATTTTTCCCTGATGAAACACAATTAGAAGCCGATAACTTGTGAATCCTGGTGTACTTCGATTGGATTCGATCTGACCATTGGATGGGAGGGTCATATCGGCTCTTTCACCTGACACAAGTGAGTTGGAATTAGTTCGCTGCCTCTTCAATGGGTGATTTCCCCTCGTTAGGATCCGTACGTGGTCTATTTCCTTGTTGGCAGCAGCATGATAGGTTGTAATTTCGTGATCAAGAGGTCAAATTATGAAACATTCGGATAAACTTATCCAATAAGCACCGTGATGGACAGAGAAATAGTACTTGCAGTACAGAAGCATCATGTATAAAGGTCATCCGAAATGATCTCCTGGGGAACCATATAACTCCAAGATAAGTGGGACCACTTACGTATTTTCTAAAGGTGTGAACTTGATTGAAACTTCTTTCAAAGACTAGGGACTTAATGAAATTTCGAAGAAATTTGAGGGGCCCAATTCCCAAGTCCCCAGCACTCATTTGAGTCCACTATGGTTTGCTTGACCATGAAGTTTGTAATCATGCACAATCAACTAAAGATTAAACAAAACAAAAGGTGCAATCTTTTAATTAATCAGGTGAAACCAAGCTGTCATACACAAAGTTGGAACTGGAATGATAGACACCTTTTACAATTTACCGCTTTTCAGTGTTCGCATAAGTTTTGCATGTCTGCTAGATCAATACTAGATTTGACTACGCATATGACATGATTAGTGCATTGGCCTACTTTTGCCCAAAAACTTACGAATTAATAATGCAGAAAAGAAAAAATTAATGTGGTAGGGAAGGCAATTGTCATTGCTCCACGTGATTTAACACCTTTTTTGATTCCTTATGATCATGAATTTCTTCTTCCCAACGTGTCGCGTTGTCCTCCAGTTTTAGGATGTAATTGGTCTACAAACTACCATTCCCATGACGGGCTCAGGACAACTAACTGTCAACTCACTCCTCGGATATTTCCTCCTCAACTTCCGTTGTGGAAAGAAAGACTGCATCATAGGACGGCGGAATGGACTCCTGTTGGATTGTTCTTCTCCATCCTGGCTTAGATTTGAATAAGCAAATAGACCTGTCCTGCATCTAGCATGCTTAATAAAGAGGAGCGAGATTTTTCTTCAACTAAAAATCACTAAATTAAAAACATATCGAACACAAAAACAGAACTGAGCATAGAGCCTAGAATGCCAACTTCAAAACACCAGTCGAGTTACGTATCTGTTGCCATGTTTCTTTGAAGCAATGTGAGCAAAACCTGATGAAATTGTTACCTTAGAAGCCAATGAAACTCCCCTTTATCTTCAAAGGTATCCCATAACAGACTTCATTACAGGAAGAAACTTTAAGGCATGTTCACTCTGCAAAAATGTAGTATTGAAATTGCAGCACAAGAGGTGAATGGAACTTCGGCAGTCCAGATAGTAGAGAGATTTAATTATAAGCAAAGCAAAAAGGATCACAACAAGAGTTTCAACATCATCTTTTGACAATCCTATCCTAATCAATGACTCTTTCTGAAAGACCTCAGTAAACCACCAATAACTTGCAAGCTGATCTAGAGCTTTTGGAGCAGATTCTCTGTTCTACTCACTTTATGTCATGAATGGCCTCCCAGGCAAAAAGAATGGAAGCTACACATCTATTACATCTGTACAGGGGCGATTCTAGAAGCGTGAACTTAAATTGCTTGGAAAAACATGGATGCTGTACTTATATTAGGCTGGAAAACGACGATGTTAGTTCGTAAGTAATGCTGGCTAGCGGCCCACGTTGGCTTGCAAGCTCATGTATGTCCTTGACAATGTCAAAGACGGCCTCAGGCTGTGCCAGTTTCAGCGCATTTTCCGACATTTTCTTGAGTTCTTCCGTTTTGGTGGTGAACCATTCAGCCACAATTCTGGCCGTTTCTTTTGGACTCCGGGTGAAGACGCCAGCTCCGTTATCCACTACATAGGGAACATTGCCCTTTTCCTGCAGTTGAAATGACAAATAAGCATCAATTTTTGCAATTTCTATCTACTAAAGTGAATACACAATCAGTCTCGAACCTGTCCGGGAATGTAGTCATTGAGGATGATTGGAAGGCCTCTGATCAATGCTTCTGAGATTGTACCAGGTCCTGCCTGAAAAAGGAATTATAGTTATAGAGCCAGCAATTTACTTAAAAAGTTCATGTTATAAATTGAACACAGACAGAGAAGGAGGACACATCGACCTACTTTTGTTATTATGCAGTCGCAAGCTCCCATCCATTTCTCCATCTGGGTCTCAAATCCTCTTACCTAAATATTAATGTTAGATCAGTTTTTTGCTCCACAATGTTCATTCAACAGCAATTCTCTTATTAACTCAAAAGCATTGGATCAAGAAGCACAAGCAATTACCTTAACAGGGATCATCCACTCTTCAGATTCTAATGTCGATGCAAGTGCTTTGTTACGGCCACATACTATGATCAATTGCCCTATTGGCTTCCCAAGTTCTTGATCGAACAATGACTCTCCTAATGCCTTTGCAGTTTTCTTAACCGGGCCCATACCTTCACCCCCTCCCATTAATAGGACTGCAGGCAAATTTGGATCCATTCCAAATTCCTTTCTAAGATCATCCTACAGGTCAAAAAAAAGAACTGAGTGAAAAAAAAAATCAATTGGGTTACAAAGGAAAGCATGCGCTTCATCATCAATAAGAGTCAACCTTTGAAAGAACTGCACGTGCAAAGGATGGCCGAATAGGGAGGCCAAAAACGCGTATTTGGGACTCCGTAAGGTCATCTAGCAAAGCCCGTTTGGCTACCTCTTGTGAAGGACAGTAGCATCTATTTACTCCAGGATGAAACCTGAAATATGTTTTTAAAAATAAAAAATTACAAAACAGAGGATTAAGCAGAAGCCAATAGATGAGGAATGCATCTTTCGAGGCAATTATATGGACAAACCATGTAGGATGGCATGTGTTCAGATCCGTGATCACAGTCACAAAAATGACTTTCTTTTGCAGGTTTTGCCACTTGAGAACCCAGAGAGGAATATGCTGCATCAGAGGATGAACGCTAATAATGATGTCTGGCTTGTACTCCATTAGACCAGCCTCCACCTCCCTTCAATCAAAAATTTGAATGCATCACAAAACAGCAAAACAACATTATTAATGTGGAAATGTTCTAGACCTATTACATATCTATTACGGCCGGGTTTCCAGCATAAAAAACGAGTCACTTCAGGTGACATAAACAGCCTTTTTTTTTTTTATATTTTTCTCTGAAAAAATTCACAAGCATTTAGTGATTGGTTAATATAGAAATGATTGCTCATCGTGAAAGTTGAGAAAGAATCAGGACAGCTTTGTGATTGATGAAGGCCGGTAAAAGAAACTATGCATTGCTGACCTAACTAGAGTATCTCAGCATATAAAAATCTACTTGCAGATTTTTATGAACCTCCCTAACACTGGTAGATCTATCTACCCTCTGTTTTTGCAAGATAGTAGCAGAACAGAAGGTAAAAACAAGGAAGATCCGAAAAAAAAACCCAAAAATTTAACATACTTGGCGTAGTAAGCTGCAATTGCAGCGAGGTACATGGAGTGAATCCATCGCGGAGACGTGCTGTGAAACGCAACATTCCACAGCTGTACATGCTTCACCAAGAACTTGTATGATTTCTCCATGTTGTTCAAAGGCCAGCCTGTATATTCTTTCCACACATCCTTCACAAATATCTGAAATCATTAAAAAAAGAAAGAACCCGTCACGAAAATTGATCCGAGAAAGCTAACGTCTTTTGAAAGACTTAAACAACTTTTGATGAGAACACAAATATGAGAACGGATCAAAATTCACTTAGGCGACAAAACCAAAGTGATCAACCAAAAAACTAAGCATATTTCAAGATTAATTAACCCAGCAAGGCATCAAAATTTCAAGATTGAACCTATTTCAACACTCCAAATGCAAATTTCAAGATCCAACGCCAACAAAACCAAAACGATCAACCCAGGAAGATGTAAAACAAAGAAAAAAGAGTCAAATCAAACTCACAAAACATACCCTGTACTCATCCCCGAACTGCAACTTGAAGGCGTCGCGAATCGCCTCCGCCGACGCCCGGTGGCCGCCGCCGGTGTCGCTCATCAGAATCAACACGTTCTTCGTCCTCTCGGCGCCAATCTGCACGAGCTCCATGCAATCCTCGTCCTCCTCGAAGTCGTCGCCCCCGAACTCGGGCGACGACCTCTTGCGCCGGGAGTTGCCGACGCCCTTGTCGCCGCCCTTGAAGAACTCCCGCGCCTTCCGCTGGAACGGCTTCTCCTTGGCCGTCCCCTTCCTCGGAGACGACGCCACGGACATCACCATGGCAACCGAACCACCGGCCCCAAAGCTCGAAACTTTCGCCGATCCCCGAGCAAATTCGAGCAATTCGAAGGTACCCACCAACCGGCACTGGCTTCCGAGGAGGTTTGACGGAGAATTGAGGTTGGGAAACGAGGTGGGACGTAATAAAGATTCGGTCTTGGGACTTCGGATTGCTCGAAAGTTTACGTTTTTAATTTTTTCTTTTTTTACGGTGGAGTGGGAGTTTTTAGGCGTCGGATGGGCATTGGTTTCGGAATGTCCGGAGGGGAAGATTCGGATCTTTCCGATCGGTAAAATAGTGATTTTTGAGAGTTGGGTTTTTTATGCAAACTGGGAAGAAAGGTTGTCCTTGAGTGGTTGACTGGGTTACTGTTTTTTTTTTTGCTGTTGAGTCCTTCGACTTTTGGGTATTTGCCTCTCGTGCTGTCGTAACTGTTAATACGGTTGTTCGTTGGAGTGCGGCCGATTTTTGCTGGTGCCGCCACCCTCTTTTGTCCTTCCTCGTGTTGGTGTTGGGTGTGCGCCTTGTGACTTGTGAGTGTGACATCCTCCTCTTTCCATTCCTCTATTTGGTTTTTGTCTTCTGTCGGGTCGTTTCAATTGGTCAAGACCAGTTCAAACGTGCCAAAAAGTCGAGTCGATATTCATTATATCTTTCATCTGAGACGACTTTTAAATCCATCGATAGAGCATTATTTCTTTTTCTTCATACAATAAAGCATTATTTGATGTACATAGATTGAGGCATGTAGAAGTGAAGTTTAATCAAATAGAATATCCAATCTATTCATGTCATTGAAAAATTTCATCCTGTTGTATTTCATTTTATCTAGCAAGTCCATTTTGTTCTTTCTTTTCATGTAAAATCAACGATTAGTCCTAAAGATCCAATTGGCCTCCATGATTATTTAAAAGTTCCATCTTGTTCTCTTTTTTACTTAGTCTTTTCATCTTCTTTTTTTTAGCCTTTATTTTCTCTAGGGAAAAGAAGTAGAATAATATTAACTTTGAAATTTATGAGGTTAAAAAGAGTAGACCTAATCCCCTCAAGGTAAAGGTGATATATAACTTCTTCGCTTATATTAATTAAAGGAGCTTAGAACCCTCATATAATTCTAGGTGGCAAGTGACTTTTAATGGAAGATAATTTGATAACCATGTTTTTACTTGCCCTAAACATTTTTACATAATGCATTATTAAACTCCCATATAATTAATTTCCAATGAGAAAAGGAAAATTAATTTTGCCCGTGACTCTTTGTAACCCTATTTCATTTTGTTCTTCTGCTCTCTCACGCAATTATTTATTGCATACCTGTTGTCCTTTTTTGTCCGATTACCTGTTGCCCTTATTACTTTGTTTTCCTTGTACACATGAATCTAATGAATTTTTCTGTAATGTCTACATCAAATTTTATTTATATATATAGTGTCTACATCAATTTGCAACAAAACGACAATTACCCAATTTCTCCTAATTGCTCAGTGGGTAGGCGTCTCAGCCAACCTTTTTGACCTCTTTTGATTGCAAACGCACCGTGGCACAATCATAAATTTCCACTTATGCAACAGTATCTTTTTTTTACTACCCTTTAATTTAATTCGATGGGTAACCCCATCTTGCACAATAATTGCGCGAAAAAGGGGGTAAAAAGGGATATGGAATCGTGTCTGTGAAAGTGGGAAACGTTGCGTGAAAGCATGAACCTCAAATGGAAAGATGATTCCTTAAATGATGCCTTGGAAAGTCTATTAAGCCACTATTACATCTCTTGCTTATTTAACACGCAGTAAAAAGATTATCCATTCCCCAAGTTCCAACCCGTCAAGGCAGCAGATAAATAGCTGTTGACCAATAGTCGTCTTGATTTTTCTATTCGTTTCCGAAACTGTTATATGCTACGTGGAGTACCCGCGTCACTTTGATCAATGGATCCAAGCAAAGCCAGTAAGGACAAAAAAAGCTTTAAAAAAAAAAAACATAAGAAAAGAATATAACCATTTTTCTTCAATTTGGTCATAGCAATTTCAAATTCATCTAACTTTGAAAAAACATACAAACTTTTATAACTCAAGAACAATTGGCTGAACTTGTATTGTGCCTTTCATGGATTAATGTCGTGACGGGCTTTCTTGTCTGAATTAAATCATGCTTATTAAAGTGTGATTGGCTTGATTGTGTTGAGATAATAAAATCGACGGGTCTTTATATATGATTTTGAATTATTGAGAGAGATGCTCGCGAATATTCCACCTTTGGATAAAGAACTTTGGTGGGTTATTTTCCACAAAAGAGAAAATGGCCTTGATATGGACGGAAATATTAGTTTTGCCGGCAGAGAGAGAGAAAGAGATTGGCAGAGGGCCTGGGCAAGAGACCAAAAATTATTTTGTGGGTCAAGTGCATAAATACTAGGAAAATTAGGGCACCAGAGGAAATTGTTTTCTAGCCCCTAAATTTTGCTCTTATGTTCAAAGGGGGGGCCCGTGTTGTTATTCTTTTTGGGGGGGCCCTGTTATTATTCTTTTTGGGGGGCCCCTGTAGAGCCAGCTTTACAGACTAAAGAGGAGCTGATTGGGCAAGTTGAGCTGGCTAACAGCGCAAAGTCAGCCTGTCTCTGTGTGGAAGCCGCATAATTGCACGAGTTTGCAATTATAACTATTAGGTAGTTACCAAACATTATGATATAAAAGAAAATGCCAAAACTATATGCGTATTTTCGTCTCTATATCGGTTGCATATCACATATCATACTCGAACAAAGTCCCACTTTAAAAACGACTAAATTACTCTATTTTTACAAATTTCGACTTTCTGAACACTCGCAAAACCCTAGCTTTGAATCACTCCGTGCGTGCCTTCATCAACAGTCCCCACCTAACCACCATGCCCATTGCCAAGTGTCGACCTTTTGATTCCGATCACTGTTTGTGTTGTCGAAGCAATCTCCACTTCTAACACCCTCGACCACCCCTCTCTCTCTCTCTCTTTCTCTCTCTCTCTCTCTCTCTCTCTCTCTCTCTCTCTCTATACCTTGTTCATGCTCCCCTCCCTTTGAATTCTCTTCTTCTTCATCGATTCTCTCAATAAGGCCGTGGATGACCTTTCAAAGCCATCCATGGCCTCAGCCATGGCTCGCACCCTCAACCGTTGCCATCCATGGCTTGGGGGAAGGATTTTCCTTAACTATTGTGCAAAATAGATTTCATGACAACGCCAATTGTGAAACACCCATTTTTCTTGACGTCTAGTTTCAATTGAAAAGCAATATCATTTTAGGAGACTAATTCCACCAGTTGCCTCTTTCGAGGTATGGGCACCATCATTACCCTGTACTCGGCCGGGATTGGTTACCCGGGAAAAGCATCACGGGGTTCAGGTGGGGCCGCCTCCCTTTCGGGTTGGACGGTCGGCCCTGTGGTACCATTACCAGGTTTAAGGTCCCTGGTTGGCTCCGACAGACCCCCAGTGTTTCACATCCCCTCTTGGGAATTTTCCTGAGGGAGAATCTGCCACATGGGCTTGGCGGGAGCCTTTTAAAGACCTGCTCAGGTCTCGACTAGAAAGTGTGTGTGCGTGTAAAATCTAACGAGGGACGTGAATTCGCACATGGAAAATGCGATTTAGGTTTTCTTGTCGTTGGGTAGTGGAATCATGTGCGTCATCGGTGAGGCTTCCGTGCATCATATCGATCCCGACGTACGTTCCATCCAATCTCGGCGGTCAACGCAACGAGGTCTTCGAAAGGAGAGGAAACCACGTCGGTGGGGCCCCGCTTCTTCGCTACATCGGACGGCCCAAAGACAACAACTTAACGGCGAGATTATTTATTTTTTAACCTTTTTACTCCCTCAGTGTGAGGTAACAGTAGAATTAACCATACATATTTTATGTTGCGCCCTTTCTTAAATATGGCCTTCGAATATATTTTATATGTACATATAAATTTATAACGAGCGCAATAGATCATCAAAATTGCATAAAATTTTCTCATCAAAATCTTGATATTTGGTCCTCGTAAATCGAACTGTATTTGTCCAAGAGTACAAAGTTATAAAAAAAATTAGAGCCATCTCTGATGTTTTATGTATATGGATACGTATGGTCACTAGTTCCTAGGTAAGATATATTTTAATTATAAGAGGATGGACAATAAGTGCATTTCTCATTCCCAGGCGCAACTTTATATATTTAGTTACAGAAAAAGTGTGTATTTTATAGTAGAAATAGCTTTTCATACATATTGAATAAAAAATATATATTTTCTGGTATCTTTTAATTTCTTAAAAATCTTTGTTCGGAATAACTTCTGTTTTATCTTTTTACCCTTTACAAATTCTTCAAAAAAATTAATTAGATTTTTTAGCCGGAAAGATTTGAAATCATTCAACAAATTAGAGCATAAATTCGTAGAAATGTGCATAATTTCTTTCAAACTTCGTTTAATTTTGGAGAGAAACATATAAGTAGAAGTTATAATCAACTATTAAATATAAAAAAGAATGCTCTAAACTCTTTATGGCAAAGCTGATTTGTCATGTAAAAAGATGAATCTGAATCAATGAGGGCTTATTTGTTTGGACCATTCAAAAGTAAAATTTTGACGATAGAAAAACAGAGGAAGAGGAGGCCTCAAAGTTAATACCAGACCATGGGTAGAGAATTGAAGACAAGGCTTTGCAATGAAGATGAAGACATGACTGGCGTGACAAATCGGGTCGAATCCACGTACTTGTGGCAGCTTGGGGAGATCTTGAAGACCTTGACATAACCGATGGGAATATACCATTGTTGACAACCATGAGAAGCTTTATATAATGTCGATCACTCGTTTTGTTTTCTAATGACATCAAATCTACTTTTTTGAGGCTCTTGCTAACTCTTCTGCAGATAATCATCCAATGGGTAAGATTAGGGTTTGCTTCTATGCCCTAATTTAACCCCAATTTGTCAATTTGGGAGGAAAAAGGGCAAACGAGCTCAAGCTACAATCACCAAATTGGGGTTAATATTTGGGGTAAATCTAAAAAATGACATCATTTGAGATTTTTAATGCTGACTGGGTTTGCCAGTTAGCCACGTAAGTAGGACAAATTGATAAAAAAAATTGTCATGTCGACCCATATCGGAATTAACATTTAAGTGTTTGTTTTTCTAAAAAAAAATGATATTTAAGTGATTTGAAAAAAATTGTTGACATTAAAATGAGGTTGTGTGTAATTGTTGACACTTTTAATGTTCTTATATGCTAATATAAGTGTGCATAAATCCATGAGGGACATATTTTCGTACATAGGAAATACAATCGAAGCGGTACATTTTCTTGTGGCTTGGTAAAAGAATCTGGAGCATCATCGGTTTTCCCGACGTGCGTTGCGTTCCATGCTTTCTGGGTGGTCAACGAATCAAGGTCTTTGAAAGAGAAATGACCCAATCACACGTGGTACAACCAATGAGAGCTCAATTGGTGGGGCCACGCTTCAGCACTACATCGGATTGCGCAAACACAACTTAAGGTACGAATGATAAATATTTCCTTGCCGGTCCTTCTATTTTTTGAATGAACTTTTTAATAAAAGTATGTATTTTATAATGATATAAAATTTCTATTTTTAAAATTAAAACCTTTATGATAAACTTCTTAGACATGTTGTATAGAAAAAAAAATCTCTATTTGTAATATTACATTTTAAGTTCATAATAATATTTATTTGGAATGATTTCTCTTGCTAATGTTTTAGCTTTTATAAGTTATTTTAAACTTTTGTTTAGATCTTTTAGTTCGAAAGATTTGAAATCTCTCATAAACATCATAACATGATATCATAAAAATATATATAATTTCTTTTGAAACTTTATTTAATTTGGGAGTGAAAGATACAAGTGGAACTCAAAAATAGGAAATTAATGTTAAAAGAAGACGCCCAAAATTCTTGATGCCAATAGTAATTTGTCATATAAATAGATTAATATGGATTAATCGGGGCTCTTTTGTTGGACTATTCAAAAGGTAAAACTTTCAAATATTATACATGAATTTATGTATCGAAATTTATATGTTATTGTAAACTAGCTTAATAATTAACTCTTTCCCTTCCGGAGCCTGCCACAATCATTAATGGCACTCTTTACAAATCACCTTTTCCACAGGATGACAGAAATGAACAAATTACAAAACTCTTTTCCTTTTTCATCCGAGCCAACAAAACCCATTTTCCCTTTTGGAAAAAATAAAAGAGAACCCAAAAAGAAAAAAAAATGAAAAAAGTGGCAAAAAGACAGCAGCAACCCCAGAGCCCCAAACCACAGTAGAGAAGTACTAAATAAGAAAATAACTCTACCCTTCGGACAGACACTCTCGATTCCACTGGGGAGAGCACATCAAATTCTCGATGGTCTCTCGCGATCCCAGCCGTTGATCCCCTGCCCTGATCGATGATCCTTATGATCCCCTTCAAATCTAGGGTTTCCGCCACCCCCCCACCTTCCCTCTCCGCCACCTCCCCCCCTTACCATGTCCTCTCCGATCAACCACCGCCGCCCCCCCGCCGCCGCCGCCGCCGCCCATCGCCCGATCAACGGCCAGATCCCCTCCCCGCCGTGCCCCCACCTCGCCGACTTCCGCGCCCGTAACGGATCCAAGCCCTTCCGCGCCCTCCAGGCCTGCCTCCGCGTCAAGCCCCCCGGCGGCCGCGCCGCCATCCGCCGCGAGCCCTCCGAGGTCCCCCGCTGCGGCGCCTGCGGCGACGCCGCCCGCCCCCGCCTCTTCGCCTGCATGGCCTGCGCCGCCGTGTCCTGCCACGCGCCGCCCGGGCCCTCCCACGCGGCGGCGCACGCCGAGGCCATGCCCCCCGGCCACGAGATCGCCGTCGACGTCGACCGCGCCGAGCTGTTCTGCTGCGTGTGCCGCGATCAGGTCTACGATCGCGACTTCGACGCCGCCGTGGTCCTGGCCCAGACCGCGGCCTCCACTCTGCCGGCCTCCGCCAGCTCCTCCGGCGGCTCCCGGGCGGTGGTGGCCCCGGAGAACCTGCGCAAGCGGCGGAGGGTTGATTACCGGCCGTGGTCGCCGGACCCGCGCGAGCGCGCCCTAATGGGGAGCTTTACGAGCCCCCTCGAGTCCGTCCCGACCTCGGATTTGCCGCGGGGCTTACGGGGGCTCAATAACTTGGGGAACACCTGCTTTATGAATTCGGTGTTGCAGGCATTGTTGCACACTCCTCCTTTGAGGAACTACTTCTTGAGTGACAGGCACAATAGGTACTTTTGTCAGAAGAAGGATGGGGTTAGTGGAAATGTGAGTAAAAGGAATGTAGATGGTGCTCTTGATGGAGGCCATGGGAGCAAGAATGGCAGCTTCTGTTTGGCCTGTGACATGGACGCCATGTTCTCGGCGGTGTTTTCAGGGGAGCGGATGCCTTATAGTCCCGCGAAGTTCCTGTACAGGTCTGTGGATGCGGAGGAAATTGCTCTTCTATGAAATTTTTTGGATAAATGTGGATGCTTGATGGTTTCTTGTTGGTTTTTAGAAGCACATGGAGGTTGGAAATTGTCCAAGAGGCTCTGTAAATTTTGCTGTTGTGACCTAGTGGCTGTGAAGATGTGGAAGTTGTTTGATCAGTGCATGTTCTGCTATATTGTTAGTATGATGGACATTACCTAATTTGCAATTGCGCTTTGACCTCCTTTGTATCACAGCTTAGCTGCTCCATCTTTTTTTATTTTTGGCAAATGGAAAATGTCAGAGTGCCCTTTGCACTTGTTATGGTTTGAACAGTAAAAAATCACAACTATCTTGGTTGAGATGTGTTGAACAGCTGAGATCAATTGCCTTTCAATCCAACGATAAAAGATTGCTGAGGCACCGTACCCTGTTGGGACAATGGCTTTGCCCCTTATCAGATGTGCTCTCAAAATTTCAAATTTACCATTGGATGTATTGCCTTAGTTAAAATGTGTATTTCTCTCATTATTTGAAGTGCCTTGGAAAGCATTATTTCTGTTTTTGCTGAAATTAACAAGTGCCCTTGGGACATACGGTAACAAGGCCTTTGGAAATTATCTTCTTTCATGTACTTTTGTCTACTGGCTTTTTCTGAAAATGGCTGTGGACATATAATGGATAGGCATCTTTTCCTTATTCTAATGATGCATGCTTTTGTCAAGTTCCTTGTTGACCATCAATGTTGGACTGAGACTTTCTTAACTGTTCTATCTAATTGACTTAGAGGGAAATGTGCTTTATACTTTTTTATATTGATTTGGTTATCCCACAGTTGGTGGCAACATGCAGCTAACTTGGCAAGTTATGAGCAGCAGGACGCTCATGAGTTCTTCATTTCGATGCTTGATGGGATCCATGAGAAAGTGGATAAGGATCGACGCCGGCCGCAGAGCCAAGGTAAATTTTACAGGCATTGCATTAAACCTGTTTCATCCAGTCTCCATTTTTTACAGGCATTATCTGGAATCTGCTGGTGCTGAGGACAGTATCAAGTGTTATTAACATTTTCTCTTGGGTCAGTGGATCAAGCGGGCTTGTTTTTTTGTATAATCATGTAAATGAACTTTTGAACTGATGTACGATCATGCTTGTGGGTTATTACCTTTCTGGCATTTCCCAGGCCTAATACTTCTGAGTCCCTTGGGAAGTTTTATTTTGTTCTGGTGTCATTTTTTCTTGGAGGCATATCAGTCAGGAGATTCAACTCTGTCAACTAATATCCATGGGTCTTTATAGATTCAACTCTAGTTTCAACTTTTCTTTGAAGTTATTCCATGGCGAAACTTATTATTGTTCCATCACATGGTAATTTAATGCATCTATAATATCTGCAGACAACTGCTTTCCTGGGCAAGTGCACTCTTTTGTGTCATGTCTGACGGTTTTGTGTTTGTACTATAAAATATGTTCTGTGGTAACTTGTGATGCTGTTGAGGAACTTTTTCTTTACGAATTGTGGATTCTCAGATATCTTTAGAAGTGTACTAATGAATTATTACAGGGAGTGGAGATTGCTGTATTGCTCACAGAGTATTCTCTGGTATCTTACGCTCCGATGTCATGTGTATGGCTTGTGGTTTCACATCTACAACATATGACCCTTGCTTGGACATTTCTTTGGATCTGGAGCAAAGCCAACGTGGTTCTGTGAAGGCGACATCAGCTAAGTCACATCACTCCTGCAATGGCGAGGCAGAGTGCATGAATTCAAGCCAGAACTCTGGGATACCGACCTTGATGGGCTGCTTGGACCGATTCACAAGACCAGAGAGGCTCGGTTCAGACCAGAAGTTATTCTGCCAACAGTGTCAGGTGAGTCAGGAGTCTCTCAAGCAGATGTCCATAAGGAAGCTCCCATTGGTTTCTTGCTTTCATATCAAAAGATTTGAACATTCTTCCATACGGAAGATGTCGAGGAAGATCGACCGATATCTGCATTTTCCATTTTCATTGGACATGGCCCCTTACCTCTCTTCTTCCATTTTGAGGAGAAGATTTGGGAACAGGATTTTCCCTTTTGATGGGGACGAACCCGATGCATCAAACGAGTTCTCTTCAGAATTTGAGCTGTTTGCTGTTGTCACTCACGCTGGTAAGTTAGATGCAGGCCATTATGTGACTTATCTGCGTCTGAGCAATCAGTGGTACAAGTGCGACGATGCTTGGATTACCCAAGTGAATGAGAACATTGTGAGAGCTGCACAAGGGTACATGATGTTCTACGTCCAGAAAATGCTATATTATAGAGCAAGTGATAAAATGGGTGCTTCATGATAGCCTTCGGAAATTAAAATACCAGTTGCTGGTGCTGTATTATGCGTGTCTTGTGCTAAATCGCTGGGACTCGAGGTCAATATGCAGAATAAAGCGAAGAACAGTGCTGCAGTTGTTGCTTTGTCTGTGAACTGAATTTTAATGAGTTGCTGCAGCTAATTGCGGAATGCCAAACAACTCTCTTCCATCGGGGCAAACATCCGTCAGAAAATAATCTGTAATTCTACTTTGGAGCTGTGCTGAGCCTAATTTTATTTGGGGTGCCTCAGCGGACGAGGGAATCGCTTAGTGGAGCCCTTGGAGTTATTTATGAGTTAATTATTTCAACATTTCCCCCCTAATTTTTCCTGCTTGTCCAAGTATTGATGGTGGGTCGATTCTTTTTTTTTGTGACATGGATCCTCGCGAAGGTTGATGCTTGGAGCTGTGGGTTCTTTCCGGTATGCTCATTCCTTGCATTCCATATTGTACTTTTATTGGGATTTTTTTAAGCTTCGGAGCTTTCTGGGGGAGGCGCTTCATATCAATTTCTTGAAAAGGAAATGTGAGGAATGTTATGCCGGAGATTTTGTATGTCGTACTTGTTTTGAGCAAAGAGAAATCATAGTATGACTAACTACACCTTTACATTCTTGATAGTGTTCCCTTGCCATCATGATTGGTCTGAATATCAAAGTCCATAAACGCCAACCTGACTCTGGCGAAAAGAAATAGTTGTGACCTTTCAATTCAAATGCTACAAACTGAATGAAAAGCAATGTGATGTATTTAACTTTATGAGCTGCATGCCGGATCGAAGAACAAAAACTTGCTGGTTGTTTTTTCATTTCTTTGAGATGTCGTTGGATCTACAGGGCAGACTTTCCGCTCTCTGGCTTTAGGCTGTTGGAACAATCTCTCTAGCTGTTAGAGCATTTGCCCAGATGATCCAAAATATAAGTGCTGAATAACCAAAGTTAAGACCAAACCACCCAATGCCACTGAAGAAGCTAGTTTTTGTATGAATCGAGCCAAGTGAAACCTCACAGAATGAACTGAACACACATTGAGATATAGGAGAAAATATTGGGTACACAGCAGCCTCATGTCATTTTCACAGTAGTCCATTTACTGTGTGACATGTATCCATAAAAGGTGTACTTGTTAGATTTTTCTCTCCTTTGTTACCATTTCTTCTTTCACTGTTTTCTCTTCTTCTTCACTGGTTCTTTTAGGGCGCGTTTGGTAACGATTCTGTTCCCGGGAGCTAATTCTGATCAGAACTTATTCTTTTTGATTCTGTTCCCGGGAACTGATTCTAAGCATTTTAACTGTCTAAAATTTCTGATTCTGGAATAGAATTGCGTTTGGTACCGTGTTCATTAATTCTGTTCCAAATCAATTTATTTTAATTTTTAAATAATTTTTTTTTACTTTTTTCCTTTGTTTTATTTTCTTTTCATTTTCCTTTTTTTTTCATTTTCTTTTTTTTTCCTTTTTTCTTTTCTTTTTCTCATCTTCTTCTTCTTCTTCTTGCCGGTCGCCGGACCAGCGACCGGCCAAACGAGGGCCGGTGACCTCATCGGAGGTCGTCGGCCCTCGTCGGCCAAGCCTCGCCGGCAGCCGGGCAAGGCTCGCCTAGCCCCGCCGAGGCTCGGCCGAGCCTCGCCGGTGGCCAGGTCGACCTCGTCGGGGTTGGGCGAGGCCTGCCAGGCCACCGGCGGGGCTGGGCTGGGCGAGCCTCGCCGGTGGCCAGGTGAGCCTCGCTTGGCCACCGGTGGGGCTGGGTGAGCCTCGCTCGCCCAGCCCCTGCCCAGTCCCGGCGAGGCTCGGCCTCGCCAGATCTGGCGAAGCCGAGCCAAGCCTCGCTGGTGGATGGGCAAGCCTCCGGCGAGCTTGTCGGACCTCGCCCTGGTCTGGCGAGCTTCCGGCGAGCTCGTCGGACCGGCGGCCGGCGGCAGCGGACGGCGACGGCAGCGGCGGACGGCGGCGGACGGCGGTGGCGGATGGCGGACAGTGGCGGGCGGTGGTGGATGGCAGTCACGAGATGGCCGAAGAGAAGAAGAAAATTTATTGATTTTGATTTTCAAATTCGTTCCCGGAACAAGAATTAACTTTTTTTTGGTTCTTGATTCTCTTCCCAATCTGTTCCCGGGAACAAAAATTTTACCAAACGCGATTCTAGGTCGAAACTGATTCCGGAAACAAAGAATCAAAATTTGGCCATGTTTGGATGGTTACCAAACATGGCCTTATTTTCCTACATTTTCCTTTGGCCTATGGCTGGTCGTGGGGTCGCCCTCGTCGAAATCGGTGAGAGGTCGGCTCTCGCTGCCAAGTAGGGTCACCCTCATCGAAATCGGCGAGGGTTGAGCCCTTGCCAGATCTGGAAGTTGTGGACGGAGCAAGTCGCCTTCCACTGCCACCTCACCACTGTCGAGCTCAACCAGCGAACTTGAGCTTCAGATTTTGGATCTAAGCTCGGCAGCGGGTTTGAGCTTGGGATGCAATCGATGGGATCTTGGGAGTGAGAGCATTTTGAAGAAAAATGTTGGGCTTTCTTCTTTTTCTCGTAGAGAGAGGAGAGAGTGTGCAGGGGTTTTTTTGATAGGTGGACCCAAATGTGACACATGTTGTCTATTTGGTGGATTTGTGTAGAAATGACACGACATCAGAATTTGAAAAAAGAACTTGAGATATAGTTACAACGAATGTAACAAATACAAAGGAGTGTGCATGGTGGAAAAGGTGATCGCTTGAGGTGATAGCTTAAACTAAACCATAAGTCGAAGAAGAAAAAGATACTTTGAGCTAAACTAGTGGGCTAATGGTTAAAGATCATACTTCTGGAGTTCATCATTCATCCAGGAGTTCGCTGTCCATCTTCCGAAAGTTCAATTTTTTCCTTGAAATGTCATATCCCACATTATAGAACTGCTGAGCATTCATTCCAATCACAATAGTCATTGGGCTTTTCCGACATCGTCATGCAAAAATACATCGGTGATGTTTGAGAGAACAAGCTCTCTGCTTCTAACCCTAGCTCTGCACCATTGCTGAAAAATAACGACGGGAAGTCCCTCAATGTCCTTATTAACATTACCTTCAAAGCACAGTGCATTGAGATCTTTGTAGGGTTTGAACCAACTTTTCAGTTTCGTCTTCTCTCTTACTGCATTGGCAAGCTCCTCATACGCTTGCTGGATTAAAACACCACTCTCGCCTCTCGAGTCAATCATGATGCCACCTTTCTTGAAGCTGTTTGCTTGAATGCAGCTCTAGGAATATTAAGCATAAATCCTAGACTTATCCCTTCCAAAGTGACTAGGTAAAATCCTTTGTATACATCTAGGAGCGTCGAGTCACCTTCAAGAATGGCCCCTTCCCCTAAAATTAGCCGGTTGTATACATAAGAAGGATCTTTAACTTTTCCAACACAATAGGAGAATTTAGCTCCTTGTTGTGTAGCTAGAAACAATTATAATTAAAGAGACTACTTGGGTTACACAAAAGAATGAATACTCAGAGTTGCATTTGTATTGAGAAATGCTGGGGAGGGCAGAGATTAGCAGAGCATGCCACATTGAGCTAACCTCTTTAGGATTTGAACGTTGTCATTGGAGGAATTGAGAGTTTCTAGGAATGACTTAAACTCAGAGAATGAAGCTTTGTAATTGCAGCGATCAATGCATCTTTTTTTCAAAATCGGTGAAAAAGAAAGAGCTCACTACCTATTAAAAAAAAAAAAACTATCCATCTATCCAAGTGATTGTGTACAAATCTAAGATGTTCTATTATTTCTATTGTGATAGCATAGCCAAATAGTAAGCTATGTGAAATTTGGGAGGGAGGGAGGGAGGGAGGGAAGGAGGGAGGGATCCTTTGATGACGCCTACTATTCTTGATAACCTTGGCTTTCCTACATGTTTAATCAACATAATACTTGACTTGGAGGAATTTAATCAACATATGACTCAAAAAGATCATAATAATTATTAAGAAGCTAGAAGTCAAGATGATCAATCTATAATACCTCAAAAGTAGTCGGAATAAAAAATCAAAACCTTACCAATGATGAACTTCTCCATTTATATTTATCAGTTCTAATAGTGAATTTGCAGAACAGACTATAGTTAATTAAGCTCAAAGTGACAAAGAAATGGAAAGGAGAATCACTTGAGTTCGAAGGAAATCAGGTGCTGGGAATGAAAGGGCAAATCAGGTATGGACACAAGTAATAGTTAAGTTACCAGAAGACATTGTCTAGATGTAAATCTCTGTAAGTAGAATTCATGCCCCGCACCACGTGGGTCTGGTACTATTCCGATTTAGGTAACCAATGTGAGTGTGCAACTTTGAGCTATGTGCATTGCAAAAATTATCTCTGTCTTCAAATTTTTAGTTAAAAAACAGAAGCCGTTTGGATTCATAGGAAAATTGTCTTAAGGTGAGCTTGGAGTGAAATTCGTTTCGAAAGTAGATATCATTTATCATCCATTGTCGTTGGGCACGGAAGTATAGCAATGGTAACACGAAAAATTATAATGAGCAACTTGGGACATATTGATTTGAAAGTGCAATATAAATATTAATAGACAAATAAAATATATGTCACCCAACTATCAAACATATTCTTTATGATTGGTAGAAGCTTACAAATACTATTATGATTGTTTTTCTCACATGACATGCAAAAACACTTGGAGCGAAGTGGACTCTTTTTTTTTTCTTTCCCGTGCTGATGAGTCAACTCTTTCCTTTTCTCCTCAATTTGGAGCTCGCAAACTTTGAAAGAGCCCGAGGTTTCATGCATGACTTCAATAGCTCCTCATCTTCATGTTCTTGTGAAAGCATCTATCTATCATACACCTCCCACATAGCTCCCTCCCATTATTACCCTTGCTATTTCCTACACATCAGCCTCAACAAGTAGATGTTGATTTATGATAATTGTTTTCGTCGAAGACAAGAATTATGGTATCTCGTGTTGCTAGCCTCCTTTCAAAAATTACAAATTGGCACAAGAAAATTTATGAATGAGTGGAATATGAGGTCTCATATTTAAAACTGTTTTTCATCAAAACATCGCAAAGATCAATATTACTTGGAACGGTCGGGCCAAAAGTTAAGGCAGAGAAGCAAGAACATTTCTTCCCCTCACAGATGGACGAGCCAACTCTCTTTTTCTTTCTATTAACGAAGCTTTGCATGCTGAAGCTTTCTAATGCCCTATTTATAGGCACCATTCTACTGCTTTAGGAACGTTAGCTTTTGGAACAATTTTATTTTGAAATGTGTAGCCAAAATTCCTGAACGAAAGATTCACATGTTTAGCCACGAAGATTGAAGCCCACAAATTTTGAAAGGCAAAATCCTAGACTTCATGAACCTCGGCTTCACGTACGACATCAAGAGCTCCTCATCTTTTATTTTCTTGTGAAAGCATTTACTGTATGTCTTACCAAATAGTTTCCTACCATTAGGCATACTATTCGCTACACGGTGGCCCACACATCCAATGATGCCCCGCCGCATGGTTCAATTAGAGGACAAAAACTTCACGCAGTTTCTAAGAACGTACTGATTGGGTAAGCTTCCCCCTATTCCTTTAGACCGGCACCCAGGGCTTTTTCACGTTGACCCTAAAACGTAGAGGTCCCTGATGGCCGTGGCGACCCGGAAAGGAACAGCAATTGGGACGTAAGAAAAATAATTGATGAATGCTTTTCTATATTAGATGGTGATTGTCCTCTCCATCTTTATCCCCTATTCGATTGGAAAGTTTGGTATAATTGACTAAATTTAGGTTGCATTTGATTGGCCTTTTGATTTTTTTTTTAAAATATAAAAGATTTTAAAGTAAAGGTATCTTTCAAAACATAAATTGCATTTGATAAATTGTAATGTAAAAGTCTATTGTGAAATACTTTTGAGCAAAATAGTATTTGAACAAATTATATTTACAAAAAATCTTTATTCTTTAAAAAAGAAAAAGAAAAAAGGTTGGCTGGTGAGGGGTAGTGGCCGTCGGCGATCCAAATCTATCGCCAGTAGTTGTTGTTCGAGGTTGCTGGGCCTCAGGCGACCCATGGAGACCACTGGCAAGGGCTACTTGGGGTCGGGTGACCCTTGAGACCCAAGCAAGACCCTTGCTTGAGGTCTCACAGTCTCGTTGAGGGCTGCCTATGGTCGAGCAACCCTTGATGATGGTCATGCGAGCTCACGTAACCCCTGATGCAAGTGGCCCTTGCCAAGGCCACGCAACCTTTGCAAGGGTCTCTCCTGAGTTACATGACCCCCGACGAGGGTTGCCTATGGTTGAGTGACCCCTAGTGAGGGTTGTACGACCTCGAGGGTGACCCTCGCGGGGGTCGCGTGGCCCAGATAGTTCATGGGGTCACACTATGTGATCCCTCGGTGACGCCATTGACCTCTCTCTAGCTAGTTGCTGACCCTCCTGCAACCCTGCCGCCTACCCCTCAATGGATACATAGTCATATAACAAGGGCAAAATTGAAAAATAAAAGGTTAGTTGAGGATAATTTCGGAAGAAAATTTTTTACTAGCCTACTCAAATTTGCATGCCGATAAAGCCAAAAGCCCAAAGCACCCCAAGACCAGTCTTGGGCTTTTAGCCTTTAGAAGGCCAACTTTGCACCATTGGAGTTTGTAAAATTTTTCCCAAATACCCAAATATTGGCCAAAGGGGTTTTGGGTGTCTAAAGTCCATTCCTAGTGCAAATCCCAAATGTAGCCTTAACCTGTTGTGTACAAGCATTTAGGAAACACTTGAATTCATTCAGGATTTGAAATATAGGAAAATTTTATGTTTTGCTAAAAGAGAGAAATTGAGTAAATTTTACGTATTTCTGAAAGGAAAATTTTGCTACTCGAAATTGTGTGTGGGTGTCTGGTTTTTTTTTTTTTTTTAAATTCTAAATTGCATATAACATGGACATTAGTGCTTGATTGATGAAATTTGGGATTTTGATGGTGCTGGCAAAGTGTTAGTAGAGTCATAGATAAGTGCTATCATGACCAAAACTGAGTTATAATTTTCTCGAAGCACTTCTTTTGAAGAATGATTTGCTTCTTGTGCTTAAAATATTTTTTATTTTGATTTTGATTATTCCCTATGCAAATTCTTTCCATTTCATATTATCCATGAGGATGCTCAACTGGAAGAACAATTGCTTCAACCAACCCATATGTTCTCTTCAGCAAATTCCTCAAGTTTAGCTATCTCAGTCCCTTATCAATTCTTTTCATGGTAAATCATTAGTCTTTTTTTGATCAACTGGTATATTTCTTCACAAGATTCCTCAGTCATCTTGGATTCCTTAAACAGATTTACATGTCAAACTTGACCAAGTGCAGAATATCGATCAAATTCTTTCTATCTAGAAAAATCATGTTTTGATTTTATGTTACGTTCATTCAAGCATCAGAATATAGCAATTAAGGCCCAAAATGTATGTGAAGTTCAAGTCAAGGCACTGGACCAAGGTAGTGCACACAAGCCCCGCAAACAATCACCGTGTAGATAGGTTTCTTGAAGGTTCACATTCCTTGACCCCAATCGGAAGAAAGATCTCGAGATGGTCCACAAAACGCGTATGATGGTCAAGCCATGATGTAGACAAAGCAAAGTGGGTCCCTCCTTGTCATTATCCCCATTGATTCCTTGCTTACATTGCTTTTCAAACGCGTGTTTGTACTCCCTCCATGCTAGCCACAGACCAAGCTTCCATGGACAGTGCGCGTCGGCCCATCTGTACAACTGCATTCCACATTTTCGCAATGGCTCCAAGAGCAAATCTCACGAAAGCTTCCAATAATTTCAGCAATAGTGCCATATTGCTACTATTGCATCACGCGTCACTTCCGAACTCGGTAGGACATAACAATTTTATCAACTTAATCATATAAATGTTTATGGGAAATATCAATGTAACCTTTGTGGCCAATTTTTATCGAGAATTATTGATGTGGCGACTTAATTATCTTGGATTGTCCAATGGTTTCCATGATAAATTAGTCACAAAAACTGTAGTAAAATATCGCATAAAGGTTTAGAATTAAATTGGCTAAATTATAAATTTTAAAACTAAATTGATATTCATATAATAAATTTAGGACTAAGTGGAGGATTTTCCTGATATAATAATTGGTTTAAAATACGAAAAACATTCATGAGTATGACGTCCGTGGCATTTGGTATGATGCATGTGATCCTACCTATACTTGTCTTGTTCCCACTTGCCTATCTTTGAGTTATGAGCATTGCAAAAAATTATGGCATGTCTTCAAATTTTTAATTAAAAAAATAGAGGTCATTAATGGTTGAAAAATCATTTGGAGGTAACTTTGGAAGGAAATTTGTTTTGGAAACTAGATATCATTTGTCATTCATTGTTGTCGAGTAAGGAAGCATGGTAGTGGCAATATAAGAAAATTATAATGAGCAACTCGGATCGGGACATACTTAACTGAAAATACATTATGAATACTACACAAAAATAACAAAGAAAAATTTGTCACACAATTGTCACATGGATAATTTATGATTAATGAGAGCTTATACTTACTATTACAATTGTTTTTCTCACATGACACGCAAAAACACTTAGAGCAAACTCTTATATTTCTTTCCCGCATGGATGAGCCAGCTCTTTCTTTTTCTCCTCAGTTTGGAGCTTGCAAACTTTGAAAGAACTTGGGCTTTCACGAATGACTGCAATAGCTCCTCATCTTCATGTTCTTGCGAAAGCATCTATCTATCGGACGTCTCCCAAATAGATCCCCGCTATTAACCCCTACCATTTCCTATATGGTAGCCTTAATAAGTAGACGCTGATTTCTGATAGTAGTTTTGGTCGAAAACAAGAATCATATCATTTCTTTGTCAATTTCTGCGTGTGTTGCACAGAACTTGAATAAGAGCGAATAAATGGAACGTACTAACTAGGGGAGTTACTAATTGATGGGGGCTATTTAAGCCTCTTTTCCCTTTTTTTTCTTTTGAACGGCTGGAGGCAGCCTGTGTGTTTCACATTGATGCCAAAAAGAAAAGGTTCGTGGGCTCTCAAACTCGGAAAGAAGAGGATAGATGAGAAAAGTGACAAAGGTCCTCGATTCATGAGATAGAAAGACCAATTTTTCCATTTGCAAAATACAATGATAGAAAAGGCCAAATACCGATGCAATATAGGGTGTAATTACATGTGGCGATGCGTTGCCTGGTAACCGTGAATGAAGGGATTTTGGTCCTTCATTCAAATTTAATAGAGATAGGATATCACTTTTGACTTGTAATTAGAGACCGGCCCCACCACACATCCCTTCCCGATGTAAAGTGAAAGACGTCCTTCCCATTCACACCTCAACCTTGTATGTTTCCTTTTTTTCCTATTTTATTCTCTCTCTCTCTTTTTCTTTTTTCAATTTTCTTCTTGCTGA
Source organism: Eucalyptus camaldulensis (assembly GCA_019915185.1). Taxonomy (NCBI): domain Eukaryota; kingdom Viridiplantae; phylum Streptophyta; class Magnoliopsida; order Myrtales; family Myrtaceae; genus Eucalyptus; species Eucalyptus camaldulensis. The sequence continues at coordinate 4,029,858 of JAHSVA010000008.1, forward strand.
AGTTCTTTCGCACCCAAACACAACCTTTTTATTTCTTCAATAAAATATACAGTTACTCTCTCTCTCTCTCTCTCTCTCTCTCTCAATGAATAGGAGGTTCTTTTAGTAGGAAAGAAAAGGATATTTAACGAAAATAAATCAAAGGAAAGTGAAGGAGAAAAGGGGGCGTTGCGCTTCATGTGGCAATCATCGAGGCCTTTGCAATGTCTCGATCCTAAACAAAAACCTGCACTACTTGCCATATCTCAGTGATTGAGGCGTCATATTATTTTTGATAATAATTTTTTCTCATATTCAATGATAGTTAATCTACTACTCGAAGGCCGTCACTACTCCACTTCTACCTCCATCAAGGAAAGTGTAGCCAAAATTTTCTGAACAAAAAATTCATTGAAGCCCACAATTTTGAAAGACAAAACCCTTAACTTTGGAAGCCTTAGTTTTAGCTTCACGTGCAACTTCAAGAGCGATATTCTCCCGAATAGTTCCCTACCATTAGACTTATGACATACATTGATTTGTCGATCCAATGATGCCCCTACTACACGGAAGTTCAATCGAGAGGAAATAAGGCTCCGCGGACGAAACTTCGCACAGACGTTCCTTGGAACGTACTAATTGCGTCGGTGCTTTAAAGTTCTTTGCTTTTTCTTTTGGACTGGTAACTAGTGCCTTTCACATGGACAATGAAAAGGAAAAGGGTCGTGATGATCTTCAAGACTCAGAAAGAAGAGTGGTGGGGCTGGTTGAGAAAAATAATTGGTGAATACTTTCTAGTAATGTGGGGGTAGTTGTTGTCTCAAAACCGATAGTGCTAATGTCATTTGGGCCAAAAATCAAAGAAAAGTAAGCAATAACTGTTGGGGTTTCATGAATCATGTATAAGAAAAATTAACGAAATAAACGCAGCGGAAACAAAGATATATTTTACACATGATTCTCCTTAAGCGTTGTTCGTGCGTTTTAATCAAAAATCTAAACATAAAAGGGAGTTAAACGAATTACCTAGCGAAGCGTGCTTTGAAACGAGTCGATTCGGATGTTCTACAATTCGAGTCCCACAAGCGTCGGACCTCTAGTTCAGACACACCAACAACGAACGTCGAACGGAAGAGAGAACCTTCGGATATTCTCCACTTCGATCGTGCTAGCAATCACGTGGAAACAAACCGTCGTATCCTTGATGTATAATAGTCACGACCCGAACGCGATAACGTTCTTCTTTCTTGCGTCTCAAAGACACAGGAACACGCACACAATTTGCTCTCCTTTTGAAAAGAAATTACTCTCGTATGTTTCTAAAAACACAAGAAGCACGCCCACACTTTTCTCTGTTTTTCAACAACACCTTTTTTTCACATCCTTAATTGCTTTTTATATTTAAAAATGACCAGCAACGGTTGCTGATCAATGGACGATCAGCAACCGTTGCTGATCGTCCATAGTGGACGATCGTGCATGAGCGGTTGCTCATGCACGATGGTCGTGCATGAGCAACCGCTCATGCACGAACGTGGCATGATGGTCAGCGGTTGCTGACCATCCATGCTTCGTGCATAATGGTCAGCAACCGCTGACCATTATGCTTCGTGCATGTGCACGAATTCGTGCACATGCACGAACCTTTAATTTTTTTTTAATTAGTTAATTAATTTTAGGGCATACTTCTAACAATAACATGAGTGTTGATAGTTATGTTGTTATCCTTTGTCATTTGCTAAACTTCATAAGTTAATTAAAAGTAAATTTTGTTGATGTGCTTGCAAAGAGAGAGCATAATTTCTTAGCGATATGAATTAAGCTTACAAAATGAAATATGTTTCGTACATAAATCTAAAATAGATAACATGCGAAACTTTCCATGAGGGATATCTATCTTATTTTTGAATGATTTTCCTTTTATTTTTCCACTTTAATCGAACTAAATATTTTTTGGCTTTAATTCAAGGGGCATATAATTACTTTCAATATTACGGAAATCTCTTATTCTAATGAAGATAAAGTATATTTCTTGAATAATTAATTCTTGTGATCACGGTAATATAATTATAGTGGCAACACAGCTAATATATTCTTTTCTTTTTTTTTTCTTTTTTTTTTTAATATAATAGGGGTGGTTGTTAAGGTCAGTTGGGAGGAGTGAGGAGTGAGGACCACAAGAATTGCTTTTAGTCAATTAACAATTAAATTTTTTAGTCAAAATTCGAACGCGTCTGTGGATCCCAATATGAACACTTGAAGTATATGAAACGGCAATGCTGCTTCGTCTTCCTGCCTTGCCTCCTGCTTTGCCTTCTTCCTCTTTACCGGCTCGAGTACGCTTCCCAGCTCAGGCCCTAGCAGCCGAACGGAGCCGTCCTCCTGGTTGACAAGCAAACCACTGTACTCACCCCCTTCTTCCATCATCTCAAAAACTATCCACAACAGTCGCGTCTCACAGAGAGAGAGAGAGAGAGAGAGAGAGAGAGAGAGAGAGAGAGAGAGAGCTGCAATGGGAAATTATTCCTCAAAGCAACAACGCAAGCGCGTTAGAGACACCGATGCTTGGAGTCCGACAATTTCGAAGAAACAAAGACACGAAAAATTGGTTGAATTACAGTAAGAGCAGCGCGAGAGCGAATCGCCTCTTCTTCTTCCCTCTTCGGACTCTTTAGGGACGATCGATGTGCCCTCGGCGTCTGAAGCGAATTCTGACCTATCCGCTTCGTCCATCTCCGTGATTGGAAACAATTACCATGTATTCTTGAGCTTTAGAGGCCTTGACACTCACAAAGGTTTTGTCGATCACCTCTACCGTCAACTCGTGCGTGTGGGCCTGCACCATCCAAACTTCGTGTTTAGAGATGATGAGAACCTCTGCTTTGGCGAGCCAATTGCTGAAAATCTTCTCAATGCAATCGAGCACTCTAAGGTTTCAATCCCAGTCATCTCGGAAACTTTTGCTGCTAGCGAATGGTGCCTTCGTGAACTCATTCATATTATGGAGTGCAAGGAAAGTAGAGGACAAATAGTCTTGCCTGTGCTGTACAAGGTGAAACCAAGGATGCGAAACACATGCTGGGGAAATTTGGAGAGGCCTTCAAATCTGGTATGCATCGTTTCAAGGAGAATGTCAAGCAACAAGGGCCGGAAGCGCTCAGAAAAGCACTTACTCTTAGAGTATACGAATCAGAGGTGTTTGCTAGTGGGTATGTCGTTTAACTTGTTTTAAAAGATCCTTGTCAAAAGAAGATTTTTATTTATTTATTTATCATCTATAATCCTTGTTTCGTGAGCCATTAATAAGTTCTCGTGTGGTGTTGTTTGACAGGCATGAAGGGGAATTGGTAAATGAACTCGTAGAAACAATACTGCGTCAGCAGCAATATGATCTCCAACCTCATCTTCCCTTAAACTTGGTTGCAATCGAGGATCGTGTGGCTGAGGTTATGGAATTGATGGATCTTGCTTGCCTAGACACTCAAATTATTGGGATTTGGGGGATGGGCGGCATTGGTAAGACAACTATGGCTACAATCATCTATAAAAAGCTTTTTGACAAGTTTCAGTACCGTAGCTTTCTCAAGGATATTAGAGAAACAATTAAGATGGAGGGTATCAAACATGTCCAATCTCTACTCATCTCAAATATAACAAAAAGCCCTCCCCATAGCGTGCATAATTCTGATATAGGGATTGCAATGATTCGATTAAGTTGTGAAAATAAGAAGGTACTTATTCTTCTTGATGATGTGGATCATCAAGAACACCTTGATAATTTGATTGGAGGTTGTACTTTTGGGTCAGGAAGTAGGATCATTATTACATGTCGAAATAAGGCCCTCTTGAAGTCTGAATATAAAATGTATGAACTCAAAGAAATGAACCGCAAAGAATCTTTGCTTCTGTTTAGTAGATATGCATTTGAAGGGGAACAACCTCCCAAAGATCTTGCGACTCTTTCTAGTGATATTGTTGCCACCACAGGAGGGCTTCCCTTAGCTCTCATGGTTGTAGGTTCACTTCTCAAAGGGGAAAAAGATCAAATGATATGGGAAGAGAGGCTTGAGAAATTGAGGAAGGTACCTCATGAGGACGTACGAGAAAAGTTGAAGATAAGTTATGATACATTAGGTCATGCAGAGAAAGAGATGTTTCTAGACATTGCATGTTTTTTTATTGGAACTGACAAAAGAATTGCCACCTACTTTTGGGCGGATCTTAAATTCTTCCCAAGAACTTGATTGCAAATATTGATTAGTCGTTCGTTAATAAAAATTGATGGCGGAAATCGGTTGAGAATGCATGATCAATGTCGCGACCAAATTTTTCGAGGTTTAAACCACCTAGGGTTTGGCTAATGGATTGTTAAGCTTAGGCTTAACTCAGGCTCTTCCAAGCCCATACCAATTCGCAACTTAGGTTCAAGTTTTTAACATGCAATTGATTTTCAATTAGGAGTCGCCACTAATCTATTTTTGGTGAGTCAATTAGAAACCCAAGCAAAGTAATGGGAGATTTACTTTACTCCTACGAACTAGAGATTTATGAGTTCGGGGACTTGGTTACGCTAGATTTCTCTAACGCCCTTTTCGGTACCTTTCTCTTTTATTTCGAAAAATGGCAGGCAGCTTGAATTGATTTTAAAATTATTTCCCTAACATGTGAGGCAATCATGCGGGTGCACAAACCACCAATTTAACATCCAAAAAAGCAATGAATAAATTGCAGGACTTACCTCGTAACAACGAAAGCATCTGCGTTGTTAGTTTAGAATTCACATTAACAATCCTAAAAATGATTTCTAATTAACATGCAATTTCTCTTTTTGTTTTCACTTATTTAATGATAATCATGCAATGCATGCTACTAATCTAAGATGATATGACATGGCAATATGACCTAAGTTGTATGACATGAGTAAAATAATTTCTAAAGAAATGCAATGATTAAATGTGCAATCTAAATTAACCTAATGACTTAATTCTAATGATGGACAATTTCTAATTAAATGAACCTAGCAACAATCACTAAATGACGTGCATTTCGTGACCCTAACGCTATATGACGTGCACATGATTTTTTTATTTTCTTAATAAGCATGCAATCTATCCTAATATAAAACTAACATCTTAAATGAATGCATCTTTTTTGGATTTTTATTTAAGGAATTCGAAATAAATAAATTTCCTATTCTAAACATGCAAAATAATCCTAAAATAAGTAATTCTAACATGAACCTAATCTAACTCAAATGTTTTTTTTTTCCTTTTACGGGAGCGAACAAATGAAGGCATCAAAAACAGCACGGCACCAAATCAAGCAAGATATCATCCATGTCCATTTAATTTTAGGAAATAAATTGACGTATCGTATCTCGTACATGAGATTGGATTGGCCAATTTTAAATAAAACTGCGAATTGAATCTCGAGCGTGAGATCGGATTGGCGATTTTTCCGTGCGATTGCGAGTCATATTTCGAGCATGAAATCGGACCGTCAATTGTATGCACGTTGTGAAATTAGGAAGATTTCCCAATTTAAAAAGATACTTTATATTTATGGATACGACAGCATCATTTAAAGATTCGTACGAGATAGCAATTTCACAAATTAGACAATAAAAATATATGAAGATCAATTTGATGAAAATTATTACCTAAATTGCAATATCACTCGGATACCGTTTCCAAACTCAGAGGGACAACGAATCATGCGAATTGCGGTGGTGATGGCTCTGAGCTCGGTGGAGGACTCGCCGGAGCATCGAGGATCGTCAATATCACTAGACTAATCTGGTGGTGTCGAGCAATGATGATGGGTCGATAAATTTTTGATGGATGCCGGAAGTTCCAAGAGATGGGCCTGGCTCACGAAGGCTCTCTTGGACTTCAAACTGGCATGGTCCTTTTGATCGGGTTCACGTGTTCCTCTGACCCGAATAACCTGCACGCACGTAAATTCCACACCGCAAGCAATGGAAAAGAAATCTTCTAATTTAAAGCCAGGCCGTCGCCGAGAATCCTTCGGTTTGTTGCCGTAATTATGTGAATTTTGAGGCTCGGATGGCGGTGGGCAGCGTGCGGCAATGTTGATGACAGCAAACAGCGACCGCGTCGACGGCGAGATGGACCTGCAAAACACAAACTTCGATGGTGGTTCTTGACCGAGTGGACGAGTAGGCCCGATGGACGCCTCAACTTGGCTAGAGCAAAAAGAAGAAAGGACCGCAATGAATTTGTGGACTATCCCTCTTGTGATGCTTTCTCTCTCCTTCAAGATCTCCACTTCACTTTATTCTTCTTGGATCCAGATCACGTTTTCTTCGCCTGACTCCCACCACTTTCGCAATTTATATTTTTTATTTTCCCTTTGCACCATTGCAGACTCTCCACCGAATGGACTTCCTTTCAAGGTTGATTGAGAGCAAACTTCTTCTAGCGGCAAAAGTGAAGCGTGGCCCAAACACTTGCTGGAACTTGTCGGGACAGCTTAAAACGTTGCGGAGCAGGCTCCGAGCAAGCTTGGATCACAGCTAGTTTTGGACGGAAATTTCAGAGATGCTCTCTGTTTGAGCGTCGGTGCTGGTGGCACATCCGAACAGCAGCTTCGTCATTAAGGTCGGAGCTCGCGGCAGCAGGTGTTCAATGTCGCTGGGCTCCGAGGCGGAGGGATAGCACGAGCGGTGTTTCGACCAAGGCTTGGCCGAAGGACCTCTCCTCTCTTTCTCACGTGTTTTGTTTCCCTCAATTTAGTGTATGGCCATGTCTTCAATTGTGTGGCCTCCTCGTTGCTTGTCTATAGATGGTCCTTTTATAGGTAAGAATAACCTAGGCTTTCAAGGAAAGAGAATAAATCTACATATTATGTTTTATTTCTTTCCTATTCTTGTGATTTTTTCTGTGACCATGCCAGTGAAGAAGAAATTCCACTTTCCCCTTTTTGTTTTGAATATATCCTCCCCTTTGGTGCGAAAAAACAATCTACCGATCCTTTTGCTTATTCACTTCCCGCAATAGCCCTTTTTCAACCATAGAAAGAATAAATTTCAGCAAAACCTTTCCGGTTTCTCTCCATCTATGTTTGCCGATCCCCTCACTAGCAATCCCCCTCATTTCGTGTCCATCGAATCAACCAAATATCTCCAGGATTTTCACTTCCTTTCTCTTCTTCGACGGATAAATTGGTCAACTTTTGGACTTTACTCAAGCAAATGCCAGAGTGGGCAAGGAACCCACAATTGCGGATTTCCGTAACCGAATCCCATGAGGACCATTCTCATATCAGGCCAATTCTAACGTGGGTGCAGTGAATTGATGATAACCCTTCGAACATCTATATGCAATTGACTAATATTTTTTGTTTAGGGGCTAAAGTTTAGTCCCTAACTTTTATGTATAAAATAAATGATTGGATCGCCAAAATTTAGGTGTCAACATCAACTAAGAGATTTAGGTAGGATTATCGCCTATCTAGCAGAGAAGAAGCCTTGGAAACGGAGCAGACTATTGGATGAGGAAGCCATGAAAGTTCTACGATGCAAGGTAACAATGATGTCTACTTTTGGCCTCTCCCATTTTCTCTAATGGTAGTCCCTTAAATTATTATCATTATCGTTCTTTTGCTCTAGACCATTGACCATTCTCAACATGTGGTTAGCATTTTCTTGGTAAAAGCTACATCGAATTTGGCCTTTAGTTCATGAAAAGTTTGCACTCGTCAGCATTCAATAGGTCATCTCTTGATGCATATGACAGTAAAATTGTTTAGTATCAACTCTGTCTATATTGCTCTTTTGTGGGTTTAACATTGTTTTCTAGCAGATTTGATACTGCTTCTTACTATGTAGTACTTGTTGCAGACCGAGCATCACACTAGTTTGATGATTTACTTTATGCCACATATAATTCTGATTTGTCACACTTTAAACCGCACAGGTCTTTATAAATTTTTGCCGATCGACTTATTTTATTCAACCAAATGCCAAAAACTTTAGTGTTGATCATTACTTTGTTGTCTTTCATTCTATCTCCCAAAATATATTGGCAATATAGTTTTTGAAGTATGCTGATGGGAAGATAAATTCATGGATCACATATTTGCCACCTTTTTCTATCTTGAATTTTTACTTTTTTCCTTCTCCAAGATTCGAGTACATTATTCTATCTTCAATTTCCAACCATAAATACGTGCTATTTCTTCGGGTGCTGGTTCTACTTTTTTGCAACAAAAAGAAAGATTTCAGTTAAATCCTTTGCACCTTAACTATTGGCTATCGATTTAAGATTTTGTTCAATTTCAAGTAATAAGATGTTATGCAGTGGTTTTATATGTATGAAGAATTTTGACAATTTGTTTTCTAGGATTTATTATGCATTTTCATGTTGTAAATCCAATATGATAATGTAAATGCAGAAGTACATGTACTTAATACAAAGAAAATTGAAGATTTAGTTTAAATTGTATTACTCGGTGAATATTAATAACATAATTGAAGAAGTTCCTTTAAATATATCATGATTTTGAGCAATTTAGAAATGCATAATTATGTTAATAATGTGGTGGGTTAGTTGATAACTTGAAACAACACTACAAGACTTAGATGGCTCTTAGTCAATGATAAATAGAAAACTATTATTTTTTCTTTTCACTTAAAGGACTGGCACATTTAAAAAATGATTAGATTCAAATTCTCTATTGCGACTTTGGCTTTTCTTTCATTGTCGCCTATACCAACTTACAGTCAAATTAACAAATTACATAAAAAAAAAATTGGAAGATTGTTCAAGATACATTAACTATAAAAGGAATTGGCATAATTAACAATATTTATTTTTTATTATGAGCACTACATGTGTGCGATGGATCAATCATATTTATTCATATGAAAGATGAGAACTCACAGGATTTTGATATGTGATGAAACATCATAAGGCTATTTCATGTCTACCCAGCTTTCATAATATATACTTCGTGTTCATACCGGTGTGCATAGATTTAGTTATAGGTATTATGAGCACATAATTCAACATCAATGAATGTTGTGCAAAATCAAACGATAGTAAATTACGAGATAAGAAAAAAAAATAACAATTGTCATATAATTCTGTACATATTCATACCAAGTAATTTTCGATAAAAAAACTGAAAAGCAAATATCGACATTAAGAAATTAAATGATTGAGTGACGAAATAGTGAAAGGAGAAAGAAATTGTGTTCTCCTCCTTTTATTTGCTTTTTGTGCAATACAATATCCACCTCTATTATGTAATGAGTGAGCTTTTCTTGGTACGATTAATTGAGCCTTTATTCACATGCACAGACATAGGAGACAAAAATCTTTTATTAGATATTAGTGGAGAAAAAACAGATAATTAACTTATGGAATAAGATAACTAGAGGAGCTAAAAAGAAATGTCAGGATGCACAGAAAGGAAAACGATAATAATCGCTATTCTTTATTTACTAATTCATATATTTTTATATAATTGGGGGAATGGCAAAAAATGCACTAACCAAATTTAAGATCAGGTTGAATTTTATGAGTGATTGGGGCAAATTCAATGATAACTAATTGAATGGTATACTCATCTCAAAGGAAAATTATCCAGTCAGTTTCAAATTTATTGTATAGATATCGATTTAGTCATGAATTTACTAATTCTGTCAATTTAGTATTACACCTTTGCGCAAAATTTCAATGTAGTCTCCTCGATCAACTTTCGCCAAAAATCTTCAACATGGTGGTCCAATTATTTTCGGCCGTTCTATATGGCACATCGTCACCTTAGTGATTTCCTATAAAAATTGGCCGAAAAAACTAAATTGTAATTTCACGAAAAGGGTTAAGACGAAATCAGTAAAATTGGTAAGTTTATGATTGATTAGGCAATTTCTTCCTAATCTAAGGATTAGTTGTTGAGCTTTGAGCTTGAATACCCAAAAATGAAAACTCAAGTTCCATAAACCAAATTTTTGTTTCCATCCAGCCATATGCCAAAACCAAAACTATTTTATGAATGGAGAGGGAATGAGTTGTGATGCTTTATGAGTGGATAAGTCTAATTAGGTACCTTTTGTATTTAAAATGTGTAACAATTCTCACATATGTCGAAGGGTACACCATATTTAGTCAATCGTCAATATTGCATACGTTAGAAAATTTAATTTCAAAATTTTTTAGAAACCTAGAATAATTTTATATAGGAATTTCACATAAAACATCAAAACTTGGGGCATAAAAGTGAAAATCAACGTACGACATGATCACATAATTGTAGAAGATTAGATATATTTCTTTTTGCCCTATTAGTGTAGACAAAATGCATCGGCCACAATAACATGCACATACTAACAGGAGGAGGTTGGATAGTATTTATAATCCTCATTTTATTTTTTATTTTTTATTTTTTTTAGGAGGAAAATGAAGAATATGAAAATATTGAGGCACTACATCTGGATGAAAGCGGCTCCAATGAGTTCATGATGCGAAAGAGCTTCAAAAAAATGCCTAACTTGAAGTTCCTTCATTTGAAATCTGTGGATTTTGCTAGCGATTTCAAAGGATCACTTTCTGAATTAAGATGGTTGAAGTGGGAGAGATGTTGCGACTCTTTTGAGGCGACTAATGTTCATTTGGAGAATTTAGTGGTGCTTGAGTTATCAAGTCATGAAGATATTCGAAATCGTATTAGTGAAAATTGGAGAGGATGGAGTTTTTTTTTGAAGAGGAGAGGATGGAGTTCAATTAAGGTAAAGATGAAAAAGATTTTTCTCTTTTGTTACATTTTATGTTAAATCATTCTATTTCTAGCTGCTAATCTTGAAACATGTTTCTTTCCTGTAGATGGAGAGGTTGAAAGTTCTCAATCTTTCATGGTTCTCGAAATTGAAGAGCAACCCTAATCTCTCGGCTTTTGAAAATTTAGAGTTGCTAATCCTAGAAGGTTGTGCTAATTTGAAGGAAATCGACCCTTCCATTCAATATGCCAAGCGCCTCCTTATCTTGAACTTGAGCTATTGTAGAAGTCTCAAGAAGTTACCTGAACAACTTGGCAAACTAGAAAATTTGGAGGAACTTGCCGTAGACGAGACTCGGATAAAAGAAATCCCTTCATGTATAGGATTGTTAAAGAAGCTAAAGAGGCTTAGTGCCCAGTGGGATCTGCAGTCAAAACATTTGTCATTAAAAAAGATCATTTCTTCAATTGGGAAGTTGGGATAGTTGGTTGAGCTGAACTTGTCAAATACAAGGATTAAGGAACTACCTGAATCCATTCGGAAATTGAACAAATTGAAAATTTTGAAAATTTGGGGTTGTGAGATAGAAAGGATACCTAGCTCTATTGGAAAATTGCAGAGCCTCCAAAAGCTCGATGCCTCCTCTTGCGAAAAACTAAAAGGACAAATTCTCGTTGATAAAGGTGGATTGTCTTCTCTAAAGACCCTTTCTTTATATTTTACAAAAATTTCTGGCTTGCTGGAAAACTTAGATCAGCTTTCTTCTCTCAAACGCCTCGATTTATGAGGCTGTTATGAGCTTGAGTCACTCCTAAAACCTCCTTTTAGCTTATCATACCTGGGGCTCACCTGTCGAAGCAATGAGTTGCCATCGCTCTCTTACCTCAAGCATCTACAGGAACTCTACCTTCGGGATTGCAAGTCTCTTCAAAGCATCCCATCGCTCTCTCACCTGGAGCATCTACAGGAGCTCACCCTTGATGGTTGCGAGTCTCTTCAAAGCATCCCATCGCTCTCTCACCTGGAGCGTCTACAGAAGCTCGACCTTTATCATTGCGGCTCTCTTCAAAGCATCCCATCGCTCTCTCACCTGAAGCATCTACAGGAGCTCAATCTTTTCTCTTGCCGCTCTCTTCAAAGCATCCCATCGCTCTCTCACCTCAAGCATCTACAGCACCTCAAGCATCTACAGAAGCTCAGGCTTTGGGATTGCGTGTCTCTTCAAGAGATCCCAGAGCTTCCCTCCTGCATACGGATGCTTGACGTTTATAAATGTCCCAAAGTGGAAAGGTTTCCAAATCTTTCTGATTTGGAATTTTTGTCGAAATTAGGGCTCAAGAACTGCGATGGGCTAAAGAAATTGGATGGACTGGGATCTTTAAAATCCCTAAGAGAGTTACACCTATGGCTATTATATGGTGAAAAGGTGGATTATCTCCAGGCGATAGAAGGCCTTGAAAAATTGGGATCCCTGGAAGTGGTGGATATTTCTGGGTGCTTTCGCATTCAAGTACTGGACCTTTCAAAGTCGGAGCATCTGAAGACGTTGATTGTTTGGGATTGCAAAAGCTTAGTTGAAATTCGCTGCGCTAGTAAATTCCTGGAGGACTTTGATAGGTCTGGGTGCGAGTCTCTTGAGAAATTACCAGACTTTATTATTGAGGTAAGCAACAGCAAGAAGCTGACTGAGGTTTCCTGGCTATCGTCAGATCTAACGTTTGATAGTACTGGATACAATTTGATGCGAGCCACACCAAAAAGATTGACTTGGTAACCCTGCTTTGCTTTACAGGATTATGAAGAATATTCATATTCTATGGAGGATGACTAAGATCTGTTTCTGGAGATCGCTGAAGTCATTTACTGAACAAAAAATATTATAGGTATAGTGTCGTTTTTCTGTGGAGATAACCTGCTTCCATTAGTATTTTCAGTTTGGACGGGGCTTTTCTTTGACACGTTACAATTTTCTTGTCTTAATTCCAGCTACGGGAGGAAGTTGTTTGAGCAAAGTAATTGTAATGCTTTAGTGTTATCTGGCTCGTGATCATGATATGAATACAAAAGGTCAGAATGCCTCCAAAAGGATATATGTTGTCTTCAGTCAAATGACATGAGATTCTTCATTCTTGACGTTGTATCAATCTGTGTTTGTTTAAATGAAGTAATACTTCTCTCCAACTTCTATGAAGTAGAGAAATTCACTATCTAATGGATTTTGGAAACTGCTCACGCATATGTGATCTTGATTGCATTTTATTAATTTGTTATTTGGTCATGGATGTAGGCAGTGAAGGTGCCATAAACATGTTCTACATTTTCTCAAAGCCAGGGCACTAATGTCAAGATGATTAATCTCCATGGATCTGTATCGAACTTTGCTCGTTGCTTAACATGCCGATGTAAAGATTGCTCTCTCTGAAGGCAGATACATGGCCTTGATCAGGCTGAAAGTATTATCATCAACGGTCAGAACCAGTACAAATCATGAAGCCACTCTTTCCTCGTTTTTCTTCATGCCTTCAATTATCATCTTGCAATTTCATAGGTTAACATCATTCGCAATTTATTTCTTCAGTTCGGTCATTATTTGGTGATGACAATGTCTCCACTCCAGAGGCTTTAAAAGAACAGAGGATTTCCACTGTATTGTGGATAGCAGTGTGAGATCCAAAACAGAAGTATGGAGGAAGCCCTTAAAACAACCTTATTGCTTTCATGTTTTTAGGATAAACATGACAAGTAATCAATGGGTGGCTAGAAAGGTGATTTGCTTGAGTCCTTTAATGTTTGAGAGCTGGTCTAGATCTCTAATTGCCATCTTTTCTTGATCTACAGCTCAAATCTGAATTTTTTGCTACAGCTGCCACTGAACAGAATTGGAAAGTCACTCCTGCAATAATTGAGGTTTCAGCCAAAAATGTGCACTATTTTTAGCTTGGCTGATGGCGGGGACAAAAAATCTGCAGAGCTTGAGTACTACCCTGCTGTTTATGGCTCTGAAAAGAAGTAGGAGGAGCTATGCATGTGCGTTTCAATTCTGTGGAGAGCTTAAATGGTACTGCATCAGAAGCAAACATTTCCAACTACAACTGTAATCTTGACAATAAGAATAACTCATTGGCGATATTAGGAGTGCAAATTGACTTGGAAGATACTACTCATGTTCTTTTATCATAATTTGCACAATAGTTAATGTGTGTCTCTGAATCCTGATGAGAGAAATCATGTTCGTTTATTTTCACCTACACAGAGAATACCAGAATGATGATGAACACATATACCCCATGTAGAATTATGAAAAAAATATTTGCATGACAACAGCATGACAGAGATCGGATTCTAAGAGCATCCGCGTTTTCTGTTAAATGTAATTATAGCAGTTGAGAGTACCTACTTTACATTAGTATTTTCAGTTTGGCATGGGGCCTTTCGCGTCGGTGTCTTATTGATTTCCTCTTATTTCAAGGACTCTTGGGAAACTGGTCGACCACGTGAATGTGATGCTTAAGCATCATCTAGCTTGTGATCCTGGTGGGAAAGAAAATAGATAAGAATGCCTTTGGAGGATATGACATTGCATGTCATTATACGTCATCAATCACGGAGTAAGACTCTTCATCCTTGACATGACAAGAATATGTTCTTCTGCAAACAGAGTATTACGTTTTTCCAAGTTCTATTAAAGTTGGTTTCCTAGAGCATAGGATGTTTATTATGTGATTTTTTCATTCGTTCATGCATAATAAAACAGAGCTTCATTCATTGTTAGCAAAAGTTCAACCCAAAAGCTTAAAGTATTAGTTAGAGGTAGACTACATGTATCTAACTCCTATTGATGCCCTTTACTCAACCAATGTGGAATAACACTTCTAAGGATTGCTTGATCATAGCAACTACTCATGCTTATGTGGTTTCAATTGCATTTTTAGTAGCTTATGTCCACTTTTTCTGTCATGGATTAATAAGCCACTAGAGGCATCATCATAAGATTATTACTTTTCGAACACCGATGTTGAGATGATGAATATCCAAGGATCTATATTCCACTTTGTTTGTCAATTGAAGTGCTAATACGTAGAGTGTTCAATCTGATGGTGGAGTTATGGCCTTGATTCTGTCAAAAGTAACATCCTGTCCGGTGGAAATCTAGTAGGAATCATTTTGTGGGAATCATTTTGCACTCTTTCTTTTCTTCATCGTGCCTATATCCATCTCTTTTATTCATACCATCAATATCTTTACATATTGAATTTGCATCCTTCTATTCGTTCTTCATTTGGTGATGACAATTTCTCATGCTCCTGATTTCTTTACATGACCACGAGCTTTGCTGTAATTTCAGCAATGGTGTGAGATCCAAACCAAATATTTGGGATATGGATGCAAGGAGGACGCTCTTTAAGCCGATTGCATTGCTTCTTGTGATTCTAGGGATGGGTGTAAGAAGAGGAGGGTGGAAATCGAGCACAGAGAGAATGGGAAGAGATTGAGGGGTCCAGCATCATCTGGTGCTCTGTTTCTGTCTTCCTTCTGGTGGTCAATGATGGGATGACTAATTCAAAAGTGAGATTCATGCTCACTGATTGCTTTGACCCTTGTGCTCCAGCTTGAATGGAAGGATCTTCATGTTGGGTCTTCATTGCTTCTGGTTGCCATATCTTCAGAGTCCAGGTGATTGGACCCCTTTTGACATTAATCCATTCTTGTCACCGATTGATTGGTTTGATTCTTGTTGTGATTAGTGCATGCGCATTCTGGTGATTTGAGGTTTTGAGTCGCTATTATTGGTCTGATTTTGGATGTTCAATGTCTGCACACGGAGGAAATGAAATAAGACTAATTAGAGCTTTTCTGCATGTTCAGCGAAGCATGTTTAGTTGTCATGTTATATTTATCAGCTTGTGATTCCTGTTAGGTGCAGAAATCTACTCGGTTATTCTCTTCTACCAGTTTGCTATGGTGTAATGAGATAGCTATAGCAGCTTTTGATTAGGTTTCCTGTCAATGGTGGTGAATTTTCCTTATGTTATCTGAGCAGTCATAGAGCAAGTATAGCAAGATTATCAAGACTTACAAGCCTATTACAAGTTTAGGTTGATTTTATCACCCTGTCTAGGTAGCGTGGAAATTGACTGCAGAGTTGTCGGAACTAATGTGAACTAACTTTAGGTTGAACGGGAAGATTACCTTGATTGATGAGGTTCTACTTTCATAACCATTTCTTTCATGTTCTCAGATCTTGAAGCACCTTGAGGGGTGATGAGAAGTGGAAAGATGAACAATCTCCTCTGAACCATTTGTTTGTACCTATGATCCAAAGTATCATTTTCTTCATGAGTATGTGGACTTCCTTCTGATAAGATTCTCCGAGGATGTCCTCACTCATACCAATTAGCTAATAACGTGGTGAAATGGTGTTGAAGGTAGCTAATTTCACACGGAAAAGGATGCTAATGTCCGAATTGTTGTGATGGTGATATGGCTTGTTCATTTTGTCCTTACTTTTTTTTATTTTGCTAGCTTTCTAGTTGAATGGAATTCTCCTCATCTCCTTCTGACTAGGGGAAAATGCAAAAGCTTGAGCTGTGATAATAGAAGTCCATTGGTTTCTTCTTTCACTAGGGGTTATCGAGCTCTGACACTATGGTGTGTTTGGAAGAACTTTTGCTTCTAACTTTCATCTATACTATTGTTTCTAGCATTTGCAATGTGTCTTTTATTCAATACTCAGTGCTTCAAACCTTCAGAAACATAAAAGTTTGCATTTTATGGCCAATTGTAGCAAAATAATTCTTGTCTTGCTGACAAGGTCAGGATGTACCTTCTAATTTCTAATGTTGTAACAGAAACACCATTTAATTTGTTTCTATTTGCATGGTTGGTTTTCATTCTGTCATCCTCTGTATGGATCCTCTATAATGTGATGATCTTGCTTTTTGAAGGTTACAAACTCTATGCTAGTTGACTGTCGCCCGCACTGATGTGAAATTCAGAGTACAAAGTTGACTGAATCTGAAAGTAAGTGGCTTTTCTTTTAAGTTACCTGAAGATTTCAGTTCACAAAAAGGTGTCGAAGAACGACGTTGAGTTGTGCTTGAGAAATTTTTGGTCGTTGGTTAGTTCAACTATGAATTTGAAGATTGCGTCTCTAATGGGGATGGGTTATGTTTGATGTAGGGGTGGAGACTGCTTTGGCCAACTTATTGTCTGTTCCTTAGCTTTTCAACATTTTTTCTTTTCTCATGTTGGGCAAGAAGGTTGGTCCACGATTGAGCCGTGCCCTCGATCGCTGGTGCTGCATTGTTCCGTTGTTGAGTCTCTCCCTGATTCGCCTTCAAAAACTCCATATGTGCTGCTTAGGAAGCTTGATTGTGGAATGGTAAGGAAGAAGATCAATCTTTGGAGCTTAGTTTGGAGGCTTTAGATGTTGCTGCCATAAAATATGCAACATTTGTTTTGTCCAATTTGATTGTTGCAGATAATTATGTCATTGTTCAAATCTGCTTTTGTTGAACAAGTGTACTATATTTTTACATTAATACATAAAAGCTAGTTTGGGGTGTTCATCCGCAAGTTTAAGAGTTGAAGCACGCCGATTGGTAGAGGAGTTACTGATTTGGTGTTAATTCTTATCCCTAGTAGTTTGGTGCAGTATGTTGTAATTGACTTATGGTGATGAAGTTACTGTAATACTTGGGATTTGACCAAGTAAAAAAGAACTTCTGGGGCCTAAGAAAAAAACAAAAAAACAAAAGAGAAGGTTGAAAAGTCAACTAAACAAGGAAAGTGGTTGTTGGCTTAATGGGAGAAAAAAGAGATGCTTAGCTCCCTCTTAAATTGAGAGCTCATGTAGAAAGAAAATGGAGATAAGAGAGAGAGAAAAGATCTGATTCTGAAGATTGCTAACATCTCCTACTAAACAAAAAATATAGCAGGTATAGTGCCGTAATCTCCACTGCTTCCATTAGTATTTTCAGTTTGGACAAGGCTTTTCTTTGACAAGATATTATTTTCTTGTCTTAATTCCAGCAACTGGAGGAAGTTGTTTGAGCAAAGTAAGTGTAATGCTTGTGTGTTATATGGCTCGTGATCATGAAATGAAATAAAAAGATCAGATTGCCTCCAAAAGGATATTTGATGTCTTTAGTCAAATAGCATGAGATTCTTCATTCTTGACATGGTATCGATTTGCGCTTGTGTAAATAAAGTAATACTTCTATCCAACTTCTATGAAGTAGAAAAATTCACTATCCGATGGATTCTAGAAACCGCTCATGCATATGTGATCTTGATTGCATTTTGTTAATTCGTTATTAGGTCATGGAAGTGGGCACTAAATACCATAGATGTGTTTGGCATTTTCTCAAAGCCAGGGCACTAATGTCAAGATGATGAATCTCCATGGATTTGGATCAAACTTTGTTCGTCACTTAATATGCCAATGTGAGGTTGCTCTCTTTGAAGGCAGATATATGGCCTTGATCGGGCTGAAAGTATTTTCATCAATGGTGGAAATCTAGTACAAATCATGTTGCCGCTCTTTCCTTGTTTTGCTTCATGCCTTTATTAATCATCTTGCAAATTCGTATCTTAACATCATTTGCAATCTATTACTTCAGTTTGGTCATTGTTTGGTGATGACTATGTCTACACCCTAGAGGCTTTAGAAGAACAGAGGATTTCCACTGTATTGTGGATAACAGTGAGATCCAAACCAGAAGTATGGAGGAAGTCCTTAAATCAACTATATTGCTTTCATGTTTTTGGGATAAACATGACTAGTAATCAATGGGTGGCTAGAAAGGTGATTTGCTTTAGTCTTTTAACGTTTGAGAGCTGATCTAGATCTCTAAATGCCATCTTTTCTTGAACTACAGCTCAAACCAGAATGTTTTGTTACAGCTGCCACTGTATGGAATTGGTTTCAGCCAGAAATGTGCACCATTTTTGGGACAAAAAATCTTCAGAGCTCGGGTACTACCCAGCTGTTTATGGCTCTGAAATGAAGTGGGAGGAGCTGCGCATATGATTTTTAATTCTGTGGAGTGTTTAATCGGTACTGCATCAGGAGCGAGGACTTCCTACTAAAACTGTAATCTTGACATAGGAATAGCTCACTGGCAATATGAGGAGGGCAAATTGACTTGGAAGATAGTTGTCATGTTCTTTTATTATCACTTGCGCAGTAGTTTGATGCGTGTCTTTGAATCCTGACAAGAGAAATCACGTTCTTTTATTATCATATTCAATTAAGAGTACTCATCTCACATTAGTATTTTTAGTCTAGCATGGGGCTTTTCATGTCGATGTCTTACTGTTTTCTATCTTATTTCAACGAATCTTGGGGAAATTGGTCGACCACTTGAATGTGATGCTTCAGCATCATCTGGTTTGTGATCCTGGTGGGAATGAAAATAGATAGGAATGCCTTCGAAGTAGATTGCATATCATTATATGTAATCAGTCACAAAGTAAGACTCTTCATCCTTGACATGAATCTGTTTCTTACGCAAACAGATTATTACTTTTTTCCACGTTCTATTAAAGTTGGTTTCTTAGAGAACAGGATGTTTATTATGTGATTCTTTCATTCATTCATGCATAATAAAACAGAACTTCATTCATCGTTCGCAAAAGGTCCAACCAAAGGCTTAAAGTGTTAGTTGAGGTAGACTCAATGTATGTAACCCCTGTTGAAACCTTTTATTCAGCCGATGTCAAATAACACTTTTAGCAATTGATTGACCATGGCAACTACTCATGTCTATGTGGCTATGATTGCATTTTTAGCAGCTTATGTCCAGTTATTTTGTCATGGATTGATAAGTCACTGGAGGCACCATCGTAAGAATTTTACTTTTCTCAGATCCAAGACACTGATGTTGAGATGTTGAATTTCCATGGATTCTGCCCTCTTTGTCAATTGAGATGCTAATACATAGATTTCTCAATCTGATGGTGGATTTATGGCCTTGATCCTGTCAAAAGTTGCATCCTGTACAGTGGAAAAACTGGTAGGAATCATGTTGCGCTTTCTTATTTTTCATTATGCCTTTAGGTATCGAAGTTGCATCCTTCTGTTCGTTCTTCATCTAGTGGTGACAATTTCTGATGCCACTTTACTTTAAATGAATAGGAGCTTCACTGTAATTTCGGCAATGGTGTGAGATCCAAACCAAATATATGAGATATGGATGCAACAAGGACATTCTTTAAGCTGATTGCGTTGCATTGTGCTTTATGAATGGGATCTATCCGTCATAACAATGAAAATAGATGTTTTACTTCACTCGTGGGATGTTTGAGAGCTAATCTGCATCCATGAATGTCTATTTTCTTGAACTAACTAACTTAGTAACTTCTCTCTCTCTCTCTCTCTCTCTCTCTCTCTCTCTCAAGGACAGTAATTTTCCTCATATTTGGTTATGTTACTTACAAATTTTTCATAAATATCACGATTTTGCCTCTTAAATTGTACTTAATGTTATTGATAAACATGCATATAAAGATTGCAATTAAGCTCGTGTAATTAAGACTAACAATACCTACTAGTTAAATAGTTTTCCCATAAGATCCTAATCCTCCTCAATCAGCCATATGTACCCAACGATACCTATCATTAGCACCTCCTCATTCTTAAGCACAATAATCCTTTTTCTTCTGCCGATCGTTGCCATGTACATAAGAAGTAAGTATTTTTAGTGTAAATATTAAGGGAAAATTACGTAAAAAAGTAAAAAAGAAAACGAAAGAGGGAGTAGAAAGTGGCATTGGAAGCTACTCTTATATATGGTCAATAAATCAATCAACCTACTCATTTTCATGAGTCTCGCGCGCTCTGTTCTGAAGTCCAAAAGCTCAATTAAATACAGGGGAACGCAGAGAGATTTGCAGAGCACACCACTTGGAGTTAACCGCTTCAGGATTAAAGCACTCTGGTTAGAGTAGCTGAGACGTTCTAGAAAATGGCTTTAACTCATCTAGAATGAAGCTTTGAAATTCTTGCAATTGATTCGTTTGCTCAGATCACGAGATTCTTCGCATTAGGCAATTAAGTACCCAAGTACAGAGTACCACGTTTGATCCGCATTATATGGCATTCTAAATTAGCTAGGCGGATCTTGGGTTTTGGACTCCATGGCCGCTGCAGCTTCTGGTTTCTGCAATTAAAATTGAACTCCATAATCAGCTTTCATAACTCTTCCAATTCTCATTTTCATTTTCATTTTCCTTTTTCCCATTTGTTGCAACAGAACAAAGACAAACCGCCGGAAGGGGAAAAAAAATCCAAAGAAATAGGAAGCTTAAAGGGATCACGAGTGAAAGAAGAAGTACCCGTTAGCAATTCTCTCTGATTCCCATTCCTTTAACCTTTTTCCCATTTTCAAAAAGCTTGCTGAACTTCCAGACTCTCTAGGTTGCCTTCAGAAACTGCAGCGCTTATCATTGAAGGAATGTACCTCATTGAGAGGATCCCCAACTCAATTGGCAAGTTGGAATGTTTAACTGAGCTGGACATATCATACACAGGATTTATAGAGTTATCTGAATCCATTGGAGATTTGCGTAATTTAGAAGTTCTGCAAATGGCGTGGTCATATGTAACAAGTTTACTTGGTGGTATTGGGATGTTGGGGAAACTCATCACATTGGATGCCACGAATTGCAACATCCTGTCAGAAGTTTGTAGTAATATTAGTGAATTGTCTTCACTGAAGGCCCTCCGATTGTTGGGGACAGGCTTTTGTGGCTTGCCAGAAAGCATTTGTAAGCTTTCTTCTCTCCAAGATCTCAACTTACTAGGGTACAAGAAGCTCCGATTGCTGCAAAACCTACCCCCTGGCTTGAGAACTCTAGGTCTCACTTGTCAGAGTCCTACATTGCCAATCCTTTCCAACCCGACAAATCTAAAGGAACTCTCTGTCCTAGAATGCACTACACTTGAATGCCTCACAGAGCTTCCCTCTAAACTGTCAAAGCTTTGCTTAGGAGTAGAGCATGGTCCGGGTTGGTCCGGGCCACCTCCTAACCCTAGGACCAACCCGTACAGTGTCAGTCATCAATTTTTAGGATTGAAGACCGATCCTATTGAGCCTGGGACCAAGGACCGGACCGACCCAATGGGTTCGGTCCAGTTCCAGGGTCAACCCGAGACCGATCGATAATTTTTTTCGTCTTGTTTTTTATACTCCCTAAAAAAGTAAACCTACAAATTCAAATTACACATCCATCCACAATGCGGCATTGTGTAACTAAACTATAAATACCAATACATATTCAGCAAATTTAAGATGACACAATAATAGAAATTTCGTACCTGTTAACTGCTCATTGAGATATGGGACAAGATAGGGTCCACAATGCAGCGAGCGGGATGTTGCTATTTTTGATTTTGGCAAATTGAAGAACAAAGAAGACAGAATGGAAGAGAACGTACTTTGGGGAAGGAAGCCGTGAGGAGATTTACGGCATAAACTTCACGCCGTTTTGGACATCGCGAGTCCGTGATTGTGAGGAGTCCTTGGTCCTCACGGTGAAGAACGTACTCTGGACTGTGAAGGAGGAGGACGTGAAGACCTTTACGGTGTAAACTTCACGCCTTTTGGAATTAGATGCCGTCTGTCCATGACTGTGAGCCTGAGGAGTCAATAGCTTTAACATCATTTTACTTAGGTTTTTTTTTTTAATAGACATTTTACTTAGGTTTGAATATATAGAAGAATTATAAATAATATAATATAATATAATAGAAATTTTACTTAGGTTTGAATATATAAAAGAATTATAAATAATATAATATAATATACAGGGTTGGTCAAGGATTGGACCGACCCAAAACTCTCAGGACCGAGGACCAATCCGCACAGTGTCGGTCCTGAAATTTCAGGACCAAGGACCGACCCAATCTCCTTGAGAACTGGACCAGGACCGGCAGGGTTGGGCCGGTCCAGGGTCGGTCCAGGGTCGACCCTAGACCGCTGCTCACCCCTACTTAGGAGGATGCCAAATGTTGAGTAAGTTGCTAGATTTGTCAAACTTGAAGCATCTTTCAGAATTGAGTTTAAAGGTTTGCTCTGACTTGAGAGAAGTTAAAGGTCTGGAAGGATTAGTATCGCTAACAATGCTGGATGTGTTGAAGTGCACATAGTTATCTAGGCTTGATGGGGTAGAATGTTTGATGTCTCTGAGGTACTTAGGCATAGGACCATCGGAAGCGTTAGAGAGTTTGATGGATTGTTTGGAACTGAGTAATTTAAAGGTGCTTCCAAGTTGCGAGAATCAAGTTGGATTTCAAGTTCTTAATAGCTTCGTTTGCTTGGAAGTTTCAGATCTCACTGATTGCATGTCTATGGAAAGACTGGACCTTTCAACTTTGAAGCTTCTAAGGAAAGCAAGTGTTAGGAAATGCAAGAATCTACTCGAAATTAGAGGCCTTGACAGTTTTGAATACTTGGAAAGGTTGGATATCTCTGAGTGCACATCCATTAAGAGACTGGATATTGCAAAATTGAAGTATCTGAGATATTTATGGGCTTCCAAATGCAAGAATTTATCTAAAGTCCAAGGCCTTGATGTCTTGGAGTGCTTGGAATGGTTGGACATCTCTGGGTGCACATCGATTGAAACATTGCTAGACCTTTCATGCTTCAAGACCCTGAGGTTTCTGAACATCAACCACTGCGAGAAACGACATGATATTCAGACCTTGGAGAAATTCTCATCCTACCATGGCTATATATTGATGGATGCAAGTCCCCAGAGAAACTGCGAAACCTTTCAAAATTTGAAGGTTTGATAGAGTTGATAGTGAACGATTGTCATGAACTTCTGGTGTTTCAGAGCTCAAAGAATTGAGATCATTAGAATTTGTAGATATGTCAAGATGCAAGTCCATTGAGCATCTACCAGATTTGTCAATGTGCAAGAACTTGAAATGTTTGGTCGTAAGAGATTGCGAGAAACTTATTGAGCTTACAGGGCTTGGAGACTTGGACTCGCTGTGGCAAGTGGATATTTCTGGATGCAAGTCACTGAAAACAATACCGGAATTACTTGGAACATACATCATGCAAAATTATGGAGAACCTATGCTCCATTCCGAGCAGAAGTACACCCCAAGTGCCAAAACTTGGCACGGAAGGACACTAAGTGCCAAAACTTTGAAAATATACACTTAAGTGCCAAAATCGGAGTAAAGTGAATCACGTAAGTGCTAGTCCGGCCAAATTGCTGAAGTGAAAATTTACTAGCGAGTTGGGTGCAAAACGATGTCGTTTTGCACACTGACGTGGCGAGAAAATGCAAAAACGACGTCCTTTTGGCTCTAACGTGTAAATAATTAATATAAAAATTAATTAAATTAAATTTAAAAATAAAATTATTTAAAATATTCTAAAAATTTAAAAAAATTAAAATTAAAAAAAAAGGGGGGCCGAAGGGGGCGGCTGAGGGTTGAGCCTTGGCCGCCGTCGCCGGGAAGGGCCGGCGACGGAGGGGGGAGGGTCGGCCTGGGTCACCGACCCTCGGCCAACTGACAATGAGGGCTCGCGGGCCCTCACCGCCGGTCGGCCGGCATCGCTGACCCCCGGCCAGGGCTCAGCGACAGCGAGGAGGCGGCGAGGGCCCGCGAGCCCTCACTCAAATCTAGGGCGAGGGTCGTGGCCCTTGCCCAAATCTGACGAGGGCTCACGGGCCCTCGCCGCCGACCCCTGGCCAGGGCCTAGTGACCCCGGCCAATGCTCCCCTCATCGTCGTTGGCCCTTCCCGGCGACGGCAGGGAGGTGGCGAGGGCCCGCGAGCCCTCGCCTAGATCTGGGGTAAGGGTCACGACCCTTGCCGCCGGTCGGCCGGGGGCCGGCGACCTAGGCCAACCCTCTCCCCTTCTTCGTCGGCCCTTCCCGGCGATGATGAGGGCTCAACCCTCAGCCACCTCTTTAGGCCCCCCTTTTTTATTTTTATTTTTTTATTTTAAAGTTTTTTTAGAATATATTAAATAAATTTAGTTTTAAATTTAATTAAATTAATTTTTATATTAATTATTTAAACATCAGTGCCAAAACAACGACGTTTTTGCATTTTCTTGCCACATCAGCATGCATAATGACGTTGTTTTGCACCCAACTCGCCGGAAAATTACCACATCAGCAATTTGGTCAAATTTTGGCCGGAGTGTCACTTAAATGATCCACTTTATTTAGATTTTGGCACTTAAGTATACATTTTCAAAGTTTTGGCACTTTTAAGTGTCCCTCCATATCAAGTTTTGGCACTCCAGGTGTCCGTACCTCCTCCATTCTGTGTATGGGACTATCACTTTCAGCTGATAGGCTGCATATAGTTCTATCTGCCACGTTGAAGTTGAGAGAGTAAAAAGAAGGTGATCACCCATGTCCTGTTGACATCTATTTCCTGTCTTTTAATAGTGTCACGTGTATCAAGAAGTGAATTTTCCTTCATGGCTTTTTCTATTGTCTTTTCTTTACACTCTATAGTTCTTTTTTTTGGACAAGCCACTCCATAGTTCAAGCAATGGAAAGAGAGGAACTGCTGCGCCCAGTTGGAAACCTTCTCTAAAGACGTTTGATATCATCATGGGCCGACAACTCCAGTTCTTAATCTTCAACACAAGATTGATTAGTGATGTGCATGTACAGACACTTCGGAGGTTAATCTACTTGGATACCTGATATGTCGTGTTTGTTTCACTAACACAGGGAACAGGTGACTAAAGTGGAACATCTTCTGATGAATTTTTATGTCAGAGTTGTTGATTTATATTTGCTGTTACTTGCCTATCGTTATGAAAATTAACTTATCAGTACATTCCATTTCTTGAATTGTTAGCAGGGTTCATGCAGTTTATGGAGGCTCTATCTATAATTTGTTTGGGATGGACTACATATTGCAGCTTTCAGTGGAAGAATGTCAAGTGTAGAAGACATTGCCAAATTTTGGAACACTTCTCCAGCTTAGGGCTCAGAAATTTTTCCAAGTTTATAGGAGAGATGAATCTCGAACAATTAATATTCCTGGCTATATTGAAGTGCAACAAGCAAAGCTTCATTCGACTTTCCCTGAGGAGCCGGCGTTTTCTCCTAAATATCATTAAGGAGCTTTCCTCTTTTTCCTTTCGTCATAATATTATGCCTGAGAATGTTCCTCGATTTCATTATCGGACCATTATGCAATTAGTTTTGAAAACGCCTGGTGAAACCTATTCTTCATTTTATCTCGATAGTTTCTACACATTCCATGTAAATGAGCAAGGGTTAAAGACTATTCTAAATCGAGTTAATAACTAGGGTAGCTGCTTGATCGCTACTTATGCTCATGGTTTTAGTTTGCTTCCTTTGAGGCTTCATTTCTGGGAGTGATTCTTTTCCAAAATGTGTGTCCGCCAGCCTCTCCATTTAGAAGCTGAGAATTGTAGGATCTGTGGTCGTGGGAAGAAGGAAATGAATCGTGATGGTATCAATCCAGAGAGTGAAAACTGCATTTTTTTTTAGTCCGTCTATTCGCTTGTCAAACATTGAAGTGTTCGGTGGTTAGCCTGTGAAAGTTCATAATGTAAGAGAACAAGATTTATTTACCTACTCGTGTGTCAGTCGCCATGAATTGACCAGGAAGACACCAAGCAGCAAAACTATGCTCCGATTTGCCTTTTCTTTCTTTCTTTGTTTTATTCTGGTTGCCCCGATTAGTTCAAGGAACCAGGAGACTCCCCAGATCATATGGAAAGCTAGCTGTCCTGTCGAAGGGAAGCCTTCTGACATAGCCACTGGTATTGTGCACCAGTAACTGGAAATCAGATGTGGCGAGAAAATTTCTTTCTAAGACAGAGATGCAATTGGCAAGAGTAACTCCCCCCACTCTGGATTGAGAAAGAAGAAATTAGAGTGGAACTGAATATTTTGCATCCTCTGACACACGAAGAAGCCCGAGAAGTTCACTACATATCTGCAGAAATTTTTTGAGAGAGAATCATTTCTGTCTGAGTGGACCAATTTAATCTTTACACAGCAAAGCATATGCTTGTCACTTTTAGTTCATCTATTAGTGATCTTCCATCTGTTCTCAACAAGAAGGAAAGGGAAAGTTAGAAAAGTTTGAAACATTTTATATCGGTACCAATTTAGTCTTAAACATTTTATTGATGCCAATTTAATCTTCATCCTTTTGACTTAGTTTTGGTGAGGCTCGTTGGCCACTATGTGAGGACCAGGAAACACTCGTCGACCGTCAGACCCCTTGCTTGGCAAGGCCATGGCGAGGATGGCCTCGCTCAATGGCCGGCGAGCCTCGATAGTCATTGTGGGGAAGAAAAACAAAGAAGGTAGAAAAGAAAAAAAAAGGAAAAAGAAAAAGAGGAAAATTTAATAAACAAAATTGAAAATGTTATTATTAAAAATTATCTATGTCAGTGTCGGCATACGTCTATGTTGGCACCAACTGGCGAAAATCGGCTGGTTGGACTAAATTGACACAATTGCAAAATGTTTAAAATTAAATTGGCAAAAAAAAAAAAGAAATTTAGAACTGAATTGACACAATTATAATATGTTTAAGACTTTTTTGATAATTTTTCCCCGATAATCAATACAAACAAAATTCACTTCATCAATCATAAAATTACACGAGACAATGTTAGGGGTCCAACCTTTAGGCTCAAAGTTCCGACCCGCTAACATATCTCAATAAATGCAATCAAAATATATATCGATATAACCTAAGGTCTAACACTGAATATCATGCATTAAAACTAAATAATAAAATTAATTACCCACAAAAATTTGCATCCGCAATAACCCTACCTTGGAAGGTTATCCAAGGATGACCACAAAAAATCAATGTGAGGCGGAGGCGTGGCCATCAAGGAGGTGCGACCGGGAGTAGCGGTAACCGCGAGGCGGTGTCGGAGCACTGGAGGGGCTTCTTCCCGGTGGCTGGGCAGGCAGGACTGCTTTGCAGACAATGTTGGTGCACGTGTTGAGGCGCCGGAGCTTGCTGGTTAGGAGCACGAAGATTGATGGTAACCACCATAGGCAGTTGGCCAATGCATCGGATATGCTGGCGGATAGTGGGGCTACAGAGACTACCGAGGCTATGAAGGCTACTGGCAAGCGCCGGGAAATCTGCACAGAAAAAAGCCCAGCGCTACGGAACTTCGTGGATGAGTTGGACGTAGCTGTAGGGAGCATTCGAAGGGTTGAGACTCGCCAAGATGGTCGCTGATGGTCTTTCGGCGCTACAGGGATCGTCGGTTAGGAGCTAGGACGTCACCGAGGCTAATGGAATCAGATACCAGGCGTGGCGGGAGGAGCTGAACTGGGGGTTGCCGAAGTCAGGCTTGCTGCACGAAGACGTTGGGAAACCTGGGGGTTCGTGGGCGAAGCTGGAGGTGCTGCTTCTGGAGTAGGGTGGAGCAGCGTTTAGTTCAGCAGCAATGGCGCGGAGGCAAGGTGGCGCACAGCGGCAGGAGATGGGACGGTAATAGCAACCTTGGAGGAGGGAAAGCTTGTTCTCCTTATCGAGTCCCTCTGGTGTCCTTTCTTTTGTATTATGAGCCTCTCCATATTGTTAAATCTTTAATGTGAATCCCTAATATGTTCCTCTTTTAATGTGTATGTCCTTCAATTTTGAGAGAAAAGAGTGCTTATTTAGGTAAAGGATTAGGTGTTTTCTCAAAATGTTAATTTCCAATTCTGAATCAAAAGAGTATATTAACGTCAACTAAGGAAATTAAGTTATCGCCTTCTACTTGTCTCTATATAACTAATATTTCCAGGACGTCTTTGTTTCCTCCAACTCCGATCATATAATGCAATATTTCCTAGTTCAGCACTCGCCATGTGCAATGCACATGCAAATTTCGGCCACTATAAGTCTACAATGGGCTTGGACGAATTCCATGTCCCTATGGGCTTAGTCTTGAAATTTTAATTGAGCTCAAAGCCTCCCTACCTAAACCCATTTAAAAGTGGTTCAAGTAGAACGCAGTTTATGTGGGCTTTTCACCTTCATTTTAACTAAGACACTCCTTTTTTCGGTTAACTGACCGAGATACCATCCCCTCTTTCTCTCTTCACTATGTTGTTTCTTTTTTTAGTAGGCTAAGCGAAAAAGCTACATTTATTTCTATCACCTTTTTTAATGATATCAATATACAAATAATACATTTGCACCCGACAAGACAACATCTATCACCTTTTTTAATTTAATGTATCATATTTTCAATCACAAAAGCTACATAGAAAATTAAAATTTTATATTTATGATGGCTTATGAACACATGATTAATTACCTTTTTTTTTTTTTATCTAATAGTTTGAGCAAAACTAGATATCTAATTATCTACCTGATCGTGATAAAAAAAAATGGAAAAAGAAAACTCATCAAGATATGAAAAGTTAATTTGTTAGAAATACTAACAAAAGACAAGCACAAAAAGCAAAGAAAGAGAACTTCTGGCTGTTCTGCTCCTACCATAAAGAAAGTAACTAATATCGGTTGTAAATTCAATATCATGGCAAGTGGAGCAAAACTTTAAAAATATGCTTAAAGCTTTCCTTTGAAATAACTTGATGTGAGTTTGAAAGTGAAGAAGGTGTAGCTAGATTTTTACTCCCATTTTGCATTATAGATTAAATTGTGAAAAGCTCAAAATAGAATTGTTAAAATTAATCCATCTTACCATTCAACTTTGAAATAGAGTTTCCTTCATACTATCTGATTAAAAAAAGCAATTAATTGTGTTCTCATAAACCGTTATAGTGATCATAAATAGATATTTTTAATCTTCCATGTTGCTTTTGTGATTAAATCTATGAGACCATAAATTAAAAATAACAACCTCTTTTAAGGCAAAGTGATAAAAGGATGGAGGATAAGATGATATATTATCAGGTGTAATTAGGCAAATTTGTTGGTTAGCATGTTAAAAAACATAATTGTTGACACGTAAATTTTAGCGATTCAATAATTCATTTATTGCATAAAAATTAGGGATCGACCACAACCCCTAAACAAAAATAATATTAAATTGTATAGCATATGATCTTAAAGAACATTTATTTTTTTTTTATCATGTTTGCATTGGACCGGCGACGAATGAGCTTTAATTTTACAAGTTGGAAGAAAAGTATATTTTGGAAAAGATTTATATTATTCTTCCAATATTCAATGATACAATGGGGGATTTTTCATATATTCATGCAATCTATTCATATATCCTTAGTGAGGCCAGCGTAGAAACGAGATATTGCAAGCTCATCTTTGCAAGATTCAGAATTTTTGGCAATGCTCGATCAATCTATGGGCTAATATTTGGTCTAAAGAAATAAAATCGATGGAAAATATTCATGTTGCACAGTCTAATGTGGAAAGATATGAATGTGCGGACAAAGGGAATTAATGAAGCCAAAGAAAGATTTGAGATAATATTGCACGGGAAGGCAAATTATGCTTTAAGGAATATATTTTGAAGGAAGCGGCGTATCAACGTGAGGAAATATCTCCTTTCGCATAAGGGGATGTGCTTATAAAGAGAAAGAAGGAAATAAATAAAATATATGCACCTAAAAAAATGGGAAAGCTAGTCACGTTCCTTCTAGAAGAAACCCCCACCCTTGACATGTAAAAAGAATTCTCACTACGATAAATAATGCATACATCTCATGTTCCAACATGGCAAATAGGAAGGTAGCACCATTTTCTCATGGGAAGAGAGAGGTGAGGGTTTCAAATATCTCCCTTCTCAGGAGGGATTGGAGTAGGGAGGATTTAGTTTCAGGTTGGGTTTTGACTCTCACGCCCCATAAGGAGGCAGAATAAAAGTTTAAGAGTGAGAGTTAGAGAGTTAAAATAAAAATAAAGTAGTTACGATCAAAAAAAGAAAAGAAAAGAAAGGCAGCAAGAACGCGACACGTGACAGCGTGGGTCCCACTACATCAAGCCATACATGTGATGTCCCTCCTTCAAATTTTTGCATCCTTCCTCCTCATTAATTTATGGTCTTTTCACTCCATTTGGGTGGAACGCCCCCCTTCTCTTCAATTAGAGAGCACTCTTTCTCCTATCTCTTTTGCATCTTCCAAGAAAAAGAAGCTTGCTCTCGTTTCTTCAAAATACTCTCCCACCCTCTCGTTCCCAAAAGCCCCACTGGTCGCCTCTCAAGCTCAAACCCGCCATCTCCGGCACGTCGCCTTTGCCTCCGTTGTCACCTTCAGGAGCAATTTTCTCTCAATCACTCCCAATAGCCCCCATTGATGGCATCCGAAGCTCAATACTGACACCTCCCCCATGTCACCTCCGCCGCCACCTCCAGGAACCACTACGTCTCTCTTTCGTCCCTAGGTGCCCCCATCGGTCGTATCCTGAGCTCATATTAAATTATTTGTCATTAAAGTAGGTTCCTTAATTGTAAAACCAATAGTATTAAGAACATGTGGGCCGAAATTCAAAGAAAAGAAGCAAGAAAATGAGTACCCTCTAGTTAAATTGTTTAGTTTTGTTCTTTGGTTCATAAGTTAATAAAAATCACATTGTTGATGTGCTTGCGAAAAAAAGAAAGGAAAATTTCTTAAAGATTAGAAATAAGCTTATAAAATCAAATACATCTCATATGCAAATCTAAAATACACATAATGAATCCATCTTATTAGGTAAATGCATAGTGGTGCTCTTGAGCTCTTTCGATGTGTGGTTGACATGTGGTGTTCTTCATGAGTGACATCTTTCTTTACTTTCTTTAGAAAAATTTACCTTTTATTTTTTCATTTTACTTGAACTAAAAATTTTCCATCTTAATTTAAGAGGTATACTATTACTTTCAATATCACGAAAGTCCCTTATTCTCATGATGATTTAGTATAATAATATCGGTTGACTCCATTCACTAGACAATGCCAAGAAGGCAACGAATAACGCCAAGAAGGCGCCACCTAGCACTTTGTTGAGTTTGGAATTCTTGTCAAAATTACATATCAAAGGATGTGGTGAGCTAACAGAAATCAAGCGTTTGAAAGGGCTAAAATCCTTAGCAAAACTAAAAGTATCTGCATGTGAGAAGTTGTTCGACATTGACGACCTTGAACCCCTAAAGTCTTTCAGACATTTGGAATTGTTTGATTTCAAGTCCGATGCTCTAGTGATTAATGATCTATTTCAAGTCCAAGGCCTTGAGAGATTGAAAAATTTGGACGGGCTGCTTTTTTAAAGGTGCCAACCCCTTATAAGACTGGACCTTTCGCAATTAACACATCTAAAATTTTTAAGAGTCAAAAAATGTCACAGTCTAGTCGAAATTAGATGCCTCAATGGAGATTTGGTCCCCCTATGGGGGCCTTCCTATGCCTCCATCCATAGTTGGTCTAAAGATGTCTATCACAGGATTAAATACGCAGTAGACAACTGAGATCTTTTTTCCTATTATATGGAGCGCAACAAATACATAGTGCACCACTGCCTGCGGTGGCTCAATTGGATAAGCGCTCCCATGATGTCTACCCAGGACAGAGGAGTTTGAATCCCGCTGGTTGCACGGGATCTTAAGCGTGACGTCGGGGTGGTGGGTCCTCCGCTAGCGTCGTTCTAGGATTTATCCGCCGGCTGCCGGCTGTATGGGGTTCCCTGGGTATAAAAAAAAAACAAACAAACAAATACATAGCAACAAATACATAGCACATGGTTACTCTTATTTGAGACAAAGAAAATGGAAATTTGAAGGGCCCATGTGCATGTGTCACGGGCCGATCGATCTAGCATTCCCTAACTTGTCACGGGCCGATCGATCTAGCGTTTCCTAGCCCGTGCGGCCTTAGGAATTTCTC
Source organism: Eucalyptus camaldulensis (assembly GCA_019915185.1). Classification (NCBI taxonomy): domain Eukaryota; kingdom Viridiplantae; phylum Streptophyta; class Magnoliopsida; order Myrtales; family Myrtaceae; genus Eucalyptus; species Eucalyptus camaldulensis. Next base: position 4,062,408 of record JAHSVA010000008.1, read on the forward strand.
TCAAGTCAGCCTTACTCACACTCACTCACAAGGATCGTAGAGAGAGAAACTCTTTTAGAGAGAGAAGCTCTGGATTTTCTATTACTCGTGAATGAGATGCTTTACAAGGAGGGAGGACCCCTTTGTATACAAGTACAAGGCAAACCATATCCGTAGACCTCCCTTAGATCTAACGGTGGAGATTGTACCTCCCCATCTACCAGCTACCAGCATTAATTACACGCTACTAGCTACTCGCATTTATAGCGTATGCGTATAAACACAGTATCGCCCACCCTCAGGAGAATATTCTAAGTCTCGGGGGTATAAGTCGAGGGTCTTTAATGTGTCACGCCCGTGTTCGAGAAACCTCTTGGACATGCTTTCTTTCGGGCCGTGACATTCTCCCCCACCTAATCAGGCGACGCCCTCGTCGCGTTTTCAGCATGGAAGGCTTCGATCTCTTTCTTGAATTGCCAAAGACTCTCCTCGGGCTCCCAATTGGCTTCGCTCTCCGGAAGACCCTTCCATCGAATCAAATACTCTCGCTTGGCGTGCAATATCGCTTCTGTATGACTCGATCTGCCAAGATGCTCTCGACCTCTCGATCATACGAGGTTTTTGCCCCGAGTGGCGCTCGATGAGACTTCCCATGATCCGGATCTTCCTCATCAACTTGGAAAGGTTTAAGCATACTTACGTGGAACACCGGATGCACCTTGAGTTTTGGTGGTAGCTCCAGCTTGTATGCAACATTCCCGACCCGTTGCAGCACACGAAATGGCCCCTCGTAGCGACGGATCAACCCCTTTTGTACGTCCTTGTAGCGAAGAACTGCGTGCAGCTTGGCCAACACTTGGTCTCCTACTTGGAACTCCACGTACCGTCGCTTCTTATCGGCCCACTTCTTCATGCGCTTGGAGGCCTTGTGTAGACACGCCCTTGCCAAGTCGGCTTGTTCTTGCCAATCCTTGGCAAACTTGTATGTGGGCGGACTACTCCCCTGGTAACTCGAAGCAATAGCGCTAGGGGAATTTGGTTGCTGCCCGGTTGCGATTTCGAACGAGCTCTGGCCTGTTGACTCATTCCGCTGGAGGTTATATGAGAACTGGGCTACGTCGATCAACTTCGCCTAATTTACTTGCGTCGTGCTTATGTAGTGCCGAAGGTAGATCTCCAAGAGTGTATTGACTCGCTCCGTCTGACCGTCGGTTTGGGGATGCAAACTTGTTGACATGTTCAGCTCCGACCCCAACAACTTGAATAACTCGGACCAGAATCGCCCCATGAAGCGAGGATCACGATCGCTCACGATCGTTTGTGGCACACTCAAGTACTTGACCACATGCTTCATGAATAGTTTGGCCGCCTCCTCGGCCGAGCAATCCTTGGTTGCAGGCACGAAGGTCGCATACTTGGAAAATCGGTCCACCACGACCATGAGAGTCCGACACCCTTCGAACTTTGGCAGGTTGACAATGAAGTCCATGGAGACGCTCTCCCATGGACGAGTTGGAACGGGAAGCGGCTCTAACAGGCTTGGCGACGATCGTTGCTCCATCTTGTTTTGTTGGCATACTAGACAAGTCTTCACATATGCCTCCACGTCGTCGCGCATTTGTGGCCAATAGTACCGATTTTCAATGAGGGCCAATGTGCGGTGGATCCTTGGATGACCTGCCCACTTCGAGTCGTGGCACTCGCGCAAGATTTCCTTCCTCAATTTTCCATGGGAAGGCACGTATAATCGCCTTCCCTTAGTGTAGAGGAGCTCGTCCTCACACCAGAATTGTCGGGTCTTGCCCTCCTTGGCATACCAGATGAGGGCTTGGGTTCTTGGATCATGCTTCAGCCCTTCCCTTATGCGGTCGACCTAAGTACAACTTGGTCGACTCATTGAGCTACTCATGAGTTCCATCTTCCGACTCAGCGCGTCCGCCACGGAGTTGGCCTTCCCCGGCTTGTATTCCAATGTGTAGTCGAACTTCGCCAAGAAATCTTGCCAACGAGCTTGCTTCGGACTTAGCTTCTTTTGTATCTGAAAATAGCTCGTGGCCACGTTGTTTGTCCTCACGACGAACTTGGATCCCAAGAGATAATGCCTCCATGTCCGAAGGCAATGGACTACCGCGGTCATCTCCTTTTCTTGGACAGTATACCGTTGCTCGGTATCGTTCAACTTTCGGGACTCATACGCTACCGGATGACCATCCTGCATAAGCACACCACCAATAGCATAATCCGAGGCGTCAGTCTCTACCTCGTAGGGCTTGATGTGGTCGAGCAACACCAACACCGGCTCCTCCGTCATGGCTTTCTTCAATCGATCGAACGCTCTTTGGCACCGATCCATCCACTCCCATGGCTTCTCCTTCTTCAAGAGCTCCGTGAGCGGCACGATGATGCTCAAATAACTCCAAATGAATCGCCGGTAGTAGTTGGTTAGGCCGAGAAACGACCTCAACTCCGTCACCCTTGTTGGCGGCTCCCATTCGACGATCGACTGGATCTTGATCCTGTCCATTCACACATGTCCACCCCCAACAATGTGCCTCAAGAATGGAACTTCCTCTTGGGCGAATGCACACTTCTCGCGCTTGACGTACAGCTCGTTCTCGCGCAAGACTTGGAAGACTTGCCTTAGATGTTCGACATGCTCTTCCAACGTCCGACTATAGACCACAATATCATCTAGGTAAACCACCACAAACTGATCTAGGATAGGGTGGAGTACCTTGTTCATCATTGTACAGAAAGTGGCCGGAGCGTTGGTCAAGCCGAACTGCATCATGAGGAACTCGTAGGATCCATACCGCGTCGCGCATGCGATCTTCGGCTCGTCCCCTTCAACGATCCAAACTTGATAGTAGCCCGATCGAAGATCCAGCTTGGTGAACCAATGAGCTCCACCGAGTTGATCGAAGAGATCCGCGATGAGCGGGATTGGGTACTTGTTCTTCACGGTCAACTTGTTCAGCACCTGGTAGTTGATGCACATCCAGAGTGACCCATTGTGCTTCTTTTGGAACAACACCGGCGCACCGAACGGGGCCTTGGACGGCCGAATATACCCCGCGTCAAGCAACTCCTTGAGTTGCCTCCTCAGTTCTTCCAATTCTAGGGGTGCCATGCGGTAAGGCGCCATGGCAGGCAGTCGAGCGTCAGGCACCAGCTCGATCCAATGATCCACGTCCCTCTTAGGTGGTAGCTTTTTGGGCAACTCCGAAGGCATCATGTCCTTGAACGTGTCGAGGACATGGGTCACCTCTGACGGGACGTCACTCCCTTCACCCTCCTAGTCCTCCATTTTCAAGGCTGCAAGGATCGTCACCTCACCCTTCTTTGCGCCCTTGGTGAGTTGCATGGCTGAGATGATCTTTCGATCACGATCCAACTCACGATGGATCGAGATCACGCATTGGCAACGCTTGTCCAATACACATAAACATTCGGCGAAAGGCAATATAATAACATGGATCTTATCTAGGAATTTAATCCCAATGACAAAGTCGTAGTCGTCAAGGGGAATTACCTCTAGAGTTTCTTTACTTCTCCATTGCCCCAGTTGTAGCTCCACTTCCCTTGCGACACCGATTGCCGGGACTTCCTTGGAGTTCACCGTTTTGAGTCAGTCGGCTCCCTTCTCAACCCGTAGGTTAACTCTTTTAGCCATTTGTTCCGATATGAAGAGGTTGGACACTCTTGTGTCCACCAGTGCACTCATAGTGGACTCTCCGATCCTCAAATCCGTGAACATCAGTCCTTTGGACTCCCTCGTCTTCTTGGACTTGATCGAGCTAAAGAGGCGCAGCGAACCCAACCGCGATTCCTCCCTAGGTTCTTCCTCTTTACACAAGGCGACCAGTTTGGCTTTGTTCGGGCAATCCCAAGCCATGTGCGGACCATTACAGAAAAAACATTTGTATGTGCGTACCTTCTTTTGCCCTCCTCCGCTCGACTCAGCATGAGCCTTGTGAGGGTTAGCCAGTGGTCTACCTCCGGTCGGGCGGTTGTATCTCCCTCGATCTCCCCCACCAGTAGCTTTGTCCCTCGAACGAGCGTCTGATCGGGACGTGGAAGGTGCCTTGTACTCTACGAGTGACTCGGCTACGGTCATGGCCGTAATGAGGTCTCTCACGTTGTACCGCTTCAATTCCTGCTTTGTCCATGGCTTGAGACCGCTCATGAACTGGTGAAACGCCTCAACTTCATTCATCGAGGGGATTTGGAGCAGCAACTCCGAAAACCGCTTGATGTAGTCGCGCACACCACCCTTTTGCTCGAGATGCTTCAGCTCGTCACGAGCTTCCTCTTCCGCATAAGCGGGGAAGTAGTTTCGTCGGAACTCCTCGACAAATCCACCCCAGGTCGTGATAGGATTCCCGCACCTATCATCCGACCGACGATGCCACCACAACAATGCACTATCAGCTAAATACATTGAAGCAGTGTTTACCCGTGTTTGGTCGTCGTTGATCCCCATGGCCTGGAAGTACCGCTCCATGTACCACAGGAAGTTGTTCATGTCCTTAGCCACCCGTGAGCCACGGAACTCCTTTGGCTTCGGCGTGTCCACTCGTGGACCTTGCATGGTGATCACCCCATTCATGCGTGCAGCTTCCGTCTCAACGAGCTTACCCTTAAGCTCCGCTATCTCTGCGTGCATGGCCGCCATCATGGCCTCCAAAGGTTCGTACCGTCGTGTGAGTTCCTCTTGTAGGGTCCCCAGCAACTCATGGGGGAGCTCTCCCATGCCGGTCTTGAGCTCTTGCACTTCCGCAACTAGCTCTTCCCTTCCAGCGTTGACTCCATCCACGGTTTGGGTCAGGTCATCGACTGATCCTTGGACATCGATGATGAACACTCCAGCTTCGCCATGCGATGTGCAAGATCCCCTGTTGGCTTCCTCGAGCGCGAAACTCCATGATTCTTCTTGCCTTTGGCACCGCCCTTCTCGGCATTCCGCCCACGATTAGCGTAGTCATCACCCAGGACCAACGCCTCATCAGATCGTGGATCAGCCATTGCACTTGCACTTGGATCACAAATCAGCTTTGATACCACTTGTCACGGGCCGATTGATCTAGCGTTCTTAGATCTAATGGTGGAGATTGTACTTCCCCATCTACCAGCTACCAGCATTAATTACACACTACCAACTACTTGCATTTATAGCGTATACGTACAAATACAGTATCGCCCGCTCCCAGGAGAATATTCTAAGTCTCGGGGGTATAAACCGAGGGTCTTTAATGTGTCACGCCCGTGTTCGAGAAACCTCTTAGACATGCTTTCTTTCGGGCCGTGACACACGTCTCCCACGCCCATTTTTCTCTCCATGCGCATGCATGCCCACAAAAATCGGTAGGCCCCTTGCGAGAAAAATATTGTGCAGGCCCGGCCTCTCCACGTAATCGTGGGCCGGCCCATCCACGTGGCGTCATGTGTCGTCCAATCATGGTCCCATTTTCTCTCTCCATCTTGAGTCCTCTCTCTTCATTAAAGACATCTGTGTCCTCCCTCTCTCTCTCTCTCTTCCTTCATTTCAAAATTTCACTCCCTTTCTCCCTCTCTCTCTCCTGCGTGTGAAGACACTCTTCCTTTTTGTCTCGTGTGTTTTGGCTTCCAAAGATGGGTGTGACTTCTCCTCAAAACCACGGGCAGTTTTTTTCGTTTTGACAGCTCCCACAAGAAAACATCCCTCCTCAAAACCAGTTGCCATGCTCGCTATACATCCTGAAATGAGTTTTTTTATTTTTAAATGGAATCTTGGACCCCATGGATGAGGCTTTCCTGGCTCTTGGTGGTGCATTTCAGGATTTCTTGAGGTTTCGCTGACTTGGGTATGTTCTTTTTATCTGTTGGGCTGTGTGGGAATACCTCTGTTTTTTCATTGCATGGGAAAAAAAGTCTGGTTCTGACCAGGTCAAAGAAAGTGTCTTTGTTGGAAAAATTGAGAATAGGAGTTTCATTTCTGAGAGGAAAGGAAGACTCGTAGCAGTGAACTGAAGATAAAAATGTCTTTTGTTCTATATTATGTTGGTGGCGTGATCTTTGGAGGCATTTGGGCATTGAAGATTCGTTGATGGAACCCAGATGGAGAGAGCCAAGCTCGAGAACGAGAGAATGGTGCTTCTCATCCGCCAGAAGGAGCTCCAATTTGCTCGATCTTCAACAGCAGCAGCAACATTCATCCAATAGGAGGAGTGGTGGCAGCGATGAGGGTTGAAAGGCGAAGGATTTTGAAAGAAACTAAAAGCAAAAAACTCCGGCTCACGCAAGGCCTCGCCCCGATTCAAAATTTGTTTCGATTGTGTCTTTCGTTTGACCTCCGTGATTGGGCCAAGGTCCGGTGGCACTGCTGGACGGTGGCTCTGCGACCAAGAAGAAAGCTCCGACCACCAACCCAATCGTGGCCGATTTGAGGGTGTAGACGCTGTGTGACTTGATCGATGGAGGATTGATAGCTTTGGACCCTATTCTTACACAAGACATGTGTGTGTGCTTGTTCCATGAGTTATGGAGGATTTCTAAAGAACAACCACCTCTCGCTCAATTCGTAGTGCATGCTGGTGGTTTAATTGACTGAAAAATGAAAAGTGTTATGTGCAAGTCTGATACCAGTGGATGCCTTAAGGCTTTTACTTCATTTTCAACGACTGAGAAAAGGGCACTAGCAATCACGTTATTTTCACTTTTGCCTCGGTTAGTTCTCTGTAATTGGGATATGCTTTGAGCTTTCCCTTTGTTCAACACTTTTCTTTCTGCTTGGATGCTTTTTCGTGTTTGATTTATCGAGGAGACTAAGGTGATTTGTGTAGTTCCCATGCTTTTCTTTCAAATGTAAGTTGATGACTGTGTGAGTTGACTATGAGAAGTTGAATTAGCTTGTGAAAATCATTAGCCTACTGTTTGTTTGCACCTTTTAGGTAGATCAAGAATTCAAATTCTATAACTATGACAGGCCAACAAAAGTTGGTTCTTTCTTGACACATAGATCACCAACCACCAACCAAGATAACTCGAGTTGGTTCTGCGAGATGATTGTGTTTCCTGAGTATAAAATGCAGGTGCCTGTGTAGTTTGCCTTCTTGTTTTTGGAGTGCTTTTGGCGTGGACTTTATTTAGGTACATTCACCATGGTTTGGATCCCTGACCTACATAATGCAATACAAAGGGGAAAATGATGTTCTGTTGTTACATAAACATCTCTAAACTCTCGTCATCATATTGAAAGCTAATTTATCCATTCCCTATGCTTGGTCACCATTGCTCAATTTTTGTAAAAGATTTTTAATCCTTGTACTGATCTTCTGTACATCTTACTCTAATATTTGGTTCAAGTCCATTCATCAGTGATTTTTTTCTAATGTATCTTGCCTGATGCTGTCAAAATATTCTAAATCTCCCTTCTCTTTCATACCTGTCTTTTTTCTTTTGATGTTTTATCTCTTGACTTTATTCGGCAGGAATTCGTTTTTACATAGAAGATGGCAAACCCAGAAGAAAATAATGATGTGAAAACTCTGGAAACACAGCCCAACAAGCGGAGAAACAAGAAGTCCATCATCTGGGAACACATCACAATAGAAATTATGAGTCCTGGACGTATAAGGGCATGTTGTAAGCAGTGCAAGCAAAGTTTCACCTATGGCACAGGCTCAAAGGTCACTAGCACCAGCCAGCAAAGTAAGTTGCGATAATGCTTCAGGGATAGTCATGCTTTGGATCATTGGAGGCATTAAAATGGATCACGGTGCCTCATCAAATTTTACAAACCTTAAATTGAGCTTACCAATGTTCCAATGAATAAGTTAGCAACCAACTTTTTCTCAAGTTTTACAAGTGTAGCACTCTAATAAATTTACAAATCTGTCAATAAATTAGTAAGGTTGTAACTTCTTTCTTTATGAAATTAATTTTTATCAACTAAAATTTTTGTATAGTTGGTGTTAACAGTTTTTTTTTGGTCATAAGCAAGCTTTTCATTCACTGAGTACGGGCCCAAATACACGAAAAAGGGACATCAATTGGTTTATGGTGGACCCATCAATTAGTTTCCCCTCGAAATCATGGCAGACACATGCCACGGAACCTTTGGAAGATCCTTCATGGAAAGTTCTGTCAATGTTTGGCTTGAGAACTTGATAGTTTCCATCTTATGGGTAAGTGTCTTGGGTTGTTTCTATTTTCTGATTCTCGGCCATTCCATTTTGAGAGATTCATATGCATAGCCATGATAGACGCCATTGTTGTTGCAAGATCTGGTAAGTGATGCTTGAAAATAGAGGAATATCTTTATGTCCAAATATGCCAAAAAGTGACCGTGATCAATTCAAAAGACGGGGGGCTTTTAGGTGATTACCAATCTCCAATGGCCATCCTTCAATTCAGATAACTTCCTGATTTGAATTCCCAAATGCCTATCTCAGAGGCCAACCTTATCTGTTTTGTCCTTTGACAAAGAAGGAACAGATGTTTGACAGTTTCAAGTTCCTTCTCGCAAAGAGGGCATCTCGACTCAGGTACAATCTTCCTTCTAAATAGGTTTTCTCTTCTGGGTAGGGCGTTTTGGCTCACACTTCACGTAAACACTCTTACTTTGGGTGGAGTCTTTAGATTCCATGCCTTAGTCCAGAGGGCTTTTGGAGTTGGTAGGACGATGAGGCTTGATTTGCTTCATGCTTTGTCTCAATGTCATGGAGTTGGCTGTTGCCAGCATAGCCTCCCTCTTGGTTGTGTGTCCAGACTATATTGTCTTCTGTCGATGTTGTTAAGAGAGGGATAGCTAGAATATCAATTACTATATGCTCATCACAAAGAGAGAACATCATGTGCTCATTCCATTGACCTTCCTCAGCATTTCTATCACCCTATTCAGCCAGTATATTCTTGAGCGCGTAACCCAGTAAATTTCTCCATGTTTCCATAGATATTTAATTTGCATTTTCAGTTGCTGCATTTTGTCCCGGTCATGATGCAAGCTCTGCCCATTTGTTGACTCTAAAGCTCCCTATTCAAGCAGTTGATTTGACTGTTAGCATTAGAGAACTTCTGCTTGCTCTACTTCTTTAGGGCCTCTATTACTTTTTGTAGTTCTGCAGAAAGTGTTCATTTTTTATGCCTGAAGTATTCCACACTGAACTTACTAGCTGACCACATTCATTATCTTCAAGCTAGTATGCTTCAAACTTAATTTCTCTTTCTTTTTGCAGGTTCCGCTAAGAGAATTAGCAAGATAGGACTATGGTCGGAGCCTATAGCAGATAATGCATATGTTTCCACTTTTGGGATGTCACTCTTCATTCTACATTGCATGGAGCTCTATCTAGTCTTTCTTTCACATAGGCATCCCCATTCCTATTATTTGCCAATGTAAATGCACATCCTTTACATCAAGATCCATTAGAGAGCATGCAATTGTAATGTCTTATATCTTGAAAAGCCATTGACCTATGGTGCTCCGCCATATGCTTGCCTACTTTCTCCCAGTGTACAAAATTTTCATTGAAGTTCAATCCCCACCCCCAACCAAATTGAAGGAAGCTGGTTTTGGATGTTAATTATTGGAGCGTGTACAAAGGTAATTCTCATATGTTTTCTACTATCTATACAAATTAGGTCAAACATTTCATTGTGACTAAGTCCATTGTTGGTACCACCCTGTCAATTGGTAAAATTGCTGATCCCTTGCTATTCCATTTGAATTCACCACTACACAGTTCTGGAATTGGATTTGTTTCAAGCTCATACCATAGGTTCTTGACTCTTTGTTCCAATCAGAAAAATAATGGCAAGCCTTTTTAGAGCTTCAATGTCACGTCCTAAACCTCGGGCACGCACACATCCCTTGGTGGTCAACTAAAAATTTTGCGACGTTCCCAAGACGCGTCGTCGACCCTTTCTTTTTATGCACATGCAGAAGCGAACTGAACAAACTCTAGACAATAATCAAACATTGGATAGAAAAGCAGGACAACCAACCAACACAAAACACACTTCATATACATACTAAGTTAACCTAAGGGTTCGTATTAACAAGTCTCTGTCCAAAAGAAAACGCTAGGCCACCTACACACCGGACCCTCCAGCCTTGGTTTCCGAGTTCACCATCTAAGGATCTGAAAATATTTAAACTACGACAAGGTGAGATAAAAATCTCAATGAGTCAAAACCCTAAGTCCCGGTTAGGATGGGAATTCACTCAGAGGTGGTCCTAACATGCACCCTTCGGAATTTACCTCGCCTTAGCACCTCCCTCCACATTAGCTCATAACATATATCAATGCATATAGCAAACGTGTTTCATAACCGGAACACATCAATTTATCTATCAAACAATCACAGGGGTCCCGATTATAAGGCCAAACCATTATGGCATGTCTTATTCCGTGCCACACAATTTTGTCCCATAATCAAGCGCAAATATCTTAATCACTCAAGCGTGTCCTAGTTATTACGGCCTAATGATCACGGCACCTCAACTCAACAGTCAACGGTCATCCAGCATAACCGGGCGTCGTCCCGCTTTGTCGGGCACGTCAACGTCTATATCTAAACGGCATTCCACAAAGGAGCATCGGCCCAGCTTCCGCTATGACTATCCTCCGTTGTCAAGGGCATTCCACACAGGAGCTTTGGTCTAGCCTTCACTGCAACTGACATCCGTTGTCAAGGGCATTCCCGAAGGAGCATTGTCTCCTCGACTTTCATCGGGTGACGGCTTCTGATAGCGATCACACACATATTCATGTTTGGCTAAGAACATTGAGCTTTGCACTCAAACGCCTCAATTTCAAATAATGGACTTGGTTTATTTTCTTCGTATTAAAAATACCCGGTAAAATAATTGTACGTGATCACATGGTCAAATCGAACCATAAAACGTGATATTCTCTTTTCAAAATTCCACGATTTTATATAGTACATAAAACATTTTTGGCATAAAAAACCAACACTCGGCATTTTTATAATTAAGTACCCAAAAATCACTTTTTGCAATAATAGTTAATAATTACCACCAAGCACTCAATTGCACGTCATAGCATAAATAAACCTTTCAATTCACGCATAAATTCAACCATGAGAATGAGCATAAAATTTTGAAAAACAGCTAATCCGTCACAATTTACGCTAATTAAAATTTATCAAATAAATTGCGATTAATTAAATAAATTGTGTTTAATTAAACTGAACTACTTAATTAACTTAACCCGATAGGCACATCATCAATTAAGTCAACTTTACCCTCCATCATATAGCCGAGAATATCAAAAATCCTTTTTTAAAAATTCACTTGGCAACCCCTTTTGTTTTTGTTCAAACTTTTCGAAATAAATTTGTACGAGGTCTTGTATTTGAAATTAACCCGCCAAACTTTGCATGCATCTAGTATAAAACATCATCGTTTTATTGAGCACATAAAACTTGGCGTCCAAATCCGACACCATATTTCTTTTCTAATTTCTTTTCCAACCACCCTCTTTTGAAAACAAACCTTAGTAACCCTTTTTTTTTGTTCAAAACGTACTGAATGGACCTAGGCTTAGAACCAAGGAGGACAAAATTGGTTTCTTGCAGGTATGCCTTCCCACATTGGGCAAACAACTGCCATTCAAGCCCTTCAGGGACAGCCTTTTAGCAAAAAACCACTATGACCTTTAGTTCAGAGCCTAGAGACACCCAAATGGAATCAAGATGGTAACATTTCTAATTATCTGAGCTGCATTTCTCAGAGGATTCTACTAGGCTAGAGAAGAAGAGGAGTTTAGAAAATCATGAGAGAGTTTACACAAAACAAACTTTACTTCAAGGAACTCTACCCAACACATTACATCATTCTCGCCTTTTATAGGCAATGAAAGGTCACACACAAACAAGGACCAAGCTCACGGGTCCTGGAACAAATAGAGGCTTCAGAAATCTCGGAAATTTTTGGTGGGATATTATTCGCACGGTATGAATAGTGATTTCCCTAGTCTACTACTATAGTAAAAGTGAACAGTACCTTATTACAGTGAAATTATACGGACACTGGTCTTGTTCAGCGATCTCGTCCGTCACGAGCATTGTAGTCATAGTTTGAGTCATCTGAGCTGTGTATTGTTGGTAGAAGATGTTCATCATATTTTTGCTCAACTGCTTCAAGATCTTCTGGTGAGAGAATCTGGTTGAGCCAGTATGATGTAGATGCGTCTTCTTGGGGACATGATGTGGATGCCTCTTCTTGCTGCCAATCTGTAGTATCGTCTATAATGTTGGCAGGAATACTTGGCTGTGGCCAATTGGATGATTGTGCATAAAAAGATGTGTCCATGCTTTGAGATAAGGACAAAGATCCTTGATCATAGGGGTCTTGGGAAAGAGGACCTCCCCATCTAGCATAGGGGTCTTGGGAGGACTGTGCAAACTAAGAGAACTGAACAAATTTTATCTGTGTCTACCTTTTCATGCTCTTGAGATGATGCAGCTTGTTTGAATTCCTCGAGGGCAGTCTTGGCTTCTGGTGCTGGGTCATAATGATCCCATGCAGTGGGTATATTATAATTCCATACATCTTCAGGAATGATCTTGTTATCTTGACACAAGACTCTTTGGAGTTCTCGGTATTGATGTGCACAACATCCAACAGGTCTTGGATAGGATTTGTGAACTCGAGCTTCTGCATTGTGTGGAATAGGTTTATATGATGAGGTACCTATACTTAGGGGGGAATTGATAATGTTGCCATTATTTGTCAAGAAAGCCCATGGACGTCGAAAAAACAAGATGGTATGGACTTTAGGGTTTGGCTGTGTGGTTCTCAATTCTTTCTGCAAGAGCCATTTTCAGTGAGTGGGAGAATAAAACTAGTTGAGGAAATCTAAGAGGTTTTTGTCACTTTCTTTTTCAATGTTTCCTCTATTGAGTCCAAATATTCTAGTGAGGTTTGCAATGAACCTTCTGGTTGGAACTTCAATAGTTATTAAGTACTTATTGGTTAAGTACCATAATAACCATATGAGTTAATCAGGAAAATCATCTTCTTTCCATATTAAGGGATGGATGAATGGATAGTCTGCATTTAATCCAAAAGGGTGAAGAATCGAACCTCCATTGAATCTGAATAGGCCTGTGTGGCATTGCCACATAAGATTATCCAGATTTCCAGTAAGACTGTCATTCTGGATATGTTGAATGATCTCCAGAGGATATCGCCAACTTGGCCAATCTTTGATCTTTTCAATCCTGTACTTCTCATTATGATGAAGAGTATGAAAAGCATGTCTCATGATGTATATGTTGATCTTTGCTGGTGCTTTTGGCCTTGATAAGAAGTCAGCAAACACATTTTTCTTCCCGGCAATATGTTTGGTCTCAAAAAAGTATTTTGAAAACCATTCAATCTATCGAAGTAGTTGAGAATTTGGAACCTGCTTTTGTTTGAATTTGGTTATCTGAGGGAAAGATGCCATATCCAATTCTACCAGGAAGTGATGGCCGATGAGAAATAATTCGAACTTTTTTATTCCATTTTTCACCGCCAAAATTTCTTTGAAAGTGAAATGATAATGCATTTAAGTATGGGAAAACTTTCCACTTTTGAAGGCACACAGGTGCCTCTTACCATCAATTTCTTCAAATAAGACGACTGCCCAGTATTCATCACTGGCGTCAGTTTGGAGAATTCTCTTCCCTGTTGATGGGATTTGTAATGGAGGAAGATTTTGCATAATTTCCTTAAATTCAGCAACTACTTTAGTATGAGCTTTTCCCCAATATGGGGGATTTTTCTTTAGCATCGTCTATAATGGAATCATCAATTGTGCAATATTGGGAACAAAGTCTTTGAGATAATTAATTATCCCGAGAAATTGTTGAACTTGCTTTGTGGTGAAGTTTTCTTCAGGAAATTTTAGCAATTCCTGAGCAATATGCGACCCTAGATAATATGTGTCTTTGTTAAGATGCATATCAAGAAATTCAATTTCTGTCTGGGTGATGCTCATAATTCTTTAGGAAAGCATGATTCCATGCTTTTTCACAATTTCTATAAATTGTTCAAGAAGTTGGCAGTGTGACTGCTCATCAGAATTGTAGAGCAGAATGTCGTCGATATATACTGCTGCACTTGATGGGATTGGCTGGAAAATTCGGCACATGGCCTTTTGGAATAGGGATAGTGCCACCTTTAGACCAAAAGAAAGAACTTTCCATTGGAAATGCTGATTTGGGATACAAAACCTTGTTTTGGGTCTGTCTTCAGGATAAATGCAAAGTTGCCAAAATCTGGCTTTAAGATCAAATTTGGGCTAAATTTGGGCTTTGGACAATCCAGCAAAAAGAGAGTTTCTGGAAGGTAAATGGAATTTATCATCTTGAAGGAAAATGTTAAGAGGCTGGTAATTGATTACCAATCTCATCTTTCCTCGGTTTTGCTCAACACGCTTGTTAACATAGAAGGCTTCACAAGCCCATTGAGAATGTGAGATCTCGATAAGGCCTTATTGTAGTAGTTCTGAGCATTCCCTTTGCGCCAAAACCAAATGTTCTGGATTCATTCTCATATGACTCGCATTGATTGGATTGATATCTTCATTCTTTTTTAATGGAAGGTGAACAAAGAAGTCTGGGTTTTTCCATAAAGGATGAGGACATTTTTTAGCAAACTCAAAATGGGATTTCGAATAGGATTCCAACAATTTTTTCATGATCGGGTCCAACAGGCTCATTTGAATGGAAAAAGGTCTTCGAATATTGATGAATTCAGAGAATTGATCTTTATACTTAAGACATTTTCCAGGAATGATGCGTAGTTGAGAAATTTGAGTCATAATATCCCAACCAATGATCAAATCTTTGAAGACTAGAGCCAAAGATTTTTGTGGTTATGGAACACTGAAGAAAAAACCGAACAGTTTTCGGAGTAGTTCTCACATTTGTAAAGAAAGTATCTCCTGAAGTAGAGTTGAAATACCGGACACAAGAAGTCCAATATTCTTCAGAAGAACTTTAGTGTCTAAGATTGAAGAAGTTGCTCCAATATCTATGAGAGCAATGATAATGATTGGCTTGGCAAACTTTGAAGTGAATATTTTTACAGGAAAGTGAAGATAATAAGTTTGGCTTGAAAATATATCAGTGCTTTCTTCTAAAGGAATTAGAGATATGTGAAAAATATCTTCAAGATCTGAATTTGAATCAGTTTCACTAGGAGTCTAGTAACAAGGAATGACACAAAGAGTTTGTTCACATGGTTCTTCATCTACAGAGAATAAAGATTCGATATCATCATTTTCAAGAGAAATACCAGTTTTATTCTCTGACCTTTTTCATCTGGGGATAGTTTTTGGCAAAATGTCCATTTTGATTGCAGATGAAGCATTGATTTGAATTTTTATGGCATGAGCGATCTTTCCTTTTGCGCAAGTATCGCCATTTCTTCTTTCTTCAGTAGTGCTTGGAGTCGTGCTTGGATTTATTAATCCAGAGCTTCTAGAAGTTTTTTTTTTCTGGAAGATTTTCCACAAGAACCATTACAATCTTTCTTGGAGCATTTGATCTTTAGGCTTTGGCGAGAACAGGCTCTATCAAGTTCTTTATTGTCATGGATATAAGTCTGGATCATTTGGCGTTTGATACACAATTCTTGCAATCGCAAATGGATTTCTTGTTGGAGTTCTCCTAATGGAACATCCTGGATCCTCTTTTGTCTGGAGAGAAAAGCTCTCACCATTGTTTGAGATAATTCTTTAGGAATGGAGGTCAGGAAGACATACTTCAAATTTGCACATGCTCTAATCTAATAAAAGAGCTTAAGCATTTCATGATAATGCTTATCTAGATGTTTTTTCTGAAGAGAACAACATCTTCTTTCGAAAAATTCCCTTCTTTTAAGTTTTGTGAGGTCAACAGGTTTCCCCACAAAAAAGTGATATAGAAGGGTAATGGCATGTTGAAAGTTTGGTGAGAGTAAAAAATGAAGTTGATCTTGTTCCTCCACAGATTGCCACCAAAGTTTAAGGCTGCCTGTAAACCTTGTGACAAAATTGAATAGAACATCATGCTTGTCCTGATTAGTAATGGCTTGGGTATTTGGCTAATTATGAAATTCTTCAAGTCTTTCTGGTCATTTGTGATAAGAAATGTCATCAATGGTGAAAAACTATTTTGATGAAGTTGAGACATTCTAAGAGTAATTGTTTGGTTGGACAACCTTTGGTTTAGAGGGGTTTGATTCCATATCATGGTCTGGAGGATCGGCCATGAATATTGATGAAGTTACTAGTGCAATGAGAAAGGAATCAATGGAGGGGAGTGAGAAAGATGATGAAGATGAGAGGGATGCCGAATTTGATTTAGTATCAAAGATGTTTGGAAAGTTTGAATATGTTGGAAACAAAATCTGGTCTGTCGGGATGACAGAATCAATCTGTGCTGGAGATTGTGGAGTAATAGGATCAGGTTGCGGTTCCTTATTACCCAAATCTCTGAGAAAAGATTCTAATGGGTTTGACAGCATCATTTGATATGGTTCTTTTATGACAAGAGAGGATTCTTTGGGAATCTTCTCTTTTCCCTTTTCTTTCCTTATTCGATCTAGTTGTTTGAGACGATTTCGCATTTCATCTACATATGTCCTATCTTGTCTGACAGGAATATCTGTGATAGAAGCAAAGATAGACGTCTGAGGTAGTGGAGGAGGGAGAGGTTCTGCTCGCAAAGTAGCCGGAAATGGATTGAGTCTTCATTCTTCAAGGATCTGGATCTGCCTTTTAAGCTTGTCTATTTCCGCCTTGGGACTTTCAAGATAATGATACCCTAAATGTTGTCCAGATTCCAGGGCATGAAGCCTCTTCTAGAAATCTAAAAGCATCTTCTTGGTGGTTTGATCATATCTTTGCAAGTCTTGTTGCACATTACCAATCTTGGAATCAATTGCTTTGAAGGCATTGTTACGTACTAAAAGAGTTTCTGATTACCAATTTAGAATGGCCTCGGCAACAGGAGTTCTTTTCTGTCTTCCATGCTCATCCACGTTAGTGGGGGCAGGTATCTTAGGAACATGCCTATATTTGCCTTGTGGATTAATAAACTCTTCTAAAGCAGAAAACGAGAGTTTGGAACCTTTCCGAACAAGGGGAGGAAAGTCTATTTCATGGAACATGGCTATGGAAGAAGTGGGTGGTGTTTCTGTTGAAGCCTCAAATGGGTAAGAATGCTTCTTAGCCCATTTTAGAATTAGCTTATAAAATGGGGAAATAGCTGGTTTTTTCTAAGGAGGAGATGAAGGAGGTGATGGTGGTGGTGTTGGTGATACAAGGGGAGGAGCAGGGAACTCTGGTGGTGGTGTTGGTGCATAAGAAACCATAAACTCGAATTTATCACATTCACCAAGAGTATCAATAGAAGGATCCTCCTTCAGGTACCTTTGGTACATAGGGTCCTTTGGCTTTTTGTGCCTCCGCTGCGGTTTGGCAGTTAGATCTACTTCATCAGGAGAATTTGTGCAGTAAGAACATTGGCAAAAATGATTCCAAAAATAATGACCATACTTGTCCTTGTAATAATGAACAATGTGTCCATCACTATTGAAATGTCGAATAAGCTTTTTTGGATCTGGTTCGGAAATTGACTTAGGAACACATGGTTCAATCATGAAGAGAGTCTGGAAGATAGAAGGACTTTATTCCTTTTTCTTACCAAATTTGATAGAAACGGTTCCATCTTTCTTTCTAACAAACTTTGAGTCAGATGACTGGAAAGGCTTGTTCCTTTGATGCAACTTTTCATAATTGGTGATCTAAGTCTTTGGAAGGAGCTTGGCCAACTTTTCCTTTGGGATCTGTTTGGGAACATAAATACATGATACTTGGTCATTTTGCATGGAAATGAACAAAGCATCTTCATTTTCATTGTGGAAATTTAGATCAAGAGCATGGTTCTGTACACAATAAACCATCTGGTAGTGCAATGTTGCTACTACAGAATCAGCAGTTTGAGGGGCTCTAGTAAACTGAACTTGGACTTTCAAAAAGGAGAGTAACTGAGGGTTTGAAAGAGCAATATTAAAGTTTGGATACAGAGTTACAAAGACTGTTCCAGCATTCAAAGTGATTTGGACAGTACCAATGCAAGCATGCTGGTATTCTAGGAACCTGGTATCCAATAGAGCAATTCTTGCCACGACTGGCAAACATTTACGACCATGAAAAGTAAGAGCAAGATGAATAACTCTATAATGGACATGAGAATATCTTTGTTGGATCCACTGTTTGGGAAACTCTGAAGGGATCTGAAGAGTGACAAAGTATTCCTTTTCGGTGGTAAGAATAGGATGTTGGTCAAACTTAGAGGACTGAACATACTCCTTTACTTTCTTCGAAGTCTGACGAAAAAGTTGGCGAATAGAACGGATGGGGGAAAATGATGAAGTTGGTTTAGCGAAAACAGAATAGGGGGTTCATAAGGGGAAGTTGGGTTTTAGAGATATTCGTTGCATCACTAAGAAAGACTTCATAAAGATAGTCTATCTTAGAAGCATTTGAAATACAGAAATCTGTAGGAGTTGAAGAAGATGGAGTTGCAACAAGAGAGACAGGTGCTTCTAGTATTTCTAGCTGATCTGTCATGACGTAAAGAATTCTTCTCAGCATTGGATTCACCTACTAAGCGCATGGAACGTATATTATTACAAACGAAACCTTGGCTCTGATACCACTGAATGGATCTAGGCTTAGAACCAGGGAGGACGGAGTTAGTTTCCTGCAGGTATGCATTCCCACATTGGGTGAACAACTCCCGTTCAAGTCCTTCAAGGATAGCCTTTTAGCATAAAACCACTCTAACCTTTAATTCAGAGCCTAGAGACACCCAAATAAAATCAAGATGGTAACATTTCATAGGTGTTCGCGTACTCAAAATTAATCCGTCAAACTTTGCACGCACCTAGTTTAAAACCTCATTGTTTTGTTGGGCAAATAAGTTTTGGTGTCCGGATCCGACACCTCATTTATTTTTAATTTAATAGTCCATAAGGTCATATTTTGCAATAATACTAAACAACCCACATAGAACAATCGACCTCATGAGATCACACATAAGTTCTAAGCATGCCACAAGTCAACCAAAGCACTTAATATACATTGTCTAGCAAGCACAATATCAAGAACAATTACAAAATCATTATCGGTCATAACTGATAGAAACCGGGCCACTCATGCGTCTCCAAGTTTAATTCCAAAAACATAAACGAATTTAGAAAATTCTCAAATTTGAATATGTTATAAAGGACACATAAAAGAACACTTTTCATGAGGATGCCGTAACCCAGATCTTTCTAGATTGAGAGCAATAAATCGTCCAAACCGTTATAAAAACTGTGCCCGTGTCCAGAAATTCTGTTTTCCAAAATCATTTTGGTTCGAGGTCTAAAACTTGTCTGTTTGATCTGAAATTTGAGTATGTTAAACTATAAGATGTGAGAAACAACTTTTGTGAAGAAATGCTTTTAAAAATCGAACCCTAAGAGTTGATAAAAATCCATTGAACACCAAAAGGTTATTGTTTCAGCACAATCCGAGATTCTGTTTTGCAAATGGCGAGACTGAAATCTTGTTCATTTAAATCCACAAAATTATGAGTAAAACATATGTCATATCTAAAGATGTCTAGAACATTTTTCAAAAAGATAGTAATCTCAAAATCGTAGTACATTTTTCCCCACAAAAATGACAAATGGTGAGGGTCTAGTAAATCAGCTCTGAAGATTAAGCTAATCTGGCTTACACTAATCTAACAAGCTAATTAACACTAATCTAACTAAGATAATTAACACTAATATAACCCCTAAATGAAATTAACAACCTAATCAAGGATTAGGGAGTTAACTCTCCGGAATTCGACGGCGGCGGGTTCATGGCGACGAGAACTCGAGTCTACTGTGACTCGAACGGAGTTCGACCGGCGGAGGAAAAGGCCCTACAAGGCTCAGCCAAGGGAGAGAGGGCTTCAGCTTGGGGCTGAGCTGCGGTGCTGAGGTTGGACTGGTGGTGGTGACGCCGCGGTTGCCTTGTGGTGGCGATGAGGCGGTGTGCTAGTGGGCGTGTGAGATGGAGATGACAGGCTGAGCTGGACGTGAGGTTCTGGGATTAGTTGGCTGGTGGTGAGGCGGTGAAGGGGAAGGCGTGAAAATGGGGGCCGCTTGGTGGACGATGGACGCGCTGAGGTGGAGGCTTGAGGCGGTGTGGGACGTCAGTTGGTGGGGGAAGGGTGCGGCAAGGTGAAAAGAAGAACAAAACCTGAAATAGATGAAGTCAGATGGGGGTTCGGCGGCAAGAGAAAATGGAAGGGGAGGGGAATTCGCTGGCATGAGGAGGGAAGGAGAAGAAGAATTTGGCCGCTGCAGGGGGTCTTCACGCGTGAAAATAGAGAGGGAGAGAGGGAGAGAGAAGAAGAAAGTCAAGCCATCATCCAATCCAAAGCTTAGACAAATATCTAAGCACTCATCTTGAGTCTTCAAAGTCTTCATGCCCAAAGAAGTCTTGTGGCCAACCAATGAAGAATTAGGCCTACTTTCTCACAAATTAAACCCTTTTGGCAGCCAAAATAGCTCAAATATCCTCCCCTCCGAATTTCCATTTTCATTTCTGATTTCTCTGAAATTGATTTTCTGCAAAAATTCCGGTCTCGATGAAAATTCTTCGAAAGATGAGATGATGTCCTATAAATGAATCGTGACACGCTCGAACGTCCGATTCTCGAAACCGAGTTCAATTTCGTGGTTAAAATCAACCGGAAGTGATTTTAGCACGACCCAACCTATCGGATAGCTTTTATGGATTTTATCGCGTTTGACTCGTGATTGATGTCGCGACCAAATTTTCGAGTACACCACCTAAGGTTTGGCTAATGTATTATTAAGTCTAAACTTAGCTCGAGCTCTCCCAAACCCATATCAATTTACAACTTAGTTAAAATTTCTTAACATGCAAATATATTTTATCTAGGAATCGCCACTAATCAATTTATGGTATGTCGATTAGACACCTAAGTAAAATAATGAGAGGATTATTTTACTCCTACGAACTAAAGACTTCGGGTACGGGGACTTGGTTACACTAGACTTCTCTAATACTCTTTCGGTATCATTTCTTTTATTTTCAATTTTTTTTAAATACAGCTTTGATTGATTTTAAATCTATTTCCCTAACATGTGATGTGATCATGTGGGTGCGCAAACCACTAATTTAACACACAAGAAAACAATAAATTACATGACTTACTTTGTAGCAACGAAAACAACTGCGTTGTCAGATCAGAATTCACATCATCAACCCTAAATATGATTTCTAATTAACACGCAATTTCTTTTTTTGTTTTCCATGATTTATGCAATGCAATATAACTAAATGACCTAATTCTAATGACATGCAATTTCTAATTAAATGGACCTAACAACAATCACTAAGTGGCATGCATTTCATGAATCTAATTCTAAATGACAAGCAATGACATTTTTTATTTTTTATTATTTTTTCTTAAAAAATGCAATCTATCCTAGAGATTAAAACTAATTTATTCTAAGACATTTTTTTGTATTTTTTTATGAAATTCGAAATTAGAAAAATGTGAAAATTATCTAACTAAATTAAGATTCTATCTAACTTATATTGAGGATTAGGTCAGGCTAAACCCTAATTAAAACCAAGATATTATTTTATATCTATGTGCGGTTGCAAATTAGGTGGTATGTCGGAATTTTCAATTATATATAGGGAAATATTTCAAATAAAGAAAACAAGATACAAAAAATAAAATACGATAAAATAAATCTGCCTAATAAAATAAAGTAAATCTACCTAATTTGATTTTTCTTTTTCTTTTTTTCCAAACAAGGCTTGGTAGCCGGTTCGGAGGTCCGGCGAGGGGGGTCGTCGGCGAGGAACTCCGGCGAGGACACAACAAGCGCACCGGCGGCGAGCGAGCCAGCAGCGAACGGGGGACTGCAGGCGCAAGCATCGCTCGGAGGGGAAGCTTGAGCCGTGTGCAGGGGTTGCGTCACGGTTGGGGCGGAGGCACGGCTGCGGGTCAATCGGTGCAGGAGCAGCGGCGAGTGGTCCCACAGACGCCGGCGACAGTGCTGGGCTGTAGGTCACGGTGGGCTTCGGCTCGAAGCGGCGTCAAGGCATCGCGAGCTTTGGGCGTTGGGCTCGCGGGTCTCTAGCAGGGCGGCGGAGACCAGCGAGAGGGTTCGACAGGCAGAGCGGGGACTGC
Source organism: Eucalyptus camaldulensis (assembly GCA_019915185.1). Taxonomy (NCBI): domain Eukaryota; kingdom Viridiplantae; phylum Streptophyta; class Magnoliopsida; order Myrtales; family Myrtaceae; genus Eucalyptus; species Eucalyptus camaldulensis. Next base: position 4,084,641 of record JAHSVA010000008.1, read on the forward strand.
GCGGCGAGACCGGCGGGTAACGAGCGGAGCGTCAAGGAGCACCACAAGCGTCGGTGACGGTGAGGTGCGGATGGAACAGCAACAGAGCAGCTGCGTCCGTCGTCGGCGGGGCTGGATGTCGCAGTGAGACTGGCGAAGTAGCAGCGGCGGAAGCGAGCGGAGCGGCGAGGTGGCGAGGCGCGGTGGTGGCTGGTGTCGCAGTGCCGGCGCAGTGGTCAGCACGGCGCAGGCTGGCGCGGTCGGAGGGCCCTCACGAAGGAGACGACGCTGCAACCCTTTTTCCTTTTTCTTTTTTGTTTTTTTCTTTATTTTCCTCTCCCTCACCTCACCTGTCTATTCACGTCCCCTCTCTATACACTTTTGCAGCACACTTTTCGACTTTTTTTTTCTTTCCTAAACAACAGAATTTTTTTTCTTTTCTCTTGAATTTTCACTCGCTAAACCCCAAAAATCTCCTCACGTATTTGCCCTTAAATTTTTCGAATCCCTCCCCCCTTCTGTCCGTACACGAACAACACCTTTTATAGGGCAAAAGTTTAGACCTTTGTGGCATATTTTATTTTCAATTTTATCTGTACATAATTCCCTGAATATATCGTTGCACCCTATGCGATATTCTCTTTTGTATTTTTCAAATATTCCATCCAAAAATTTACTTTCTGCTCACAAATATGTCCCTCAGTGTATATTATCTAAATATGTAAAAAATCTCGCGCTCGCTGTCGGTCCAACAAAATAAAACAAAATAAGATAAATGTTTCTAAACTATATGTCATGCAATTTTTTTTTGGTAAAAATTAACCCATTTTTTATACAAAAATTTAGGTGTCAACAGTCGATAATTTTGATCCACGTTTGTGCATCTCTAACTCGTCGGCGATTCTCGGTTGTCGTAAAAATCTCAAGGTTTCAATTATGGGTATAGGGTACATAATCAACAGAAAATTGAATTAGTGCCGTTTGATGCAAATTTTGCAATCCTATTGAATCACCCACAATTTAATTACGTCATTTCATCGAATCGACCTATATCCGATCACTAATCAATTATAACGGTGCCGTATTGACCATTGCCGATTATCACAGTCGAGTAGTCGATTTTTGATTGAATTCTCAAGTTTGTTGCGTTTATATCCCTTAATGGCTTCAACTGATAGATCAATTAACACAAGAGTGATCAACTCCGAGAAAAAGAACCATAAGCATGTCGACGAAATGCCCATTTCATAAAATAGAGACGGGGTCGAAATTCAAGATGTCACACTCAATGCCAAGATTGTCTAAGGTGTGCCCAACCATTGATAATTCCAGTATAAAATTTTCATGGGAACCTCAGTGGCTCATTTGTGCTAGCCACCAAAACCTGTATCTAAGGATCCTCCCAAACCTGAATTGAAGTTTCCAAAAGTTTGGTCTTATCTAAGGCAAAAGAGTTCACCTTTGGAGAAGCATAAGGACTATACCTTCACTGTGTTTTGTCTCCGCCTATTTTCTTCATCTTGCTACATTTCTTTTGGGGCCCTTTTGAGTTGCCGTCTAGCATTATAGAGTCGTATGGAATTGTTATCAGCATCAAGCTCTTTTCTTAGTTTTTTTTAATGGATTCGTGTCACCTTTTCCAATTGCTTCTATCTCCTCAGCAAAAATCTATGCTGACTTTTCTAGATTGTTCCCACTACTAGGAACCAACGAATTCTTTCCCCTAGGCTCAGAGGACACCGTTTGCAGGGCGGGCGGAGTTTCTGGAATAATCTCATCATCTATGGTTGTATCCTCTGGTTTTGCATAGAACAGCTTCCAAAGAGGATCTTCTTCCAAAGCACGTAGGATTATCAGTTTCTAACCGGTTCTCATCATATTCTTCTTCCAAAGCCCGCTGCTGCTGCTATTCGCCTTATGGTTTCCTCTAAGACCCGATCCATGGGTAATCTGGGCACTTGAACCCAAAACTCGTAATGTGTGTAATTGTAACTGTTCTGTGAAGTAGTTGGCATCCATGGTTTAAGCACCAAACGATTGCTGGAGAAAGACCAACGCCTTATCTCATGAATTCTGTTCATTTCATTTTCAAACTTAAAGGTAAAGGCTAAAGTTCTCAAGTCTACCCAACCAACCAAAGGTAACTGAATCCACTCTCCATGCCCTCTTCATAGTGTTTTGGCAGGCTTAGAGATTGATACTGGAGTTGTAGAGCAATTGCCTAAACATAGTTAGACAACATTCTTATATTCTACCAGTTGGGACCGTACCATCTATCTCAGCCAGGTCTTTTTTTGACCACAAATTGCACAATTTTTTGTATAGTAACTCTTGAATCTGAGTTATCTAATTCTTCCATCCAAGAGGCACGAGAGGCAGACAGCTTACTCCCTATGAGAAAAGTATAGCAGAAGCAGTTATTCCAATAAATTCATTTTCGGGGTTATATCCCAATGGAGCATGATGGTAAAATGCTGTCCAAAGACAATGCAGTGCTCTGGGAGGCTGATGGGGTAGGGGGCTTTTGGGTTGGGGCTTTTGTAATGGGTTTGATTTTTGGGCGAGGATTAACCAGGACTGTTCCTTTCAGCTAATACGACGGTCATTGATTCCATGTCTTGTAGGGCGTGATGCTATCAAAGGGAGATCGGGTTGTATTAGAAGTTGGGTTTGGATTAGCTTATGGAACAGTGAATATGGTTCATGGGGAGGTTGGGGATTTTGGGTAAAGGGTAAAGTTGAAAAGGAAATGGGAGATTTCCATCTTGGTCAAGACTAGATGAAATGACTGCTTTATTCAGTGAAGAACATTAGGGTTTTTTTTGGGTGAAAACTGCCACCGTTGGGGTAGGATTCCCATCGAGAGAGGATATCCATGAATTCCAACTCAATTAGGTAAAATTTTGATGGAAAAGGTGCAAAATGATAGATTCCAAAGACCCAGCAAACGGGTTTAAATTTACATTCCTATATGAAGTTCTTATTTGTACAAGCCAAACACATGTTCAAGGGAACAAGAAATCGGAAATGAAAAATTTTCCATTGAAAATAAAAAGTGCAGACTTTGTCATTGACCATAAGGCTCCTTGGAACTTCAATGTGGCTTTTCTAGTTCTTTTCTTCAATTTGTAGTTTTCATTTTGGGCTGAAAACTGGAACGCCAGCGTCACACTTTATGTAGCAATTGTTGAGGCCACCGCAAGGTCTCGATCCTGAACATCTATCTATTGTACAGAAGCCCACATTACTTGTCATATTTCAGCGATGCAGGCACCATGTCATTTTCGATAATAATTGTTCTCATGTTCAATAGTCGTTGATCAACCACAAAAAAAGCCCGACATTAATGGAAAATCCTTCGTCACATTATGCACAAAATGAAGAAAAAAGTTGAGTTCTTTCTAGAGAAGAGCAAGCCCCATTGCATGCACGAGCAGAATTGGGATTCGCATTTTCTGCTAAGTCCTTTGCTCTTGGAAACTACTCTTTCGTGTAAGAAACAATGCTGCCGCTGGAGCTCGCAAACTTCGAAAGAGCCTGAGCTTTCACGCATGACTTCAATAGCTCCTCATCTTTATGCTCTTGGGAAAGCGTCTATCTATTGTACACCTCTTAAATAGCTCCCTTCCATTATTACTATGGGTGAGCAGCGACAGCATCTATCTATTGTACATCTCCCAAATAGCTTCCTCCCATTATTATTATCCTTGCCATTTCGTACACAATAGCCTCGATAAGTAGACGTTGATGTCTAATAATTGTTTTCATCGAAATTATGGTATCTCTTTTGTGTTGCTTGCCTCCTTTAAAAAATTGCAAATTGGCACAAGCAAAATTATAAATGAGCAGAATATGAGATTCCATAATTAATCTATTTATGATCAAAAATCAATATTACTTGGAACAGTCGGCCCAAAAGTTAGAGCAAAGAGGCAAGAACATTTCTTTCCCTCACGAATGGACGAGCCAACTATCTTTTTATTTCCATTAGCGAAGCTTTACATGCTGAAGCTTTCTAATGTCCTATTTATAGGCACCAATCTACTGCTTCGGGAACCTTAGCTTTTGCAACGAAATTTTTTGAGATGTGTAGCCAAAATTCCTGAGCAAAGAATTCACACGTTTAGCCACGAAGATTGAAGTCCATAAATTTTAAAAGACAAAATCCTAAACTTTAGGAACCTTAGCTTCATGTATGACATCAATAGCTCCTTATCTTTTATTTTCTTGTGAAAGCATTTATTGTATGTCACTCGAATGGTTCCCTACTATTAGGCTTACTATTCACAACACGGTAGCCTATGGACGTTGATTTCTAGATCCCATGATGCGTTCAATTAGAGAACAAAACTTCACGCGGACGTTTCTAAGAACGCGTTGATTGTGTCGGTGCTTTAAGCTTTCCCTTTATCTTTTGGACTGGCAATCAGTGCCTTTTCACATTGACTCTAAAAAGTACAGGTCATGATGACTTGGAGACACGGAAAGGAAGAGCAATTGGGACAGATGAGAAAAATAATTGATGAATGCATTTCCATAGTATGATGGTGATTGCCGTCTCTATCTTATCCCCGATTCAATTGGAAAGTTTGGAATAATTGAATGAAATTAACCTGTTATGAACAAGCATTTAGGAAACACGGGAAGATTTGAAATATAGGAAAATTTTAGGTATTGCTTACAAATTTTATGTATTTCTAAAACGAAAATTTTACTACTTGAAATTGTTTGTGGGTGAGTGGTTTCTTTCTTTTGTCATCTAAATTGCATATGATTAGTACTTGATTGATGGAAATTTGGGATTTTGATGACGTTAGCAAAGTGTTAGTAGAGTCATAGATAAGCATTATCACTACCAAATCTAACTTATAATTTTCTCGAAGCACTTCTTTTGAAGAATGATTCGCTTCCTCCATTTTGGTTATGTTTATTCCCTTATGCAAATTCTTTCCATAGGATGCTCAATTGGAAGAACAATTGCTTCAACTAACCTGTATGTTCTCTTCAGCAAATTCCTTAAGTTCAGCCATCTCAGTCCCTTAACAATTCTTTTCATGGTAAATTATTAATATGTTTTTGATCAACTGCTATATTTTCTTCACAAGATTCCCCAGCCATCTCGGATTCCTTAATTAGATTTACATGTCAAACTTGACCAAGTGCAGAATATCGATCAAATTCATTTTGTCCGGAAAAATAATGTTTTGATTTTATGTTATGTTCATTCAAGCTTTAGAATATAGCAGTCGAGGCTCAAAATCGATGTGAAGTTCAAGTCGAGGCACTGGATCAAGACAATGCATATAAGCCCCCCAAACAATCACCATGTAGATAGGTTTTTTGAAGGTTCACATTCCCTAACCCCAATCAGGGGAAAGTTCTCGAGGGATGGTCCACAAAACGCGTATGATGGTCAAGCCATGAAGGATCAACCCTTGTCACTCCCTCCCACCCCCCCCCCCCCCCCCCCCCCCCCCAATAATTCTCCACTTATATTGCTTTTCCAACTCATGTTTGTACTCCGTCCACGCCAGCCACAGACCGAGCTTTCTTGGATAGTGCGTGTCAGCCCATTAGTACAAGTGCATTCCACATTTTCACAATGGCTCCAAAGAGCAAGTTTCATGAAGGCTTCCAATAATTTCAGCAGTAGTGTTGTATCGCTACTATTGCATCACGCGTCACTTCCGAAAACAATCTCGTAGGATATGACAATTTTATGAACTTAATCATATAGACTTTTGTGCGAGATATCGATGTAACCTTTGTGACCTATTTTTATCGAAAATCATTGATGTGATGATTTAGTTATCTTGAAATGTCCAGGGATTTCCATCAAAAATTGGTCACAAGAGCTATATTAAAATATCGCATAAAGATTTAGAATTAAATTGAAGAAATTGCAAAATTAAAGATATATTGACGTCCTTATAAAAAGTTTAGAACCGATTGGACAATTTTCTTGATATGATAACTAGTTTAAAATGCCAAAAACATTCACGTGTATGACGTACATGGCATGTGGTACGATGTATGTGATCCTGCCTACCCATTCATATCTTGTTCCCCCTTGCCTATCTTTGAGCTATGAGCACTGCAAAAATTATGCCATGTCTTCAATTTTTTAATTTAAAAAAAAAAAAGGCCATTGATGGTTTGGTTGAAAAATCATCCTGAGGTAACCTTGGAGAGAAATTCATTTTGAAACTAGACATCATTTATCACTCATTGTTGTCGGGTACGGAAGCACGATAGTAGCAACACGAGAAAATTGTAATGAGCAACTCGGGTCTAGACATACTTAATTAAAAATATAGTATGAATATAACATACACAAAACAAGAATTGTCGCACAATTATCACGCACATAATTTATGATTAGTGAAAGCTTACACTTACTATTAAGATTGTTTTTCTCACAAGACACACGAAAACACGTGAAGCGAAGCAAACTCTTTTTTGTTTCTTTCCCGCACGGACAACGCAACTATTTCTTTTTCTCCTTTGTTTTGGAGCCCAAAAACTTTGAAAGAGCTTGAGCTTTCATGGATGACTTTGTTGGAGAAATCATTCCAGAATATTTTGAAGCTGACAAAACGTTTCTTTCAGTCTAGTCTGGATATCTGCAGATCGTCTAGTTTAAAGTCTGAAGACTTTCTGATCACCAGACTCAAGATTCAAGACTCAAGAATCAAGACTCAAAATTCAAGACTATTCTCATTGACAGTCTTTCTGATCCAGTGACGAAGGAAATCCAGAGCCGAAGTATATGGTTGAGGAGTTAATCCTATCGACTGGAGAAGATCTTTTTGGTTGAATAAATACAACGGATTCTTTTGTTCGTATCAAGATCAATTGAAGATCCGATGGTCGACGAAGTATTCTTGGAATGTTCTATTCTTGGAAATCAAGATCCTGATTGTATGGGCGAACATGATTGATGGGCTATCGTCAGGTTCCTTTGATATTGCTAGTATGAGTACCTAGAGGGGGGGTGAATAGGTATATAAAAAATTTCTCGAAGCTTGCACGATATTTAAACAGTTAAAGATTCAATCGCAAGAATTAAATATCAATCGAGAGACTGAGTAAGGGAAAGAGAGAATTGAACACTCGGTTTATAGTGGTTCGGCTTGATTCAAGCCTACGTCCACTCTTCTGCACTGACAGCCGATTGGCTGGATTCCACTATAATCAAAGAGCTGTTACAGTGTTGATCTTCCTTGAATTCTAGGTGTAGATGATCTACCACACTCTCTCAAGGTGTCACCAAGTACAACCACTCTCTGTATACAATTTCGCTCGAACAATCTCAAGTAACAATCAAGGATCTTCAGACTCTGGAATTTTTCTATCACTCACACACTTAAAATAACTAGAACGACTTCTTTTTATACTCCTTCATGCCATCATAGCCGTTGGCACTTACCAAAGGAATTCCTCCAATCTACCCGTTGGACGGAATCAATCAAGAAGATCATCCGAGCTATTTAAGGAATCTGATGATAGCCCATCAATCCTGTTCGCCCATACAATCAGGATCTCGGTTTCCATGAATAGAACATTCCAAGATTATTTCGTCGACCAACGGATCTTCAATCGATCTTAGATAAGAATTAAAGAATCCGAAATGATTATCCAACCAAAGAATCTATTCCAGAGAATAGGATCGAATCCTCAACCATAAACCTCGGCTTTGGATTTCCTTCGTCACTGGATTAGAAAGACTGTCAGTGAGAACAGACTTAAGTCTTGAGTCTCGAGTCTTAAGTCTTGGGTCTTGAGTCTTGAGTCTTGGGTCTTGAGTCTTGAGTCTCGAGAGAACAAAGTCTTCAGACTTCAAACTGACGGTCTCCGAACATCCAGACTTTAGACTGAAAGAAACGTTTTGTCAGCTTCAAAATATTCTGGAAAGATTTCTCCAACATCCTTTTATAGCTTGAATGATCTTCTTGATTGATTCCGTCCAACGGGTAGATTGGAGGAATTCCTTTGGTAAGTGCCAACGGTATGATGGCATAAAGGAGTATAAAAAGGAAGACATTCTAGTTGTCTTAGGAGTGTGATTGATAGAAAAATTCCAGAGTCTGAAGCACCTTGATTATTAGTCGATACAGTCCGAGCGAAATTGTATACACAGAGAGTGTCTATACTTGGTGATACCTTGAGCGAGTGTAGTAGATCATCTACATCGAGAGATCAAGGAAGAACAACACTGTAACATCTCTTTGTTCATAGTGGAATCCAGCCAAATTGGCTGTCAGTGCAGAAGAGTGGACGTAGGCTTGAATCAAGCCGAACCACTATAAACCGCGTGTTTAATTCTCTCTTTCCTTACTCAGTCTTATATTGATTGTTATCTTTCGCTAATCCTTGAACTGTCTAAGTATTGCGCAAGTATACAGAAATTATCAAGAAAAATCTTTGTATACCTATTCACCCCCCTCTAGGTACTCGTACTAGCAACATCAGACTTCAATAGCTCCTCCTCTTCATTTTCTTGTGAATGCATCTATCGTACGTCTCCCAAATAGCTACCCTCTTGTTACCCTTACTATTTCCTACGCAGTAGCCTCGACAAGTAGACATTGATTTCTGATAATTGTTTGCGTCGAAGACAATAATTACAGAATCTCTTTGTCAATTTCTCGATCCAATGATGTGCGTGCTACCCAGAACTTGAATAAGAGTGAATAAAGGCTACTTGGACAAAACTTCAGGCGGACGATTCGAAGAACGTACTGATTGATGTGGGTGCTTTAACCCTCTTTTCCTTTTGCTTTTGAAAAGCTAGAGCAACCAGCGTGTTTCACATTGACACCAAAAGGAAGACGCTCGTGACTTTGCAGACTCGGAAAAGAAGAGTGGTAGGGACGGATGAGGAAAGCAACAAACGTCCCTCGGGAAGCAGTCGATCAAATATTATGTGTGATTCTTTACAAATCGCTCAAGCACTGTGAATTCACGATGAGACAGGGGAACTGCGGGTTCAGTGAGTGAAGTAGAGAGGTCTCTGTGTTTCTCTGCATCTGTTCCTCCATGGAATAACAAGCAAGAAGGGAAAGGAGGAAAGGAAGAGGGAGATAGATGTGCGTCCACGGTCCACATGAGATAGAAAGACCAATTTTTTCATTTCTGAAACGCAATGATTGAAAAAGGGACCGGACCAGCTGCCTATCATTTTCCTGAACCCAGCCTAGTATGCTAGGAGAAGGGCTTCACGGGAATCAAGGCCGGGGGACCCAAATTAGGGGTGGTTCGGACCCTCGCGGTTATCATTACCCAATTTTACTGTTGGGATTAATTCTGAAAACAGAAGCAGTTTAAGGACATGCTTAAGTCCACCACATGAGATAGAAAGACCAATTTTTTCATTTGCAAAACGCAATGATTGAAAAAGCCGCCGACTAATGTAGTGGTGGTGTAATTGCATGTTGCAATGCATTGTTTGTGACTCAAATCATGAAATTACCATTCAATCCTTCACCAAATTAACTGTGAAAGAAGTGGTTTTGGTCATTTTTCATTCAGATCCAATTGAGATATAACCTCACTCGTGACTTGTAAGGTGTAACATGAGGTCATTTTCCTATTTTTTTTTCTTTTCAATTTTCTTCTTGTCGTTGTTTTTTCACACCCAGACACAACCTTTATTTCTTCAAGAAAATCCACGATTATCTCTCTCTCTCTCTCTCTCTCTCTCTCTATGGCCACAGACGAAAGGAGTAGGAGTTTCTTTCGATAGGAAAGAAAAGGATATTTAACGAAAATAATTAAAGGAAAAGGAAGGAGAAAAGGGTGGGAAATGGAAAAGAGAGCATCCGAAAGGAGAGGTACCATTCGTTTTGTAAATATGATTTCTACAATGCTAAAGAAGCCAACAAGGTACTCCTTTAACTTAGCATGAAGATAAATTTATAATTCACTAGAGATGTGACGCGAGACATAACACAAATGCAATAAAATAACATCTCATCATTTTGAGTAATCCATCACCAATTAAACAATTGATGCTCGCCTTATTAAGAATTTATCTTTTAATAATGTAATAACCTGATTCGACGAGGGTGGCTCCTAATGAACTTTTAAGATGACGAATGAGACAGGAATGAATCGAATTATGTATCAAATAACAAGAGAGCGATTTTGAAATATATACATAAAAATTAGAATTATACTGAGATCCTGTAATGACTTAGTTCGGAATAGTCAGCAAACCTCAAGAATCTAGATAAAGAGTGGCTATTGATAAGCTTTTAGGATGATGAGATGGTAGGGATAAATCAAACTATGCATAAAATGGAAGGCCGATTTACACGTTAACCACAAAGGTTTCAGCTCACAAATTTTGATAGACAAAATCCTAAAATTTATGAACCTTGGTTTCACATACATGTCAAGAGCTCCTCATCCTTCATTTTCTTGTGAAAGCATTTATTGTGTGTCCCCCAAATAGTTTCCTACTGGGAGACTTACTATTTGCTACATAGTAGCCTATGGACGTTGATTTCCAAATCCAATGATGCCCCGCTACGCGGTTCAATTAGAGGACAAATAATTCACACGGATGTTTCTAGGAACGTACCAATCATGTTGGTGCTTTAAGCTTTTCCCATTTTCTTTTGGACCGGCAACCGGCGCGTTTCACATTGACCCTAAAAAGAAAAAGTTCACGATGGCCTTGGAGACTTGGAAAGATAGAGTGATAGGATGGATGAGAGAAATAATTGGTGAATGCTTTCTAGTGATGTGATGGCGGTTGTCGTCTCAAAAACAATGTTGCTAATGTCATTTGGGCCAAAAACCAAAGAAAAGTACGTGAGAACATGAGTGCCCGGTAGTTAAGTTTATTATCTTATGTCATTGTCAAAGTTCATAAGTTAATTAAGAGGGAAATTGTTGGTGTGCTTGCACATAAAAAAGAAAGCATAATTTCTTAGAGTCATGAATAAGCTTATAAAATGAAATATGTTTCATATATAAATCTAAAATGGGTACAGTGAATCAACTTATTAGATAAAAGTAAAAATGGCTCGCCAAAACACTTTTCGTGAATACACGCGGCATTCTTCGTGAGTGATCTCTATCTTAATTTTTTTTTTTTTGTAAGTTTTTCCTTATGCCTTTCCACTGTAATTGAATTAAATATTTTTCAGCTTTAGTTCAAGGTGCAAAGAATTACTATCAATATTAAGAAATTCTCTTCTTCTCATGAAGATTAAGTATACTTTTTGAATAATTATTTCTTGTGATCACAGTAACATAATTATAGTGGCAATATCGCTATTATGTTCTTTTATTTCCTTTTTTTTTTTTTTTTTTATAATGGGATTGGTTGTCAAGGCCAATTGGGAGCAGACGTTCAGGGCGAGGAGTGACGACCCCAAGATGGCAACAATTAAGGAATTGTTTTTAGTGAATTTACAATCAAATTTTTTGGTCAAAATTTGAATGCATCTCTAGATTCCCAGTATGAACACATGAAAAGGTCAAAATAATTACTTCAGAATTTTACGCAAAAGTCTGAGAAAATAAATTGAATACTGAATTTACGTTGCTTAGTCAGTGAAGCTTATCCATGGGAAAATCAACACAAGATTTCACTATAAATCAAGTGATATAATGAAGTTTACAAAATACTCTCAATATTTCTCAGCTCCCACTGTACCCATTAACCAACATGGCATTTCGCTTAACAATTCATCGTGAAATAATCTCTTAATCATATAGAAGAATTCACAAATATTACCATAAGATTAAGTTACTGTTTGGTAATATGCCAAACAGTAACTATTCCTCAAAACAAAAAAAGATAGAAATCCGTTTTGTCACTTTTTTATTCTCAAGAATAGATTTGGAACGGAATTAAAAAGTAGAAAAAATTGCTATTTTGTTCCTAATAACAACTCAAGAATCAAGTCCGAACCATTTTCTTTTCTTTTCTTTTCTTTTTTTTTTCTCTTCATATTCCTCTTCTTCTTCTGCCTCTAGTCGTTCGCCAGGCATGGTGATGGCCGAGGTTTGGCAACCTCGCCATGGCTAGTGAGGCTTGGCCTCGCCGGATCTATCAAGGCTCCCTTGAGCTGGCAAGGTCATCAGCCGCTGTCGTGGCCAGTGACTAGCTAGACGAAGAAGAAAAACAAAAGAAAAGGAAGGAAAAAAAATTAATTAATTAAAAGAAATGCTATGTCACAAGAAAATTTAAGGGTCGTACTAAGTGCATTTTTATTATTTTTTCTATTTTAGGAATATAATTTTTGTGTAGTTACCAAACGTCTTTGAATGCTTAGAAACTCGTCCAGATAATAGAATCATAAAAAAACTATTTATCATAAGAAATTATTATCGGAAACAGAATGATTACCGAACGTACCCTAAGTAGCCTTGAACATCTAAAGCTCCTCTTATATTTTATTCACGAAAGACCGTTGTATAGAAAAGATTTGAATCCAAAATATGAAATCTTTTTTAAGAAACTTACTCAAACTAAGAGACAACTCAAATAAAGAAGTTTAATCGAACTAAAAAACCTACTCGAATCGGGCTCCTTTTATGTGCTAAAACTGTAGACATTTTTTTAACGGAACTTTTGCAAACTCCTCCTTGACGATTTGTAGAGATTGCCATTGTGGACATTCCTTGCACTTAACAAAATATCACTAGCATACCACCCATGCGAAGAGAAGATTGTTTTATCTTCCAAAGGATTTCATCCAAGCAACCAAACGAATCAGAAGAGCCAACTTGAAGAAGATGATGCATTCATACAGAAGATTCAACAATGCTGAAGCTTCTGTTATAGCGAACTTGAAGCACACAGAAAACACAGACAATAGGAAAGTATAGATGTAGAGATTGAGATTGATCAATGAAAAACTCTGTATATACTCTTCTGTATTTGATCTCAATGTACATCAAGATCTTTACATCAATTGAAAGAAAAGCTCTCTGTATTCTTATCAATCTCTCTCTCTCTAGCTTTATGCGATAACCGGAAGAATGAATCTCACAAAAATGACTACTTTCCTCACTTCTCTCTTTCTCATTACGAAGCTTTATATGGAAAGAGAAGACTTAACAGAAACAACTAACTTCTGTTTTTACTTTATAACTAACCACCGACTTCATGTATCTCCATAGGGATAATACGAATCCGCATCCACGATCCTTGTTTATCTTCTTTGACTGCTTTTCCATCGTTGATCATCATCTTCATAACTTTGATCTTAGCCATTCATTTCTACTGATTTTCTTCTTGTTTTATCAGCCTTCGCAGGATCCTCTGTTTTAATATGAGCAACTGTTTCAGCAGCATCGTCTGCAGTACCTACACCATCTTCTTTCTGGTGATATATGTTCTTAACATTCCCCCTCAAATTGGGAGTAGATGGAACACCAAGTCCCAATTTGGTGCGGAGTTGGCAATGTGTAAAGTGTGAGAGGGATTTGGTGAAAATGTCAGCAATTTGGGAATTGCTGGAGACATACCGAATGGTGAGTGATCCTGCAGAGACTTTTTCTCTAACAAAGTGAAAATCAATTTCAATATGCTTTGTTCGAGCATGTAATATAGGATTAGCAGTGAGAGCTATAGCTGATTTATTGTCACAAAAGAGATGTGTAGGGAAGGGAAGAGCACAGCCTATGTCTCGTAGGACAAAGCTGATCCAAGTGAGTTCTGCAGAAGTGGAAGCAAGTGCACGGTACTCAGCTTCTGTAGAGGACCTGCTGACGGTGGATTGCTTCTTGGCACCCCAAGAGATGAGATTGGAACCAATGTAAGTACAAAATCCTGTAGTTGACCTTCGTGTTTCTGTACACCCTGCCCAATCTGCATCTGAAAAACCATATAAATGCAGGGAACTCTGTGAGTGAATGAATAAACCAAGATTGATGGTGCCTTTGATGTATCTGAGTACCCTTTTAAGTCGAGCAAGATCTGCCACAGTTGGTGTCTGTAATTTCTGGCACAATAGGTTGGTAGCATAGGCTATGTCAGGACGAGTTAAAGTTAGATATTGAAGAGCACCTACCAAGCTACGGTATTCAATAGGATTGGTCAGAGCAATAGAGTCTTGTTGCATAATGACCTGTTTTAAGGACAGAGGAGTGGCAATTGGTTTACTTTCAAACATGTATGCTCGAGTAAGAAGATCACTGGCATATTTTGTTTGACATAGAAACAAATAATCTGAATTTTGTTTGACTTCGATACCAAGGAAATAATGTAGAGGTCCAAGATCTTTCATGTGAAATTTGAGGCTAAGAGACTGAATAAGAGTAGACAGCATTTGGGAAGAACTGCCAGTTAAAACAATGTCATCGACATATAGAAGCAGAAGAATAGTATGCTGTTGTTGATGATATATGAATAGAGAGGGATCTGTCGAACTGCAAAAGAAGCCATATTCACGTAGAAAGTCACTGAACTTATCAAACCATGCTCGAGGGGCTTGTCGAAGACCATAGAGTGATTTCTTGAGTGAACACACATGATAAGGTTTCTGTGAATCTTGAAATCCAGGAGGCTGTTCCATGTAAACTGTTTCATTAAGAGTGCCATGTAAAAATGCGTTTTTAACATCAAGTTGATGTATAGGCCACTGTCTCATTTTTGCTATAGACAAAACAATTCTGATTGTGGCATGCTTGATTACTGGACTAAAAGTCTCGGTAAAATCGATGCCTTCTTCTTGATGGAATCCCTTAGCAACTAAATGAGCTTTCAATCTTTCAAGACTACCATCAGATGTAAGTTTTGTTTTGAAGACCCACTTGCAGCCAATTACATTCATATGGTCAGTTCGAGGAACCAAATCCCAAGTTTTGTTCTGATATAATGCCTCCATTTCTTCTGTCATTGCTTTACGCCATCCTTCATGTGCTAATGCTGATTTAATTGTTTTTGGTTCATAAGGGACTTTATATACAACAAGACATGCATACCTGGGATTCGGTTTGACAATTCCAGATTTTGATCGTGTCTGCATTGAATGATTAGAGGTAATCCCTTGAGTTTCATGAGAAGTGACTTGCTCAGATGTACTGGTCGTAGTATTGGATTGTGTTGTATTAGTACTATCTGTGTCTTGATTCTGCTCTGGTGAAGTTTCTGCACCATGTGTATCCATTGTGAAAGTGTCCTGTCTTGGTTGATCAGTATAAGGAATAAAGGTCTGTTGAGGACTCTGAGAGTTGAGGACAATATTGTTCTTATCAAGTTGCAAATGAGCTATATGAGGATCATTATGGAGTATATTAGAGACTGTTTCTCTATTTGCTGATTCTGTTAACTGAACTTGTTTTACCCATGTCTGATATAATGTTGTAAGAGATGCATATTTTGTCAAGCACCATTTAGTGAATGGGAAGAACTTCTCATCAAACTTTACATTTCTGGTGATATATATTCGACCTGTTGAAGGCACCAGACATCTGTAACCTTTATGATGATCACTATAACCAATGAATACACAGGTGAGAGATCTTGGATCAAACTTATGCTGAGCATAGGGTCGTAAACATGGATAACAAGCACAACCAAATACTCTGAGGTGATCATAGGTTGGCTCTTGATGATATAGTTTCCTATGTGGTGATTGCATGTCCAATTTCGGTGTTGGAAGAAGATTGATGACATAGTTAGCTGTAATGAATGCATCAACCCAATACTTTAGTGGAATTCTTCCATGATATAAGATGGCAAGACCTAATTCAACAATGTGCCGATGTTTCCTCTCGGATATCCCGTTATGTGCTGGTGTATAAGGACAAGAGAAACTTTGTTTTATTCCACAGTTTTGCAAATGAGCTTTAAACCTGTGGCTAATAAATTCTCCTCCTCCATCACACTGAAAGACTTTGATCTTTGATTCAAACTGGTTTTCTACTTGCTTTTGAAACATAACAAAGATCTGATAGAAGTCTGACTTCAACTTTAATGGATATATCCAGCTGTATCGAGAAAAATTATCCACAAACAGAACATAGTATTTGAAACTTTGAAATGAAGTCACAGGTGATGGCCCCCATATATCACAGTGGATTTTCTGTAAGGGCATGGTTGTTACAGATTCAGAGGATGGAAATGGTAAAGCTGCATTCTTAGCATTTTGACAGCTACTACAAACACTCAACATCTTATTGCTACACTGAATGAGTTTTTGGTTCTACAAATACTTCAAGATTTTCAGATTGGTGTGTGCTAGTCTTTGATGCCATGTATCTTCGTCTACTGCCCTGTGTCTCTGAGCTAGAAGGGCTTGTGTTGTTTGTAAATTCACTTGATATAGTCCTTTAGTTTTCCTTCTGAGCAGCAAGGTTGTGTTGGTCCAATTGTCCTTTACATATACACCAAATTTGTCAAAGACAAATGAGCATGGGTAATCGTTTGTTAATTTGGATACTGATAACAGATTTTTCTTTATGTCAGGGACAATTAGAACATCATTCAAAGGTAATAGGCTTTCTTCAGTATGCAACAATGTGTTACCAGTGTGTGTAATCGACAAATGTGATCCATCACCAATCATGACAGTGTCAAGTCCTGTATATTCAGAGGAGTTTTGAAGCATACCAGGATTAGCTGTAATGTGTGCAGTTGCACCGGTATCTGGATACCACTCGCTCCCTTTGGCATCCTCAAGATGTATAGCTGCCAAGGCTGTTGGTATCTCCTCAGCTTGATACGAATTGTCAAATCTGTACCAGCAGTGCAGAGCATCATGGCCAGGTTTCTTGCAGATTTGACATTCTAATTTTATATTGTTAACTGGTTTCTCATCTTGCTCATTCTTGGGAAAATTTAGATTTGAAGGATAAGCTTTTATTTCTTGGTATCTCTGTGCTGGGCCAGCATAGGGACGAAATCCAGAAGTGAAACCAGTTTCAGAGGAATTGTAATAAGGTTTAGTTCTTTAATTCTCTTGCATATAGCTGACATTGCTAAACCTGTAACCTGAGTTGTCTCCAGGGTATCTGAATCCACGACCTTTGTTATTAAGAGAATGTCCTCTTCCATAACTGCGGCCTCCTCTGTAAGTACCTCGTTGAGCAACAAAGCTTGAATTTGGATGAATATATCCTCTATCAATAGTTTCTTTGAACTGATTTTGAGGATATCTTTGCCCAAAGTAAGCCATATTGGGACTAAATTGTGTTCTAGAGTAGTTCTGCAATCTTGACTCGAACCTTTCTAATTGTGCAATTACCTCATCATACTTCGGTTGAGGTTTTAGACAGTATATTGTTGTTCGAAAATTTTCATACTCAGCTCCTAATCCTTCCAGTACACCAAATAGCTTGGTTATGTCATCTACTGGTTTTCCAATAGCATTTAACTGATCACATATTGTCTTGTATTCTCGAAGATAGACTAGAAGATGTCGATCGTGTTTTTGACAGCCTTGAAGTTTCCCCCTCAATTCAAACTCTCTTGCTGCTGATTTTTGTGTGAATCGATTCAAGAGTGTCTGCCACACTTCATAAGATGTTTCTAAGCCAATTATTAAGCCTAGTATATTCTCGGTTACAGCTCCACTTATCCATGAAGATACTAGCTGATCTGTTTTTATCTAGTCAGTATATTCTGGATTTACAACCTCAGCTTCAACACCTCCAACTATATTCTGCAGCATTCGAGTAGGTGGTGTAACATCACCATTAACAAAGCCAAAGAGTTCTTGGCTTTTCAGAAACCTACAGATTTGAGCTTGCCATAAAAGAAAGTTGTCTTCGGCAAGTTTTATAATGACAAAGTTTGAAATATTCACATGTATAGGGAAAGGATACTTCGATGCTCTTATTGCCATTGCTATACTCTTTTCAATTATAGACGAATCAAGATAGCAATTTTGTCTATGAAAAACTAACAGAGTTACCGTGATACAGTAATCTGTAGGGCTTTAGATTCTTCTTGCTCGATCAATCAAGTAGCTATTGAGTGAATCCTTTTTGGCTGAGATGATCAACCTGCTCTGATACCATGAAGAAGATGATGCATTCATACAGAAGATTCAACAATGCTGAAGCTTCTGTTATAGCGAACTTGAAGCACACAGAAAACACAGACAATAGGAAAGTATAGATGTAGAGATTGAGATTGATCAATGAAAAACTCTGTATATACTCTTCTGTATTTGATCTCAATGTACATCAAGATCTTTACATCAATTGAAAGAAAAGCTCTCTGTATTCTTATCAATCTCTCTCTCTCTCTAGCTTTATGCGATAACCGGAAGAATGAATCTCACAAAAATGACTACTTTCCTCACTTCTCTCTTTCTCATTACGAAGCTTTATATGGAAAGAGAAGACTTAACAGAAACAACTAACTTCTGTTTTTACTTTATAACTAACCACCGACTTCATATATCTCCATAGGGATAATACGAATCTGCATCCACGATCCTTGTTTATCTGCTTTAACTGCTTTTCCATCGTTGATCATCATCTTCATTACTTTGATCTTAGCCATTCATTTCTACTGATTTTCTTCTTGTTTTATCAGCCTTCGCAGGATCCTCTGTTTTAATATGAGCAACTGTTTCAGCAACACCGTCTGCAGTACCTGCACCATCTTCTTTCTGGTGATATATGTTCTTAACATAAAGTCAATTTTACCAAACAATTCAGTATTCAAACCAAGTGGGTTTGATGTCCGGCGTTCGGTCTCTGAGAAAACGGAGAAGTTTTCCATGTGGAAAATTGTAAATATCTCACTATATATCTCTCGGGCCTGTTTTATTTGTTATGTGAATTTCACTCCGAAATTTTAATAATATTTCAAGTTTTATAAAAATTCAAAGTATGATCATCACAAAATTTGGGGAAGTGCAAAAATTTAAAACTGAAAATCACCATTTTCCTCCTTTATTGTCAGGATCGAACTTTGACATCTCTATGTTCCGTCCATCCCGACCGTCCTATGAACATGAACATGAGCATATACCTGAGACATCAAGGGACTTGAAAGATTTTCATGTACTCATACCATATTACATGCCATAAACTTATGGATAAGCAAATCCATTGAAATTTTATATTCTTCTTTCAAACTTTATCGCTTTATTTTAACAAAAAGTAATTAACTCACTTCTTCGCACACATACTACAACAAATTTTGAGATCAACTTACTCCAATATCTATAATGCTTTAAAATTGGGAATCGAGCACCATCGCCCATCTCCCATCACCGACTTCTTTCTCCCTCCCCCAATTCTCTCCCCCTCTGGTTTCTAGATTTTGCTAATGTGGCACTAGACAGCCCAATCAAGCTAGCGATCGCAGGTCTCACGGTGGAGATGGATTCTAACATCAAGTGCTAAACATGACCAAGTTGATTAGAAGAATTAAATTGATCCAATTCAAAAAAATAAATAGCCAAATTAAACAAAATTAAAGTTCAGCCATCAAATTGAACTTTCATCAAGAATATTGGGGACCAATTTTGAAATTGTCCCTTTTTTATACTCCATAGGCATCCGTTATCTTCAAAAAAATCTTTGAACCCTTATATTCTACTGTTGTTTTGACTAAGGCTCTGTTCGTTTCGCGGAAAATGTTGCGTTTCTAAAAAATATTTTCCAAGAAGTCATTTTCCAAGAAAATGTAATTATTTTCCGATGTTCGAATGAAATTTGAAAATGAAGTAGAAAATATTTTTCGTTGTTTGGTAAGGAAAATCTTTTAAAATGGATTTTTCATATTTTTTTAAATGGATTTTTTTATATTTTTTAAAAATTGATTTTTATTTATTTTTAATTTTTAAAATCTATTTTATTTGTTTTCATTTTAATTTTTCTTTTCTTTTTTCTTTGTTTTCCATCTCCTTCTTTCTTGGCTAGTCGTCAGCCACAGCGATGGCTTGTGACCGGCCACCGGTGAGCCTCAAGCTCGTTGACAAGCACAAGGCTCGCCGCTCCCCAGATTGGCGAGCGTGAGCTTCGAGCTCAAGGCTCCCCAAATCGACGAGCGCGAGCTTGAGATCGACGAGCTCGAGGTTCGCTTAGCAACGGCTGACGAGTAGCCAAGAAAGAAGAAGATAAGAAACAAAGAAAAGAAAAATAAAAAAAGAAAAGAAAACTAAAAAATAATTCGAATGAAAAAAGAAAAGAAGAAGAAGAAAGGGGAGGAGGAAGTGGGGATTTGTAGAGGTGTGAGATAAGAGAAATTAAGTAAGAATTTTTTTTTTTTACTTTTCAAAAGTGGAAAACATTTTCTCCTAATTTAGAAGACTTTTTTTTTTCATTTCATGGAGAACATTTTCTCCACAGAATTCATTTTCCGTGAAACGAACGCCGAAAAATTCGGAAAACGTTTTCCCATAAATTATTTTCCATGAAACGAACGAAGCCTAAATGTAGGGTTCACCTAACTCAACTTACTCCCAAACATAAATTACTAAGTTATATCTAATTAGACATAATAGTCACTTCTTGAATCAATCAGTGCAATACTTTATTTTCTTAATGGTTAATACCCTGGAAAATCATAAACCGATACACATGTGACAAATTTACCAAAAACTATTTTTTTGACTATGAAAAACCCCAAACTGGTATACCTGTGACAAATTTACCCGACTGACCATAAAAAATCCTAAATTAGTATACATGTAACAAATTTACCTCAAACTAATTTATTTGATCGCAAAAAACTCCAAACTGGTAAATTTGTGACAAATATACTATCTGTTAAATTGTATTAATACCACAAAAAAATCACAAAAATTGTAAACTATGACAAACAGAGTGTAAAATCTAGTCAACTACTACGTGTCATTTAACTTAGTCAAGTGTACTGGTTTGGGGTAAATTTATCAAATGTATACTAGTTTGGAGTTTTTGGTGGTCAAAAAAATAGTTTGGAGTAAATTCGTCACAGGTGTATCAGTTTGGAGTTTTTTTTAGGATATTAATCATTTTTTAATCAATTTGAGGTACTATTTTGCAAAATAAAAGAGATACTGAGCTGAAGAATTTAAGGCGAGGTTTGCGAGAGGAGAGATGTCTAAAAGGAAATGATCCTGCTATTGCTAGTGCTGAGCGCTCACCTGGATTTCAAGGGTACAAATGTGACTGATCAAGTCAGTCAACAAAAACACAAATGATGAAGATTTGAAATCCCAATTTATCCAAAAAAAAAAAAAATCCCAAGGAAGATACAGTTCTTTCTTTTGGTAATTATTTTAATGGCCACCGAACGACAGCTTGGAAGTTTGCTCAACAGAAAACATTAAACAGAGACTTTAACGGGTAACACGTAACTTTTAGTACATTTCTTAATGTGTGATCGTCCCACCACACATCCCCCTTCTCCACGTAAAGCTAAACACGTCCTTCCGTTCCGCACCTCATCTCTGTATCCTTCCCTTCTTTCTTATTTTCCACTCTCTCTGTTTTTTTTTTGTTTTTTCAATTTTCTTCTTGCCGCGGTTCTTTCACACCAAACACAACCTTTTTATTTCTTCAATAAAATATACAATTACTCTCACTCTCTCTCTCTCTCGTAGGAGGTTCTTTCGGTGGGAAAGACTCTCTCTCTCTCTCTCTCTCTCTCTCTCTCTTAGGGGGTTCTTTCGGTAGGAAAGAAAAGGATATTTAACGAAAATAAATTAAAGGAAAAGGAAGGAGAAAAGGGAGCGTCACACTTCATGCCGCAATCGTCGAAGCTTTTGCAGTGTCTCGATTCTGAATGGAAGCCTACACTACTCCATATCTCAGCGATGCAGGCACCATGTCATTTTCAATAATAATTTTTTCTCATGTTTAGTGGTAGTTAATCTATTGCTCGGAGATCGTCACCGCTCCACTTACAGCTCCATGAGGGAAATGTGTAGCCAAAATTTCCCAAACAAAAAATTCATTGAAGCCCACAATATTGAAAGACAAAATCCTTGACTTTAGGAACCTTAGCTTTGGCTTCACATGCAACTTCAAGAGCTATATTCTCCCAAATAGTTCCCTACCGTTAGACTTGCAATAGACGTTGATTTGTTGATCCAATGACGCCCTAGCTACATGGAAGTTCAATCGAGAGGAAATAAGGCTCCGCGAACGAAACTTCACACGGACATTCTTGGGAACGTATTGATTACGTCGGTGCTTTGAAGTTTTTTCTTTTCTCTTTTGGACTGGTAACCAGTGCGTTTCACATGGACAATGAAAGGGAAGAGGGTCATGATGGCCTCTGAGACTCAGAAAGAAGAGTGGTGGTGCTGGTTGAGAAAAATAATTGGCGAATGCTTTCTAGTATCGTGAGGGTGGCTAGCGTCTCTAAACCAATAGTGTTGATGTCATTTGGGCTAAAAATCAAAGAAAAGTAAGTAAGAACATGAGTGTCTAATAGTTATGTTTATTATCTTTTGTCATTTGCCGAAGTTCATAAGTTAATTAAAAAAGCAAATTAAAGAAAAATAAAAGAGAGCATAATTTCTTAGAGATATGAATTAAGCTTATAAAATGAAATATGTTTCATATATAGATATAAAATAGAACCGTATCTATTTTATTAGATAAATATAAAAGTGGTTCTCCAGAACACTTTCAATAGGTAATTGATAGGAGACACTCTCCATAAGGGATGTTTATCTTAGCTTGTTTTGGAACAATTTTCCTTTTACTTTTCCATTGTTATTGAACTAAATACTTTTCAGCTTTAATTTTTTTTTTGGCTTTAATTTAAGGGGTGTATAATTACTTTCAATATTGCGGAAATCTCTTAGTCCCTCGCCTATTGCTTTCCCTTCTTCCTCTTTATGAGCAAGGCTGTAAATGTGTGCAGAAATAGGGCCCCACTTTAGACACATGTCATCATTTCAGATCCCTACTTTTACTTTCTCCTGCACATAGGTTTGTTTAATTGAGAATCGCACAATGAAAAGCGCTGCACAATAGAGGATGTAAAGGAGGACGATGCAATGATGCTACCTTTAATCACGCGCAAAAGGAATTCCAAACATAGTGAATCTTATATTGTGAATTTTACATAGAATTGAATTATTTATTTATAAACACTTTGAGTTTTGGCCTAATTTAATTGTGGTTTAACACACAACGAATGTTTGAGCGATTGTAATTATGATTGTGTGATTATAATGGATTCTGTGATATTGGCTCAAACTACGTAAATTTTTTATGTTATTTATCGTTACTTATTCAAGTTTTTAGATTGGAAGATTTGGTTTGATTTTTTTTTTTTGTGTGTTAATTTCATAATAGATATTTTTAATAATTGTTTCTGTTGAAGAGAAGAATTCAGGTAAATAATTCAACCTACAAATTTCTAGACTCTTCCAAAGTGAATTTCTCCATCCTGTAAAGTAAAGGTGTGAATGGGTCGGGTTGGCTTATGATGACACTGGACCCGACCCGAAGCATTGGTCTAGTACGCTTTCCTTTTTCCGCGTTTAAAGTTATTCGAAGAGATTAAAATGTCGATTAAGTCCGAATAATCGGGTCTCGCCTCCTGCTTTCCCTTCTTCCTCTTTTACTAGCGACGCTTCCCAGCTGAAACCCTAGCAACGGAACAGAGTCATCTTCCAGGTTGACAAGCAAACCACCGTACTCACCCCCTTCTTCCAGCACCTCAAAACTATCCACAGCAGTCGAGTCTCAGAGAGAGAGAGAGACAGAGAGAGCGAGAGCTGCAATGGGAAATCATTCCTCAAAGCAACAGTCGAGCCTCAGCGAGAGCAAATCGCCTCTTCTTCTTCCCTCTTCGGACTATTTGGAGAAGATCGATGTGCCGTCGGCGTCTGGAGCGAATTCTGACCCATCCGCTTCGTCCCACTCCGTGATTGGATATGATTACCATGTATTCTTGAGCTTTAGAGGCCTTGACACTCGCAAAGGTTTCGTCAGTCACCTCTACCATAGACTCAAAGAGGTGGGCCTAAGGTTCCATGTGTTCATAGATGATAAGGACCTCCCCTTCGGCGAGAAAATTGGTGAAAATCTAATTAGTGCAATCAAGCGCTCAAAGATTTCAATCCCAATCATCTCAGAAAATTATGCTACTAGCAACTGGTGCCTTCGCGAGCTCATTTATATAATGAAGTGCAAGGAAAGAGGAGAGCAAAAAGTTTTCCCCGTGCTTTATGGGGTGAAACCCTCTGAAGTGCGAGACCTAAAAGGGGACTTTGGAAGGGCCTTCAAATCCAATGAGAAAGATCTTGATGAGGAGCTCAAGCAACAAGGGCTGGTAGCTCTCAAAAAAGCAGTTGATCTTAGAGTATTAGAAGTTAATGGGTATGTTGTTTACCTTCTTTTGATTGATCCTCATCGGAAGAATAATTTTTCTATTTACCAACCTCAATCCTTGTTTTGTGGAGCAATTAATAAGTTCTCACGTGTCGTGTTGTTTGATAGGACTGAAGCGGAATTAATAAACCAACTTGTACAAATACTAATGGGCGAGCAGCAACATACTCTCCTACTACCTCTTCCTCGGAACTTGGTTGAGCAGCAACATACTTTCCTACCACCTCTTCCTGGGAACTTGGTTGGAAATTATGATCGTGTGGCTGAGGTAATGAAATTGGCAGATGTTGATCCTTCTGGAACTCGAATTATTGGGATTTATGGAATTGGCGGCATGGGTAAGACAACTCTAGCCACAACAATCTGTAATGAGTTTTCTAAGAAATTTGAGTGCTGCAGCTTTCTTATGGATGTTAGAGAAACAATTAATCGCAAGAGTATGGAGCATATTCAATGTCTACTAATCTCAGAGATAACAAAATGTAATGCAAGTAGAGTGCATGATTCTATGATGGGGCTCACAATGATCCGAGCAAGTTGTGACGAAAAGAAGGTACTTATTCTTCTTGATGATGTGGGTCATCGAGACCACATAGATAAATTGATTGGAGGTTGTAATTTCAAATCAGGAAGTAGAATCATTATTACATGTCGAGATAAGGCCATCTTGAAGTCTGAATATGAAATTTATGAACTCAAGGAATTGAATAGAGAAGACTCTATGCTTCTGTTTAGCCTGTATGCATTTGAAGCAAAACAGCCTCCAACAGAACTCCTGATTGTTTATTGGGATATTGTTGCCACCATAGGAGGGCTTCCTTTAGCTCTCAAGATTATAGGTTCATTTCTCAAAGGAAAACATCAGAGCATACGCGAAGAGACACATGAGAAATTGAGGAAGATGCCTCATATGGATATACAACAAAAGTTGAGGATAAGTTATGATTCATTAGGATATGAGGAACAACAAATGTTTCTAGATATAGCATGCTTTTTTATTGGAACTGACAAAAGATTTGCTGCCTACCTATGGGAGGATCTCCAATATTGCCCAGATTCCGGATTGGAAAGAATGATTGAACTTTCGTTAATGAAAATTGATGATAACAATGAGTTGAGAATGCATGATCAATTAATAGATTTAGGCAAAGCTATTGCCTGTCCAACAAATAAGAAGCCTTGGAAATGTAGCAGACTATGGGACGAGAAAGCCGTGACAGTTCAACGAAGCAAGGTAACAATCATGTCTACTTTTGGCCTATGCCATATTCCCAAATGGTAGTCCCTCGTATTATTATTCTTAATTGTTCTTTTACTCTAGATCTTTGACCAGTGTCAACATATTTTTAGCATTTTCTTGGTAAAAGCTACATCCAATTTTGGCCTTTAGTTTATGAAAAGTTTGCAGTCGTGACTATTGCACAGCTCATCTCTTGATGCTTTAAAAAAAGGCGCTGAAAAGGGGTACTAAAATTGTGTAATTTTAGCTCTGTCTATATTGCTCTTTGGCTATCTTAACATCATTTTCTAGCAATTTCTTACTGCTTCAGTGCTTCTTATTACACTACAAGTTGAAGATCCTAGCGTCACCCAGGTTTGGAGATTTGCTAATTCAAATATCATTTAAGTAAGATAGTATCGGAAAATACCATCAAATGCATATGAGTTTTTTATAAGTTTATGCCGATTAATTTATATTTTTTGACCAAATAACTGGAACTTCGTCATTGATCACTGTCGAATACATGCAGGTCCTACTTTATGGCAAAAAGAAGAAGAAAAAGTAAAGATTTAAGTTTAAATTATTTGCACCTGATAACTATTGGCTACGACTCAAGAATTAATTCTATTTGAAGTAGTAAGATCTTATGTAGTGATTTCATATGTATAAATAATTTATACAATTTGTTTTCTAGAATTTTTTATGCATGTTTACAACGGAAATGCAAAAGATAATGTAAATGCACGATAAAAAGAAAATAAAAAATTTGGTTTTAATTGTATTACCCAGGTAATTGTATCATCATAATTGAAGAAGCACCTTGAAATCTATCAATTTTTTCTAATAATCTAGAAACGTATAAATATGTTATTAACATAATTGCTTAGTTGCTAACTTGAAACAACACTACATAGTTGACTCTCACTCTATAATTAATGGAAAATGAGAATTTATCTTGTCACTTATAGGACTAATACACTTTAAAAATTCAAATTTAAATATCCAATTGCGAATTTAGATTTTTTTTATTGTCATTTAGACCAAGTTATAGTTAAATTAACAAATTAGATAATATAATGTTGGAAGACTGTGCGAGATACATTAATTATAGTCAGTGGCATTATAAGGTATTTGGTTTATTTATGAGCTTTGCATGTGTACATGGATTGATCATGTTTATTCACATGAAAGGTGAGAACTACCAGTATTTGGACTCGTGATGCAATAACATAAGGCTAATTTACCCTGCTTTCATATTATATGCTGGTGTTTGTAATCGTGTTGTGCACGGATCTAGTCATAGCTATTTCGAGCACGTAATTCAGCATTAGTGAATATTGTGCAAAATCAAACAATAGTAAATTACAACTAAAATAAACAAAGTAACATCTTAAACATGATTTTGCACATGTTTATACAAAGTAATTTTCAATGAAAATTTGAATAGTAAAGACCAGAATTAAGAAAATAAATGCCTGAAGGAAGTAAGTGACGGAATAGTGAAAGGCGAAAGAAGCTATATCTTGCTTATCTTCAATTTATCTGCACTTAGTGTAGTTCAATATCCACCTTTATTATGTAATGAGCGAGCCTTTCTTGGAAATGACTTATAGAGCCTTCAGGTGCCCACACATGGACAAAGAGAAGATTGAAAAAAAAAAAAAAATACTGTTGTTATATATTAGATGTTAGATTTGATAGGATCATAGGAACAAAAAAAAAAAAGAAAAATCAATATTTAGGCTCCGCTTGTTTCGTGGAAAATAAATAATTAATAAAATATCTTCCTAAAAAGCAATCACTTATATTACTTGATGTAATTAGTCAATAAAAAATATTTTCATCTACAATAATTTATATCTAAATATTTTCGTGGACAAAGATAATATATTTCGTTCATTCGTTTTTGTAAGTGATATAAGTAATCGTTTTTAAGAAAATGTTTTTCAAATCATTCATTTTTCGCAAAACAAATGGAGCTTTAATTCATAAAATAAGATAAGTGGGGGAGAAAATAAGAAGTGAGAGAATGGAAAAATAGGAAAATAATAATGATCACGAACCTAGTATACCAATTCATAGATTTTTATATGAACCGGTGAATGAGCAAATGCACTAACAAATTCGTAAGATCAGGCTGATTTGTATCTTGATTCTCATTGCAAACCGGCACCAAATATTGACCAAATCAAAGGAAAAAGGAAATACATGAAGATAATTTGTTAAAGTATTAGATCGTCTGGATTATTTAATTTTAATCTCACTCAATTCCATGAGACAATAATTTTGGTTTTGCAATCATGCGTACTAAAAATCACTATGCTATTGCGCATGCTAAAATGTGAAAGAAGCAATCAGTTCATTGTCGGCTCTTTGCAATTGATGTAAAAATTCAAATGACGCTGTGATATAAGCAAGAAAAGTAAAACTGTTGGGATGAAAATAGAAACTCTAATAGATAGAAGACTACCTGCTCGATCATTGATATCATTCAATTGGCGCAAATTGAGGGATGGCTGATTGACCAGTGCGCTCATCTTAGGAGTTGTGTTGATCGTTTCGAGCTTGAATATCCAAAATTGAAAAGTCAAGCTCAACTTCCCTTGCTCAATTTCTTTCTTCTCTAGCAAACTGTGGATTTCTGGAAAGTTTTGGTCACGCAACATGCAAATAAAGTGATAATTGGGGAAAGAGAGAGACATCCGTATGGAGTTGTAAAAGGGTATATAGTGAAAGGACAATACCTAAAGGTAAAAAGAAAGACTAATGAAATTCCCAATATAGATGCACGTCCTTAATGTGGTTGCGTAATTGTAACTTTTTGTTAGCCTACTTTTATAGGCTTTTGTGCCCTAAAGAATGTGCATTTTTATTGGCCGTAATGTGTTTTCTTTTTGAATTAATGAGAAATTTTTAAAAAAGAGAGGTTTTGTCAATTATTTTTCCCTTAGTTGCGTTTTAATTTGAAAGCCTATTCTTTTTTCAATGAAACAAAAAGATACTGCTTCGATTGCACAAAGGTCATCTATTGAAAAAGAAATAAATACACAGAGAATTGGGCTTCTAGAGAAAAAATGACCAAACACTCTCGTTTCCATTCAGCCATATGCCAAAATGAACTATATTTCATGAACGGAAAGGAAATAAGTTGTCATGCTTTATGAATGCATAAATGCTTGTAATAAATCCGATTGGGTACCTTTTTTTGTCCAAAGTCTAACGGTTCTCACAATTGCAAAGGGACACCATATGTGCTCCAGTGGAGCGAATACTTGGTAGTCAATGCTTCGTGAGTTACATAATTTAATATAAAATCTTATAAGAAACCTAGACTATTTCATGGAGGAATTTTACATGAGATCACCAAAATTTGTGGCATGAAATTGAAAATTGAAATGCAACATGATTGTGTAGTTATAAAAAGATCATATGTACTCTGTAAGTGGAGAGAAAATGCATTGGTCACTTATAGCATGCGGACGTATGCTAACAAAAGGTGGTTGGGCAGTATGCTATTCCTTATTTAATGGCACCTTTTATTCATGTCAAGAGCAGGGAATGCCTTGTGCTGGTATTTACTATCCTTATTTTTTTTTTGTAGGAAGAAAATAGATATATTGAGGCACTGCGTCTGGATGAAAATGGCTCAAACATGTTCATGAATCGTAGGAGCTTCGAAAGGATGCCTTATCTGAAGTTCCTTCATCTGAGTAAAGTGGCTCCTGTTGGAAATTTTGAGGATTCACTTTTTGAATTAAGATGGCTAGAGTGGGAGAAATGTCCTAACTCTTTTGGGGTGACTAATCTTCAT
This sequence comes from Eucalyptus camaldulensis, assembly GCA_019915185.1. NCBI lineage: Eukaryota > Viridiplantae > Streptophyta > Magnoliopsida > Myrtales > Myrtaceae > Eucalyptus > Eucalyptus camaldulensis. The sequence continues at coordinate 4,113,914 of JAHSVA010000008.1, forward strand.
TTGGAGAAATTACTCATACTTGATTTATCATATGGTTATATCAGTCATGAATGGGGAGGATGGAGTTCAATCAAGGTAACTATGAGAAATGCTTTCTCTTTTATTACATTTGATGATGAATCATTCTATTTCCAACTGCTAATCTTGGAACATGTTTCTTTCTTGTAGATGGAGAGGTTGAAAGTTCTCAATCTTTCTCATTGCAATGAATTAATGAGAACCCCTAATCTCTCTACATTTAAAAGTTTAGAGATACTAATCTTGAAAAATTGTGATAATTTGGAGGAAATCGACCCTTCAATTGGAGATGTTAAGTGCCTCACTTCCTTGAACTTGAGCTATTGTTGGAGTCTTCAAGAGCTTCCCGACTCAATTGGCCATTTGGTAAATTTGTTGACCCTTGACCTGAAAGGTTGTTGGCAACAACTCCAAAAGCTTCCCGACTCAATTAGCCATTTGGTAAATTTGTCGACCCTTGACTTGAGATTTTGTGAAAAATTTAAAGGATTTCCGGAGAGCATTGGATCCCTTGTGAAATTACAGCACTTGTTACTGGGCAATATGGCTCTTCAATCTGAAGATTGGTATTCGGAGTTTTGGGAATGTGATCGTATTTATTGTTTCGATCGTATCCCCCATTCAATTGGGAAGTTACAATTGTTGACTGAACTACATTTTACATGTGCAAAAATCTCAGAATTACCTGAATCCATCGGGGACTTGAAAAGTTTGAAAATTTTGAAAATTGCCGGGTGTAGAGAATTGAGGAGTTTACCTAGTGCTATTAGCAAGTTGAGCGAACTTGAAGAATTAGATGCCGCGGCTTGCGATATTCTGGAAGGGCCAGTTCCTATAAATGGGTTGTCTTCACTGAAGATCCTTCGACTTGGGAAGCTTGGCCGTATCGGAAATCTTTATGAGATGCACGAAGCAACTGATGATCTATCGTTGGAAGACTTCAGTGACCTGTCTTCTCGACAACACCTTGATTTAACTAATTGTTATCTCCCTGCTAGCTTAACAGTTTTGGAAATCACCAGTCACAATTGCAGATTGCCTCAACTTTCTCACTTAAGCAAACTAAAAGAGCTTACTTTTCAATTTTGCGAATTGCTAGAATCCATCCCAGAGCTTCCTTCAGGAATCTTGGACCTTTGGGTCTTTTGGTGTGTTAAGTTAAAAGAGTTGCCAAGTTTGTCGAATTTGGGACTCTTGTCAAATTTACACATCATGGGGTGCGGTGAGCTGATGGAAATCAAGGGCTTGGAAGGATTAACATCCTTACAAGACCTATCTATATGCGGATGCACGGAGTTGCGCAACCTCAACGGCCTTAAACATCTGGAGTCTTTGAGAGAATTGCAAATACAAGAGTTAGACGATTCAATAATGAATGATCATGAATTTCAAGTTCAATGCCTTGGAAGATTGGAAAACTTGGAAACACTACGTATTATTTATTGCCAGTCTCTTACAAGACTCGACATTTCGCAGTTAACACGTCTCGAGTCATTAGTGGTCTATCAATGCGAAGAGCTAGTCAAAATTGAAGGCCTTGAGGGGTTGAAAAATTTGAGAGGTTTAACTATCGACAGGTGCGATTCCATCGAAACATAACCGCCCCGCTCGCTCTTTGATAACCTCAAATATCCGACAGTTGCAAGGTGTCCGAGGCTTCGTGATGTTCAGGACTGGAGAAATTAAGTCTGTGGGGTAGGAATCTAAAATGAGGGATCAACCACAAGGCCCATGAACTTTCAAGGTAAATAAAGCAGGTCACACTATTCATTGGCGAGATGCATCGCCAATTTCATCAACATTTCCTACTTCTTTTTCTTTTTTGTTGGGTCATTGATTGATTAACTTTTATTCAATTTGAAAACGCAGGGCCCATGAACTGGGCATCCTTACATTGTAAATCCAACAAGATTTCGGGAGGGGGAGAAATCCAGTCCCTCCGCAATGGAGTTGGCTTCACGATGGCAGTGAGGGTGATACGCAGCTGTGAGAAAGCTGGATGACAGATCAAGGCATTGGGAGATAATTACGTGTGCATCCACAAGCGTCCCTTCTGGGTTTCGTATAATGCAGGCAATTACTCCTTCCATGGAGCTTTCGACGAAGGGATCCATCAATGTTGACCTCTAAAGATCCGACCTTTGGGGGTTTCCAGTTCTCAGAAGAGGTGGGAGCGTCAAGGTTCAATATTTTGCTTTGAATTCCATCTCCTGCAATTGCCGAGAGGAGTTAGAGCTCCTTGAAGTGCTTGAGCTGGGTTTGGGGGGTTTCGTTCGAAGGATGAAGTTATTACGGGAAGTCCGAATAAACCAAAAGATGATTGCTACAAGTGCCAGGGAAGGTGGGTTTTTTCTGTGCTTTTGAGGAATTGTGTTAGCCATATCTCTATTCTGCTTGACCCCTGGGAAGAAACATGAATGTTTAGGGAGGGTTGAGCCCATATGTCTTGCGGCCAAGGACAAGAGAGAAGGAGATGCTCTGTGGATTCCGCCCGGTCTTTGCACAGTGAGCGGCAAGGATCCGGTACTATTTTCCGCTTGCGTAAGTTCTCCATTTTAGGGATTATCCTGACATACATTCCATTGGAAGAGCTTAATATTAGGGTTTATTTGCATTTTCCAGGTCCTATTCCATAAAGCTTGAGGAGCCGAGAAAGATGAGGAGGCCATTGGAGCTTTTCGGATATTCTGGGTAAGTCTTATGTAGTTGTAGCCACTCTTTATTGAGTAATTTCCTGTTAATGGATATGTCCACACCAGTTTGTCTTGAATAGAGTGCGTTGTTGGAGAAATAGCCAGAATTTCCTTTACGATGTCCTCTTCGAAAATATTTTGAAGAAGGGTTCATTCTAAAAATTTTCTTTGTGGTTTATAAGCTGTACTACCTATTGTGGGTCATTTTCATTCGCTGGGCCTCCAATTACACCTCTTTTCAACCATCTAGCCTCTATGATACCGATTGCTTCTCCTGTTGCTACTATCCACATTGAAGATTCTAAGATTGAGTCTCTTCCCTCTAGACTCTAGTAAGCTTTGCCAGCCCCAAGAGGGTCTGCCCTTTCCCAGCATGTCAGAAACTCCATTTTGGGAAGTAAATCCCTTCAAAAATTTGGCCCCATAAAGAGCGAGACTGTTGCATTAATCTCTAGGCTCACTTTCCTAAAAAAGCTTTGTTAAGAGAGAGTAAATCTTCGAATCTCATGCCTCCATTGTCTTTCCTTTGCTTCAAGAAATCCCAACTCTTCCAATAAATACCAGAGTGAGATTCTCTGCTTTTCCACTAAAATGTTGCCATCTTATGTTCAATCGCTTTACATACGGAAACAAGAATCTTGAAAATTGACATTGCATATTGAGGAAGAGCATGCACTACTGTTTTTAAGTAATATCTCGTTTCCTGCTTTAGAATTTAAATATTCTTTCCAACCTTCCAATTTTCTGTTAACTCTTCCAAGTCTCCAAGCGAAAAATATTCTTCTTAGACTCTCCCCAATCCAAAGGAATTCCAAGGTATTTTCTTGTTTTATCCAGTTCAGGGACACGCCGCTCATGAGCCATATTAGCTCTTATGGTCTGTAGATACCCTGAGCTAAAGAGTATTCCTGATTTGCTTAGGTTTATCTCCTGTCCAGTAGCAAAACAATACTGATGTTACATCTGATACAGATTGGCATTCTTGATTTCTCCCACCTAAAAAGAATATGGAATCATCCATAAATAGGAGATGTGAATGATTCAAAGAGTTGAGCTTAATACCCTTTATACTGCCATCCTCCACTGCTTTCTTCATCATAAGAGATAAAACGTTTGCTACCAAAATATAGAGATGAGGGGATAAAGGATCACCTTGCTGAAGTCCTCTGGAAGGTTGGAAGTAAGGGGGAGGATTCCCATTATATTTAACACTAAATGAGACTAGAGATACACATTTCATAACCCATGTAATCCACTTTTCATCAAAGCCCAGTTTTCTTAGGCATGCCTCCAACAAGTCCCATTCTACTTTGTCATATGCCTCTTTCATATCAAGTTTCAAAACCGCTGGGAATTTTTTTCTCCTGTTCTTCGCTCTTAGTTGATGCAACACTTCCTGCACTATCATTATGTTGTCCTGGATAAGTCTCCCACTCACAAATGCACTCTACTCTCGAGCTATCAATTTCGATAACCAAGGTTTGAGTCTATTCACCATTACCTTGGATATGAACTAATGTGGCGTAATTGATCAAGAGTTTCTAGGTTAGGAATTTTCGGAGCTAGAGTAATGTGGGTTCTATGTATATCAGAATTCCTTTTTTCCGGATATGAAAATATTCTCAACTGCTGCAAATACCTCAAAGAATGAGTTCTCGAAATACTACTTTTGGAGAATGATTGGCTTCTCACTTGAAATCTATTTAGTCATGTTTGTTCACTTGTGCAGATACTTTCGATTTCATATTTTCCATGAGGATGCTCAATTGGAAGATCAATTGCTCCAAATAAGCCATATGTACTCTTCAGGAAATCCCTTAACTCTAGTTATCTTAGTCCCTTAACCATTCTTTTTCATGGTAAATAATTAGCATGTTCTGATGCACTGCTATATTTTCTTCACAAGATTCCCTGGCCATTTTGTATTCATTGACCAGATTTACGTGTCAGATTTGACCAAGGGCAGATTAGCTATCAAATTCATCCGGTCTGGAAAAATCTATCTTCTGATTGTATGTTATAATCATTTAAGCAGTAGAATTTTACGCTGTGTGAGGTGGATTTTTTCCATTGATGCTCATTATGGAGGTTCGAAATAGTAAGATATAATATATCATGCTATACACGATAAAGGAAACGATGTCATTTCGATATGGGACATGAAGCCCAGAGAGAACCATATGTGGAGGTGGTTCTGTTGTGAGATTAGGAGTGAATTGCCTGTGTAAATGGACCATTTGTTTAGGCACAGGACTGGAGGCAGAGCTGGACGTTGTAATTGCTTTGCGAGAGTTTTGGTGTGAAGACTGCTCTGGAAAGATGGAGATTTCTCATTGGCACATTACGACATGATTTGGCACTAATTTATACAGCAGATAACTAGTTGATCTCATGATGTAGCATTGATTTGCAGGAGCTGGTAATGCCTTTCTTAGTGATAGATTTTCAGTTTGTTGAAGCAGCTAATTGTTTTCGTGGAATGTAGGTTACTGAAGTATGACAAGAAAGATATGCGAGGATAAGGGTGATGCTACGTTATGGAGCCGCGAGTTCAGTCCAATGGTTTTATGTAGAATCAAGCTGCAAATTTCACATATTCAACTGCTTTCAGGACTGTTATGAGGTATATTTTTTCCTAGAAGCCTAATTTGAAGGTTAGAATTCTCTTAGACTAAGCCTCAACTTTAATGATATTGCCCAACGATGCAGGTTGTGGTGAGAAGATGAAGATCTCTTACATTGGTTTTCCGTGTCATGATTGGGGTATGAACAAGTTCAATTGGTTCTCGAGAGGATTCAACTCCAGAGAACCGGTGGATGCAAATGCTAACAAACATGGAGGCTATCTGTTTACCTGTGCCTACGAGTGGAGATTGAACGTGGAAATTGGGAAATTCAGGAATCGACTCTTATGGGCACTGAATTCTCTATGGACTTCATGAATGCTAATTTGACCGGCTTGCATAACAAGTGTGGTTATGCCCAAGTCATTAAATCAAAGTCACGCTCTGAATGTGATAATGCAATGCTAGTCTCTACTCTGTATTACACATCCACTTGCCTAAAGTAGCGCATGACATCAGTTTCCCATTGTTTGTGCATCACTTGTTTGATTCAGGATTGGCTAAATATGGAGGTATTATGAAATTATACTTCGATGAACCTTGTCCTGGGCTGTCTTGACTCTGATATATTAGTGAAAGTTTTTCAAGTCATTCTAATTATCCATTGTACATGTCGAAATGTACCTTAGTGCGGCCTTGAATTAGAGAGGAAAATATCACGAGAAGTTGATGAAGGTCGAGTACAATAAAGGACAGCTTCTGCAGCAGGTGTGTTCTTGTCCCTAAGAAAGATGGTGTTGGAGAGGACAGTGGTTGGATTGTCTCTTGGGTTCATAATGAAGAAATAGATGTGTCCCAAGTTAAGTTTAAGAGTTTCAAAACAATCATCATGTAGGTTTGCCTACTGGTAATGACATTCGATATGATTTTGAAATTGTGAAATCTGCAGGTTCTTGTGCTAAAGCGCACAAGTTTGAAGGCGGGCCAATGGAAAAAATCACTCTGCCTCAAAGGTTATCCTATGGATTCCATGGTACCTTTGTGTTAAATCGCAGAAGTTGAAAGCGGGCCAATGGAAAGATCTGATTCTAGAGATTGCTAACGTCTCCTACTAAACAAAAAATATAGCAGGTTTAGTGCTGTTTTCTGTGGATTACCTGCTTTCATTAGTATTTCCAGTTTGGACGGGGCTTTTCTTTGACAAGTTATGATTTTCTTGTCTTAATTCCAGCAACTGGAGGAAGTTGTTTGAGCAAAGTAATTGTAATGCTTGAGTTTTTTCTGGCTTGTGATCATGATATGAATAAAAAATATTGCCTCCAAAAGGATACTTGATGTCTTCAGTCAAATAGTACGAGATTCTTCATTCTCAACGTGGTATCAATCTTGGCTTGTTTAAATGAAGTTATACTTCTCTCCGGCTTCTATGTAGTAGAGAAATTCACTATCTGATGGATTCTGGAAACTGCTTATGCATATGCAATCTTGATTGCATTTTATTAATTTGTTATTTGGTCATGGAAGTAGGCAGTGAAGGTACCATAAACGTGTTCTCCATTTTCTCAAAGCCAGGGCACTAATGTCAAGATGATGAATCTCCATGGATCTGTATCAAACTTTGTTTGTTGCTTAATATGCCAATGTGAAGATTGCTCTCTCTGAAGGGAGATACATGGCCTTGATCAGGCTGAAAGTATTATCATCAACGGTGGAAACCTGGTACAAATCATGTCGCTACTCTTTCCTTGTTTTACTTCATGCCTTTATTAATCATCTTGCAAATTCGTACCTTAACATCATTCGCAATTTATCACTTCAATTCGGTCATTGTTTGGTGATGACAATGTCTGCACCCCAAAGGCTTTAGAAGAACAGAGGATTTCCACTGTATTGTGGATAACCGCGTGAGATCCAAACCAGAAGTATGGAGGAAGTCCTTAAATCAACCGTATTGCTTTCATGTTTTTGGGATAAACATGACTAATAATCAATGGGTGGCTAGGAAGGTGATTTGCTAATAAAAAATTACTTGTTAGCAAAAGTTCCACCCAAAATCTTAAAAGCACTAGTTAGAGGTAGACTCAATGTATATTAACCCCCTGTTAAAACACTTTATTTAACCAATGTGGAATAACACTACTAATAATTGATTGATCATGGCAACTACTCATGTCTATGTGGTTTTGATTACATTTTTAGTAGCTTATGTCCACTTGTTCTGTCATGGATTAATAAGCTACCGGACGCACCTTCATAACATTTTTACTTTTCTCAGATCCAGGACACCAACGTTGGCGAATTTCCATGGATCTATATGCAACTTTGTCTGTCAATTGTGATGCTGATACATAGATTGCTCAATCTGATGATGGATTCATGGCCTTGATCGTGTCAAAAGTAACATCCTGTATGGTGGAAAATCCGGTAGGAATCATGTTGTGGCTTTCTTGTTTGTCGTCATGCCTTTGTCCATCTCACATGTTCGTACCATTAGTCAGGGTCTTTATGGATTGAATTTGCATCGTTCTGTTTGTTCTTCATTTGGTGATGACAATTTCTCATGGTCTTGAAGCTTTAAATGACCAGGAGCTTCACTGGATGCAACAAGGACATTCTATAAGCCGATTACACTGCGTTGTGCTTTATGAACGGGAGCTGTCCGTCATAGTAATGAAAACAGGTGCTTTACTTCACTCCTGAAATGTTTGAGAGCTGATCTGAATCGATGAATGTCCATTTTATCTCGAGCTATTACTTAATCAGATCAGATTACTCTGTTACAGATGCCACCGTAGCAAAACAGAATTGGAAGTTCAACCTACTAAATACGAGAGGACCGTGGAAATGACCAACTACGATCCCAGAAAGTGTGTTTGCCTTCTTCACTCCAAACCCTGCAGTCTATTCCATAGGGTACTAAAACTATCTCAATTATACTAGCTACTAATAACATTCTCTCACTAGTGGTCACATCAAATTAACCAGAAGATTATTCATACCATTTTCCAGAGTAGGGATTTTATCAAATCCCACTGGCCACCACTGGTCGAAGTCAGGCTTGCTGCACGTAGACGCTGGGAAACCTGGGGGTTCATCGGGGAAGCTGGAGGTGCTGCTTCTGGTATCGGGTGGAGCAGCGTGAAGTTCAGCAGCAATGGCGCAGAGGCAAGGTGGCGCACAGCGGCAGGAGATGGGACGGTAATAGCAACCTTGGAGGAGGGAGAACTTGTTCTCCTTATCGCGTGTCGTTTCTTTTGTATCGTGAGCCTCTCTCTATATTGTTAAATCTCTAATGTGAACCCCTAATGTGTTCCTCTTTTAACGTGTTTGTCCTTTGATTTCAAGAGAAAAGAGTGCTTATTTAGGTATAAGATTAGGTGTTTTCTCAAGATGTCACTTTCCAGTTTTGAATGAAAAGAATATATCAAAGTCAACTGAGGAAATTAAGATATCACATTCTACTTATCTCTATATAATTAATATTCCAAGGACAAAGTCTTTGTTTCTTCCAACTCTTATCATATAATGAAATCTTTCCTAGTTCAGCACTCGCCATGTGCAATGCTAATGCAAATTTCGGCAACTATAGGTCTACAATGGGCTTGGACAAATTCCATGTCCCTATGGGCTTAGTCTCAAAATTTTAGTTGAGCTCAAAGCCTCCCTACCTAAACCCATTCAAACGCAGTCCAATTAGAATGCACTTTATGCGGGCTTAGCACTATTAAAATTTCCATAAATGCAAATTAATAATATTTTTGTTTAAGGTCGAGGTCGATTTATAATTTTCTATGCAGTAAATAACTAAATGGGCTCATCAAAATTTAGGTATTAATAGCTAAAATTTAGATGTCAACACTATTATCTTTGCATAATTGCATTAAGAAGTCACAATTAGGAAATTCTTGCAAGGGTCATTCCTCATGAAACCAACAAGTTGTGACCGCGAGTTGTGAGATAGTCCCAACATCTCATACTCCCTCCACCATTGCGTATAGCTGCTCTTCTCCATAAAGATGTCCGACGAAACCGCGTTATCCTTGATCAAGTTCATAACATCCTCCTCGAACCTGACTAACTTCTGTCTTTTGGAACCGTTAGGTGATCCTCCACTGTCCAGCAATCTGCACGACCGGATGGCCTCCTCCACGCGTGCCCAGAAGCACGAGTCCTCCGTCACGCGAGACTCGATGTTTTCCAATTTCAAATTCAAAGGCTCGGCCTGCTCCCTGCCTTTTTTTCCTAATGTTGTTTTAGCCATTTTTCCAGCAGAATGTACTGTTTGGATCTTCCTCGTTTTATGTAATCTTTTCGGCCTCTTTTGTAATGCTCCGCTATGTCTAGAGGTTCGACTATCCTCAGGTAGTTTGTCCCTCCGTAGAGCCAACGAGTCTGCAGTGACGTGCCCGATAAGTGAGGCTTCTTCTCCGCTTCGTTGACTACACGCTCCCAGTAATGCATGAGGATTGTCTTGTACTTATCAACTCCACTGTCGCGTCTTTCTCGTGCATTTTTAAAGCTGTCATAGTAACCAGGACCTGGCCATCGGCTTTGCATACCTTCATGTACCACTCCAAGTAAGCCAAATACACCTTCATTTGGTCCAACTCCTTGGCAGGAGCAAATGCTTCTTTTTGTGATACTTTTACACCTCGTTCATGCTTTACTATTCCCCTATCAAAGCATCAGTGCCCTTGTCTCGCTGCTGTCATTGACTCATTGCAATGAGAGTTCGCTTGTTAAGATATTGATCCAAATTTATGGAATAGTCAAGCATGCATAGATATTTTTGGAATACACGTAAATATCAAGATAACTCTAGAATATGATGTTGGCAAAATTTCAGTTGATGGCCTTCTAGAAAAGTCTGCAGCCTCTTTCCCACGCATCAAATCTCGTAAAAAATCACTTTTCGTGACACTACTTCCTCAGATTGTCCCAACTATTCCACTAAGGTCTTTTTCAAAACCAAATAACCATCCTTATTTATTCAAACTTTATAAATTAAAAAAAAAAACTACCACCAATCAATCAAAATAAAAAAAAAAATTGGAAAACATTCACAGCATGACAATGTTTCTGTTTTGGAGAAGAGTTTTTTTTTTTTCAGAAATAGTTTTTTTATATTTCTGTTTCGGGGAATAATTTTTGAGTAAAAGAATTCGTTTGGCAATTACATAAAATTTTTACTCTTGAAATAGAAAAAGAATAGAAATGCGTTTGGTAACGCAATTTTTTTTTTTGTATTTATTCATTTTTTTATTCTTGCTCATAGATTGCTATCGTCGCCCGTTGCCGCTGTTGTACGACTGCCGGCCACCGAACGCCGCCGCAAGCCCATCAGCCGCCGACGACCGCGGGAGGGGGCGGCCGATGGGCTTGCAGCGGTGGTTGGCGGTGACGGTCGGCGGCCAGCGGTTGTGCAGTGGCGGTGGCGGGTGACAGCGGGCGGCGGCGGCATTCGGCGTTCGGTGGTGGCAGCGGCGGCGGCGACATTCGGCGTTCAGTGGCGGCGGCAGCGGCGGTGGCTGGAGACAGGTGACCAGTGGCTGGTCGTAGGGTCGCCCTCGTCGAATTTGGCGAGAGGTCAGCTCTTGCTGCCAAGGCAAGGGTTGCTCCTGCCGGATCTAGCGAGGGTTGAGCCCTTGTCGGATCTGGAAGTTGTGGAGGGAGCGAGTTGCCTTCCACTGTCACCTCTCCACTGTCGAGCTCAGCCAATGAACTTAAGCTTTAGATTTTGGATCTAAGCTCGGTAGCAAGTTTGAGCTTGGGATGCAATTGATGGGTTCTTGGGAGTGAGAGCATTTTGAAGAAAAAGGTTGGGCTTTCTTTTTTTTTTCTCAAAGAGAGAGGAGAGAGACGAGATAGTGTAAATGGGTTTTTGATAGGTGGGCCCAAATGTGACACATGTCATCCATTTGGTGGATTTGTGTAGAAAAGACACGACATCACTTGGTCACCTTTAATATTTTCTCGAGAAATAGATTGACGTAAACAGAAATGGAAAAAAGAACGTGAGATATAGTTACAACCAATGTAACAACTACGAAGGAGTGTGCATGGTGGGAAAGGTGATAGCTTAAACTAAACTATAAGTCGAAGAAGAAAAAGATACTTTGAACTGAACTAGTGGGCTAATGGTTAAAGATCATACTTCTGGAATTCATCATTCATCTAGGAGTTCGTGGTCCATCCTCTGGAAGTTCAATTTTTTCCTTGAAATGTCGTATCCCACATTATAGAATTGTTAAGCATTCATTCCAATCACAGTAGTCATCGGGCTTTTCCGACATCGTCATGCAGAAATAAATTGGTGATGTTTGAGAGAACAAGTTCTCTGCCTCTAACCCCAGCTCTGCACCATCACTAAAATGAAAAATAATGACGGGAAGCCCCTAAATGGTCCTTGTTAACATCACCTTCAAAGCACAGTGCATTGAGATCTTTGTAGGGCTTGAACCAACTTTTCAATTCCGTCTTCTCTCTTATTGCATTGGCAAGCTCCTCATACGCTCGTTGGAATAAAACACCACTCTCGCCTCCCGAGTGAATCATGACGCTACCTTTCCTAAAGCTGTTCGCTTGAATGCAGCTCTAGGAATATTAAGCATAAATCCTAAGGGTGATCGGGTCCAGGGTGGGTAGGGTCTAGACCTAGACCCTGTACCCGACCCTGTTATAACTGGTTCTCTTTTTTTGGACCATGTTCCCGACCTTGTTTGCATTGGACCCTGTCCCGACCCACCCTATTTTTTCGGTCCAGGAACAGGGTTAACCCTGTTTATATTGGAACTTGTTTTGCATAAAAATTGCTATACAACACTCATATGTAAGATAAAGCGTTTTGTTAAACGCTTTATGTTACAACTAGAACGACCCCTCTTAATGGGAAGGGAAGAGGAAGTGATGTCTAATAAATGATGTGACCACAATGTGAAATAAAGTGTGGTTATCATGTAATAGCACACGGTGTCACGCCCCAAACCCCGAGATACGCGCACATCCCACTGCGATCGATCAAATATGCGACATCCCAGGATATGTCGCCGACCCATTCATTTCTTTACGCATGCCGAAGCGAAACAAATCTCTTGACAACATTTAACTTGGGATAGAAAAGTAGGCAATCAATCACAATACCAAACACTCATTTACAAACACAAACGGTTCAAATACAACACCGGACTGTCTACAAAATAGACTAGCTCGACAAAAAGGGGAACTATCCTAAAACCAACTAGCAGGACACGTTCTCCAATCCTTATAACTTCGCCTCTACAACTCCTCAAGGCCAACCAAAGCTATCTAGCCGCTCCGTCCACCAGGGACTTGAAATTGTAATCCCCAAATCGGGATAAGACAATGTCTCAGCAAGTTCAACCACCCCTAAACCCCTATTAGAAAGAAAATACGCCCAAGGGTAGCCTAGCCACATTATACAGAGAACTTACCTAGCCTCAATTCCTTCCTGCAGGTTAGTATAATTTGTATCACACAATCTCAGGTGGTAATAATAATTCAAATAATTGGAATGCCATCACTTTCATACAGTCGCACTTAGCACGCATTCCAATTATTATTCACTGCCACATAATAGCATTGCCTACTCGCAATTCGGCTATCTACTGATACATAGCTAGGCATCGCCTCCCCACCTTGGAGTGCGGCTTCGTCAGTACATTGACGGCGTTCTCGAAGGAGCATGGGCCTAGAATCAACTGCGACCCGCATCCACCGCGTGGGCATCCCATATAGGGGCAAGTCCGGCTCAACAGCCCAGGACGATTCCTCTTAGTTATCACACAACCAAATCATACTCGGCCCCAGGACACTTTGCATTTCACTCAATGCTTCCTCTTAAAATAGTGATCCCGACCATTTTTCTTCATATTAAAAATATTCAAGAAATTACTCATATGTGTTGGGACACGCTAATTTCGAATCAAAAAGCCAATATCTCACTTTTTTTCAAACCCCACTATTTAATATAACCATTAAAATCCAATTTTTGCATCAAAACCCGACACTTTGGTTTTTTATGAATAAAATCCCTATTTACCACAATCAACACTCAATTTACCACACCCATTCATCAAATTCAAATTCTAAATGCACAGCAGCGATCAGCACGAAATTCTGAGAATTTAGGGTCCCAAAATAATTTTCCGGAATTTATTAAATAATTAAATTTATTCCGAAAATTAATTAAATAATAATATCCATTTTTTTCACAATCCACACTCAATTTATAATATCAAATCATCAATTTCAAAATCTGACTACACAACAGCGATCAGCACGAAATTCTAAGCAAATAAGGTCCCGAGATAATTTTCGGAAATTATTGAATAATTGATTTTATTCCGAAATTTATTTAAATAATAATATTTTAATAATTTCGAATAAATATATATTATTAAATTATTTAATAATTTTGGAATACTTAAATAAATCAAAAACAAGTTCCTTTAAGTCACATCAAAGCTTATATTAATATAAACATTCATTTAGCCTTAAATTAAACCCACTTTAAGTTAATCAAGCACATTAATATAATCGACGCTTAAATAAATTAAACTAACCACTTGATAACACTTAACATAAACTAAACACACATAAAACATCATTAATCCTCTAATCAAGATTTAGTGAGCTAAACTCACCGGATTAGTGAGCCGAGCGGACCAAAACGACGAGGACGACGCGAAGATCGACTTTTCTCAAGGCGGGCCAAGGGATCTGGAAGGTGGCCAAAACGGGCCAAAACCGGGCTACTATACTCATTTTCTCTACTCACTGCTCGCTGCCAACTGAGGGTAGATTCGGCGCCGGCTTGGGCGGAGGAGAGCGGCGGCAGCTCGTGCGGGTGAGGCGGTAGCTCTGGCAGGACTCCTGGTGACCCTAGCAACGGCGACAACGGCTAGAAGGAGGGGATGGAGCTCGAGGTCGCGCGGACGAAGGCTAGAGGCGGTGGAGGCAGCGCAACGACGAGCGGGCGACACGCACGGACGACGGTAGTGGCGAGCTTCTCCGGCGAAGCTGGCGACGTCTGGCTGGATTGCAACTAGCCTCGGCGTGCTCAGATCTGCTGCGTCTTCGAGCAAGAACTAGAGATGGAGGAGAGAGACCGCGACGGGAGAGGAAGGGGGAAGACGAAGGGCGTGCGGCCAAGGCGGAACCGCGATGGTGCGCGGCGTGCGACGGCGAACGGAGACGGGCGAAGCTGCCGACGGTCAAACGGGCGGACGAAGCGGGGCGTCCAGTTGCTGGTGGCGTCCAAAGAAGAAGAAGATGGAGATGGAGGGGCAGTCAGGAGAGAGGAAGGAGAGAGAGAGGAGAGAGAAGGAGGGGGCCATTTCTTTTTTTCTTTTTCTCTTTCTTTAATCCAACAAAAAGGGCCCACCATGTGATGTCATACTCCACTAACTTCAAATCTCCCACAACAATCTTCAATGGGTCCAATTCCATCCTTTGCCGTGGCATGAATTCTTGTACAACAAATTCTTCAATTCCACTTGATTCTCTTCCAATTGAATCAAATTCAAGTCTATAAAATTAATCCAATTCACCACATTTCAATTCACATCTTCACTTGTCCATAGAACCAACTTAAGTCCCAAAAGCATGACCAAGGGCGGGCCTATTAATTTCTCGAGCCAAATTATCCATTCTCTGATTTAATTGTTGAAAAATTCTGGTTACATGAAAAATCTTCTAAAGATGAGTTAATATTCCTAAAATGATTTGTGACACACCTAGACTTCCAATTTCTGAATTCGATCTCAATTCCACGGTTAATTTCACTTTGGCACGATACTAGCGCGGCCTAACCTATTGGGTAGCCTTTAGAAATTTTCATGCATTTGACCTGTGGTTGATTATCTCAAGCCACAATGTACATCTTTGAAACATTGGCGACTTTCGGTTGTCGGGGTAATCTCAAGGTTTCAAATACGGACACAGGGTACCCAATCGATAGAAAAGTCAGTTTAGTGCCGATCGACAAAATTGTGCAACCTGGCGGAATCATCGATCACATGTCTCTGTCGATTCGACCTATCTCCGGTCTCTAATCGATTTTTATTTGTGTCGTAATGACCCTTGCAGATTAGCTCGGTCGAAAGGTCGTTTCCTGGTCAAATTCTCGAGTCTAATGTATTAGAATCTCTTAACGACTTCACCTAATAGACTAGTTTTCACATGAGTGGCCGACTCAAGGAAAGGAACTATATGCATGCCAACGAAATGCCCGTCTCAATTTATTGAAAATAGAATTGGAAAATTGGGATGTCACAACTCTTCCTCTCTTATAAAAATTTCGTCCTCGAAATTTAAACCTTTACCAATTCTTAAACAAAAGGTGGGGGTACAGTTTTCTCATATAATCTTCTCTTTCTCAGATTGCTCCTTTTGCACAAATACTGCCAGATCACTGCTATCTTGCCCAAACCACTTCGGATACAAAATACTAAACACTTGCCTACTTAAAATTCCAAAGGTCTTCAACACAAAATCTGCGAAGCTAAACTGGCGATTCTGAGCAGTCTCTAAACTATCTTTGATAATTGTGACTGAATCACTGATTTCTAAACCGACTCTGGACCTGCGATTTTCTGATCTCTAATCTCATCTCAACCGACTGAAGTTCTGAACTCTTTGCTCTACACTGACTAAAAGGAAACTATCTGACTGATCTGCTGAAATTGGGAATCTCTGGTCAAGATCTGATATAACTTTGACACTAATCTTAGTAACTGCAATCACTGATTACTGTACTAACCTTGGCCTGTGATCTTTCTTTCCTTGACTTCATTTCAACAATCGAAATTCTGCACTCTCTACTATGCACTGCTTAAGAAAGAACCATCTGAAAGCTCTGCCAACTTGGAACATTTGATCTAGATTTGAAATACAATTCATCCCGGCACTCCATGCAGATAAATTATATGATATACACACACTTCGATATACCTATTCTAATCGAGATCTTTTCGTGCTGCACTAAGGTGAGCTGACTCTATTCATCTGTCGACCACAACCCTAAAAGGAATCAATACTCTTTCCGACTCCTTAATAAACTGTCATAACATTCCATCATGCTATACTTCCATTCCCACACATGACTCTCTCAAGTGCTTGAAAAAGCTTTCCTGGCTTACATTACCAAATTCTCACTTACTGATACATCCAAGACTTACAACTTGTTTGGCGATATCTATCTTCATACCGATCTACCAATCCCAATGATGTAGATTCTAACTCATCTTCATACCGTCTGGACAACGCTGAAGTTGCTATGATGAGCTTCCTATAAGATCTCTTATTTAATCTCTGTATCGTCAGTTACACATAATCATCCTCAAAAGCTTAGCGTTTTACCTTCGGAAATCTGAAAATCAACCTCTCTCTCATCTACATTCTCTTATAGAGTCTTCTGAATTTCTGAATCTGTCCATAGAAGTTTTGATTTTGATTTGAACTTTCGGCTCAATTCTGAGGGTGGTTATAAGATTCAAAAGGTGGCATACCTTAGATTTGAAAACTGAATTTCGGACTTCCTCGAGTAAGATCCAATTCTTGAGTACCAACTGTAAAACTAAGGACTCTCGACTCAGTACATCTACGACTTTGCTCACCTTTCCCAAGTGATACAAAATATCATAGTCATAATCCTTAATGAGTTCCATCTAGCGACGCTATCTCATTTTCAACTCCTTATGAGAGAATACGTACTTGAGATTTTGATGGTCAATGAAGGTATGGAATCTCTCTATACCGATAGTGCCTCTAAATTTCCAGAACGAACATAACTACTACAAATTCTACAACATGCGTCGGGTAATTCAACTCACAAGATCTCAATTGGCGGGACATGTATGCAATAACCCTATCATGCTACATCAACAAGCAACCCAATCCTTTAAACGACGCATTACTGTAGATCTCATCACTTCTAGGACCAGATGGAATAGTCAGCATAGGTGCGGTAGTCAGCTCTTGCTTAAGCTTTTGAAAACTACACTCACACTTACCTGTCCATACGAACTTCTCTTCCTTTCTCAGTAGTCTTGCCAACGGTAACGCTAACGCTGAAAACCCTTCTACGAACTGTCTGAAATATCCTGTTAATCCTCAGAAACTTCTGATCTCTATCACTGTAGTCAATATCGGCTAACTGATCACTGCTTTAATCTCAAACGAGGTCTACAGAGATTCCTTCTCTTGAAATCACATGACCTAGGAACACAACACGAGTCATCCAAAACTCACATTTGCTAAACTTATTGTAAAATCCAAGAGCACTCAAGGTCTGAAGTATCCTCTCCAAATATCTCTCGTGCTCCTCTGCACTCTTTGGACACACCAGGATAACTTCAATGAAAATGATCACAACTGATTTAAGTACCCTTAAACATTCTGCTCATTAAACCCGAACAAATAGCTAAGGTGTCCATCAAACCACTCGGTATTACAATGAACTCATAACTACCGTGTTGAGTGCGAGACGCTAACTTCGGTATATCTTTCTTCCTGATCCTCAACTGATGATACCCTAACCTCCAGTTGACTTTGAGGAACATCAATGTACAAACACAACGAACCAACTTTCTTCTTCACGAATAGAACAGGTGCTCCCCAAGGTGATACACTGGAACGTATGAATCCCCTATTCAACACTTCTTGCATCTGCACCTTCAGTTCTTTTAACTTGGGTAACACCATCCGGTAAGGAGCCTTAGGGATTGGCTCTGTTCCGAGTGCTAATTCAATCACGACTCTATTTCTCTTCCTGACAGCAAGCCTGACAATTCTTTAGAAAATACCTTAGAAAACTTTTGTACCACGATTGTGTTCTCCATATTCGACCCCTTAACTGACGCATCCATTACAGTTGCCATGTAGATTCGATAACCACCAACCAGAACCAGGTCATCTTTAGTGACGAATAACAAGGATTGAAGATCCTTTCAAACTTTCAGTGATTCAAAACTTTCGTACGCTAACTGAACAAACTAAATTATATTACTACCACGATTCAAAACAACAAAAAGCTCATTGAGCCAAACCTTCTTATAAATGACTTCCAAGTCATACTTAAGCAAACCCCCTTCAAGTACAACTGTAGTCAGAGATTCATATTTCTATTACTTTATTACCAATCCGAAAGTCCTACAACCTTCACTGAAAATTATGTTGCACTACTCTGATAAAAACATCTCAAAAACATTCTTCCCTTGATCAATGCTTGATTGACTCATTTATGCTCTTCTAGTCATCCTAGTGGCATCCTACCTGAAGTAATGGTACTTATGCTCTCTTGGACTTACGCGGACAATTCCTAACCCGATGGCTGTGCTGGCCACATTCAAAGCCTGTTCCCCTTTTTACTCTGACACTGGGCCGACTCATGCCTTTTTCCATAAACTTGGCACACAATTAGAGAGTCCTCTACCTCCCATCAAGGAACATCATGCACCCATCCTTACATTGAGGTCCATTCCAAGTACCCCACTGAACATCTTGAAGCATGCTTCCTCTGTTCTATCTTATCAACGGCGGTGACAAAAAAAGTTGTGATTCCATCTGTTTATATGGACAATCTTTGATCAAAAGACTATACTGGTGACCCTTGTAGCAAGTCCTTTCTCTCTTACAACACGGAACAGATCCCTGTCTTTTCTTACAGACATGACACACATCGATCGAGTTGAACATTGACTTTCCAATTCTACCCTTCCGGTTGGGTGAAACAGGGCACCTTTCTTCTGACATCGGCCTTTCTCCCCAATTGATTTCCATCTCTGTCTAAACTGAACCTTGACTCAAATATGGTGGCTTGATCCTCGATCACACCTCCAGACTGGCCTCAATAGGCACGGCAACAACAACGGTCACAACACTAGCAACGGTAAAAACAACGGCAATAACAACGGCTCGATCTTGAGCTTATTGACCCAAGAAGCTTCCAAGGAACACTAGCGCCTGAACGATCCCAACGAACCTAAGATCGTTCGGTGCTGCTACACTCTAAGTACCGACTTGCGGCGGTACTCTCACACCCGCGCTGGTCTAAGCCTGCGCTCTACCTCGGGTACCGATTCTTGTCAGCATCCTACCTCGAGGTATAGGTCCTACCAACCTTCTCCAAGGAGTCCTCCACTCTTAGTCACTCATCCTACAGGATCTTTATAGACACTTGTTTTTCGATTCCAACATCAGGTTAGAATTTGAGTGACCCCACAAACACATTACCAAACAGCTATCAACCACATGCATCAACATATTAAAAGCTTTTCCTACTAACTATCCCATGACTCATCGCACCTTATCACACCATACACAAACCATGCTCTGATACCACTTAAACAGGGATGTCACGCCCCGAACCCCGAGATACGCACACATCCCACTGCGGTCGATCAAATATGCGACATCCCAGGATATGTCGCCAACCCATTCATTTCTTTACGCATGCGGAAGTGAAACAAATCTCCTGACAACATTTAACTTGGGATAGAAAAGCAGGCAATCAATCACAATACCAAACACTCATTTACAAACACTAATGGTTCAAATACAACATTGGATTATCTACAAAATAGACCAGCTCGACAAAAGGGGAACTATCCTAAAACCAACTAGCAGGACACGTTCTCCAATCCTTATGACTTCGCCTCTGCAACTCCTCAAGGCCAACCAAAGCTATCTAGTCGCTCCGTCCACCAGGGACCTGAAATTGTAATCCCCAAACCAGGATGAGACAATGTCTCAGCAAGGTCAACCCCCCCTAAACCCCTATTAGAAAGAAAATACGCCCAAGGGTGGCCTAGCCACATCACATAGAGAACTTACCTTACCTCAATTCCTTCCTGCAGGTTAGCACAATTTGTATCACACAATCTCAGGTAGTAATAATAATTCAAACATTTAGAATGCCATCACTTTCATATAAATCACAGTCGCACTTAGCATGCATTTCAATTATTATTCATTGCCACACAAGGGCATAGCCTACTCGCAGTTCAGCTATCTACTGACACATAGCCAGGCATCGCCTCCCCACCTTGGAGCGCGGCTTCGTCAGTACATCGATGGCGTTCCCGAAGAAGCATGGGCCCAGAATCAACTGCAACCCGTATCCACCGCGTGGGCATCCCATATAGGGGCAAGTCCGGCTCAACAGCCTAGGACGATTCCTCTTAGTTATCACACAACCAAATCATACTCAGCCCCAGGACACTTTGCATTTCACTCAATGCTTCCTCTTAAAATAGTGATCCCGGCCATTTTTCTTCATATTAAAAATATTCAAGAAATTACTCACGTGTGTGGAGACACGCTAATTTCGAATCAAAAAGCCAATATCTCACTTTTTTTCAAACCCCACTATATAATATAATCATTAAAATCCAATTTTTGCATCAAAACCCGACACTTGGGTTTTTATGAATAAAATCCATATTTACCACAATCAACACTCAATTTGCCACACCCATTCATCAAATTCAAATTCTAAATGCACAGCAGCGATCAGCACGAAATTCTGAGAATTTAGGGTCCCAAAATAATTTTCCGGAATTTATTAAATAATTAAATTTATTCCGAAAATTAATTAAATAATAATATCCATTTTTTTCACAATCCACATTCAATTTATAATATCCAATCATCAATTTTAAAATCTGACTACACAACAGCGATCAGCACGAAATTCTGAGCAAATAAAGTCCCGAGATAATTTTCAGAAATTATTAAACAATTAATTTTATTCCGAAATTTATTTAAATAATAATATTTTAATAATTTCAAATAAATATATATTATTAAATTATTTAATAATTTCGGAATACTTAAATAAATCAAAAACAAATTCCTTTAAGTCACATCAAAGCTTATATTAATATAAACATTCATTTAGCCTTAAATTAAACCCACTTTAAGTTAATCAAGCACATTAATATACTCTACGCTTAAATAAATTAAACTAACCACTTGATAACACTTAACATAAACTAAACACACATAAAACATCATTAATCCTCTAATCAAGATTTAGTGAGCTAAACTCACCGGATTAGTGAGCCGAGCGGACCAAAACGACGAGGACGACACGAGGATCGACTTTTCTCAAGGCGGGCCGAGCATCCAGGCTCGGGAAGGCGGCCAAAACGGGCCAAAACCGGGCTGCCATACCCATTTTCTCTACTCACTGCTCGCTGCCGGCTAAGGGCAGATCCGGCGCCGGCTTGGACGGAGGAGGGCAGCGGCACCTCATGCGAGACTCCCGGCGACCCTAGCGACGGTGACAGCGGCTAGATGGAGCGAATGGAGCTCGGGGTTGCGCAGACGAAGGCTGGAGGCGGTGGAGGCAACGCGACGATGAGCGGGCGACGTGCACGGACGACGGCAGCGGCAAGCTTCTCCGGCGAAGCTGGTGGCGTCCGGCTGGACTGCAGCTAGCCTCGGCGTGCTCAGATCTACTGGGTCTTCGAGCAAGAACCAGAGATGGAGGAGAGAGACCGCGACGGGAGAGGAAGGGGGAAGACGGAGGGCGTGCGGCCAAGGCGGAACGGCGACGGTGCGCGGCGTACAACGACGAAAGGAGATGGGCGAAGCTACCGGCGGTCGAACGGGCGGACGAAGCGGGGCGTCCAGCTGCTGGTGGCGTCCGAAGAAGAAGAAGATGGAGATGGAGGGGCGGTCGGGAGAGAGGAAGGAGAGAGAAGGAGGGGGCCATTTCTTTTTTTCTTTTTCTCTTTCTTTAATCCAACAAAAAGGGCCCACCATGATATCATCAAGTGATGTCATGCTCCACTAACTTCAAATCTCCCACAACAATCTTCAATGAGTCCAATTCCATCCTCCGCCGTGGCGTGAATTCTTGTATAACAAATTCTCAATTCCACTTGATTCTCTTCCAATTGAATCAAATTGAAGTCTATAAAATTAATCTAATGTCACCACACTTCAATTCACATCTTCACTTGTCCATAAAACCAATTTAAGTCCCAAAAGCACGACCAAGGGCGGGCTTATTAATTTCTCGAGCTAAATTATCCATTCTCTGATTTACTTGCTGAAAAATTCTGATTACATGAAAAATCTTCTAAATATGAGTTAATATTCCTAAAATGATTTGTGACACACCCAAACTTCCAATTTCTGAATTCGATCTCAATTCCATGGTTAATTTATCTTTGGCACGATACTAGCGCGGCCCAACCTACCGGGTAGGCTTTAGAAATTTTCATGCATTTGATCTGTGGTTGATCATCTCAAGCCACAATGTACATCTTTGAAACATTGGCGACTTTCGGTTGTTGGGGTAATCTTAAGGTTTCAAATACGGACACAGGGTACCCAATCGACAGAAAAGTCAGTCTAGTGCCGATCGATAAAATTGTGCGATCTGGCGGAATCACCCACACTCGATCACATGTCTCTGTCGAGTCGACCTATCTCCGGTCTCTAATCGATTTTTATTTGTGCCGTAATGACCCTTGTAGATTAGCTCGATCAAAAGGCCGTTTCCCGGTCAAATTCTCGAGTCTAATGCATTAGAATCTCTTAACGACTTCACCTGATAGACTAGTTTTCACATGAGTGGCCGACTCAAGGAAAGGAACTATATGTGTGCCAACGAAATGCCTGTCTCAATTTATTGAAAATAGAATTGGAAAATCGGGATGTCACACACGGTATGCTTATTGCAATGCAGCCAAGTGAATAAAGTTTTGCATTTTCATGAGGCTGCACATTTCCTTTCTCATGTACAAATGAAAACGATACCGAAACGAAAATCTGGAAAATAGAGGGGACTAGAAGGAACCTAAATGGAAAAAGATGAAGAATGGAATGAATGGACAACTAAGGCCCTGCATGGTAACACTTCTCATTTTTGTTCCTGGAGCAGATTTTTTGTTTTTCTGTTCCCGAGAACAAAAAAAGAACAGAAACGCGTTTGGTTGCGTTTCTGTTCTTTTTTTGTTTTTTTGTTCCCGGAACAAAATTGGAGCAAAAAAAAGAAACACAAAAAAGTTACTTCTTGTTCCAGAAACAATTTTGAAGACACACTTCCATCTTCTCTCTCCTCTTTTGTTCTTCTTTTGTTCTTCTTTTTTTCTTCTTTTTCCTTTGGCTGGTCGCCAGCCTCGGCCATGGCCGGCGACCGGCCGTCGAGGGTCGGCGACGCCGTTGAGGGTTGGCGACCTCGCCAGAGCGTCGCCGGCCCCCGGTGAGGCCGAGCCTCGCCTTGGCTGGGCGAGCTCGGCCTCGCCTAGATCCGGCGAGGCTCGGCCTCGCCCAGATCTGGCAAGGCTGCCAGCCTCGTCGGCCGGTCGCCGAAGGCCAAGGACCGGCCAAAAGAAGAAAAAATAAAAATGAAAGGAAAAAATGAAAAATAAAATTAAAATATTAAAATATTAAAAGAAACAAAAAAAGAATAAAATTTACCAAACATGTTTCTATTCATCTTTTTATTCCCGGAACAAACCTTACCAAGCACGTTCTTTTGTTCAAAAACCGTTCCCCGGAACAGAAACATTTTTTTTTATTTCTGTTTCCGGGAACAAAAAAGGAATAGAAATGTTTCCATGCGGGGCCTAAGTGTCTCTCGAGTCTCAACACGTTCCTTTTGTCATCCCATACATAAATAAAGTCTATTTACTTACCACAAAATCGGAGTTTCCACAAAATGAAGTCATACATCAGCTGCTGAAAGCCTGAAACTAGAAAAAACAGCTGCAACAATGGCATACATCAGCTGCTGAAACCAGAAAAAACAGAATGCAAGTTGCATTCAAATCGGATATTATGATATCTCAACTTGAGATTTTCTCAAGTCCTAATATGATAATATTTATCATAATTTGTGATTTTCAAAATAATTGTCATATAATCTCGTAAAACTCTAGCATTCCAAAATCTTTCTAATCTTGCTAATTGTTAGAATGAATTTCCCAATGTGGTATAATTCAGAATGCTGCACGTGTTAAGAACTTCTTCACCTTTCATCACCCACATGCGCCCGGGCTCTTTTTCAAGATAGTAGTATGAATGAGAGAAACTAAATAGAGAAGAGACTAACAAAAATGGTGTTCCTTTCGCATTCCAAAGAGGCAATTATCCAATAAGTTTTGCCAGGTGGAAGATAAAAACGCATTTGACTTGTTCCCTGTCGCATCTTGGTTGACCCAAAACTTGCATATGCAATCTGAGCAATGGTCCAGACTGTTGTTTGAACCAGAGCTGCATTACTTCCATTTTCTTTGTTGTCTTATGAATGTCATCAATGTGGTCAAGTTACTGTCTATGATGATGAGCACATCTAGATCATTAGATTGCATTGAGAGCTGTGAAAAAATTTGTAAAATTGGCAAGAAGTTTTTCTTTTTCAAGCTAGGCGAATCAAGGAATCTCTGGCTTCTCAATTAATACTAATACAAAAGCATTGATGATGAAACTGAAAGCTATCAAGAGCACATCATGAGAAACACACTGTATTTTTGCATATAGATGTTTGCATCAATCAGGTTTGCATGGTGAAGAGCTTTCTTCACAACTACCGACAGTAAGCTAAAAATTCTCGTTGAAACTTTGGATAGACAGTAGAAACCGGCATTTCTCAATGAACCAGAAATCAAGACTTGAGGCATTCGGTTTCTCAAAAGAAAGATGTGCAACAGCTTACCATTGGTGGTGGCAAAACACGAGCCTCAACGACCCAGCAACAGGGGCAGCGGCGGCTTCGCAGGGGAGGGCAGCGCAGGCGAGGCGCTGCAGCAGGGGGCTCGGTGGGACGCGGTAACGTCAGGTCGACGCAAATCAGCACAACAGCAGCTTCGACGGGCTGCTGGTATCGCGGCTGGTGAGGGCGGCAAGGATCGACGCGGCTTCAGCGGGCGTCAGCGAGGGGGCTAGGCCAAATCGCAAGCAGAGCAGGGGGCGTCATTTGGGCGGCGGTAGATCGGCAACAGGGGAGCTCGGGAAACAGCGCGCGGTGAGAACAGGATCGACGGAGGGCTACTGTGAGTTGCTTGAAGATGCGACAAGGTGGGCTTGCGAACGCGAGATCTGCAGGTCAGGGGCGTCGGCAAGGTAACAGCAGCAGGTGGAACGACAAGATCGAACAGAGGCGGCGTCAGTGCTCGGGTGCGAGCTCGGCAAGGGTCAGTGGCTTCGCGAGCAGAACCAGTGGAGCGGAGATTCAGATGAACGGCGAAACGACGGCGGTGGTGCGAGCACGAGGGGTGCGACGAGAGCTGCAGAGGCGGCGTCGGCTTTGCGATTTCTGGAGGGGAGCTCGGAGCAAGGCTGGCGAGCAACCAGGAACCGAGTTGATAGAGGCGACGTCGCGATTTCGGGGGGTGACATAGGGATCTTACGGGCCGCCGGCTGCGGGTGTCGCGGAAGGAAGGCGACGGTGGGCGAGCGGAACTAGGATCGGCGGACAGGCAGAGGTCGCGAGCTCGAGGAAGATAGAAATTAGAAAGTAGAAATGCTAAAACATATTAGGGTTTTCTTTTTGGGGGTGGCAGCGATGGCTTACAAAGTACAAACAGGTTCTACAATCGATTCCTAAACCAGTTCTCCAACCGGTTCCCAAACCGGTCCGGTCGATCCGGTTCCTGGGTGGGTAATCCCTCGGAACTGGTTCCCAAATCTGTTCAAACAGGGTCTGAGTTTTGGGAACTGGTTCCCGGACCGATTTCAACCGGAATCGGTTCCCGACCCTGTTTTCCAAGTGGGCCGGACTGGGAACCGGGTAAACCCGATCCGATTGCACACCCCTAATAAATCCTAGACTTATCCCTTCCAAAGTGACAAAGTAAAATCCTTTGTATTCACCTAGGAGTGTCGAGTCACCTTTAAGAATGGTCCCTTCCCCTAAAATTAACCGGTTGGATCCATAAGAAGGATCTTTAACTTTTCCAACACAATAGGAGAATTTAGCTCCTTGTTGTGTAGCTAGAAACAATTATAATCAAAGAGACTACTTGGGTTTCACAAAGGAATGAATACTCAGAGTTGCATTTCTATTGAGAAATGCAGGGGAGGGCAGAGATTAGCAGCGCACGCCACATTGAGCTAACATGTTTAGGATCTGAATGTTGTCATCGAAGGAATTGAGAGTTTCTAGGAATGACCTAAACTTATAGAGAATGAAGCTTTGTAATTGTAGCGATCAATGCATCTTTTTTTTCAAAATTGGTGAAAAAGAAAGAGCGTACTACCTATTAAAAAATATATATATATATATATATATATATATATATCCATCCATCCAAGTGATTGTGTACAAATCTAAGATGTTCTATTATTTCTATTGTGATAGCATAGCCAAATAGTAAGATATGTGAAATTTCTAACATAGCACGGAAGCAGAGTATTTATACTGTTGGAATCTGTTGCCACCTAAATTTCAGCGATTCGATCATTTATTTATTGCATAGAAAATTAGGAGTCAATTTTATCCTTAAAAAAATATTAATTGTATATAGATTTAGGTGCATTTATTTTTAATTTGCATTTTTTTTTTGTATTGGACTGGTGGTGGATAAGTTCAAATTAATGGTTGAGTTTTAACTTGGCAAGTCGGACTAAACTCACGAAGCGAGCAAATTGGCCCAAGCCTGTTTTTTAATGATCGAAAATTATCTCGTGAAAAATTGAAATTTGAAATTTTTTTGGGATATGATGAATCTTTTTTGATAGGGTAGGAGTGATAGAAAAATATTGCGATTTATCTGTGTAAGATTCGGATTTAGAAAAAAATTCTATCATAATCTTAAATCCTTATCAATAGAGGATAAAATTGGTGAAGAAATAATGCGGATGTGGATTCAAAGAAAAATTGAAATCCTAGTCTTTCCCCTGTAAAAGGCCGTACTTGTTTAGAATGAGGGGGGCTTCTTTTGGTCGAAGAAGGAAAAAAAAGTGAAAAGTGAAAAGTAAAGAGAGAGAGAGAGAACAGGGACAGGGGATAGGGGTGAGCAGCGATCTAGGGTCGACCCTGGACCGACCCTGGACTGGCTCAACCGTGCCGGTCCTGGTCCGGTTCCCAAGGGGACTGGGTCGGTCCTTGGTCCTGAAATTCCAGGATCAACACTATGCGGGTTGGTCCTCAGTCCTAAGAGTTTTGGGTTGGTCCAACCCTGGACCAACCCTGTATATTATATTATATTCTATTATTTATAATTATTTTATATATTCAAATCTAAGTAAAATGTCTGTTATATTATATTATATTGAGATGTTCTATCAATAGCACTAATAGTAATTTCAATTTAAAACTTTTGTTGAGTATTAATTAAGTGTCGTTTGTTTTGTTTTTAGGTGTTTAAAAGTTCAAGTGAATTAAGAAGATGTGAAGTTATATATTCATGATTTATATTAAGTATTTTGAACTTTTTATGATTTAATTGTATTTTACTAATGAATTTCAATTGCACTTTGCTTTTCAATTTGTGTCAAATGGTAGAAGTTTTTGAAGAGTATAATAGTACTGTAGTTGCTACAATGATTTGCTAGTCAAGTGGTGTGAAGCTCATTTTTTAGTTGAGTGGACTCTACATGATCAAATGTAGGAAAACGCTTTTGCATATGGTGTTAAAAATATTAAAGATAGATGATTACAAGAACTTTCCATCTTGTCCCATATCTCGATGAGTGGTTAGCAGGTACGAAATTTCTATTATTGTGTCATCTTAAATTTGCTAAATATGTATTGGTATTTATAATTTAGTTGCATAATGCCACATTGTTGATGAATGTGTAATTTGAATTTGTAGGTTTGCTTTTTTAGGGAATATAAAAAATAAGACGAAAGAAATATCGATCAGTCCCGGGTTGACCCTAGAACCGGACCGAACCCATTGGGTTGGTCTGGTCCTTGGTCCTAAGCTCAATAGGGTCGGTCCTCGGTCCTAAAAATTAAGGACCGACACTGTATGGGTTGGTCCTAGGGTTAGGGGGTGGCCCGGACCAACCCGGACCATGCTTACCCCTAACAGGGGAAATATAAAAGCAGAAGCAGTAGAGAGGGGGACGTGATTGGACATTTACTGTTCATTGTCTTCCCCAAATTCGCTGCCCCACGTTTGCTGCCCCGATCGCCAGCTCCTCTTCACTCGCGCTATGCTCACACCGTCGGTCTCCACCAGCAACCCAAGCCCGAGTTGAGCTGCTCTGCTACCGTTGCGCCAGGGCGCCGCTCACCTTCTGCCGCTACACAAGCACTCGAGCCGCCCCTTTGCCGAGCTCCTCGCCGCCCTCGCGAGTCCCTTGCTCCCTTCGCTGCCCAAACCGTCCACCCAGACGCAGCAACGCCGCCCCGCCTTCGCCAGTGATTTGTTTCAGCGAGTCCTCCGCCCGCGACGCCTGCGCTCGGAGTCCTCCGCCTGCGACGCCCTTCGCCGGTGGTCCGAGTCGCTGCTTCACCTACGCCGAGCGATGCCAGGACTGGTCTCCGAACTCCCCTCCGCTCGAGCCTTCCTAGCTCTACCCTTGTTTTGCTGCCAGCGCCGCCGGTTTGCCCTTGCCGGACCGACAACCTCTGCCCTTGGTGACCTGCCACAAGCCGAAGCTTGAAAGGAGAAAAAACAAAAAGAAAAAATACATTAGGTAGTTTTCTTATTTATTTTTATTATTTCTTTTATAGTTGTTTTTTTAGTGGAATTATTACCTCTTAATGTATCTTTGAAATTCCAACATGAAAAGCCCATCAAATTAGAGATTGACGGTCCGATTTTCGCGTTCGAAATCCGACTCACAATCTCTTGCAAAATCGACAATCTGATCTCATGCCCGAGATTTGATTCGCGATTTAATTTGAAATTGGCCGATCTGATTTCATACTCGAGATATGGTTCGTCAATTTTTAGGTAACAATCTTATCTTGTTGGATGTGATGTCGTATTATTTGAGTTGACTTTGTTATCATCAAAAAGAAAATAAAAAAAAAATTGAGTTAGATTAGGTTTATCATCTTAGGGTTATCTTGCATATTTATAATAGAAGTTTATTTCAATTTTTTTTTCAAAATAATAAAAATCTAAAAAAAATGCATAGGATGTTGGTTTTTTTAAATGGCACGTTTAATTACTTGGCAAGTTTAATTTCGAATTTTATAAATAAATAAAAAAACAAAAAAATCATCATGTATATATCACGTAGAATTAAAGCATTCTTAGAATGTGTTTTACTTTTAAGTTTAGATTGAGTTTTTAGATAGATTGCATCTTAGGTTAGAAATTGCTAGGTTAAGATAATATCTCAGTTTAAATTAGGGTTTAGCTTGACTTGATCCTTCATACAAGTTGGATAGAATCTTAATTTAGTTAGTTAATTTTCATATTTTTCTAATTTCAAATTTCATGAAAAATACAAAAAATGTCCTAGGATAAATTAGTTTCAATCTCTAGGATAGATTGCATGCTTTTTTAAGAAAATAAAAAATGTCATGTGCACGTCATATAGCATTAGGTTCATGAAATGCACGTCATTTAGTGATTTTTGTTAGGTTCATTTAATTAGAAATTGCCCGTCATTAGACGAGGTCATTTAATAAATGCCGCATGACATATAGCTCGCATATTAAATTGCATGTTACATGTCATTTTAGTTGAAATAATTTTGTACGTCATTGCATTGCATTGCATTGCATGTCATTAGAATTAGGTCATTAGAATTAGGTCATTTTGGTTAATTTAGATTGCATATTTAATTATTGCATGTTCATTAAGAAATCACAAAAAAATTTTACTCATTCATATAGTTTAGGACATGTTGCCATGCTATATCATTTCATATTAGATTAGAAGCATTGCATTGCATATGGATTATATTCTCATTTAAAAAGTAAAAACAAAAATTGGGTGATTGCGTATTAATTATAAATCATATCTAGGATTTGTGATGTAAATTCTGATCTAACAAATGCTTTCGTTACTATATGGTAAGTCTTGCATTTTATTTATTTGCTTTCTTGGGTGTTAAATTGGTGGTTTGCGCACCCGGGTGATCACCTTACATGTTAAAAAAGTAAATTAAAATTAATTCAAATTGCTTGCCAAACAATTTTTCAAAATAAAAGAGAAAGGTACCGATAGGGCATTAGAGAGATCTAATGTAATCAAGTCCTCGTACCCAAATTCTTTGGTTCGTAAAAGTAAAATAATTATCTCATTATTTTACTTAGGTGTCTAATCAACCTACCATAAACTGATTAGTAGCGACTCTTGATTGAAAATCTTTTGTATGCTAGATATTTAAACTTAAGTCGCGAATTGATATGAGCTTGGCAATGCCTGAGCTAAGTTTAAGCTTAGCAATCCATTAGCCTAATTTTAGGTGATACACCCAAAAAATTGGTCGCGACAGAATCAACTAAAAAATACACACTACCTATAAAAATATTATGCTCAGGATGTCAAAATTCATTTCAAGAAAAGAGTCCCAAAGAGAGAGAGAGAGAGAGAGAGAGAGAGAGAGAGAGAATTCCTCCAAGTCAAGTATTATGTTGATTAAACATGTGGGAAGGCCAAGGTTATTGAGAATGATAGGCGTCATCAAAGGATCACACAATTGAATCTTAAATGCTCAGTCATCTAAGTTCTTTGTTTTTGACAAACATATGACTAAAAAAGATCATAATAATTTATTAAGAAGCTAGAAGTCAAGATGATCAATCTATTATACCTCAAAAGTAGTTGGAATAACAAATCAAAACCTTACCAATGATGAACTTCTCCATTTATATTTATTAGTTCTAATAGTGAATTTGCATAACAGACTATATTAAATTCAACTCAAAGTGACGAAGACATGGAAAGGAGAATCACTAAGTCCGAAGGAAATCAGGTGCTAGGAATGAAAGGGCAAATCAGGTACGGACACAAGTAATAGTTAAGTTACTAGAAGACATTGGCCCTGTTTGGTTCAACATTTACAAGGGGCTTTCAGCTCCAAAAGCTTATTGGGAAAAAATTTAAGTGTTTGGTTCAGCATTTGGAGATGTCCTTGGTCAAATGCTAGTCTTTGAAATGCTGAAAGCCCAAAGCAGATGGAGACCTGCTTTAGGCTTTCAGCATTTCGGAAATGTAAGTCCACCTCTACTATTTATCTGTTGACTTTTTTTTTCTTTTATTTTTAAACTGATCATCTTCCCCACACCCCAACCACCGTTGATTGGCAACGGAGTTTCATCGGATTTTATTTTTATTTCTTTTAAAAATAATAAAAACCCTTTGCAAATGTTGGGTTCACCTTTTTTTTTTTTTTGTCATTTTTATCTTTTGACAATCAATAGCCCAACTTTTTATCAATACACTAAAATGATAATTAATTAACGAAGATGATTAATACTACAATAATTTAAAAAAAAAAATTCAAAGTTGAAAACAAACCTAAAAGAACCCTGGGCCAAAAGTTGAACTTTGCATCTAATTTATAATCAATTTATTTTAATATAATTTTTAAATAAATTTACTAATATATATTTTTTACATTATTCTCAACATGAAAATGTAAAATGTTATATAGTCATCGTTTCTTTTTTGCAATTTTAAAAATACTAAAACTAAAAAACTTAATTCGGTCATACTAAAGGGCTTTTCAAATATATATGTACCAAACAGTCTTGCATTTCCTTAAAGCACTTTTCAGTTATAGTTTATCAAACAGTCTAGCATTTCGAAAAACCCATTTATCTCAAAGGTATTTGCATTCTCCCAAAGGCATTTCCCCAAAGCCGAACCAAACGGGTCCATTATTGTCTAGATGTAAAGCTCTGTAAGTAGGATTCTCTACTATGTTTTTTTTTTGTCTCTATTTTGGCCAAAGAAAATGTCATTTCATGCCCCGCACCATGTGGGTTTGGTACTATTCCAATTTAGGTAACCAATGTGAGTGTGCAACTTTGAGCTATGTGCATTGCAAAAATTATCTATGCCTTCAAACTTTTAGTTAAAAAGAAGAAGCCGTTTATGGTTACATAAGAAAATTGTCTTAAGGTGAGCTTGGAGTGAAATTCGTTTCGAAAGTAGATATCATTTATCATCCATTGTCACTGGGCATGGAAGTATGGCAATGGTAACACGAAAAATTATAATGAGCAACTTGGGACATATTGATTTGAAAGTGCGGTATAAATATTAATAGACAAATAAAATATATGTCACCCAACTATCATTCATATTCTTTATGATTGGTAGAATTTTACAAATACTATTATGATTGTTTTTCTCACATGACATGCAAAAACATTTGGAGCAAAGTGGACTCTTTTTTGTTTCTTTCCCGCACTGATGAGTCAACTCTTCCTTTTTCTCCTTAATTTGGAGCTTGCGAACTTTGAAAGAGCCCGAGCTTTCATGCATGACTTCAATAGCTCCTCATCCTCATGTTCTTGGGAAAGCATCTATCTATCATACACCTCCCACATAGCTCCCTCCCATTATTACCCTTTGCTATTTCCTTCACATCAGCCTCAACTAGTAGACGTTGATTTATGATAATTGTTTTCGTTGAAGACAAGAATTACGGTATCTCGTGTTGCTAGCCTCCTTTCAAAAATTACAAATTGGCACAAGAAAATTTATAAATGAGTGGAACATGAGGTCCCATATTTAAAACTGCTTTTCATCAAAGCATCGCAAAGACCAATATTACTTGGAACGGTCGGGCCAAAAGTTAAGGCAGAGAAGCAAGAACATTTCTTCCCCTCACAGATGGACGAGCCAACTCTCTTTTTCTTTCTATTAACGAAGCTTTGCATGCTGGAGCTTTCTAATGCCCTATTTATAGGCACCAATCTACTGCTTTAGGAACGTTAGCTTTTGGAACAATTTTTTTTGAAATGTGTAGCCAAAATTCCTGAACGAAATATTCACACGTTTAGCCACGAATAATGAAGTCCACAAATTTTGAAAGGCAAAATCCTAAATTTCGTGAACCTCAGCTTCACGAACGACTTCAAGAGCTCCTCATCTTTTATTTTCTTGTGAAAGCATTTGCTGGATGTCTTACCAAATAGTTCCCTACCATTAGGCATACTATTCGCTACACGGTAGCCCACAGATCCAATGAAGCTCCGCCGCATGGTTCAATTAGAGGACAAAAACTTATCGCAGTTTCTAAGAACGTACTGATTGGGTAAGCTTCCCCCTTTTCCTTTGGACCGGCACCCAGGGCTTTTTCACGTTGATCCTAAAACGTAGAGGTCCCTGATGGCCGTGGAGACCCGGAAAGGAAGAGCAATTGGGACGGAAGAAAAATAATTGATGAATGCTTTTCTATAGTATCATGGTGATTGTCCTCTCCATCTTTATCTCCTATTCGATTGGAAAGTTTGTTATGATTGACTAAATTTAGGTTGCATTAGATTGGACTTTTGATTTTTTTTTATAAATATAAAAGACTTTAAAGTAAAGGGATCTTTCAAAACACAAATTACATTTGATAAATTATAATATAAAAGTCCATTATGAAATGCTTTTGAGCAAAATAGTTTTTGCACAAATTATATTTACAAAAAATCTTTATTATTTATAAATAAATAAAAAGCCTGTTGGTGAAGGGTAGTAGCCGTCGGCAATCCAAATCTATCGCCAGTAGTTGTCATCTAGGGTTTCTGGGCCTCAGGCGGCCCACAGAGACCACTGGCAAGGGCTACTTGGGGTTGAGTGACCCTCGAGACTTAGGCAAGACCCTTGCTTGAGGTCGGGTAATCTCGTTGAGGGTTGCCTATGGTCAGGTAACCCTTGATGAGGGTCATGCGAGCTCATGCAACCCCTAATGCAAGCGGCCCTCGCCAAGGCTATGCAACCTCGGCAAGGGTCTCTCTTGAGTCACACGGCCCTCGCCAAGGGTCGCCTATGGTTAGGTGACCCCAGCGAGGGTTGTGCAACCTCGAGGGTGACCCTTGCAGGGGGTTGCGTGGCCCAGATAGCACAGGGGGTCGCACGATGTGACCCCTTGGCGATAGTCACCATTGATCTCTCTCTAGCTAGTTGCTAACCCTCCTGCAACCCTGCCGCCTGCCCCTCAATGGATGCATAGTCATATAACAAGGGCAAAATCGGATAATTTTGGAAGAAATTTTTTTACTAGCCTACTCGAATTTGCATGCCGAGAAAGCCAAAAGCCCAAAGCACCCCAAGACCAGTCTTGGGCTTTTAGCCTTCAGAAGGCCAACTTTGCACTAATGGAGTTTGTAAAATTTTTCCCAAATACCCAAATATTGGCCAAAGGGGTTTTGGGTGTCCAAAGTCAATTCCTAGTACAAATCCCAAACATAGCCTTAACCTGCTGTGTACAAGCATTTAGGAAACACTTGAATTCATTCGGGATTTGAAATATAGGAAAATTTTATGTATTGCTAAAAGAGAGAAATTGAGTAAATTTTACGCATTTTTGAAAAGAAAATTTTGCTACCCGAAATTGTGTGTGGGTCTGTGGTTTCTTTCTTTCTTTCTTTCTTTCTTTCTTTTGTTATTCAAAATTGCATATAACATAGACATTAGTGCTTGATTGATGAAATTTGGGATTTTGATGGTGCTAGCAAAGTGTTAGTAGAGTCATAGATAAGTGCTATCGTGACCAAATCTGAGTTATAATTTTTTTGAAGCATTTCTTTTGAAGAATGATTCACTTCCTCTACTTAAAATATATTTGATTTTGATTATCCCTTTATGCAAATTCTTTTCATTTCATATTATCCACGAGAAAGCTCAACTGGAAGAACAATTGCTTCAACCAACCCATACGTTCTCTTCAACAAATTCCTTAAGTTCAGCTATTTTAGTCCCTTATCAATTCTTTTAATGGTAAATCATTAGTATTTTTTTGATCAACTGCTATATTTCTTCACAAGATTCCTTGGCCATTACATGTCAAACGTGATCAAGTGCGATCAAATTCATTATGTCTGGAAAAATCATGTTATGATTTTATGTTATGTTCATTCAAGCATCAGAATAAGCAATTGAGGCCCAAAATGTATGTGAAGTTCAAGTTGAGGCATTGGACCAAGGTAGTGCACACAAGCCCCCCAAACAATCACCGTGTAGATAGGTTTCTTAAAGGTTCACATTCCTTGACCCCAACTGGAAGAAAGATCTCGAGCTGGTCCACAAAACGCATATGATGGTCAAACAATGATGTAGACAAAGCAAAGTGGGTCCCCCCTTGTCATTATCCCCATTAATTCTTTCCTTACATTGCTTTTCCAATGTGTGTTTGTACTCCATCCATGCCAGCCACAGACTGAGCTTCCATGGATAGTGTGCGTCGGCCCATCCATACGAATGCATTCCACATTTTCGCAATGACTCCAGAGAACAAATCTCACGAAAGCTTCCAATAATTTCCGAAAACAATCTTGGTAGGATATAACAATTTTATGAACTTAATCATATAAACGTTTATGGGAAATATCAATGTAACCTTTGTGGTGAATTATTGATGTGGTGACTTAGTTATCTTGGATTGTCCAGTGGTTTTCATAAAAAAATTAGTCACAAAAACTATATTAAAATATCACATAAAGGTTTAGAATTAAATTGGCTAAATTATATATTTTAAAACTAAATTGACATTCATATAATAAATTTAGGACTAAGTGGACGATTTTCCTGATATAATAATTGGTTTAAAATACGAAAAACGTTCATGAGTATGACGTCTGTGGCATTTGGTATGATGCATGTGATCCTGCCTATGACGTCCGTGGCATTTGGTATGATGCATGTGATCCTGCCTACCCATACTTGTCTTGTTCCCATGCCTACCCATACTTGTCTTGTTCCCACTTGCCTTTCTTTGAGCTATGAGCATTGCAAAAAATTATGGCATGTCTTCAAATTTTTAATTAAAAAAATAGAGGTCATTAACTGGAATTATGAGAAAAGGATGTATGAGAAAAGCGACAAAGGTCCTTGATTCATAAAATATAAAGTCCGAATTTTCCATTTGCGAAATACAATGATAGAAAAGGCCATCAATCGGTGCAATATAGGATGTAATTACATGTCGCGATGTATTGCTTGGTAACCGTGAATGAAGGGATTCTGGTCTTTCTTCATTCAAATCTAATAGAGATAGGATATCACTTTTGACTTGTAATTAGAGGCCGGCCCCACCACACATCCCCTTCCCAATGTAAAGTTAAAGACATCCTTCCCATTCACTCCTCAACTTTGTATCCTTCCCTTTTTTTTTCTATTTTATTCTCTCTCTCTCTCTCTCTCTCTCTCTCTCTCTCTCTCTCTCTCTCTCTCTCTCTCTCAATTTTCTTCTTGCCGAAGTTCTTTTGCACCCAAACACAACCTTTTATTTCTTCAAGAAAATACTCTCTCTCTCTCTCTCTCTCTCTCTCTCTCTCTCTCTCTCTCTCTCTCTAAAGGAATAGGAGGTTCTTTTGGTAGGAAAGAAAAGGATATTTAAGAAAAATAATTCAAAGGAAAGGGAAGGAGAAAAGGGGGCGTTGCGCTTCATGTGGCAATCGTCGAGGCCTTTGTAGTGTCTCAATCCTGAATAGAAGCCTGTACTACTTGTCATATCTCAGCGATTGAGGCGTCATATTATTTATGATAATAATTTTTTCTCATGGTCAGTGATAGTTAATCTACTGCTCGGAGGCTATCACTACTCCACTTACACCTCCATCAGGGAAAGTGTAGACAAAGGGCGCGTTTGGTAATGATTTTGTTTCCGAGAACAAATTCTGATCAGAAATGATTATTTTTTATTCTGTTCCCGGGAACTGATTCTGTGTAAAAGAACGCGTTTGGTAACCGTACAAAATTTTTGATTCTGGAATAGAATTACGTTTGGTAGTGTGTTCATTGATTATGTTCCAAATTAATTTCTTTTAATTTTTAAATAATTTTTATAATTTTTACCTTTTTTCTTTTTTTTCCTTTTTTTCTTTTCTTTTTTTCTTTTTTCTCCTATTCTTCTTCTTCTTCAGGCTGGTCGCCGAACCAGGGACCAGCCAAACGAGGGCCGATGACCTCACCAGAGCGTCGCCGGCCCTCGGCGAGGCTAACCCTCGCTGGTAGCTGGGTGAGGCTGGCCCAGCCCCGCTGGTGAGGCTAAGCCTCGCCGGACCTCGCCCTGGCCTAGCAAGATTCCGGCGAGCTCGCCGGACTGATTTCCAGCGACCGGCAGCGGCAGGCGGCGGTCGCGAGATGGTGGTTGATGCATAAGAAGAAAAGAGAAGAAGAAGAGTTTTGATTCTCAATTCTAATTTTGGAGCAAGAATCACATTTTTTTTTTTTTAATTCTTGATTCTACTTTCAATCTGTTCCTGTGAACAAAAATTTTACTAAACGCGATTCTAGGCCTAAATTGATTCTGGGAACAAAAAATCAGAATTTGGCCCTGTTTGGATGGTTACCAAACAGGGCCACAACTTCCTGAACAAAAAATTCATCGAAGCCCACAATTTTGAAAGACAAAATCCTTAACTTTGGGAGCCTTAGCTTTAGCTTCATGTGCAACTTCAAGAGCTATATTCTCCAAAATAGTTCCCTACCATTAGACTTAGGACATACATTGATTTGTCGATCCAATGATGCCCCTGTTGCACGGAAGTTCAATCGAGAGGAAATAAGGCTCCGCTAACAAAACTTCGCACAGACGTTCCTAGGAACGTACTAATTGCGTCGGTTTTTTAAAGTTCTTTGCTTTTTCTTTTGGACCGGTAACCAGTGCGTTTCATGTGGACAATGAAAAGGAAGAGGGTCGTGATGACCTTCGAGACTCAAAAAGACGAGTGGTGGGGCTGGTTGAGAAATATAATTGGTGAATACTTTCTAGTAATGTGAGGGTAGTTGTTGTCTCAAAACTGATAGTGCTAATGTCATTTGGGCCAAAAATCAAAGAAACATAAGTAAGAACATGAGTGTCTGATAGTTATGTTTATTTTCCTTTGTCATTTGCTGAACTTCATAAGTTAATTAAAAGTAAATTTTGTTGATGTGCTTGCACAAAGAGAGAGAGAGAGAGAGAGTTCACATGGACAATGAAAAGGAAGAGGGTCGTGATGACCTTTGAGACTCTGAAAGAAGAGTGGTGGGGGCTGGTTGAGAAATATAATTGGTGAATACTTTCTAGTAATGTGAGGGTAGTTGTTGTCTCAAAATCGATAGTGCTGATGTCATTTGGGCCAAAAATCAAAGAAAAATAAGTAAGAACATGAGTGTCTGATAGTTATGTTTATTATCCTTTGTCATTTGTTGAACTTCTTAAGTTAATTAAAAGTAAATTTTGTTGATGTGCTTGTAGAGAGAGAGAGAGAGAGAGAGAGAGAGAGAGAGAGAGAGAGAGCATAATTTCTTAGAGATATGAATTAAGCTTACAAAATGAAATATGTTTCATACATAAATCTAAAATAGATACGTTGGATATGTCTTATTAGATAAATGTAAAAGTGATTCTCCAGGATACTTACTTTCAATGGGTAATTAACAGGTGACACTTTCCATGAGGGATGTCTATCTTAACTTATTTTTGAATGATTTTCCTTTTATTTTTCCACTTTAATTGAACTAAATATTTTTTGGCTTTAATTCAAGGGGCGTATAATTACTTCAATATTGCCAAAATCTCTAATTCTAATGAAGATAAAGTATATTTCTTGAATAATTAATTCTTGTGATCACGGTAATATAATTATAGGGGCAATAGCTAATATGTTCTTTTCTTTCATTTTCTTTTTTCTTTTCTTTTTTTTCATAATGGGGGTGGTTGCTAAGGCCAGTAGGAAGCAAACGTCAAGGGCGATGAGCGAGGAGTGAGGACCATAAGAATTGCTTTTAGTCAATTGACAATTAAATTTTTTTGTCAAAATTCGAACGCGCCTCTGGATCCCAATATGAACACGTGAAGTATATGAAACGATAAACCCTCTTCGGCTTCCTGCCTTGCCTCCTGCCTTCTCTTTTTACTCTTTCACCGGCTCGAGTACGCTTCCCAGCTGAAACCCCTACAGCCGAACGGAGGCATCTTCCTGGTTGACAAGCAAACCACTGTACTCACCCCCTTCTTCCATCACCTCAAAAACTATCCACAACAGTCGAGTCTCACATAGAGAGAGAGAGAGAGAGAGAGAGAGAGAGAGAGAGAGAGAGAGAGAGAGAGAGAGAGAGAGAGAGAGAGCTGCAATGGGAAATCGTTTCTCAAAGCAACAGCTCAAGTGTCTTAGAGATACCGATGCTTCGAGTCCCACCATTTCGAAGAAACAAAGACACGAAAAACTGGTTGAATTACAGTCGGAGCAGCGCGAGAGCGAATCACCTCTTCTTCTTCCCTCTTCGGACTCTTTGGAGAAGATTGATGTGCCGTCAGTGTCCGGAGCGAATTCTGACCTATCCACTTCGTCCACCTCTATAAATGGAAACAATTACTATGTATTCTTGAGCTTTAGAGGGCCTGATACTCGCAAAGGCTTCGTCGATCACCTCTACCAAAGACTCAAAGCTGTGGGCCTGAGGTGCCATACAAACCCTGTCTTCAGAGATGATGAGGACCTCCCCTTCGGCGAGAATATTGGTGAAAATCTCATCAGTGCAATCAGCGCTCTAAGGTTTCAATCCCAGTCATCTCAGAAAATTATGCTGCTAGTAAATGGTGCCTTCGCGAGCTCATTCATATGATGGAGTGCAAGGAAAGCAGAGGACAAATAGTCTTGCCCATGCTTTACAAGGTGAAACCCTATAAGGTGCAAGAACTAAAAGGGGCCTTTGGAAAGGCCTACATTTCTCATAAGGATAAATTTGAGGAGGAGGTCAAGCAACAGGGGCTGCTAGCTCTCAAAAAAGCAGTTGATCTTAGAGTATTTGAATCGGAGAAATTTGCTGATGGGTACTCCATGATGTTGCTAGTACGAGTACCTAGAGGGGGGTGAATAGGTATACAAAGATTTTTCTTGATAGTTTCTGTATACTTGCGCAATACTTAGACAGTTCAAGGATTAGCGAAAGATAACAATCAATGTAAGACTGAGTAAGGAAAGAGAGAATTAAACACGCGGTTTATAATGGTTCGGCTTGATTCAAGCCTACGTCCACTCTTCTGCACTGACAGCCAATTTGGCTGGATTCCACTATGAACAAAGAGATGTTACAGTGTTGTTCTTCCTTGATCTCTCGATGTAGATGATCTACTACACTCGCTCAAGGTATCACCAAGTATAAACACTCTCTGTGTATACAATTTCGCTCGGACTGTATCGACTAATAATCAAGGTGCTTCAGACTCTGAAATTTTTCTATCAATCACGTTCTATAACAACTAGAACGACTTCCTTTTTATACTCCTTTATGCCATCATACCGTTGGCACTTACCAAAGGAATTCCTCCAATCTACCCGTTGGACATAATCAATCAAGAAGATCATTCGAGCTATAAAAGGAACCTGACGATAGCCCATCAATCCTGTTCGCCCATACAATCAGGATCTTGGTTTCCAAGAATAGAACATTCCAAGAATACTTCGTCGACCATCGGATCTTCAATTGATCTTGATACGAACAAAAGAATCCGTTATGTTTATCTAACCAAAAAGATCTTCTCCAGACGATAACTCCTCAACCATATACTTCGGCTCTGGATTTCCTTCGTCACTGGATCAGAAAGGCTGTCAATGAGAATAGTCTTGAGTCTTGAGTCTTGATTCTTGAGTCTTGAATCTTGAGTCTGGTAGTCAGAAAGTCTTCAGACTTTACACTAGACAATCTGCAGATATCCAGACTAGACTGAAAGAAACGTTTTGTCAGCTTCAAAATATTTTGGAATGATTTCTCCAACAATCTCCCCCTTTTTGATGGTGACAAAACTTTCCTGTAGATTTGAACCACTTTGACTTGCAAAAACATTTCTCAAGCAATATGGCAATCTTATAAAGATTTAACAAAACAACCAGACTCTGCATCCATAGAAAATTGGTTAGTCTTTCATGAGTAATACCATATAACAATACTTGAAATGAATGCAAACAGTCAAGCATTTAAATCCACAGCCAATTCAGTCAGATTCAAGTTCATATCCAAGTTTACTCAAGTTCAAAAACAAACACATTCAAACAAATTTAAACAAATTTAAGGTCAAAGAAAATTGGTTGATTGGTTGGTTCAAATTGCTTTCTCCCCCTTTTTGTCAACATTAAAAAGGTGAGAAAGATGTCATGTCTGCTTGGGAATGCGCACAATCTGGAAATCCCCCATGGACTGGACTGCTCCTTCGAGCTTCTTCAAGTCTGCCCTCAGTTGAGCTACCTCTTCTCCCTTGGCATTGGTTTACAGTTGTAGAGCGAGGTCTTTCATTTTATCCTCCAGGGTAACTGAAGATGCTTGTCCAGCATTCTTCAAGGCTTGAATTTCACAGTCCAGGGCAAAGATTTGGCCACGCATTTCCAGAAGAATATCCATGATACGACGAAAATCTGCAGAATTGTCCGTCTGAGTACTTGCATTTGCTCTTTCCGATGGAGTGAATGCAGACGATGGCGCTTCTGTAAAGTCTTGCAAATTTGGTTCTGACGTATCGTGACCTTCTTCAGGCAATTGAGAAGCCTAAAATTCTTCTGGTGCTGCTGGAGATTGTCGTAGACCTTCACTATTGGCAGCATGAGGTGAGGTCCTTTCTTGCTCGCCAACTCCCCCTGTCTCTTGGACATCAAGAGGGGAAAAGTGATGATCATGCTCTTCTGTATCCTTCTCTCCAGATTCAACTGCAGACTTTTTGTGCTCTTTTTCTCCTTCTTCTTCGACTTCTTTCTCCTTCTCTCTATCTGCTCTTCTTCTTCTCTGTGCTTGTCTGTTTCTTCTTCTTCTCTCTGTTTCTTCTGCTGTTGTTGATTGGGAAGCAGAACGTCTTGTCCTTATCAGAGCAGTGATTGTAAGATCTTCCTCCTCCTCTTCATCTTCCAAGATGAGACTTCTCTTCTTTTTGGTGGGAGCACCAATGGCTTCCTTTCCCTTCCTTTTTGAAGCAGACGGAACTGGAGTCTTCACTCTGAATTTCTCCATTGCCTTAGAAAGTTCTTTCATACGCATCTTTGTCAACATCTTTAAACCTACCACCATCTTATCGCACGGTCGAACACAGAGAGTGTGTGGCGGTTCAATATTCATGTGTCTGAAGATCCTGGTCACCAGACCTGGATAAGGCAATTGTCCCTTGTCTTTCGACATTGCTCTGTACATGTGAAAGAGAATAGTGTGAGGGAGAGAGAACTTCTTCCCAGAGTTGATTGTGTACATCAATTTTGCTTCAGAATTAGACACATCAGTCTTTGATGTAGACTTCGGCCTAATGCAATTGATAATAATTTTGTGCAACACAATGTTGATGGCACGCATCCTTGAATATATGATTTTTCCCTCAATATCTCTATCTTCAACAAGGTCCATTGTGGCACGAGCAACTGAGACTTTGACTGGTTGATATCGTGCCCGTTCAACTCCAAGTATGTCCGCCAACATGTCCACATCCAACACATAATCCTTATCTCGAACACTGAAAGATATTCTATTCGCATCAATAAAGCTAAGATTTGAATAGAAATATGCAGTCAGTTGTGCATATCCGTCCGTGGTGTCAGTGCAAAAACGTTCTAGTTGAAGCAGACTAAACTTTTCTCTCAAGTTCACATTCACAGCATCCAGGAAATCAAAGTCGACACTTCTAGGGTTTATTACCCCTCGCTTCAGCAATTTGAAGAACAAAGTTTCCTGTTCCTTCGATTTAAATAACTCCATCCTCTTTCCCTTCCTCTGCTTTACCTTTGGGAGCAATTCCCAAATCCTCCATTTTCTTCAGAAAAATGTACTCATTCCCATAGTTCTTTCCTTTAAGAAAATCATCCACATATTTCATCGGAGTCCCAGTACTTTTCAATGCACGGTAGAGTTTGTAAATATAAGAGGGTTTTTGGACTCTTACAGGGTCTGCGTCCTCGATTACCTCTTCTTCTGGATGTTGACCCGCACCTTGTGGGGTAGAAGGCATTGAGTGACGTGGTGGAGAATGAGTCGGGTCCTGATGCTGACTCGAAAGTTCTTCCTCTTTTGTGAGATCGAAGTGGGTAGGTCCCTCCTTCATCTTCTGTGGTCCCCGTGACGCGATTCTTGAGGACTTCCTTGAAGACGACATTCTTCTTGTCTCTAAAGGATTTCTTTGATTGTTTTCCCAAGAAAAGGATGACAACTTTCTCGAGGATGAATTCGAAGTAAAAAACCAGTTTGAGAGGAGAATGCTTTTAGGGTTTTGAAGATTGAAAGTGAAAACTATATATATAACTCAGTTTTGAAAAGGGTAAGTTTAATCGGTACAAGGAAAGTGTACGAATACCTCTTTTCTAAATCAATAACTGCCAAAATTAAACCTTTTGAAAAGACAAGTTTTTCACGAAGAAAATAACTAAGCGAAAGATCATACCTTTTCGAGTTTAGATAAAGTAACAACTTACAGTCTATAGTCATCAGCGTCTGAGTCTGAGATATTTGAGTCTGATGAGATTTGAGTCTGATGGTTATCAACTTTCTGAGTCTGAAGGTTGGAGATTCTCTAGACTTTAACTTCTTCGAGCTTCAAAATGTTGAGTCTTGAGCGGATAAAATCAAATTGATTTTCTCCGAAGGCTTTGTGAATATATCTGCTAGTTGACCTTTTGAATCAACAAATTGAATCGAGAT
This sequence comes from Eucalyptus camaldulensis, assembly GCA_019915185.1. Classification (NCBI taxonomy): domain Eukaryota; kingdom Viridiplantae; phylum Streptophyta; class Magnoliopsida; order Myrtales; family Myrtaceae; genus Eucalyptus; species Eucalyptus camaldulensis. Next base: position 4,157,888 of record JAHSVA010000008.1, read on the forward strand.
TTCTCCACTTTGAATATGATCTCTAATAAAGTGATGTCGAATCTCTATATGCTTTGCTCTTGAATGAAGAATTGGATTTTTGGTGAGATTGATTGCGCTGGTGTTGTCACATTTGATTTCTGTGCATGAGTCTTCAATCCCAAAGTCTTGTAGCTGTTGTTTTATCCATAGAATTTGTGAACAACAGCTTCCAAGGGCAACATATTCTGCTTCTGTTGTTGAGAGAGCTACAGTGCTTTGTTTCCTTGAAAACCAAGACACCGTCCTGCTTCCAAGCAACTGGCAAGTTCCTGAAGTACTCTTTCTATCGACTCTGCAGCCGGCCAGATCTGCGTCTGAATATCCTAGAAGATTAAAGTCTCCCTTCTTAGGATACCAAAGACCCATGCTTGAAGATGAAGCAACGTATTTAATGATACGTTTTGCAGCACTGAGATGAGATTCTCTAGGATCTGATTGAAACCTAGCACAGATGCAAACACTCAACAAAATGTCAGGTCTAGAAGCAGTAAGATAAAGAAGTGAACCGATGATACTCCTGTACAGGTTTTGATCAACTTTCTTCCCTTCCTCATCTTTGTCTATCTTCAAAGAACTTGACATTGGTATATCAGTCTTCTTGCAATTTTCCAATCCAAATCTTTTGACAAGATTATTAGCATATTTTTCTTGGTTAATGAAAGTTCCTTCCTTCAATTGCTTTATTTGAAGACCAAGAAAGAATGTTAATTCTCCCATCATACTCATTTCAAACTCATCCTGCATAGACTTAGAAAATTTCTTGCATAGACTTTCGTTAGAGGATCCAAAAATAATGTCATCAACATATATTTGAACGAGTTAAAAGCTTTTGTTTTCCTTTTTGATGAATAGAGTAGTATCTACTTTACCTTTAACAAAGCCGTTTTGTAATAAGAACTTACTTAGTCTGTCGTACCAAGCTCGAGGTGCTTGCTTTAGACCGTATAGGGCCTTTTTCAGTCTGAAGACTGAGTCTGGCTTCTTTAGGTCTTCAAATCAAGGCGGTTGTTCCACATAAACTTCCTCTTGGATAAATCCATTTAGGAAAGCACTTTTGACGTCCATTTGGAATAACCTGAAATTTTTGTAACAAGCAAACGCAAGTAGTAGACGAATAGCTTCTAACCTTGCTACAGGAGCGTAAGTCTCATCATAGTCTATTCCTTCTTCTTGCGTGTATCCCTTGGCCACGAGTCTTGCTTTATTCCGTACGACTTTTCCTTTTTCGTTCATCTTGTTTCTGAACACCCATTTGGCTCCAATAACAGTTTTACCTTTTAGTTTAGATGTCAATTCCCAGACATCGTTAATGTTGAACTGTCCGAGCTCTTCTTGCATAGCTTCAATCCAGCTTTCATCAGATAAAGCTTCTTCTATGCTTTTTGGTTCAATTTCAGAGATGAGAGCCACAGCACTAGACTCTTCACGTCTTTTGGATCTGGTGCAAATTCCTTCATTAATTTCGCCTATAATGAGATTTTTAGGATGACTGGACTTGTGCTTCCAGTTACTGGTTGATTTGTCTGGATGATGATCTCTTTCTTTATTTGAATCTTCATGAACATCTTGATGCTGGTCTTCCAGAGTCTGAGATACTTTTTGAGTTGAAGGCCTTGGAAGGTCTGGAGCATGTTCAGACTCTTCATATTGAGTCTGACTGGGTTCATCTTGCGTAGAGTCTTGAAATTTGACATTCATTGACTCCTCCACCGTCTGGCTTTTCTTGTTATAGACTCTGTAGGCTTTGCTTGATGTAGAATATCCAAGGAAGATGCCTTCATCTGATCTTTCTTCAAACTTACCAACTCGATCTTTTGCATTTTTCAATATAAAGCATTTGTAACCGAACACATGAAAGTATGAAACAATAGGCTTCTTACCTTTGAATAATTCATAAGGGGTTTTCTCAAGAATAGGTCTTAGGAAGACTCTATTGATGATATAGCAAGCTGTTGAAACAGCTTCAGCCCAAAATTGTGAAGAAATTTTGCTTTCAATTAAAAGAGTTCTAGCCATTTCTTGAAGAGATCTATTCTTTCTTTCCACAACTCAATTTTGCTGAGGAGTGTATGGAGAGGAAAACACATGCTTAAATCCAGATTCATCACACAATTTTGTGAAATCTTGATTTTCAAATTCTCCTCCATGATCTGTTCTTATACATGAGATAACACATCCTTTTTCATTTTGAACCTTTTTGGCAAATTTTTCAAAATACGAAAAGGTTTCTAACTTACTTGCAAGGAAATATACCCAAGTAAAGCGAGAGAAATCATCCACAATTACTAGGCAGTATTTCTTACCTCCAATACTCTGAGTTCTGGTTGGTCTGAAGAGATCCATATGCAGTAACTGTAGTACATGATTAGTAGAGACATGATTTATTGGCTTAAATGAATTTCTTACCTGTTTTCCCAGAATACAGGGTGTGCATGGATCGGACTTTTGATAAGGTAGTTTGGGTAGGCCTCGAACAAGCTGCTTTGATGAGATTTTGGCTAATTGCTTCATATTGACATGGCCAAGCTTTCTGTGCCATAAGCTTGCTTCATCTTGGATTGAAATTAGACATTGAGATTCATTCAATTTCATGTCTAAGAGGTAGATGTTTTCATGTCTTCGACCCATGAAAGACTGAGTAGAGTCTTTACTAATTCCATAGCAAATTCCTTCTTAAAAGGAGATCTTGAAACCAGTATCACATAGGGGCGAGCACGGGTAGCGGGTAGAACCGGGAACCGGAGAACCGGAACCGGAACCTTGGTCCAGTTCCCGGTTCTTAAAGGACCGGTTCCGGTTCCCGGTTCCATTTTTCCGGGAACCAGAACCGGCGCGGAACCGGAACCGGAACCGGCCGCGGAACCGGAACCGGTTAAGGTTCCAAAAGGAACCCCCCCCGCTCGGCGCTCCAAGCCTCTAGCCTCCTGTCCAGCGTCCTCTGTATCTTCCTCACTCCTCAGTCCTCCGATTTCAGTTGGACGCCGCTCGCCCTCAAGGCCACCGCCGCCGGACGCCGCTCGCCCTCAAGGCCACCGCCGTCGGACGCCACTGGTCTGGACTAGACGCCAGTCCCCGACGTCGCTCGACGCCCGCATTCGCGACACTTGAGTCGTCGTTGCCCTGAAGACATGACTGACGTCCCTGCTCACTCCTTAGCGCCGGCCACCGTCGCCGAACGCCGCTCGACGCCCGTCGCTCTGCTCAGCGCCAGCCACCGTCGCCGAACGCCGCTGGATGCCAGTCCCCGACGTCGCTGCTCGTGACCCACGCCGCTCGCGCCAGAAGCCCCGACGCCCCTACTGCTGCAACGAACCAGAAGCCACTGCTTCGCCATTCCCGTTCGGCACCAGGTTCCCTCTCTCTCTCTCTCTCTCTCTCTCTCTCTCTCTGCAACTGAGCATGCGTTCGTGATCGTGATTGCGCTTCAGTTCCGGCTCGCGCGCACTGCTTGGTGGGATCGATTGTTTCGTAATCGATTGCAAGTGGGTGTTTATCTGATTGCCGAAACGCTTCGGGTGCTTGCGGAATTTCTGGGTTCTACCTCCGCGGGGCTGGGTTTGCTTTGTAATGCAAGCTTTTTTCCTTATTGGAAGCTGAAACTCCGTTTTTGCGTTGTGGGTTCTTCTGGAAAAGAGAAATTGGTTTAGTTGGTGAGGTGTTGACGCTTTCTCTGTGAGAGTCTCGCGCGTCCGGGTTGACTACTTGGTGGGACCGATTATTTTGTAATTGATTTCAACTGGGGTGTTTATCTGATTACTGAAACGCTTCGGATAGTTGCAGAAATTTCGAGGGTTTGCCTCCGCGGGGCTCGTTCGTGCCTCCCGTTCTGCGTGTAATGGAGCTTGTTGCATGACCCCTTTTGGGCTTTTTTCCTTACTTGAAGCTGAAACTTCGTTTTGGGTTGTGGGTTCTTCGGGAAAAGAGAAATTGGTTTAGTCGGTGAAGTGTTGAAGCTTTCTCTTTCTATGCAAGAGTCGTGCGCTTCTGGGTTGAGATTAATGATGCTTCCCTTATTGAACTTTGAAATCCGAGTCTCGCATTCCATTGTTGTATTGTTTATCTGATTACCGAAATGCTTCAGGTACTTGCAGAAATTTGAGGGTCTGCCTCTGCCAGGCTGGTTTTGCGCTTCCTTTTCCGCATGTAATGGAACTTGCTGAATGATCCCTTTTGGGCTTTCCTTATTCGAAGCTGAAACTTTTTTTGCTTTGTGGGTTCTTTGGGAAAAGAAAAGTTGGTTTGGTTGGTGGAGTGTTGACGCTTCCCAGTTGAGATTAGTGTTGTTTTCGCTTATTGGACTTTGAAACCCGTGTCTTGCATTCTGTCGTTGTTGTCTTGTTTTTTTGTATCCTTTGTTGCGATTTGGATCTGAATTTCTTCCGATTGTAGTTTTTAAAACACATGCTGGGACAACTGTATGGCCACAAATAAGGGCATATTTGAATAAATCTTTTGCATTTGTATTGATAATATGATATAGTCTATGTTTTGTTTTATTGTTTTCATAGCTTGGGAAGTATATTTATGGCATGATTTTGATGTTAGAAGATTATTGCGACAGTGCTGAAGAGTCCGATAATATGCGCGTATGTTATAATTTTTTTTTATTCATTTTTAGAGTGTGTATGTTATAATTCAACTCTAAAAATAAATAATAGAAAAAAAAACTGTTGGCATTGGTATGTTTGCTAAAATGTGAGAAGTTACTGTATAGTATACGCATACGTTATAGTTTTTTTTGTTAACACGCGCATACATTATATTTTTTTTTGGTAATGTGCGCCCACGTTATAGTTTTTTTTGATAACGTGCGCGCACGTTATAGTTTTTTTTGATAACGTGCGCGCACGCTGTATATATATATATATATATATATATATATATATATATATATATATTTTATAACGTGCGCGTACGTTATATTTTTTTTTATAACGTGCGCGTACGTTATAATTTTTTTTGATAATGTGCGTGTACGTTATTTTTTTTTTGGTAACATGCGCGTACGTTATAATTTTTTTTTTTTTGTAATGTGCGCATACGTTATAGTTCAAATCTATAAATAAAAATAAAAATAAAAAAAGGAACGCGGAACCTGTTGGAACCTGGAACCGACCCTGGAACCTGTGACAGGGTAGGTTCCAGGTTCTCGGTTCTGACGGGTAGGTTCCAGGTTCCTCATTTTGAGGAACCTGTACCCGAGGGTAGGTTCCAGGTTCCAGACGGAACCGAACCGGAACCTGGAACCGCTCACCCCTAGTATCACATAGTTGGCTAATGCTGAAAAGGTTATAGTTGAGTCCTTCTACTAGAGAAACATTGCTTATTGTGAGATTTCCAATTTTCACAGTTCCAAATCCCACGATGCTTCCTTTGCCGTTTCCTCCAAATGAAACATTTCCGCCGTTTACTTGAACAAGCTTTACGAAGCACTTTGAGTCTCTTGTCATGTGTCTTGAACATCCGCTGTCAAGATACCATTTTATCTTTTTCTTGACGGAGACCTGCATTTAAAAGAGAATCTCAAGTTTTCTTTGGTACCCAAATTTTCTTGGGTCCTTTGATGTTAATAGGATAAGCATTATTAGGCCTACTTTCTTAACAGGCTTCCAAACCATAGGACACTCTTTTTCAAAGTGATCCTTACTGTTACACTTTGAACACCTTAGAGCATTTCGACCAACAGACTTTACAAAAACTTTCTTGAAATGATTTTTGTAAGCCTCTCTCGATGGTCTTTTCTTAATTCTTTATTTAACTTTTGGAAAATCAATCAAGGGAATTATTTCCGCTGTCATGCCTAGACCAGACTTATTGAAGTAAGGTCTTTGAACTGAAAGAATTTTTTCAAGTTTTTCGGATCCTATCGAAAATTTCTTTGAGATATTTGATAAGTCCAAAACATTTTCTTTCAAAAGATCATCTTCTTTTTCTTTAAGAGCAGAAACATTTAGGTCTAGACTTTTAACTCTTTCTTCTAAAATGACTTCTTTTTGTTTTAGAGCTGAGTTTTCCTTTTTAAGTTCGGAAATCCTTTTGAGAGAAGTCTTAAGACTGAAACACAGTTCATCAATATATTTAGAGACTTTGACAGGAATTTTAAAATCACTTACCTCAAATTCACTGTCTGAGTATGATCCAGAATCTGAGTCTGAGTCTGAATGTGCCATCAAACATATGTTGGCATATTCATTATCACTTTCTTCACATTCTGTATCACTCCAGGTTTCGGCTTTAAGAGCTTTTCGAAACTTCTCAGCTTTTCCTCTTTTCTTTTTCAGAAGAGGACAGTTGGGTCTGATGTGTCCCTTCTTCTTACATTCGAAGCAGACTACATCTTTGTTTGGTTCCTCATCATCAACAGACTTGGTCTGCTGTCTCTGAAAACTTTGTTTCTTTGAGTTGAACCTTCTGCATTTTCTATTCAGTCTTCTGAATCTTCTTATCATGAGAGCGAGCTCCTCATCATCCATATCATCTTCAGAATCTGCATCATCAGAGTCATCATTTGATTTTAATGCAATAGATTTCTTACCTCTTGGATCTTCGTCTTCATTAATTCGTTCCACTTCATAAGACTGAAGGGTTCCAATTAGCTCGTCGACAGATAGAGGCATGATTCTTTGCGTCTCTCTTATTGAAGTCTTTATATGATTCCAGTCCTTGGAGAGTCCACACAGAAGCTTGTTCACCTTCATGGGATCAGAAATTTTTTGTCCTTGGTTCTCAAGACCATTGACAATATCTGTAAAACGACTAAACATGTCAGTTATAGATTCTCCTGGTTTCATTTTGAAAGCTTCATATTGACCGAGGAGAATGTTAATTCTGGTCTCCTTCACTCGATCTGTTCCTTCATAGGTGATGTGTAATCTATCCCATACTTCTTTTGCTGTAATACAAGAAGATATTCTGTTATATTCAGTTGGAGATAAAGCACAATATAAAGAGTAAATTGCTTTTGCATCGAGTGCTTGTCTCTTGTTTATCTCTTCCTGAGTCATTCCGCTAGCATCAATAGTTTCTTTTCCTCTTTCAGAGATTGATGCAGTAGTAGGAGTGATTCCTCTTTCCACAACGTCCTATTCCAGAGGATCCTTGGATCATAGGAAGGCTTTCATCTTGTTCTTCCAGATGTTGTAATCCTTTCCGTCAAAGTAGGGTGGTCTTGTATTGCTTTGCCCTTCCATCAGCCCTGGTGCTAGCATACTAGCCATGGATCTTTTACTCTGAAGTAAAACACTTCAAACAAAGTAAGAACACAGGCTCTGATACCAATTGATGTTGCTAGTACGAGTACCTAGAGGGTGGTGAATAGGTATACAAAGATTTTTCTTGATAGTTTCTGTATACTTGCGCAATACTTAGACAGTTCAAGGATTAGCGAAAGATAACAATCAATGTAAGACTGAGTAAGGAAAGAGAGAATTAAACACACGGTTTATAGTGGTTCGGCTTGATTCAAGCCTACGTCCACTCTTCTGCACTGACAGCCAATTTGGCTGGATTCCACTATGAACAAAGAGATGTTACAGTGTTGTTCTTCCTTGATCTCTCGATGTAGATGATCTACTACACTCGCTCAAGGTATCACCAAGTATAAACACTCTCTGTGTATACAATTTCGCTCGGACTGTATCGACTAATAATCAAGGTGCTTCAGACTCTGAAATTTTTCTATCAATCACGTTCTATAACAACTAGAACGACTTCCTTTTTATACTCCTTTATGCCATCATACCGTTGGCACTTACCAAAGGAATTCCTCCAATCTACCCGTTGGACAGAATCAATCAAGAAGATCATTCGAGCTATAAAAGGAACCTGACGATAGCCCATCAATCCTGTTCGCCCATACAATCAGGATCTTGGTTTCCAAGAATAGAACATTCCAAGAATACTTCGTCGACCATCGGATCTTCAATTGATCTTGATACGAACAAAAGAATCCGTTATGTTTATCTAACCAAAAAGATCTTCTCCAGACGATAACTCCTCAACCATATACTTCGGCTCTGGATTTCCTTCGTCACTGGATCAGAAAGGCTGTCAATGAGAATAGTCTTGAGTCTTGAGTCTTGATTCTTGAGTCTTGAATCTTGAGTCTGGTAGTCAGAAAGTCTTCAGACTTTACACTAGACAATCTGCAGATATCCAGACTAGACTGAAAGAAACGTTTTGTCAGCTTCAAAATATTTTGGAATGATTTCTCCAACACTTCATTTACCTTCTTTTAACAGATACTTGTCAGAAGAACAACTTTTCTATTTATCATCCTTAATCTATTTTTTGTGGAGCTATTAATAAGTTCTTATGTGTTGTGTTGTTTGACAGGCGTGAAGGGGAATTGGTAAATGAACTCGTAGAAATAATATTGCGTGAGCAGCAACATGATTTTCAACCACATCTTCCCGTAAACTTGATTGCAATCGAGGATCGTGTGGCTGAGGTTATGAAATTGGTGGATCTTGCTTGCCCAGACACTCGAGTTATTGGGATTTGGGGGATGGGCGGCATCGGTAAGACAACTCTGGCTACAATCATCTATAAAAAGCTTTTTGACAAGTTTCAGTGCCGCAGCTCTCTCCAGGATATTAGAGAAGAAATTAATCGCAAGGGTGTCGAGCATGTCCATTCTCTACTCATCTCAGAGATAACAACAAACCCTCTCCGTAGCGTGCATAAGTTTGATATAGGGATTGCAATGATTCAATTAAGTTGTGAAAATAAGAAAGTACTTATTCTTCTTGACGATCTGGGTCATCAAGACCACCTTGATAAATTGATTGGAGGTTGTAATTTCGGGTTAGGAGGTCGAATCATTATTACATGTCGAGATAAGGCCCTCTTGAAGTCTATATATAAAAGTTATGAACTCAAAGAAATGAATCCCGAGGACTCTTTGATTCTATTTAATAGGTGTGCATTTGAATGGGAACAACATCCCACAGGACTCACAGATCTTTCTCGTGATATTGTTGCCACCACGAGAGGGCTTCCCTTAGCTCTCAAGGTTATAGGTTCACTTCTCAATGGAGAAAAAGATCAAATGGTGTGGAGAGAGAGGCTGGAGAAATTGAGGAATGTACCTGCTGAGGATGTACAAGAAAAATTGAGGATAAGTTATGATACATTAAAGCATGAAGAGAAACAGATGTTTCTAGATATTGCGTGTTTTTTCATTGGAACAGACAAAAGAATTGCCACCTACTTTTGGGTGGATCTCAAATTCTTCCCAAGAACCGGATTACAAATATTGATTAACCGTTCATTAATAAAAATTGATAATAAGAAGTGGTTGGGAATGCATAATCAACTAAGAGATTTAGGTAGGGCTCTCACCTGTCCAATAGAGAAGAAGCCTTGGGAACGGAACAAACTATGGGATGAGGAAGCCATGGGAGTTCTACAATGCAAGGTAACAATGATGTCTACTTTTGGCCTCTCACATGTTCTCTGATGGTAGTCTCTTAAATTATTATCATTACCGTTCTTTTGCTCTGGATCATTGACCATTCTCAACAAGTTGTTAGCATTTTCTTGGTACAAGCTACATCCAATTTTGGCCTTTTGTTCATAAAAACTTTGCACTCGTGACTATGAGGCTTAGAAAATATTCACATCTTTTTTTAGCAGATGTGTTACCGCTTCTTACCATATTACTTGTTGAAGCACATAGGTTCGAAAATTTACTTTATGCCACGTATATCCGGCTCTAAAATGTAAATAAGTCATTGCAAATTTAACAGAAACTTTGCTGTCAATCATTACCATTTTTTTTTTTGTTTTATCGTCCCAAAATATATTGGGAATACATTTTTGAAGTACGTTGATGTGAAGATAAATATTGAGTTGATAAATGTTAATTAAAAGTATATAACCACATGTTAAACTCTCAAATTTACTTCTTTTTTTTCTATTTACATGGTTCTGCTTAATTCATGGATCACATATTTTCCACATTTTTCAGTCTTGAAATGTACTTTTGTATGATATGTGTGATAGTATCCTTCTCAAGAATCTAATGCATTATCCCATCTTTAATTTTCAAACGTAAATATGTGCAATTTGCTTGAGCGCAGGTTCCACTTTATGGCAGCAAAAAGAAAGATTTTAAATCAATTATTTGCGCCTCATAACTATGCTATCAACTTAAGATTTTGTTCAATTTGAAGTAATAAGATCTTATGCAGTGGTTTTATTTGTACGAAGAATTTTTACAATTTTTTTTCTACGATTTGCTATGCATGTTCATAATTTAAATCCAATATGATAATGTCAATGCATTAGTGCATTTAATTAAGTAAAATAAAATTAAAAATTTAGTCTAAATTGTATGACTCAGTGAATGTCATTAACATAATTGAAGAAATACCTTGAAATATATCAATTTTTAGAATATTCTAGAAATGCATAATTAGGTTAGTTGATTACCTGAAACAACACTACATAATTTCATGATTCTTACTTGATAATTATTATAAAATCAGTACTTATCTTGTCAGTTAAAGCACTAGTAAAATTTTTAAAAAAAAAAATCAAATTTTCAGTTGTGGATTTAGCTTTTCTTTTAGTGTCACTTTTAGTCAAATTAACAAATTAAATAAATTAATGATGGAAGTTGTTCAAGATACATTTTTTTTTTGGTCAGTATTCAAGATACATTAATTTATAAAGAAAGTGGCATAGTCGAGGATTTTTTTTGTTTTGTTATGAGCTCTACGCGTGTATCATGGAACAATCATGTTCGTTGATATGAAAGATGAGAACTCAAAAGATTTTGATACGTGATGTAACAACATAAGGCTATTTTACCCAATATTCATAATGATATCCTAGTGTTCATTCTGGTGCTATGCATAGATCTAGTCATGGGTATTTTGGTCACATAATTCAACATTGTGCAAAACTAAGGAACGGTAAATTACAACAAAAGAAACTAAGTAATAATTGACATATGATTTTGTACATATTCTTACAAAGTAATTTCAACCAAAAACTGAAAAGCAAGATCGAATTCAAGAAAATAAATTATTGTAGGAAATAAGTGACGGAATAGTGAAAGGTGAAAGAAATAGTATTCTCCTCAATGTACCTTTGGTGTAATACAATGTCCACCTCTATTCTATAATGAGCAAGCCTTTCCTGGTAGGGATTAGTTGAGCCTTAACGCACCCACACAAACAAAGAGTAGACAAAAGTCTATCGTTAGATATTAGCATAGAAAAAACAGATAATTAATTTATTAAATAAGATAACTGGAGGAGCTAGAAATAAATGATGGAATGCAATAAGAGGAAAATGATAATAATCCCTATCCTTTATTTACTAATTCATATATTTTTATATGAATGGGCGAATGCAAAAATGCACCAACAAATTCTTAAGATCAGGTAGAATTTTATGACTAAATGGGGCAAATTCAATGATGACTAATTGAGTAGTGCGCTCATCTTAGAGGAAAACTATCCAGTCAATCCCAAATCTACTATATGGATGTTAATTCAGTGATGAACTTATCAATTTAGCCCTAAATCTTGGTGAGAAATTCTAATGTAGTCATTTTGATTAATTTTTGTCGCAAATTGTTGACGTTGAGGCCCAATCATTTTCAGCTATCTTATATGGCACATTGTCACTTCAACGATTTCATATGAAAATTGATCATAAGGAGTACATTGAAATTTCACATAAAGGTCTAAAACTAAATCAACAAAATTGATAAGTTTTGGGTTGATTAGACAATTTCTCCATTGTCTTAGGATTAGTTGTTGAGCTTTGAGCTTGAATATCCAAAAACGAGAAGTCAAGTTCAATAGACCAAATTCTTGTTTCCATCCAGCCTTATGCTAAAACCAATAATTTATGAACGGGAAGGGAATGAGTTGTCATCCTTTATGAATGCAAAAGTCTGATTAGGTACTTTTTGTTTTTGAAATGTATGACAGTTCTTTATATGTCAAAGGGACATCGGTTGTCAATACTATACATGTTACAAAATTTAATTTCAAAATCTATAAGAAAAATAGACTAATTTTATATAGGAGTTTCACATAAAACATAAAAAATTGGGGCATACGAGTGAAGATCAAGTATTATATGATCATGTAATTGTAAAAGATAATATATGTTTCTATTTCTCTATAAGTGTAGACAAAATGCATCGACCACAATATCATGCAGAGTATACTAACAAAAGGAGGTTGGATGGCATTTACAATCCTCAATTTTAGTTTATTTTTTTGTAGGAGGAAAATGAAAATATTGAAGCACTATGTCTAGACCAAAGGGGCTCCAGAGAGTTCATGGGGCGAAAAAGCTTCAAAAAAATGCCTAACTTGAAGTTCCTTCATGTGAATGGGAAGGATGTGGATTTTGATGGAGATTTCGAAGGATCACTCACTGAATTAAGATGGTTAAAGTTGGAGGGATGTCGTGACTCTTTTGAGGTGACTGACTTTTGTTTGGAGAAATTAGTCATACTTGATTTATTAGGTGATCGTTCTTATTATTTTGAAAACAGTATTAGTGAAAATTGGAGCGGATGGAGTTCAATTAAGGTAAAGATGAAAAAGGCTTTTTCTTTTGTTACATTTGATGATAAATCATTATATTTCTAACTGCTAATTGGAACATGTTTCTTTCTTGTAGATGGAGAATTTGAAAGTTCTCAATCTTTCGCGGTGCACAGGATTAAAGAGCACCCCTAATCTCTCTATGTTTAAAAATTTAGAGATGCTAATCCTTGAAGACTGTATTTGTTTGGAGGAAATTGACCATTCCATTAGAGATGTCAAGCACCTCGTTTACTTGAACTTGAGTTATTGCGAGAGACTTAAGAAATTACCTAAACAACTGGACAAACTAGAAAATTTGGAGGAACTTCTTGTAGACTACACTATGATAAAAGAAATCCCTCCATATATAGGATATCTGAAGCAGCTGAAGAGGTTTAGTGCCTGTGGGTGTTCACAACTTACTGAAGTTCCCGTGTCATTAGGGGATTATGACAAGTTGCCACCAATCCCTCCTTCAATTGGGAAGTTGGGAGAATTGGTTGTGCTGAACTTGATACGTGCATCGATTACGAGATTGCCCGAATCTACTGGGGAATTAAACAAATTGAAAATTCTGAACCTTCATGGTAGCAAGATAGAAAGGTTACCGAGCTCTGTTGGGAAATTGCAAAGCCTGGAAGAGCTGCATGCCTCCCACTGCTATAACCTCGAAGGACAGATTCGTGGATAAAGGTGGATTGTCTTCTCTAAAGACCCTTGATTTAAACTGCACACAAAAAATTTCTGGCTTGCCGAAAAACTTAGATCAACTTCATTCTCTCGAACACCTCGATTTTCGTTTCTGTGGAGAGCTTGAGTCACTCCCAAAACCTCCTTTTAGCTTATCATCCCTGTGGCTCACCTGTCGGAGCAATGAGCTGCCATCGCTCTCTCACCTCAAGCATCTATAGGAGCTCGCTATTTTCAAATGCATGTCTCTTCAAAGCATCCCAGAGCTTCCCTTCTGCATATGAACGCTTAGCGTTTGGGTATGTCCCAAATTGGAAAGGTTGCCAAATCTTTCCGATTTGGAATTTTTGTCGAAATTACAGCTCGAACTTTGCAATGGACTGAAGAAATTGGATGGATTGGAAGCTTTAAAATCCCTAAGAGAGTTGAACCTATCCATACGCCCAGAGCTCTCCATAGGCTATGGCGTTGATGCAGAGGATGCAGAAAGGTAGATAATCTCCATGCGATAAGCAGCCTTGAAAAATTGGGATCCCTGGAAGTGCTAAATATCTCTGGGCACAAGCACATTCAAGTACTGGACCTTTCAAAATCGAAGCATCTGAAGCGGTTGAATGTTAGGGATTGCAAAAGCCTAGTTGAAATTCGCTGCCCTAGTAAATTCCAGGAGCACTTTGATAGGCATGGGTGCGAGTCACTCGAGAAATTTCCTGACTTTTTACCCCACAACGGCCATTATTTTTAAGGGAAGAACCAGCAAGAAGCTGACTAAGGTTTGCGGGCTATGGTCGAATCTTCATGAGGAAGCCAACGAGGTTGTCGAGGACGTGGTGTGATTTTGGGCATTGGGGTAAGAAGAGGAGGAGGGTGGAAATCGAGCACAGAGAGAAGGGGAAGAGATTGAGGGGTCCAGCATCATCTGGCAGTCTGTTTCTATCTTCTTCGGGTGGACGACGATGGTTAAGGATCTTCATGTTGGGTCTTCATTGCTTCCAGTTGCCATATCTTCAAAGTCCAGGTGACTGGACCCCCTTTAACATTAATCGATTCTTGTTGCCGATTGATCGGTTTATTCATTGGTTGACTCTTGGCATGATTGGTGCATGCGCATTCTGGTGATTCGAGGTTTTGAGTCACTAGTGTTGGTCTGATTTTGGATGTTCAATGTCTGCACACTGCAAACAGAGGAAATGAAATGAGACTAATTCAAGCTTTTCTGCATCGCGAAGCATGTTTAGTTGTCCTATTATATTTATCAGCTTGCGATTCCTGTTAGGTGCAGAGATCTACTCGGTTATTCTCTTCTACCGGTTTGCTATGGTGTAATGAGATAACTATAGCAGTTTTGAATAGGTTTCGTGCCAATGGTGGTGAATTTTCCTTATGTTATATGGGCAGTCGTAGAGCATGTATAGCAGGATTATCAGGACTTATGAGCCTATTACAGGTTTAGGTTTATTTTATCACCCTGTCTAGGTAGCATGGAAATTGACTGCAGAGTTGTTGGAACTAATATGAACTAACTTTAGGTTGAATGGGAAGATTACCTTGATTGATAAGGTTCTACTTTCATAGCCATTTCTTTCTAGTACTCGGATCTTGAAGCACCTTGAGGGGTGATGAGAAGTGGAAAGATGAACAATCTTCTGTGAACTATTTGTTTGTACCTATGATCCAAAGTAGCATTTTCTCCATGAGTATGTGGAAATTCCTTCTCATAAGATTCTCCGAGGATGTCCTCACTCATCCCAGTTAGCTAGTAACGTAGTGAAGTGGTGTTGAAGGCTACTAATTTCACATGGCAAAGGATGCTAGTGTCCGAATTGTTATGACGATGATATGGCTTGTTCATTTTGTCCTTACTTTTTCTTTGCTAGCTTTCTAGTTGGATGGAATTGCTCCTTATCTCCTTCTGACTGGGGGAAAATGCAAAAGCTTGAGTTGGAATAATATAAGTCCATTGGTTTCTTCTTTCACAAGGAGTTAATGGGCTATGACATTATGGTGTGTTTGGAGGAACTTTTGCTTGTAACTTTCATCTATACTATTGTTTTTAGCATTTGCATTGTGTCTTTTTTTCAATACTCAGTGCTTCAAACCTTCAGAAAACATAAAACTTTCGTGGCCAATTATAGCAAAATAATTCTTGTCTCGCTGGCAAGGTCAAGAAGTACCTTTTGATTTCTAATGTTGAAACAGAAACACCATTAAATTTGTTTCTATTTCCATGATTGGTTTTCATTCTGTCATCCTCTGTACGGATCCTCTATAATGTGATGGTCTTGCTTTTTGAAGGTTAACTCTATGCTAGTCGACTGTTGTCTACACCGATACAGAATTCAGAGTACAGAGCTAACTAAAACTGACTGCAAGTGGCTTTTCTTTTAAGTTACCCGAAGATTTCAGTTCACAAAAAGGTGTTGAAGAGTGACACTGAACGATGCTTGAGAAATATCTGGTTGTTGGCTGGTTCAACCATAAATTTGAGGATTGCGTCTCCAGCGGGGATGGAGACTACTTTGGCCAACTTATTCTCTGTTCCTTAGCTTTTCAACTTTTTACTTTTCTCATGTTGGGCAAGAAGGTTGGTTGACGATTGAGCCGTGCCCTTGATCACCGGTGCTGCATTGTTCCGTCATGGAGTCTGTCCCCGATTCACCTACAAAAACTCCATCTGTGCTGTTTGGGAAGCTTGATTGTGGAATGGTAAGGAAGAAGATCAATCTTTGGAGCTTAGTTTGGAGGCTTTAGATGTTGCCACCATAAAATAAGCGACATTTGTTTTGTCCAATTTGATTGTTGTAGAATACTATGTGTCACTGTTCAAATCCGCTTTTGTTGAACAAGTGTACTCTATTTTTACAGTAATACATAAAAGGTCGTTTGGGGTGTTCAAGAATGCCTTTGAAGTACATGACATTGCATGTCATTATTCGTCATCAGTCATGGAGTAAGACTCTTCATCCTTGACATGACATGAATATGTTCTTATGCAAACAAAGTATCACCTTTTTCCAAGTTCTATTAAAGTTGGTTTCCTAGAGTAGAGGATCTTTATTATGTGATTCTTTAATAATAAAACAGAACTTCATTTATTGTTAGCAAAAGTTCAAACCAAAAGTTTAAAGTATTAGTTAGAGGTAGACTGCAAGTAGATAACCCCTATTGATACCCTTTATTCAACCAATGTGGAATAACACTTCTAATGATTGATTGATCATAGCAACTACTCATGTTTATGTGGTTTTGATTGCATTTTCGGTAGCTTATGTCCACTTATTCTGTCATGGATTAATAAGCCATTGGAGGCACCATCATAAGAATATTACTTTTCTCAAATCCAGGACACCGATGTTGAGATGATGAATATTTAAGGATCTATATTCCACTTTGTTTGTCAATTGAAGTGCTAATACATAGATTGCTCAATCTGGTGGAGTTATGGCCTTGAAACTATCAAAAGTAACATCACATCATGTACGGTGGAGATCTGGTGGGAATCATGTTGCGCTCTTTCTTATTTTTCATCATGCCTATATCTATCTCACGTGTTCTTACCATCAGTCAGTGTCTTTACGTATCAAATTTGCATCCTTCTATTTGTTCTTCATTTGGTGCTGACAAATTTGTCATGCCCCTGATGCTTTAAATGACCAGGAGCTTCACTGTAATTTTGGCAATGATGTGGGATCCAAACAAAATATTTGGGATATGGATGCAACGAGGACATTTTTTAAGCCGATTGCATCGTGTTGTGCTTTATGAACGGGAGCCGTCCCTCATGGTAATGAAAACAGGTGCTTTACTTCACTCCTGAAATGTTTGAGAGCTGATCTGAATCCATGAATGTCCATTTTTTCTTGAACTATCACTTTATCAGATCAGAATACTTTGTTACAGATGCCACTGTAGCAGAACAGAATTGGAAGTTCAACCTACTAAATACAAGAGGACTGTGGAAATGACCAACTACGATCCCAGCGAGTACTTCTTCACTCCAAACCCTGCAGTCTGTTCAATGGGTACTAAATAATCTCAAATATACTTACTAATAACATTTTCTTGCTAGTGGTCACATCAAATTAACCAGAAGATTATTCATACCATTTTCCAGAGTAGAGCAAACGAGAGCTTCTAGGCTCCTGGCTTGCCAAAACTTGTCAAATGGACACACATGGTGTACCAAACAAAGAGCTACTGCCAAAGGCTAGCTCGCCCGTCCCTCTTGGAAGATAAATAGGCACTCACCACGAATGCTTCTGTGAAGTAATTACACACATCTACACCGAGTGTTAAATGGCTGATAAATTGGTTGATCAGATCAGGGCAATGGGCTTGAACACTAAAATAGAATGGTATCCTGTGATTTCGATTGAATGGCCAGGTATGTTGTGATAGTCGAGTCTAGATATCACATGATTTACACTATTACGTAATCTTTTATCTTTGGAGGTCTGGTGGAAACATATGGTCCCGATTTGGGATTGGTGATAGAACTTAGCATCTACTTTGGGCATGCAATTCATGACTCCAAATTGATTTCGGCAATTTTTTATCTCTCTTCTCCACATTGGTCGAGTTACCTGGTACTTTGTCTAGATAATGGTAAAACCTTGGAGATACAATCTTACGACTTATTTTAATTTGCACGTACATTGCCGCATTGTAGGGGGTAACTGCAAATTGTTTGATACTCGACGTCTAGATTGAAATGTAGTCTCACCTAACTAGAGGAGAAAACATCACCAGAGATTGGTTCGTTTAGGTAATAATACACATGCATGGACTGCTTAAATAATATCACCACACACCAATAATAATAATAATAATAATATGCATCAAAGACGAATATTTACGATGCGGTCGAAGTATGATATTCGTTCTTTTTTGTTTTGAAGGCGAGCTACACTTCTATGAGGTGAACAAGGTGTTGTTTCATGGGAAGTCCGAATATCAGGAGTTTCTTGTTTTCCAGCTGATTTGATACCTTCCATGATCCCTCTCTAATTTTACATCAGAAGTACATATGACAAAGCAATGGCTATGCTATTAGTATTTAGGATACGGATTGGATCCTGATGAATCATGAAGATCGATGAGCTTACACAAACTCTGCATTTATACCACCACCTCAAATAAGATTTTCTTGGGGAAGATTGTTTTAGCAAATCATTAATTTTCCAAAATCAGTAAGTTGATCACATGAAACTTCAGATTGCCTTCGGTCTAATACTTCCTCTACCCAATAAACTATTTCAATAAGCAGTTAGTCGAGTTGACAGCGTCCTGGATGGTATTTTTACTCACGATGAGTAGAGAGATATCTTGTGGCTCTTGATATATAATCGCTTGTTCATAGTCAGCGAAGCATGGCAAAGTGGCAATTCTGGACGGTTAAATCCAACTGACGGAGAAGGATGAGTTTGTTTACCAAGACATGCTCATGCATCTTCCCCTCTACTCAATCCCGAACCTGAAGAAGGTGGTCTCTCTCTTCATTTCTTTCCAACTGCTTTCATCTTTTATGTTTTTATGCTGTTAAAGTGCTCACTTAATATTTTTACAGGTGCTGCTTGTTGCTGGGGGAGATGGAGGCATTCTGAGGGAAATATAGCATCACTCGTCCATGGAACAAATCGATAAATGTGAACTCGACCAAATGGTGATTGATATAAGCGAAAATAAACTACAAAAACTTTCTAAAGTTTCAAGCTTGAGCCTCTCATTGCTCATCAAATCGTAAGGTTCAGGAGGACCATAGCTTATCCATATACTTCTTGTGTCCCGTTGCAGGTTTATAAGCAATTCTTCCCTGAAATAGCAGTTGGGTGCGAGGATCCGCGAGTGAATGTCTACATTAATGAGATGGTATATGTTTCTTCTACAGTTCTTACTCATTGATGAGTATAAATAAGTTGCAAGAGATTATTTAACATACTTTAATTTCGACATTGCAGGAGTTGCTTTCTTGAAGGCTATTCCCGAAGGAACTTATGACGCGATCGTTTTGGATGCATTTGAGTGTATGGGTATTGTCGAGTGCCTATAACCTCCCACACCCTCTTTGAAATTTGGAGTGCCTCCAATTAATTGAATAACTTAGCAGTGTAACAGAAATCTCATAGGGTTGGTAGGTCAAACGTCTACTTATTTCAAATAATGCACAACATTCAAACACCTCCAGGAAAAGGAGTACTTGCTAATCATGTGTAAAAAAATTCGGGAGCTACTGCAATTGAACTAGCGAATAAAGATTTCTTAGAATCGGTCGCTTGGGCGCTCTGTCCTGGAGGTGTCATGTTTGCTCCAGCAGACAGCTTTTGGCTGGACAACTTCACACTGGAAGATACTATTGCCGAATGTCGCCAAATCTTCAAGGTTAGTGAGATATACTTGGTGTTCAATTCCTTCTAACTCAAGGTATCGAATTGAACTAAGTTTTTATGCAATCTCCTTTTTTCAAGTTTATGATGAACATAATGAATTTTCGACTGTTTGTTCCATTAGCGGGACGATTGGATTTGTGCTCTGCTCCAGCGACGGGCCGACAATTGACTTTGAGAAACTTGTCAATCCTCTAGATACCAAGAACAATGGGGTGACTAAAGGGCCTCCTAAGTTCTATGACTCTCAGGTAAAAAGGATAAAAGATGTTACGCATTATGTGAACTGAAACTGATGTCTTGTTAATGCAAACATCTTTGCCTCTTGTTGTGCCAGATCCATGCTGCCGCTTTCTGTCTGCCATCTTTTGCGAAGAAGGTTGGCAGTGCCAAATTCTGATAAACAGATGTTTCTCAGCATATAGCCTATAAAAGATGGATAAACATCGTCCTTATCATTTGTGCTCGTCCGTCTTCATTTTTTTTTTTCCTATTGTCCATCGGTTCTCGATCATCGACTGTAATACCAAATGTGGCCATATCAAATTACAAATAAGCATCACAATAGTTGACCGTCAATCGCCTATAATTGTCAATGGCCGACAGATGGTGAGCTATCATTTTGCTTAATTGGAGGTCAATCCCCATCCGGTTCGAGTCCATTTGCCCAAGTTCCTCTCATACATATGCGAAGAGACTCGACACATCGCATATTGCAGCCAGGACGTCTCCTTTAAGCAGTTAAGTAGTGAGTAACAATTTTCAAACTCAATAAGCTATACTTCGGCACATGCCGAAAATCGATGTGGCCTCGTAGCAGTGAGATCAAATAGCTATATATAATCTCTGAGCATTAGCTGCCTAGTTTGCTCCACTGGTTCGTGCATAGCTAGTCCATATACAAATCTTTGAATCACTCCAACATCAGTGATGCAACTTGAATTGACTCCATAATCTCCGAAGTCTAACTTCCATTGGGAGTACGAAGATTTTGTTGTTAAATCGGCGTCTCAGCGGAAGCAGATCGTATATTTTACAATTATGTCGAGAGCTATAGAAATCGATCGAAATAAAACGAGGAAAAATAAAAAGACAAGGACACCAGAAATTTACGTGGTTCGGTCCGAATGTCGGAACCTACGTCCACGGGAAGAGCCAGCAAATCAATCCACTACAAATCAGAGAATTATAGGATTACAATCACACATGCATTTAAGTGTTTCTCAGCCCTACTTTATACCCGATACCCACGGTGTTTAACAACTCAACTCAATGGACTCAACTCAGCACAAAATTCCTCTCTGAGCTCTCTCGTCTCTCACACTCTCTCGAGCTCTCTTCTGTTTTGCTCTATCTCGCATCTTCAGACGTCTTCTCCTTATATAGGGAGAACGGCAGAGGACAAGACAAAACAAATAAATGGCCTCATTAAATGCTGCAGCGCAGGCACCCACAAGACAAGCCGCAATCGGCACCGAACGCCCACCATATATTTCGGGCATGCGTGCAGATCATGCATGTGCATGGGCGAGCATTTAATGAGGCGGCAGAGATGAGGGATGATAGTCAGAAACGTGTGCCATTGATCCGTGAAATGAGGTGGGCTGCAGTCTTCGAATTTCTTGTTTATGGAGAGAAGCAAGCGTATGACCATCATGCACTGACACACACGTAGAATAGCTTCTGCCATCTCTCTTTCTTTATTCTGCCATCCCTCTTTCTTTATCAATAAAATAACAAGAGAAACCCACAAAAGAGAAACCGTGAAAGGAAGGGAATTCGGCGCCTACAAGTGTTGACCAATTTTGTACGTGCATGGCCATGTGCATGCGGCAGGTGGTGGGTTCTTTATTTAATATAGAATATTATTGATCCCTTCCTTTGCTTGCATGCTTGAAGAATAAAACCCCATGTACGCACGAAGAGATGGGATTTAATGCCGGAACAAGAAAATTCGAAGACATCACAAAGTCTCCCCTGAACATTGCTATTTGGCCAAATTTATGCGTATTAATCTAACGGGCTCAAACTTGAGACACAATATAACAGATTTAGCCGGTGTTCAGAAGGCCTAAAGTTCCTTTCAGAAGGGAAGTATTTCTTTGTCAGAATCCAAATTGATGCTTACACTAGAACAATTAAGCTTATACAGTAAACCCTGGCCAAGCAAAACCGGTTTTACTAGCTTTTTAATTAATCTACGAAACAGTTTTTTATGCATTTAATTAGCCACTCCTGTAGAAGTCAAGGATATGTTCTTGAAATAGGTACCCAACCGGTGGGTATATTTTACTCAGACTTCTGGTTATGGCTTTATTTTCCTGAGTTTTAAAAAAAAGACTTTAAAATGTTTTGAGTTCTATAAATTTGTAAGGGAATTATAAATAATTTCATATGTCAACATTTGAAAATTTCGCAAAGGTTTTCGTAACCAATCATAGCCCCACGATTGGAAGAAGGAAAAGGTCCAAAGTCAGACGAGACCTAAAGCCATGAAAACTTCAGTAGGACGAAGGTGATTACAACTGCAGAAACTATTGGATTTGTGAACAAAATTTCTTGCATGTATACATGGAGGCATGGGAAATTGCACGTAATTTTTCTTCTGCGTGTGCCGCGATCAGGTCTACGACGGCGACTTCGACGCCGCCGTGGTCCTGGCCCAGGCCGCGGCCTCCACTCCGCCGGCCTCCGCCGGCTCCTCCGGCGGCTCCCGGGCGGTGGTGGCCCCGGAGAACCTGCGCAAGCGGCGGAGGGTTGATTACCGGCCGTGGTCGCCGGACCCGCGCGAGCGCGCCCTAGTGGGGAGCCGTTCGAGCCCCCTCGAGTCCGTCTCGACTTCGGATTTGCCGCGGGGCTTGCGGGGGCTCAATAACGTGGGGAACACCTGCTTTATGAATTCGGTGTTGCAGGCATTGTTGCACACTCCTCCTCTGAGGAACTACTTCTTGAGTGACAGGCACAATCGGTACTTTTGTCGGAGGAAGAATGGGGTTAGTGAAAATGTGAGTAAGAGAAATGTAGATGGTGCTGTTGATGGAGGCCATGGGAGCAAGAATGGCAGCTTCTGTTTGGCCTGTGACATGGACACCATGTTCTCGGTGGTGTTTTCAGGGGAGCCGATGCCTTATAGTCCCGCGAAGTTCCTGTACAGGTCTGTGGATGTGGAGGAAATTGCTCTTCTATGAAATTTTTTGGATAAATGTGGATGCTTGATGGTTTCTTATTGGTTTTTGGAAGCACATAGAGGTTGGAAATTGTCCAAGAGGCTCTGTAAATTTTGCTGTTGTGACCTAGTGGGCTGTGAAGATATGGAAGTTCTTTGATCAGTGCATGTTCTGCTATATTGTTAGTATGGTGGACATTACGTAATTTACAATTGCACTTTGACCTCCTTCGTATCATAGCTTCGCTGCTCCATCTCTTTTTTTTTTGGCAAATGGAAATTGGAAAATGTCAGAGAGTGCCCTTTTGCACTTGTGATGGTTTGAAGAGTAAAAAAATCACAACCATCTTGGTTGAGATGTGTTGAACAGCTGACATCAATTGCATTTCAATCCAATGATAAACGATTGCTGAGGCACCGTGTGTTTGCCCCCTATCAGATGTGCTCTCAAAATTTCAAATTTACCATTGGACGTATTGTCTTGGTTAAAAATGTGTATTTCTTTCATTATTTTAAGTGTCTTGGAAAGCATTAATTCTGATTTTGCTAAATTTAACGAGTGCCCTTGGGGCATTTGTTAACAGGGCCTTTAGAAATTATCTTATTTGATTGAGTACTTTTGTCTACTAGCTTTTCTGAAAATGGCTGTGGACATAATGGATAGGCATCTTTTCCTTATTCTAACGATGCATGCTTTTGTCAAGTTCCTTGTTGACCATCAATGTTGCACTGAGACTTTCTTACTGTTCTATCTAATTGACTTAGAGGGAAATGTGCTTTATACTTCTTCTTTTTTTCTTTATTATTATTTTTTTTAATTTTTTTTTTATTGATTTGGTTATCCCACAGTTGGTGGCAACATGCAGCTAACTTGGCAAGTTATGAGCAGCAGGACGCTCATGAGTTTTTCATTTCCATGCTTGATGGGATCCATGAGAAAGGGGATAAGGATCAACTCCGGCCGCAGAGCCAAGGCAAATTTTACAGGCATTGCATTAAACCTGTTTCATCCGGTCTCCATTTTTTACAGGCAGTCTCTGGAATCTGCTGGTGCTGAGGACAGAGATCGAGTGGTATAATTTGTGAACTGATGTAGGATCACGCTTGTGGGTTATTACCTTTCTGGCATTTCCCAGCCCTAATACCTCTGAGTCCCTTGGGAAGTTTCACTTTGTTCTGGTGTCATTCTTTCTTGGTGGCATATCAGTCAGGAGATTCAACTCTGTCAACTAATATCTGTGGGTGTGGGTCTTTATATACAGCATGCGTTCTAGTTTCAACTTTTCTTTCAAGTTATTCCACGGCGAAACTTATTATTTGTTCCATCACATGGTAATTTAATGCATCTACAATATCTGCAGATAACTGCTTTCCTGTGTAAGCACGCTCTTTTGTGTCGTGTCTGACGGTTGTGTGTTTGTACTATGAAATATGTTCTGTCGTGACTTGTGATGCTGTTGAGGAACTTTTATTTTTACAAATTGTGGATTCTCAGATATCTTTCAAAGTACACTAATGAATTATTACGGGGAGTGGAGATTGCTGTATTGCCCACAGAGTATTCTCTGGTATCTTACGCTCTGATGTCGTGTGTGGCTTGTAGTTTCACATCTACAACATATGACCCTTGCTTGGATATTTCTTTGGATCTGGAACAAAACCAATGTGGTTCTGCGAAGGTGACATCAGCTAAGTCACATCACTCTTGCAATGGCGAAGCAGAGTGCATGAATTCAAGCCAGAACTCTGGGATACCGACTTTGATGGGCTGCTTGGACCGATTCACAGGACCTGAGAGGCTGGGTTCAGACCAGAAGTTATTCTGCCAACAGTGTCAGGTGAGTCAGGAGTCTTTCAAGCAGATGTCCATAAGGAAGCTCCCATTGGTTTCTTGCTTTCACATCAAAAGATTTGAACATTCTTCCATACGGAAGATGTCGAGGAAGATCAACCGAGATCTGCATTTTCCATTTTCACTGGATGTGGCCCCTTACCTCTCTTCTTCCATTTTGAGGAGAAGATTTGGGAACAGGATTTTCCCTTTTGATGGGGATGAACCTGATGCATCAAACGAGTTCTCCTCAGAATTTTAGCTGTTTGCCGTTGTCACTCATGCTGCTTTGTCTGTGAACTAAACTTTAGTGAGTTGCTGCAGCTAATTGCGGAATGCCAAACAACTCTCCTCCACCGGGGGCAAACATCCATCGGAAAATAATCTGTAGTTCTACTTTGGAGCTGTGCTGAGCCTAATTTTATTTGGGGTGCCTCAGTGGACGAGGGAATCGCTTAGTGGAGCCCTCGGAGTTATTTATGAGTTAATTATTTCAACATTTCCCCCCTAATTTTTCCTGCTTGTCCAAGTATTAATGGTGGGTTGATTCTTTTTTTTGACATGGATCCTCGCGAAGGTTGATGCTTGGAGCTGTGGGTTCTTTCCGGTATGCTCATTCCTTGCATTCCATATTGTACTTGTATTGGGATTTTTTTTAGCTTCGGAGCTTTCTTGGGGAGGCACTTCATATCAATTTCTTGAAAAGGAAATGTGAGGAATGTTATGCCGGAGATTTTGTATGTCGTACTTGTTTTGAGCAAAGAGATATCATAGTATGACTAACTACAACTTTACATTCTTGATAGTGTTATATTGCCATCATGATTGGGTCTGAATATCAAAGTCCATAAACGCCAACCTGACTCTGGCGAAAAGAAATAGTTGTGACCTTTCAATTCAAATGCTGCAGACTGAATGAAAAGCAATATGATGTATTTAACTTTATGAGCTGCATGTCAGATCGAAGAACAGAAACTTGCTTGCTGTTTTTTCAATTCTTTGAGATCTCGTTGGATCTCCAGGGCAGACTGTCCGCTCTCTGGCTTTAGGCAGTTAGAACAATCTCTCTAGCTGTTAGAGCATTTGCCCAGTTGATCCTGAATATAAGTACTGAATCACCAAAGTTAAGACCAAACTACCGAATACCCCTGAAGAAGCTAGTTTTGTATGAATCGGGCCAAGTGAAACCTCACAGAATGAAGAGAAACTGAACACACATTGAGATATAGGAGAAAATAAGGGGTACACATTGGTGTCATGTCATTTTTACAATAGTCCGTTTACCGTGTGACATGTATCCATAAAAGGTCCACTTGTTAGATTTTTCTCTCATTTGTTACCATTTCTTCTTTCACTGTTTTCTCTTCTTCTTCATCGGTTCTTTTATTTTCCTATTTTTTCCTTTGGCCTCTGGCTGGTAGTAGGGTCGCCCTTGCCGAGGCAAGAGGTCGACTCTCTCTATCAAGGCAAGGTTTGCTGCCTTCAGATCTAGCAAGGGTCGAGCCCTCATTAGATTTGGAAGCTGTTGGAGGGAGGGAGTTGCCATCCATTGCCACCTCACGTCGCCGAGCTCGGCTGGCGAACGTTAGCTTTAGATTTTGGATCTAAGCTTTGTGGCGGGTTTGAGCTCAAGATGCGATCAACGGGATCTTGGGAGCTAGAGAGTACTTTGAAGAAAAAGTGTGGGCTTTGTTCTTTTTCTCGAAGAGAAAGGAGAGAGTGTGTTGTATAATTGAAGAAAGAGAATGTAGGGGTTTCTAATAGGTGGGCCCAAATGTGACACGTGTCGTCTGTTGGGTGGATTTTTGTAAAATTGGCACGGCATCACTTGGATACCTAATATTTTCTCAAAAAATACACTGATTTAAACAGAAATGGAAAAAAGAATGTCAGATATAGTTATAACCAATGTAATGACTGCCAAGGAGTGTGCATGGTGGAGAAGGTGATAGCTTAAACTAAACTATAAGTAAAAGAAGAAAAAGATACTTTGAACTAAACTAGTGGGCTAATGGTTAAAGATCATGCTTCTAGAATTCATCTTTCATCCGGGAGTTCACAGTCCATTCCCCTCAAGTACAACTTTTTTCCCTGAAATGTCATATCCCACATTATGGAACTGCTGAGCATTCATTCAAATCACAGTAGTCATTGGGCTTTTCCAACATCGTCATGCAGACATACATCGGTGATGTTTGAGAGAACAAGCTGTCTGCCTCTAATCCCAGCTTTGCACAGCCGCTAAAATGAAAAGTAAAGACAGGAAGTCCCTCAATGTCCATGTTAACATCACCTTCAAAGCACAGTGAATTGAGAACTTCGTAGGGCGTGAACCAACTTTTCAGTTCCATCTTCTCTCTTACTGCATTGGCAAGCTCCTCATAGCCTCATTGGATTAAAACACCACTCTTGCCTCCCGAGTCAATCATGACGCCACCTTTCCTGAAGCTGTTCGCTTAAATGCAGCTCTAGGAATATTAAGCATAAATCCTAGACTTATCTCTTGCAAAGTGACAAAGTAAAATCTTTTGTATACATCTAGGGGTGTCGAGTCACCTTCAAGGATGGCCCCTTCCCCTAAAATTAACTGGTTGTATCCATAAGAAGGATCTTTAACTTTTCCAGCACAATAGGAGAATTTAGCTCCTTATTGTGTAGCAAGAGACAACTTATTATTATTCAGTTTAAATACTTCCATAACCGAATCAGGTTTCTCCCCACTCTCATGACTACACCCCTAGACGACATTTGGTATGGTGAGTAGCTCTTCGTGAGAAGCGTCAAATACGAGCGACTCTCTGGCAAGTGTCCCTTCTGTTGGGTGGGCAACTTCATATTATACCTCGTATTTGCAATTTTTGCGCTCGTCACATTTTGGACGATGTAAAGCCTCACAATATTCTGACAGGCATGATATATTTGTACATGTTGAGGATGTGCTAGGATGGTATATTGGGAGAGAGGCTTGAGCACAATTTTTGCAAGGAATGCAACGGAGCCCGAGAAGGGTACTTCCAGTGTCCATGACTGCAAGCACTGGGTGAGATGTGTCTTCTATGTAAAACTCCACGAAGAACACGCCCACAGGGGTTTTTGATTGTAGGTTTGCTTGAATGTTGTCGGAGCACGACGCATTTACCTTGCAGCTCTCATCTTTTGCTCAATTGTGGCAAACTGTGCAACAGAATTTTTGAGAGCGAACTTGACACAATCAATGTCCATATAATTAGGGTCAAAGAGTGGCAATTGGATGGAATTGCGATGGATCGGTTGCGCCACCACCCCCTTCGGCATACTACTAGTGCCAATGCCTCCGGTGGCATCGCTGTTGATCACAATAATGCTCAACATAAAGAGGAGTTCGTTAGTTAGCAAAAGGAGAATTTGGCAAAGCAAAGCCATAAGTGGCAGTTGAATAGTGTGGTGCTGAATGCTGGATGATCAGTGCAATTGCCGGTAGAGTCTCCCTTTAAAAAGAATAAATAGATGAAAGAGGGCTCAAGTAGGTGAGACATGAAAAGGAAACTGATTGCTGAACTCAGATGATCGATAGTTTCCTTAGCAATAAAGATGCGTGAATAACCAGCCTTCGTGACAGGAAAGTTGCATGAACTCACAGAGCTGCGGCAAACCCATGTTCTCAAATAGAGCATGGAAGTAAAATTTCATAAATCCCAGGGCAACCTCTGGGTTTGATTGATTCCAAGAATTACTTACTGGCCGTAACATCTGAGTATTTCCATAGCAAGATGCCCGTGTGTTGCAAGGTTCTAAGATTACATTTGTCAACGATTGATTGAAGTTATTGCATAGTTTGATATCTCTTCTCCTGCAGTTATCTTTATTTTATAAGTTAATTCTGTTTTTATCCGTTCCTCCAATCCTATCTAATCTGACATCTGTTGTCTAACAGTAGCTTTTTCTCTCCTCTCTTTGAATGTGCGTGTGCGTAAATGGCTCAGGTAATGCTTCCCGGGAAACGCTTGCTTATTACAGAATGGAGGTGGTATCATACTGCACTAAAGGCGGATGTATTGAAGAAGAGTAGCGCATTTTTCTTTTCACCTTTCACTATTCTGTCACTTACTTTCTACAATCATTTAATTTCTTAATTTCAATCTCTATTATTCAGTTTTTCCTTGAAAATTACTTTGTATAAACATGTACAAAATCATATGTCGGTTGTCATTTAGTTTCTTCTGACATTTCCCAAAGATTTCCCATAGATTGCTTTCAAGGCTGATTTGCCTTAGGATATCTGTTGTGCTGTTTCTTTCACTTGGACTAACGAAGATCTACGTCCCACCTACAGTTCCTAGCTTTTGTGATAAAATGGCTGTGTATAGACTAGTGGCATATCAATTTCCTGTTGGGATCTATTACATTTTTTTCCATTATTATTTTCTTTTAGTTATGCATTTCAGAAAATTTACATGAAAACTGACTCGATGTTTCAGAGGAATCTCGGTTTTGATCTTAGTAAATCAGGCATTATGGTTCATCAACCAGAGTATGTCTTCCTTGCCAAGATAGCTATGACAGGCATGTGCAAATACAACAACTTTCCTATTCTCATATTCAAAGTTTGATTTGCTTGAAGCAGGGGTAGCAGAGGAAACAGAGGAAACAGAGCATCGGTTATGGGTTTCTTCCATGCATACAGAAAGATAAGGAAATTGAATTTTCCGATTAATTCTTCTAAGAATTTACTGATACACACAAGCTGTTGATTCATTTTCTGTAGTGTCCACGCTGTTTGGGATGCAAACTGCAGAAGTAAATATAACCGTCGACTAATGCTAGAGAAATATAAAAATGGTTCCAAGATTTGGTTTACAAAGTGACATGCTTGCTCAACTGCTCATACATGGCTTACTTGGGTAACTTAAAACAATTTTGTAAATTGGTCATGCCATACCTAACACTACTCATAGTCATTCAGGCAGAGCTCAAGCTGAAAAGCTTATGCCAAGAGGAAAACGCCTCACCATATGAATTTTAGGATTTATCTAATCCATTCAATGTTTTGGGAAACTGAATTGAAGATTCTCACAGTTCCAGTCTTCAGTTGCATCCGACCTAGTGATGGATAGCTTATTTTAATGAAAATGCAACCATTGTATAACCAGTTAAAATTAAAATGGGAGATATTTAGGCAATTCGGCCGAAGGGGACAAAAATAAAAAGAAAGGAATCCTACTTATGTCGATTTGGCTCATTTGAGAGTTGAAGGCTGTAACTTGAGTTCATATGATTATTGAAAGTTCAGGGAAATCAGTTTCCAAAATGAACGCATGAAATCAAAGTGAGTTCAGATAACTGGCACATGAACATGTTTCAATATGGCTAGACGATTGTCTGTGGAAACATTCCAAAATACATAAAAGAGGATCATATGTATCACCAACCCCTAATAATGGACCGTCCGAGGGGTGAGTGTGTTCGCCTTCTTCACTCTAGACCTTGTAGTCTATTCAATGGGGTACTAAACTATCTCAATTATACTTGCTACTCATACCATTTTCCAGAATAGAGCAAACGAGTGCTTCTAGGTTCCTAGCTTGCCAAAACTTGTCAAATTGACACACATTGTGTTCCAAACGAAAAGCTACTGCCAAAGGCTAGCTCGCCCAACCCCCCTGGAAGATAAATAGGCACTCACCACGAATGGTACTATGAAGGAATCACACACATTTACACTGAGAGTGTTAAAATGGCTGATAAAATGGTTCATCAAATCAAGGCAATGGGCTTAAACAATAAAATAGAATGGTTTATTGTGATTTCGCCTGAATGGCGAGGTATGTTGCAATAATTGAGTCAAGATATCACACGATATATACCGTTACGTGGTGGAAACATATGGTCCCAATTTGGGATTGGCAATGGATAGCATCTATGTTGGGCATGTGATTCTCCACTCCAAATCGATTTCGGCATTTTTTTATCTCTCTTTTCGACCTTGGTCAAGTTACCCAATACTTTGTCTAGAAAGTGGCAAAACCTTGGAGATACAATTATGACTTATTTCAATTTGCAAGTGCTTTGCTGCATCGTAGGAGGTAACTGTAAATTGTTTGATCGATGTCTAGATTGATATGTAATCTCACCTAACCAGAAGAGAAAAGAAGTCTAACACGTCATCAGAGACTAGTTTGTTTACTTAATAAAACTCATGCATGGACTGCTTAAACAATATCACCACACATCAAGACGAATATTATGAATCAAATATGGATATTTATGACGCGGTCGAAACATGATATTTGTGATTTTTCATTTTGAAGGCGAGCTACGCTTCTTTGAGGTGGACAAGGTGTTGTTCCATGGGAAGTCCGAATATCAGGAGCTTTTTGTTTTCCAGGTGACTTCTTAACTTCCATGATCCCCTTCCCCACGTAAAGTTAAATGCGTCCTTCCCATTCACACCTCATCTCTATATCCTTCCCTTCATTCTTGTTTTTCCTCTCTCTCCCTTTTTTTTTTTTCAATTTTCTTTTTGCCATAGTTCTCTCGCACCCAAATACAATTCTTCAAGAAAATATACAACTACTCTCTCTCGATCTCGAAAGGAATAGGAGGTTCTTTGTATAGGAAAGAAAAGGATAATTCATGAAAATAAATTAAAGGAAAAGGAAGGAGAAAAGGGGGCGTCGCGCTTCATGTGGCAATCGTTGAGGCCTTTGTAGTATCTCGATCTTGAGCTAAAGCTTGCACTACTTGCCATATCTCAGCGATGTAGGCACCATATCATTTTCGTCAATAATTTTTTCTCATGTTTAGTTGTAGTTAATCTATTGCAGACTGTCACTACTCCACTGACAGCTCCACGAGGGAAATGTGTAGCAAAAATTTGGAAGACCACAATTTTGAAAAGACAAAATCCTTGACTCTAGTAACCTTAGCTTTAGCTTCTCCTGCAACTTCAAGAGCTGTATCCTCCCAAATAGTTCCCTACTATTGGACGTACGATAAAAGTTGATTTTTCGATCCAATGGTGCCTTGCTACACGGAAGTTCAATCGATAGGAAAAAAGGCTCCATGAACGAAACTTCGTGCGGACGTTCTTGGAACGTATTGATTGCGTTGGTCCTTTAAAGTTCTTTTCTTTTCTTTCAGACTGGTAACCAGCGTGTTTCACATGGACAATGACGAGGGAGAGGGTCATGATGGCCTTTGAGACTCAGAAAGAAGAGCGGTGGGGTCGGTTGAGAAAAATAATTGGTGAATGCTTTCTAGTAATGTAAGGGTGGTTGTCGTCTCAAAACCAATAGTGCTAATGTCATTTGGGCCAAAAAAAAAAAAAAAAAGAAGTATGTAAGAACATGAGTGTTAGATAGTTATGTTTATTATCTTTTGTTATTTGCTGAAGTTCAAAAGTTAATTAAAAGCAAATTTGTTGATTTGCTTGCAGAAAGAGAGAGCATAATTTCTTAGAGATATAAATTAAGTTTATATAATGAAATATGTTTTAAATATTGATCCAAAATAGATATGGTGAATCTATCTTATTAGATAAATGCAAAAGTAATTCTCTAGAACACTTTCAATGGGTAATTGATGGAGGACACTCTCCCTGTGGGATGTCTATCTTAACTTATTTTGGAATAATTTTCTTTTTACTTTTCCACTTTAATCGAACTAAATATTTTTCAACTTCAATTCAAAGGGCGTATAATTACTTCCAATATTAAGGAAATCTCTTATTCCCTCGCCTACTGCTTTCCCTTTTTCCTCTTCATGAGCAAGGCTGTAAATGCGCGTAAAGGTAGGGCCCACTTTAGACACATGTCATCATCTCAGATGCCTTCTTTTTTGTTGTGCTGGCTACATGAGAATCACTCAATATTTTCTCTCGCCCATAGGTTTGTTTAGCCAAGAGACGCGCGGTTAAAAACGGTGCACGATAGAGGATGAATGCAAAGAAGGAAAGAGGAACGATGCAATGATACTCTATGGAAGAGTTCCAAACATGGTGAATCTTATACCGCATATTTTATATAAAATTGAATTATTTATTTATAAGCACTTTGAATATTGGCCTAATCTAGATGTGATTTAACACTCAAGCGAACATGTGAGCGATTTTAACTTTGATCATGCTATTATAATAGATTATGTGATATTGGCTCAAACTACATATATTTTTGGTGTTATATATTATTTTTATTCAAATTTTTGTGATTTCGCATTGGTTTAAATTGGAAGATTTAATTTTTTTGCGCGTTAATTTTATAATAGATATTTTAAATAATTGTTTCCGTTGAAGAGAAGAATTCGGGTAAATAATTTAATGTATAGATTTGTAGACTCTTCCAAAGTGAACTTCTCTATCCTGTGAAGAGATGCGTTAATGGATCGAGTCGGGTTTTGATGGTACCGGACCCGGCCCGAAACATTAGTGTCGTAGACTCGTATGCTCTCATCCGAACCGACTGGATCCGAAATAAATGTGGATGGATAGTTGAATACTCCTCCCTTTTTCCGCGTTTAAAGTATTCGGACCGACAAAAAAGAAAAGAAAAAAGTATTCGGAGATATTAAAATGTCCATAAAATCCGGATGGTCGGATCTCGCCTCCTGCTTTCCCTTCTTCCTCTTTTTACCAGCGCCGCTTCCCAGCTCAAAACCCTAGCAGCCGAACGGAGGCATCTTCCTGGTTGACAAGCAAACCACCGTACTCACCCCCCTTCTTCCATCACGTCAGAACCATCCACAACAGTCGAGTCTCACAGAGAGAGAGAGCTGCGATGGGAAATTATTTCACCAAGCAACGGCCCAAGCGTCCTAGAGACACCGAGGCTTCCAGTCCGACCACGTCGAAGCGCCGACGACGCGAAAAATCGGTTGAATTACAGGCGGGGGAGTGCGAGAGCGAATCGCCTCGTCTTCTTCCCTCTTCCGACTCTTTGGAGAAGATCGATGTGCCGTCGGCGTCCGGAGCTAATTCTGACCCATCCACTTCCTCCACCTCCGTGAATGGAAACGATTACTACGTATTCTTGAGCTTTAGAGGCCCTGATACTCGCAACGGCTTCGTCGATCACCTCTACCATAGACTCAACGATGTGGGCCTGCCGTTCCATCCAAACTTTGTGTTCAGAGATGATGAGAACCTCCCCTTCGGCCAGAAAATTGGTGAAAATCTCATCAGTGCTATCAAGCACTCTAAGGTTTCAATCCCAGTCATCTCGGAAAATTATGCTGCTAGCAAATGGTGCCTCCGCGAGCTCATTCAGATAATGAAGTGCGTGGAAAGAGGAGAGCAAAAAGTCTTGCCCGTGCTTTACAAGGTGGCACCCTATGAGGTGCGAAAACTAGAGGGGGCCTTTGGAAAGGCCTTCAAATCCAGTATGCATCTTTTTGAGGAGGATGTCAAGCAACAAGGGCCGGAAGCGCTCATAAAAGCGGTTGCTTCTAGAGTATTCGAATCAGAGAAATTTGCTAATGGGTACGTCGTTTACCTTCTTTTGATTGATCCTCATCAGAAGAAGAATTTTTCTATTTAACATCCTCAATCCTTGTTTTGTGGAGCCATTAATAAGTTCTCACTTGTTGTGTTGTTTGACAGGCGTGAAGCGGAATTAGTAAACAAACTCGTAGAAATAATACTGCGGGAGCAGCAACATGATTTTCGACCATGTCTTCCCAAGAACTTGGTTGGAATTGATGATCGTGTGGCTGAGGTTATGAAATTGATGGATATTGATCGTCCAGACACTCGCATTATTGGGATTTACGGGATCGGTGGCATTGGTAAGACAACTTTGGCTACGATTATCTATAACAAACTATTTGACAAATTCGAGGCTCGCAGCTTTCTCAAGGATATTAGAGAAACAATTAATCGCGAGGGTGTCGAGCATGTGCAATCTCGATTGGTCTCAGATGTATTAAAACTTCATAATCATGAAGTGCCAGATTCTGATAGAGGAATTAATACTATCCGATCCTGTTGCACACAAAAGAAGATACTTATTCTTCTAGATGATGTGGATTGTCAAGACCAACTCAATAACTTGATTGGGGGTTGTAGTTTCATGTCAGGAAGTAGGATCATTGTTACAAGTCGAGATAAGGCCCTCTTGAAATCTGAATATGAGTATGAACTCAAAGAAATGAGTCACAAAGACTCTTTGCTTTTGTTTAGTAGATATGCATTTGAAAGGGAACAACCTCCCACAGAACTTGCGACTCTCTCTTTTGATATTGTTACTACCACAGGAGGGCTTCCCTTAGCTCTCACGGTTATAGGTTCACTTCTCAAAGGAAAAGAAGATCAAGGAGAATGGAGAGAAATGCTGAAGAAATTGAGAAAGGCACCTGATATGACAGTTCAACAAAAGTTGAAGATAAGTTATGATGCGTTAGAACCTAAAGAACAACAAATCTTTCTTGACATAGCATGTTTTTTCATTGGAACTGATAAAAAATCCGCCATCTGCCTATGGGATGATCTCGAACTTTATCCACTATCTGCATTAGCAAAAATGGCTCAACGTATGTTAATAAAATGCGATGATAACAATAAGTTGAGAATGCATGATCAATTAAGAGATCTAGGTAGAGTTATTGCCAGTCCAGCAGATAAGAAGTCCTGGGAAAGGAGCAGACTATGGGATGAGGAAGCCATGAAAGTTATAGGACTCAAGGTAACGATTATGTCTCCTTTTGGCCTCTCCATGTTCTCTAATGGTAGTCCCTCAAATCATTATTGTTTATTGTTCTTTTTCTTTATGCCTTTGACCATTCTCAACATGTTGTTAGCATTTTCTGGGTAAAAGCTACATCCAAATTTGGCTTTTTAGTCCATGAAAAGTTTGCACTTGTGATCATGAGGCTCAGAAGAGGATTATTAAATGTGTATTATTAACTCTTATCTATTTTGCTCTTTTGTCGTTTTAACATCATTACTCAGCAGATTTGTTATGGCTTCTTACTTTATTACTTGTTGAAGACCGAGCATCACACGGCTTTGAAAAATATACCTTGTGCCACTTATAAATCCGGTTCATCTCACCCTAAAATGCACGAGTCTTTATAACTTCATGCTGATTGATTTATGTTATTAAACCAAATAACAAAAGCTTTACTGTTGATCATTATTTTGTTGTCTTTCATTCTATCTTCCCAAAATATATCAACAATTTATTTTTGAAGTATGTTGGCGTGAGGATTAATACATGGATCATATGTTATGTACCTTTTTCACTCTTGAAATTTTACTTTTGTATGATATATGTGATAGTCTCCTTCTCCAAGAATCGAATCCATTATTCTATCTTCAATTTCCAACTATGAAAACGTCTCGTACGCAAGTTCTACTTTTTAGCAACAAAAAGAAAGATCTCAATTAAATTATTTGCACTTCAACTATTGGCTATCAACTTAAGAATATGTTCAATTTCAAGTAATAACATGTTATGCAGTAGTCTAATAAGTGTGAAGAATTTTTATAATTTGTTTTCTAGGATTTATTATGCATGTCCGATGTAAATCCAATATGATAATGTAAATGCAGAACTACATGAAATTGAAGATTTAGCTTAAATTGTATTACTCAGTGAATGTTATTAACATAATTGAATAAGCACATTGAAATATATCAATTTTTGTGAGTAATTTAGAAATGCATAATTATGTTAATAACACGGTTGGGTTAGTTGATAACTTGAAACAGCATTACATAACTTGGATGCCTCTTAGTCAATAATAAATAGAAAATTCTTATTTTCTTTTCACTTAAAGGACTGGTAAATTTTAAAAAAATTAAATTAAAATTCTCTATAGCGACTTTGGCTTTTCTTTTATTGTCACCTATACCAACTTACAGTTATATTAACAAATCATAAAAAAATTTGGAAGATTGTTCAAGATACATTAATTATAAAGGAATTAGCATAATTAATGATATTTAGTTTTAATTATGAGCTTTGCATGTGTATGATATATCAATCATGTTTGTTCATGTGAACGATGAGAACTCACGGGATTTCGACATGTGGTGCAACATCATAAGGATGTTCTAGTTCTACCTAGCTTTCACAATATATACTTGTGTTCATACTGGTGCTATCCACAGATCTAGTCATAGGTACTTTTGACCACATAATTCAACATTGATGAATGTTGTGCAAAATCAAACAACAGTAAATTACGACAGAAGAAACTGAATAACAATTGTCATATGTTTTTGTACATATTCATACAAAGTAATTTTCGATAAAAAATTGAAAAGAAAATGTTGACATTAAGAAATTAAATGATTCTAGGAAGTAAGTGATGGAATAGTGAAAGGTGAAAGAAATTGTGTTCTCCTTTTATTTGCCTTTGGTGTCATGCTTTATGAGCGCATAAGTCTAATTAGGTACCTTTTTGTTTTTGAAATGTGTAACGGTTTTCACATATGTCAAAGGGTACACCATATTTAATCAGTTGCCAATACTGTGTATGTTAGAAAATTTAATTTCAAAATTTTTCTAGAAACCCAGAATAATTTTATAGGAATTTCACATAAAACATCAAAACTTGGGGCATAAAAGTGAAAATTGACATATGACACGATCATATAATTGTAGAAGATTAGATATATTTCTTTTTTCCTATTAGCGTAGACAAAATGCATCGACCACAATAACATGCACGGTATACTAACAGAGGAGGTTGGATGGTATTTATAATCCTCATTTTATTTTTTATTTTTCATTTTTGGTAGGAGGATAATGAAAATATTGAGGCACTACGTCTAGACGAAAGGGGCTCCAAAGAGTTCATGGAGCGAGAGAGCTTCAAAAAAATGCCTAACTTGAAGTTCCTTCATTTGAATGCCGTGGGTTTTGCTGGAGATTTCAAAGAATCACTTACTGAATTAAGATGGCTGAAGTGGGAGAGATTTTGCGACTCTTTCGAGGCGACTAGTGTTCATTTGGAGAAACTAGTGGTGCTTGAGTTATCAAGTCACGAAGATATTAGTGAAAATTGGAGAGGATGGAGTTCAATTAAGGTAAAGATGAAAAAGGTTTTTCTCTTTTGTTACATTTGATGTTAAATTATTCTATTTCTAACTGTTAATCTTGAAACATGTTTCTTTCTTGTAGATGGAGAGGTTGAAAGTTCTCAATCTTTCGTGGTGCTCGAAATTGGAGAGAAACCCTAATCTCTCCACTTTTGAAAATTTAGAGTTGCTAATCCTAAATTGTTGTGCTAATTTGAAGGAAATCCACCCTTCAATTCAATATGCCAAGCGCCTCCTTATCTTGAACTTGAGCTATTGTAGAAGTCTCAAGACGTTACCTGAAAAACTTGGCGAACTAGAAAATTTGGAGGAACTTGTCATAGACGAGACTCGGATAGAAGAAATCCCTTCATGTATAGGATCTTTAAGAAGCTGAAGAAGCTTAGTGCCCAGTGGGATGTGCAGTCAAAACATTTTTCATTAAAAGAGATCCCTTCTTCAATTGGGAACTTGGGAGAGTTGGTTGAGCTGAACTTGTCACTTACTAGGATTAAGGAACTACCTGAATCCATTGGGAAATTGAACAAATTGAAAATTTTGGATCTTTGGGGTTGTGAGATAGAAAGGATACCTAGCTCTATTGGAAAGTTGCAGAGCCTCCAAAATCTCAATGCCTCCTATTGCAAAAAACTAAAAGGACAAATTCTCGTTGATAAAGGTGGATTGTCTTCTCTAAAGACCCTTGAGTTACGCGAGACAAAAATTTCTGGCTTGCCGGAAAACTTACATCAGCTTTCTTCTCTCGAGTGCCTCTGTTTAGGTTTCTGTGATGAGCTTGAGTCACTCCCAAAACCTCCTTGTAGCTTATCATCCCTGGAGCTCAACTGTCGGAGCAATGAGCTGCCATCGCTCTCTCACTTGGAGCATCTAGAGAAGCTCTGGCTTGGGGATTGCAGGTCTCTTCAAAGCATCCCATCGCTCTCTCACCTGAAGCATCTACGGACGATCGACCTTCATGATTGCGAGTCTCTTCAAAGCATCCCAGAGCTCTCTCACCTCAAGCATCTACAGGAGCTCTGGCTTTCGGATTGCGTGTCTCTTCAAGAGATCCCAGAGCTTCCCTCCTGCATACGAATCCTTTGCGTTCATAGGTGTCCCAAAGTGGAAAGGTTGCCAAATCTTTCTGATTTGGAATTTTTGTCTGATTTACATCTCGAGAATTGCGATGGGCTGAAGAAATTGGATGGACTGGGATCTTTAAAATCCCTAAGAGAGTTGTGCCTAAGGCTATTATCTGCTGAAAAGGTGGATCATCTCCATGCGATAGATGGCCTTGAAAAATTGGGATCCCTGGAAGTGGTGGATATCTGTGGGCGCAAGCACATTCAAGTACTAGACCTTTCAAAGTCGGAGCATCTAAAGCAGTTGAAAGTTGATAATTGCGAAAGTTTAGTTGAAATTCGCTGCCCCTGTAAATTCTTGGAGCGCTTTGATAGGAGTGGGTGCGAGTCACTTAAGAAACTACCAGACCTTTTTATTGAGGAAAGCAACAGCGAGAAGCTGACTGAGGTTTGCTGTCTATCGTCAGATCTAACGTTTGATAGTACTGGATACAATTTGATGCGAGCAACACCAAAAAGATTGACTTGGTAACCCTGCTCTGCTTTTAGGATTATGAAGAATATTCAGATTCTATGGAGGATGACTAAGATCTGTTGCTGGAGATCGCTGAAGTTATTTACTGAACAAAAAATATAGCAGGTATAGTGTCGTTTTTCTGTGGAGATAACCTGTTTCCATTAGTATTTTCAGTTTGGACGGGGCTTTTCTTTGACACGTTATAATTTTCTTGTCTTAAATCCAGCAACTGGAGGAAGTTGTTTGAGCAAAGTAATTGTAATGCTTTAGTGTTATCTGGCTCATGATCATGACATGAATACAGAAGGTTAGAATGCCTCCAAAAGGATATCTGTTGTCTTCAGTCAAATAACATGAGATTCTTCATTCTTGACGTGGTATCAATCTGTGTTTGTTTAAATAAAGTAATACTTCTCTCCAACTTCTATGAAGTAGAGAAATTCACTATCTGATGGATTTTGCAAACTGCTCATGCATATGTGATCTTGATTGCATTTTATTAATTTGTTATTTGGTCATGGATGTAGGCAGTGAAGGTGCCATAAACATGTTCTGCATTTTCTCACAGCCAGGCAACTAATGTCAAGATGATGAATCTCCATGGATCTATATCAAACTTTGTTTGTCGCTTAATATGCCAATGTGAGATGCCAATGTGAAGGTTGCTCTCTCTGAAGCCAGATATATGGTCTTGATCAGGCTGAAAGTGTTATCATCAACAGTGGAAATCCAGTACAAATCATGTTGCCGCTTTTTCCTTGTTTTGCTTCATGCCTTTATAAATCATCTTGCAAATTTGTATCTTAACATCATTCGCAATCTATTACTTCAGTTTGGTCATTGTTTGGTGATGACAATGCCTCCACCCCAGAAGCTTTAAAAGAACAGAGGATTTCCACTGTATTGTGGATAACGGTGTGAGATCCAAAACAGAAGTATGGAGGAAGCCCTTAAATCAACCTTATTGCTTTCATGTTTTTGGGATAAACATGACAAGTAATCAATGGGTGGCTAGAAAGGTGATTTGCTTAAGTTTGTTAATGTTTGAGAGCTGATCTAGATCTCTAATTGCCATATTTTCTTGATCTACAGCTCAAATCCGAATGTTTTGCTGCAGCTGCCACTGAACAGAATTGGAAAGTCACTCCTGCAATAATTGCAGTTTCAGCTAGAAATGTGTACTTTTTTTAGCTTGGCTGATGGCGGGGACAAAAAATCTGCAGAGCTCAAGTACTGCCCTGCTGTTTATGGCTCTGAAAAGTAGGAGGAGCTGTG
The DNA here is from genome assembly GCA_019915185.1 of Eucalyptus camaldulensis. Classification (NCBI taxonomy): domain Eukaryota; kingdom Viridiplantae; phylum Streptophyta; class Magnoliopsida; order Myrtales; family Myrtaceae; genus Eucalyptus; species Eucalyptus camaldulensis. The sequence continues at coordinate 4,198,404 of JAHSVA010000008.1, forward strand.
CATGTGCATTTCAATTCTATGGAGAGCTTAAATGGTACTGCATCAGAAGCAAGCATTTCCAACTACAACTGTAATCTCAACAATAAGAATAACTCATTGGCAATATTGGGAGTGCAAATTGACTTGGAAGATACTAGTCATGTTCTTTTATCATCATTTGCACAATAGTTAATGTGTGTCTCTGAATCCTGATGAGAGAAATCATGTTCATTTATTTTCCCCTACATAGAGAATACCAGAATGATGATGAACACATATACCCCATGTAGAATTATGAAAAATATTTGCATGACAACAGCATGACAAAGATTGGATTTTGGAGAGCATCCGTGTTTTCTGGTAAAAGTAAATATAGTAGTTAAGAGTACCTACTTCACATTAGTATATTCAGTTTGGCATGGGGCCTTTCGTGTCGATGTCTTATTGTTTTCCTCTTATTTCAAGGACTCTTGGGGAAACTGGTCGACCACATGAATGTGATGCTTCAGCATCATTTGGCTTGTGATCCTGGTGGGAAAGAAAATAGATAAGAATGCCTTTGGAGTACATGACACTGCGTGTCATTATACGTCATCAATCATGGAGTAAGACTCTTCATCCTTGACATGACAAGAATATGTTCTTATGCAAACATAGTATTACATTTTTCCAAGTTCTATTAAAGTTGGTTTCCTAGAGCATAGGATGTTTATTATGTGATTTTTTCATTCGTTCATGTATGATAAAACAGAGCTTCATTCATCGTTAGCAAAAGTTCAACGCAAAAGCTTAAAGCATTAGTTAGAGGTATACTACATGTATATAACTCCTATCGATGCCCTTTACTCAACCAATGTGGAATAACACTTCTAAGGATTGATTGATCATAGCAACCACTCATGTTTATGTGGCTTCAATTGCATTTTTAGTAATTTATGTCCACTTTTTCTGTCATGGATTAATAAGCCACTAGAGGCGTCATCATAAGATTATTGCTTTTCTGACACCAATGTTGAGATGATGAATATCCAAGGATCTATATTCCACTTCAATATTGAAGTGCTAATACGTAGATTGTTCAATTTGATGGTGGAGTTATGGCCTTGATTCTGTCAAAAGTAACATCCTGTATGGTGGAAATTTGGCAGGAATCATTTTGCACTCTTTCTTTTCTTCATCGTAAGATTATTACTTTTAGTAACTTATGCCACTTTTTCTGTCATGGATTAATAAGCCACTAGAGGCATCATCATAAGATTATTACTTTTCAGACACCAATGTTGAGATGATGAATATCCAAGGATCTATATTCCACTTCAATATTGAAGTGCTAATACGTAGATTGTTCAATTTGATGGTGGAGTTATGGCCTTGATTCTGTCAAAAGTAACATCCAGTACAGTGGAAATTTGGTAGGAATCATTTTGCACTCTTTCTTTTCTTCATCGTGCCTATATCCATTTCCTTTGTTCATACCATCAATATCTTTACGTATTGAATTTGCATCCTTCTATTTGTTCTTCATTTGGCGATGACAATTTCTCATGCTCCTGATTTCTTTAAATGAGCAGGAGCTTCGCTGTAATTTCAGCAATGGTGTGAGATCCAAATCAAATATCTGGGATATGGATGCAAGAGGGACGGTCCTTAAGCCAATTGCATTGCGTCTTGTGATTCTGGGGATGGCTGTAAGAAGAGGAGGGTGGAAATCGAGCACAGAGAGAGGGGGAAGAGATTGAGGGGTCCAGCATCATTTGGTGGTCTGTTTCTGTATTCCTTCTGGTGGACGACGATGGGATGACTAATTCGAAAGTGAGATTCATGCTCACTGATTGCTTTGACCCTTGTGCTCCAGCTTGAATGAAAGGATCTTCATGTTGTGTCTTCATTGCTTCTGGTTGCCATATCTTCAAAGTCCAAGTGATTGGACCCCTTTTAACATTAATCCATTCTTGTCGTCGATTGATCGGTTTAGTCATTGGTTGATTCTTGGTGTGATTGGTGCATGCGCGTTCTGGTGATTTGAGGTTTTGAGTCGCTATTATTGGTTTGATTTTGGATGCTCGATGTCTGCACACGGAGGAAATGAAATAAGACTAACTAGAGCTTTTCTACATGTTCAGCGAAACATGTTTAGTTGTCTTGTTATATTTATCAGCTTGTGATTCCTGTTAGGTGCAGAGATCTGCTTGGTTATTCTCTTTTACCAGTTTGCTATGGTGTAATGAGATACCTATAGCAGCTTTTGATTAGGTTTCCTGTCAATTATGGTGAATTTTCCTTATGTTATTTGAGCAGTCATAGAGCAAGTATAGCAGGATTATCAGTACTTACGAGCCTATTACAGGTTTAGGTTGATTTTATCACCCTGTCAAGGTAGCGTGGTAATTGACTGCAGAGTTGTCGGAACTAATGCGAACTAACTTTAGGTTGAACGAGAAGATTACCTTGATTGATGAGGTTCTACTTTCATAACCATTTTTTTCATGTTCTCAGATCTTGAAGCACCTTGAGGGGTGGTGAGAAGTGGAAAGATGAACAATCTCCTGTGAACAATTTGTTTGTACCTATGATCCAAAGTAGCATTTTTTCCATGAGTATATGAAAATTCCTTCTCATAAAATTCTTTGAAGATGTCCTCACTCATCCCAGTTAGCTAATAATGTGGTGAAATGGTGTTGAAGGCAGCTAATTTCACACGGAAAAAGGATGCTAATGTCTGAATTGTTGTGATGGTGATATGGCTTGTTCATTTTGTCCTTATTTATTTATTTTTTTGCTAGCTTTCTAGTTGAATGGAATTGCTCCTCATCTCCTTCTGACCGGGGGAAAATGCAAAAGCTTGAGCTGTGATAATAGAAGTCCATTGGTTTTCTTCTTTCACCAGGGGTTATCGAGCTCTGACACTCGTGTGTTTGGAAGAAATTTTGCTTTTAACTTTCATCTATACTATTGTTTTTAGCATTTGCAATGTGTCTTTTGTTCAATACTCAGTGCTTCAAACCTTCAGAAAACATAAAACTTTGCATTTTATGGCCAATTGTAGCAAAATAATTCTTGTCGTGCTGACAAGGTCAGGAAGTACCTTATGATTTCTAATGTTGTACAAAAACACCATTAAATTTGTTTCTATTTGCATTTTCATTCCATCATCCTCTGTATGGATCCTCTATAATGTGATGGTCTTGCTTTTTGAAGGTTTTAAACTCTATGCTAGTTGACTGTTGCCCGCATCAATGTGAAATTCAGAGTACAAAGTTGACTAAATCTGACAATAAGTGGCTTTTCTTTTAAGTTACTTGAAGATTTCAGTTCACAAAAAGGTGTTGAAGAATGACGTTGAGTTGTGCTTAAGAAATATCTGGTCGTTGGCCAGTTCAACTATGAATTTGAAGATTGTGTCTCTAGCTGGGATGGGTTATGTTTGATGCAAGGGTGGAGACTGCTTTGGCCAACTTATTGTCTGTTCCTTAGCTTTTCAACATTTTTTCTTTTCTCAGGTTGGGCAAGAAGCTTGTTCCATGATTGAGCTGTGCCGTCGATCACTGGTGCTGCATTGTTCTCTTGTTGAGTCTCTTCCTGATTTGCCTTCAAAAACTCCATCTATGCTGCTTGGGAAGCTTGATTGTGGAATGTTAAGGAAGAAGATCAATCTTTGGAGCTTAGTTTGGAGGCTTTAGATGTTGCTGCCATAAAATAAGCAACATTTGTTTTGTCCAATTTGATTGTTGGAGATAATTATATGTCACTGTTCAAATCTGGTTTGTTGAACAAGTGTACTATATTTTTACATTAATACATAAAAGGTAGTTTGGGGTGTTCATCTGCAAGTTTAAGAGTTGAAGCATGTCGGTTGGTAGAGGAGTTACTGATTTGGTGTTAATTCTTATCCCTAGTGGTTTGGTGCAGTATGTTGTAATTGACTTATGTTGATGAAGTTACCGTAATACTTGGGATGTGACCAAGTAAAAAAGAACTTCTGGGACCTATGAAAAAAATAAATAAATAAAAAGAAAACAAAAGAGAAGGTTGAAAAGTCAACTAAACAAGGGAAGTGGTCGTTGACTTAATGGGAGAAAAAAGAGACGCTTAGCTCCCTCTTAAACTGAGAGCTCATGTAGAAAGAAAATGGAGATAAGAGAGAGAAAAAGATCTGATTCTGGAGATCGCTAACATCTCCTACTGAACAGAATTATAGCAGGTATAGTGCCGTTTTTCTATGGAGATTACCTGCTTCCATTAGTATTTTCATTTTGGACGGGGCTTTTCTTTGACAAGATATTATTTTCCTGTCTTAATTCCAGCAAGTGGAGGAAGTTGTTTGAGCAAAGTAAGTGTAATGCTTCTGTGTTATATGGCTTGTGATTGTGAAACAAAATAAAAAGATTAGATTGCCTCCAAAAGGATATTTGATGTCTTCGGTCAAATAGCACGAGATTCTTCATTCTTGACATGGTATCGATCTGTGCTTGTGTAAATAAAGTAATACTTCTATCCAACTTTTATGAAGTAGAAAAATTCACTATCCGATGGATTCTGGAAACTGCTCATGCATATGTGATCTTGATTGCATTTTGTTAATTCATTAGTAGGTCATGGAAGTGGGCAGTGAAGGTACCATAGATGTGTTTGGCATTTTCTTAAAGCCAGGGCACTAATGTCAAGATGATGAATCTCCATGGATCTGTATCAAACTTTGTTCGTCGCTTAATATGCCAATGTGAGGGTTGCTCTCTCTGAAGGCAAATATATGGCCTTGATCAGGCTGAAAGTATTATCATCAACGGTGGAAATCCAGTACAAATCATGTTGCCGCTCTTTCCTTGTTTTGCTTCATGCCTTTATTAATCATCTTGCAAATTCCTATCTTAACATCATTCGCAATCTATTACTTCAATTTGGTCATCGTTTGGTGATGACAATGTCTACGACCCAGAGGCTTTAGAAGAACAAAGGATTTCCACTGTATTGTGGATAACAGTGTGAGATCCAAACCAGAAGTATGGAGGAAGTCCTTAAATCAACCATATTGCTTTTGTGTTTTTGGGATAAACATGACTAGTAATCAATGGGTGGCAAGAAATGTGATTTTCTTTAGTCTTTTAATGTTTGAGAGCTAATCTAGATCTCTAAATGCCATCTTTTCTTGAACTATAGCTCAAATTAGGATGTTTTGTTACAGCTGCCACTGTATGGAATTGGTTTCAGCCAGAAATGTGCACCATTTTTGGGACAAAAAATCTTCTGAGCTTGGGTACTACCCAGCTGTTTATGGCTTTGAAATGAAGTGGGAGGAGCTGTGCATATGAATTTTAATTCTGTGGAGTGTTTAATTGGTACTGCATCAGGAGTGAGGACTTCCTACTAAAACTGTAATCTTCACATAGGAATAGCTCACTGGCAATATGAGGAGGGCAAATTGACTTGGAAGATAGTTGTCATGTTCTTTTATTATCACTTGCACAGTAGTTTCATGCGTGTCTTTGAATCCTGACAAGAGAAATCACGTTCTTTTATTATCATATTCAGTTGAGAGTACTCATCTCAGATTAGTATTTTCAGTCTAGCATGGGGCTTTTCATGTCGATGTCTTATTGTTTTCTGTCTTATTTCAACGAATCTTGGGGAAATTGGTTGACCACTTGAATGTGATGCTTCAACATCATCTGGCTTGTGATCCTAGTGGGAATGAAAATAGATAAGAATGCCTTTGAAGTAGATTGCATATCATTATACGTCATCAGTCACAAAGTAAGACTCTTCATCCTTGACATGAATCTGTTCTTACGCAAACAGATTATTACTTTTTTCCAAGTTCTATTAAAGTTGGTTTCCTAGAGAACATGATGTTTATTATGTGATTCTTTCATTCATGCATGCAAAATAAAACAGAACTTCATTCATCATTCGCAAAAGGTGCAACCAAAGGCTTAAAGTGTTAATTGGAGGTAGACTCAATGTATGTAACCCCTCTTGAAACCTTTTATTCAGCCGATGTCAAATAACACTTTTAGCAATTGATTGATCATGGCAACTACTCATGTCTATGTGGCTGTGATTGCATTTTTAGCAGCTTATGTCCAGTTATTTTGTCATGGATTGATAAGTCACTGGAGGCACCATCGAAAGAATTTGACTTTTCTCAGATCCAAGACACTGATGTTGAGATGTTGAATTTCCATGGATTCTGCCCTCTTTGTTAGTTGAGATGCTAATACATAGATTTCTCAATCTGATGGTGGATTTATGGCCTTGATCCTGTCAAAAGTTGCATCTTGTACGGTGGAAAAACTGGTAGGAATCATGTTGCACTCTCTTATTTTTCATTATGCCTTTATGTATCGAAGTTGCATCCTTATGTTCATTCTTCATCTGGTGGTGACAATTTCTGATGCCACTTTAAATGACCAGGAGCTTCATTGTAATTTCGGCAATGGTGTGAGATCCAAACCAAATATATGAGGTATGGATGCAATAAGGACATTCTTTAAGCCGATTGCATTGTGTTGTGCTTTATGAATGGGAGCTATCTGTCATAATAATGAAAACAAATGTTTTACTTCACTCCTGGGACGTTTGAGAGCTAATCTGCATCCATGAATGTCTATTTTTCTTGAACTAGGTAACTTAGTAACTTCTCTCTCTCTCTCTCTCTCTCTCTCTCTCTTTGAAGGACAGTAATTTTTCTCAAATTTGGTTATGTTACATACAAATTTTTCATAAATATCACGATTTTGCTTCTTAAATTGTACTTAATGTTATTGATAAACATGCATATAAAGATTGCAATTAATCTCTTGTGTAACTAAGACTAACAATACCTACTGGTTAAATAGTTTTCCCATAAGATCCTAATCCTCCTCAATCAGCCATTTGTACCCAACGATACCTATCATTAGCACCTCCTCATTCTTTAGCACAATAATGCTTTTTCTTCTGCCGATCGTTGCCATGTACATAAGAAGTAAGTATTTTAAGTGTAAATATTAAGGGAAAATTACGTAAAAAAGTAAAAAAGAAAACGAAAGAGGGAGTAGAAAGTGGCATTAGAAGCTACTCTTATATATGGTCAATAAATCAATCAACCTAATCATTTTCATGAGTCTTGCGCGCTTTGTTCTAAAGTCCAAAAGCTCATAGATACAAGGGAACACAGAGAGATTTGTAGAGCACACCACTTGGAATCAACCGCTTCAGGATTGAAGCACTCTGGTTGGAGTTGATATAGCTAGAATAAGTACCTAGAGGGGGGTGAATAGGTATATAAAAGATTTTTCTCGATAATTGCACAATACTAGACAGTTGATAGATTTGAGACAGACAATAATCAAAGTAAGACTAAGAGAAGGGAAGAGAAAATTGAACACGCGGTTTATAGTGGTTTGGCTTATTTCAAGCCTACGTCCACTCTTCTGCACTGACAGCCTATCGGTTGGATTCCACTATGAACAAAGAGATGTTACAGTGATGTTCTTCCTTGATTTCTCGGTGAAGATGATCTACCACACTCGCTCAAGGTATCACTAAGTATAGACACTCTTTGTGTGTACAATTTTGCTCAGAATGTATCGCCTAATAATCAAGGTGCTTTAGACTCTGGAATTTCTCTATCGATCATGCATTAAAGCAACTAGAACGACTTCCTTTTATACTCCTTTATGCCATCATACCCGTTAGTATTTACCAAAGGAATTCCTCCAATCTACCCGTTGGACGGAATTAATCAAGAAGATCATTCGAGCTATTAAAGGAACCTGACGATAGCCCATCAATCTTGTTCGCCCATACAATCAGGATCTTGGTTTCCAAGAATAGAACCTTCCAAGAATATTTCGTCGACCATCGGATCTTCAAACGATCTTGATTACGAATGAAAGAATTCGTTATAATTATCTAGCCAGGAGATCTTCTCCAGAGGATAGGACTAAATCCTCAACCAAATACTTCGGCTCTGGATTGCCTTCATCACTGGATTAGAAAAACTGTCAATGAGAATAGTCTTGAGTCTTGAGTCTTGAGTGTTGAGTCTGGTGATCTGAAAGTCTTCAGACTTTAAACAGAAGGCTTGCAATTATCCAGACTAGACTAATAGAAACGTTTTGTCAACTTCAAAATATCCTGAAAAGATTTCTCCAATAATCTTCCCATTTTTTATGGTAACAAAACTCTCCTGTAAATTTGAACAACTGTGACCTGCAAAACATTAATCAAGTAATATGGCTATCTCATAAAGATTAATAAAATCAACAACCAGACTCTACATCCACAGAAAATTGGTTAGTCTTTCATGAGTAAAACCATATAGCAATACTTGATATAAGTGCAAATAGTCAAGCATCAAAATCCACATCCAAGTCAGTCAAATTCAAGTTCACACCCAAGTCAGTCAAATTCAAGTTCACACCCAAGTCATACTAAAAAACATTTAAACACACAAAAGAAATTTAAAGTCAAAGTTTTAAAGAGTTGAGTTCAAATTGCAATTCTCCCCTTTTTTGTCATCATTAAAAAGGTGAGAAAAGAGTCAAGTCTGCTTGGGAATGCGCACGATCTGGAAATCTCCCATCGACTGTATGATGTCTTCCAGCCTCTTCAAGTCTTCCTGTAGATGAGCCACCTCTTCTCTTTTGGCATTGGCTTGAATTTGAAGAGCGATGTCTTTCATTTGATCCGCCAGGGTAGCAGAAGATGCTTGTCCAGCATTCTTCAGGACTTGAAGTTCACAGTCCAGAGCATAGATTTGACCACGCATTTCCAGAAGAACATCAAGGATACGACGAAAATCTGCTGTATTGTCCGTCTGTGTGCTCGCATTTGCTGTCTCGGATGGAGTGAAGGCAGACGATGGAGCTTCGGTGTAATCGAGCAAATTTGGTGTTGACGTATCATGTCCTTTTTCAAGCATTTGAGAAGCCTGAAAATCTTCTGGATTTGCTTGTGAGCGACTCACACCTTCATTGTTAACAGCATGGGGTGTAGTCCTTCATTGCTCACCATCTCCCCCTGTCTCTAGGACTTCAATTGGGGAAGAGTGATGGTCATGCTCTTCAGCGCCTTGATTCTATTTTTCTCCGGCTTCATCTGCAGACTTTTCTTTCATTGCTTCTTCTTCTTCTTCTTCAGCTTCTTTCTCTTTCTCTTGTTGCTCCTCTGCTTCTATGTTCTTTGCTTGTCCCTTTTCTTCTCTCTGTTATGTTGATTTAGGTACAGAACGTCTGGTCATTTTCAATGCAGGGATAGTGAGATCTTCCTCTTCATCTTCATCTTCCAAGATAAGAGTTCTTTTCTTTTTGGATGGAGCACCCATGGGCTCCTTCCATTTTCTCTTTGATGTAGAAGATATTGGAGTCTTCATTTTGAACTTCTCCATTGTCTTATTAAGCTCTTTTAGATGCATTTTTGTCAGCATTTTCAAACCCACCACCATTTTGTCGTATGGTCGAACACAAAGAGTATGTGAATGCTCAATGTTCAAGTGTCTGAAGATCTTGGTCATAAGATTTGGGTAAGGCAATTGGCCCTTGTCCTTCACCATTGATCTGTACATGTGAAAGAGAATGGTGTGAGGAAGAGAGAACTTCTTCCCTGAATTGATCGCGTACATCAATTTCGCCTCGGAGTTAGACACGTTAGTCTTTGATGTAGACTTTGGCCTAATACAGTTGATCACAATTTTGTGAAGCAAGATGTTGATGGCACGCATCCTTGAGTAGGTAATTCTTCCCTCTGTACTATTGTCTTTGACAAGCTCCAGTGTAGTACGAGCAATCGAAACTTTGATCGGTTGATAGCGTCCTCTTTCAACTCCAATTATATCTGCCAACATGTCCACATCTACAACATAGTTTTGGTCTTAAACATTGAAGGATATTCTATTCGCATCTAAAAAGCTGAGATTCGAAGTATGCTGTCAATTGTGCATAACCGTCTGTGGTATCGGAGCGAAATTGCTCAAGTTGAAGCAGATTTAACTTCTCCCTTAAGTTCACATTGATGGTATCCATGAAATCGAAATCAACACTCCTAGGGTTTATCACCCCTCTTTTCAACAATCTGAAAAACAAATTTTCCTGTTCCTTCGATTTAAACAAATCCATCATTTTTCCCTTCACCTTTGCTGCAACACCTATTCTAGGTTGCAATTCAAGGAACATTTTATCATCATCGTTCCCGTCAGTCGGATTTAGTCCCTGTACACGAGGGTCAATTGGAATGTTCGCAAGTGCTTCCTCAGCCTTTCCTTTGGGACCAATTCCCAAAATCCTCCATTTTCCGCAAGAAAATATACTCATTCCACAATTCTTATCTTTAAGGAACTCATCTATATAGTTCAGCGGAGTACCAGTGCTTTTCAGAGCACGATAGAGCTTGTAAATAAAAGAAGGTTTTTGGACTCTTACAGGGTCTGCGTCCTCGATTATTTCTTCCTCCGGTTGTTGACCCGCACCTTGTGGGGTAGATGGTGAAGAGTGACGTAGAGGAGAGTGAATCGGATTCTGTTGCTGACTCGGTAAATCTTCCTCCTTGGTGAGATCGAAATGGGTAGGCCCCTTCCTCATTCTCTGTGGTCCCCTGTTCGCGATTCTTGATGACTTTCTCGAAAAAGACATCATTCCTTGTCGTTGAAAGATTCCTTTACTCGCTTTCCCAAGAAAAGTTGACAACTTTCTCGAACATGAACACGAAGTAGAGACAGGATTGGGAGGAGAATGCCTTTTTAAGGTTTTGAAGTTTAATCGAGAAAAACTGTATATATATACATATACCTCAGTTTAAAAAGGAAAAACCAATTGGCACAAGGAAAATGAACAAACGCCTCTTTTGAAATCGATAACTACCAAATATAAGTTAATCTTTTTGAAAAGACACGATTCCGTTTTTCACGGAAATTATAAATTAACTGAACTAATGATCGTACCTTTTCAAGATTGAATATAGTAACAACTTACAGTCTATAGCTATGAATGTCTGAGTCTGAGGGTTGGATAGTCTCTAGACTTTAACTTCCTCAAGCTTCAAAATGTTGAGTTTGGAACGGATAAAATCAAATTGATTTTTCTCCAAAAGCTTTGTGAATATATCCGCTAGTTGGCTCTTTGAATCAACAAATTGAATCGAGATTTCTCCATTTTGAACATGATCTCTAATGAAATGATGTCGAATCTCTATATGCTTTGCTCTTGAGTGAAGGATTGAATTTTTTGTGAGATTGATTGCGCTGGTGTTGTCACATCTAATCTCTGTGCTTGAGTCTTCAATTCCAAAGTCTTGTAGCTGTTGTTTTATCCACAGAATTTGCGAACAGTAACTTCCAAGAGCTACATACTCTGCTTCTGTTGTTGAGAGAGTCACAGTGCTTTGTTTCCTTGAAAACCAAGACACTGTCCTGTTTCCAAGCAACTGGCAAGTTCCTGAAGTGCTCTTTCTATCAACTCTGCAACCGGCTAGATCTGCGTCTGAATATCCCAGAAGATTAAAGTCTCCCTTCTTAGGATACCAAAGACCGATGCTTGAAGATGAAGCAATGTATTTAATAATACGTTTCGCAGCACTGAGATGGGATTCTGTAGGATCTGATTGAAACCTAGCACAGATGCAAACACTTAACAAAATGTCAGGTCTAGAAGCAGTAAGATAAAGAAGTGAACCAATGATGCTCCTGTACAGCTTTTGATCAACTTTCTTCCCTTCTTCATCTTTGTCTATCTTCAAAGAACTTGACATCGGTATGTCGGTCTTTTTGCACTTTTCCAGTCCAAGCCTTTTGACAAGATCATTAGCATATTTTTCTTGATAAATGAAAGTTCCTTTCTTCAATTGTTTTACTTGAAGACCAAGAAAGAATGTTAACTCTCCCATCATACTCATTTCAAAATCATCCTACATAGACTTAGAAAATTTCTTGCACATACTTTCATTAGAGGATCCAAAAATAATATCATCCACATATATTTGAACAAGTAAAAAGCTTTTGTTTTCCTTTTTGATAAATAAAGTAGTATCTACTTTATCTTTGACAAAACCATTCTGTATTAAGAACTTACTTAGCCTGTCGTACCAAGCTTGAGGTGCTTGCTTTAAACCATACAAGGCCTTTTTCAGTCTGAAGACTGAGTCTGGCTTCTTTGGGTCTTCAAACCCTGGTGGTTGTTACACATAAACTTCCTCATGGATAAATCCATTTAGGAAGGCACTTTTGACGTCCATTTGGAATAACCTGAAATTTTTGTAACAAGCAAACGCAAATAATAGTCGAATAGCTTCTAACCTTGCTACTGGAGCGTAAGTCTCATCATAGTCTATTCCTTCTTCTTGCGTATATCCCTTGGCCACGAGTCTTGCTTTGTTTCATACGACTTTTCCTTTCTCATTCATCTTGTTCCTGAACACCCATTTGGCTCCAATAACAGTTTTACCTCTTGGTTTAGATGTCAATTCCCAGACATCATTAATGTTGAACTGTCTGAGCTCTTCTTGCATCGCTTCAATCTAGCTTTCATCAGATAAAGCTTCTTCTATGCTCTTTGGTTCAATTTTAGAAATGAGAGCTACAGCACTAGACTCTTTACGCCTTTTGGATCTGGTGCGAATTCCTTCATTAATTTCGCCGATAATGAGTTCTTTGGGATGACTGGACTTATGCTTCCAGTTACTGGTTGATTTGTCTGGTTGATGATATCTTTCTTTATTTGAATCTTCATAAATAGCTTGATGCTAGTCTTCCAGAGTCTGAGATGCTTCTTAAGTTGTAAGCTTTGGAGGGTCTGGAGCAGGGTCAGACTCTTCATGATGAGTCTGACTGGATTCATCTTGCATAGAGTCTTGAAATTTGACATTCATTGACTCCTCCACAGACTGACTCTTTTTGTTGTAGACTCTGCAGGCTTTGCTTGATGTAAAATATCCAAGGAAGATGCCTTCATCTGATCTTTCTTCAAACTTACCAATTCGATCTTTAGCATTTTTCAATATAAAGCATTTGCAACCGAACACATGAAAGTATGAAACAATAGGCTTCTTACCTTTGAATAACTCATAAGGGGTTTTCTCTAGAGAAGGTCTTAAGAAGACTCTATTGATTATATAGCACGTTGTTGAAACAGCTTCAGCCCAAAATCGTGAAGAAATCTTACTTTCAATTAAAAGAGTTCTAGCAATTTCTTGAAGAGATCTATTCTTCATTTCCACAACTCTATTTTGCTGAGGAGTATACGGAGAGGAGAACACATGCTTAAAGCCAGATTCATCACAAAATTTTGTAAAATCTTGATTTTCAAATTCACCTCAATGATCTGTTCTTATACTTGAAATAACACATCCTTTTTCATTTTGAATCTTTTTAGCAAATTTTTCAAAATACGAGAATGTTTCGGACTTACTTGAAAGGAAATATACCCAAGTAAAGCGGGAGTAATTGTCCACAATTACTAGGCAATATTTCTTACCTCCAATGCTCTGGGCTCTGGTTGGTCCGAAGAGATCCATATGCAACAACTGTAGTACATGATTAGTAGAGATATGATTTATTGGCTTAAATTAATTTCTTACCTGCTTTCCCAGAATACATGGAGTGCATGGATTAGACTTTTGGTATGGTAATTTGGGTAGACCTCGAACAAGCTGCTTTGATGAAATTTTGGCTAACTGCTTCATGTTGACATGACCAAGCTTTATGTGCCATAAGCTTGCTTCATCTTGAATTGAGATTAGGCATTGCGATTCATCTGGTTTGACATCCAGAAGATAGATATTTCCATGTCTTCGACCCATGAAAGACTGAGTAGAGTTTTTACTGGTTCAAGAACATGTTCCTTCTTGAAAGAAGATCTTAAAACTAATATCACACAATTGGCTAATGCTGAGAAGATTGTAATTGAGTAATTCCACTAGGGAAACATTACTTATTGTGAGATTTCCAATTTTCACAATTACAAATCTCACAATACTTCATTTGTTGTTTCCTCCAAATGAAACTTTTCCACCATTTACTTGCACAAGCTTTATGAAGCAATTTGAGTCTCCTGTCATGTGTCTTGAGCATCCACTGTCAAGATACCACTTTACCTTTTTCTTGACGAAGACCTGCATTTAAAAGAGAGTCTCAAGCTTTTTTTGGTACCCAAATTTTCTTGGGTCATTTGGTGTTAGTAAAATAAACAGTATCAGCCCATACTTTCTTAATAGGTTTCCAAACCATAGGACATTCTTTTTCAAAGTGATCCGAACTTTTGCACTTTGAACACCTGAGGGCATTTCGACCTACAGACTTTACAAAAACTTTCTTGAAATGATTTTTGTAAGCCTCTCTCGAGGGTCTTTTCTTAATTCTTTCTTTTACTTTAGGAAAATCAATCAAGGGAATTGTTTCTGTTGTCATACCAAGACCGGACTTATTGAAGTAAGGTCTTTGAGCTGAAAGAATTTTTTCAAGTTTTTCGGACCCTATTGAAAATTTCTTTGAAATATTCGATAAGTCATTTTTTAAAAGGGAATTTTCTTTCAAAAGATTATCTTCATTTTCTTTAAGAGTGGAAACATTTAAGTCTAAACTTTTAACTCTTTCTTCTAAAATGATTTCCTTTTGTTTTAGAGCTGAGTTTTCCTTTTTAAGTTCGGAAATTCTTTTGAGAGAAGTCTTAAGACTAAAACACAATTCATCAATGTATTTAGAAACTTTGACAGGAATTTTAAAATCACTTACCTCAAATTCACTGTCTGAGTTTGATCAAGAGTTTGAGTCTGAGTCTGAATGTGCCATCAAACATAGGTTGGCATATTCATTATCACTCTCTTCACACTATGTATCACTCTAGGTTTCGGCTTTGAGAGCTTTTCGAAACTTCTCAGCTTTTCCTCTCTTCTTTTTCAGAAGAGGACAGTTGGGTCTGATGTGTCCATTTTTCTTGCATTCAAAGCAAACTACATCTTTGTTTGGTTCCTCATCATCAACAGACTTGGTCTGCTGTCTTTGAAAACTTTGTTTCTTTGAGTTGAACCTTCTTCCTTTTCTATTCAGTTTTCTGAATCTTCTTATCATGAGAGCAAGCTCCTCATCGTCTATGTCGTCTTCAGAATCTGTATCATCAGAATTATTATTTGATTTTAATGCAATGGACTTCTTACCTTTTGGATCTTCGTCTTCATTGATTTGTTCCACTTCATAAGACTGAAGAGTTCCAATCAGCTCGTCGATAGATAGTGGCATAATTCTTTGCGTCTCTCTTATTGAAGTCTTTATGTGATTCCAATCCTTGGAGAGTCCACGCAGTAGCTTGTTTACCTTCATAGGATCAGAAATTTTTTGTCCTTGATTCTCAAGACTATTGACAATATCTGTAAAACGGCTAAACATGTCAGTTATAGATTCTCCTGGTTTCATTTTGAAGGCTTCATATTGACCAAGGAGAATGTTAATTCTGGTCTCCTTCGCTCGATCTATTCCTTCATAGGTGATATGCAATCTATCCCAAACTTCTTTTGCTGTAACACAAGAAGATATTCTGTTATATTCAGTTGGTGACAAAGCACAATATAAAGAGTAAATTGCTTTTGCATCGAGTGTTTGTCTCTTGATTATCTCTTCCTGAATCATTCCGCTGGTCTCAACAGTTTCTTTCCCTCTTTCTGAGATTGATGCAGTTGTAGGAGTAATTCATTTTTCTACAACGTCCCATTCCAGAGGATCCTTTGATCATAGGAAGGCTTTCATCTTGTTCTTCCAGATATTGTAATCCTTTCCATCAAAGTAGGGTGGTTTGGTATTGCTTTGCCCTTCCACCAGCCCTGGTGCTAGCATACTAGCCATGGATCTTTTACTCTGAAGTAAAACACTTCAAATAAAGTGAGTACACGAGCTCTGATACCAATTGATATAGCTAGAATAAGTACCTAGTGTGGGGTAAATAGGTATATAAAATATTTTTCTCGATAATTGCACAATACTAGACAATTGATAGATTTGAGACAAACAATAATCAAAGTAAGATTGAGAGAAAGGAAGAGAAAATTGAACACGCGGTTTATAATGGTTCGGCTTATTTCAAGCCTACGTCTACTCTTCTGCACTGACAGCCTATCGGCTGGATTCCACTATGAACAAAGAGATGTTACAGTGATGTTCTTCCTTGATTTCTCGGTGAAAATGATCTACCACACTCGCTCAAGGTATCACTAAGTATAGACACTCTTTGTGTGTACAATTTTGCTCAGAATGTATCGACTAATAATCAAGGTACTTTAGACTCTGGAATTTCTCTATCGATCATGCACTAAAGCAACTAAAACGACTTCCTTTTATACTCATTTATGCCATCATACCCGTTGGCACTTACCAAAGGAATTCCTCAAATCTACCCATTGGATGGAATCAATCAAGAAGATCATTCGAGTTATTAAAGGAACCTGACGATAGCCCATCAATCCTATTCGCCCATACAATCAGGATCTTGGTTTCCAAGAATAGAACCTTCCAAGAATATTTTGTCGACCATCGGATCTTCAAACGATCTTGATTACAAATGAAAGAATCCGTTATAATTATCTAGCCAGGAGATCTTCTCCAGAGGATAGGACTAAATCCTCAACCAAATACTTCGGCTCTAGATTGCCTTCGTCACTGGATTAGAAAAACTGTCAATGAGAATAGTCTTGAGTCTTGAGTCTTGAGTGTTGAGTCTGGTGATCTGAAAGTCTTCAGACTCTAAACAGAAGGCTTGCAATTATCCAGACTAGACTGATAGAACGTTTTGTTAGCTTCAAAATGTTCTGGAAAGATTTCTCCAACAGGAGTAGCTGAGACATTCTAGAAAATGGCTGACTCATCTAGAATGAAGCTTTGAAATTCTTGCAATGGATTCACTTGCTCAGAAATTGACCAGAACTTGCGGGACATGGACATTGCTATCTGAATGACAACATATCAAGTGCTTGAAGATTTTCGATCATCCCATCTTAACAATAAATACATTTCGGGCACTCAACTTTGTTAAGGAGATGAATGTCAATACTATAGAGTTAGCCCCTGTAAAAATCTCACATAGGGCTTTCCTCAAATAGATCGTGCGGCGGAGCTCAAAATGAATAACCTCACTCAATGCCCGAACCTTGTGACGAATCCTACATCATCAATAAAATGTGTGATGTTACACAAGGGCATTTTCCTAGAAAAATAGTTAAATTGGATACAAAGCTGAGGGTGAGTCGGGCAATGCTCTCACCTATGGGCCAAAAAGGTTTCGGAAATGGCTTCGCTTATAGTCAATGAAGCGTTGTGATTGAGCAATGAGCATTGCAAATTGTAAAATTAGGTCGAAAGTTAAATTCGTTTGAAAAGTATAAATCATTTATAATTCATTGTTGCTAGATACAAAAGCATGGTGGTGGGGACTTGAGAAAATTATAGTAGGTGATTTGGGACATTCATATATGAAAAATGAGATACAAATTTAACACATTAATGAAATGTCTGTCACAGAAACTATTGCACACATTATTGTACTTTTGTCTTTGAGTAGTTCCAAGTAATGGAGACGCTAGTTGACCAGATGCTTTCGGCGGGGGGGGGGGGGGGGGGGGGGTGTACGAGCTTTGGATCATTATGTAGAAGAATTTAGCAACGTTTTAATATATCAGTAAATCACCGATTTTTTGCAACTTTTATAAGCTTGGTTAGTAAAATACAAACCTTGAAACGATTTTTACCGACGTCCCAATAAATTAGCTAATGACCAATTTTTCTCAAATTTGCAGGCGTGGCACTATAATATATTTATAGAAATGTTAATGAAACTAGTAAGTTACGAACTTCTTTCGTTACGGAATTTATTTTCGTCAACTGAAAATTTTCTATTGTTAATGTATTGGCAATTTGAAAATAGCAACATAGTAGGAGGAGTTTTAATATTTAACGACAGAATAAAAATATGGATTATTAGTTAAAAAAGGTACGTAATGATGGATTGGAAATTTTAGTTTTACAAAGCAAACATATTTTCAATAAAATAAAAGAGAAATATTTTCCTTTACATTGAAACTTTTTAATGAACTGGATCTGTTAGTTCTTTTCTTTAATTTATATATATTTTATTTTGGGTTTGTAATACTTAATATCCAAATTTTCAAATTTTATGATGAAAGAGGAGAGGAAAAGGTTGATGATTTTTTTTTTGTCTCTTTGCCCTTTTACATAAAATAATTAGGTCAACTTTTATCATATTCTATGAAAAAAAGGTATTATTTTCCTTCTCTTACATGATTCAAGGAATAGGGAAGCTAATCAAGGATTTTGACATGACGCTTCAGAGAAATCATTCTATTGATAATACCAATAGTGATCATAATGCCTTCTAAATACATCAAATCTCACTAGCCATCAAGTAAGATTGTTCATCCTGAATAAAAGCTATCAATGACTATCACAAGCAAATCGGAGTTATAATTATCTCAAAGTAATACTATTGAAGAATGATTTGCTTCCTTCCTTGAAATCAATTTGGTTCTGTTTACTCCCTTATGCAAATATTTGCCATTTCATATTATCCATGAGCATGCTCAGCTTGAATAGTTAATTGCTTCAAATAAGCCATATGTACTCTTTAGGAAATCCCTTAAGCTTCAGTTATTTTCTTACCTTAACAATTCTTTTCATGTTAAATTATCAGCATGTTTTCGATACACTGCTATATTATTTCACAAGATTCATTGGCCATTTTGGATTCCTTGATCAGATTAACGTGTCAAATTTGACCAAGGACTGAAAATTGATCAAGTTCATCCTTTCTGGAAAATTATCTTCTGATTTGATGTTATGTTCATTCAGGCATTAGATTTTTTATGCCAAGCAAGGTGTTGATGCTCATTCTGGAACTTCAAAATAGCAAGATATACTATATCATACTAACTAGGATAAAAGAAGAAATGGCACTTTGATCTGGGATATATAAACTAAAATAGAACCACATGTGCAGGTGGTTCTATCGTGAGATTATGAATGAAGTGACAGTGTAAAGCGGACCATTTGTTTTGTGACTGGAATGAAGGCAGAGCTGGACGCTGTTCTTGCTTTGTGAGAGTTGTGGTGTCAAGACAGCTATAAAAGATGAAGATTTCTCGCTGGCACCTCGCGGCATGATTCAGTGCTAATAAATTCAGGGGATAACAAGTTGATCTCATGATGTAGCCCTGATCTGCAGGAGCTGTTAATGCCTTTCTTGGTGATATTTTTCAGTTTTTAAGTGGCTATTTGATTTGATGCAACTCATGAAGGTTGCAATTTGTAATTATTGTTCTTGACAGTTCAGGCAGCTTGAGACTCTGGAACTGTATCCATCCAACGCTTGATTTGTTGAAGGAATGACACTTGACAGCCATGTCCTTATGAACTTGAGAAAAATATCAATAATGATTATGTGATTCCTAACACCGAAGATTGAATATCCTAACATCCGAAACACAGGGGTGCAGACGCGGAGTTTCATGATTTGGCATAATCCAAGTTAGTGAAAATTTAACAATTTCCATTCGAAATTCTTTTGTTTTAGAGAGAACATGTTTTGATAACTGGGACAGTTGCTGACTTGATGTTAGAAAGCTATTTGTCGACAATTCAAATGTCATTTTTGGTTGCCCTTACGGTAAAATCAAATTCTTTCACCCCGATCATGAGACTGTCCGCTGCAGCTTCTGGTTTCTGCAGTTAAAATTGAACTCCATAATCAGCTTTCATAACTCTTCCACTTCTACAGGAAAGGAAAACAGAGGCACCTTACATTTTCATTTTCCTTTTTCTCATTTGTTGCAACAGAACAAAGACAAACCGCCCGAAGGGAAAAAAAATCAAAGAAGAAAGGGATTATCACGAAGTGAGTGAAGGGATTAGAGTTGATATATCCGTGGAACGTGGACAGAGAGATTCAGGGCTTGTGGAGGTATCACCCGGCAAGCAACGCAGCTTCCATGACAATGGAGAGGACGTCGACATCCTCGACTTGGCATTTGCTTCCTTTAAACGTTCTCCCTCTGGAGTTCTTGAAGTTGGTAATGCAGTTCAGTAAGTTTTGGCTGCACTTCTGGCTCATTTAGTCATCTGCACTGTAACATCCCGAGCCTTACTGTGTAATATTGTCTGCTTTGGGTCAGCTTTGGGTCACCCGCCCTGGCGCGGACGAACCGCCATCGAACCGCCATCCTAGCCACGGTCTCTTCATTCACAGCTTTAAAACGCGTTACACAGGTTAGAGGGACCCGAGCCTCATAAGCTAACCAAGACCTCCCTCCCTTTGGCCCCACGGGCGTCAGAACAGCATTCAAGCTGTGGTCCCACACACGGTCGGTAGTCAGCTCTGATACCACTTGTAACATCCCGGGCCTCACTGTGTAGCCCTAGCACGGACAAACCGCCATCCCAGCCACGGTCTCTTCCCTCACGGCTTTAAAACGCGTTACACAGGTTAGAGGGACCCAACCCTTATAAGCTAACAAAGACCTCCTTCCCTAGGCGATGTGGGACAAGAGAGGAGGCTGTCATTTTAAAGCCGTGAGGGAAGAGACCGTGGCTAGGATGGCGGTTCGTCCGCGCCAGAGCGGGTGACCCAAAGCGGACAATATTACACAGTGAGGCCCGGGATGTTACAAAAATTGTCTTGAGGTGAACTTGGAGTGAAATTCTTTCTAAAAGTAGATATCATTTTTCATACAATGTTGTTGGGCATGGATGTATGGCGGTGGTGATGCGAAAAAATCATAATAAACAACTCGAGACATACATGTATGAAAATGAGGTACAAATACAACACGCAAACAAAATAATTGTCACATGATTATTACACACATTCTTTATGAATAGTAAAATCTCTCACTAACTATTACAATTTCTTTTTTTGCATAACACATAAAAACAAGTATAGATCAAACAAGCTCTTATGATCACGCATTCAACGGACAAGCTGCCTCTCCACTTTTTATCTTTATTTGTGAAGCATTCTCAACTTCTATTTCGGGCCTTTTCAATGCCCCAATTTTTCCTTTTTTTTTGGCCGCTTAAACATGTCATTTCATTTCATGTACATAAAATAGAGGAACAACCTAGATGGGCATCAAAGCAAAAAACAGCCAAAAGAGATTGTGGGGGTAGACACCCAGCTTAAAGGGAGAGACGCTTCATTCATGAATGATGATCTATTTTAAATTCAATGCCTTGGTAGATTGAAAATTTTGGATATGCTACGTATTGATTCCTACCAATCCCTCATAAGACTCAACATTTTGCAATTAACACTTATGGTGGAATTACTAGTCACTGAATGCAAAAATATAGTAAAAATTAAATGCCTTGAGAGGTTTGAAAAAATTGAGAATTTCGAGTATCCAGGGTGTGAGTCCTTTGAAATATT
Organism: Eucalyptus camaldulensis; assembly: GCA_019915185.1. Taxonomy (NCBI): domain Eukaryota; kingdom Viridiplantae; phylum Streptophyta; class Magnoliopsida; order Myrtales; family Myrtaceae; genus Eucalyptus; species Eucalyptus camaldulensis. The sequence continues at coordinate 4,219,772 of JAHSVA010000008.1, forward strand.
ACCGCACCTCTCAGTCTTCGAGTACCTCCTACATTTGGGCATTACAGGGTGTTGGAAGCTTCATGATGTTCAGGGCCTGGAGAGGGTCAAATATGTACTTAGAATCTAAAATGAGGGATCAACTGCAAGGCCTCGACAAATTGTCCACACCTGCTGAATTTCGAAGGTTTTACGGAATATGATGGAGGGGTCAATTTCGGATGAACTTTTGGAAATCACAGAGCTCCAGAAATCAAGGCGTCTAAATTCTAGTAGACGTTCAGCGATGCCATTTTGTCGGAATATCGTTCATTGCGCTACTGTAGCAGAGAAACAATCGGTTCATGAAAATAACGCTCCGACCTATCGAGCGCTCTGGCCACGATGTCGGAACGATTCGCATGTCCTTTCGAAGGTGAACAAAAGCAGGTCACGCTATTCATTGTCGAGATGTATCGCCTATTTCATCAACATTTCCTCCTCTTGTGAAGCCGTCCACAAGCGTCCCCTTCTGAGTTTCGAATGACGCAGGCGATTGCTCTTTTCACGAAGCTTTCGACAAGGGGATTCATCAATGTTGACCTCTAAAGATCCGACCTTTGTGGGGTTTCCAGTTCTCAAAAGAGGTGGAAGCGTCAAGGTCCAATTTTTTGCTTTGAATTCCATCTCCTGCAATTTCCGAGAGAAGTTAGAGCTCCTTGTAGTGCTTGAGCTGGGTCGGGGGGTTTCTTTCGAAAGATGAAGTTGTTACAATAAGCCAAAAGATGGCTACTACAAGCGCCAGAGAAGGTGGGTTTTCTGTGCTTTTGAGGAATTGCGTTAGCTATATCTCTATTCTGCTTAACCCCTAGGAAGAAACCTGAATGTTTAGGGATGGTTAAGCCCATATGTCTCGCGTCCAAGGACAAGAGAGAAGGAGATGCTCTATGGATTCCGCCAGTCTTTGCACAGTGAGCGGCAAAGATCCAGTACTATTTTTTGCTTGTGTAAGTTCTCCATTTTAGGGATTATTTGGACATGCATTCCATTGGAAGAGCTTAATCTTAGGGTTTATTTGCATTTTGCCAGTCCTATTCCATAAAGCCTGAGGAGCCGAGAAAGATGAGGAGGCCATTGGAGCTTTTCGGATATTCTAGGTAAGTCTTATGTAGTTGTAGCCACTCTTTATTGAGTAATTTCCTACTGATGAATATGTCCACACCAATTTGTCTTAAATAGAGTGGGTTGTTGGAGGAATAGCCAGAATTTCCTTCACGATGTCCTCTTTGAAAATATTTCGAAGAAAAGGTTCATTCTAAAAAATTTCTTTGTGGTTTATAAGCTTTACTACCTATTGTGGGTCATTTTCATTCGCTAGGCCTCCAATTACACCTCTTTTCAACCATCTGGCCTCTATGATATCGATTGTTTCTCCTGTTGCTACTGTCCACATTGAAGATTCTAAGATTGAGTCTCTTCCCTTTAGACTTTAGTAAGCTTTGCCAGCCCCAAGAGGGTCTGTCCTTTCCCAACATACCAGAAGCTCCTTTTTGGGAAGTAAATCCCTTAAAAATTTTGGCCCCATAAACAGCGAGACTGTTGCATTAATCTCTAGGCTCACTTCCTAAGAAAGCTTTGTTAAGAGAGAGTAAATCTTTGAATCTCATGCCTCCATTGTCTTTCCTTTGCTTCAAGAAATCCCAACTCTTCCAATGAATACCAGAGTGAGATTCTCTACTTTTCCACTAAAATGTTGCCATCCTGTGTTCAGTCGCTTTACTCATGGAAACAGGAATCTTGAAAATTGATATTGCGTATTGAGGAAGAGCATGCACTACTGTTTTTAAGTAATATCTCCTTTCCTGCTTTAGAATTTAAATATTCTTTCCAACCTTCCAATTTTCTGTTAACTCTTCCAAGTCTCCAAGCAAAAAATATTCTTCTTACACATTGCATAACCCATGTAATCCACTTTTCATGAAAGCCCAGTTTTCTTAGGCATGCCTCCAACAAGTCCCATTCTACTTTGTCATATGTCTCTTTCATATCAAGTTTCAAAACCGCTGGGAATTTTTTCCTCCTATTCTGCGCTCTTAGTTGATGCAACACTTCCTGCACTATCATTATATTGTCCTGGATAAGTCTCCCACTCACAAATGCACTCTGCTCTCGAGCTATCAATTTTGATAACCAAGGTTTGAGTCTATTCACCATTACCTTGGATATGATTTTATAGGCAAAATTGCACAAACTAATGGAGCGGAATTGATCAAGAGTTTCTAGGTTAGGAATTTTTGGAGCTAGAGTAATGTGGGTTCTATTTAAATCAGAATTCATTTTTTCCAGATATGAAAATATTCTCAACTGCTGCAAATACTTTGAAGAATGAGTTCTCGAAATACTACTTTTGGAGAATGATTGGCTTCTCCCTTGAAATCTATTTAGTTATGTTTGTTCACTTGTGTAGATACTTTCGATTTCATATTTTCCATGAGGATGCTCAATTGGAAGATCAATTGCTCCAAATAAGCCATATGTACTCTTCAGGAAATCCCTTAACTCCAGTTATCTTAGTCCCTTAACCATTTTTTTTCATGGTAAATAATTAGCATGTTCTGATGCACTGCTATATTTTCTTCACAAGATTCCCTGGCCATTTTGTATTCATTGATCAGATTTACGTGTCAGATTTGACCAAGGGCAGACTAGCAATCAAATTCATCCAGTCTGGAAAAATCATCTTCTGATTGTATGTTATAATGATTTAAGCAGTAGAATTTTTACGCGGTGCAAGGTGAATTTGTTCCATTGATGCTCATTATGGAGGTTCGAAATAGTAAGATATAATATATCGTGCTATACACGATAAAGGAAACGATATCATTTCGATATGGGACATGAAGCCCAGAGAGAACCATATGTGGAGGTGGTTCTGTTGTGAGATTAGGAGTGAATTGCCTGTGTAAATGGACCATTTGTTTTGGCACAGAAATGTAGGCAGAGCTGGACGTTGTAATTGCTTTGCGAGAGTTTTGGTGGGAAGACTGCTCTAGAAAGATGGAGATTTCTCACTGGCACATTACGACATGATTCAGCACTAATTTATACAGCAGATAACTAGTTGATCTCATGATGTAGCGTTGATTTGCAGGAGCTGGTAATGCCTTTCTTAGTGATAGATTTTCAGTTTGTTGAAGCAGCTAACTGTTTTCGTGGAATGTAGGTTACTGAAGTATGACGAGAAAGATATGCGAGGATAGGGGTGATGCTACGTTATGGAGCCACGAGTTCAGTCCAATGGTTTTATGTAGAATCAAGCTGCATATTTCACATATTCAACTGCTTTCAGGACGGTTATGAGGTATATTTTTTCCTAGAAGCCTAATTTGAAGGTTAGAATTCTCTTTGACTAAGCCTCAACTTTAATTATATTGCCCAACGATGCAGGTTGTGGTGAGAAGATGAAGATCTCTTACATTGGTGTTTCCGTGTCATGATTGGGGTATGAACAAGTTCAATTGGTTCTCGAGAGGATTCAACTCCAGAGAACCGGTGGATGCAAATGCTAACAAACATGGAGGCTATCTGTTTACCTGTGCCTACGAGTGGAGATTGAACGTGGAAATTGGGAAATTCAGGAGTCGACTCTTATGGGCACTGAATTCTCTATGGACTTCCCTTTCATGAATGCCAATTTGACCGGCTTGCATAACAAGTGTGGTTATGCCCAAGTCATCAAATCAAAGTCACGTTCTGAATGTGGTAATGCAATGCTAGTCTCTACTCTGTAGTACACGTCCACTTGCCTAAAGTAGCGCATAACATCAGTTTCCCATTGTTTGTGCATCACTTGTTTGATTCAGGATTGGCTAAATATGGAGGTCTTATGAAATTATACTTCGACAAACCTTGTCCTGGGCTGTCTTGACTCTGATGTATTAGTGAAAGTTTTTCAAGTCATTCTAATTATCCATTGTACATGTCGAAATGTACCTTAGTGCGGCCTTGAATTAGAGAGGAAAATATCACGAGAAGTTGATGAAGGTCGAGTACAATAAAGGACAGCTTCTGCAGCAGGTGTGTTCTTGTCCCTAAGAAAGATGGTGTCGGAGAGGACAGTGGTTGGATTGTCTCTTGGGTTCATAATGAAGCAATAGATGTGTCCCAGGTTAAGTTTAAGAGTTTCAATACAATCATCATGTAGGTTTGCCTACTGGTAATGACATTCGATATGATTTTGAAATTGTGAAATCTGCAGGTTCTTGTGTTAAAGCGCACAAGTTTGAAGGCCGGCCAAAGGAAAAAATCACTCTGCCTCAAAGATTATCCTATGGATTCCATGGTACCTTTGTGTTAAAGCGCAGAAGTTTGAAGGCGGGCCAATGGAAAGATCTGATTCTAGAGATCGCTAACGTCTCCTACTGGCAAAAGAACGCTTCAAGTGCCATAACTTACGAAATGTACATTTAAGTGCCACATTAAAAAAAAAAAAAATGGATCACTTGAGTGCCACTCCGGCTCAAGTCTGGCCAAAACGCCAACGTGGCGTTTTTCTGGTGAAGCGCGCCCAAAACGACGTCGTTTTGCACGCTGACATGGCCAAAAAAGCGTCGTTTTGGGCCGACGTGGTAAAAAAAATAAGAAATTAATTAAATTAATTTTAAAATTAAATTTAGTTAAAATATTTAAAAATAATAATTTTAAAATTGAATTTAGTTAAAATATTTAAAAATAATAATTTTAAAATTAAATTTAGTTGAAATATTAAAAAATTAATATTTAAAAGAAAAAAGGAAAGGGGGGTAGGCGGCTGAGGGATTAGCCCTTAGCCGCAGCCGCCGCCGCCGCCGCCGCCGCCGCCGCCACCGCCCCGCCGCCACCGGGAAGGGCCGGCAACAGCGGGGGGAGGGTCGGCCGGGGTCGCCAGGCCCTGGCCAGGGGTCGGCGACCACGGCCGACCGGAGGCGAGGGCTTGCAAGCCCTCGCCCGATCTGGGGCGGGGGCTCGCGGCCCTCGCCCAGATCCGGCGAGGGTCGACGGCCCTCGCTCGGTCGAGCCAAGGGCCGCCGCCCTACCGGGCGAGGGCCGCCGACCCTCGCCAGATCTGGGCGAGGGCTGCGACCCTCGCCTCGATCTGGGGCGAGGGCTCACGAGCCCTTGCTGTCGGTTGGCCGGGGTCGCCAGCCCCTGGCCAGGGCTCGACGACCCCGGCCGACCCTCCCCCTGCTGTCGCCGGCCCTTCCCGGCGGCGACGGTGATGGTTGAGGGCTTATCCCTCAGCCGCCTCCCCCCCTTTCCTTTTTTTTTTAAATTTTTTTTAATTATTAAATTTTTAATATTTCAACTAAATTTAATTTTAAAATTATTAATTTAAAATATTTTAACTAAATTTAATTTTAAAATTATTAATTTTAAATATTTTAAATAAATTTATTTAATTAATTAATTTTTTTTGCCACGTCAGCCAAAACAACGCCGTTTTGACCACGTCGGCGTGCAAAACGGCGTTATTTTGAGCTCGGTTCGCCGGAAAAGTGCCACGTCGGCATTTTGGCCGGATTTTGGCCGGATTGGCACTCAAGTGATCTATTTTACTCTGATTTTGGCACTTAAGTGTACCTTTCGTAAATTATGGTTCTTAAGTGTCCATTTGGCCAAAGTTAAGGCACTCCAGGGGTCCGCGCGTCGTCTCCTACTAAACAAAAAATATAGCAGGTTTAGTGCTGTTTTCTGTGGATTACCTACTTTCATTAGTATTTCCAGTTTGGACGAGGCTTTTCTTTGACAAGTTATGATTTTCTTGTCTTAATTCCAGCAACTGGAGGATGTTGTTTGAGCAAAGTAATTGTAATGCTTGAGTTTTATCTGGCTTGTGATCATGATATGAATAAAAAATATTGCCTCCAAAAGGATACTTGATGTCTTCAGTCAAATAGTACGAGATTCTTCATTCTTGACGTGGTATCAATCTCGGCTTGTTTAAATAAAGTTATACTTCTCTATGGCTTCTATGTAGTAGAGAAATTCACTATCTGATGGATTCTGGAAACTGCTCATGCATATGCAATCTTGATTGCATTTTGTTAATTCGCTATTTGGTCATGGAAGTAGGTAGTGAAGGTACCATAAACGTGTTCTCCATTTTCTCAAAGCCAGGGCACTAATGTCAAGATGATGAATCTCCATGGATCTGTATCAAACTTTGTTCATTGCTTAATATGCCAATGTGAAGATTGCTCTCTCTGAAGGGAGTTACATGGCCTTGATCAGGCTGAAAGTATTATCATCAACGTGGAAACCCAGTACAAATCATGTCGCTACTCTTTCCTTGTTTTACTTCATGCCTTTATTAATCATCTTGCAAATTCGTGCCTTAACATCATTCCCAATTTATTACTTCAATTCAGTCATTGTTTGGTGATGACAATGTCTGCACCCCAAAGGCTTTAGAAGAACGGAGGATTTCCACTGTATTGTGGATAACCGTGTGAGATCCAAACCAGAAGTATGGAGGAAGTCCTTAAGTCAACCGTATTGCTTTCATGTTTTTGGGATAAACATGACTAATAATCAATGGGTGGCTAGAAAGGCAATTTGCTTAATAAAAAGAACTTCATTACTTGTTAGCAAAAGTTCCACCCAAAAGCTTAAAGCACTAGTTAGAGGTAGACTCAATGTATATTAACCCCCTGTTAAAACACTTTATTTAACCAATGTGGAATAACACTGCTAATAATTGATTGATCCTAGCAACTACTCATGTCTCTGTGGTTTTGATTACATTTTTAGTAGCTTACGTCCACTTGTTCTATAGTGGATTAATAAGCTACCAGAAGGTACCAGAGGCACCTTCATAACATTTTTACTTTTCTCAGATCCAGGACACCAACGTTGACGAATTTCCATGGATCTATATGCAACTTTGTTTGTCAATTGAGATGCTGATACATAGATTGCTCAATCTGATGATGGATTCATGGCCTTGATCGTGTCAAAAGTAACATTCTGTATGGTGGAAAATCCGGTAGGAATCATGTTGTGGCTTTCTTGTTTTTCGTCATGCCTTTGTCCATCTCACATGTTCGTACCATTAGTCAGTGTCTTTACCGATTGAATTTGCATCCTTCTGTTCATTCTTCATTTGGTGATGACAATTTCTCATGCCCTTGAAGCTTTAAATAACCAGGAGCTTCACTGTAATCTTAGCATTGATGCGAAATCTGAACCAAATATCTAGGATATGGATGCAACAAGGACATTCTTTAAGCCGATTGCATTGCGTTGTGCTTTATGAACGGGAGCTGTCCGTCATAGTAATGAAAACGGGTGCTTTACTTCACTCCTGAAATGTTTGAGAGCTGATCTGAATCGATGAATGTGCATTTTATCTTGAACTAGTACTTAATCAGATCAGAATACTCTGTTACAGATGCCACCGTAGCAAAACAGAATTGGAAGCTCAACCTACTAAATATGAGAGGACTGCGGACATGACCAACTAGGATCCCAGAAAGTGTGTTTGCCGCTTTCTTCACTCCAAACCCTGCAGTCTATTCCATAGGGTACTAAAACTATCTCAATTATACTGGCTACTAATAACATTTTCTCGCTAGTGGTCACATCAAATTAACCAGAAGATTATTCATACCATTTTCCAGAGTAGGGATTTTATTAAATCCCACTAGCCACCACTGGCCGAAGTCAGGCTTGCTGCACGAAGACGTTGGGAAACCTCGGGGTTCGTCGGGGAAGCTGGAGGTGCTGCTTCTGGTATCGGGTGGAGAGGTGTGAAGTTCAGCAGCGATGGCGCGGAGGCAAAGTGGCGCACAGCGGCAGGAGATGGGACGGTAATAGCAACCTTGGAGGAGGGAGAGCTTGTTCTCCTTATCGCGTGTCGTTTCTTTTGTATCGTGAGCCTCTCTCTATATTGTTAAATCTCTAATGTGAACCTCTAATGTGTTCCTCTTTTAATGTGTTTGTCCTTTGATTTCAAGAGAAAAGAGTGCTTATTTAGGTATAAGATTAGGTGTTTTCTCAAGATGTCACTTTCCAGTTTTGAATCAAAAGAATATATCAAAGTCAACTGAGGAAATTAAGATATCACATTCTACTTATCTCTATATAATTAATATTCCAAGGACAAAGTCTTTGTTTCTTCCAACTCTGATCATATAATGTAATCTTTCCTAGTTCAGCACTCGCCATGTGCAATGCACATGCAAGTTTCGGTCACCATTAGGTCTACAATGGGCTTGAACAAATTCCATGTCCCTATGGGCTTAGTCTCAAAATTTTAGTTGAGCTCAAAGCCTCCCTACCTAAACCCATTCAAACGTAGTCCAATTAGAATGCAGTTTATGCGGGCTTAGCACTATTAAAATGCTCATAAATGCAAATTAATAATATTTTTGTTTAAGGTCGAGGCTGATTTATAATTTTCTATGCAGTAAATAACTAAATGAGGTCGTCAAAATTTAGGTACTAATAGCTAAAATTAAGATGTCAACATTATTGTCTTTGCATAATTGCGTTAAGAAGTCACAATTAGGAAATGCATACGTCATATCGTTATCTGTTTTATAATCGAAGTTTGCAGAATGTTTGTTACATTTGATGGTAGTGGTGCTATGCTATTGCTTGCTTAGTCATTCAGGTTCATTAATATTTTGCAGTAATTTATTTACCTCTTTTGATCATTAAGTGTCACATTATTGATTGTACACTTGTATGATCATTCATCACATATTAGTATTTTAAGATTTAAAAGAAATGATATATATATATATAAGAACACAGATTACATAAACCCATTCTCATAGATTCGATGTTGTCATCAAAACCTCCATGCCGAGACTCATCAAGTGCGCATCAAAATAGATGCTTTTGTAGATGGTCAACTAGAAAATGGAAAAAGGAGAAGGAAAAGGAAAGGGATAAAGACAAGGAAAAGTTGAAAAGGCCGAGAGAAGGACGCGAAAGGGATGATGGGTTCTCGTGTCGGTGGAGCACCTGACTCAAAGGTATCAGGTAGATTTACATTTAAATTGCCCTCTTTGTTCATGCTTAGCGAATCTCCAATATAATTCTTGCAAGGGTCATTCCTCATGAAACCAACAAAGTTGTGACTGCGAGTTGTGAGATAGTCCCAACATCTCATACTCCCTCCACCATTGCATACAGCTGCTCTTCTCCAGAAAGATGTCCGGCGAAACTGCGTAATCCTTGATCAAGTCCATAACATCCTCCTCGAACTTGACTAACTTCTCTCTTTCGAAACGTCAGGTGATCCTCTGCTATTGAGCAATCTGCACGACCGGATGGCCTCCTCCACTCGTGCCCAGAAGCACGAGTCCTCCTCATGCGAGACTCAATGTTTTCCAATTTCGAATTCAAAGACCCGGCCCGCTCCTTGCCTTCTTTTTCTTGATGTTGTTTTTAGCCATTTTTCCAACATAATGTAGTGTTTGGATCTTCCTCGTTTTATGTAATCTTTTCAGCCTCTTTTGTAATGCTCTGTTATGTCCAAAGGTTCGACTATCCTTCGGTAGTTTGTCCCTCCGTAGAGCCAACGGGTCCGTACTGGAGTGCCCGATAAGTGAGGCTTCTTTTCCGCTTCGTTGACTACATGCTTCCAGTGAGGATTGTCTTGTACTTATCAACCCCACCATCGCGCCTTTGTCGTGCATTTTTGAAGCTATCATAGTAACCAGGACCTTGGCCATCCGCTTTGCATGCCTTCATGTACCACTCCAAGTAAGCCAGATGCACCTTCATTTGGTCCAACTCCTTCGTAGGATCAAATGCCTGTTTTTGTGACACTTTTACACCTCGTTCATGCTTTACCATGTGCCCTCATCCTGCTGTTATAATCGACTCATCGCAATGAGAGTCCGCTTGTTAAGATATCAATTCAGTTTTCTGGAATAGTCAAGCATGTATAGATATTTCTAGAATACATGTAAATATCAAGATAATTCTAGAATATGATATGTTGCAAAATTTCAGTCAGTGGCCTTCTAGGAAAGTCTGGGCCTCTTTCCCATGCATCAAATCTTGTAAAAATCACTTTTCGTAATACTACTTCCTCGGCTTGTCCCACTCCCAACTATTCCATTAAAGGTCTTTTTCAAAACCAAATAACCAAACTTATTTATTCAAACTTTGTAAATTAAGGAAAACAAAAAACAAAATCTACCACCAGTCGATTAAAATAAAAATTTGGAAAACTTTCGTAGCACTTAGAAGCTTACAACTTCAGCAAGTATACCCTTTTTTTAAATTTTTCCTGCTGAAGTTCTGAAAAAAAAAAAAAAAAAAAGAGAAAAGAACCTACCGCCATCCCCCACTGCGGCGACGCCTGCTGAAGTTCTGAAAAAAAAAAAAAGAAAAAAGAAAAGAACCTACCGCCATCCCCCGCTGCGGCGACGCCGCCCGCCCCCACCTCTTCGCCTGCATGGCCTGCACTGCCGTGTCCTGCCACGCGCCACTCGGGCCCTCCCACGCGGCCGCACACGCCGAGGCCATGCCCCCCGGGCCACGAGATCGCCGTCGACGTCAACCGCGCAGAGCTGTTCTGCTGCATGTGCCGCGATCAGGTCTACGATCGCGACTTCGATGCCGCCGTGGTCCTGGCCCAGACCGCCGCCTCCACTCTGCCGGCCTCCGCCAGCAGCTAACTTGGCAAGTTATGAGCAGCAGGACGCTCATGAGTTTTTCATTTCGATGCTTGATGGGATCCATGAGAAAGTGGATAAGGATCGACGCCGGCCGCAGAGCCAAGGTAAATTTTACAGGCATTACATTAAACCTGTTTCATCCAGTCTCCATTTTTTACAGGCATTATCTGGAATCTGCTGGTGCTGAGGACAGATATCAAGTGTTATTAACATTTTCTCTTGGGTCAGTGGATCAAGCGGGCTTGTTTTTTTGTATAATCATGTAAATGAACTTTTGAACTGATGTAGGATCATGCTTGTGGGTTATTACCTTTCTGGCATTTCCCAGGCCTAATACTTCTGAGTCCCTTGGGAAGTTTCATTTTGTTCTGGTGTCATTCTTTCTTGGAGGCATATCAGTCAGGAGATTCAACTCTGTCAACTAATATCCATGGGTCTTTATATTTGGCATGCGTTAGCCTCTAGTTTCAACTTTTCTTTCAAGTTATTCCATGGCGAAACTTATTATTGTTCCATCACATGGTAATTTAATGCATCTATAATATCTGCAGACAACTGCTTTCCTGGGCAAGTGCGCTCTTTTGTGTCATGTCTGACGGTTTTGTGTTTGTACTATAAAATATGTTCTGTGGTGACTTGTGATGCTGTTGAGGAACTTTTTTTTTACGAATTGTGGATTCTCAGATATCTTTAGAAGTGTGTTAATGAATTATTACAGGGAGTGGAGATTGCTGTATTGCTCACAGAGTATTCTCTGGTATCTTACGCTCCGATGTCATGTGTATGGCTTGTGGTTTCACATCTACAACATATGACCCTTGCTTGGACATTTCTTTGGATCTGGAACAAAGCCAACGTGGTTCTGTGAAGGCGACATCAGCTAAGTCACATCACTCCTGCAATGGCGAGGCAGAGTGCATGAATTCAAGCCAGAACTCTGGGATACCAACCTTGATGGGCTGCTTGGACCGATTCACAAGACCGGAGAGGCTCGTTTCAGACCAGAAGTTATTCTGCCAACCGTGTCAGGTGAGTCAGGAGTCTCTCAAGCGGATGTCCATAAGGAAGCTCCCATTGGTTTCTTGCTTTCACATCAAAAGATTTGAACATTCTTCCATACGGAAGATGTCGAGGAAGATCGACCGATATCTGCATTTTCCATTTTCACTGGACATGGCCCCTTACCTCTCTTCTTCCATTTTGAGGAGAAGATTTGGGAACAGGATTTTCCCTTTTGATGGGGACGAACCTGATGCATCAAACGAGTTCTCCTCAGAATTTGAGCTATTTGCTGTTGTCACTCACGCTGGTAAATTAGACGCAGGCCATTATGTGACTTATCTGCGTCTGAGCAATCAGTGGTACAAGTGTGACGATGCTTGGATTACCCAAGTGAATGAGAACATTGTGAGAGCTGCACAAGGGTACATGATGTTCTATGTCCAGAAAATGCTATATTATAGAGCAAGTGATAAAATGGGTGCTTCATGATAGCCTTCGGAAATTAAAATACCAGTTGCTGGTGCTGTATTATGCGTGTCTTGCGCTAAATCGCCGGGACTCGAGGTCAATATGCAGAATAAAGCGAAGAACAGTGCTGCAGTTGCTGCTTTGTCTGTGAACTGAATTTTAATGAGTTGCTGCAGCTAATTGCGGAATGCCAAACAACTCTCTTCCATCGGGGCAAACATCCGTCAGAAAATAATCTGTAATTCTACTTTGGAGCTGTGCTGAGCCTAATTTTATTTGGGGTGCCTCAGCGGACGAGGGAATCGCTTAGTGGAGCCCTCAGAGTTATTTATGAGTTAATTATTTCAACTTTTGCCCCCTAATTTTTCCTGCTTGTCCAAGTATTGATGGTGGGTTGATTCTTTTTTTTGTGACATGGATCCTCGCGAAGGTTGATGCTTGGAGCTGTGGGTTCTTTCCGGTATGCTCATTCCTTGCATTCCATATTGTACTTTTATTGGGATTTTTTTAAGCTTCGGAACTTTCTTGGGGAGGCGCTTCATATCAATTTCTTGAAAAGGAAATGTGAGGAATGTTATGCCGGAGATTTTGTATGTCGTACTTGTTTTGAGCAAAGAGAAATCATAGTATGACTAACTACACCTTTGCATTCTTGATAGTGTTCACTTGCCATCATGATTTGGTCTGAATATCGAAGTCCATAAACGCCAACCTGACTCTGGCGAAAAGAAATAGTTGTGACCTTTCAATTCAAATGCTACAAACTGAATGAAAAGCAATATGATGTATTTAACTTTATAAGCTGCATGCCGGATCGAAGAACAAAAACTTGCTGGCTGTTTTTTCAATTCTTTGAGATGTCGTTGGATCTACAGGGCAGACTTTCCGCTCTCTGGCTCTAGGCAGTTAGAACAATCTCTCTCGCTGTTAGAGCATTTGCCCAGATGATCCGGAATATAAGTGCTGAACAACCAAAGTTAAGACCAAACCACCCAATGCCACTGAAGAGGCTAGTTTTTGAATGAATCGAGCCAAGTGAAACCTCACAGAATGAACTGAACACACATTGAGATATAGGAGAAAATATGGGGTACACAGCGGCGTCATGTCATTTTCACAATAGTCCATTTACTGTGTGACATGTATCCTTAAAAGGTGTACTTGTTAGATTTTTCTCTCCTTTGTTACCATTTCTTCTTTCACTGTTTTCTCTTCTTCTTCACTGGTTCTTTTATTTTCCTACCTATTCCTTTGGCCTGTGGCTGGTCGTTGGGTTGCCCTCACCGAATTCGGCGAGAGGTCGGCTCTTGCTGCCAAGGCAAGGGTTGCTCTTGCTGAATCTGGCGAGGGTTGAGCCCTTGCCGAATCTGGATGCTGTGTAGGGAGCGAGTTGCCTTCCACTGCCACCTCTCCATTGTCGAGCTCGGCCAACGAACTTGAGCTTCAGATTTTGGATCTAAGCTCGGCAGCAGGTTTGAGTTTGGGATGCAATTGATGGGATCTTGGGAGTGAGAGCATTTTGAAGAAAAAGGTTGGGCTTTCTTTTTTTTTTCTCGAAGAGAGAGGAGAGAGAGGAGATAGTGTAAAGGGATTTTTGATAGGTGGGCCCAAATGTGACATGTCGTCCCTTTGGTAAATTTGCGTTCTAAATGACACAACATCACTTGGTCACCTAATATTTTCTCGAGAAATAGATTGACGTAAACAGAAATGGAAAAAAGAATCCTGAGATATAGTTACAACCATGTAACAACTACGAAGGAGTGTGCATGGTGGGAAAAGTGATAGCTTAAACTAAACTATAAGTTGAAGAAGAAAAAGATACTTTGAACTGAACTAGTGGGCTAACGGTTAAAGATCATACTTATGGAATTCATCATTCATCCAGGAGTTCGCGGTCCATCCTCCGGAAGTTCAATTTTTTCCTTGAAATGTCATATCCCACACTATAGAACTGCTGAGCATTCATTCCAATCACAGTAGTCATTGGGCTTTTCCGACGTCGTCATGTAGAAATACATCGGTGATGATAGAGAGAACAAGCTCTCTGCTTCTAACCCCAGCTCTGCACCATCGCTAAAATGAAAAATAACGACGGGAAGTCCCTCAATGTCCTTGTTAACATCACCTTCAAAGCACAATGCATTGAGATCTTTGTAGGGCTTGAATCAACTTTTCAATTTCGTCTTCTCTCTTACTGCATTGGCAAGCTCCTCATATGCTCGTTGGATTAAAACACCACTTTCGCCTCCCGAGTCAATCATGATGCCACCTTTCCTAAAGCTGTTCACTTGAATGCAGTTCTAGGAATATTAAGCATAAATCCTAGACTTATCCCTTCCAAAGTGACTAGGTAGAATCCTTTGTATACATCTAGGAGTGTCGAGTCACCTTGAAGAATGGCCCCTTCCCCTAAAATTAACCGGTTGTATCCATAAGAAGGATCTTTAACTTTTCCAACACAATAGGAGAATTTAGTTCCTTGTTGTGTAGCTAGAAACAATTATAATTAAAGAGATTATTTGGGTTTCACAAAGAAATGAATACTCAGAGTTGCATTTCTATTGAGAAATGCAAGGGAGGGCAGAGATTAGCAGAGCACGCCACATTGGGCTAACCTCTTTAGGATCTGAACGTTGTCATTCGAGGAATTGAGAGTTTCTAGGAATGACTTAAACTCATAGAGAATGAAGCTTTGTAATTGCAGCGATTGATGCATCTTTTTTTCAAAATCGGTGAAAAAGAAAGAGCTTACTACCTATTAAAATACATACATATATATATGTGTGTGTGTGTGTGTGTGTGTGTGTGTGATCCAAGTGATTGTGTACAAATCTAAGATGTTCTATTATTTCTATTGTGATAGCATAGCCAAATAGTAAGATATGTGAAATTTCTAACATAGCACGGAAGCAGAGTATTTATACTGATGGAATCAGCTAAAAAATACACACCACCTATCAAAATATTATGCTTAGGATGTCAAAATTCATTTCAAGAAAAGAGTCAGAGAGAGACAATTCCTTCAAGTCAAGTATTATGTTGATTAAACATGTGGGAAAGCCAAGGTTATTGAGAATGATAGGCGTCATCAAAGGATCACACAGTTGAGTTAATTAAGCTCAAAGTGACGAAGACATGGAAAGGAGAATCACTAAGTACGAAGGACATCAGGTGTTGGGAATGAAAGGGCAAATCAGGTACGGACACAAGTAATAGTTAAGTAGGATTCTCTACTATGCTTTTTTTGGTCTCTCTTTTGGCCAAAGAAAATGTCATTTCATGCCCCGCACCATGTGGGTTTGGTACTATTCTGATTCAGGTAACCAATGCGAGTGTGCAACTTTCAGCTATGTGCATTGCAAAAATTATCTCTGTCTTCAAATTTTTAGTTAAAAAAAAGAAGCCGTTTATGGTTTCATAGGAAAATTGTCTTAAGGTGAGCTTGAAGTGAAATTCATTTCGAAAGTAGATATCATTTATCATCCATTGTCGCTGGGCAAGGAAGTATGACAATGGTAATACGAAAAATTGTAATGAGCAATTTGGGACATATTGATTTGAACGTGCAGTATAACTATTAATAGACAAATAAAATATATGTCACCCAACTATCATACATATTCTTTATGATTGGTAGAAGCTTACAAATACTATTATGATTATTTTTTTCACGACATGCAAAAACACTTGGAACAAGGTGGACTCTTTTTTGTTTCTTTCCGGCGCTAATGAGTCAACTCTTTCTTTTTCTACTCAATTTGGAGCTCACAAACTTTGAAAGAGCCTGAGCTTTCATGCATGACTTCAATAGCTCCTCATCTTCATGTTCTTGCGAAAGCATCTATCTATTATACACCTCCCACGTAGCTCCCTCCCATTATTACCCTTGCTATTTCCTACACGTCAGCCTCATCGAGTAGACGTTGATTTATGATAATTGTTTTCGTTGAAGACAAGAATTACGGTATCTCGTGATGCTAGCCTCCTTTCAAAAATTGCACATTGGCACAAGAAAATTTATGAATGAGTGGAACATGAGATCCCATATTTAAAACTGTTTTCCATCAAAACATCGCAAAGACCAATATTACTTGGAACGGTCGGGCCAAAAGTTAAGGCAGAGAAGCAAGAACATTTCTTCCCCTCACAGATGGACGAGCCAACTCTCTTTTTCTTTCTATTAACGAAGCTTTGCATGCTGAAGCTTTCTAATGCCCTATTTATAGGCACCGATCTACTGCTTTAGGAACATTAGCTTTTGGAACAAATTTTTTTGAAATGCATAGCCAAAATTCCTGAATGAAAGATTCACACATTTAGCCACCCGGGCTTGACCTCCTAGTACGTTATGAGAAGGGCTTCATGGGGATCAAAGGTGGCCCTTTCCCTCCCTTTGAGGGTTTGGCGGGAGGGCCAATGGGGCCGGTATATTTTTCCAGGCTCGGATCCCGGCTTGTACTCGGACTATTCTCGGTGGTCAAAGTCTTTTAAGGTCTTGCTTAGGACCAGTTTAGCCACGAATATTGAAGCCCACAAATTTTGAAAGGCAAAATCCTAAACTTCGTGAACCTCAGCTTCACGTACGACGTCAAGAGCTCATCATCGTTTATTTTCTTGTGAAAGCATCTACCGTATGTCTTACCAAATAGTTCGCTACCATTAGGCATACTATTCGCTACACGGTAGCCCACAGGTCCAATGATGCCCCGCCGCATGGTTCAATTAGAGGACAAAAACTTCATGCAGTTTCTAAGAACGTACTGATTGGGTAAGCTTCCCCCCTTTCCTTTGGACCGGCACCCAGGGCTTTTTCACGTTGACCCTAAAACGTAGAGGTCCTTGATGGCCGTGGAGACCCGGAAAGGAAGAGCAATTGGGACAGAAGAAAAATAATTGATGAATGCTTTTCTATAGTATGATGGTGATTGTCCTCTCCATCTTTATCCCCTATTCGATTGGAAAGTTTGGTATAATTGACTAAATTTAGGTTGCAATTTAATTGGATTTTTGAATTTTTTTAAAAAAAATATAAAAGATTTTAAAGTAAAGGTATCTTTCAAAACACAAATTGCATTTGATAAATTGTAATCTAAAAGTCCATTATGAAATACTTTTGAGCAAAATAGTATTTTGACAAATTATTTTTACAAAAAATATTTATTATTTAAAAAAGAAAAAGAAAAAAGGTTGGCTGGTGAAGAGTATTGGCCGTCGATGATCCAAATCTATCGCCAGTAGTTGTCGTTCGAGGTTGTTGGGCCTCAGGCGGCCCATGGAGACCAATGGCAAGGGCTACTTGGGGTCGGGTGACCCCTGAGACTCAGGCAAGACCCTTGCTTGAGGTCTCGCAGTCTCGTTGAGAGCTGCCTATGGTCGGGCAACCCTTGATGATGGTCAAGCGAGCTCACGTAACCCCTGATGCAAGCAGCCCTCGCCAAGGCCACGCAACCTCGGCAAGGGTCTCTCCTGAGTTACAAGACCCTCAACGAGGGTCGTCTATGGTTGAGTGACCCCCAGCGAGGGTTGTGCAACCTCGAGGGTGACCCTCGCGGGGGGTCGCATGGCCCAGATAGTTCATGGGGTCACATGATGTGACCCCTCGGCGATGGTCACCACTGACCTCTCTCTAGCTAGTTGCTGACCCTCTTGCAACCCTGCCGCCTACCCCTCAATGGATACATAGTCATATAACAAGGGCAAAATCGAAAAATAAAAGGTTAGTTGAGGATAATTTCGGAAGAAAATTTTTTACTAGCCTACTAGAATTTGCATGCCAAGAAAGCCAAAAGCCCAAAGCACCCCAAGACCAATCTTGGGCTTTAGCCTTTATAAGGCCAACTTTGCACCATTGGAGTTTGTAAATTTTTTCCCAAAATTCATTCAGGATTTGAAATATAGGAAAATTTTATGTATTGCTAAAAGAGAGAAATTGGGTAAATTTTACGTATTTCTAAAAGAAAAATTTTGCTACTCGAAATTGTGTGTGGGTGTGTGGTTTCTTTTTTTTTTTTTCTTTTTAATTTATTCTAAATTGCATATAACATGGACATTAGTGCTTGATTGATGAAATTTGGGATTTTGATGGTGCTGGCAAAGTGTTAGCAGAGTCATAGATAAGTGCTATCATGATCAAATTTGAGTTATAATTTTCTCGAAGCACTTCTTTTGAAGAATGATTCGCTTCTTGTGCTTAAAATATATTTGATTTTGATTATTCCCTTACGCAAATTCTTTCCATTTCATATTATCTATGAGGATGCTCAACTGGAACAACAATTGCTTCAACCAACCCATATGTTCTCTTCAGCAAATTCCTCAAGTTCAGCTGTCTCAGTCCCTTATCAATTCTTTTCATGGTAAATCATTAGTATTTTTTTTTTATCAATTGCTATATTTCTTCACAAGATTCCTCAGTCATCTTGGATTCCTTAAATAGATTTACATGTCAAACTTGACCAAGTGCAGAATATCGATCAAATTCATTCTATCTAGAAAAATCATGTTTTGATTTTATGTTACGTTCATTCAAGCATCATAATATAGCAATTGAGGCCCAAAATGTATGTAAAGTTCAAGTCAAGGCACTGGACCAAGGTAGTGCATGCAAGCCCCCTAAACAATCACCGTGTAGATAGGTTTCACCAAGGTAGTGCACGCAAGCCCCCCAAACAGTCACTGTGTAGATAGGTTTCTAGAAGGTTCACATTCCTTGAACCCAATCGAAAGAAAGATCTCGAGATGGTCCACATAACGCGTATGATGGTCAAGCCATGATGTAGACAAAGCAAAGTGGGTCCCCCCTTGTCATTATCCCCATCAATTCTTTGCTTACATTGCTTTTCCAACGCGTGTTTGTACTCCATCCATGCCAGCCACAGACCGAGCTTCCGTGGACAATGCGCGTCGGCCCATCCGTATGAATGCATTCCACATTTTCGCAATTACTTCAAAGAGCAAATCTCACGAAAGCTTCCAATAATTTCAGCAGTAGTGCCATATTGCTACTATTGCATCACGCATCACTTTCGAAAACAATCTCGGTAGGATATAACAATTTTATCAACTTAATCATATATACGTTTATGGGAAATATCAATGTAACCTTTGTGGCCAATTTCTATTGAGAGTTATTGATGCAGCGACTTAATTATCTCGGATCGTCCAATGGTTTTCATCAAAAATTGGTCACAAAAACTATATTAAAATATCGCATACAGGTTTAGAATTAAATTGGCTAAAATATAAAATTTAAAACTAAATTGGCATTCACATTATAAATTTAGGACTAAGTGGACAATTTTCCTGATACAATAATTGGTTTAAAATACGAAAAACATTCATGAGTATGACGTCCGTGGCATTTGGTATGATGCATGTGATCTTGCCTATGATGTCTGTGGCATTTGGTATGATGCATGTGATCTTGCCTACCCATACTTGTCTTGTTCCTGCTTGCCTATCTTTGAGCTATGAGCATTGCAAAAAATTATGGCATGTCTTCAAACTTTTAATTAAAAAAATATAGGTCATTAATGGTTGAAAAATCATTTGGAGGTAACTTTGGAAGAAATTTGTTCTGGAAACTAGATATCATTTGTCATTCATTGTTGTTGAGTATGGAAGTATGGTAGTGGCAATATAAGAAAATTATAATGAGCAACTCAGATCAGGACATACTTAACTGAAAATACATTATGAATACTACACAAAAATAAAAAGAATAATTTGTCACACAATTGTCACACACATAATTTATGATTAACGAGAGCTTACACTTACTATTACAATTGTTTTTCTTACATGACACGCAAAAACACTTAGAGCGAACTCTTATATTTCTTTCCCGCATGGATGAGCCAACTCTTTCTTTTTTCTCCTCAGTTTGGAGCTTGCAACTTTGAAAGAACTTGGGCTTTCACGGATGACTGCAATAGCTTCTCATCTTCATGTTCTTGCGAAAGCATCTATGTATCAAACGTCTACCAAATAGATCCCTGCTATTAAGCCCTACTATTTCCTACACAGTAGCCTCAATAAGTAGACGCTGATTTCTGATAGTAGTTTTCGTCGAAGACAAGAATCACAGCATCCCTTGTCAATTTCTGCATGTGTTGGACAGAACTTGAATAAGAGCGAATAAATGGAATGTACTAACTAGGGGAGCTACAATTGATGGGGCTATTTAAGCCTCTTTTCCTTTTTTTTTTCTTTTGAACGGCTGGAGGCAACCTGCGTGTTTCACATTGACGCCAAAAAGAAAAGGTTCATGGCCTTTCAAACTCGGAAAGAAGAGGATGGATGAGAAAAGCGACAAAGGTCCTCGATTCATGAGATAGAAAGGCCGATTTTTCCATTTGCGAAATACAATGATACAAAAGGCTATCGACCGGTGCAGTATAGGGTGTAATTACATGTCGCGATGCATTGTTTGGTAACCGTGAATGAAGGGACTCTGGTCCCTCTTCATTCAAATCTAATAGAGATAGGATATTACTTTTGACTTGTAATTAGAGGCTAGCCCCACCACACATCCCCTTCCCGATGTAAAGTTAAAGACGTCCTTCCCATTCCCGTTTGGTTCGACTTTCCCAAGGGGCTTTGGGACTTTGGGGGCCAAAGCCCCTTGGGGAAAATTTTTTGTGTTTGGCAAATGTTTTTGAAAGCTTATTTGTCAAATGTGAGCATTCCCAATAGTGAAAGTTGAATGTTGGGGGAGGAGGTGCTTTGGGTATTGGGCCGCATCACTATTCATCTTCTCTTCCCCTTTCGTCTTCTTCTTCTCTGCCCATTAGGCTTCTCTAGCAGCTGCCACCGCCGCTTGAGGGTCGCATGTCCCTGGTGACCACTGCCTGGGGGTGGCGCGACTTGCGACCCTCAAGCGCTTGAGGTCGCGCCTCCAGGTGGCGACGGTGTCACTTAAGGTTGCACATCCAGGTGGTGTCACTTGAGGTTGCGACCTCAGGCAACTAGATCTGGTTGCCACTGCGTTTCACATGGACAATGAAAATGAAGAGGGTCGTGATGACCTTTGACACTCAGAAAGAAGAGTGGTTGGGCTGGTTGAGAAAAATAATTGGTGACTACTTTCTAGAAATGTGAGGGTACTTGTTGTCTCAAAACTGATAGTGCTAATGTCATTTGGGCCAAAAATCAAAGAAAAGTAACTAAGAACATGAGTGTGATAGTTATGTTTATTATCCTTTGTCATTTGCTGAACTTCATAAGTTAATTAAAAGTAAATTTTGTTGATGTGCTTGCATAAAGAGAGAGAGAATAATTTCTTAGAGATATGAATTAAGCTTACAAAATGAAATATGTTTCATACATAAATCTAAAATATATACGGTGGATATGTCTTATTAGATAAATGTATAAGTGATTCTCCATGACACTTACTTTCATTGGGTAATTAACAAGCGACACTTTCCATGAGGGATGTCTATCTTAACTTATTTTTGAACGATTTTACTTTTATTTTTCCACTTTAATCGAACTAAATATTTTTTGGCTTTAATTCAAGAGGCGTATAATTACTTTCAATATTGCAGAAATCTCTTATTCTAATGAAGATAAAGTATATTTCTTGAATAATTAATTCTTGTGATCACGGTAATATAATTATAATGGCAATATAGCTAATATGTTCTTTTCTTTCATTTTTTTTTTTCATAATGGGGGTGGTTGCTAAGGCCAGCAGAGAGCAAACGTCAAGGGCGAGGGGTGAGGAGTGAGGAACGCAAGAACTGATTTTAGTCAAAATTCGAACGGGTCTCTGGATCCCAATATGAACACACGAAGTATATGAAACGGCAATGCTGCTTCGTCTTCCTATCTTGCCTCCTGCTATGCCTTCTTCCTCTTTACCGGCTCGAGTACGATTCCCAGCTCAGGCCCTAGCAGCCGAACGGAGGCATCTTCCTGGTTGACAAGCAAACCACTGTACTCACCCCCTTCTTCCATCACCTCAAAAACTATCCACACCAGTCGAGTCTCACAGAGAGAGAGAGAGAGAGAGAGAGAGAGAGAGAGAGAGAGCTGCAATGGGAAATCGTTGCTCAAAGCGTCCTAGAGACAACGATGCTTCGAGTCCGACCATTTTGAAGAAACAAAGACACGAGCAGTCGGCACAGTGGGAGAGCGAATCGCCTCATCTTCTTCCCTCTTTGGACTCTTTGAAGAAGATCGATGTGCCATCAGCATCTGGAGCAAATTCTGACCCATATGCTTCATCCACCTTTGAGAATGGAAAGAATTACTATGTATTCTTGAGCTTTAGAGGCATTGAAACTCGCAAAGGTTTCGTCAATCACCTCTACCAAAGACTCAAAGCTGTGGGCCTGAGGTGCCATACAAACCCTGTCTTTAGAGATGATGAGGACCTCCCCTTTGGCGAGAATATTGGTGAAAATCTCATCAGTGCAATCGAGCGCTCTAAGGTTTCAATCCCAGTCATCTCGGAAAATTATGCTGATAGCGAATGGTGCCTCCGTGAGCTCATTCATATAATGAATTGCAAGGAAAGCAAAGGACAAATGGTCTTGCCTGTGCTTTACAAGGTGACACCCAAGGATGTGCGACACCTAGAGGGGAGCTTTGGAAAGGCTTTCGAATCCTGTAAGGATAAATTTGAGGAGGAGGTCAAGCAACAGGGGCCACTAGCTCTCAGAAATGCAGTTGATCTTAGAGTATTCGAATCAGAGAATTTTGCTGATGGGTACCTTGTTTACCTTCTTTTAACAGATCCTTGTTGGAAGAACTTTTATATGTATCATCCTTAATCTATGTTTTGGGGAGACACTAATAAGTTCTTAGGTGTTGTGTTGTTTGACAGGCGTGAAGGGGAGTTGGTAAATGAACTCGTAGAGATAATATTGCGTGAGCAGCAACATGATTTTCAACCACATCTTCCCGTAAACTTGGTTGCAATCGAGGATCGTGTAGTTGAGGTTATGGCAATGGTGGATGTTGCTTGCCCAGACACTGGAATTATTGGGATTTGGGGGATTGGCGGCATCGGTAAGACAACTCTGGCTACAATCATCTATAAAAGGCTTTTTGACAAATTTAAGTGCCGGAGCTTTCTCAAGGATATTAGAGAAACAATTAACCGCGAGGGTGTCAAGTGTGTCCAATCTCTACTACTCTCAGATATAAGGAAAGGTCCTAAAATTAAAGTGCATGATCCCGAGATGGGGACTAATATGATCCGATTAAGTTGTGAAAAAAAGAAGGTTCTTATTCTTCTTGATGATGTGGATCATCCAAACCACCTCGATAATTTGATTGGAGGTTGTAAATTCTCGTTAGGAAGTACGATCATTTTCACATCTCAACATAAGGCCATTAATTGTCAAGATAAGGCCCTGTTGGAGTCTATATATTGGTATGAACTCCCAAAAATGAATATTGAAAACTCTTTGCTTCTGTTTAGCATACATGCCTTTGAAAAGAAACCACCTCCAAAACAACTAGCGACTCTTTCTCGTGATATTGTTGCCATCATAGGAGGGCTTCCCTTAGCTCTCACGGTTATAGGTTCATGCCTCAAAGGAGAAGAAGATCAAAGAATATGGGGAGAGTTGCTAGAGAAATTGAGGGACGGGACTGATGAGAAGGTACAACAACAATTGAGGATAAGCTATGATTTATTAGAAGGTGATGTTAAAAAAATGTTTCTAGATATAGCATGTTTTTTCATCAGAATTGACAAAAGAATTGCCCCCTACCTATGGGATCACAAATTATGTCCAAGAACCGGATTGAAAACGCTTATTGACCGCTCGTTAATATATGTTGATGATGAAGATGAATTGGGAATGCATGATGAATTAAGAAATTTAGGTAGAGCTATTGCCCGTCCAGCAGATAAGAAGCCTTGGGATTGTAGCAAACTATGGAAGGAGGAAGACATGATAGTTCTAAGACGCAAGGTAACAATTACGTTTACTTTTGGTCTATTCCTCTTATGGTAGTACCTCAAATTATATTATTATTATTATTGTTGTTGTTGTTGTTGTCGTCGTCGTCGTCGTCGTCGTCGTCTATCTTTGACCATTCTCAGTATGTTTTTAGCATTTATTTGGTAAAACATACATCCAGTTTTGGCCTTTTGTTCATAAAAACTTTGCACTCGTGACTATGAGGCTCAAAGAACATTCAAATCTTTTTTTAGCAGATATGTTACTGCTTCTTCCCATAGTACATGTTGAAGCACACAGGTTCAAAAATTTACTTTATGCCACTTATATATCCGGCTCTAAAATGTATATAAGTCATTACAAATTTAACAAAAACTTTACTGTCAATCATTACTCTTTTTTTTTTCTTTTCATTTTATCGTCCCAAAATATATTGCGAATATATTTTTGAAGTATGTTGATGTGAAGAAAGATTTTAGGTTGATAAATGTTAATTAAGAGTATATAACCACATGTTAAACTGTCAAATTTACTTCTTTTTTTTACTTACATGGATTTGCTTAATTCATGGATCACATATTTTCCACATTTCAGTCTTGAAATGTACTTTTGTATGATATGTGTGATAGTATCCTTCTCAAGAATCTAATGCATTATCCCATCTTTAATTTTCAACCGTGAATATGTACAATTTGCTCGAGCGCAAGTTCCACTTTATGGCAGCAAAAAGAAAGATTTTAGTTCAATTATTTGAATCTCATACCTATGCTATCGACTTTAGATTTTGTTCAATTTGAAGTAATAAGATCTTATGCAGTGGTTTTAATTTTACGAAGAATTTTTACAATTTGTTTTCAAGGATTTGCTATGCATGTTCACAATTTAAATCCAATATGATAATGTCAATGCATTAGTGCATGTACCTAAGAAAAATAAAATTGAAAATTTAGTCTAAATTGTATGACTTAGTGAATGTCATTAACATAATTGAAGAAACACCTTGAAACATATCAATTTTTGGAATAATCTAGAAATGCATAATTAGGTTAGTTGATTACCTGAAGCAACACTACATAATTTGATGACTTTACTCGATAATTATTAGAAATTCATTACTTATCTTGTCAATTAAAGCACTAGTAAAATTTAAAAAAAAAATTAAATTCAAATTTTCAGTTGTGGATTTAGATTTTCTTTTAGTGTCACTTTTAGTCAAAGTAACAAATTACATAAATTAATGATGGAAGATTGTTCAAGATACATTAATTTATAAAGGAAGTGGCATGGTTGAAGATTTTTCAGTTTTGTTATGAGCTCTACGTGTGTATCATGGAACAATCATGTTTGTTGATACGAAAGATGAGAACTCAAAAGATTTTGATACGTGATATAAAAACATAAGGCTACATAAGGCTATTCTACCCAATATTCATAACGACATCCTAGTGTTCATACTGGTGCTATGCATGGATCTAGTCATAGGTATTTTGGTCACATAATTCAACATTGTGCAAAACTAACAAAATGGTAAATTACAACAAAAGAAACTAAGTAATAACTAACATATGATTTTGTACATATTCTTACAAAGTAATTTTTAACCAAAAAATGAAAAGCAAGATCAAATTCAAGAAAATAAATGATTGTAGGAAATAAGTGATGGAATAGTGAAAGGTGAAAGAAATAGTATTCTCCTCAATGTATCTGCCTTTGGTGTAATACAATATCCACCTCTATTTTGTAATGAGCAAGCCTTTCCTGGTAGGGATTAGTTGAGCCTTAACGGCACCCACACAAACAAAGAGGAGAAAAAAATCTATCATTAGATATTAGCAAAGAAAAAAACAGATAATTAATCTATTGAATAAGATAACTGAAGGAGCAAGAAATAAATGATGGAATGCAAAGAGAGGAAAATGATAATAATCGCTATCCTTTATTTACTAATTCATACATTTTTATATTATTTACTAATTCATATATTTTCATATGAGTGGGTGAATGCAAAAATGCACCAACAAATTCTTAAGATCAGGTTGAATTTTATGGCTAAATGGGGCAAATTCAATGATGACTAATTGAGTAGTGTGCTCATCTTAGAGGAAAACTATCCAGTCAATCCCAAATCTACCATATGGATGTCAATTCAGTAATAAAATTATCAATTTAGCCCTAAATCTTGGTGCGAAATTCCAATGCAGTCATTCCAATTAATTTTTGTCGCAAATCATTGACATTGAGGCCCAATCATTTTCAGCTATCTTACATGGCACACCGTCACTTCAATGATTTCATACGAAAATTGATCGGAATGACTACATTGAAATTTCACGCAAAGGTCTAAAACTAAATCAATAAAATTGATAAGTTTTGGGTTGATTAGACAATTTTCTCCCTTAGGATTAGTTGTTGAGCTTTGAGCTTGAATATCCAAAAACGAGAAGTCAAGTTCAATAGACCAAATTTTCGTTTCCATCCAGCCATATGCCAAAACCAATAATTTATGAACGGGAAGGGAATGAGTTGTCATCATTTATGAATGCAAAAGTCTGATTAGGTACTTTTTGTTTTTGAAATGTACGACAGTTCTCATATATGTCAAAGGGACATCGGTCGTCAATACTATGTATGTTACAAAATTTAATTTCAAAATCTTTAAGAAAACTAGACTAATTTTATATAGGAGTTTCACATAAAACATAAAAAATTGGGGCATACGAGTGAAGATCGACGTATTATATGATCATGTAATTGTAAAAGATCAAATATGTTTCTATTTCTCTATAAGTGTAGACAAAATGCATTGGCCACAATATCATGCAGAGTATACTAACAAAAGGAGGTTGCATGGTATTTACAATCCTCAATTTTATTTTATTTTTTTGTAGGAGGAAAATGAAAATATTGAAAATATCTAGACCAAAGGGGCTCCAGAGAGTTCATGGGGGTAGAAAAGCTTCAGAAAAATGCCTAACTTGAAGTTCCTTCATGTGAAGGATGTGGATTTTGATGGAGATTTCGAAGGATCACTCGTTGAATTAAGATGGTTAAAGTGGGAGGGATGTCATAACTATTTTAAGGCGACTAACTTTCATTTGGAGAAATTAGTCGTACTTGATTTATCAACTAATTATGTTGGAGGAAACAGTATTAGTGAAAATTGGAGAGGATGGAGTTCGATTAAGGTAAAGATGAAAAAGGCTTTTTCTTTTGTTACATTTGATGATAAATCATTATATTTCTAATCGCTAATCTTGGAACATGTTTCTTTCTTGTAGATGGAGAAGTTGAAAGTTCTCAATCTTTCGCATTGCATAGGATTAAAGAGCACCCCTAATCTCTCCGCGTTTAAAAATTTAGAGATGCTAATCTTGGTACTCTGTATTTGTTTAGAGGAAATTGACCCTTCCATTAAAGATGTCAAACGCCTCGTTTCCTTGAACTTGAGTGGATGTGAGAGACTTAAGAAATTACCTGAACAACTAGACAAACTAGAAAATTTGGAGGAACTTGTCGTAGACTACACTGCGATAAAAGAAATCCCTCCATGTATAGGATGTTTGAAGCAACTGAAGAGGCTTAGCGCTGGTGGGTTTTTGCAATTTGCTGAGGTTTATGACAAGTTGCCACCAATCCCTCCTTCAATTGGGAAGTTGGGAGAGTTGGTTGTGCTAGAGTTGATAGGTTCATCAATTAAGGAATTGCCCGAATCTATTGGGGAATTAAGCAAATTAAAAATTTTGAGACTTACTAATAGCAAGATAGAAAGGTTACCGAGCTCTATTGGAAAATTGCAAAGCCTCCAAGAGCTCAAGGCCGACGGATGCTTTAACCTGGAAGGACAAATTCATGTTGATAAAGGTGGATTGTCTTCTCTGAAGACCCTTAATTTAATTTTCACAAAAATTTCTGGCTTGCCGGAAAACTTAGATCAGCTTTCTTCTCTCGAGCGCCTCCAAATAGATAAATGTCAGGACCTTCAGTCACTCCCAAAACCTCCTTGTAGCTTATCATACCTGGAGCTCACCTGTCGGAGCAAGGAGCTGCCATCGCTCTCTCACCTCAAGCATCTACAGAAGCTCTACCTTGTTGAGTGCATGTCTCTTCAAAGCATCCCAGAGCTTCCCTCCTGCATACAGAAGCTTGCCATTTGGAGCTGTCCCAAATTGGAAAGGTTGCCAAAGCTTTCCGATTTGGAATTTTTGTCGAATTTACGGCTCCGGGATTGCTATGGGCTAAAGAAATTGGATGGACTGGATGCTTTAAAATCCCTAAGATGGTTGTGCCTATCCAGACGCTCAGAGTTCTCTAGCGGCGACGACATTTGTGCAGAGGATGGAAAGGTAGATAATCTCCATGCGATACGAGGCCTTGAAAATTCGGGATCCCTGGAAGTTGTAAATATCTCTGGGCGCAAACACATTCACGTACTGGACCTTTCGAAGTTGGAGCATCTGAAGAGGTTGGATGTTAGGGATTGCAAAAGCTTAGTTGAAATTCGCTGCCCTAGTAAATTCCTGGAGTACTTTGATAGGGATGGGTGCGAGTCACTCAAGAAATTACCGGACTTTTTACCACACGACGGGCTATGGTCGGATTGATGAGGAAGATGACTGAGGTTTGCGGGAGTATATTTGGATTTTCATGAGGAAGCCAACGAGGTTGCGGAAGACGTGGTGCGATTTTGGGCATTGGGGTGAGAAGCAGATGAGGGTGGAAATCGAGCACAGAGAGAAGGGGAAGAGATTGAGGGCTCTGTTTCTGTCCTACTTCCGGTGGATGACGATGGGACTGACTGATTCAAAAGTGAGATTCATGCTCACGTGCTTTGCTCGCTGAGAACTGGAATTCAACTTCTAACCTCACCGAGTCATCAATTGCTTTGACACTTGTGCTCCAGCTTGAATGGAAGGATATTCATGTTGGGTCTTCATTGCTTTCGGTTGCCATATCTTCAGAGTCCAGGTGATGGGACCCCTTTTTAACATTAATCCATTCTTGTCGCCGATTGATCGGTTTATTCATTGGTTAATTCTTGGCGTGATTGGTGCATGCGCATTCTGGTGATTCGAGGTTTTGAGTCACTATTGTTGGTCTAATTTTGGACGTTCGATGTTTGCACGGAGGAAATCAAATGAAACTAATTTGAGCTTTTTTGCATGTTCAGGGAAGAATGTTTAGTTCTCCTGTTATATTTATCAGCTTGTGATTCCTGTTAGTTGCAGAGATCTGCTCCGTTATTCTCTTCTGCCAGTCAGATAACTCTAGCAGCTTTTGATTAGGTTTCGTCAATGGTAGTGAATTTTCCTTATGTTATCTGAGCAGTCGTGGAGCATGTATAGTAGGATTATCAAGACTTATGAGCCTATTACAGGTTTATGTTGACTTTATCACCCTGTCTAAGTAGCATGGAAATTGACTGCAGAGTTGTTGGAACTAATGTGAACTAACTTCAGGTTGAATGGGAAGATTATCTTGATTGATGAGGTTCTACTTTCATAGCCATTTCTTTCCTGTTCTCGGATTTTGAAGCTCCATGAGGGGTGATGAGAAGTGGAAAGATGAACAATCTCCTATGAACCATTTGTTTGTACCCATGATCCAAAGTAGCATTTTCTCCATCAGTATGTGGAAATTCCTTCTCATAAGATTCTCCGAGGATGTCCTCACTCATACCAGTTGGCTAATAATGTAGTGAAATGGTGTTGAAGGCTACTAATTTCACACAGAAAAGGATGCTAGTGTCCGAATAGTTGTGATGATGATATGGCTTGTTCATTTTGTCCTTACTTTTTCTTTGCTAGCTTTTAGTTGAATGGAATTGCTCCTTATCTCCTTCTGACTCTAGGAAAATGTAAAAGCTTGAGTTGCAATAATAGAAGCCCATTGGTTTCTTCTTTCAGCAGGAGTTGTCAGGCTCTGACATTGTGGTGTGTTTGGAAGAACTTTTGATTTTAACCGTCATCTATACTATTGTTTTTAGCTTTTGCAATGTGTCTTTTGTTCAATACTCAGTGCTTCAAACCTTCAAAAAACATAAAACTTTGCATTTTATGGCCAATTATAGCAAAATAATTCTTGTCATGCTGACAACGTCAGGAAGTACGTTTTGATTTCTAATGTTGAAACAGAAGCACAACTTAAGTTGTTTCCATTACCATGGTTGGTGTTCATTTTGTCATCCTCTGTTTGGATCCTCTGTAATGTGATGGTCTTGCTTTTTGAAGTTTACAAACTCTATGCTAGTCAAATGTTGCCCGCACCGATGTGAAATTCAAAGTACAGAGCTGATTGAGTCTGACAGTAAGTGGCTTTTCTTTTAAGTTACCTGAAGATTTCAGTTCACAAAAATGTGTGGAAGAATGACATGAGTCATGCTTGAGAAATATCTGGTCGTTGGCCAGTTCAACTATGAATTTGGGGATTACGTCTCCAGCGGGTATGGGTTATGTTTGATGGAGGGGTGGAGACTGCTTTGGCCAACTTGTTGTTTGTTCCCTAGCTTTTCAACGTTTTTTTTTCTCATGTTGGGCAAGAAGGTTGGTCCACAATTGAGCCATGCCCTTAATCGCTAGTGCTGCATTGTTTCATCATGGCATCTCTCCCCGATTTGCCTCCAAAAACTCCATCTGTGCTGTTTGGGAAGCTTTATTGTGGAATGGTAAGCAAGAAGATCAATCTTTGGAGCTTAGTTTGGATGCTTTAGACGTTGCCACCATAAAATAAGTGACATTTGATTTGTCCAATTTGATTGTTGCAAATAATTATGTGTCACTGTTCAAATCCGCTTTTGTTGAACTAGTGTACTCTAATTTTACATTAATACCAAAAAGGTTGTTTGTGGTGTTCATCCGCACGTTTAAAAGTTGAAGCACGCGGGTTGGTAGATGAGTTACTGATTTGGTGTTAACTGTTATCCCTAGTAGTTTGGTGCAGTATGTTGTGATTGACTTAACATGATGAAGTTACTGTAATAGTTGGGATTTGACCAAGTAAAAAAGAAATCCTGGGGCCCATTTAAAACAAGAAAAAGAAAACAAAAGAGAAGGTTGAAAAGCCAACTAAACAAGGGAAGTGGATGTCAGCTTAAGGGTAGAAAAAAGAGATGCTCGGCTCCCTATTAAATTGAGAGCTCATGTAGAAAGAAAATGGAGGGAAGGGCGAAAGAAAAAGATCTGATTCTGGAGATCACTAACATCGCCTATTAAACAAAAAATATAGTAGGCACAGTGCCGTTTTCTGTGGAGATTACTTGCTTTCATTAGTATTTTCAGTTTGGACAGGGCTTTTCTTTGACACGTTATAGTGTTCTTGTCTTAATTCTAGAAATTGGAGGTAGTCATTTGAGCAAAGTAATTGTAATGCTTTAGTTTTATCTAGCTCATGATCATGATATGAATGAAAAAGATCAGATTGCCTCCAAAAGGATATGTGATGTCTTCATCAAATAGCACGAGATTCTTCATTCTCGACGTGGTATCAGTCTGCGCTTGTTTAAAGAAAGTAATACTTTTCTCCAACTTTTATAAAGTAGAGAAATTCACTATCTGATAGATTCTAGAAACTGCTCACGCACATGTGATCTTGATTGCATTTTATTAATTCGTTATTTGGTCAAGGAAGTAGGCAGTGAAGGTACCATAAACGTGTTCTGCGTTTTCTCAAAGCCAGGGCACTAATATCAAGATGAGAAATCTCCATGGATTTGTATCGAACTTCGTTCATCGCTTAATATGCCAATGTGAAGATTGCTCTCTTTGAAGGCAGATATATGGCCTTGATCAGGTTGAAAGTATTATCATCAACCATGGAAACCCGGTACAAATCATGTCACCACTCTTTCCATGTTTTACTTCATGCCTTTATTAATCATCTTCCAAATTCATACCTTAACATCATTCACAGTTTGTTACTTCAGTTCGGTCATTGTTTGATGATGACAATGTCTACACCCCAAAGGCTTAAAAGGAACAGAGTATTTCCACTGTATTGTGGATAACAGGGTGAGATCCAAACCAGAAGTTTGGAGGATGTCCTTAAATCAACCGTATTGCTTTCATGTTTTTTGGATGAATATGACAAGTAATCAATGGGTAGCCAGAAAGGTGATTTGCTTTAAGTCCTCTAATGTTTGAGAGCTGATCTAGATCTCTTAATGCCATCTTTTCTTGAACTATAGCTCAAATTATAATGTTTTGTTACAGCTGCCACAGAACGGAATTGGAAAGCCACCTGCAATAACTGTGGTTTCAGCCAGAAATCTGCACCATTTTTGGCTAGGCTGATGGCAAGGACAAAAAATCTGCAGAGCTTGGTATTACCAGCTATTTATGGCACCAAAAGGAAGTGGGAGGAGCTATGCTTATGATCGTTAATTTTCTGGACAGCTTAGTTGGTACTGCATCAGAAGCGAGGACTTCCAACTGTAACTGTAATCTTGACATTGGAATAGCTCATTGGCAATATTAGGAGTGCAAATTGACTTGGAAGATACTAGTCATGTTCTTTTATTATCATTTTCACAACAGTTTGGTGCATGTCTCTGAATCCTTATGAAAGAAATCATGTTCTTTCATTATCATTCGCGCAAAAAGAATTCAAGAATGATGGAGAACACATATGCCCCATGTAGAATCATGAAGAATATTTGCATGATACCAGCACAACAGAGAGCTGGTTTTGGAGATCATCTGTGTTTCCTAGTAATTGTAAATAGAGCAGGTAATTTCAGTTTGGCATGGGGTTGCGTCAATGTCTTGTTGTTTCCCATCTTATTTCAAGTAATCTTGGGGTTGACTAAGTGAATGCAATGCTTCAGCATCCTCTAGCTTGTGATCCTAGTAGGAATGAAAATAGATAAGAATGCCTTTGAAGCACATTGGATGTCATTATACGTCATAAGATCATTACTTTTCTCAAATACGGGACACCGATGTTGAGATGATGAATATCCATGGATCTATATTCCACTTTGTTTGTCAATTGAAGTGCTAATAGATTGCTTAATCTGATGATGGATTCATGGCCTTGATCCAAACGTAACATCTTGTACGGTGAAAAGACTGGTAGAAATCATGTTGCCCTCTTTCTTGTTTTTCATCAATGCCTATATCCGTCTCACATGTTCATATCGTCAGTCAGTGTCTTTAATGTATTCGTTCTTTATTTGGTGATGAAAATTTCCCATGCCCTTGAAGCTTTAAATGACCAGGAGCTTCACTGTAATTTTGGCAATGATGCGAGATCCGAACCAAACATCTGGGGTATGGATGCAACAAGGACATTCTTTAAGCTGATTGCATTGTGTCATGCTTTATGAATGGGAGTTGTCCGTCATAGTAATTAAAACAGATGCTTTACTTCACTCCAGGAAGGTTTGAGAGTTGATCTAGATCCATGAATGTCTATTTTTCTTGAATTTAGTAACTTAGTAACTACTCTCTTTTTTTTTTTTTTTTGAAGGACAATAATTTTCCCTTAATAGTTACACTGAAAATACTTCTTCTGTACGTGGCAACGAAAGAAAAAGGATTATTGTGCCTATGAATGAAGTGCTAATGATAGATATCGTTGGGTATATATGGTTGATTGAGGAGGATTAGGATCTTAAGGAACACTACAAATAGGCATTCTTCGTTGTATAAGAGATTGATTGCAATCTTTATATGAATGTTTATAAATAAATTTAAGTACAATTTGAGAGCCAAAATCATGATATTTATGAAAAATCTATAAGTAACTGGTAGGGTTGCTCGTCCTTCAGGTAACCCATATTCCTATCAGAAGACAAAGTATATTCTTTGATCGGGGAGGACAGGGTACTAGATAGCCGCCTTGATCGAAGCATCAATATGGGAATAAGAACTTGAAGCATCAGAATCAGCAGACAAAAGATTGCTGCTCCTGCCACCCGGTTCCCAGGGCTGTTGGCCTACCAAAAACTTGCCCGCTGCTCCTGCCGCCCGCCAAGTGGGTGGAGCGCTTGTTATCCTTACTGTTTTCTCTGCTGGGGCTCACTCCCATTGCTCTAGCCATAAGCTATGGCAACTCCAGCTCGCAACCACAGGGGCCCGCGCTGCGAAGCCAGAGTAGGCTCTACAATCAGTCCCCGTTTGAATTATGTTAGAGGCTCTTTCGCTTTTGCCAGATCTGCCCCCATTCGAATTATGTTAGAGGCTCTTTCACTTTTGCCAGATCTAGAGAGATACTACGAGTCATCCGTTCTTTCGCTTTTGCCATATCTAGAGAGATACTACGAGTCCTCTGCTTTATTAAAAGCGAGGATCAGTGCGGGAGGTCAAATCAAGGACCTATGGAAGTCGGCCTGGTCAATATTGGATCGAACAATAGGGGGCCATAGCACTGACCTCTTTTTTTATTGATTCAATATATCTTTGAGTAGTTCTAAGGATTGGAGACGCTGGTCGTGGAAGTTGGCCAAGATGCTTCAGAGGGGTATCAAGCTTTGGATCAATGGGCAGGTATTAGTAACTTTACAAGGAAAAGTAGAAGAATTTAGTAATGTTTTAATAAATCAATAAATCGCCAATATTTTTCAATTTTTATAAGTGTGATTAGTAAAATACAAACCTTAAAATGAATTTTACCAATGTCTCATAAATTAGTTAGGGACCAACTTTTCTCAAATTTGTAGGTGTTGCACTATAATATATTTACATAAATATTAATGAAATTAGTAAGTTACAAGCTTCTTTCGTTACGAAATATATTTTCGTCAACTACAAGTTTTCTATTGTTAGTATATTGACAATTTGATATTAGCAACATACGCAGGAGGGGGTTTAATATTTAATCACTAAATAAAAAGATGGATTATTAGTTAAAAAATGTATAAAATGATGGATTGAAAACGTTAGTTTTACAAAGCACGCATATTTTCAACAAAACGAAAGAGAAAGATCTTTCTTTACACGGATACTTTTTAATGAACCGGGTTTGCTAGTTCTTTTCTTTCATGTGTATATTTTATTTTGGGCCTGTAATTACCTAATATCCAAATTTTCAAATTTTCTGATGAAAGAGGGTAGGAAAAGGCCAATTAAATTTTTCTTTCTGTTTCATTTCCTTTTACATAAAATAATTAGGTCAAATTTAATCATATTCAATGACAATAGGAACGGGAAGCTGGTCCGAGAACGGGGAAGCTGATCCAAGATTCTGACGTGATGCTTCAGAAAAATCATTCTATCGATAACTTTCCCATGCAAATGTGAGTTATAAAATTGTCCCGTCCTGTCTTGAGCGAGTTGAGAGTCGACTCGATTTCTTTAGTTCTTGCTCGTGCCAAACCTGAATGAGTTGTATTTTTGTTGATTTCAAACGTTGCTCGTTGATTTTTATTTATTTTTTGGTCGAAAACGTTGCTCGTTGATTACTTTTGAGTTTGGGCGTGCGCTCGAGCTCCGAACAAATCAATATTTGCTCCCCAACTCACTCCTCACCATGTGTTCAAAGAAATGCTCGAACCAGATTTCACTTAGGCCTCCTCTGATTTTGGGTTGATTCTGGGCGTTTGTTGGTCCTTAGACGCGGCTTATAGTTTTTCTCTGACTCGTTGCATGATGTGTCTTTTCCATGTGCGGATTGTGTCTTTTCCGTAAAATGCGATTACTGGCCGGAGCAACGACAGCCGTCAGGAGTAGATTTGCTTTTGCAACAGCAAGTCGAGGTGGAGGCCCGCTGGGACGTGGGACGTTGGTAGCTGATTTGCTATGGGTGTATATGTTTTAATCGGCTGGCGTTAGAGGCGAAAAATTGATGGTCAATTGGTCTGGCGATGGGCACATATTGATTCATTCACTATGAAGCTCGGCGCTTGTGTTCTAGCGCTTCAGTTTTCGGTCTTGATTAAACTTTCTCTCAAATTTCGTGTGCTCCTCTGATGCTTTGGTGTGATGTGAAGGGATCCCGTGGTTGATGTTCCGGCATGGTAAGCTTCGGTCATGTTTGAGCGTGCTCTCTCTCTTCCCACGTTATGCTGAAAAAGAAGAGAGAAGGGCTGAGGGAGGACAACGTAGGCTTAAGTGGGCTTGCTATGAATTGGGCTTGGTTTAGGTCAAATGACCACTGGCTTATGTCAATTTGGGCTGGGTTTAGATTTAATTGGTTTATTTGGGGTTGAGAACCCAATTTTGTGTCCGTGGCCCAACCCGAAGACCCTATTTTCGGAAAAATATTTTTTTTGCAAAAAAAAAAATCAAAATTGCGAAAAAATCTATTTTGTTCTCAAAATTAGGAACAAAGCTTAAAAATTAGTCTTTGAGTAGTTCTCTCTTAAAATGTGCGAAAATCCTTGATAATAAAAAATTATACTCAAAATCAAACAAGTTCTTACGGTTTTACCATAGGATTTGAATGTGTTTAGAAACAAACGCTAGGTTGCTTTCCCTTGATTGCACACTTTCAATATGTTGATTGATGTTTTCCTTTAGCTTAGTAGGGAATCGGATTTTTCTTATATCTTAGTGTTAAATTTTTGTTTTTCTTTGCAATTATTTAATGTTTCCTTAGTCGATTATTGTTATTCTAATGATTGGACACATGCATGATCATCTCAAATGTTAGCGGATAAACTTAAAATCAATGAACATTGCCAGACAAACATCTTCTCGAATTGAAAAAGATTAGGTACTAAAAGAGCATTAGTTAATTAATTAGTATAACTAAGTCTCTAACCCTAAATTCGGTGGTTGTATAGGAAGTGAGATATATTCCCATGCGTCACTTAATTTCTAATCCACCCCAATAACCTAGTGGTGGCTTATCATTGGAAAATTCTTATAATGTCAATTCAAACTAAAATTGAACATCATAAATAATGTCGTGTGAGGTATGGGTTTTGGGAGAGTTGATGCCTAATTGAGGGTTATAGGCCCACCTTTTAAGCAATATCCCTAAACCTATGTTTTTTTTTTCTTATTGACAAAAAAGGTAGGTCTTGACAACTATCTCAAGCAAATATGATTTATAATCGTCTCGAAGTAATACTTTTGAAGAATGATTTCCTTCCTTCTTTTTAATCTATTTGGTTATGTTTACTCCCTCCTACAAAGTCTTTCCATTTCATATTATCCATAAGGATCCTCAACTTAAAGGACCATTGCTTCAAATAAGCCACATGTACTCTTTAGGAGATCCCTTAAACTTTGGTTATCTCAGTTCCTTAACGATTCTTTTCATGTTAAATCATTACATGTTTTTGATACACAGCTATACTTCTTCACAAGATTCCCCTGCCATTTTGGATTCCTTGATCAAATTGACATGTCAAATTTGACCAAGGGCTAAAATGTTGATCAAATTCATCCAGTCTAGAAAAATTATCTTCCAATTTTATGTTATGTTCATTCAAGCATCATTTTTTCACGCCATGCAAGGTGTTGGTGCTTGTTATGGACCTTCGAAATGGCAAGACATACTATATCATGCTAACTAGAATAAAAGAAGGGATGGCATTTTGATATGGGGCATTTAAACTAAAGAGAACCACATGTGCAGGTGGTTCTGATGTAAGATATGAATGAAGTGACCGTGTAAAATGGACTATTTGTTTTGTCACCGGATGATCGCAGAGTTGGACATTTTGATTGATTTGTGAGAGTTTTGGTGTCAAGACAACTCTGGAAATATGGAGATTCCTCACTAGCACATTATGGCATGATTCAGTACTAATTGACTCAATGGACAACAAAGTCGATCTAATGATGTAGCATTGATATGCAGGAACTACTAATGCCTTTCTTAGTGATGGTTTTTCAATTTGTTGAAGCAGCTATTTGAATTGATGCAATTCATGAAGGTTGCAATTCTGTAATGATTGTTCTTGACAGTTCAAGCAGCTTGAGACTCTATAATTATATTTATCCAACTCCTATTTTCTTATGAACTTGAGGAAAATATCAACCATAAATCATGTGATTCCTTACGTTGAAAATTGAACATTGTTACATAAGAAACAGAGGGCACATTTGCGGAGTTTCAGGATTTGGCGTAAACTAAGTCCATATTCAATGATTTTGAAATTCTCTTGTTCTAGAGAGAATGTATTTGATAGCTACTATAGCAAAAAGCTATATGTCATCGGTTCAAAGGTTTTTTCTCGTCACCCTTATGATGAAATTAAATTCCTTCGCCTTAATCGTGAGATCGTTAGCATTTTTTAATTAAGTACAAAAGTATAGACTAGTATGTTTAATTCGCATTATTTGGCATTCTAAATTTGTGCGCGGGTCTTTAGTTTTGAAGTTGGTGGCCACTTTAGGTTCTTGTTTTTGCAATTAAAATAGAACTCCATGCTCAGTCTCCATTGCTCTTCCAATTCTACAGGAAAGGAAAGCAAAGGCGCTTTACAGTTTTCTTTTTACTGTTTCCCATTTGTTGCAATAGAATTAAAACAGATAGACCAACAGCTGGAAGGGAAAAAAATCAAAGAAGAAAGGGATGATCACGAAGTGAATGCAGGGATCCGAGTTGATATATTCGTTGAACATGGACAGAGAGATTCGGGGCTTGTGGAGGTATCTCCCGGCAAGCAACGCAGCTTCCATGACAACGGAGAGGACGTGGATGACATCCTCGACTTGGCATTTGCTTCCTTTAAATGTTCTCCCTCTGGAGTTCTTGAAGTTCGTCATGCGGTTCAGTAAGTTTTGGCTGCACCCCTGGCTCAAGTAGTCATCTGCACAACACCCCGTCAGGTCTCAGTGTCACAATTCCCATATTTCTATGTGGACGACGCGACCTGCTCTATGAATAAAAGATCAAATTGAACAATCACACGATATGATTTCATCGACATCACTAAGCACATTTGACAAGCCAGTGTATTAGTTGAAGTTATTGTCCCCAACTGGTCCGTGAGAAAGAAAATCTAGACATGCGCATATTGTAATAAAAAGCAAATGTTGATGTCATTGCCCTCACAAGAGCATTTACTCCCTCACAGTCTCCTCCCCCAGACCTCAGAATAGTAATTAAAGTTGGCTCATGAATGAAGAGATAGTTTAGTGACATTGTGGAACAACAGAGCCATTGCAGGCACATTAATCTTAGTCATGTCTCTTATTTCTTTTGACCCATTAGTCCCTTACACCATTTTCTCTATCTCCACTATGTACTATACTTTTCAGGAACATGAATCCATGCATGTATAGACGAGTAAAGCTGTTGTTCAACAACAAAAATGGCTTCCACAATCGTCCTCATAAAATACGTCCATGCAAACATGCGGGCCAACGACTAGTTATATCAATCAATTCGATGAAGAAAAGTTGAAGGAATCGATGCTGAAACTCACTGTTTTGACTAGAATGCAGGCCTTGTGCTTCATTCAGCAAGCGTTGAGGTCGTCACAGGGTCTCTTCTCTGGACATCCGCTGTAGAGGAGCCTACAACACTTGCCACATCTCAGAAATGGAGGCATTGTGTCATTTTCAATGAGAATTCTTTTTATGTTCAATACTAATTAATCAACTACCAAAAACAAAAAAAAGCTCCAATTTAATTGACAATCCCTTCATTGCATTATATGCCCCAAAAAAATTGATTTTCCTTTTTTTTTTTTTTTCTAGAGAAGAGCAAGCATCACTAGATACCTGAGCATAACTTGGATTCACATTTTCTGCTACAATCTTTGCTCCACAAAATTATTCATTCGAGTAAGAAAAAATGTTGCCCCTGGTAATTATTATAATTATTGTGACTAATAATCATGTTTTGGGTGAATTGGATAGTTTCAGTTGTATACTTCCATGACTGTGAGTTAACTGCATTCTTTACGAAAGAGAGTTTTTGTCAATTATCCTTTTATTTGTTAGTTTCCGTGATAATTAGAGTGGCTATCCTTTTTCTTTTTCTTTTTTAATGAAACAAAAAGAGATTTCTTAGGTTACATAAAGCAACAAATACACAAAAAGTTATATTTCTATTGAGAAATGCAGGGGAGGCAAAGATTAGTAGAGCACGCCATATTGAGAATTACTCTTCAGGATATGAACGTTGTCATTGGTGGAATTGAGATTTTCTAGAAATGGCTTAAAAACATGGACAATGAAGCTTTGTAATTGCAACAATCAATGCGTCCTTTCTCAAAATCGGTGAAAAAGAAACAGCTCAGCTGCCCATCCAAGTGATTGTGTACAAATTAAGGAAGACATTCTATCATTTCTATCGTTAACACAGTCAAACAATACAATATGTGAAATTCCTAACATAGCATAGAATCGGAGTATTGGACATCAAAATTGATTTGAAGAAAAGAGTCCAAGAGAAAGTGATGGTTCCTCCAAGTCAAGTATTAGGCTGATTAAAGATGCGAGAAAGCCGAGATTATTGAGAATGATTGGTGTCATCAAAGGATCACATAGTTGGATCTTGAATGTCCAGTCATCTTAGTTCTTTATTTTTGGTAGAAATATGCCTTGAAAAGATCATCAAATATTATCAAAAAGTTGGAAGTCAAGATGATTAACCTAGAATATACCAAAAGTACTCTATAGAAAAACAAAATCAATTTTTTACCAATGATAAACTTCTCCAATTATATTTGTCAGTTCTAATGGTGAATCAGGTTTGGAACAAAAGGAGATATCATTTTTCATTGGAAAATCATCTTGAGTTGAACTTGGAGTGAAGTTCTTCCTAAAAGTAGATATCATTTTTTGTACAATGTTGTTGGGCATGGATGTATGGCGGTGGTGACACAAGAAAATTATAATAGACAACTCGAGACATAAATATATGAAAATGACATACAAATTTAACACACAAACAAAATAATTGTCACGTGATTATTACACACATTCTTTATGAATAGTAAAATCTCTCACTTACTATTACAATTGCTTTTCTTGCATGACACATAAAAACAAGTATGGAGCAAACAAGCTCATATGATGACGCACTCAACATTCAAGCTACCCCTTCGCTTTTTCTCTTTATTTGTGAAGCGTTCTCGACTTCTATTTCAAGGCTCTCCAATGCCCCTATATATATTTGGTCACTCAAACATGTCATTCCATTTCATGTACGTAAATAGAATAACAACCTAGATGGGCTTCAAAGCAAAGAACAGCCAAAAGAGATTGTGGGGGGCTAGACACCCAACTTAAAAAGGATGGATGCTTCATTCATGAATGATGATGATCTATTTAAAATTCAATGCCCTGGCTGATCGAAAAAATTAGACACACCATGTATCGATTCCTGTCAGACCCTTATAAGACTCGACATTTTGCAATTAACACGTACAGTGGAATTACTAGTCACTGAATGCAAAAATGTAGTCGATTACCATTGAAACAATTAAGAGCTTTGGTTATCCGGGGGCGCAATTCCATTGAAACATTACCACACCTCTCGCTCTTCGATAACCTCGTCTTCGTGAGCCTTGCACATTGTCCGAAGCTTCGCGATGTTCAGGGCCTGGAGAAAGTCAAAGATGTGATGAGAAGCTAAAATGAGGGATCAACTGCAACGCCTGAACAAATTGTCCACACCTGTCAAATTCCGGAGGTTTTACGGAATGATGGGGGGGGGGGGGGGGGGGGTGCGCAATTTCGGATGAAATTTTGGAAATCACAGAGCTCCAGGAATCGAGGCATCTAAATTCTAAAAGCCGTTCGGCGATGCAACTTGTTGAAACATCGTTCATTGCGCTACAGTAGCAGAGAAACAACTTCGATCAGTTAGAGTGCTTTGGCCACAAGTGGAAACGATTCACATGTCCTTTCAAAGGTAAACAAAGCAGGTCACACTATTCATTGTCGAGATGTATTGCAATTTTCATCAACATTCCCTACTTCTTTTTCATTTTTGTTGGGTCATTGATTTTGTTGGGTCATTGATTGATCAACTTTTATTCAATTTGAAAACGCAGGGCCCATGAACTAGGCATCCTTACAAAGTTAATCCAACGAGATTTGGGGAGGGGAAGAAGTCCAATCCCTCCGCAGTGGAGTTGGCTTCACGATGGCAATGAGGGTGATATGCAGCTGTGAGAGGCTAGACGACAGATCAAGGCATTGGGAGATAATTGTGTGTGCATCCACAAGCGTCCCTTCTAAGTTTCGAATAATGCAAGCGATTGCTCCTTCCATGGAGCTTTCAACAAAGGGATCCATCAATGTTGACTTTTAAAGATCCGACCTTTGGGGGTTTCCAGTTCTCAGAAGAGGTGGGAGCATCAAGGTCCGATTTTCTGTTTTGAATTCCATCTCCTGTAATTGCCGAGAGAAGTTCAAGCTCCCTGTGGTTGCTTGAAGTCATTACGGGAAGTCCAAATAAGCCAAAAGATGGTTGCTACAAGCGCCAGAGAAGGTGGGTGTTGACACCTAAATTTTCGCGACCCATTTAGACATTTAAAAAATTAGGGGTTAATTTTATCCCTGAAAAAATAAAATCACATGGCATTGGACCGACGGCGAGTGCAAAATTTTTCACATATTCCGTTCAGTTTCTTCAAACATTTAGGCAATATACACCAAAGGATATATTTTCAAGCAAAAAGGAAAATTTTGGATGGAATATTTGATAAATACAAAAAGTAATATTGCGCGGGATGCAACGATATATTCAGTGGTATTTTGCATGAGCAAAATTAGAAAGTAAAATATATCACGAAGATCCAATTTTTTGGCTTATAAAAGGGACCGCGTACGGACAAAGTTGAGAAGGAGGTTACACACATTGAATACACGGCCAGGGCTTTTCTCGAGTTTTAGGTCAAAATCAAAAGAAAAGTCTTCCCAGGGGTTCTTCTCTGTTTTTTTAGGTCAGAAATTTGAACATAAGAAGAGGAGATTTTTTTTTCCTTTTGGTTTGGGTTCATTCGTCGGGGGTCTTCGAAGGAGCAGCCAGAAAAAGTCAAAAGGGGAGGGTTTGAAATTCTGAAGAAGTGCAGAGAAGGGACGTGAGTGGGAAACACGTGAGAGACAAAAATTGGAGAATCCTTCTTCTGCAAGTTGGACGTCTACACATTGAAGAAGCCTTGAAGGAGAATCCGCGAGAATCATCGACACGCACTAGAGAGAGAACGAAATATTCTCTCTCCACGACGCTGCCCGCAAAACCTTGACTCCATCTTCGTTGCATCGTCTTCACGTGACCGCCGCAACAGCGCGTCCAAGACCCCCACGAATCCCGCAAGTCGGATGCCACCCTTGCCGACATAGTTCCATTGCCTCACTTG
The DNA here is from genome assembly GCA_019915185.1 of Eucalyptus camaldulensis. Taxonomy (NCBI): domain Eukaryota; kingdom Viridiplantae; phylum Streptophyta; class Magnoliopsida; order Myrtales; family Myrtaceae; genus Eucalyptus; species Eucalyptus camaldulensis. The sequence continues at coordinate 4,263,004 of JAHSVA010000008.1, forward strand.
AGTCCTTCGTGACGCCATTGCTGCTTTGATCCATGCCACGCCCAACGACGAATTGTTGTCCAATTCAGTGAGCTTCAACACCACCAAAATCCAGTCCCGACATCCAAGTCTGAGCTGTGAGCCTCGCCGAGCATTACCATATCACTCGCGAGTAGCCGTAACCATTCAAGGATTGGAATTTGGGAGCCAATATTCGGAATAGGTAAAAATTTTGTCTATTTTGATTTCCGCAAATTCCGTTTCCTTATTTGATATATTCGTTGATGCACATGATTGAAATCCCTAGCGTGATATTCGCAACTCGAGGAGCTCTCAAATTAGGGATTGACGGTCCAATTTTCATGCCCGAAATCCGACTCGCAATCCCTTGCAAAAAATCGACAATCCGATCTCAAGCCCGATATTCGATTCGCGATTTAATTTTAAAATTGGTCAACCCGATCTCATGCGTGTGATATGGTTCGCCAATTTTTGGATATCAATCTTATCTTGCTTGATTTGCTGTCATGGTGTTTGACTCAATTTTATTTTTGTAAAAGAAAAAAATCCAAAAAAAATTGAATTAGGATTATGTTTGTTTTAGAATATTCCTAGTCTTAGGGTTATCTTGCATGTTTAGAATTGCAATCTTATTTCGAATTTTTAAATAAAAAATCCAAAAAATGCGTTCATTTAGGATGTTAGTTTTCTTTAATTTAAATGGCACGTTTAATTATTTGGTAATTTTAAATTTCGAATTTTACAAAGAAAAATACAAAAAAAATCATCATGCATGTATCATGTAGTCCTTGGCACGTCATTGCATATTAGGTTGATTGCATGTTTAATTTTATTTAGATGAATCCTTTTAGATAGATTGCATTTTAGGATAGAGATTACTTGGTTAAGATAAGATTCTAGTTTAAATTAGGATTTGGCTTTACCTGATTCCTAATACAAATTGAATAGAATCTTAATCTAGCTAGATAATCTTTGCATTTTTCTAATTTCGAATTTCATGGAAAATACAAAAAATTGCCTTAGAATTAATCAATTTCATTCTTTAGGATAGACTGCATTTTATTTATGTCATATAGTTTAAGTCATATTGACATGCCATATCATTACATGTTAGATTAGTAACACTGCATTGCATGTAGATTAGATTCCCATTAAGAAAAGCGAAAACAAAAATTGGATAATTGCTTGTTAATTAAAAATCATATCTAGGATTGCTTATATGAATTTTGATCTAACAACGCAGATGCTTTCATTGCTATAAGGTAAGTCTTGCATTTTATTTATTGCTTTACTTGGGTGTTAAATTGGTGGATTGTGCACCCATATGACCACCTCACATGTTAGGGAAATAGATTTAAAATCAGTCCAAACTGCTTGCAAAACATTTTTCAAAATAAAAGAGAAAGGTACCGAAAGGGCGTTAGAGAAATCTAACGTAACCAAGTCCCCGAACTCACAAATCTCTGGTTCGTAGGAATAAAGTAAATCTCCCGTTACTTTATTTGGGTTTCTAATCGACCCACCAAAAAATAGATTAGTGGCGACTCTTGATTGAAAATCATTTGCATGTTAAGAACTTGAACCGAAAGTCGCGAATTGGTATGGGCTTGGGAGAGCCTAAGTTAAGTCTAGGCTTAACAATCCATTAGCCAAACCTTAGGTGGCTCATCCTCGAAAAATTGGTCGCGACAGTGGGTTTTCTGTGCTTTTAAGGAATTGTGTTAGCCATATCTCTATTATGCTTGACCCTTGGGAAGAAACCTGAATGTTTAGGGATGGTTGAGCCCATATGTCTCGTGTCCAACGACAAAGGAGAAGCAAACGCTCTGGGGATTCCACCTCGTCTTTACACAGTGAGCAGTAAGGATTTGATACTATTTTTCGCTTGTGTAAGTTCTCTGTCATGGGTAGACTAGTCTGACATGGATTCCATTGGAAGAACTTAATTTTAGGGATTGTTTGCATTTTCCAGGTCTTATTCCATATTGCCAAGGAGCCAAGAAAGATGAGGAAGCCATTGGAGCTTTTTGGATATTCTCGGTAAGTCTTATGATGTAGTAGTGATGAATATCTCCATACCAGTTTGTCTTGAATAGAGTGGGTTGTTGGAGGAGTAGCCAAAATTTCCTTCACGATGTCCTCTTCGAAAATATTTCAAAGAAGAGGTTCATTCTAGGAATTTTCTGTGGTTTATAACCTCTACTACCCGTTGTGGGTCATTTTCATTGGCTGGCCCTCCAATTATACCTCTTTTGAACCATCTGTCCTCTATGATACCGATTGCTTCTCTTGTTTCCACTGTCCATATTGAAGGTTCTAAGATTGAGTCTCTTCCCTTTAGTAAGCTTTGCCAGCCCCAAGAGGGTCTGTGCCCTTTCCCAACATGCCCAGAACCTCTTTTTTGTGAAGTAAATCCCTTTAAAAATTTAACCCCATAAACAGCAAGACTGGTGCATTAATATCTAGGCTTGCTTTCCTAAGAAAGCTTTGTTAAGAGAAAGTAAATCTTTGAATTCAATGCCTCCATTGTCTTTCCTTTGCTTCAAGAAATCCCAACTCTTCCAATGAATACCTGAGTGAGAGTCTCTGCTTTTCCACTAAAATGTTGCCATTCTGTGTTCAATCACTTTACACATGAAAACAGGAATCTTGAAAATTGACATTGCATATTGAGAAAGTTCCTGGACCTCTGTTTTTTACTAATATCTCCTGTCCTGCTTTAGAAGTTAAAGATTCCTTCCAACCTTCCAATTTTTTGTTAACCCTTCCAAGTATCCAGGCAAGACATATTCTTCTTAGACTCTCCCCAATCCAAAGGAATTCCAAAGTATTTTCCTGTTTTATCCAGTTTAGGGACACGATGTTCATAAGCTATACTGGCTCTTATGGTCTGTGGACACCCTAAGCTAAAGAGTATTCCTAATTTGTTTAGGTTTATCTTCTATCCAGTAGCAAAACAATACTAATGTTACATCTTATATAGATTGGCATTCTTGAATTCTCCCATCTAAAAAGAAGATGGAATCATCTGCAAATAGGAGATTTGATATGGTAGGGGAAAAAGAGTTGAGCTTAATACCCTTTATACTGCCATCCTCCACTGCTTTCTTCATCATAAGAGATAATACGTTTGCTATAGAAATATAGAGATGAGGGGATAAAGGATCACCTTGCCAAAGTCCTATGGAAGGTTGGAATTAAGGGAGCGGATTCCAATTATAATTAACACTGAATAAGACTGAAGATACACATTGCATAACCCATGTAATCCACTTTTTATCAAAGCCCAGTTTTCTTAAGTATGCCTCCAACAAGTCCCATTATAATGTCATTTGCCTTTTTCGTATCAAGTTTTAAAAACGCTCCTCCTCTTCTTTGCTCTTAGTTGATGCAACACTTCCTGCACTATCATGATATTGTCCTGGATAAGTCTCCCCATCACAAATCCACTTTGCTCTTGAGCTTTCAATTTCGATAACCAAGGTTTGAGTCTATTCACCATTACCTTGGATATGATTTTATTGGCAAAATTGTACAAACTAATGGGGCGAAATTGATTTAGAGTTTCTGGGTTAGGAATTTTTTGAACTAGAGTAATGTGGGTTCTATTTAAGTGAGGATTCATTTTTCCTGATCTGAAAATATTCTTAACAGCTGCAAATACTTCAAAGAATGATTTTTCAAAGTACTACTTTTGAAGAATGATTGGCTTCTCCCTTGAAATCTACGTGGTTATGTTTGGTTGCTTGTGCAGATACTTTTGATTTCATATGTTCCATGAGGATGCTCAATTGGAAGATCAATTGCTCCAATGAAGCCATATGTACTCTTCAGGAAATCCCCTAACTCCAGTTATCTCAGTCCCTTGACCATTCTTTTTCATGGTAAATAATTAGCATGTTCTGATGCACTGCTATATTTTCTTCACAAGATTCTCTGGCCATTTTGTATTCAATGATCAGATTTACATGTCAGATTTGACCAAGGGCAGACTGTTAATTAAATTCATCCCATCTGGAAAAATCATCATCTGATTTTATGTTATAATCATTTAAGGATTAGAATTTTTATGCTGTGCAAGGTGGATTTGTTCCATTGATGCTCATTATGGACGTTCAAAATAGCAAGATATAATATATCGTGCTATACACGATAAAAGAAACGATGTCATTTTGATATGGGAGATGAAACCCAAAGGGAAACATATGTGGAGGTGGTTCTGTTGTTAGATTAGGAGTGAAGTGCCTGTGTAAATGGACCATATGTTTTGGATCAGGAATGTAGGCAGAGATGGACGTTGTAATTGCTTTGCGAGAGTTTTGGTGTCAAGACTACTCTGGAAAGATGGAGATCCCTCACTGGCACATTATGGCATGATTCAGTACTAATTGATTCAGCGGATAACTAGTTGATCTCATGTTGTAGCGTTCATTTGGTAATGCCTTTCTTAGTGATAGTTTTTCAGTTTGTTGAAGCAGCTAATTGTTTCTTGGAATATAGGTTACCGAAGTATGACAAGGAAGATATGCAAGGATAGGGGTGATGCTACGTTATGGAGACACGAGTTCAGTCCAATGGTTTTATGTATAATCAAGCTGCATAATTCACATATTCAAGTGCTTTTGGGACGGTTATGAGGTATTATTTTCCTAGAAGACCAATTTGGAGGTTAAAATCCTCTTAGACTAAGCCTCAACTTTAATGATATTGCCCAACAATGCAGGTTGTGGTGAGAAGATGCAGATCTCTCACGTTGGTGTTTCCATGTCCTGATTGGGGTATGAACAATTTCAATTGGTTCGTGAGAGGATTCAACTTTAGAGAACCGATGGATGCAAATGCTAACAAACATGGAGGCTATCTGTTTACCTGTGCCTATGGGTGGAGATTGAACATGGAAATTGGGAAATTCAGGAGTCAAATTTTATGGGCACTGAATTCTCTATGGACTTCCCTTTCATAAATGCCAAACTCACTGGCTTGCGTAACAGGCATAGTTATGCTCGAGTCATCAGTTCAGAGCAAGCTCTGAAAGTGGTATTGCAATGCCAGTCTCTACTCTCGAGTCCATGTCCACTTGCCCAAAGTAGCGCATAAGATTGGTTTCCTATTGTTTACGCATCACTCATTGGATTCAAGAATGGCTAAATATGGAGGTCTTGTGAAATTATACTTCGACAAACCTTGTCCTGGGCTGTCTGAGTCTGAGGTATTAGTGAAAGTTTTTTTGAGTCATTCTAATTATCTATTGTACACGTCGAAAGGTACCTCACTGCGCCTTGAATTAGAGAGGAAGATATCACAAGAAGTTGATGAAGGTCGGCTACCATAATTTAAAAAAGGACAGCTTCTGCAGCAGGTGTGTTCTTGTCCCTACGAAAGATGGTCTTGGAGAGGACAGTGGTTGGATCGTCTCTTGGGTACATAATTAAGAAACAGCTGTGTCCCAGGTTAAGTTTAAGAGTTTCGATGCAATCATCATGTAGGTTTGCCTACCGGTAATGACGTTTGATGTGTTTTTGAAATTGTGAAATCTGCAGGTTCTTGTGATGAAAGCGCAGAAGTCTAAAGGCGAGCCAATGGAAAAAATCACTCTGCCTCAAAGGGCACCCCGTGGATTCCACGGTACCTATGTCTTGTCTTTATTCCGAATTGATGATTAGGGACACCAGATCTCATGTACAAGGCCTTACTTTTCTCATCAGATGATAGGTTTTTGCCTTTAGTTTGTGATGTTCTAACTTTCTTAGTCTAGTTTTGTGCTAACATTTCCTGCTTATCAGTAACTTCATCCGCCCCGAAAAAGTAGAGTGCCAAGAGACTGGCTACCTCGAACAGCATCGCTCTTTAAGCTACTGTACCCAATGAAAGTCAAGCATGTCTATCCAAAGACTCTACTATAAGGCCATTGGCTGGAATTTTGCCTGCTCATCAAGTTCTAGAGTACTCAAGTAATTCAGAGGCTCTTTGACCGTATCCAAGATTTTTGTTGCATGTGCAGAGAGGAGAGGTTTAGATGCTTCTTGAAAATGGATATCTTAATAGTTTCCTTGCAAAGGTAAATAAAGCAGGTCGCATTATTCATGGTAGAGATGTATTGCCCATTTCATCAGCATCTCCTACTTCATAAGACGATTTTTGTTGATAGCCGGCTGCGGTACTTTGTAATCACCAAATGAAAAGATGGGTTATTAATATAAAGAAAGTACAAAATGATGGATTGCAAAGACACAACAAACATGTTTAAATTTTGTTTCCTATCCGAAGTTCTTTTACCAACCAAACATATTTTCAAGAGGAAAAAAAAGGAGGAGAAATGAAGAATCTTTTATTTTTCCTTTAGAATTGAAAACGAAAACTAAAACCCTTTTCATGAACCAACTTCAATTGGTATGCTAGTCCATTTCTTTATTTGTGTTTTTCATTTATGGCCAAAAAATGCTTAATATCCATTTTTTTTACATTTATTGATGAAATAGGGAAATTGCTACATTTTTTTTTTTTTTGTCTACTTTCCCTTTGTATGAAATAATTAGGTTGAAATTAATCATTTTCCATGAAAAGAGGGTATTGTTTACCTTCTATTGTGTAGTTCAAAATATTTAGAATTGAATTGATGAGAGTACATAAATTTAAAGTCTTTTAGACAATTTTTGCTACCTTAATTAGATAGAGTAAAAGTCCCACCATACGATGCACATGAGTAACAACGGGCATTAACTTCAGATGTTGGGTGTATTTTCATTAAGCACCACGTAGACCGACGTGGCGCTATGGGGCCAGCTCGCCAAAATGGAATTTCTGCACAAAAAATAATCATCTTTCTCTCTCATCTAGCCTGCCTCTCTCTCTTTCCTTTGCAGGTTCTGCTCATATTTATTATATTTTCTCAACTCTTCTTCGTTCTTTCCTTCTAAGAAGAAGAAAAGCCATTCTTCTCTCAAGTAGGCGAAGGTTTCAAATTTTGGATCTCTACTTTCGCTCTCATTTGCTACGCCGCACTTGTTATTGCTGCTGTAGCGTTCGTCAAGCGGCTACTCCCTGCCGTCGCATGATGCTTGCTCCATCTCTACTCCTGTCGTTTCCTGTATTGAAAGAATGGAAGCTCTAGCTATGCCCAATATTCACCACGAGCTCAAGTTTATGCATAACTCGCATATTTATACACCATTACACCATGTTTCATCAATGTTTAAGTGTTATATAGGATCTCCTCTATATCAATCAGAACAAGGGAAAAGGGGATCCGCATTCCTCCCACGTTAGGCTAAGTAGAGTTTGCCCCTCCTTTCCCTGCCTCTTGGGCTGTCAAAGTGTGGAACAGTAGAAATATTGGATCTAAGTCCTAACTTCTGCAAGGAGAGCTCTTATTTCGTCTAGTTCTTCCTCATCATCAACACCCTCAGCTACCACCCATCCTACAAATTCCAAATTCATTGTTACATGAAAAAAGTAAGAATGCAGCAGTGATTGTTTCTCAATTAGCTCCCTATCGGCGAAATAAAAGAATGACCAAAAATAAGTTCCATCAGTAAGGGAACTAGCAGATATACCTCTTCTGCAGTAGGTTGATAGGTTGAGCAGATTGCTTCACCTTTTGCTTCCTCACTGCCTCTGGAAGTTGAGCAGCTGTCTCACCGGTTATGGCTGTCAAGACCTTATATTCCTCTTTGTCTATCTCCTCTTCTATATCCTCTGTGTCGAGAGCCGTGTCAACCATGTCATTCACAAATTCTTCTATCACACCACCTATATATCATATAAACAAACTGCATCAGCAATCAAATATATACCTCTGCTGTTTGTATGCTGCAGGAGCCAGGCTACTCCACAACCCATTGTTTTGACAACTTCACAATGAGAAGTAACAAAAATATTTCACAATTTGCATTTCCAAGTTTTTTCCACTTCGCAAGCCATATTCCAGCAAGTGAGCAAGAAATGGAGAACTGACATTCCCAAATTGCTCAAGATAATGTTCTTGAATTGTGCACTATAAGGTCATGTTGATATAGTCGTTCATTTCATTATCTTATCTCTCATCCACTCATGAAGGTTCAAACTATCAGCATATTTGAAAATGATAAAGCCGAAAAGGAGATAAAGTTTCCGTTGTCTCTCAACAGCCACATATCATCAGAAAAAGCTTGAACATAGGCATCACCCTCGTCATTCTGAATATGAATGTTGACAACAAGAGGAATATTAATATGCAAATATACAATTGACAAAACCCCCATAGGAGAGAGTGCATCATGCAAATTATAAAATCACATCAACTGATATAGGATCAACTGATACAGGAAATGTACCTTGGTAACAGCCATTTCAGGAGCTTTCATAAGGTCATTAACAACCTTCACAACCTCAGAACTCTTAGACAAGTGCCCCACCATCTGAGCAATTGCTGAAAATACAATCAAAATAAGTTGGTTAAAAAGGTGGAGAAAGAAATCTTATGCCAGAGAAGTAGAGCATTTTTCATTTAAAGAAGTGGCAACATTCAGCCCTAAGAAACTGAAATCTAATTTAAATATTGCCATGCCACTCAGAAACTTGTCAACCACAATATCTCCTACAGTAAAGGCAGTAAGAAGGCTGCTGCCAATCTCCATAGACAGGTGATATAGCTGTAACTCTCGGCAACTTTAAGCTTATTTTCACAGGATTTCTTATGATGCCTAATTATCCCTGTCACAGAAAAACTTCGTTGAATGGAAATACCCTCCATCAAGGCAAAGCATGCACACTTCACCGACTGCAAATTTTCACATAAGAAATCTATATGGAAAAATCTAAACCAACATAAGAAAACCATACCAACAGCAGAAGGACACTCCCGATCAAAGTTTCACTCCCAAGACGAAAGACGGGAAGATGATCACTTAATCATCTCAAAAACCATGCCATGATAATGTCTAGGAACAAAAATAATGCTGAAAATCATAACCACAAATTAAATGATACCTCCGCACTAGCTTCATCTTCATCACTGCTTCAGGTTTGGACCACTCTGATTCCTCATCACCATCGTCATCCATGCTCTCCCATCTTAGTAAATGTTACTTGATGCGTGAAACAAGACCAGGACATCAAGGTCTGCACATAATTGACTTGCTCGTTTTCATTCCTTTCGACTCCTGCTTAATTTCTTTGTTCTTTAAACACCATTGCCCCAGCATTCTTGTCCTATCGATTTAGCACATTGATGTACACTTCAACACCGAGTAAACTAGTTCCACGCAATTATTCGCAATCAAATACACAGGCAGAAAAATGGTCGAGCCCAAAGTACCGGGGACGTAGCCGAAGCTCTTAAGGCGTTCCTCGAGCTGAGCGAGGTCGCTCTGGTTCTTCTGGAAAACCTCGTTGCAGTGACCTAACAGCTCCTCAAACGACACGGTACCAAACGACACGGAGTCGAGCAAATTGAGATCGCTGCTCGGAGCCAACACACGTCGGTTCAAGCACTGAATGAAGGTCGAAGAAGATGAATCTGCGATCAAAACACCAAAAAATCAATCGGCTGAGAAGAAGGAAAACGCACGACCCGAAATAAAAATCATCCTTTGCGACTTTTCTCGGCTCAATATCCGAAAGAAAAGCAAAGTGACTAGCTGTTGCAAGTGAAACGAGAAGAGATTCAACTCAGCGATGCGATTCACAGCTTTAATAGCTGGATGGAACGAGAATCGGAAGAAGGGGGAGAGAGAGGACCGAGAGGGATGGGACGGCGATCGATGGATTGGTGGAGGACGTCGACGCTAGTGGTTGCAGAAACGGGATGCTCCAGATCTCGGCCGCCACGGCAGATTAATGCGCGAAGGAAAGCTGCGTCGGAGCAGAGACGGAGCAAGCAACGGAGCAAAGAGCGAGCGCCGGAGCAGAGACGGAGGAAGGCCGGAGCAGAGAGCGAGCAAGCGTCGGAGCAGAGATGGACCGAACGTCGGACGACGGCGGGGAGCGGCCATTTGACGAACGTCGGAGCAGCAACAACAAGCGCGGAGTAGCAAATGAGAGCGACGGCAGAGATTCAAAATTTGAAAGCCGCCGCCCCCTTGAAAGAGAGGTGGGCCCCACTTGTGTCTTCTGCCAACTTCTCATCTCTCCCTCCTCTTCCTAGCCTGCCGATGCCCTCTCTCCTCCTAGCCTGCACGCTCTCTCTCTCTCCTGTCAGAGCATTTATTGCGGACGTTTTTCTCTTTCCTTCGTTTGAGAAAGAAAACGTGGTTCGGACGCACGTCCCTCTCCATTTCTTTCCTTTCGAATTTTTGAATCTGAAATTCTCTCTCCGCGCTCGTTCCCCTGCCGTCGCCGACGAACCACATTACGGCCACTGCTACTCCGGTGCTCGCTCGCTTCTCTCTTCCGGCTCGTTGCTGCTCCGTCGTTCGTTCCGGCGTTCCCGGGATCGCAGATGCAGCACGCAGAGGAGAAGCAGGCCTCTTCGAGCTCCCCTCAACGTCGGCGAGCGTTGCCCGCCGAGCGAGACCCCCACACACCGGAAGGCTCGGAGGCGAGGTTGCTGGAGAAGCTGGTGCCGTACGCGAAACGCGACGCCAACGGCCCTCCACCTCCGCCGGTTGCCTTCGTCGGCGTCGGAGTCCGTCGCCCCCGACTCCGACGCCGACGCCCCTTCGCCTCCCTCTCGCGACCTCCGCTCCGCTCTCTCCCTCTTTCCTCTGCGGAGCGCCCTTACTGGCCAACCCCGCGAGCAACCTCTCTCCGAGTCTCCGTCTCCTTCGCGGCCAGGTAGACGTCGTCCATCTCTCTCTCTCTCTCTCTTTCTGGTGTCACGGATTCTTCTTTCTTATTTCTGTTCCATGTTGATGAGCAAGTGTACTCTAGCTTGATGATGCATCATGGGTAGGTTCGTTTCATGAAGATTGAGATTAAGCTACAATGGTGCGGAGGTTGTTCGTAAATGGATGTGCGTCTCTTGTGCCGAATAGAGTGTACGGTCGTGCCTTGGAAGCTGAAAAGATGAACTTTAGTTGTTTCCTAGTTCTGATTATGCTATTAGTCTGGGATATCACAAGTTCATTCGATGTTGTGATTGAAGTTTCGGTGTCGGGTTTTGTTAATATTGGGAAGGTTCAATGCTCTGTGTTAGTTTTTGTTCACACACTGGATTCTCTCTGTGGTGGGTTTGCAGCTTTGGTTTGACCAATCGGCTGGGGCGTGCTTGAGGGGCTTTGATCAACCCGATTCTTGCTCTGCTGGCCATCCTCTTAGAAAAAAGGCGGCTCGTGATTAGTTGTTTCTTGGCTTTGTAATGGACCAAGAGTCCCGAGTGGATGAGGACTTCCCCCCCTTCCAGAAATGCTCCAAACAACCTAAAGCGCCACCATCATCGCCGAAAGTAGACAAACCATCCTGTTTTCGTAAATAATACTGATCAAAATGAAATTGGATTTGTGATGCAGGTGGGCTTGGATGGAGAGAAGGTCCGAGTGTACACACAGTCAGGGTCGCACCGAGTGCAATGGACGGAAGCTACTAAGGGAGTTGGGCGTGCTCTTACATGGTACAAGGTAAGGCATAAATGATCTCTCTTTAACAACATACCATGATATGGCATCCTGAATTTTTGCACTTCAGGTCATCGTGAGATTGGAATTTACTAGTAAAATGCAGAGAATATGACAATAGATCCAACATTAGCATCCCATCAACACTTGGCTAGTTTCTGAATTCCTGAGGAGAGGCCCCATGAGAATTCAGTGTAAATTTGACTAGCTACATCTTTTCGAATCGTCTGAAAACTCGATTGTCATGTATAAGACTGTCTAAATGCAATTGCCTACTGATCATTGCTTTTGCAGACATACTTCGATGCTCCAGAAGGAGATCAACCCGTCGCCATTCGCTTGCCTCAAATGACCAAGGGAATGGTTTGGGTCAATGGCAAGAGCATTGGCCGCTACTGGTACACTTACCTTTCCCCCAACTCAGTCGGAGTAAGTACCTGCAAAAGTTCACCCAAGAAAAATACCGCCAAGTAAAATGTAACGCAATTTTGATTTATCCGGTTTTCCCTTCGCTTTATCAGGTACCATATCCCAAGATCCTTCATAAAGTCAACCGACAATCTACTCGTTGTGCTGGACGAAGATGGAGGCAACCCTGAATCAATAGAGATCCTTAGTGTCGACAGGGACACGATCTGCAGTTACATCACCGAGAACCATCCCCCCAGTGTGAAGTCATGGGCAAGAAAGAACAGCCACTTCCGCATAGTCTTGGACGAAGTGAAAACGGCAGCACACCTGAGATGCACCAACCACAAGAAGATTGTGGCCATTGAGTTTGCGAGCTTTGGCGACCCTTACGGCATCTGCGGGAACTTCAACTGCGGAAAGTGCACATCACCCATTTCCAAGGACATCGTCGAGAAACATTGCCTGGGAAAAACTAGCTGCACGGTTCCGATTGAGCAAGGGCTCTTCGACAAGGGCAATGATGGCTGTCCCAGTATCATGAAGACATTAGCTATCCAGGCCAAGTGCTCCCACTAGAAGCACAGTGTGGCCTATAATTTTCCTCTACATATGGTTTTAAAAGCATTACTTAGCTAACATTTGTAATTCTTCACGGCACATGAATAAATTTTCATCCTCTACAGGGTGACCTTCCTTCAAAGGCCTACCATCTACGATGAACTTATGAACCCTATGCCGACAATATCCTAATGCGAACATGTTCAAGCACAACACCACAAAGTCCCTTTAAAGACTAGGTCTTCTGGCTCATCAGAGGGGTTATGAGCAGCTTATATTCTCTTCATTACCATCAAAGCATGTTGGAAAAGAACAGTCGGCACAAGGATCAAACTCGTCCACAGTACATTTTTTGAACATGAATTGGCAAAACATCCAACATAATTAGCACGGATGGTTCCACCAAACTAGATATTCTTTCTGCATTAGAAACCACAAATGCAGACGCCACACATCCACGAGCAAACCAATTGAACGAAATCGCTTCCATTCGATTATGCAATAATAGAATAAACATCGAAAGTAGGTATAGAAGAGGATAAAGCTATTTTTGTCGTTTCTTATTCCCTTCAAATCCATCTTTTATGACATACATGTATGATAGTTAAATAGAGCAAGTTGAAATGGAAAGGGGGCAAAAACAAATGGTAGGCTTCAAATTCTCTCTCCTTACAGCTCCAGGCTTCCTGAATAAAATCCAATCAAAATCTGAAAGAAGATGCAAAGACTTAGCAACAGTTGTCAAGAAAAACAGAAGCTGCCAACAAACCAAGACTGCAAAACCTTACATGGGATGACAGAGCTGACATTTGGATTGCCTCTATTTAGGACAAAAAATGATGCCATTTCTTGGGAAAACTGCAGAACATGATGCTACTTCCAACACCAAGATCATCAAAGACCAGATATTGACCCCATGTTCTAATATACACAGACCTTTTTGTTAGTCTTAAAATCTCACGATAAATCAAAAGATCCTTGCCCTTCATTGATAGCGTAAAGCAATTTCTTGTACATAATCTCCTGTTTAAGTTGCAGCAAATAGTTAGCGATAGATGCAAATGACTAATGACAGTGAACAGACAGAATAATGAACTTCTACAATTATATATGGTACCTTTGAAGAATATGGGGAAAGTTTTAAGTAATTAGCAAAAGTCAGCATGCTTGGCAAGTCGTCATCTGCCGACTCTGAAGGACCAGTTCCATTAGTTGGTAAAGTACTGGCAGTAGAAGAATGCTGCACAAATGAGAACAAAATTATTACGGCTTGTATTACTTTGGTGATCCACAACTAAATCAGCACATGCAGCTAGATCTTCATAAAAATGAGTGATCGAAAAAGCATGCACATAAAATTCCAAATGACACTGTATCCACATGAGCTAGGAGCCTAATTACACCAAATGCTACAGTGTACTTGTAAATCCATATCTGATGCTACTTGGCAAGTTCACGAAGTAATGCAAAGATCAAGAGTGCCCCTTCGATATGGATCCATGTTATCTAATCATTTCATACCTTCCGCACAATTGTCAGCTTTGGATTCAGTACAGCCAGACCACCTGGAGAAAGTCTTGGAGCCCCGGTAACAAACTGGCAGAAGGCCCGCTGCTGCTCAGGTGTGAACTATCCCATGATCTCAAGTAACTATTGTTAAAAACAAAACAAAAAAAATCTGTGAGCTTTTAAGAAGCCAATAACCACAACCAAAACAGAGCTCCAGATCTACTGAAGAAACACACATATAAAATTGCTGGGCTCTTAGCAGTGTAGCCATGATCAAATTTTATGTGCTCCGCAAGTGTCTCTGCCTGGGAAAATTTCTATGATTAACTAAAATACATTTGCCAAGTGTCTGGTAAAGCTTGATGACAATGCCAATGCCAAATTTACCTCCCACATCTCTCTACAGCCACAGGGCAGATAGTCCAGTTCATGTGGAGTAAATATTTGTAGAGATGAGATGTCAAAAACCTGACCAACATATACCGCAAATCAGGTACAATTCTAAAGCGAGAAAAGAGAATCACGCTCACCATTATATTTTTAGTTTTAAAGCATGAGTTAACTGAGTTGCCATGCAAGAATAAAGCCATGACAGAATCATGAAATCAAGATGTTTGGTATAACTGCACAATACTTTATGCCATTCTTATCAAAGCTGTATGGCCTAAAGCCCTCTTGTTTTCATATCACACATTTTTTTAATAGAGGATTATCCCTTTCAGGCAACAAAGTTGGTGAAGTTATCACAATGGTTTCATTGCACACGAAATTATTTCATCAAAGACAATGAAGGCACTTAACCTGATTGAACCCTGCTCTGAATGCCTCCCATCTGTCGAGCAATTCCCGTTTTGAGAGTCGCATCAACCACCAAGGATAAGTATTCCTCCAGGTTATTTATGTCAACCTGAAAAATAACAAGGAAATAAATTCCAAATAAAAAACAAAAGCTCTAGACGCAATTAGTAATGTAAGTCACAAAGCCATACAGTTTTGTCCACTGACTTCAGGACATAGTCCGGATAACCAGGAAGTGTAAAATCGAAACAGAGATCTTCAATTCGGGCCCGCGAAAATGTAAATCAGCAATTGCATCACGATTGTCGTCACTGCTTGATTCCAGAAATCGTTTACGGCAAACAAGAGCATGCAACTCTTCCTATACCTTCCCAACCTCGGCATCAAAAGAGATGATATCACGCAAATCAAGCTCCTAGATCAAATGAAGTAGAGTTATATCACTTTATGCAAAATGCAGCTTTCACAAAAGAGATCATGAGGAAGGTGCGTACTTGTCCAAGCACAAGCTTATAGAACGTTGGAGACATTGGCAGGTCCAAAAGCCGTCCATCTTGAAGAGCTTTAGCCATTACACGTCCCACCAACCGGAAATACTCAACTACCTTGGAGAACTTACTGCTATCGGAAACATCAGCATTTGGAGGCCAAGGGCGAGGGAACAAGAAGAAAAGGGGACTAGAGGTCGCGAGAGGGAGGCGGAGGGGCGTCGGCGTCAGAGTCGGGTTCAGGGGAGGAGGCGGCGTCGGAGTCGAGGGCGACGGAGTGAACCGGCGGAGGCGGAGGTGGAGGGCCGTTGGCGTCGCGTTTCGCTGGAAGAGAGGCACGACTTCGCGGAGGGGAGGAGAGAGAGCAGAGCGGACGTCGCGAGAGGGAGGCGGAGGAGCGTCGGCGGCGTCGGCGGCGTCGGCGTCAGGGTGGGGGGCGATGGAATCAACCAGCGGAGGCGGAGGGGCTCAACCTTTTTTCTCCAACAACCTCGCCTCCGAGCCTTCCGGTGTGTGGGGGTCTCGCTCGGCGGGCGACGCTTGCCGACGTTGAGGGGAGCTCGAAGAGGCCTGCTTCTCCTCCGCATGCTACATCTGCGATCCCGGGAACGCCGGAACGAACACGACGGAGCAGCAACGAGCCCGAAGAGAGAAGCGAGTGAGCACCGGAGTTGGGGCGGCCTTAATGTGGTTCGTCGGTGACAGCAGGAGAATGGCCGCTTGATGCACGGCGGAGCAAAAACGAGCGCGGAGAGAGAGATTTTCAGATTCAAATTTTCGAAAGGAAAAAAATGGAGAGGGGCAGAGGAACGAACGGGCCTTCTATTTCCTTCGTTTGAGAAAGAAAGACAAAAGCTTAAACCGCAATAAATGCTCTGACAGGAGAGAGAGTGTGAGGCTAGGAGGAGAGAGGGCTCGGCAAGCTAGGAAGAGGAGAGAGAGAGGGGAAGAAGGCAGAAGACGCAGAAGACACCAAATGGGCCCATCCCTCCACATGGCACCTCGTGAGTGGCCGGGGATCACGCTGACGTGGAGGTCCCGGACCACCCAATATTTCTCAAGAACGAAGAGGAGAAGAAAGAGAATATACTAAATGTGTGCAGACCCTGCGGAGGAAAGTGAGAGAGAGCGTAGGCTAGCTTGCAGGCTAGATGAGAGAGAAAGATGATTATTTTACGTGCAGAAATTCCACCTTGGCGAGCTGGCCTCACCGCGTCACGTCAGTCCACATGGCACTTTGGTTCGGGACCATCTAATATTCTCTCACCACGAGAAAATGCGTAGCCAATCTTACTGCTCGATTGGAAATTATTACAGCTCCACTTACAGCCCCATGAGGGGAATGTGTAAACCGAAATTCATCGAACAAACATTCACACGTTCGACCAAAAAGCCTGAAGAAGCCCATAAGTTTCGAAAGACGCAATCCTTAGAACTTATTAGGAACCTTTTGCTTTCACGTATGACTTCAGGAGCTGCACATCCCATTTTCTTGGAAAAGCATTTATGTTATGTCTCCCGAATAGTTCCCTAGATAAATGCTTCCGTGGAAGACAAGATTTCCTAGTAGATAATTCAATTTAAAGACGCGATGTGAAAAGACTTGAATCGGAAAAAGGAAGGCCACGCGGACAGCTCAAGGCAAACTCAGTGTGTTTCACATTGACCAACACCACAATAGAAGAGGTTGATGATGGCCTTGATGTAACATCCCGGGTCCCACTTGTGTGATATTGTCCATTTTGGACATTGAGTTCTCACGGTTTTAAAACGCGTCACACAATTAAAAGAACCCAAGCCTTATAAAGGCTCCCAGGAACCCCTCCCTAAGCGATGTGGGACAAGAGGGAGAGGAATCCCTTCCCCTTCCCTTGCGCGCGTCCGAGGACCGGAGGCGCGGACGCACCGCCATCCCTCCTCCCCACGCACCGCAAGGGAAGGGGAAGGGATTCCTCTCCCTCTTGTCCCACATCGCTTAGGGAGGGGTTCCTGGGAGCCTTTATAAGGCTTGGATTCCTTTAATTGTGTGACCCGTTTTAAAACCGTGAGGACTCAGTGTCCAAAGCGGACAATATCACACAAATGGGACCCGAGATGTTACAAATGGTATCAGAGCCGACTCCCGACCGCGTGTGGGGCCACAGCGAGGACGCTGTGCTCCCAAGGGGGGGAGAGTGTGACGACCCGAGCGGCGGTGCGCGGGGAGGAGGGATGGCGGTGCGTTCGCACCTCCGGTCCTCGGACGTGCGCAAGGGAAGGGGAAAGGATTCCTCTCCCTCTTGTCCCACATCGCTTAGGGAGGGGTTCCTGGGAGCCTTTATAAGGCTTGGGTTCCTTTAATTGTGTGACGTGTTTCACACATGCTTTCGCTGTGCTGAGAACAAAACCGTGAGGGTGGCCGCAAAGGTACGGGCCCAGAGCGGACAATATCGTGTTGGTGGGGATGGCCGCAAAGGTACGGGTCCTTAACCTGCATGACGCGTTTTAAAACCGTGAGAACTCAGTGTCCAAAATGGACAATATCACACAAGTGGGACCCGGGATGTTACACTTGGAGACTCGGAAAGAAAGAGTAGCTGGGTTGGGATGGGATGGATGAGAAAATTAATTGATGGTGATTATCGTTTCTATCATATCATCGATCCGTGAGAACTCAGTGTCCAAAATGGACAATATCACACAAGTGGGACTCGGGATGTTACACTTGGAGACTCGGAAAGAAAGAGTAGCTGGGTTGGGATGGGATGGATGAGAAAATTAATTGATGGTGATTATCGTTTCTATCATATCATCGATTCAGATAAAAAGTTCGAATGGTTGACTGGATTTAATTGTTATGTACATGCATTTAGGAAATACCTGAAATTATTGGGGATTTGGAATATAGGAAAATTTTATGTATCGTAGAAAGTGAGAAATTGAATAATTTATCTATTATTACTGGCAAGTTGGGCAAAAAAATAATTGCCTTATTTTATGGCAAGTACACTTATGGATATTTATAAACAAAGCCAGCAAATGCAATAATAAGTCATCAACATATTTAGAAATTTGCCACTCAACCAAGAAGCTGGTGGTAAAGATAGCAAAGGTGCAAATGGTAACATTTCTGTTTCGGAGAATAATTTCTTTTGAGGAATAGTTCTTTTCTATTTCTACTCTCCAGAACAATTTTTGAGTAAAGTAAGGCGTTTGATAACTACACACAATTTCTATTTTTGAAATAGAAAAATAATAGGAGTGCGTTTAGTACGATCCACAATTTTTTGTAATTTTGTATTTTTTTTCTTGCTCATGGATGGCCAAATGTTGATTGCCGCGTCGGTTGACGATAGCAGTCGGCCGTTGGTGACGGAAGCCAATGGCGGAGGTAGCCAGAGGTCGATGGTGGCCAACGACAGTCGTCGGCGACGGTGTTGCCAGTCGACGGCGGTGGCTGGCCCCAGTATTCAGTGGAGGCAGCTAGCGGTCGAAGGACATGGTTGACGGTGGTTAGCAAGCGGCAAAGGTGGCTGGTAGCAGTCGTCGGTGACGAGGCCGTCGGTTGGCGGCGACAGCGGCGACGATTAGCGGCTAGCGGTCGATGGTGGCTCCGAGCGATCGAAGGTGGCCTGTAATGGCCATGGCAAGAGACAAGAAAAAAAGAAAAAGAAAAAAGAAAATTGGCGTTACTAAACGGATTTCTGTTTTTTTCTTGTTTTGGGAAACAAAAGAACAAAAAAACAAAGGAACAGAAATGTTGTCATGCAGTGCCCGAGTTTCCAGTGAAATTGATGATTTACCAAATAAGATCCAATTATGATAGGCAACAGAGTAAGGAATGTTTTAACTTTAAGTACAATATAAGTTATCTATTTATGTAAAAGCTTATCATTCAAACTAAAAAATTAAGAGTGAAAATAGTGAACTACGAGTGAAATTAATGAACTTTCGACTTATGTTTTTTTTTGGTAAAGAATTTTCGACTTATGTTCGCTTTTAGAAATTCCACTTTTTCTTTTGGCCAACTTATAGATGTTTCCCTTATTAAAAAAAAAAATGCATAACTTTTTGTGATCATATGTACATCTATAATATCTGTATCCTCCATTAATTGGATGGAGTAAAAGCCCTCAAACTATGCATATAGATAACGGCAGGTATGAACTTCTGATTTTGATGAGATTGAATGGAACTTTATGCCTATATCTCAAAGAGTTATTCCATTGAAATCTGCAAGCAAGAAGTCTTGACTCCACATAAAGTGGTAGGCCCCAACCATAGCTAAATGCTACCATCCAAAGGAAAAATTATATTGATGATTCTTAAACTTTGTCCAAATATGTAATATTCTTAGGACTTTTTATTTTTTAAAGTGGTCATTGCAATATTTTTAAATGTTTAATATAGTCGCTAAACTTTTAGCTTGTTTAATCTAGTTCCTCACAAGGTCCAATATGTCATCCGGTACTATTAATAAGTTTTCATAATTACACTATTGCCCTTATTTTATAATAACTTTTCATTTCAATTAATCTCCTTAATCAATGAAAAGATATGTTATCGTTCTATTGCCTTTTTTTTTCTTAGTATCTTTTTTTTCTTTATAAATATTATGATAACTCTATTTAAATATAATTTATCTTATACTTTATCTAACAACAAAAGTAGAACCTCATTTTGAGTTATGCAAGTTTAATATTGCTGCTGTTTTAAGAATAAATATTTTCATAAGGATATCTAAAGATGACATTAATATATTTTACGTTAATCTAAATCTTGCTCCTAATTTGTTCAAAAAAAAAATCTCTCTCCTAATTATTTAGATAGATAAAATTTTCAAGATTTTATGTTTTATGTTTTTCTAATTAAGTTTGGTAATATATGCATGTTAGGAAATTAAAAATAAAGGAAATATCGACCTGATAAAAATTGTAAATGAGGTTCTACTTTTTTTATAATTAAGTTTAGACGACCATTAAAACTTTAACGATCCTCCTGTGTGGCTCGCGAGTAAAGAAAACTGCTGGTGCATGAATGATAACAAAATTAGCTAATGTCAATCGACGTTGATTAGTAATAATAATTTCCGTTGAAGACGAGAATTCTGGTAAACAAATTAATGTAGGGATGCCACCGGCTTGGTGCAAGAGACTTGAGTTAGAGGACTAAAGGCAATGTGGACGAAATTTTAGGCGGATGATGTGGGTGCTTTAAGCTCTTTCCTTTTCACATGGGCTTGAGACTCGGAAAGAAGAGTGGCAGGGCCGGATGAGAAACTCAATAACTTTTTCAGTTATTAAAGTTCATAAGTTAATTAAAAGCAAATTGTTGATGTGCTTGCAGAAGAAGAGGAGCATAATTTCTTAGAGCTATGAATTAATCTTATAAAATAAATAATTAATATCCTTAAAAACTCCAAACTAATACACTTGTGACAAATTTACTCCAAATGATTGCAAAAAATCTCGAACTGGTATACTTATAACAAATTCACCCCAAACTAATTTGTTCAACCGCCAAAAACTCTAAATTAGTATATTTGTAACACATGCACCCTATTAAATTGGACTAATACCATAAAAAAATCACAAAAATGGTACAATTATAGTAAATAGAGAGTAAAATCTCAAATTAGTATACTAGTTAACTATCACGTGTCATCTAACTCAGCAATTTGACAGTAAAAATTAAAAAAATTAAATAAAGATAAATTTATCACATATGCATCAGTTTGGGGTAAATTTGTTAAATATATATTGGTGTAACAGTTTGGGGTTTTTAGGATATTAACCCTAAAATGAAATACATTTCATAAATAGATCTAAAATAGATACAATGAATATATCTTATTAGCTAAATGTAAAAGTGATGCTCCAAAGCACTTTCAATGGGTGGTAAATTCCTATAAATGGATTGTCTTCACCAAGATCCTTTCATCAACAAGTGGAACATGAGGCTCTATAATTCAATTGTTATCCTTATAATAAATTGTCTAATTTTAAAAATTGCAAAACCAATAGCACTAAGAACATAATAGCAAAAGTTAAATAAAAGAAGTCACAACATGAATGTCCCGTAATTACAATTATAATTTATGTTCTTCATTAAAGTTTGTGAGTTAATAAGAGGAAATTGTTGATGTGCTTGAGCATAAAAAGAAAGCATAACTTCTGAGAGCTTACTTTTAAGTTTATAAAATCAAATATTCCTCATGTATCGATCTAATTTAGGTATAATGAATATGTTTTATCAGATGAATGTAAAAGTGATGCTCTAAAGCACTATCATTGGGTGGCTAACATGTGGCACTCTCCGTAAATGACATATATCTTAACTTTCTTTTAAAAAATTTCCTGTTATTTTCCCACTTTAATTGAAATAAAATTTTTCTAGAACAATTACTTTCAATATTACGAAAAGCTCTTATTTTAATGATGATCAACATCCTTCTCAAATGATTATTCCCTATAATCTATTTCACAAGACTTTCCCGTGGTCTGTAGGCCACTGTTATGTTAAGATCACTGTAGAGCCATTATAGCCATTAAGTTCTTTTATTTGCTTTTCAATGCGGTACTAATGTTGTGGTAAAAAATGACAATAAAATAAACCCGATGCTCCGATGCGTAGCTCGGGCAAACTGAACTGCAGATATAAATGGTAAGAAAATCAGCTCGTCTTGATTCCATTCAGCATTGGAGCAGTGAATGCCTGGAAGGCCACGACTAAGCACGCGTAGAGGAAGACTCCAACAAGTGAAAAGGAAAGGCGCGCTTGGAGCAGTGAATGGAATGATCATCCATCGGATATTGCCAGGAAGCCAACGTCGAGGATGAGGAGTTTGGACCACAAGAAGGCAACGAGTGAGGAGTTTTGTTTTGAGTCAATTTGAAGGCATCTCCAGATTCCAAGTGTGAACCCATGAAATACATGAAACGACCAACGTGCTATGAGAGATTAGAATATACATAATAGTCGAGTGCTCATGCCTTGCTTTTCCTTCTTCCTCTCACCAGCGACGCTATAAATGTGGCGCAGAGATAGTTGAGTAATCACTTTCCTCCTCAAAACTATTCATAACAGTCTGTTGGAAATTATGATCCATTTTCCAGAATTTCCTAGAATTGTTAAAACTTCTAGAATTCTCTAGAATTCCCTAGATGAATTTTCTAGAAGAAAGAAGAAAACATTTTCTAGAAGAAATAAGAAATGTCCAACATGTGAGAAGTCTCTAGAAAAACTAGAATCTAGAATTTCCTAGAATAAGCTTAAGTGGACAACATTCTCCATTATTCTAGAATGTTGTATTTAGTCTCTATAAATAGGCATGTAAGTTCAACAAATGAAAGGGGATGAGAGGTCCACCTTGTGTGGGAAAACCCTCCACCGTGAGAGGTCTTAGACCTCCACCAACCTCCATCAAACTATTTCCTTCAACTAAATGAAACTATTTTCTCCATGTCCTATATCCTTCAATTATCCTAGTTTATCCCTTGTCCATCCTCTACAAATTATATCCTACACTTGCACACATCATTAACTAAAAACTATAACTAAAACCAAAACCATACTTCCGCACCGCCCACATCCATAAAAAATTTTTAACACAGTCGAGTCTCACAGAGAGAGAGAGAGAGAGAGAGAGAGGGTCGTGCACTACAATGGAAGATCATTGCTTGACACGATAACTCAAGCGAGCTGAACTCGCCGAAGCTTCAACTCCGACCATGTGACCAAAACCCGACCTCCTTGAAGAATTATTCGAATTACAGTCGGAGGAGTGTAAGAGCGAAGAGACTCTTCTTCCTCCCTTGACGCGACAACGCAAGCGAGCTGAATTCACCGAAGCTTCGACTTTGACCATGTCAAAGCGACCAAGACCTGACTTCCTAGAAGAAATGTTTGAATTATAGTCGGAGGAGGGCAAGTGCGAAGAGACTCTTCTTCCCTTGGCGAGACAACACAAGCAAGTTGAATTCTCTGAAGCTTCGACTCCGACCATGTTGAAGCGACCAAGACCCGACCTCCTTGAAGAATTGTTTGAATTATAGTCAGAGAAGTGCAAGAGCGAAGACTCTTCTTCTTCCCTCGACGCAACAATGCAAGTAAGTTGAATTCCCCAAAGCTTCGACTACGACCATGTCGAAGCCACCAAGACCTGACCTCCTTGAAGAATTGTCTGCATTACAGTTGGAGGAGTGCAAGAGCAAAGAGACTCTTCTTCTTCCCTCTTTGGACTCGTTGGAGAAGATCAATACGCTGTCAGAGTCCGGAGCAAATTCTGGGCCATCTGCTTCATCCATCTTTGTGATTGGAACCGATTACTATGTATTCTTGAGCTTTAAAGGTCCTGATACTCATAATGGCTTCGTTGATCATGTAGGGATATAATACGCGAAAACGATAGGATCTTGCAAATTACGTCAACGCGAAATCGCCAGAGAATTAAATGAGAAAATCAGGACACCAGAAATTTACGTGGTTCGGTCCGAGTATCGGTACCTACGTTCACGGGGAGAGCCAGCAGCAAATAATCCACTAAAATCGGAGAATCAGAGTTTACAATCGCTCAATCGCTCAAGTGTTTCCCGCACCTAGATTTAACCCCAAACCCTAAGTGTTTAAATAACAACTCAATTGGGAATAAACTCACAGCACAAATTACCGTGCGACGAAACGCACTACGTACAACTTCACGAGTCTCTTCAACACTTCACGCAACTTGCGGCTTCAAAGGTCACGTACGCGCGGCTACGTAGGGTTTCCTTCGCATAGGCTTCGACGGCTTCCCTTTTCACCTGCAAAAGAATTCTGTTTATATATATATATATATATATATATATATATATATATATATTTACGTGAGTGTGTGCGCCCAAGGTCAAAGGTTTGACCTTGGGCCCCACACTTTCCTCTTTTGATTCGGCGAAGCAGAAGGCTTTATCCATAAAAGATTTTGGCGAAGAGCTTCATGCGTGGACTTGTTCCTCACGAAAGAGAGAGAGACCTCTTCGTACAGGGACTTCATCTCCACGCCTTTTGATTCCGCAAGCTTCCGCAAGAAGAAATTTTCCTTCAATTTATTTTATTTTATATTTCCTCTTTTCTAGCGAAAAATCGAGTCATAATTTTAACAATTCTCCACCTTGGCTTGATGTTTGAAGCCAAGTCATAGTGCTTATCATCTATGATGCTCTCCCAATGCCCCGACGGGCGCTCACTCTCCACAGACGCCAATAGAGCTCAAGCAGAGCTTGAGCTTCGTCACAGGAACAGACTTAGTCATCATGTCTGTCGGGTTATCTGCTGTAGCAATCTTTTTAACAATAACAATACCCTTAGCTAAGACATCTCGGATGAAGTGGTATCTGATGTTGATATGTTTCGTTCGCTCGTGATAAACTGGATTATATGCCAAATATATCGTACCTTGGTTATCACAGTGTATATCCACACTTTTCTGTTCTAACCCAAAGTCCAAGAGCAAACTTTGTAACCATATCGCCTCTTTCGCTACAAAGGTTAGTGCCATGTACTCTGCCTCAGTCGAAGACAAGGCAATGTGATCCTGTAAGGATGCCTTCCAACTAACTGCACCACCTGCTAGCGTAAACACGTACCCTGCTAAAGATTTGCAATCATCCAAGTCACCGGCATGATCCGAATCCACATAACTAGTGGTCTCACTGCCATTGCTGTCCCTCCGGTATACTATACCCACGTCTGTTGTCCCTTTCAAATATCTGAGGATCCATTTCACAGCTTCCTAGTGAGCTTTACCAGGACGCTTCATATAGCGACTAACCACGCTCACAGCTTGTGAAATATCAGGCCTAGTGCACACCATAGCATACATAATACTACCCACGGCACTAGAATAAGGAACACGAGACATATGCTCCTCCTCCTCCTCAGTCTGCGGTGATAATTTTTCTGAAAGTTTAAAGTGCTTCGCTAAAGGTGTACTTACAGATTTCGCCGACTGCATGTTAAAACACGCCACAATCTTCTCAATGTATTTCTTTTGAGACAGACGTAAAACTCCTGCAGTCCTGTCACGCAAAATCTCCATACCCAAAATTTTCTTTGCTGCACCTAAATCTTTCATCTTAAATTCAGCATTCAACTGCCTCTTTAGCACATCAATATCAGACATATCCTTAGCTGCTATCAGCATATCATCAACATATAAGAGTAGATAAATCAAAGAACCATTCTCCAATCTCCTAAAGTAAACGCAGCTGTCCATCTGACTTTTTGAATAGTCTTGACTAGCCATAAAAGCATCAAAACGTTTATACCACTACTTAGGAGATTGTTTCAGCCCATATAAAGATTTCTTTAACAAGCAAACATGATCTTCCTTACCCGGAATAGCAAATCCCTTTGGTTGCCTCATGTAAATCCGCTCCTCCAACTCACCGTGAAGAAACGCAGTTTTCACATCTAATTGCTCTAACTCGAGATCCTGCGAAGCAACTAAGGCAAGTAAAACACGAATAGAAGTATGTCTTACCACAGGAGAGAACACCTCATTGTAGTCAATGCCCTCACGCTGTGTATACCCTTTCGCCACAAGTCTCGCCTTATACCTCGCTGCCTCGACACCAGGAATGCCCTCTTTCCGTTTGAAGACCCATTTACTTCCGACAATCTTTTGGCTCTTGGGTACTTTGACCAGCTCCAATGTCTGATTTCGATGGAGAGATTCCATCTCTTCACTCATAGCCCCTAGCCACTGCGACGACTCCGAACTAGCCATCGCCTCAGAGTAAGATGAAGGCTCATCTGTCTCCACCTCATCACCTACAGTTAATGCATAAGCAATATCTGTATAACCATAATGTACCGGTGGTTTAATTTGCCTTCTCTCTCTATCTGCGGCTATAGTCTGCTGCGGCTTTGCTGGTTGTTCACTATCATCGACTTCAGGAATTGCGGCTTCATCTGCAGTCTCAACCTCTGTTACCTTTGAGGTCTCCGGAGTCTCCACCTGAGGCTCCACCTCACTTATGACACCATGATCTGTATTCTCTGCTTGTTGTGTCTCAGAACTCCTCTGTTGAAGCATTGCAGTCTCGTCGAAGATCACATCTCTGCTGATTAGAAAACCGGGTGATCTGGGATCAGTGCACCACAGCCGGTAGCCTTTCACCCCTTGTGCATAACCTAGAAATATGCACTTTTTTGCCCTCGGCTCAAGCTTACCATCACTCGCATGAGCATACGCAAGACATCCGAATATTCGTAATCCGGAATAATCAACAGGTTTCCCCGACCATACTTCCTTAGGAGTCTTCCACTTGATAGCAGAAGATGGAGATCGATTTACCAGGTAACATGACATGTTCACTGCTTCAGCCCAAAATTCCTTGCCAAGTCCTGCATGCGAAAGCATGCATCGAGCTCGCTCAAGCAAGATTTTGTTCTTCCGTTCTGCCACGCCATTCTGCTATGGTGTCCTAGGTACTGTGCGGTGTCTTACAATACCTTCTTTCTCGCAGAACTCGGTAAAATCTTTACCACAGAATTCCATGCCATTATCGGTTCTCAGGCACTTGATTTGCTTATCTGATTGCTTCTCAATCAATGCCTTAAATTTCTTGAACCGATCAAACACGTCATATTTGTGCTTCAGAAAGTATACCCATACCTTCCTCAAATAATCGTCGATAAAAGTCAGCATATATCGAGCACCTCCTTTCGAAGGAACTGAAGATGGGCCCCAGACGTCTGAATGAATATATTCGACTGGTCGTTTGGTCGAATGAATAGCTGTTGTAAAATTAACTCGATGCTGCTTCCCATAGATGCAGTGCTCACATAAGTGCAGCTTTCCTGTTTTCTGACCACTCAACAACCCCCTTTCACTCAGCATCGTCATACCTGCCTCACTCATGTGCCCCAAACGCATATGCCATAACTGAGTCAAGTTAGAGTCTGACTCACCTGATGAAACAGCAGCACTTCCAGTCACGGTCTCACCCAGTAGATGATAGAGAGTATTCACTTTCTTCCCTTTCATCACTGTCATAGCACCTCAAGAGACCTTCAGTACTCCACCTTCAGCGGTGTACCTACACCCGATCTCATCGAGTGTCCCCAGAGAAATAAGGTTCTTCTTGAGCTCCGGTACATGCCTCACATCTGTCAATGTGCGAACCACCTCATCGTGCATCCGGATTCGGATTGTCCCTATCCCCACAGCCTTGCAGACTGCATTATTCCCCAAAAGAACCCTACCACCATCTGCAGCTTGGTAAGTAGTAAACCAATTCTTATGAGGCGTTATGTGATAAGAACACCCCGAATCTAGCACCCATTCGTCACCTGATAAAGTAGCAGTCACACATAAGATAGCTTCTGCATCCCTATTGCTCCCCTCAGCAACGTTTGCCACATTACTTGTAGCATTCTGCTTATCAACTTTATTTCTCCGCTTTGGACAATCTCTCCTAATGTGCCCCTCCTCGTGACACTCAAAGCACTTCACGCGTCCTTTGGACTTTCTATTGCGTGATTTTGATATGCTTTTACCTCTGCTACTACTAGGCTCTCGATGTTGTTCTCTACCTCGAATCGTCAGTGCTTGCGCTGCTCCTTTCGCCAGACCGTCATCTCGCAACTTTCTCTGCCACTCCTTAGAGAATAAGGCGGACTTTACCTCCTCTGAGGTAATAGTAGTACGCCCCTACAACAGCGAATCAGTAAAGTGCTCCCATGACTCTGGTAAAGAGGCTAACAACATCATGCCATGTTCTTCATCATCAAGTATCTTACCGACGTTCTTCAGATCCAACATGAGTTTATTAAATTCATCTAGGTGGGTTCTGATAGACGTAACTTCAGTATATCTAAACTGAAACATCTTTTTCAGCATATACAAGCGATTGTTCAAACCTGTCTTCACATAGAGTGTTTGAAGTTTTGCCCATAATGATGCAGCATCCTTCTCCTCAATAACCTCTAATAAGACCTCATCCAACAAATTTAACAGGATTATGCTCTTTGCTTTTTGCATAAGCTCTACCCTTTCTGAGGCTTTCATTATAATCGGCAACTCATCTTCACCATCTAGTGCCTTGGCCAAACCTTGTGTTGTCAATAAAGCCCGCATCTTGATGCTCCATAACACAAAGTTGTTTCTCCCATCAAATTTCTCAATCTCAAATTTCTTCTCAGACATAATTGCAATAACAGAATTTCCAGATAATAATTAGACAAGCAAAAGCCCCAAATCACAATCAAGAAATCCAACCTCACGCTCTGATACCAATTGTAGGGATATAATACGCGGAAACGATAGGATCTTGCAAATTACGTCAACGCGAAATCGCCAGAGAATTAAACGAGAAAATCAGGACACCAGAAATTTACGTGGTTCGGTCCGAGTATCGGTACCTACGTCCACGGGGAGAGCCAGCAGCAAATAATCCACTAAAATCGGAGAATCAGAGTTTATAATCGCTCAATCGCTCAAGTGTTTCCCGCACCTAGATTTAACCCCAAACCCTAAGTGTTTAAATAACAACTCAATTGGGAATAAACTCATGGCACAAATTACCGTGCGACGAAACGCACTACGTACAACTTCACGAGTCTCTTCAACGCTTCACGCGACTTGCGGCTTCAAAGGTGAAGTACGCGCGGCTACGTAGGGTTTCCTTCGCATAGGCTTCGACGGCTTCCCTTTTCACCTGCAAAAGAATTCTGTTTATATATATATATATATATATATATATATATATATATATATTTACGTGAGTGTGTGCGCCCAAGGTCAAAGGTTTGACCTTGGGCCCCACACTTTCCTCTTTTGATTCGGCGAAGCAGAAGGCTTTATCCATAAAAGATTTTGGCGAAGAGCTTCACGCGTGGACTTGTTCCTCACGAAAGAGAGAGAGACCTCTTCGTACAGGGACTTCATCTCCACGCCTTTTGATTCCGCAAGCTTCCGCAAGAAGAAATTTTCCTTCAATTTATTTTATTTTATATTTCCTCTTTTCTAGCAAAAAATCGAGTCATAATTTTAACAGATCACATCTACCATAAACTCCGAGATGTGGGCCCGCCATTCTATCCAAACTTCATGTTCGGAGTGTGAAAATTCAAGAGAGATAAGTTTCGGCAAAATGTTGCCTTAGGGAAAGTTTTATTATATTGAGAGCTATATGAATCTTTGTACAAAGGAACCAATAAATAATACAAAGGATGCTTAATAAAAAGAAAGAATATGTTTTCCTAATCTAGGTGTATCAATTCTAATCCTAAATTGAGAAGATTCAAGAGAGATATCTTGTGTGATCTTCCTTGGAGAGGAAGTTGCGGTGATTGTGGATTATTTGATGATTCTTGGGTGATTCTAGATTATTCTGGGCCATCTGCTTCATCCATCTTTGTGATTGGAACCAATTACTATGTATTCTTGAGCTTTAAAGGTCCTGATACTCATAATGGCTTCGTTGATCACATCTACCATAAACTCCGAGATGTGGGCCTGCCATTCTATCCAAACTTCATGTTCGAAGTGTGAAAATTCAAGAGAGATAAGTTTCGGCAAAATGTTGCCTTAAGGAAAGTTTTATTATATTGAGAGCTATATGAATCTTTGTACAAAGGAACCAATAAATAATACAAATGATGCTTAATAAAAAGAAAGAATATGTTTTCCTAATCTAGGTGTATCAGTTCTAATCCTAAATTGAGAAGATTCAAGAGAGATATCTTGTGTGATCTTCCTTGGAGAGGAAGTTGCGGTGATTGTGGATTATTTGATGATTCTTGGGTGATTCTAGACTATTCTTCTTAGTTGGCAGTGTTTACTTTGAACCCCCCCCCCCCCCCCCCAGCAAGCTAATGTGTGTGAGCACACAGTAAGCTTGGCTTGCAGGAGGCAAAACCGAGAGGTGGAGAGCCCTTTGGTGAAAATGGGGCTGAGAAGGACACCATAAGTGCTTTAACTTGTGTATGATACTCACTTTAGTGCCACAACTTTTCGCCGGTTCACTTAAGTACCAAAATTGAAGAAAAATGATCATTTAAGTGCCTCTAGTGAAAATTGCTAGCTAGAGAAACTATATGACTTTTATGATTAAAAATCTTATCTGAGGTGACATTTTTTGGCACTAAAGTAATCACTTTTTTTTATTGAGATCGGTATTGAAATAATCACTTTATAATAATGATTGATGCTGAAGTGATCATTTTTTTTTACAATGACGGGCACTGAAATGATCACTTTTTCATTAAAATTGACACTGAAATGATCAATTTTTACTAACGATTGGCACTGAAGTGATCATTATTTTTACAATGACTGACATTAAAGTAATCACTTTTTAACTTGCTACACAACGTTTTTTAGAAATTACATGCTGACTAGGCAAGTCACGTAAGATTGAGAAATTAATAAAATATTGCCATGTCAGATTTCCAACAATTCAGTTTGGAGTTGGCACTTAAGTGATCGTTTCTTTTAAAAAGGGGCACTTAAGTGAGCTGCTGAAAAGTTGTGGTACTAAAGTAAGTGTTATACAAAAGTTAAGGTACTTTCTGGATGCGTTTGTTTGTGTTTCTGTTCAAAAATTGTTCTGGGGAACAATTTTTTATCAGAAAGATGTGTTTGGTAAACTTGTTCCAGGAATTAAAAATGAATAAAAACACACTTGGTAAATTTATATTTTTTTTGTTTCTTTTAATTTTTTTATTTTATTTTTCCTTTTATTTTTCTTTCTTTTTTCTTTATTCTTTTTTTCTTCTTTTGGCCGGTTGTCGGCCATGCCGAGGCCGGCGACCGGCCGACGAGGCCGGCAGCCTCGCCTAGCCACAGCAAGGCTCGCCGACCCCCAGGGAGGCCGAGCCTCACCGGTGGCTGGGCGAGCTCGGCCTCACCGGATTTGGGCGAGCCCAAGCTCGCCCAGCCAAGGCGAGGCCGAGCGTCGCCGGCGCGGGCGAGGCTTGGCCTCGCCTGGCTAAGTGAGCTTGGCCTCGCTTAGATACGGCGACGCTCGGCCTCGTCGGGGGTCGGTGATGCTCTGGCGAGGTCGCCGGCCCTCGACAGCCGGTCATCGGCCATGGCCGAGGCTAGCGACCAGCCAAAGAAAAAAGAATAAGAAAAGAAGAAGCAAAAAAAGAGAAGAAAAGAAAGGAGAGAGAAAATTTGTTCTTTAAAAGTGTTTCCGGAACAAATAAACAACTTTTTTTATTTCTTATTTCCGTTCCAATTTTGTTCCGGGAACAAAAAAAATAGATTTTGAACAAAAACGCAAATAAATGTGTTTTTGTTCTTTTTTTGTTCCTAGGAACAAAAAAACAAAATTTTTGTTCATAAACAGAACAAAAGAACACAACCATGCACGCCCTTAGTGTTTTTCTCCTGGTGAAAATATTAACCGGTTGATCAAGATTGGAAATATATTGAACATGCAACTTGTGCTGACTAACCCGTTCGCGAACAAAATGGTAATCAATTTCCACATGCTTCATGCAAGTGTCACGGTCTGTGAATCCTCCTGTACTCGTCACACTTGTAAGTGGTGCTTGGAGTTATCTGGTGAAGAGTGTGAGGCAGAAGGGTAGAACACAACTGGTCCGTGGGAGTGGCATTAGGACGGTTGGTGCTAGGAGTTATAGGATAGAAGGATTACATTACTTAGGAGCTCTGAAGACGGGGTAGGCCTCCCGTGCACAAATTGGTCGAGAGCTGATGCCGCTCTCCTGACGAGACCATGGCAGGCCGAAACTAGTTGTTGTACCTAAAGAGAACTGCTATCTTACTCGATGGACTAGACGCCTGAGTGAAGCTAGGCGTGGTAGGATCTCACACGAAGAACCATTCACCGTATCGTTCGTGGAATAGCTAAAGAAAGGGCTGGCCTGGCGAATTCCGCTAGCTAGGCGCCCGCGGGTCGTTTTCGAGGCCAAGGAAACTCTCGGCCCGTGACAAGTGGTATCAGAGCAGGAATCCCTCCAGTAAGCAAGTGAGAAAGTTGGAGAATCGAGCTTCTCGCTCTAGTGGGTCGAACTGATGTGTGCCCGGTCCTGTCCTAGCGCGGCGGAAAGTGAATGGCCGAGGCAAAAGATGCTCGAACGAAGCTACGCTCTCTACTCGTAGGATGGCAATAGTATTGGGACGAGTCGGTTCCTCGCTGAGCCGATAGGGAGTTCGAGAAGAACCGAACCCTTGCTGAATGGGGATAACATTCCTGGATTGATCGGTGAATTTGAAGAAGAGGTCTACTATCACGTTTTCAACAAGAAAAGAACCTCCATTGGTCTGCTGGGGTCAAGATGCTGGTTAGGCTGAAATGGTGCTGCCAAAAAGATGCGGTTGGCGAAAAATGCCACACTTGCCAAAAAGCGCAGGTGACCGAAGGGCCGAGCAGCTGAGATCAAAAGAGGCCACCAATAGAGCAAAACCTGCTTTGTTGGGCTAGCGTGACTGTTTGATGTAAATTCCCAAAAGTGGGACATCAATGGTTAATTTACGCAAGGAAGCGATAGAGCAGAGATCGCAACGAGGGCGTTGCGAATTGAGTGAGGGAGAATGTCACGGTCCGTGAATCCTCTTGTACTCGTGACACTTGTGAGTGGCGCTTGGAGTTATCCAGTGAAGAGTGTGAGGCAGAAGGGTAGAACACAACTGGTTCGTGGGAGTGGCATCAGGACAGTTGGTACTAGGAGTTCTAGGATAGAAGGATTATATTACTTAGGAGCTCTGAAGACGAGGTAGGCCTCCTGTGCACAAACTGGTCAGGAGCTGGTGCCGCTCTCCTGACGAGGCCATGGC
The DNA here is from genome assembly GCA_019915185.1 of Eucalyptus camaldulensis. Classification (NCBI taxonomy): domain Eukaryota; kingdom Viridiplantae; phylum Streptophyta; class Magnoliopsida; order Myrtales; family Myrtaceae; genus Eucalyptus; species Eucalyptus camaldulensis. The sequence continues at coordinate 4,296,069 of JAHSVA010000008.1, forward strand.
AGGCCGAAACCAGTTGTTGTACCTAAAGAGAACTGATGTCTTACTCGATGGACTAGACGCCCGAGTGAAGCTGGGTGTGGTAGAATCTCGCACGAATAACCATTCACCGTATCGTTCGTGGAACAGCTAAAGAAAGTGCTGGCCTGGCGAATTCCGCTCGCTAGGCGCCCGCGGGTCATTTCCGAGGCCAAGGAAACTCTCGGCCCGGCCAAGGAAACTCTCGGCCCATGACACAAGCATGAAACACTGGATTGCCAATTAAATAGATTGCCGATATGTTGTCACACCATAAAATCGGAGGACGTTGAAGTGGTACATAGAGATCTTGCAATAGAGCCTCAAGCCAAATGAGTTCGACAATAGTGTATGCGAGGCACTTGAACTCGGCTTTAGTGCTAGAGCGAGCCAGGGTGCACTGTTTGTGAGAGCTCCAAGAGACAAGATTGTTGCCAAGAAAAATGCCAAAACCCCTAACTGAGCAGCGAGTGGTATGGTCTCCCGCCCATCCGGCATCGGAGAAAGCATGAAGATGAAAATTATTGCTCTGAGTGAACAGAATGCAGTGATGAATGGTAACCCTGATGAGTCGCAAGATCAGCTTGACGAATTGCCAGTGTTGCATGAACTGGCAAGCTATATTGACTGCGTAAGCGATGTAGCGATGTTAGGCCTAGTGATGGTGAGGTATTGCAAAGCCCGTACAGTACTGCGATATAGTATGGGATTAGGGAATGCATCACCATTGCTGATAGAAGGAGAGTCAGTACCGACGGAACAGGGTATGGTAACCGGCCGGGCATCAAACATCTTGGCTCGATGAAGAAGGTCAGTGGCATACTTGCCTTGATGGAGGAGAAGGCCCTGTGTTGCATATTGCAATTCAATACCCAAGAAATAGTGAAGTGCCCCAAGATTCTTAGTAGCAAACTAACATTGCAAATCAACAAGAAGAGTAGACAATAGAGCAGTAGGTGATCCTGTAAGAATGATATCATTGATATACAAGAAGAAAAGCAGGGTATCCATCTCAATTCAGTATAAAAAGAGAGGAGTCAGCTCAAGAAGTAGTAAATCCAAGAGAGTAGAAAGGAACTTAGCCGTTGATGCCAAGCATGTGGTGCTTGTTTTAGACCATAGAGGGACTTGTGAAGTCCGCAGGCATAATTTGGTTTCTTAGGATCAATAAATCCAGGTGGCTGCTCTACGTAAATTTCCTCGGTGAGATGACCATGTAAGAATGCATTTTTCACATTCAACTGCCAAAGTTGCCAACCCTGATTATATGCAAGAGAGAGAATAGTTTGAATCGTGACTTGCTTGACAACTGGACCGAAGGTTTCATGAAAGTGCACGACCTCTTGTTGATGAAATCCCTTTGCCACCAAACGAAATTTATAACACGCGAGAGTTCCAATAGCCTGTAGCTTAATATGGTATACCCACTTACACCCAATTGATTGGTATCGTGGCAGGGGTGGAACGATAGACCATGTGTAATTTTGCAGGACCATGTGTGATTTTGCGAAGAGCCGTATATTCTTCAGACATGGCCTGGCACCACTGAGGTGCTTATTGGCTTAACTGAAGTAGGTAGGCATAAAGGTATCCATGAAAGACGTGTTCAAGGCATATATGTGATCAGAATTGAGGTGGTGGCGCCGCAAGGTCCCGTCTCTCAGGTAGGTCATCATGCGGTGAGCAGGAGGCCAAATTGCAGTTAGTTCTGCAAGAGAAGGTAGCGCAGGGCTGTCGGTTATAGTCATCGCAGCAGGTGGATAAGAAAAGGAAGGACTCATCTCAGCAAGAGATGGTGCCGAGCTACTTTGAACCTGCATAGGATCATGTAAAGGATTAGCAGTAACCTATGGTGAAGAGCCGCTCGGAGTTGAGCTAGTAGTAGGTGGCAGAGAGAATATAAACAGTGCTGCAACATCCAAATCGTGAGAAACAGTGCAGGATGGAGAGGAGTTGGAAAAGGGAAACTTGTCTTCATCAAATACAACTCATCAATAATGTAAACTCATTGCTGCTCAATGGAATAACATCGATACCCTTTAACTCCAAAGGGATAGCCCAAGAAGACACAGGCGAGAGCGTGAACTTGTGGCCCTACACTAAAAACAAACTGTAGCACACCCAAAAGTGCGCAAGTGATGAATAGTAGGAGTCGAGTGAAACAATTTTTCCCCTGGTGTCTGATATTGCAAAGTGGGTGTAGGCAACCGGTTGATGATATGAACAGCAGTTTCAACAGAAGAATCCAAATATCGATCTAGAACGAATGCATGATACATCATAGAGAGGGCCGCTTTAACAATATGCTTGTGCTTGCATTCTGCAATGCCATTCGGAGCATGAAGGTGAGGACAAGAAGTCCTGTGATTGATACCACATTCGTCAAGCACCTATGAAAAGAAGTAGACCGAAATTCCCCTACATAATCACACTGAACAATGTTGACTCGGAGATTCGACCAAAAAAAAAAAAAAAGTTGACTCGGAGTGTTAAGTTGACTTTAAAACAAGGTTGAGGAATTTAGTGAAGATAGGTAAGAACTGATCACAAGACTAAAAATGATAAAGCCAGGAGAATTTGGAATAATCATCAGTAAAACAAATGTAATCACGATTGTTTTGACTCGACATTATAGTAGTGGGTCCCCAAACATCAAAGTGAACTAATTGTAATGGGGCCATAGATTTATTCCAAGTAGGGGGTCGACTTTGACCATGATTTTTACTAGACATACACGCAAAACATGGTAGAACGGATTCAACTAATTTATTGAAAATGCAACAAATTGTTGAAAAAGACGCATAACCTAGGCGGTTGTGCCACTGAGTGACAGATGACGCTTGAGAGACTTGATAAACAGAAGGTGATGCGAGGTGAACGAAACTAGAAGGGAATAGAGACCCTCATTGTCACGCCTCGAATCTCGAGCGTGTGACCATCTCTCAGTAGTTGATAAAATTTGCGACTTCCTAAGAAGAGTTGCCGACCCTTTCATTTTATTATATATGTAAAAGTGAATAATGAATCCCCTGACAGTAACTATCTCAAGATAGAAAAGCAGGATAATAGATTCACAAACAAAATATGCTTTTATATATACACTGAGTCATGTACAAAAGTCTATATCCAAAAGACTTCAAAAGACCAACTCTCAAAAGAAGCTGTCCTATATGACCTACACCTCAGCTCGGCTCCAGATCCTTCACTCTACGGCCTGAGAAGAATTGAGTCCACGACAGGGTGAGATATAAATCTCAGCGAGTTCACGCTCTAAACCCCGATTAGGAAGGTAATACGTCCAGAGACGTTCTAATCACACAATCATACAATCACAGAGACTTACCTCGTCTCAAATTCTCCCTCCAGGTCAGCACAATTCATATCACAAATAGCCACATAAACATGAGCAATAAATAAGCTCATCAACAGGAATGCCACACTCAATTTCAACAAGCATATGGGTCTTGATTATAGGGCCAAATCGTTATGACACGTCCATACCGCGTCACACAATTTTGTCCCATAACCCGACACATTCAACTCAATTAATCATGCGTTCGAATTGATTATTACTACCCGCACAGACAGTATTACCTTACACATATCGGTCCTCTAGCATAGCCAGGCTTCATCTCACTCCTTTGAGCATGGCTACATCCTCCAACACACATCGGGGACGGCATTCCTTACAGCATTCCCGAAGGAGCTTCGGTCCAGAATCTATTGCGACTGGCTTTCCTTGACTAGAGGCGTCCCATATAGGGATAACGTCCACCGACACACACCGTGGACAGGTTCTCTTAACTAGCACACAATTATTCAATTCCGGCCAAGGATATTGTGCTTTGCACTCACATGCCTCAATTAAGATAACGACCTTGGCATGTTTTCTTCGTATTTAAAAAAAAAAACACCCAGTGAAAAATAGTCGTGTGTGGGTACACGGTCAACTCGACCCAGAAAAAATAATGTCTTCCAATTTAAAATCTCACTATTTTATATAATATATAAAATCATTTTCAGTGTTAAAATTCGATACCCGGGATTTCCTGAATAAATATTGAAATTCACAAATTTTGGAATAAATGACTAAAATTCCAATCAGCACACAATTTACATAAAATAACACCCAATTGCGTAAACTGAACATACCATTGCAATCAGCACCAAATTCCGGTCACCGGCTATCCTGGTATAATTTTCAGAAAATAATTAATAATTAAATAATTACAATAAATAAATAAATATTAATTCAATAAATAAAAACTTAGGCTAAAAATTGCTAATTTAACCACCTATTGATCTAATTAAATTATCCTAACCATTCTAACTATAAGGCCACATAATAAACTAACTAATTACAATTTCTAACCACCTAAATCCTAATCTAACTAACCTAAATTAATTAAACAAACTAATAACTACACTAATCTAATATTAATTTAATCTAAACACCCCTTAAACGTTATTAACGTCCTAATGAGAGTTTAGTGCATAAACTTACTGGTTTAGCGCGAAAACCAGTTCACTGCGATGGCGGCCAAAACTTGTGCTAACGGTGGCGCCAACGGAGGCTTGGACCGGGCCGAAAACGACCCTGCAGTCCATGACCAGAGCTGGTTGAAGCGGCGAAGTTGATGGGAGCTGTTTCGATGGAGATGGGAGTTCACGATCACAGGCGAGCAAAGAGGAATTTGGTCGCTGGTGGGTGTTTGTTGCGGACGAAGGAGAGAGAGATGATCGTGTGACTGCTTCGGTCAACTTCGGCTTTGCTGGAGAGGAGAGTTTGACTCGGTGGAACAAAGCCACGAAAAAGCGGGGTGGGGCGGCAGCGAGAGAGAGAGAGGGAACGTGGAGAGGAGCTGTGGCGTCTTCGAGGCAGCTGTTGGCAAAAGGTGAGGGGGAGTTCGAGGGGTTGACGTTGGGGGGAAACTAGCGATGGAGGAGATGGGGCGGCTGAGTCGGTGGGGATTTGCTTCGGACGTGGCAGCGTGAGGAAGAAAAACAGAGGGCTGGCTTCTTCGAAGGAGTCGATGAAAGAACGCAAAAGTAGCTCGTCCAAGGGAGAGAAATGAAACTCAAGTAGGAGCAGTGAAGTTGGGAAGACAACCGGCCAAGCTTGCAAGAGAAGATTGGAGAGAGGGACCAAAAGTCAAGATTAAATATATAATTTCATCATGAATTGTCCCCAAAAGTCCACATGCCTATCCCTTGGTCCCCCTAGTACTTTCTTGCACTATAATTTTCACAAAAACTCCATTTTTGTGCCAAATGTTGCGGCCTCCATCAAGCCTACGAATTTCCCTCACTTTGGGCTTCAATTTCTTCACAAATTTTCCTAATTTGATGTCCAATTTTTCTAAGGAGGAAGCCCACACAATTTCCATAATTTCCCTTCACCAAATAGCTCACTAAGAAGGTCAAAGATCCACTCAATTTGGCTCCTCCGAATTTTTGTTCTTTTTCGAATTATCCAAATTGATTTTCTGTAAAAATCCCAAGCTTGCCGAAATTTTTTCGGAGGATGAGTTGACATTCCTAAAATAAATCATGACATGACAGAACTTTCAATTTCTAAAATCGGGTTCAAATTCGCAGTTAATTTCAATATGGCGTGATTTTAGCATGACCTAACCTACCGGGTAGCTTTTAAGAATTTTTAGTGCAATTGACTCATGGTCGATTATTTTCGAGCCACATTGGCATCTTCGACACATTAGCAACTCTCGGATGTCGTAAAAATCTCGATATTTCAAATACAAGCATAGGGTACAGAAATGATAGAAAAATCGGTCTAGTGCCATTCGACAAAAAGTTTGCAATTAGGTGGAATCACCCACACACTAATCACACACCTCTATCGAATCGACATGTCTCCGGTCTTTGATCAATAACCCTTGCAGATTAGCACGATTGAGCAATTGATTCTTGGTCGAATTCTTAAAAATATTGCATTTAAATTCCTTAACGGCTTCACCTGATAGGCTAGTTATCTCATGAGTGGCGAACTTAGAAAAAAACATTATAGACGTGTCGATGAAAAGCCAAACTCATTCAATCGAAAACATAACCTGAAATTCAAGATGTCACATTGATCAAATGCCCTTGGCAGTAGAATCTTTCCTGTACGGTAACACTTCACAAAAAAGAAGGTGCATAAGATAAAATCACAATTGTTTTCTTCAGTAAATTGACAAACTGATAGTAAATTTTTCTTAATAAGAATATGAGACAACCGAAAATTTTAGCAAGAAAAACTACCTGTGTGTGAAATAGGAAGACTGGGCCCATTACGTATGATGACATGATTAGGACTAGTGTAAGGCTGAACTGTGGACAGAAGTGCAGGATTATTTCTCATGTGGTGAGTGGCACCCGAGTTAGGGTACCGGGATTCAATACAAAACATCGATGGTGGTGGAGGAATATCGGCTAGGTTGAGCAATAGCTGCTGCTGAACTGACGGTGCAAAGGATTATTGATGATAATGATTACGGCAAACACTGGCTTTGTGACTCGAATAACTGCAAATGTGACAGCGAATAGTGCCATGTCATGGGCCACCATAATTTGAATTAGTTGTTTGCCTCGCTTGTCTGCCACCAAAGTGAGATTGAGAGCCACGTGGATTTTGGTCAACTGGATGAGTATAAAACCGTCGCTGCTGAGTGGTAGGTGAGAGAGTGTTATTATTGGCTTGAGCAACAAAGGCTGTCATTGGTGTCGTGGCCAACTTCATCAGCTCCAACTGTGCTTCATGGAAAAGAAATAACCCATGTAAAGATTCACGAGTCATGAATTGATACTAACTCTAAACTGAAATTGCAACTGCAAGACTTTGAAATTCATCTCCTAAACGAGTTTGATGCTCCTTAGAAGAGATGATTTCACCGATGGATGCAAGCTGATTAACAATTGCAGTAGCATGCTAGACAAAATCCATAACAATCTGACTTCCTTTGCGCATTGTTTGCAACTGCACATGCAAATGTGTGGCCCTCGCGTTGTTCCACCCGGCATAGGAGGCGGCTAGAAATCTCCATGCATCCGCTGAGGTTACAAAATTGCTAAGTTAACCAATGATAATATTTGTCACAAATTTACTAGTTTGGGATTTTTTGTGGTTGAATAAATTAGTTTGGGGTAAATTTGTCACGGACATACCAATTCAAGTTTTTTCATGGTAAAAAAAAAATGGCTTTTAGTAAATTCGTCACAAGTGTACTAGTTTGGAGTTTTTCAGAGTATTAACTCTTTTTGTTTTTTAGTTAGCATAATATTTGGTGCATCTTTTATAATTAGTTAGAGATATTGGGTAGATCTTTTCTTTCTCTTTTTTATCAAGCAATATGCTATATAAATATTTGTACTGTATGTTAAGCAATACAAGCGAATTATGATTCATCTCATGATATCAGAATGGAGAGGTTAAACACACCAAACAATTTAGTTGTTGATTGCTGCAGCATCTGCAAAGACGGTTATCGACCCTTCCTCACCACATTATCTCACCACATTCAATAATCCTGGAAACGTACTCGTTTCATTCTTCATTCAAATGTAATTAAGATATGACACCACTTATGACTTGTAAGGTGTAATGTGTGGCTGTCGACTCTTGACCACACATCCCCTTCCTGACTTAAAGTTAAAAGTGTACTTTCCATTCATGCCTTATGTCATATCCTTCCCTTCTTTCTTATTTCCCTTTTTTCTTTTCGATGTTCTTTTTGTTGTTGTTCTTTCACACCCAAACACAACCTTTTTTTTTTCTTTAAGACAATTAGCGATTAGCCCCCTCTCCCTCTCTGTCTCTCTGTAGCCACACGCAAAATGAGAAGGAGGTTCTCTCGGTAGGAAAGAAGCGGAAAAATAACAAAAATAAATTAAAGAAAAAGGAAGGAGAAAATAGGGGAGAAATGGAAAAGAGAGCACCCAAAAGGAGATGAACTACTCATTTTGTAAATATGATTTCTACAGTGCTAACAAAGCCAACAAGGTACTCTTTTAACTTAGCACGAAGATCTAGAGTAAACATGAATCCAAAGTAGGTAAAAAAACCCTAATAAAAAGTGTAGTACAAACCCTTCCTCAATATATGATATCGATCTTTAAAGTACCAATCTCAATATGCAATGCTATTGAAAGAAGAATCACCTCTTTATGGTGGAAACAAAATGATTCGAGGAGAGGATTGCATCGGAAAAAGTGGGAAGTAATGAAAACTAGAAAGGATGAAGGGAGGCTTTGATTCAAAGACTTCATAAATTTCAACAAAGCAATGCTAGGTAAGCAATCTTGGTGATTATCTTAGTCCCCTTCAGCTCTATGGAGTAGGATTCTAAAAGGTGTCTACTTCCCAAATGGAGACTTGTGGAAGGAAAGAAAAGGGCAACACCCATCATGGGGTTGGCAAAGCATTTTAGTAGGGAGAGAGGCCATATAATCAGAGGTAGAATGGAGGGTAGGTGATGGAAAATCAATTTGAATGCGAGAGGATAAATGGCTCACATCAAGTGTGATCGGCGATCCAGCAAATAAAGATGACCCTGTAATGGTGGCTAAGCTTATTAATGAAGAAAGCCGGGGATGGAAAGAAATAGAGATTCAAAATCTTTTTGGAGACTGTCTAATGAACGAAATCCTTGCTATCCCAATCAACCCTACCCCAAAGGTAGATAATTTAGTATGGACAGGCAACAGATTAGGAATGTATATAGTAAAAAGTGACTATAATAGAGCTTGATCCCAGACCACAAAAAACAGAACCAAATAAAGCATCAAGTTCGTTCTAGCCTTCTAGAACCCTATGGACTAAGATTTGGAATTTAACCATCCCCCCGAAAATGTGAACTCTCATTTGGAGCATTTGTCAAGATGCTATACCAACAAGAGAGAACCTATATAGAAGGAACGTGTTACTTGACCCGATTTGTTTGCTCTGCAACACCCATCTGGAGACAACCGAGCACCTGTTTTTGCTCTGCAAGTGAACAAAACATATATGGGTAGACCCACGAATCAACCTAAGCTGCAATCCCTACACTATTTCTAGGTTTGATAAGTGGTTATCGAAGAGTTTCAAAGGGAGCAAAGACGTACCCGAGAACAAGCTAGTCGTGGTGGTGCTCTGGTTAGTATGGAAAACTCGCAACAACTTCATATTTCGAGCCAAGCCACCAGATCCGCACTCCATTGTTGACATAGTAGAAGCACAAGTAAAGAACTTCGATAGATGGCAGAAGGAAAAAAGAACTTCGGTAGATGGTAGAAGGATAAGGGAGCGAAGAAACCCACAAATATGAACTTACCGGCCAAGTGGACGTTGCCGGGGAGAGGATCGATGAAATTAAATGTTGATTGCTCATTGTTGCAAGGAGAACTCCTAGGCTTAGTCGATGGAATATTGCGAGATCAAGTTGGAATAGTCATTGACAGCTTCATGCAAGAGGTTCATGCGCCATCCTCTATATAAGCTGAAGCCTTAACTGTTCTGCACACACCGAAGTATTTGAGGCTGAAAAAGGAGGAGCATGTGGGAACAGTTGGAACAGAGCAAGTGCAAAATGAGAAGCTAGAGTGTGAAACAGATAGTTTGACTTTGGTGAAAAGTATCATGGGCTGGGCTGAAGACCCTTGGAATGTGAAGGATATAATAGAGCAATGTAAAGGAATATTAGCCCAACTCGACTCAATGACGCTGGCCCATTGCTCTCTGGAGGCCAACAAGGCCGCGGATGGGTTCACCAAGGCTCACCAAACCAAAACAAAATTAGATGTCATTTCCTCAATTACCCCTCTCGGAAATTTTATGTTCAGAAACTTATCTATCGTTTTCTTATAATCCTTGTTTATTATGAATGAATGAAAGCACCATATTAGACCCAAAAAAAAAAAAAAAACTTAGCACAAAGATAAATTTGTAATTCACTATGGATGTGATGCAAGATGTGTCACAAATGCAACAAAATAACATCTCATCATTATGAGTAATATATCACAAATTAAACAATTGATGTTTGCCATATTAAGAATAGCAAAAGAATGCCCAAAGTGTCAAAACTTGGCACAAATGGACACTTAAGTGTAAAAACTTACAAAAGTGACACTTAAGTGCCAAAATCAGAGCAAAATGGATCACTTAAGTGTCAATCCGGCCAAAATGTTAATATTGCGATTTTCCAGCAAAATAAGTGCAAAACGACGTCGTTTTGCACACTGACGTGGCTAGACAATGCTAAAACGATGTTGTTTTGGTGCTGACGTGGTAAAAAATTAAATAAAATTAAATTTAAAAATAAATTTATTATTTAAAAATACAAATACATATATTTTAAAAAAGAAGGGGTTGGGGGGGGGGGGGGGGGGGGGGGAAGGGAGGCGGCGCTGTCATCGCCTCCCTGCCGCCGCCGGGAAAGGCCGCCTCGCCGTCGGTCAGCCAAGGGCCGACGACCCCAACTGACCCTCCCCGCCGGCGACGGCGACAAGGGCTCAGCCCCAACCGCCTCCTCCCTCCCCCCCCCCCCCCCCCCCCCTCCTCCTTTTTTTTTTAAATATTTGTATTTGTATTTTTAAATATTTTAAATAAATTTATTTTTAAATTTAATTTTATTAATTTATATATTAATTTTTTACCACGTCAACGCCAAAATGACGTCGTTTTTGCATTGCCTAGGTACGTCAACTTGCAAAATGACGTCATTTTACACTTATTTCCCCGAAAAATCGCTACATCAACATTTTGCTTGGATTGACAATTAAGTGATATAATTTGCTCCGATTTTGGCACTTAAGTGTCACTTTCGTAAGTTTTGGCACTTAAGTGTCCCTTTGTGCCAAGTTATGGCACTCCTGGTGTCCGTGTGTCTATTAAGAATTTATCTTTTAATAAAGGGTGTAATCATTCGGCAAAAGCATTTTAGATGATGTAGGATATGTAACTTATTTGTCCCTTAAAGTCATGTACATATTACTTATTAATGGAAAAGGGTTAGTGGTGTTAATGAGCATAACAAGATAGAAGTTTGGGTTAGACAGAAGGGGATGCGACTTTTTGAAGTTTGAGATTTAACATGCACCAACTTCAAAGTTATGAAGGGTATAATGAAACATTCCCTAAAATGTAAGAACGAGATCTCTCATTCTTCTTCCAAATGCATGGAACCTAAGAGTGTCATCATAATGTATATAACTTGAAGTGATTTTCCTCATTGTTAAGTGATGTAACTTTTTCTTCCGTACCTAGCTAGAAAAAATTACCTTTAATTATATCTTTGATTGGTGTGCAACTTATAGAAATAGCAATATGCAAACTTAAGTAAAATTAATTATGAATGGTGTCTATATTTGTAACTCATCGATCAAAGAGATTGCATATAATTGGTGCATGGAGAGGGAGCCTCTAAGGTGTAGACATGTGGCCACCCGACTCACTTTGCTTTTTGTTTTCTCTTTTTTCTCTTCAATTTAAGAGCATGTCATATTTTGTGTGGCTTGCTTCCTATCAAAAATTGCAAAATTGGCACAAGAAAAATTATAAACAAGCTGAACATGAGGTCCCAAAATTAAACTGTTTATTATTAAAAAAAATCGCAAAAACCAATATTTCTTAGAACAATCGGGCCAAAAGTTAAAGCAAAGAAGTAAGAACATTTCTTTCCCTCATGGACGGATGAGCCAACTCTATCTCTTTCTATTCGTGAAGGCATTCTTAAGCTTTCTAATGCCCTATCTATAGGCTCCAATCTACAGACTCAACTAGAGATTGTCACTGCTTCACCTACAGTCTACGCGGGATTGTAGCCAAAATTCCTGAACAAAAATTCCCCCATTCAGACACTAAGATTGAAGCCCACAAGATTTGAAAAACAAAATCCGTGAGCAACCTCAGCTTCACGTACAACTTCACGAGCTATATTCTCCCAAATAGTTCCCTTACTGTTAGACTAACTAGTAGCTACGTAGTAGCCTAAACGCGTTGATTGCTCGATCCAACGATGACCCTGCTGCATAGAAGTTCAATTAGAGGAAATAAGGTTCCGCCAACAAACTTCATCGCGGACGTTTCTGGGAACATACTGATTGCATCAGTGCTTTAAGCTTTTCCCTTTTCCTTTTGGGTGAAAACCAATGCGTTTCCCATTGACACTAAAAAGAAGAGGTTCATCTTGGCCTTGAGACACCGAAAGATGAGTGGTAGGGCCGGACGAGAAAAAGAATTGATGAATGCTTTTTGGAAATGTGATGTGATTGCTGTCTCGATCGGATTTCTGGTTTAATTGGGGAAGTTAGGAATGGTTGACGGAATTGAACTTGTTATGTACAAGCATTTAGGGAACACCTAAATTAATTGGGGATAGAAATAATTTTACATATTGCTGAAAGTGAGAAATTGAGTAATTTACCTATTATTACTAGCAAGTTGGGCAAAAAACATAACGTAGTCCTATTATATGGTAAAATCGTGTAATTGGTTGGGTACCCTGATGGTAATTTGTAAACAAAGCCAGCGAATGCAATAGTAAGTTATCAACATCTCTAGACATTTGCCACTCAAACAATAACCTGATGGTAAGGATAGCAAGTTCCCAGTGAAAATTGATAATTTATCAAGCGAGATCCAATTTTATGATAGCCAGTGGAGGAAGGAATGTTTTAAATTTAAGTATAATGCTGGTTATCTATCTATGTAAAAGCTTATCATTCAAAATATATATACACGGGTGAAAATAGTGAGTTATGAGTGAAATTAATCAATTGTCAATCTATGTTCATTTTTAGATATTTCACTTTTGTTGTTGTTGTTGTTTCACTTATAAAAGAATATGCATAACTTTTTGTGATCGTGTATATATAAATAATCTATAATATATGTATCCTAGGATTGAGTAAAAGGCCCTCAAACTATGCACATCGATCATGACAGATATTAACTTCATATTGATGAAAGCGAACAGAACAATACATATAAGGTCCGTTTCGTTCAACTTTGGGGAAATGGCTATACATTTCCCCAAGTATCTTTGAATGAATAGACATTTTGTGAATGTAAGAGTGTTTGTATACTCATTTTTGTATATATTTTGCAAAGCAACTTTAAGGTAAAAGGAAAAAGAAAAACAAAAGAAAAACAAAAAGGGAAGAGGAGATGTAGCTGCATAAGGGAAAATTGTGGGGGAGGTGGCTAGTGGCAATGGTGGTGGGGAGGTAACTCGCCTGAGGTGAAGTGACCCAGGAGATGCTACCTGTGGTCGCGCGACCTCAAGCGGTGTCGCTTGGGTTGCTCGACCTTAGGCGGCAATGCCTAGGTCACGCGACCCAGGCGACTCTTGACGACCTCAGGCGAGGCTTCCGACGGCCAAATTTGGCCCCCCAACGGCCAGATCCAGTTGCTCGTGGCTAAGCGTTGCTTGTCGGTTGAGCTTCGTGGTGAAGCAGCAAGTCCAAGTCCAAGTCCCAAGAAGAAGATAATGAGCAGTGTTTTTTTAGGGCAAAAAAGGAGAACATGATTATCAGTGAGGGGCATATTATAAAGCAAAAAAAAAAAAAAAAAAAACTCATTAAACCTTAACTTAGTATTCCGAAAATGTTGAAAGTCCAAAGTAGGTCTCTGCTTGCTTTGGGCTTTTAGCATTCCAAATGCTAGCATGTGTAAATGGATCCTAAAAAATTTGAACTAAACACCTAATATTTTTCACAATGGGCTTTGGGGGCTCAAAGCCCATTGGGAATGTTGAACCAAATGAGGCCATAGTGGCGGGCCATAATATCTCCAAGAGTTATCTCGTTCCATTGAAATCGGCAAATAAGAAATCTTCACTCCCCCTAAAGTGGCGGGCTAGCTATATCTGAATATGCTACTAACCATTGATGATTCTTAAACTTTACTCCAACACTCCAATACGTAATATTATCCTTTGTTGGGACTTTTTATTTGTTTCAAGTGGTCATTTAACTATTTTAATCTTTAAACTTTCAATTTGTTTAATCTAGTCACTCACAAGGCAAATAAATCATTTAGCACTATTCACAAGTTTCCATAATTACAATATTGCCCAAATTTTATAATATCTTTACATTTCAATCAATTTCTTAAATCAACGAAAAAATATGCTATCTTCCTATTGCATTTTTGTCTTTATAAGTATTATGATAATTCTATTTAACTATAATTTAGCTTATGATCTCTATAACAGTAAAAAAATGAACCTCAGTTTGAGTTATACACGGATAATATTGCTACTTTTTTAAGAATAACTATTTTCATAAGGATGTCAAAAGAAGATATTAGTTTATTTAATGAAAGTCATGTTTATATTAATCTAAATCTCGCTCCTTATTTTTTTAATAGATAAAATTTTCAAGCTTTTTTGTTTTGTGTTTTCATAATTAAATTTAGTAATATCTGCATGTTAGGAAATTAAAATAAAGGAAGTATATCAGCCCGATAAAAATTGTAAATGAGGTTGTACTTTTTTATTATAGAAATCATAAACCAAAATGTATTTAAATGGAAATATCATAATATTTATAAAGACCATGGGAATAGCTGTTACGATCTTTTCTTTCTTTCATTTTCTTCCTGGCTTTTAGATACAATGTTAATGCCGTGGCAAAAAACAGACGACCATTAAAACGTTAAATGATCCTCTCATGCGGATCACGGGTCAACAAAATTGTAGGTGTATAAATAATAACAAAATTAGCTAATGTCAATCCACATTGATTATTAATAATAATTTCCGTGGAAGACAAGAACTTCGGCAAATAATTTAATGTAAAGATGCCACAGGCTTGGTGCAAAAGACTTGAATCAAGTGCATTTGTTTTATGGAAGATGAGTAACTTGAGAAACATTTTCCGAAAAATAATCATGTGTATCACTTACAAAAATAAATTATTGGAAATTTTTTTCATTGCTCATGAAAATAGTTAAGCATAGATAGTTATCAATGATGAAAATAGTTTCTGTTGGCTAGTCTTTCTAAACAATATAAATAATCATTTTTGAAAAAATATTTTTTTAGATTACTCATTTTCCATGAAATGAACATACCCATTGGAATAAAGGCCAAAGCGGATAAAACTTTAGGCGGACGACTCGGAGAACATACTGATTGATGTCGGTGTTTTATGCTTTTTCCTTTTCCTTTTGGACAGTTAACGGCAACCAGTGCATTTCACATTGCCTTGCTTTGGAGACTCGGAAAGTGAAGTGGTAGGGCCGGATGAGAAGAATAATTGATGAAAGCTCTTTAGCAATGTGGTGGTGCTTTCCCCTTTATCCTTTTGATTTCTCTCGAGTTTTGATTCCCTTGACAATTCAGATCCCTAATCAGATGATGAGTGGATACGGAGCCAGAGTTTAATTTTGAATTCATGCTTTCCGACACATTTTAATAAATTCTAGATGAACATCTTTCGACGAGGGTTGGGGGGGGGGGGGGGTGGGGAATTAATCATACTTTTTTAAATAATGAATTCTATCTTAAATACAGAATACAAACGTTAAAAGGAAAGTGCAAAGAAAAATCCTAGAAATGGACGGTAGAACCGCAACGTGTTGACTCGAATTTGACCAAATACTAAATGGTGATCGATATATATATTTCAGTATTATTCTTTCATGCATTGTTCAAGGAACCCACTTTATTCGATCGTGGATCGAATACATTTAATTTTATTCCTTGTCAATGATATTAAAGGCGTACTTTATCTTTTTTCTTTTCAAAGGCTCATGCATGATGAAAGCTCATTCACTAAAGTAAAAATCCCACTCCCACGACAGCATGTTCCATCCAAATCCAGTTAATATGCCCATACAAATGCCGAGATGTCCAAAATGAGATCGCGTGACATACTAACCGTGAATGGAAAACCTAAATTTCCCTCTATTGATTGCTTAGCGAGTACCCTTGTTACTGACAAAATCCTGACAAAATTGGGAGAGGCACGGATATGAAGTGTAACGCCCAATTCGTGACATAATTACTAAGTTGGATCCATTCGAGCAGATCTCAATTTGTGACAAAATTGGAACTCCTAAGAGCCAATAGGAACAATGGGCAGGTTGTCAAAGCCAATGGGAGTGAGGACCACAAGAAGGCACGGACTGAGTTGTTTTTTGTAGTCAATTTGAAGGCATCGCCAGATTCTCATGTGTGAACGTATGAAATACGTGAAACGACCAACGTACTGTGAGAGACTAAAGTATACATAGTAGTCCAGTAATCATGCCTTGCCTCCTGCTTTCCCTCCTTCCTCTTTACCAGCCCCACTATAAGTGTGGCGCAGAGATAGTCTATTAACCATTCCCTGCTCACCCACCCACAGTAGTCGCGTCTTTGAGAGAGAGAGAGAGAGAGAGAGCGTGCACTGCAATGGAAGATGTGAAACGCAAGCGAGCTGCTGAAGCTTCAAGTTCGACCGGTTCGAAGCGACAAAGACGTGAAGAATTGCCAGAGAATATCAATGGGCCGTCAGAGTCCAGAGCGAATTCTGGGCCATCTGCTTCGTACACCTCTGTGATTGAAAATAATTACTATGTATTCTTGAGTTTTAGAGGTCCCGATACTCGTAAAGGCTTCATCGATCACCTCTACCATAAACTCGTAGATGTGGGCCTACCATTCCATCCAAACTTCGTGTTCAGAGATGATGAGAACCTCCACTTGGGAGAGCCAATTGCTGAAAATCTTCTCAGTGCAATCAAGCGTTCTAAAGTATCAATCCCAGTTATTTCAGAAAACTATGCTGCTAGCGAATGGTGCCTCCGTGAAATCATTCAAATAATGGAGTGTGTGAAAAGTGGAGAACAAAAGGTCTACCCCGTTCTTTACAAGGTGACAACCGGTGATGTGCGAGACATGCGGGGGAAATTTGGAGATGCCTTCCGATGCCACAAGTATACATTTGACAAAGACGTCGAGCAAAAAGGGTGGGAAGCGCTCAAAGAAGCAGTTGAACGTAAAATAGTCGAATCAGAGAAATTTGCTAGTGGGTACGTTATTTACCTTGTTTTAACAAATCTTTTTTAGAATGAGAATTTTTATATTTATCATCCTTAATCCTTGTTTTGTGGAACCATTAATAAATTCTCACCTGTTGTGTTGTTTGATAGGCGTGAAGGGGAATTAGTAAAAGCACTCGTCGAAATAATAATGCGCAACCAGCAACATGATTTTCTACCATCTCTTCCTAAGGACTTGATTGGAATTGATGATCATGTGGCCAGGGTTATAAATTTGGCGGATACTCGAACTATGAAATCAGCCAATACAACTTCTTCCGAAACTCAAAATATTGTGATTTATGGAATTGGCGGCATCGGTAAGACAACTCTGGCTATGACCATCTATAAAAAGCTTTCTAACAAATTTCCATACCGCAGCTTTCTCAAGGACATTAGAGAAACAATTAAAAGCAAGGGTATGAAGTATGTCCAATCTCTACTAATATCAAATTTAACAAAAAGAAGTGACCATAGTGAGCGTGATTCTGGGATTGAAATGATCCGACTTAGTTGTGACAAAAAGAAGGTTTTTATTGTTCTTGATGATGTCGATCGTCAAGACCATCTTGATAATTTGATTGGAGGATGTAATTTCGAGTCAGGAAGTTGGATCATTATTACATGTCGAGATAAGGCCCTCTTGAAGTCTGAATATAAAGGGTATGAACTCAAAGAAATGGATAGCAAAGATTCTTTGCTTCTGTTTTGTAAAAATGCATTCAGAGGGGAAGAACCTCCAACAAAACTTATGGCTCTTTCTAGGGCTATTATTGACACTATAGGAAGGCTTCCTTTAGCTCTCGTGATTATAGGTTCATTTCTCAGAAGAAAAGATAAAACCATATGGACAGAGACACTAGAGAAATTGAGGAAGGTTCCTCATATGGATGTACAACAAAAGTTGAGGATAAGTTATGATTCATTAGGATATCAGGAACAACAAATGTTTCTAGACATAGCATGCTTTTTTATTGGAATTGACAAAAGAATTGCTGCCTACCTGTGGGAGGATCTCCAATATTGTCCACATTCTGGATTGGAAAGAATGATTGAACTTTCATTATTGAAAATTGATGATAACAATGAGTTGAGAATACATGATCACTTAAGAGATTTAGGCAAAGCTATCGCCCATCCGGTAGATAAGAAGCCTTGGGATTGTAGCAGACTATGGGGCGAAGAAGCCATAATAGTTCAACGAAGCAAGGTAACAATCATGTCTACTTTTGATGTCTCCCATGTTCTTTATGGTGGTCCCTCATATAATTATTCTTATTGTTCTTTTACTCGAGATCTTTGACCAGTGTCAACATGTTGTTAGCATTTTGTTGCTAAAAGCAACATCCAATTTTGGCCTTTAGTTCATGAAAAGTTTGCGGTCGTGACTATTCCATAGCTCATCTCTTGATGCATAAAAAAGGCGCTGAAAGGGGGTACTAAAATTATGTATTATTAGCTCTGTCTATACTGTTCTTTTGCTGTCTTAACATCATTTTCTAGCAGTTTTGTACTGCTTCAGTGCTTCTTACTCCATTACAAGTTGAAGGTCCTAGCGTCACCCAGGTTTGGAGATTTACTTATTCAAATATCATTTAAGAAGATAATATCGGAAAATAACTATAAAATGCATATGTTTCCTATAATTTTATGCTGATTAATTTATAATTTTTGACCAAATGACAAGAACTTCATCATTGATCATCATCGAATATATGCAAGTTCTACTTTATGGCAAAAGAAGAAGAAGAAGAAGAAAAAGTAAAGATTTCAGTTAAATTATTTGCACCTAATAACTATTGCTATCGACTCAAGAGTTTATTCAATTTAAAGTACTAAGATCTTATGTAGTGATTTTATATGTATAGATAATTTATGCAATTTGTTTTCTAGGATTTCTTATGCATGTATACAACGGAAATGCAATATCATAATGCAGATGCATGATAGAAAGAAAAAAAAAATGGTTTTAATTGTATTACCCAGGGAATGTTATCATCATAATTGAAGGAGCGCCTTCTATCAGTTTTTTTTTTTTAAATCTAGAAATTTATAAATATGTTATTAACATAATTGCGTTGGTTGCTAACTTGAAACATCACTACCTAGTTGGGTGACTCTCACTCTATACTTAATAAAAAAATTAGAATTTATCTTGTCACTTATAGGAATGATACACTTTAAAAAGTCAAATTAAAATTTATAATTGCTAATTTAGCTTTTCTTTTATAGTCATTTAGACCAAGTTATAGTCAAATTGACAAATTAGATAATATAATGTTGGAAGACTGTTCAAGATACATTAATTATAGAGTAAGTGGCATTAAGCTTTGCATGTGTACATGGATCGATCATGTTTAGTCATATGAAAGGTGAGAACTCACTGTATTTTGACTCGTAATGCAATAAAATAAGGCTAATTTACCCTGCTGTCGTATTATATGCTGGTGTTTATACTCGTGTTGTGCACGGAGCTAGTCATAGGTATGTTGAGCACGTAATTCAGAATTAATAAGTATTGTGCAAAATCAAACAACAGTAAATTATGACAGAAATAAATGAAGTAACATCTGAAACACGATTTTGCACATGTCTATAAAGAGTAATTTTCGCTGGAAAATTGAAAAGTAAAGATCAAAATTAAGAAAATAAATGACTGAATGAAGTAATTGCCGGAATAATGAAAGTTGAAAGAAATTACTCATCTTCAATATATCTTCATTTAGTGTAGTTCAATAGCCACCTTTTTATGTAATGAGCAAGCCTTTCTTCGTAAGGACTCATAGAGCCTTTTACGCGCTGCCACATGGAAAAAGTGAAGGTCGAAAAAAATATATTGCTAGATATTAGAAGTTTGATTTGATAGGATTATAGGAGCGAGGAAAAAAAACAGATATTTAATTCATCAAATAAGATAACTGGAGGAGAAAATAAGAAATGAAAGAATGCAAAAGGAGGATAATAAGAATAATAATGATCGCTAACCTAGTATACCAATTCATAGATTCTTATACGAACAGGTGAATGCACAAATGGGCTAACAAATTCGTAAAATCAGGCTGTATCACATCTTTATTTTCATGGCAACCGGCACCAAAAGTGTCTTTTTTAAATATAGCAAAGATTGACCAAATCAAAGAGCAATGAAAATACATGAAGATAATTGACGTTCATTAAAGTATAAATTTGTCAGAATTATTTAATTTTAATCTCCCTCTACTCCACGAGACAATAATTTTGGTTTTGCAATCATGCGTACTAAAGTTCGCTATGCTATGTCGGGAGCAAAAATGATGAAAGAAGCAATCAATCTTTTTCATTCTCGGCTCTTTGCGAATGATACAAAAATTTCAAATGACACTATGATATAAGTAAGAAAAGTAGAATTGTTGGTATGAAAATAGAAAGTCTAACACATAGAAGACTACCTGTTTGATATCATTCAATCGACGCAAATTGAATGGTGGTTGATTGACTAGTGCGCTCATCTTAGGACTAGTGTTGATCTTTTCGAGCTTGAATATACGAAATGAAAAGCCAAGTTCAACTTCTCTTCCTCGATTTCTTTTTACGCTAGCAATCTGTGGATTTCCCGAAACTTTTGGTCACGCAATATGCAAATAACGAGATAATTGGGGGAAAGAGAGACACCGTATGGTATTGGAAAAGGGTATACAAAGAAAGGACAATACCTAAAGGTGAGAAGGAAGACTAATGAAAATCCCAATATCGATGCACATCATTAATGTGCTTGAGGAATAGTGACTTTTTGTTAACTTACTTTTATAGGCTTTTATGCACTAAATAATCTGCATTTTATTGGCCATTATGTGTTTTTGTTTATTAATGACCAACTTCTTTTAAAAAAAAAAAAAGAGTTTTTGTCAATTATTCTTCTCTTTTTTTCTTGGTCAGAATTCTTCTCTTAGTTAGTTGCGTTTTAATTTGAAAGACTATATCTTTTTTCAATAAAACGAAAAGACAATTCTTGGATTGCACAAAAAGTGTCTATTGAAAAAGAAATAAACACATAAAGACTAGGTTTGGTCGTCCAGATTTCTAATCGAGATAGGACTGGATAGGACAAGATATGAAATCCTGGGATTTTTTTATCTTATCCATTGTTTGATGAATCTTAGTATTAAAATCGGATATATTTACATCATATAATGTACATTTTTTGTTATATAAATGGCATGTCATTATAAATGAACCTAAATGTTTATAGATGAAGATGGTGAAAATCTCTCGTAACACTATTCCTTAATTTAATTTTATTTTATTTTTCCTCTTTTTTATATTATTTTCTTTATTATTTCTTTTTTCCCCTTTCATCATTCTTTAATAAAATTTTATTAAATAGTAAACTGTATTAACATACCTAATATACACAAATACCTAAATATATATAATAAATATAATTATTTAATTTATAGATTGAATGTTTATTATAAGATATAATTAAATTTGAATATATAAATTAAAATAAGATTAATTAAAAATAAATTTCTATTATTTATTTATTTTTAATTTCTTAAATTAGAATTCAAATATTATTTATATTGAAATATAATTTAAATTTTTTTAATTTAATAAATTTGTTATTCGAGAAAATTTACTTTCATATTATGGACATTAGAAATCCTATCTACCTTTATCTTACATTCCTCATGAGATAATTTTATCATGTCTGTATCCCCAATATATATGACTTTATCATGTCCTAAGCGAGTACTAAACGTAGAATACGATAAATCATATCCTATCACGAATTTTATCCCAATTGTCAAATGCAGCTAAAGAGTTGTGCCTCAGATTGCACAAAAACAATCTAGTGAAAAAGAAATAAACACAAAGATTTGCGTTCTAGAGAAAAAAAAAAAAAAAAAACAACCAAACACTATCTTTTCCGTTCAATAGACCCAACATAAACCCATTTCTTAACCCATATGAGTGTTAAATGGATTAGTTATGTACAGTAAATATGCCATAAATGGGTTTAAGTATAATATGGATCTTAAATGGATCATAAATGAGTTAGAAATGAGTTTACAACTTACTCAACCCACAACTTACTCAACCCACATTTATGACTCTTCATTCTCACTGGCCCTCACTCGATTTCACATTCGCTGCACTCTTGTCTTAGTTTTGGTGTGAGTTTTCGTAGATTAAGTTAAATATGAAAGTATTTTAGAATTATAAATCGATTCGGATATAGATTGGGTTAGGTATGGGACAAGAAACTTGCATTTCGAATAAATAGGTTAATGGGTCAATTTGGGTTGGACTATTTATAACTCAACCCACCCATTTAACAGGTATACCATTCAACCAAATGCCAAAATGAACAAATTTTCATGAACGGAGAGGAGATAAGTTGTTATGCTTTTTGAATGCATAAATGTTAGTAGTAAACCCAATTTGGTAATTTTTTTTTTCTTTTTTTGTCCAAAAGTGCAACGGTTCTCTCATATTCCAAAGGGACACCATATACGGTTTGGTGGAGCAAATCCATAGTAGTCAATGCTACGGGCATTACAGAATTTTATCTCAAAATTTATAATAAACCTAGACTATTTTCAAGTAGGAATTTCACATGAGATCATCAAAATTTGTGGCATACGAGTGAAAATTGATATAACATGATTGTGTAGTTATAAGAAGATCACATATACTCTGTAAGTGTAGAGAAAATGCATTGGCCACAAAAACATGCTGACTTATGCTAACAAAAGGTGGTTGAGCGGTATGCTATTCCTTGTTTGATGACACTTTATTTATATCAAGATCGTGGAATGCCCTGTGCTGATATCTATTATCCTTAATCCTTTTAGGAGGAAAATAGAAATATCGAGGCATTACGTTTGGACAAAAATGGCTCAAGAAGGTTCATGAAACGACAAAGCTTTAAAGGAATGCCTTACTTGAAGCTCCTTCGTTTGAGTAAAGTGGATTTTGTTGGAGATTTTGACGTTTCACTTTCTGAACTAAGATGGCTAGAGTGGAAGATGTGTCCTAACTCCTTCCAGGCGACCAATGTTGATTTGGAGAAATTAGTCGTACTTGATTTATCAGGAGGTTTTATTAGTGAAAATTGGGGAGGATGGAGTTCAATTAAGGTAAAGATAAGAAACACTCTCTCTTTTGTTACATTTGATGATAAATCATTTTATTTCAATAGCTAATTGGAACATATTTCTTTCTTGTAGATGGAGAGATTGAAAGTTCTCAATCTTTCGCGGTGCTCAAGGTTGAAGAGCACCCCTAATCTCTCCGGGTTTAAAAGTTTAGAGATGTTAATCTTGAGATATTGTGACAATTTGGAGGGATTCGACCCTTCCATTGGAGACGTCAAGTGCCTTGTGTCTTTGAACTTGAGGTATTGTGGGAAGCTCAAGACTTTACCCATACGACTAGGTGAACTAAGAAAATTGGAGGAACTTCTCATAGATGAGACTGATATATGCTCAATCCCTACTTGTATAGAATTTCTGACGGAACTGAAGATGCTTAGTGCCGTGGGTTGTCAAAAACTGACTCAAGTTCCCAACTCAATAAGCCATCTAGTAAATTTGTCGACCCTGAACTTGAACACCTGTAAAGAACTGCATGAACTTCCCGTCCAGGCTTGTAGAAAATTGCGGCGCTTGTTGTTAGCGGGCTGCTACAAACTGACAAAGATCCCTTCTTCAATCGGGGAGATGAAAGAATTGGTTGAGCTGGATTTGTCATATACTAGCATTGAGGAATTACACAAATCCATTGGGAAACTGAAGAAATTGAAAATTCTGAGGATTTCTCATAGCGAGATTGAAAAGTTACCGAGTGCTATTGGAAAACTGGAAAGCCTCCAAGAGTTAGATGCCTCAGGCTGCCGTAAACTGGAAGTAGAAATTTTTGTTGATAAAGGTGGACTGTCTTCTCTAAGGATCCTTTGTTTAGGTGGAGCAAAAATTTCTCGCTTGCCGGAGTACTTCCATGAGCTTTCTACTCTCGAACACCTTGATTTACTGCACTGTAGTGAGCTTGAGTCACTAGCAGAACCTCCTTCCCGCTTATCATCCCTCCAGCTCACCTGTCTAAAAGACACGCTTCCATCGCTCTCTCACCTAAGTCATCTCAAGGAACTTACCGTTCACTGTTGCATGTCTCTTCGAAGCATCCCAGCACTTCCCCCGGGTATACGGACGCTCCAAGTTTGGAAATGTCCCAAATTGGAAAGGTTGTCAAATCTTCCCAATTTAATATCCTTGTTGGAATTAGAGCTCTTGCAATGCTATGGGCTGAAGGAATTGGACGGTCTGGAAGCTTTGATATCCCTAAGAAAGTTGGACGTGTCCGCTGACACAAAGCCGTCCAACCTCGACTATGAAGCTTCAGAGCAGTTGAGACACCTGGAAGAGCAGAGCTCTGATGGGGAGGAAGATAATCTCTATGAGATACCGGGCCTTGGCCAATTGGAGTCTCTGGAAGAGTTGAGTATCTCTGCGCGGAAGCACATTGCCCATCTAAACCTTTCAAAGTCGGAGCATTTGAAGCGATTGATTGTTAATAATTGCGAAAGCTTAGTTGAAATTCGCTTCCATGGTAAGATAAAATCCCCGGTACGCTTTGATAGGGGTAAGTGCCAGCCAAATATCGCCAGACTCTTCAGCACCTGATAGATCATTTGATAGTACGGGGACACTTTATTCCACAGGGAAAGAGCAGCAAAAAGCTGACTAAGATTCACAGGCTCAAGATAGTTTTACATTTGATATTACTGGATACGATTCGATGTTGGCGACACCAAAAAGACTAAGTTGAGGACACTGCAATGCAAGAAAGAAATGTGAAGGAGATTCAAGCTATGGCACCACGACAAAGATCTGATTTTGGAGATTGCTAAAGTCTCCTTCCAAATGTAAATGTAGCAGGTAAGCTGCCGCTTTTCTGTTGAGATTGCTGTCTCATGTATTTTCAGTTTGCAAGGGGATTTTTTTTCGACGTGTTATTATTTTTCATCATAGTCCCAGGAACTGGGAGAAGTTGTTTGAGCAAGTAAATGTAATGCTTCAGTGTTATCTGACTCGTGATCATGATAAGAATAAAATGGCTCATAATGCCTCCAGTTGTATAGTAGATGTGGTCAGTCAAATGGTAAGCAATTCTTCATCCACGACAAGGTATCAATCTATGCTTGTGTAAATAAAGGAATAATTTTCTTCAGGTGCTATTAGGTTGTGTTTGGCAATCAGAATAAAATTTAGAATGAAATAAAATTTATCATATACTATTTTGGTGTCTATTCAAAATAGGATAAGTTTTAATATGAGATAACTATAATCCTAATAAAATTATCTCATGAGAAGGTAGGATAGAAGTGAATAGAATTTCTCATAATATTCATACATGGTTTATCTTAGGACTACATTTCGTAAGAGATTGTTTTTCTTAAATTAGATTATATTTTGTCGCCCCGTTTGGCAGCTCTTTCCGAGAGATTAGAGCATTGTTCTTACATGTCATGTCAGATTTTCATTTTCTTGTTTGTTTAAATAGTATTTTGGATTGCATTTGCGTGATATTAATTGCCACTTAGATCGACAGGATTCTTCCAACCCTAGGTGTAGTAATTTCATGCATGTTTAAGACATGTAGATTGAATTATTATTTAATTGCCATAGTTGCACTTTTATTCAACAAATCACAGGTCATAAAAATTAAAAATGTATGAAAAAAATCTAAAAATTACATGTTGCATGATAATAATTTTAGTTTGCATTTTCATTTGGATTTATTTGCATATTCCTATTATATAAATTGAAAAAATCTAAAAATCTAAAAAATGTCTAGCGCTACGTCTAAGGAAATTTAGATTTATTTGCATATTCCTACTCTATAAATCGATCCATTCTCTTAGGATTGCATTACATTTTAGATGGCATTATCTTAATATATTTTCCATGTTTAATGGCTCATTTTAGGAATATACGTTATTTAGTACAATGTTGTGTATAGTAGTTAGCACATTATATTTTCTGATCCAGTTTTTCTCTATGCATTTGTCTATGCACATCTAGATGCACGTCAGCGAATAAATTTGGAAATATTGCATAAATACATTTTTATTATTAAAAAAAACCCAAATTTGGACATTGATAAAATAGAGCATAGTTAAGTTCCCATGTCTCTGGTTCACAAAAGTAAAACCAACTTCACGGAAGTAAAATGAACTCTTACATTTTACTTAGCTTCTGATCGGCTCATAATAAGTTAATGGCGGCTTCTTAAGTAAAAACAATGTTCATACTTAATCAAGAAATCTTCGTTGCGATCCGTAGGAGTTGGAAGAACCCGCACCGAATGATAACATCATCTTGCAATAGGGATCATCCATGTCCATTTCGCAATCCATTATCACGTCAAGGAAACATATAATATTATCAGGAGGGTCGCGACACAGATATTGTGAAGCTCAAATTTTCAATGGCGTCCAGAATTGCTATCATTAGGTTTGAACGGAAAAATCAAATTTAGGTGCAAAAATAATTTTTCTTTCATATAAAAATATTAATTACACTAACACGTTTACAAGACGTAACGCGGTGGGACCCGACTCTGAGGTATCGTGTAGATTCTTGTCTATATTAACCTGTTCATATAATTTTTGCAAGGCTCATTACTCATGAAACCGACAAGTGGTGAGTTGTGAGAATCCCCCATGATTTTCTTCTCCAAGATCTCCTCATACTCCAGCCACCATTGCATAAAGGTACTATTCTCCAGGAATATGTCCGTCGAAACTGCGTATTTTTTTATCGAGTCCATAACATACTTCTCAAACTCGATCAATGTCTCTCTTTCGGAATCGTCCGATGGTCCTCCGCTGTTCAGCAATCTGCACGATCGGAGGGCCTTCTCCACGTGTGCCCAGAAGCACGAATCCTCCGTCGGCTGTGACTCGATTTTTTGCCTTTTCGAATTGGAAGGACCGGGCCGTGGCTGGGGGTTATCTTCTTTCTGCCATTTTTCCAGCAGCTTGAAGCATTTTGGTCTTCGTTGATTCAAGTAATCATATCGGCGCTCTTTGTGACAACACCATGCTATCTCCAGCGGTTCGATTAACATCCGGAATTGATTCCCTGCACGGAGCCAATCGTGCCACTCTGGGGAGCCCCGTATTTGAGGATTCTTCACCATGTATTCGACCACTTGTTCCCAAAACTGCTTTAGGGATTCCTTGCGCTTATCAAGTAACAACTTACCCCTATCTATTTCATCTTTGAATCCGTCATAGTAACCACCCTTGCCATTGTGTCGGCAAAGTTCCCTGTACTGCTCAATCAGATCCATGTCCGGCTTCCTTTCATTCGGGCCTTCCTCAGGATGAAATGCCTCATTGCTTTGTCTATTAACGACTTGCTCACGCTTTGCTGTGTTATCTATCAGAACGCCCTTATTCTGCTGCTGTCATCGACTTGTGGCAATTAGAGTACACTCAATCCAAATCCAAAATAGACAAACAATCCTAACACTCAATCACTTATGACTTCAGTAAGTTTCCTTTCTTTTCTGCCGAAGTTCTGAATTAGTCCATTAGCATTTTAATTTGGTAAAAAGGGGTCAACATGGCAAAATCTGGATTTCATTTTTGTTCCGAGCACCACAATAATCTGCTAAAAAGCGGACTTCCCCTTGATGGAAGGTAACCACGAGAAGAAGGTCAAATTAAATTACCTGAGTCGGCTCGAGGCTGACTATTGTGACTTGAGTAGTAACTCCAGTTAAATCTGCTTCTTGCCCATTCAACCTAGGAGAGTCCCCGCAAATTAATTCTTTCTGTTGACATTCCGTGACATTCTTATAATCTTCTCGTTTTCCAAAATCATCCTCCTTGAGCAGCTTCATGACAGACTCAACGGTATCAGAACAGGCACCACCTGATTCAGACACCAAAGGTCATTCCAAATGGCTTGTATAGACAGTGGTTAGTGGCGGTGGGAGGGTGAAAAAGGAGCCTATAAATACTATCAATCCTTATGAACTACATGCAATAAGCACGAACTCCATTTCGGATATTGTGATACAGCTTGTTGGAAGGCACAGTCCCAAGGAGCAGGGAACCGAAAGTGATACAAAGGGGGAGTATGCTCTTAGCTGGGTCGAGTGTGTCTAGAGGCCATAACGTGAAAAGGGAGGTGACGAATCCACCCCAACAGTGTCTAGTAAAAATAGAGGGAACAGAGTCCTTAGACTTGCTGAAGTTACAACCGGCATTGAAACAGAATAAGCATCAACTCAGATCCTCAACTTATAGGGGTCAAATACAGTCATTCCGATAAGATAAATGTGCACGGTTGATAAATGAAATGAACCTCCACTCAATCATATGATTCAGCTCGACGAAAGATTCGTGAATTTATGGGTTGAGAATACCGAATGCATTCAATTTCACAACCATCCTCGAAAAAATGAGAAAAGGCATTTCCTGAGCAGAGCGGTGCTTTGCTTCTCATCTAATAAGCTTAATGATAAGTACTGAACAGCTCAAAGTTCCCCAATCAGAGCATTCATTAGCATGTCTACTTCAGCAACGATTACACTAGGTAGTGATTTCTAGATTCGTGCGTACTGATGATCTTACAGCAGATAATAGTAATAAATGGAATGGATGACTCGAGAGAATGGATAAAATTGCGACCCTTTCTTGTAGGGAGTAACTGGTAAGGTGACTAAGGCAATGACGATGTAGTTTGGGAAGGGAACTTACTACGATTTTTACAGGGTTATCCCATCTGATAGGAAGGTTGCGGGCTTGTGTCGTGGAGACACCCTCTGTACAGAATCCGGGAGGATGGGTTGGTTGATTTGCTGCTCAAGTTTGGATATGGCGTTCCATGAATCCTGAAGAAGATTCGTTGACGCAACAAAGTCTCCAAAAAAACAGCTTACGGCTCAACTGCAGATCAAGAAAACAACATATTACTTATCAAGAACGTGGATTTATGAGTAAAACTTAATGCAAAATGTATCAAATCTTCAATGATAGCCAAATCCAACATTCTGTGAACGGGTCCATTCTCAGAGGTTCGTTGGATTCGCACAGCAAAGCTATTTTTAACAACGCACCTGTGTCCACCATCATTCTAGGAACAAAACCTGCAAGTGCCGGTTCGCTTA
Source organism: Eucalyptus camaldulensis (assembly GCA_019915185.1). NCBI lineage: Eukaryota > Viridiplantae > Streptophyta > Magnoliopsida > Myrtales > Myrtaceae > Eucalyptus > Eucalyptus camaldulensis. The sequence continues at coordinate 4,325,257 of JAHSVA010000008.1, forward strand.
ATAAGTTTCTCATTCCACTAAAATAAAAAGATAAATGCTTGGGAAAGCAAACACCGTCTCACACGGAAGAAGAACCTACCGCATAGCTTGCTCTGCCAATATTGGTCTTCTACATTGTGCTTGTAGCACTGGTTTATTGGGAAAAACTCAAAATGCCAGCCCTCAAATCTTTTTTCTCCTTTCTAGCCCTAACCCGTAATCGAGGAAAAATGAATTGCTACAGTAAGAGAAGTAAGGGTGGGAACATATTTGAATGAGAAGGATACGTTAACTAGGCGGAGAATTCTTGAATTAAAGGAATAAAAGGCACACGGATTTGTATGCGGACCGTTAATCGAGGGCTTTGTGATTTTTTTAACTGCTCTTTCCACACGACAATGAAAAAGGCCAGGGAGACATCTCTTGAGAAACACAAAAAGAAAGAGCCGGCGGATAAACTATTCCGTACTGTCCGACCTCTTTACGAGTTTCCTTTGATCGTCACGTATTTCAGGTTTTTCAAAATTCTCTCTCCTTCTCTCTCCCCTCGCTTCAGTTACTGTCGCAATCCATCTCTTCTTTTCTTCTTCGTTCAAAGAACGAAGATCTTCTCCACCTTAAGGTGTCTCTCTTCCTTCCAACCACGCCGTTGCCTCCACCTCCTTCCCCGCCGTCGCCTCTCCTATTCGTTATCTGCCCTCTCCGTTACGTGTCTCGGTTTCAACCGATGTGGTGGACTACGGCTGACATGACCACTGCAATCTCTGTTGACGCCTGATTTTCATTCGACGGCGCGTGGACAATCTCTGTTGAAAACTAAATAAGCCCATTTAAATCCGGTTGAGCTTGACCCAATCCCAGGAAGTCGGCTAGTTAGCTCCCATAGCTCCCACGCCACGCAGTCCAAGCAGCTTAAGCCTTAGCCCAACAATCCAAGTTCATACAATCGAAACCCAAAAATTCTTTTGAAGGGGCGAAGCTATCATTCTCTCCTCTTTTTCTCGATAATCCTTGGCTGATTTTTCACTTTGACAGCCATTGATCATCATCACTGAAAATGGACGGAATGGTTCAGCTTCGATTTCAGTCACGTTCATGGCGGAGCCAAAGCTACATTGATTGCTACCTATCTCAGTCACGTACTTATTCTCGGGGGGTGACGATTTCATAACCGTGAAGATTCGAATCTATTACGCTTGTCTCGGTTTTTTTTTTTTTTTAAATGAGAGTAGAAGTGTCAACGCCTATTTCCTGTATGAACGAAAATCGATTCAAAACTTGATGCTATATTGATGATTTACAGTATGTTTGTACATTGGCTTTAATCTGGACGTGAATTTTCAAGCTGCTCTGAACACATAAACTCCATTAAGAAATCGCTCACCACATGTTCGACATATTGCCTGAACCAAATAAGCACAGATTTGATTCCGATTCTTGGATTGTTTTGAATACTTACTAACATGGCTTAAATGAAAGGAATTTCTCATTGATTGATGAGTACAATTTCAGCTAGATTAGTAAGAACCGAATCTGAACATTCCCTTTTTGTATGTGTTTTCTCGGTTGCTACTGCGTTCATGGCGATGGTGACTCTAGACGGTGTTGCTGGTGAGAAAACGACAGCAGTTGACGGCATGCTCATGGATTCTCTGAAAATGTTCATGATTACTTCCTTGTGATGGTTTTTTTTCGCAACTTAATTTCAAACTCGTCTTAGTAACTCATCATTGTGAGTTAATGTTCAATATAAAGGCATTGATTTATCAATCAAGGAAGAAGAATCTGGAGATATCAATCAAAATTACGAGCCAATTCTTGGAGATGCTAGGATCAAGGGATTGACGGTTCTTGTAATATAATGATCTTTTCGTTTATATTTTCCATTATTGTGTTGTTTCTTTATCAAGTGTAACATTTGTAATATTCTTTTATAATGAAAATCATCTCAACAATTGCATGTTGAGATAAAAAAAAATCAAACACTTTTGTTCTTTCATGGTATTAGAGCAGATTTCTTCGAAAGAAATCAACCCTTAACCATGGCTTCCACCAATACTAAGTATCCATACCCTTTGTCTTTGAACATTAGCAATTTTGTGTCATTGAAACCGACACACACAAACTATTATTGTTGGAGAGCCCAAATGCTTGCACTAATTGAAAGTCAAGATTTAGTAGGATTCATTGATGGCGAGTACCATATGCCAAGTCCAACAATAGTCACCCCCTTTGAGGAAGTGACAAATCTAGAGTTTTTACAATGGAGAAGGTCAGATCACCTTCTGCGGGGACGGATCATTGTGACGATCTTAGAAGAAGCTCTTGCTCAAGTAGTAGACTTAAAGACATCTACTGAGGTGTAGTTAGCTTTACAAAATATTTTTGCCAAGAGGTATATGAGGAACGTGAAGTTTCAATTTTTCTGCAAATCCAAAAATGTCATTGAGATAATTTTTCATCTCTTCAAGAAAAAATAGGTGCATTAGAAGTCCTAAAACTTATTACGAAAATTCACTTAAGTCCTAAAACTTTCAAAAAATGCAATCAAGTCTTAAAATTTGTCAACAAAGTGCAATCAAGTCCTAAAATTTTCAAAAAGTGTTATCAAATGAAGGACTTGATTTGACCAATTTGACAAGTTTTAAAACTTGATTGCACTATCTGAAATTTTTAGGACTTGATTACACTTTTTAAAAGTTTTAAGACTAAATTGCACTTCATTGACAAGTTTTAGGACTTCCGATGCACTTATCCCTTTCAAAAATATTTTAATCAGTTATCTGCTATCAAATGTCCTCTTGAGGACAAAAAGAAAGGCCTCTTCGTTTTGAATGGCTTAGGTGATCGATATGATTCATTCACAACCTCCATGTTGAAGCCTCCAATGCAAGTGTTCTCGACCTGATTTCTCACTTGCAAAGCTATGAGTGTTGGCTCACAAATAAAAGTTCCCTTGTAATTCAACACGGGATGGCTTTCTTTAGTCAAAGAAGTAATTTCGAGAGCAGCAAAAAGGGAAAACATTTCCAACATTCCAACAACAATTATTTTTCTTCACATGGAAGAGGGTTTTCTCACAATGGTCCAATAATGAAAAATTCTCGAGTTGATTTTATGTATTCACAGGGTCACATAGCCACAAGTTAATCAAAGCAAGACCAAGAAGCTTGTGAAAGAAACAAACAAAGTCGTTCCATGTCATATATGTAACAAGTAGGGACATATTTCTTTAGACTGCCTTAATAAGTTTAATCAATCTTTCCTCCCATCAGATGTGCCAAAGGCATTTGCTATACTTATTGTTGAAGATAATCAAGATTCATAATGGTTCATTGATAGTGGACCTCCAAATCACATGACCAAAAATGAAAGTAATGTTTTGAACTTATGACCATATATTATGAAATATAGTATAATGTTTGGAAATGGTGATTCACTTAAAATTACCCATACCGGTGATGCTCAGATCAATTTGGGTCAAAAGAGCATTAACCTAAAAAAATGTTCTACTTGATCCTTAGAACAAAAAGAATTTTTTATCAATGAGACAATTAACAATTGACTATCCTCTTAATTTTGAGTTCTCTGCCACTAGTTTTGTGATAAAGGATAGAAAAAGGGGAAATGTTCCAATAATTGGAAATCATGAAGGTAATCTATATACCTTTTTTTTTTGTTCGAAAAACACATTTTGCATTTAACATAACGTAAGTTTACAACTTGAAAGGAAAGCATCAACGTTAAGTAGATCAAGTAAAACCGACAGGGGGAGATAGTAAGCAGTTATGGGCCGAAACTGATGTGTGGGCCTTTGCAGCCCAGTCGGCAACTAGGTTAGCGTCAGGGAACTTGGAAAGCAAAGCGCAGCTTCATCGATCACCGATCGGAGCTCCCACGGCGGCGATCGCAGACCTTGTACGACTTCAACAAGATTGAGACAGTCAGATTCAACCTCTAGATGTGCTTTGTGGAGACATTGCCGAAGCAAATGTTGAAGGGAAAAGGTCAGAGCGTGAATCTCTGCTTCAAATGCAGAGTGTGTCAGAACTCGTTGCGTGTAAATATCAATAAGGCACCCTTTATCATTTCTACCAATACAAGCTACTGAACCTTCAATGCTACCCGGCTGATAGCTTGCATCGATATTACATTTCAAGGTACCTTTTGCAGAAGGACGCCAGAGGTGTACCTGATTGGTGGATTGAAGACTGGATCTCGGTTAGGATGAAGCTGAGTAAAGCTGATACGCAGTCATGTGAGCCACAACTGTCTGTACTACGAGGAAGGGATCCGGAGTTTGATTTTGAAAGATGAAGTTGTTCCGCAACCGCCAGATCTGCCAAAGGTGTTGGCAACAAGAGCTAGGCCAAGTGAGTTCTGAGGTACTTTCGCCCTTTCTGTAAGCCAAGCATCAAAGCAATTACTTGTGAGCGTCGACGTGCAGATATTAATATGGGGGTCAGTCCAAATAGCACAAGTCCATGTGCATTGTAAAAATATATGCTCTAGGGTTTCTGGAACATGCTGTTGACATAGATGGCACAGAGGATCTGTAATGATATGCCTCTAAAAGAGGTTCGCTCGGGATGCTAGGGCGTTGTGACAAGCAAACCATAGGAAAATTTTAATTTTTGGTTTTGTTTTCATGGCCCGTATACTTTTCCACAATACCGGCGGGTTCTGGTAAGATGTAGAGGCTCTGTTATTTTGTTGAGTGCTGAGTGACTGCATGATAGAATGATAATTGCTACACACAGTATGGTTGCCATCAGTGGTAGCCGACCAAATCAGTTTGTTCTCCAAAAAATTGTTGTAGCAGAGAAAGATTCCAATTATGATTGATGGGGTCAATAAGATCTGCCACCATAAGAGGTTCTTCTCTAGATGTAGGTCCATGGAGAATGCCCATTGGTAACCATCGATCTACCCGAATTCTAATGTTGTTACCGTTACCAACTGACCAGCGAATATGTGGTAAAATAGCTTCTCTACCCATTAGTAAGCTTTGCCATCCCCAGGATGGCCTAGTGCCTCAACCAGCTGATAGGAAATCTCCTTTCTCTTTTCTATCTTTCATAAGGTCCCACTTCCACCAATGGATACCTACTCTATTCTGATCATTCCCCCTTTTGATATATATTGAAGGCACCAAAAGAAGAACCATTTTCGAATCGGTTCAAGAAAGCTGATGAAAGTACTTGACATCAAAGATTGGAACATCCACAATTGACTACAATCAATCATCTACAAAATAAAGGCAATATTGTTGTTACTACTTGGAATAAACCTACTACCATATGTAGTAGTTGTCAAATGGGCCAAGCATCTGAACTTCCTTTTTTGCCTTCCAAATCTAATACTACTAAGCCTTTTGAAAACATACACTATGATTTCTGGGGAAAGGCTCTGATAACCTCAAAGGTTTCAGTATTAGGTTTGTTATGTGGATGATTATACGTGATATACTTAGTTGTTTCCATTACGGTAAATGTGACATCTGGGCTTTTACTCGACGAAATCGTGAGCCTCAAGCGATCAACAGTTAACGCCACATCACCAAGCTTGCCATCGAATTTTGCCACCATGTCTTGCCTCACCGCACTACTACAAGGACAGCCACCTCAAGTTCGTCCTTGTCACCAACCATGACACCTCAAGCCACACCAGGTCATCAACTGCGAGACCTTAGTGCCACGTTACCACTGAAACGGGCCAACTCAGCCTCACCCGCGACGCCACCGCATCACCCATGACTTCACGTCACCACGAGTCCCAGTCACGTAGCCCTCCGCGTGACGTCACCATGATGCCACCCAACTGTCCTAAAAAAATATTGAATCGAAGCCTTTCAAACGGTAGTTTTTCTCTTGAATCGTCTTCTTACTGTCGACACCTAAATTTTGGCGTCCCATTTAGTAATTTATTACATAGAAAATTAAGGATCCATCTTGACCCCTAGTAAAAATATTAAGTTAAATTGCATATAGTTATTAGGAGCATATTTCAATTTAGTTGCATATTCATGGACCGGCAGTGGATGGACTTAAGTGAAAAGCTCTGAACTTAATTGGATTGATTGGACTAAGCCCACGGTGATGAAAATCTGACCTAACCTATTAATTCTCATGGCTAAAATTCATGGGAAGTTTGCTGAGTTGGGCGTTTGGTTAATCTTGGTGAGTAATTAAGTTAAAGAAAAGAAACCAATCGTGCATGATTTGAACAAGATTGTGGCCGAATGATTCATTTGTCAATGATCTTGGGCGCGTCAATGGCATATATTGAAACATTAAAAGAGGATTGGATAGTGCAGGATTCGGTCTATCAAGAAAATATCCGTTTGAAGTTAAGGAAAATTGATTTTAGGCAATCGATACAATCCCAAGATACTCAGTGAATTGCAGGATATTGCAGTTGGAGACAGCTATACATGAAATTGACAATAAATACAAGCCTCATGATTCATTTTAAGGTCATACGTTCTCCGCCGATCCCTAGTTTGCATCGTTTATGGTTGAGACTAGGACAGTATCTAATCGTCTTCGAGCCCTCAACTTTCATTCTTGATTAATGGCCTAGTGTAGATGGGTCACCCGATTATTATTATCATTGTCTATTTTCCTTATTTATTTATTTATTTATTATCTTTTATTACTATATATATATATATATATATATATTTTTTTTTTCCTTTTTTTGTATTTTTATATTTTCGTAAAAAATGGATGCTTGAATGGTCGACATAAATTCAGATGTCCACAAGGACCAATGGTTTTTAATCAATGCAAGTTATCTTAAACCCTTACTTAGGGCGATGTTGGGATTTTCATTTTACTTTGATAAACCCTATGAGAATTCTATGTAATGAGTCGCTATTAATTTATTGGGGTTTGCTAGAAACAAGTGAGGTATAGTAGTAAACCTCACTTCCTATGCAATCACAAATATAAGGTCAAGGATTTGATCATTCTAATTATCTAACTAGTGTTCTTTTAGTACCTAAATTTCATTATTTGTCAACTAAGTGTCCATACAATCTTTTTACAAATTATGAATCCTAAGGTTTTGTTTGCTAAGTGTCCATGCAATGTTTTTGTGTATACTATGGTCATAGCAAGTAATTTATCCATTCAACTAAGCAAACGAATCACAACACAAAAAACAATATAAAATCAATCACAACAAACATAGCAAGAATAGATATAAAGATCAAATAAAAAGTAAACCGTGGTAAAGTAACTTAATACAAGTCGGGCAAAATATAATACAGCATTGTTATTAAGCCCTAGGACAGCAACTCCCATGAGCTTAGTTCAAATCAATTTCAATTTTCTAAAGAAACAATTTTCCTATATCTAAACTAGAGAAAATGATGATTTCCTAAACCATCTATATATTATCTAAGTGAAACTAAACTAATTCTAATACTAAAATCTAACAACCTAATTAAGGCTTATTTTCATCAATTTTCTATTTTTTGAATTAGAAAAATGACACAAATGCTTTTTGAATTTTAGCTAAATATGCAATATAATCCCTGAACTTTTAATTTGTTTAATGTGGTTTATGAACTTCAACTCAATGATTAATATAGTCCATGAACTTTCAATTTATTCAATTTGGTTCATGAACTTTTCATACATTTTCATATAGTCTATAGACTATATAAAAATATTAAATATTATCCCTAAACTAAAATTAATAGAAAGATAATATTAAACATTTTTATATAATTTAGAGAGTAGCTTGAACATGCATTACATTAAACAAATTAAAAGTTCAATGACCATATGCACATTATGAGAAAGTTTAGGGACTATATTACACATTATATCAAAATTTAAAGATTATTTTTGTCATTATCCCTTTTGAATTTTTATTTTCTAAGGACTCGGGCTGGGCCCTCGGACCCGTTCCAAATATAGGCAGCATAATAATCTCTCAATCTTGAGCCAATGGACACAATTCAAGTTATTATGATATTAAAGAGCTCGACAATACTTTGATATAGAGTAGGATTTGAAAATAGCCTTACATTTGTATTTGAATGAGAACTAGCAGCCATAGGTGTGGAAATTGGCTTGCAACCCTCCATTTGTGCACGTTAAAGAATTGACAAAGTATATTGTTGTTGGCACAAATAAACGCCACCGAAGAATATCCTAACCTCCACTCTTAGAAAATAGTGTAACAGCCCCATATCCTTTATTGCAAATTTGCTACTCATTCTAGAGATGAAACCATCAAGCAATTTTGGATCATCACCTGTAACAATCATGTTAACTACATATAAAAGCAAAGCTAGAACACCACGATCTGAATTTCTAATAAACAACAAAAGATTCACAATGTTGCAAAAGAAACTGGATGCCAAAAGAAATGTGTACCGACTCGGGCCCCATTGTGTAATATTGTCTGCTTTTGATACTTAGTCCTCACGGCTTTAAAACGCGTTGTTTGGGAACAAGGTTGCACTCGGCCATTCCTTTCCCCAACCCAATATTGTCCGCTTTGGCGGCCCCGCAGTGGGTCCCTCACGGGCTTGTTTTTAGCACAGCAGAAACGTACGTGAAATGAAACGCGTTATATAAATTAAAGGGATCAAAGCCTTTATAAATTAGCTCAGGACTCCCCCCTAAGCGATATGGGACTAGAGAGGACCCCTTCTCCTTCCCTGCACACGTCCGGGGACCAAGGCGGGGACGCACTGCCATCCCTCCTCCCCGCGCACTGTCACTTGGGCTGTCACAAAATGAGCTAAAGCAATCAAACCATGCTCTTGGTGCTTGCTTAAGACAAAGCTCTTTCCAGTTTGCAAACATAAGACAGATGATTTTTTTCCTCAAAACCTGGTTGTTGCTCCATATATAGGCTGCGATAGAAAACCATGTAAGAATGCATTTTTAATGTCTAATTGTTTGATAGACCAACCTTTAACGGTAGCAATGATGAGAAATTTCTTATACATCTTGGTCGAATAACTGGTGAGAAAGTCTTAAGGAAATCTACTCCTGCTACTTAGTATATCCCTTGACGACCAATTTTTCTTTTAATCTTTCTATGTACCATTGGCCTTAAGTTAGACTTAAAAACCCTTTTACATTCCACAATAATAGTATTTGACAGATGTGGAACAAGAGTCCGAGTTTTATTCTAGTACAATGCCTCGAGTTTCTCTTTTATTGCCATCGACCACCTCAGATGTTTCAAAGCAAAACGTACATTGTTCGGCTTCTTCGGTATATATATAAATTGGCATATATTGGATTAGGCTTCATAATACTTGCACGTGCTCAAGTAATCATTGAATGATTTGGAGCGGGTGAATGTGCTATTGAAGGATCGGTAAGGACATCCATAAAGGAATCTTCATTTGCCTAATGGCACGGAGAATTAATCAGAGCACTTGATGAGTCACCAATTTCAACATGATTTTTGTGAACACGTGATTCACCTCTATCAACGTTATCTTCATGAGAAGTATCATGGGTAGCAGAATTTAATAAGTCATCTTGCGGTTAATCAGAGAACGCACCTTGTTGCAAATACAGAGGTGGAGATTCCGAGTTTGACACTGTCGTGTCTTGATTTGGTCAATCTATAATTCAAATATCCCTAATTTATCACTTTGATCCTGAAATAATGAACTGCGCATGACATAAGGAAATACATTTTCATAAAAAAAACGACATGTCGTGAAATATAGATTTGACCAGTTGGAGGATAGAGACATCAATGTCCCTTATGACGATCACCATAACCGAGAAAAACACATGGCAACGATTGAGCATCAAACTTATTTTTAGTGTAGTCCCTAAGATAAGGAAAGCACCTACAACCAAAAGCTCGCACTGAATAATAATCTGGATTTCTGCCAAACAATAATTCATATGGGATTTCATGACCAACACCCTTGTAGGTGTCACGACTTCACCCTGCAGGTGCACCATCTAAGGGTTTAGCTAATGAATTCATAACCCTAAACGTAACTCGGGTTTTCCCAAGCACATACCAATTTGCTTCTTAGGGTTTATGTGACATCATGATTTTCAACCCTGCTTTCAACTAAATGAAATGAGCTTTTCATCGACACATTTATAGTCTTTTTCTTTGAGCTGATCACTCACAAAATAACTAATCTCTATCAGGTGAAGCCATTAAGGAATATAAACGTGATCAACTTGAGAATTCTATCATAAATTGACTGCTCGACCGTGCTAATCTGCAAGGGTCAATATGGCACCATCATAATTGATCAGAAACTAGAGATAGGTCGATTCGACAGAAACATGTAATTAAAGTGTGGATGATTCTACTTGATTGCAAAATTCATGTTAAGCGACACTAAACCGATTTTTCTATCGTTTCTGTACCATGTGCCCGTAATTGAAATATCGATATTTTCACAACAACCGAGAGTCACCTATAAGTCGGAAATACACAATGTGGATAAAAAATAATCGACTATGGGTCAAATGCGCTAAAAATTCCTAAAAGCTACCCGATATGTTATATCATACTAAAATCGCATCCGGTTGAAATTAACCACGAAATTGAATCATGTTTCAGGAATCGAAAGTTTTGGTGTGTCACGATTTATTTTAAGAACGTTAACTCATCCTTCGAAGAATTTTCAGCAAGCCCGGGATTTTTGGCAAAAAATCGAAATTCGGTGAAATTGATTCAAGAATTCGGATGGACTAAATTGAGTACACTCTTGGCCTTCTAGTTGAATCATTTGGTGAGGGAAATCATGGAATTGATGTAGGTACCTTACCTGGTATTTTTGGGTCACCAAATGGGATTGAATTGGAGAAATTTGGTGTGAATTTGAAGTTGGAATTTGTGAAATTCGTAGGCCATGGGGGCTGCAACATTTTGAGCATCAAGAGTGGCTTGCTGGGGAAGATTGTGAAGGGAAAATGGCTACTGATAAGGTTGTGGACTTTGGAGGCCATGGAATGATGAGTTAGGATATTTTCTAAGACTTTTGAGGCCCTTTGTCCCCCCTCCAGCTGCAGAAACTCCATCTTCTTCCTCATTGCTTATTTGTTCACCATTGTTGCTGAAGCAAACCAAAGAAACCAGCCAAGGCCAGCCACCCCTCACCGAACCAGCCTACACCGCTCGAGCTCCCCCGCACCTGTTTGAGCCGTCTGAGCGCTGGCCTACCTCCGCTTGCGCGCCCGTCCCCGTTTGCGGCTCCAGCTACTTGCGCCCGAGCCCCGCCGTCCCTGCCATTCCGTCGAGCCACCTCTACTCGCCTATCCGCCGCTCCAACGCATCCCCAACGCCGCCTGGTCCTACCATGCCGTTCCCACACTATCCTAGCTCCCTCGATTAGCCTCTCTGGCCCAACTCAGAACCAAACTCTTAGCTTTGGGCTAAGAGCTTTGTGGACCTTTTCCGGCCCTTTTCCGATCTCTCTTGGCATCGTTGTAGCCTAAAGTCTCACTTGCCTTTGCACCGCTGTCACCGTGGACTCATTGGCTCGTTAAACCTGTGAGTTTACTTTTTAAACCTTAATTAGGAGGTTAATTATGCTTAGGGTGATATAATTAGCCTAGTGAGGGATTAGTAGCTTAAGTGAGATTAGAGTAAATTAGTTAGTTTAGTTATTTAATTAGATTAGGTAATTAGGTTAAATTAGCTATTAGGTTAAATTAGCTATTAGGTGGTTTAAATTAGATAGATTAGTAGGTTAGTTAATTAGTGATTAGGTGGTTAGATTAGTGTATATAGGTTAATTAGTAATTTATTTAATTATTTTCTTATAGCAAAATTTTCGGCCCACATTCTTATATCATTCTAGGCTCAATTTTCTTTCTTTCTTTTATCCCATTTTTTCTTCTTAGTCCATTTGAATTTGCAAAAGCCCAGCCCCTCGTGGTTCCTCCCTCTTGCACATGCGCATGTCCGCGGGTGGGATGACTATGAGCGCAGTGATGGTGACCGGGCGACAGAGGAACGTCTATGACGCAAGGACAACACGGGGGAGTGAGGTGAGCCAATCCAAAAGCTTCTGGAGCCAAGGTGAGCTAGCCTGAGCCTGTTAGAGGATAACAGAAAGATCGTTCGCTGGCTAAAAAGGGTTTTTGGTTCGCTCGAATAGAGAAGGAAGGGGCATTCGCTAGAGGAAATTAGAGAAAAAAAGGAGCGAGAGAAAAAGCTAAGAGAGAGTGAGTTCATTCGCTAAGTAAGAAGACACGAGAGAGAGAGAGAGAGAGAGAGAGAGAGAGAGAGAGAGAGAGAGAGAGAGAGAGAGAGAGAGAGAGCTGGTCGGAGGAGGTTCGGCCATAAAAGCGTGCTCGCATGAGGAAGCTGGTTCAGGTAGAGAGAGAGAGCCAGCGAGGGGGGGATCCCTCACGTTTGCTGTGGTTGTCACGAAATGGAAAAGAAGGGAGAAGAACTGAGAATGAATTGAAGTTTTGTATTTCTAACTGTAGCTTATATTCATTACATATACAACGCTCTTTATATAATACATAATATGAACAATAAAATGAAGGAAAATCTCCTAGGCAAATCAATAATGAATCAATTCTAATCTTGATTAGTTCATTCAATCAACTACAATCTCGAACTGATTTAATGTATCATTTATAATCCAGATTAATATAGCATATATTCTAACACTCCCCCTCAAGTTGATGGCTTATATATGTCCAAGACACCTAACTTGCTCATTACATATACATGTTGTCTTAGACATAAAGGTTTGGTGAAAATATCCGCAAACCGTTCCATGGTTTCAATTCCATTTGTCTCGATTATCCTTTCGTGAATCTTGTCTCGAGTAATAGGACAATCAACTTCAATATGTTTTGTTCTTTCATGTATTATGGGATTCACAAGTTTGAGTGTTACGTCATTATCACAGAATAGCCGTGTCAATCCCTTTACTTGTACCCTCGTGTTCAGAAGTAAGCCTCATATCTAAACTATTTCACAAAAAGTTTCGACAATAGCTCGATATTCAACTTTATTTGATGACAGGGATACAATAGACTATTTCTTTGTTTATCATGAAAGCAACAATTACCCTATTTTAATATAGAATCCAGTAATTGATCTTCAGTTCATGGGATAAGTGGCATAATCGGTGTCATAGTTGGCTGCCATTTCCATATTATGATCCCAAATCTTTAATGCAAAAAATTGAAGGCATATATTATTTTAGACTCTTGATAACATATTCATTATTTCCCATGATCAATATGTCAACGTATATCATCAGATAAATATATGGCATACATCTTGTCCATGTAAATAGATTATAATCATGTCTAGATTGACTAAAACCGACTATCATAAGTGCAATAGTAAATTTTGCATACCATTATCGAGAAGCTTATTTGAGACCATAGAAGGATTTGTGAAGACCGCATACTTTAGACTCCCCATCTCTCCATAAACCTTGCCGAAGTTTCATATATATTTCTTCATCTAAATCACCATGAAAAAAAGCATTGTGAACATCCATTTGATGTATTGGTTAGTCACAAAAGGCAGCAATTTACAAATCAGAGCAAACCATGACATCCTTCATCATAGGAGAAAAGGTTTCATGGTAATTGAAGCCTTTTTCATTGCGTGAAGCCTTGACCACTAAATGAGCTTTATATCTTTCAACTGATCCATTGCCCCAGTATTTTATCTTGTAAACCTCATTTGCAACCAATTGGTTTACGACGAGGCAACAGTGGTACAATGTCCCAAGTTTTATTTTCAATTAAGGCATGCAATTTTGTTTCCATAGCCTTTTGCCAACGTGGGTTAGTGGCAACTTCATTGTAGCTAGAAGGTTCTCTACCTTCGGAAATATGGCTAATACAACATATGTGGTCCAATGACAACTAATGAAAAGAAACAGAAGAAAAAACTGGATAGTGAGTACCTGGTGAATTTAATGCAGCACACATAGAGTCTTTAGTCCAAGTAGGTGGCCGAATAATGCGGCCAAACTACTGAGGTGGGTTGTGTTAACTTTGCTCGGGTTCAATAGGAGCATCAACATTGCTTATGGAAGAGGGGGTAGAGTTCTTTGAAATGTTTGGTAGATTCCTTGATCAAATGTTCAAGATTTGAAGAATCAATAGTGGTGTCTGTTTCTTACCACCCACCTGGGTGGCGGTGCTGGCGGCGAGCTTCTCCTCTTAACACAAGGGGAGGAGTTCGATTCCCGAGCGTCACAAGGGTGACTTACCCGGGACACGAGGGATGGTGGTGACTCATGTGCCTCCCTGGGGTTTACTCTGCCACGCTGCTGGTGTACGAGGCTTCCCTGGGTTACCAAAAAAAAATAGTGGTGTCTATTTCTGGATTCGCCATCGGAAGAACCGGAGGTGGAACATGAACATACTGCTAATGAGAAGATAAGTCCTCCTTAGATAAGAATTGACGATGTCCGCATATCGAACCAAAACATTTAGGCCAAGATGCCTCATCCTGGAAAGGAAATATGTCTTCATGGAAAATGATATCTCTACTTACAAGGATGGTTCAAAAACACGATAGCCCTTTTGAAGAGTCAGATATCCCATGAAGATACATTGTAGGGCGTGGGGACCCATTTTCTCCCGAAGGCCCAAGGCAGTAGGATAGCATAAATGGTCTAAGAATCTCAAATGATGAATCGCTGATTTCTTCCCAAAAAGCAATTCAAAGAGGGTCCTTCAACCAAAAATTCAGGTTAGCATGCAACTAATCAGATAAGTTGCCGTGACCACACAATGACCCCAAAAGTTTTCTAGAATAAAAGCTTGGAACATAAGGGCACACACAACTTCTAAAAGATGTTGATATTTTGCACTAACAACCCCATTTTGTCGTGGGGTGTATGTGCATGAACTCTCAAATAGAATTCCATGAGAAGAAAAAAGCCTTGCACATTCATCATTAAAGAATTCCTTCCCACTGTCAGTCTGAATATGCTAAACCGATTTCTCAAATTGATTATGTGATAGAGAAAGGAAAAACTTTAAATGAGAAGGTTCTTAACTCTTGGACTACATAAGGAAGACCCACGTGGCACGAGAGTAATCATCCACAATGGTAAGGAAAAAAAGAGAACCATCCTGATGTGGAGTGTGATAAGGCCCCCAAACACTGACTTGAATTAGTGAGAACATATTAGTGGCACGAGATTTGTTAGTGGGAAAAGGTGCACGAGACTGCTTTGCTAATGAGCAAATTTCACATTGAGATGTGGAAAAACAAAAGCGCTATGACCCAATCGCCAATGAGAAAGAGAAATTAGATCATTGATAGTAGTATTACACAATGATTAATTATTCGACAAAAACAAGACAAATCAAAAATTTTGGGAAAGATGGTCCAAAAATATAGTTCTTGTGAGATATTTCCCAAACCTATCAGTCTACCAATCAAAATGGCCTGAAAGAAACAGTTATCAGAATTGAAGAAAACTCGATAGGAATTATCCTCATGAACTTTGGAAACAAAAATGTGATTGAAGTGGAAATCCAAAACATAAAATACATTTCAGATGGTAATGAGAGGACTGGGATTACGGTGCCAACTTTTGTGACATGTGATGTTTCCATTTGGAAGACGTATTAAAATTAGGGAATCGGGATTGTCATGGATCTGCGAGAAAAATGTAGTCACTAGCACTTGAATCAATTATTTATGTATTATTTGAAATGGAGTTCAAGCAATAAGAAGTACCTAAGAAGCTTGTCCACTTATGAAATCTCCAGTTTTTTTAAAGCCTCCATGGCTGCTGGTATTAATCACGAGTAATTTGCTGATTCAACGAGTCAACATTTGGCCCAATGACCTGATAAATAGAAAAATCATTTTCCTTTTTTTTCTTTTTCTTTAGGCTTTTCATGTAATTTTCAACAACTGTCTATGACGTGGACACTTTAGTCACTGAATTGCTTTTACCCTTTTGCGTTTTGTCCACTTCCTCTTTGCAGTGATGTGGTCGAAGGAGACCATTGGATGGCTTAAAATTGGAAGCCGACGTGCCTTCTTGAGGGTCATCCGATCGAGATGCAAAGAAGACCTATCGCAAGCCGTCCAATAAAAATTTGGGCCATCCGCGTTGCCTTTCTTGAAGCTTCGTGGGTCTTCTTCCTTAAACGCTAGACCGAGCGCCCCCCGCCTCTCTGCTTGTATCCTCCCGCCGAACCCTCTCTATTGCGCATTAATTTGAGCTACGAGCAGGGTGGCTTCTCCAATCTTGGCGTGCTTTGACGAAGCAAGGCATTTCTCTCCTCCTAAACAGTAAGCTAATAGATCCAGCCAAACAACGGCACCGGATCCATGGCCAAGACTGGGGTATGAAACGACAAGTAGGTATCGTTCAAAATCAAGAGAAACCGCATTACCCTCCCTCTCTCTCATAGCCTAGTACTATTGTAGAGTAGACTCCAATCCCTCAATCTTCTCCTCGGCCATATCTAGTTCATTCTAGAGAGCGGAGAGCTAAAAAGCCCTCAACGGTCATGTTTCCTCATTTTAGTTTCGAGAGTGGTTGAGTCAATGAAATTTTTTTTGCTCGATCGAATTTCCTACACATCTCTTCAATGGTTTATCACATTTTCTTCGAATTCTTCGTTGGAGGAAGTCTAGCTGCGACGTTTGGAGTGATGCAATTCCCGATTCAAATTTGGACAACTTGGTCACGCCAAGCGCTTGTTGGACAGAATTGGAACCATTCTATCGAGAAAGCCATCTTTGTCTTTGGTACTTAATAATCGTCAAAACTCCGCAATCAAATGTAGTAGTTATCGGGGTTGGCCAACTACTGGGTAATGAGTCACAACTCTGGCCTATCGACCATGGTGGTGTAGAGCTAACCATTGGACTCCGGGCGACTGCTGATGGCGGGAACATGGTATAGCACGTACCCAGGTCCCAGATTGAAGAACCGGTAGGGATTTGCTCCTAAAACCCATTGTACCCGATTTAGAAACTTGACCCGCATGAAAAAAAAATTGGCCCAGGGATCGTGGTTGCCCCAGTCATAGCTGATGGGCCTTCCCTAGGCTGGACGTGTTCTCAGTTTCCTTGGTTCATGGGCTCTTGAAAATTCTGGGCTTGATCTGGTTATGAATCAGCCCACATAGTGGCTTGGACCGGCCCATAAAACCATGGGATGGACGGACCTTGCATAGGCAGCCATTGGATGGTCTGGCCCGGAATGGGGAATGGGTGGCCCCTGATTTGGCTGGGCTTGGAAAGGTTGTCATTGAATGGGCTGGGCCTGGACGAATTGCCCCTGGCTTGACATGAGCCGTATGGCCTCAGCAGTTGGACTTGATCCAGGTTTTGCACGTGGATATTGATAAGAGGGTTATTAATCCATTTTTGTTTTGGTTGCAAATGCTAATTCCTACATTGGAATTCTAACTTATGTTGTAGGTTGATGAGTTCTGGAACAACAAAGATAGAAGACTGGACGGGGAGGAAAACAATGACAAGTGCACGGAAGCCAGGCCAAAAAAAAACCACTCTGATATGATGTCACATTGTCACGTATGAAAAAATGGGAGAAGAACTGAAAATGAATTGAAGCTTTTGTATTTCTATACTATAGCTTGTGTTAATTACATGTACAATGTTCATAGTGTAGAATATGAACAATAAAAGGAAGGAAAATCTCCTAGGCGAATCATAATCAATCAATTATAATCCTAGATTGATTCATTCAATTAGCTACAATCCCTGATTGATTTAATGTGTCACTTATAATCCGCTTATGCTCTGTTTTGGCCGATAAGGAGGTATGAAACTGGCGCAATGAAATTGCAAGAAAATTTGGATAGAATAGGACTGATATGTAGCTGAATAGTATGATTAGAATTTCTGCACATCGTTTCTAGATCGGGAAGTGCCTCTATGTTGAATATGAAATTTATGTTTTAGTCGCACGTCACATGTTCGATAAATGCCTCAATGAAGAGCCGAACTGGACTCCTTAAAACCGAGCTTAGATCTTCATTATTTGCGTGATTCGTTTTGATATTGTTGCCTTGACATTGACATCTTGTTTTTCATGTGATCTATGGCATGTTGTTTACTGTCCAAGTCGACGTTGTGTGCACGTGCCCCTTTGCCGGAAAAATCCATACCTCGTCGGAGAAGCCCGTGGTTACAGGCCACCATAGTCAATCCATTCCCCTTCGTTTAATATGAATTTGTGTGATTTCTCTGCTAGATTTGTTAGGTTTTGTTTATATAGATCTTCATAGCCTCAAAATCCGTCCCCGGAGCAAGTCTGGTGACGTTAGAATCGCCGGCCAGCTAGTGGTTGGCGGTGATCAGCACCGGTCGGTGTGGGCAACCGGCATAGGGCGGTGTCCCGAGCTCCGGACAAGAGACGTCGCCGGAGCTGGAAGGTGGTTCGGGTGAGTTGCAGAGAAGTGGGCGCAAGCAAGCTTCAGGAGGAAGAAGATGTAGGAAAAGAAAAATAAAAAATAAAAGAAAAAGAAAATAGAATAGGTTATAATAGTAGGCGGGTCGGACCCGTAAAATGGGTCGGATCCGGTTGGCCAGGTCAGAGACTGCGGGCCGTGCGCGGTGCGGAGGTGGGCTGGGCCGAGGATAAAAAAGAGATAAATCGAAGGTCGCGGGCTTGGAGGCGAATGGGCCCATTTGATATGTTCGGGTCGGTCATTAGGGCCGCCCAAATATCAGACCCTACCCGAACCATTAGGGTCCGGGTTATTCCTGTTTTCGGGCCGGTTTCCTGACCCGATCAGGAGTCCTTTTCCCAGATTAAAAATATTAAAAATTCAGAAATTTAATGAAAAATTAAGAAAATTCATAAAAAATTTGGAATATCCAGAAATTCATAAAAATTTAGAAAATTCAGAAAAATTCAGAAAAATAAATCTTTGGGAACAGCTTAAAAATTAGTTTTTGAGTAATTTTCTCTTTACAAGAAAACGTGAAAATCCTTTGATCAAAAATGGAAACCCAATTAAAAAGCCTTAAAGGTTTTACCATAAGATTTTTGGATGTCTTTTTCTTTTCAGAGATGATGCCAGGTTGCTGCTTTTGCTCTTTTCATTTCAATTACAAGGTTAGTTTAATAAGATAAGACATAAGGTTTCTTAATAGTCAAATATGGATTTAGCTTGTATGGGTGGAGTTGGGCCCGATCGTAATGAGAAGATCTAGCAGAAAACTCTATAAATGGGGTTAAAGGCCCTCATCTAACCCTCATTCTTCTATGAACATACTCTCACCTCACATAAGGAAGCCGTGAAGGCTGGTCTTATCGCGCCAGGATTCGAGGGCTATAGAGGAAAAGAACTTGAGCGTGGAATCGTCATCATTCCGCATAAAGAATGATGGATTTCAAATCAGGTACTCAAATTTTCATCTTCTTCTCCAATATGTTCGAGTTTCTAACTATGTTGATCTTGGGATGCTATGTCGATGGCCAATACCTCATTTCCAAGATCTTTAATTTACGTGGAAAGTTAGATACTCTCCCATATCTCACTTCATTTCTTCAATAAACTAATGGCTACTCCTTATATAGAATTCATATAGGATTAATTGAATGAGAATCAAACTCCGAACATCATGTAAGGTATGGACTTGGAGTGTCCACGTTTGTGATTCATGAGTCGTTTGCAATTTTAGCAAATGATGGTCCATCCAAGATTGTCATTTGTACATATCATTCGACTAATCTCATAAATAAATACTTCTAAAGCTATTTCCCTCGATGACAGCCCCCTTGAGAGGTAGGTTGCGATAGTATTCTCTAACCCTATACTTCCTCGACACCTATTCGGGAAGGTCACAACAACCTCACTCAGAATTTTGAACTTGATAGGATTGCCGGTGTCACTCTTTGTGTTCGAGCTCTTCGTTGTTAGAATAATTAAATATGAAATCACGTATTCATCAAATGATTTAAACTTTTAGAATAGATAGCAATACTTCCACAAAGTATCAAAATTGTAGGTCATGAGTTCAAATCTTACTAGATCTCATTTGTTTCTCAAATTAAATATGCACACGCTTAGTACTAGTAAAAAAAAAAAAAGACTAGACTAAGTGGAGGGAAAGTGTTAGAATAATTAAATATTAAATCACGCATTCATATAACAGCTTAAACTTTTTAAATAGCTAGCAGTGATCCTACAAAATCTCACACTTGTCTTCCTTCTCTAGAGGCGATCACGCTTGCAACCATCGACTCGAAGTTCTCCATCTCTGGCCTAGTGAAGTTCTGATTGACAATTTAAGAAGCATTGACACTCTCCAAGAGTTTTTCTATCGTGTCAAACACTCCGACATATGTCCGATATTTGGTCAACAGATGCTGAAAAATCCGACACTTTGTTAACTCTCCCGATACTCTTTGACACGCAAGTCGGGAATTTCGAAATTTGAGTTTGAAATTCCGACAAACCCAGAGTTAATTCTAATTTTTTTCAATAAATTATGGGTCAAAATGTAAATATGTAAAAAAAATAATAAATAAAAAAAATAAAGGGGGAAAGGAAAAAAACATAATAAAGGGGGAAAGGAAAAAAACATACTTTTCTTTTCTCTTCTAACTCTCATTTTTCATGACATATAGTTCACCTCTCAAGTTTGTTCTTTTCTCTTTTCTTCCGATATACTTTGACTCGTGAGTCCAGAATGTGAATCGCTTATTTATTTTCCCTCCACGTTTTATAGATAATCAGATTAGAGTTGAATTAGTCAAATTAAAACAATGAACGATATTAACAAACGGTAGATTAATATTGTTAATGTAAGTTCATTCTATGCTCTTTATTTATTTATTTATTTGTAACTTCGAATCAAATTAATTTAATTAAAATAATCATAAAAATGATAATTTATATATATATATATATATGTAACTATTCATTTAATACACAACGTGCCCTAACGTGTCAGAATTCTTTATTTTTTAAAAAATGACGTATTGTGTCGTGCTGTGTTGCATATCTATGTTGGTACTACTTAGTTGACAATTGAGTGAGTGCCCAAGGAAGGGGCCGGTAGCACCAAGAACTGCCGCGAATCGCGGAGGCCAGAGGCTTGCCATCAAGATCTACGATGAGCTAGTCCCGTAGCCTGGGGCCTATTATCATTGGCCAATGTGGTATTAAGGTAAATTGACTTGTTCGTTTATGTTTTTATTTTTTACTTTTTAAATCTGGGTTGGGCAATATTGGGAGAATTGCTTACATAGTGAGATGGCGAGTTTGTAGGTGATTGCGTACATCGATGTATTGTTAATCTGTAGTATTTTGCTATTCAGTTGGTTTTGGTTTTGTTTTGTTTTTTTGTTTTTTTTTTCCATGGGAAGAGTTTTCATTCGTTAGATTTAACGAGATTAGAATTGCTTTTCAGTGTGAATGTTAAGTGGATAGCTAAAGCTATCAGTGAGATTGGATAGAATTTTATTTAGGGCTGTCTGGTAACGTGCTCAACATTACCTATTTATGTGTTATTTTTATTTCCTGAAATAAAAAAGAAAAAGAATATAAATCTGTTTAGTAACATTTTTGTTATGAGGAACAAATTTGATATGGGGAAAATATTTGGAATAGAATCAAGCATTAAAAAGAAGTTGCTTCTTTATTTCCACAAACAATTCTAGAATCCAACCTTCTCTTATTTATTTATTTTTTTCCTCTTTTCTTTTCTTTTTCTTCCTCTAATTGGTTGCCGGCCTTGGCAA
The DNA here is from genome assembly GCA_019915185.1 of Eucalyptus camaldulensis. Classification (NCBI taxonomy): domain Eukaryota; kingdom Viridiplantae; phylum Streptophyta; class Magnoliopsida; order Myrtales; family Myrtaceae; genus Eucalyptus; species Eucalyptus camaldulensis. The sequence goes on from JAHSVA010000008.1 coordinate 4,346,930, forward strand.
TGGCTGGTAATGACCAGTGACCAGCCATACAAGGGCTGATGAGCTCACCAAAACCTTGTTGGCCCGAGCCTCGCTGTGGCTAGGCGAGACCGAGCTAGGCACCTAGCCATCAGCAAGGTTCGACCTCACATAGCCATCGCAAGGTTGGCAGGCGATATTGGCCTCGCAAGTGGCTAGGTGAGGCTTGCCTCGCCGGAGGCCAGCGACCGGCTAGAGAAAGAAGAGGAAGAAAAATATGCAAAAAAAAAAAAAAAAAAAAGGGAGAAAAATGTAATAAAATTATTTAAAAATTAAAAGAAATGATAAATCACCAAAAAAAATTGAGTCCTACTAAACACATTTGTATCCCTGGAATAGAAATTTTGTGTAATTATCACATGCTTTCGAATGTTTAAAAACTTGTCTTGGGAACAGAATAAAAACAATCATTTTTAAATAAAAATTATTCTTGGAAATAGAATGGTTACCAAACACACTCTTAATAGTTAGAGCTGAGATTCTTGTGGGCTTTGAAGGATGTGTTGCTCTCAAGTCTTCAGAATGACATAATAATCTTACACTCATTTATCCTGCCCTTGCGGTGGAGGATAAAGATTGCGGTCATTGGAAAAAAAAATATGCGATTGACACGAGTGGGAACAATACGAATGTGTGAAACATATCCTCGCGAAAGCAAGTAGTCGGTTATCTTGTCTCAAATGAGAGTTAGAGCTTGAGTGAGGGTAGGTCCTGCCTTTGCTTTGATGAATGGCCTGAGGACCTTTGAGTTAGTTGATGCTTCTGGTTATGCGTGCGATCCATATCATGGGAACTAAACAATGTTGTTGGTAAGAAATCCTCCATTGTGCAATAGGATTGATCGGAGTTGAATTGTCGTTACAACACCTGGGGCATTTACTTTTATGATTTACGTGATGCGTGATTTGTGGAATGTTCTTTGATCAAATTAAGCCAAATTGGTATGATTTTGTCAAAATTGACATTAAAATTGAGTTAATTGGACTCAAATTAGGCTAATTGTCGTTGCTCATGAAGGATCAATCAGAACCCCAATTGACACTTAAAATTGGGCAAATTCGCTTCTAGTTTGGAGTCTCATAATTGACTTGACAATTCTATGTATTACAACTCCTTAGATCAAATGTTGTGAAGGGAATTATCCTTAGAAATGATTAGAGATTGAAGAATTTCAAATTTGGCCAATTAGGAATAGAAATTTTCGATATAGTCATAAAGTCTATTCTCAATCAATTTGCATAAAATTGACTAATTCAAAATTCAATTAAGTATAAAAGGAAGTGATTTGATGACTTTTGAATTTAATATTTTTTCAAATTTTCAAAAACCGTTGACCAAAAGTTGACTTGAATGGTTAATTAAAAAATCAACTCTAAAGATTCCTTTGAATTATTATTTAAATCAATGTATTGATTTAGATTGAACATGGTGGAACTCAAAAAACTTTGAAAAACACTAAAACGTTTACCTTTGGTGAAGAAACAAGTTTTGTTGCGATCAAAACCTTAATCTCGAGTTTTTATCTTTATATGACTTGTCGGTATCAAAAAAGAACCTTCTACATCCTTTGTCGATTTACTCATCAATCTATATTTCGATAGATATTTTATTGGCACTTTTCGGTGGAACACGTACTTAAAGCGGTGTAATTTGTTTAAAGGACCATCAAGTGGTCAAAGAATATCAGTTATTTTCCGGCATCCTTTGCATGGTTGGTAACAATTGTCCGCAATTTAAGTACCTTTTATTTTCTCATCATTCACATTTCCTCTTCAAGAATTGACAAAAAAACTTTTTATACTCTTTGTTGATTTACTCGTCAATTCCTACTTGGAGAGGTATTTCATCGGTACTTCTCGGTGGACCACCAACTCTGAGCAATGAGCATTCACACATTCATCCACAAAACTCTTTGAAATACACAACCCTTGACTTGATGAACCTGACTTCACGAATGACTTCAAGAGCTCCTCGCCTCCATTTTTCTCATGAAAGCAATTATCGTATGTCTCCCCAATTAATTTCCTATTATTAGCCCTACTATTTGTTGCAGAGTAATCTAAACAAAGTAGATGTTGATTTTTAAAATGTATTTTCGTTGAAGACAAAGGATTCTAGAATGCGTGTGCCACATAGAACTATAATTAGAGGAATATGTCAAGGGGTGTGGTTCATACTCCTCTCAATAAAATGGCATGGGACTAGGGTTGAAAGGGGCAATGCCTCTACAACGTCAAAGGTTTTGTATAATTTAAATCTATATTTTATTGATAGTTCGGCCTAAGAGTAATTACTATTTTCTCTTGTAAATTGAATGATCTAACAGAGAGATGCGACCTACTAATTATAATGAATCATCGGCTGGACGTAATCCTGGCTGGACGTAATCCTGATTTAAGGTGAATCAGGATAAAATTTTACGTCTCGAATTTTTATTTTTACTTTGCATTTTCCTCGTGATTACGCAACGAATCGGCTGCAGAGAGAATCTTCACCGCGCGGACGACTCGCTTTTCATTCGGTGAACGTGGGTGCTTTACGCGTTTTAGTGTTCACTTTTGAAGAGCTCGAGGAGACCAGCGTGCTTTTTCCCATTGACACCGCATAGAGTTGGTCCATGCCTTGGAGTCAAAAAAAAGAGTGGTGGGAACGGAAGAGGAATTTGTTTTATTTGTTTCTTTTCGTGGAAAGATGAGAAAGTGAACTGGCCAATGCTTTTTACAATTAAGATTTATTTTTTGTCCGCCACGCACAAAACGCGTGGACCAAATTTGCTCATACAAACGAACGCTCGACTCTTTAAATTTATTTCCCTCGCAACGAGTAAACTCTCTTATCTTTCTTCCAATTGGTGAAGTTCTTTGAGCTTGCTTTCCGAGGCTTTCCAATGCCTCATATATATGCTTCAATCTACTGCTCATTTAAGGACTGCTGCTGCTTCGCTTACAGATCCATGAGAAGAAATGTGAAGGGAAAATTTGAAGCCCATAAACTTCGAAGACACAAACTTTTTAATACAGAAACATAACTTCACATATGACAAACTAAGATGTGGTTAATACTCAAGTATGTGAGCGATTATGACTCTGATTATCTAATTATGATAGATTATATGTCATTAGCTCGTGCAAGTATTGATATTTGGACCAAATCACATGAGTCTTTGGTGTTTTTTTTTTTTAAATTTATTTTGCTGTGATTTTCCATTGACTTAGATCGGGATATTTTCTGTATTAATTTTGCAATTTTTTTTTTATAGTTGTTTCTGCCGAGGACTGAGAGTTCCGGTAAATAAATTCTGTGTAGGGATTTCTAGGCTCTTCCAAAATGGGGGTATTTGGTTGGGCATTCCCAAGGGGCTTTGGGAGCCCAAAGCCCCTTGGGGAAAAATTTTGGTGTTTGGCATGTGTTTTTGAATGCCCATTTGCCTAATGCCAACATCCCCAATGCTGAAAGTCCAATGCTGGGTTGGGGCTGCTTTGAGCATTCCCATTCTAGAGATGCGATTCTGAGTCACTGTTCATTGCCTTCTTCACCGCCCATCTTCTTCACTGTTCGTCTTCTTCTTCGTGGTGGGCGACGCTTGGCCGTCAGAGGGTCAGATCTGGCCGTCGGGCTCAGCCGAGGTGGCCTAAGGTCCGGCGACCTCGGGTGTCACCTGGGTCGCGCGACCTAGGCGCCGCCGCCTGAGGTCGAGCGACCTAGGCGGCGTTGCCTGAGGTCGCTGACCTTAGGCGAGCTGCCTCCCCGCCATCGCCACCACCACCACCACCACCACCACTGCCACCAGCGGCTCCCCCATGATCACGCAGCTCCATCTCCCCCTCCATTTTCTTTTCTTTTCTTTTCTTTTTTTGTTTTTTTTTTCACCTGAAAATTACTTTGCAAAATATACACTTCCAAACACGTTTACTTTCAGAGAATACCCATTTACTCAATGATGCTTGGGGAAATGACTTTGCATTTCCCCAAAGTTGAACCAAACGGGCCGAAGTTCTTTATCCATCTGTAACGCGCTGCACATGACTTGAATTAAAGTAATAAAGGGCTGCGCGGAGGAAACTCAGGCGGACGATTCGCCGGTGCTTTTTAAGCCTTTTCCTTTTGCGTTTGAACTGCGACCCGCAACCTTTGCCCCACGTTGACACCGAGAAGAAAAAGGCTTTGCGGCATTTGGAGACTCCCCAAGAGAGGAGTGGTCGGACCGATAAGAAGAAAGCAACACCGGATAATAAAATATCTTTCTTTTTCAAAAACCAAAAGAAGGCGGAGACCCAGGATGACATTATTACCCTTATATTAAAACTTAATCCAGTACCCCTGGCATCGATTCGTTGTCCAAGCTTTTTTCTAGAGTGCATCATCTTCCTGCTTTATACCTTTTCCGAAATAGTCCAGTCCACGAGCCCATCGTACCACACTACATTTTAGGGAAAGTAAAAGCGAAATTTTCCCTAAATTGTAAGAATAGGGATGCACATTTTTTTTATAAATGCATAGAACCTAAAAGTGTCATCACAATTTCTCTAATTAGAAGCGACTTTCCTCATTGTCAAGAAATTTTCGTTGCAATTAATCATGACCTGGCTGAACATTGTAAAAATTTTCCTCTAATCTCATCGTTGAGAGGTGTTCAAGTTATGGGCATGCAAATTAAACTAAGATTAAATATGCATAATGTTCATCTTTCTAATCCGACTATCAGAGACACAGCCTGAATAAAGGGGGACGCATCATGGGGTAATTATAATATAGTATTTTGGCGAATGGAGAGGGAGCCTGAAGTTGACTTGTGGCCCTCTCCTTTATTGACACTTAAATCACTTTGCTTATTGTTTTCTCTCTTGTCCTCTATTTTCGAGACCATGCCATACTTTATGCTATTTACTTCCTTTAATAAATTGCAAACCGGCTCGAGAAAAATTATAAAAAGGTGGAACCTGAGGTCCCGTAATTAAACTTTATGTCACTGTAATATATTATCTACTATAAAAAAAAGTGCAAAAGTCAAAATCACTAAGAACATTTAGGCCAAACTTCAACGAGCGAGTCAAAGTTCGAAGGCGTCCCCAGTTTCTCCGTTTGAATAGAAAAGTATTCGGAGAGACCCAAATGTCCATAGAATTCGAATAATCGGGTCTCACCTCCTGCTTTTTTCCCTTCTTTCACTTTACCAGCGACGCTATAAATGTGGGTCAGAGATAGTTAAGTCATCATTTCCTGCACAAAGCTATCCCTGGCAGCCGAACCGAGCCATCTTTTTTGTTTGACAAGGAAACCACTGTCCACGCCCCCTTCTTCCAGCAGCGAAATGGGAGGACAACACGAGGATGCTAAGCCCTCTGCTTCGTGCCCCTCCGTGGTAGGAAACAATTACCCCGTGTACTTGAGCATCAGTGGCGCTGATGCTGGCACTGGCTTTGTCCATAGCCTCTACGACAGACTCAACGACGTGGGCCTGAGGATCCGTCCAAACTTCCGGTCTAGAGATGACGACGACCTCCCCTCCGGTAAGGAATTTGCTGAAGATCTTATCAGTGCAATCACGCACTCTAAGGTTTCAATCCCAGTCATCTCCAAAAATTATGTTGCGAGTGAATGGTGCCTCCGCGAGCTCATTCATATAATGGAGCGCGTGGAAAGTGGAGAACAAAAGGTCTTGCCCGTGCTTTACAAGGTGGAAGCCGAGGATGCCCGCACACTAAAGGGGGCCTTTGGAGAGGCCTTCCAATCCAGTATGCATCTTTTTAAGGAGGATGTCAAGCAACGAGGGAAGGAAGCGCTCAAAAAGGCAGTTGCTTCTACAATATTCGAATCAGAGAAATTTGCCAGAGGGTACGTCGTTTACCTTCTTTTGACAGATCCTTCATCAGAAGAAGAATTTTCCTTTTTATCATCCTTAATCCTTGTTTTGTGGGGCATTAATGAGTTCTCATCTATTGAGTTGTTTGACAGGCGCGAAGGTGAATTAGTTAAAGAACTAGTAGAAATAATCATGCGCGAGCAGCAAGATGATTTTCCACCATCTCTTCCCATGGACTTGGTTGGAATTGATGATCAAGTCGCTGAGGTTAGGAAATTGGTGGATACTGCTTATCCCGACACTCGAATTATTGGGATTTATGGGACAAGTGGTATTGGTAAGACAACTCTGGCTATGATCATCTATAACAAACTTGTTGACAAGTTTAGTTGCCATAGCTTTCTCAAGGACATCAGAGAAACAATTAATAGCAAGGGCATCGAGCATGTGCAATCTCAACTGATCTCGGACATACTAAAATTTCGTGACTATCAAGTGCTTGATTCTCATGCTGGAATTCGTTCAATCCAGTCTAGTTGTAAAGAAAAGAGGGTACTTATTCTTCTTGATGATGTGGAATGCAGGGACCACCTGGATAGTTTGATTGGTGGTTGTAGTTTTAAGGCAGGAAGTAGGATCATTATTACATGCCGAGATAAGGCCATGTTGGAGTCTATATATGGGTATGAAGTCAAAGAAATGAATAGGGAAGACTCTTTGGTTCTGTTTAGCAGACATGCATTTGGAGGGAAAGCACCTCCAAAATATCTCAAAGCCCTTTCTGATGAAATTGTTGCCGCCACAGGAGGGCTTCCCTTAGTTCTCATGGTTATGGGTTCACTTCTCAAAGGAAAAGAAGATCAAAGAGTGTGGAAAGAGATGCTGGAGAAATTGAGGAACGTGCCCACTACAGCAGTACAACAAAAGTTGAGGGTAAGCTACAACACACTAGAACATGAGGAACAAGAGATGTTTTTAGATATAGCATGTTTTTTAATTGGTACCGACAAAAGAATTGCCTCTTACTTGTGGGATGATCTCAAATTTTTCCCACTTTCCGGATTGCGAAAAATGTTCACACGTTCGTTAATAAAGTATAATGATGACAATGAGTTGAGAATGCATGACCTACTGAGAGATCTAGGTAGAAGTATTGCCCGTCCTACGGATAAGAAGCCTTGTGATTGTAGCAGACTATGGGACAAGGAAGCTATGGCGGCTCTAGGAAGCGAGGTAACAATTATGTCTACTTTTGGCCTCTCCCAAGTTCTCTTATAGTAGTCCCTCATACAATTATTGTATTTGTACGAAATTTGTGGGACCACTACCAATTGTCCTAAAAATTTAAGTTATTAGATGAAAGTGTGATTTATTACTTAACTATTCTAACACTCCCTCTCACACGTAGGTTGGACTTGCATGGAAAAATGCAATTGAAAATGCAAATAGGAACCTAGAAAGATTTGAACTCAAGATCTCGTGCTCCAATGCCATGTAGGACATTTGTGAGATTACTGGCAACTGTTTTACAAGCTTAGGTTATTAGATGAATGCATGATTTAATATCTAAAAATTCTAACAATTTTAATTTGAGAGACTATTCTCTTTTTAATGAAACAAAAATAGACTGCTTGGGTTACATAAAAAAATATCATATTGAAAAAGAAATAAATAGACCAAGAGTTGCGTTTCTACACAAAATGGCTAAGTAGACTTTTTATTTTTATTTTTATTTTTATTTTTATTTTTATTTTTATAATGGCTATGTAGATTAATCCATGAGTTTTTTGTGCATTACATTGAGAAGAGATAGACCTCACTTCCTTCTTGCTCAAGGAAACAACGACCAATCTCTTTTCCATTCTGCTGTATGCCAAAATTGTATGAGGGGATGCCTTGTGGTGATATTTACAATCCTCAGTTATTTATTGTAGCAAAACGAATATATTGAGGCACTACGTATGGACGAAAATGGCTCAAGCAAGTTCATGGAGCAGGACAGCTTTAAAAGATTGCCTAAACTGAAGTTCCTTCATGTGAGTGCTGTGGATTTTGCTGGACATTCAGAGGAATCGCTTTGTGAATTAAGATGGCTAAAGTGGGAGAGCTGTCCTCACTCACCCAAGGCGACCAGTGTTCATTTGGAGAAATTGCTTTTATTTGATTTATCAGGTGGTAATATTCATGAAAATTGGGAAGGATGGGGTTCAATCAAGGTAAAGATGAGAAACGCTTTCTCTTTTATTACATTTGATGTCAAACCAACAGCTTATCTTGGAACATGTTTCTTTCTTATAGATGGAGAGGCTGAAAGTTCTTAATCTCTCATCATGCTCCAATTTAAAGACCACCCCTAAACTCTCCGCATTTAAAAGTTTAGAGATGCTGATCCTGGAATATTGTCAGAATTTGGAGGAAATCGACCCTTCTGTTGGAGATGTCAAGTGCCTTGTTTCCTTGAACTTGAGGTACTGTGGGAATCTGAAGAAGTTACCTGCCCAACTGGGTCAACTAAAAGAATTGGGAGAACTTCTCATAGACGAGACTGATATAAAAGAAATCCCTCCATGTATAGGATCTCTGAAGAAGCTGAAGATGCTTAGTGCTGTTGGTTGTGGTTTGCTGACTCAGATTCCCAGCTCAATAAGCCGTCTGGTAAATTTGTCAACCCTGAACTTGACCTCCTGTAAAACATTACAAGAACTTGGCTCCTTCAAGGCTCTTGGGGAATTGCAGCGCTTGTATTTAGTGTGCTGCTACAGGTTGAAACAGCTCCCTTCTTCAATTGGGGAGTTGGAAAAGTTGGTTGAGCTGGACTTGTCACATACAAGAATTAAGGAATTACCTGAATCCATTGAGAAATTGAAGAACTTGAAAATTCTGAGGATTCCTCATAGTGATATAGAAAAGTTACCGAGCTCTATTGGAAAATTGGAAAGCCTCCAAAAGTTAGATGCCTCAGGCTGCCATAAACTAAAAGGACGAATTCTTGGTGACATAGGTGGATTGTCTTCTCTACGGACCCTACATTTAGGTAAAGCAAGAATTTCTCACTTGCCAGAAAACTTTGGTAAGCTTTCTACTCTCAACCACCTTGATTTACTTTACTGTAGTGAGCTTGAGTCACTGCCAGAGCCTCCTTCTGGCTTATCATCCCTGCAGCTCACCTGTCGGAGCAACACACTTCCTTCTCTCTCTCACCTAAGTAATCTAAAGAAGCTCACCCTTCACTGTTGCATGTTTCTTGAAAGTATCCCTGAGCTTCCCTCTAACATACGCAAGCTTCATGTTTGGCAATGTCCTAAGTTGAAAAGATTGCCAGATCTTTCGAATTTGAGATCCTTGATGGAAATAGAGCTCTTGCAATGCTATGAGCTTTTGGAATTCAATGGTCTGGAAGCTTTAGAATCCCTAACAAAGTTGGACGTATCTACTAGCACACAGTTGCCCAACCTCAACGACTTTGAAGATTTGGAGTTGTGGACAAACTTAGACCTGCAAAGCTATGATGGAGAGGCAGATAATCTCCACGAGTTACGAGGGATTAGCCACTTAAAATCCCTGGAAGTGTTGAATATCTCTGGACGCAAGCACATTCAACGACTGAATCTTTCGAAATCGGAGCATCTGAAGCGATTGATTGTTAATAATTGTGAAAGCTTAATTGAAATTCACTGCCATGATAAGATAGAATCCCTGGAACACTTTGATAGAAATGGGTGCAAGTCACTCACAATACCAGACTTTTCAGCATGACTATAAGATGCAAGCAGTGCCAAAAAAAAATTGAGCTGAGAACACTGCACCACATGACAGAATTATGAAGAAGATTCAAATTATGGCAGCATGACGAAGATATGATTCTGGAGATTGCTGAAGTCTCCTACTGAACATAAATATGGTAAGTAAATTGCCATTTTTCTGTTGAGATTGCCTGCTTTCATTAGTACTTTCAGTTTGTATGGGGCTTTTCCTGGATGTGCTATTATTTTCCGTCTCAATTCCGGAAGTGGGAGAAGTTATTTGAGCAAGTAAATGCAATGCTTCAGTGTTATCTAGCTCATGATCATGATATTAATAAAAAGATCAAAATGCTTCCAAAAGTAAATTAGATGTCTTCTGTCAAATGGTAAGACATTCTTCATCCCTGAAATGGTATCAATCTGTGCTTCTGTAACTACAGTGATACTTATCTCCAAAATCTATTAAAATTGGTTTTATTGCATTATGTGTTGGTCCCGTTTATGCAAAAGAATGCAGAAAGAAGCTTCACTATCTGATGGATTCTGGAAACTGCTCATGCATAAGTGATTATTGGTTGCATTTTAGTAATTCATTATTTTGTCATGGAAGTAGGCAGTGAAGGTTCCGAGTAGCGTGTCTTACATTTTCTCAAAGCCTGACATTAATGTCAAGATGATGAATCTCCATGGATCTATATCAAACTCTGTTCATCACTTAATATGCCAATATGAAAATTGCTCTCTTTGAAGGCAAGATGTATGGCCATCATCATGCTGAAAGGATTATAATCAAAGGAAGAAAACCCAGTAGAAGTTCTGCAGTCACTTTTTCCTTGTTTATTCATGCCTTTATTAATCATCTTGCAAATTCTTACCTGTCTATCATTCCCGATTTCTTCCTTCAGTTTGGTCATTGTTTGATGATGACAATGTCTACACCTCAGAGGCTTTAAACGAACAGAGGATGTTTACTGTATTGTGGCTGAAAGTGTCAGATCCAAACCAAAAGTATGGAGACCATCCTTAAATCAACTGCGTTGCTTTCATGTCCTATGGATAAAAATAACAAGTAACCAATGGGGAGCTAGACAGGATTTGCTTTGGTACGTGAATGTTTGAGAGTTGATATAGATCTCTAAATGCCATCTTTTTTTGAACTACTACTCAGATCAGAATGTTTTGTTGCAGCAAATGTTTTGTTGCAGCTGCTAGTGAATGGAATTGAAAATTCAGTCCTGCAATAACCAGTTGTGGTTTCAGCTAGAAATGTGCACCATTTTGGCTAGGCTGATGGCGGGGACAAAATCTTTGGAGCTCTCAGGTATTACCCAGCTGTTTATGGCAGTGAAATGAAGTGGGAGGAGCTGTGCATATGATTTTAAATTCTGTGGAGGGCTTAATTGTTACTGCCTCAGAGGCAAGGACTTCCAACAACAACTGTAAAATTGACATAGGAATAGCTCATTGACAATATTAGGAGTGCAGATTAACTTGGAAGATACTGGTCATGTTCTTTTATAATCATTTTCACAATAGTTTGATGGGTGTCTTTGAATCCTGATGAGAGAAATCATGTTCTTTTATTATCATTTACACACAGAATAACAGAATGATGGAGTAATACATATGCTTCATGTAGAAATATGAAGAATATTTGCATGATGGCAGCACGACAAAGATCAGATTCTGGAGATCGTCTGTGGTTTGTAGTAATGTAAATATAGCCGGTAAAGTATCATATTCAGTTGTGAGTACCTACTTCTCAATAGTATTTTCAGTTTGGCATGGGGCTTTACATGTCAATGTTGGTTTTCTGTCTTATTTCAAGGAATCTCAGGGAGATTGGTTGACCACATGAATGTGATGCTTCAGCATCATCTGGTTCGTGATCCTGGTGGGAATGAAAATAGAAAAGAATGCCTTTGAAGTACATTGCATGTCATTATACATCATCAGTCACAAAGAAAGACTCTTCATCCTTGACATGACATGAATATGTTCTTATGCAAACAGAGAGTAATACCTTTTTCCAAGTTCTATTAAAGTTGGTTTCCTAGAGCATAGGATGTTCATCATGTGATTCTTTGATTCATTCATGCATAATAAAAAAAGATCTTCATTACTTGTTAGGAAAAATTCCACCCAAAAACTTAATCTATTAGTTAGAGGTAGAGTGCATGTATATAACCCCCGTTGAATCCCTTTATTCAACCAATGTGGAATAACACTTCTAAGAATTGATTCATCATGGCAACTACTCATGTCTATGTAGTTTTGATAGCATACTTTTGGTAGGTTAGATCCACTTATTCTGTCATGGATTAATAAGCCACTAGAGGCACAATCATAAGCTATTTACTTTTCTCGAATCCAGGACACCGATGTTGAGATGATGAATTTCCATGGATCTAAACCTCGAGACATAGATTGCTCAATCTGATGGTGGATTTATGCCCTGATCCCGTCAAAGGTAACATTCTGTACGGTGGAAAACCTCATGTTGAGCTCTTAATATTTCCTAAATAGTAACCTCAATAATTTTTTTTGTCGAAGACGAGAACTACAGTATCTCTTGTCAATGTCTCGATCCGATGGTGCGTGTGCTATGCAGAGCTTGAATAAGAGTGAATAAAGGCTACGCTGACAAAACTTCAGGCGGACGATTGGGGGAACTTACTGATTGATGTGGGTGCTTTAAGCGCTTTTCCTTTTTCTTTTGAGCAGCTGGAGGCAACCAGCGCGTTTGACATGGACGCCGAAAAGAAGAGGTTCATGGCTTTGGAGACTCGGAAAGAAAAGCGGTTGTGACGGATTTGGAAAGCGACAAAGGTCGTCCGTTTCTTTCCAGCTCGCTCAAGGGCCGTGAATTCACGAGGAGACAGAGGGACTGCGGGTTCAGTGAGCAAAGTATTTGAGGCCTCTGTTTTTCTCTGTATCTGTTCCTCCATGGAATAATAAGCAGAAAAAGGAAAAGAGGAAAAGGCAGAGAGAGATAGACGTGCGTCCACGGTTCACATGAGATAAAACGACCGATTTTTCCACTTGCCAAACACGACGATTGGAAAAGCCACCAATCGATGCAGCACGAGCGTGATTACATGTTGCAATGCATTGCTTGTGACTTTAATCACGAAACTACGGTTCATCATCCTTCACCAAATTAGCTGTGAATGAAGTGGTTTTGGTCATTTTTCATTGAGATCTAATTGAGATACAACCCCGTTTGTGAATCCCGTTCGTGACTTGTAAGGCATAATATGGGGTTATGTCCTTTTTTTCTTTTCAATTTTCTCCTTGTCAGTTGTTCTTTCACACCCAAGCAAAACCTTTTTTATACGATTACTCTCTCTCTCTCTCTCTCTCTCTCTCTCTCTCTCTCTCTCTGTGGCCACGCACGAAAGGAGTAGTAGGTTCTTCCGGTAGGGAAAAAAAGAAGGAAAATAACGAAAATAAATTAAAGGAGGAGGAAGGAGAATAAGGGGGGAAATGGAAAAGAGCGCACCTGAAATGAGATGTACTCTTCATTTTGTAAATACGCTTTCTACAATGCTAAAAAAGCCAACAAGGTACTTCTTTAATTTAGCATGAAGATAAATTTGAAATAGAATGAGTGTTTGGCGTGACTTTGACTTTTGATTTTTTTTCCCTCTGCCCTTTTAATCTTATCTTTAAATGTTACTTTTTTTAAATTTAAAATGAAAGCGTGTTTTTAATTGCAAAATTAGAACGCAAAGAAATATATAGGTCGTCTTATAGAAAGTACATGTCTATTAATATGAAAAAGGGAGAGCTTTGTTGGAGGGAGCGAGGGAGAGAGAGGACGGGGTTGAAGCGGAGCTAACTAGTAATGGTTTTTACGAATTTCTACGTGAAAATTGACTCGTGAAAGATAATTTCATGAACAATTAAATAGTTAATGATTACTTAATTGATAAATTTGGAATCCACTACCTCTCCAAAAGATATCCTGTCAAAGATACAAGGTATAGGCTACATGGGAGGTATAGGATTAGTAGCACAACCACTCTGTACTTACCATTCTGAACTTTTGGAGCCTAGAAGTTGCTCTGCCACCTCTAATGCCCATCTTGAAACTCACCGATCATGTCAATTTCATAGCAAATTTCGCTGATTCTCTGGAATCTTGTATTCACAAAGTTGAATACTTTTATGGCAACATTAATGCAACAAAATAACATCTCATCATATGAGTAATCTACACAAATTTAGATGATTGATGCTCCCCATATTATAGAATCTACCTTTTAATAGAGGGTGTATATTATCAGGCAAAGGATTTTAGATTATATAGGATAAGTAAATTATTTATCACTTAAAAATATGTGCACCATACATGTTAATGGAAAAAGGTTAGCGGTGCTGATGAAATAGAAGTTCGGTGGAATAGCGATGTAACTTTTTGAAGTTCGAGATCTGACATGTACCAATTTCAAAGTTATGAAGGGTAAAACAAAACTTTCCCTAAAATAAGAATGAGATTTCACATTTTTCTTCTAAATGCTTGGAGCCTAAGAGTGTCATCATAATGTATCAAATTTGAAGTGGATTTCCTCGTTGCTATTACAGGAAATAGGTTAGGAACGCGTTGACTTGACGAGAACTCCTTTGGCGCAAATGATGAGCCAAATTGGATTTTTGGTAAATGCTTCCCGTAGCCATTCGCAAGAGTCAAAGTGCATCAATTGCAAAAAGAAATAGAAAATAAAATCGAAATTTCAGTGCATTTAGTGATTAAAACTACAGCTTAGTGATTGCATTGCAGACACCTCTTTATGTTTAGCGAGGTCCAAGGGAATTTATCTTCATATTTACACTCCATTTACTTTGTGAAAAATGAATGATTCAACATATATATTCCTAAAAGCAATCATTTGGAACAAATAGTCAATAAAAAATATTTTTGTTATCGACGATAATTTATATCTAAATATTTTTATAGACGATAAATATATTTTTCGCTCATTCATTTTTGTAAATGATATAAGTTATCATTTTTAAAAAAATATTTTTCAAATAATTTATTTTACGCAAAACGAACGGAGCTTTGGCGAGAGGCTAGCTTGACTTTGTCAATTAAGGCCTAACATCTACTGTTTTGAGAAGTGGGGAGACTAGAACCTCGAGTTGATGAGGTCCAAGATTCCCAAGAACAAGTAAACTTAAGGAAATAGTTGTTTTTGCATCGTAGGACGGATAAGTTGAACTAGCCTTTCTTGGGTGCATTGAACGAGAAAGCAAAGAATAATAGTATTAGCACCCTCTTGGGAAGCCTTATTCTCTTTCATTCATTATAGATACATTACACAAACTTCTCTTTTCAAACACACCTCTCTTTTCCTCGCAGTTGTGCATTTACATTGTGGTTTTCTCACAAAAAAAAATGCCAAGAAGGAGCACTTATGCAGATCATTCCCGAGATCTCCGAGCTGAGGAAGAAGAAGAAGATTTCTACGAAGTGTTCCTGAGCTTTTGTTGGGGAGACACTCGTTCTGGCCTGACTGACAACCTTTACAGGAGCTTGGTTGAAGCGGGAGTCTACGTCTACAAAGACAACAACGAGCTCCATACAGGTGAGGTGTTCGGCCCAGAGCTTCTCAACACGATTACGCGATCTGGGATATTGATCCCAATCCTCTCAGAAAACTACGGCTCAAGAAAATGGCGCCTCCGCGAGCTCACACAAATAATGGAGTGCAAGAGAAACAATGGAAGGTATATGGTGGTGCCTGTATTTTACGGGTTGAAGCCAGCACACGTGCGGCACCAGACTGGGATTTTTGGGGAGAGGTTCTGATCCGGTACAAGGCGATTCAATGAACAAGTTGTGGAGGAATGGAAGCAGGCGCTTGGAGAAGTCAGTTCCATACTAGGATATGAATCTGGGAGAGGGTACATCTTGTTTCTAAACTTACCTTGTTGACCTCTTTTGTATTCACAATATCCTTTGTTTTTCTTTTGCCAACACAATACCTTGTTTACTTCCATCAATGATTTTAGTTTTGTTTATTTCACCAAAAACTAGTGATTTAGAATTTTTTTTTTGTTTGTAAAAAAGTATCTTCATTATTATTGAAAAAACAAAAACTTTCATTATCATTATCATATCAGTTGACAAAAATGAAAGATCACCTCTCCGCATCTTTTTCATGCTTCTCTCTACCTTGTCACTGATCGAGCCTCACATGTGTTCTTTACTTCTTTTTCCCCATTTTTATCACACAGGGAAGAATGATTACATGAACGCGACCCCATATACAGTTTGGTTTCATAGTCCCATATTTCTTGAAACATCGAGATTCATGAAAGATGTGCAAATTGATTTCTTTTTAAGTTTAAATGAGTATTAAGTTTTTTTAAGTAATGAAGATATTGTTGATTAATCAATACTTATGCTGTGAGCAACACAAATTTCTTTTCCAACCATTAAAAGGGGTAATACCACAAAAATTCTCTAAATTTTTTATCACAAAAAACCCTAAACTGGTATGTTTGTAATAAATTTACCTCAAACTAACTTTTTGATGAATTAACCCTATGTTAGTGACTAAACGTAAGGCAAATTGGTCATATATGTATCGGTCTAAAGTTTTTGGTGGTTAAAAAATTAATCTAAGGTAAATTTGTCATATATGTTCCAGTTTTGGGTTTTTCGTGGTATTAATTCATATTACTACAAGGTTCTAGTTTCCGGACTCAACTTTATTGTTCTTTGACAGGCAGGAAACAGAGATGATCGAGAAGGTAGTTAAGCAGGTTTGTTGCGAGTTAGAGGAAGCTCATCATCTCACCTATTCCATGGAAGCGAAGGTGATAGCAAGACTGAAAGAGGATTATCACTGTGAGTTGACGCGCCTCGCGGAAGAAAATCGTGGTGCGGAGGAGAGGGAAAATTTACATCGCGATTTTCAGGATAGTCAGAAGAGGACGCCGGTGCCGAGGAGCATGCGGAGCGACGGGAAAATGGTCAGAAATAAGATACAAATAACTTTCTATGAGTACCCGGAGCCTCGGAATTGAGATTCCATGACTCACGACAGGATGGAGTGATTAGGTTCGTAATGTATTATTACCTTCAAGGTTACTTCAGTTCAAACCCTAGTGACCTCAAATTCAGTTGCTTTACCATGCTTTTTTTTTCTGGACCAATTTCTTCTATGTTTCGGTTGGGTTGAGTTTACAGCTTGTTGTTCAAATTTCAAGTTACTTACTTTTTTGTCCCTGCTGAATTTATTTGAGTGTTGTAGTTGCACAAGCATGCGAATGCATGGTCTATATTTGTTGTGAATTGATCAATTGGAACGTGTAGGTAAGCTACAACCTCTTTCGATTCATGAGTATAAATTGGAGCACATTATCATTGGGTCCATGTTGAGTCCTCGAGAACACTTTAGTTGCAAGGATTCAAGTCCGGAGACCGTCAATAAACTTACCAAAAAACACGCTCAATTTATCGATGATCTTATTTTGTTACTTATGGTATAGATAGGCCAATCTCTATATTGAAAACATGGAAATTTGCATTAGCTATACTCACATAGAGATCAGAAATTTGTTATTAGATTGGAGATAGTTTTTTTTTTGTTTTTTTTTTTTGGGTCAGAAAGAAATGACTTTCATTACTATTCAAATAACGGATTACAAAAATTCTAAGATCAAGACATAAAATCTGCCATAGGAAATAGGGAGGTTCAGCAAGCCAAGTGGGCGGAAGGGTTTCAATTCTATGACCCTTGGCGACTTGGGATGGATTACAAGGGTTTCCAAGGATTTCTTTTACAACTCTTTCAACAAAGATCTCATTCGGTTTTTGGATCTTCCATTCGCCTCAGTCTTGATTAAAGCTAGTTAGTGTTGTGTTCTGTCTGTTTGTTAAGATGATGTATGTTAGACAAAGGTGGTCCAAGGGATAGATGCTTCTAATAACATCGTCATGCAAGCACTGAGATGGCACCATTGTGAAGCATTGTGATGATGGAAGTGCATATCACCGGTATGCTAGAATGATGAGAGAAAGGGATACAAGTTAGGAAAATGATAAGCTAGCGGTGCACATATTATCTCTAGCTGCAATTTGAAGGACAAGATTCAAATCTTTAATCATGTTTTGGAAAGATTATGCTGAGTCAGCACGGACAAATCGACGCTTTGGCGCACGTATCTGTACAACTTTCAAAAGTGAATTACGCTTTTGGTCCTCGTACCTTTGGGAGTTTCAAGTACAGTTCAGTTCAGTCCAGTACATTAGAAGATCCCTCCACGTCACTAGGACGGAAGAACAGCCGTAGAAATTCAGCACAGCCGAGGTCGCTCGCCGCGAGAAGTCCGAGCCGAATCTCCTGTTTCTTCTTCCCTGCTTCGAAGGAAGCCAAACCAGAATGGGAATCGATATGGCAATGCGTAATCCTTTGGCCATCGCCATCGCATCCATCTTGGTCGCCGTGCTCGCACCCCGTTTCCTGAAGAAGAAGGAGAAGGAAACGATCGGGAGCACCAAACCCGACGAACCCATTTCGGTGGAATCCGCTCCGTCTACCTCCGGGAACGACTACGAGGTGTTCTTGAGCTTCCGGGGCAGGGACACCCGCACCGGCTTCACCGACTACCTCTACAGCAGCCTCGTCGACGCCGGGGTCTCCGTGTTCAGGGACGACGACGAGCTCCGCGTCGGCGAGAAGATCGGCCCGGATCTTCTCCGAGCCATTAGGAGCAGTAAGATCTCCATCCCGATTCTCTCTCCGGATTACGCTTCCAGCAAATGGTGTCTTCGCGAGCTCGCCCGGATGATCGAGTGCAAGAGAAGTGAAGGGCACATCGTCTTGCCCATCTTCTACAAAGTCGAGCCCGGGCATGTGCGACACCAGACGGGGAGTTTCGGGAAGGCCTTTCATAAGATTAAGAAGCATTATAAGGTAGATGTGGTCCAACGATGGGAGCGAGCTCTCCAAGAAGTAGGAAGCTTAAAGGGATGGGAATCAGAGAGAATTGCTAACGGGTACTTCTTCTTTCACTTGTGATCCTGCTTAGTAGATCAAAAGTCCGAAAATTTTATGCCGCGATCACTTTTGCAGTGGAAAAAAAATGATGGGTTTTTATCAATTGGCTGCTTTTTGCTTCCTGTTTATATGTGGATTTGCTTCCGCGGAGATATTGGTGATCGGTTTCTTGTATTGGACTTTGCTGTTATTTCACAGACATGAAGCTGAGTTGGTAAAGATAATTGTCAGGAAGGTTTTGGGCGAGTTAAAGGAAGCTTTTCAGTTAGACGTCACAGAGAACTTGGTCGGGATTAGTAATCATGTAGAGGAGATTATGAGAATGTTAAAAACTGATGACACTGATACTCGATTTGTTGGAATCCACGGAATGGGCGGTGTTGGTAAGACGACTCTGGCCAAGTTCATCTACAATAAACTTTCCAGTCAGTTCGATCACTGTAGCTTCTTGGCAGATGTGCGAGAAACAGCAAAAGACAGGGGTGCCCACCATTTGCAGAACCAACTAATCTCCAATATTCTAAAAGGAAAACACAATGACATCTCCAATGTCGATGAAGGACTTAGAATCATCAAAACTAGATTTAAGCATAAGAAAGTCCTCATCCTTCTTGATGATGTGGATGATGTTTCTCAGTTGAACTGTTTGGCTGGAAAACGTGACTGGTTTGGTTCTGGAAGTAAGATCATTATTACGGCAAGTAAAGTGAGTTTTCTTGATGAGGCTCGGGTGGATAACTCGTATGCACTCAATGGATTGGATCCTGACAACTCTTTGCTTCTTTTTAGTAGACATGCATTCAGAAGGGACTTCCCTTTGCCTGAATTTGGGGATCTCTCTCGTGAAATTGTGTCCACTACAGGAGGGCTTCCTTTAGCACTTGAGGTTATAGGATCATTCTTGTGCGGAAAACGCCTAGCAGTATGGAAAGATACATTAAAGAAGTTACGGCAAATACCAGATAAGGAAGTGCAAGAGAAGTTAAGGGTAGGTTATGAAGCATTAGATTATGAGCAAAAACAGATATTTTTGGATATTGCCTGTTTTTTCACTGGAACTGATGGAAGAATTGCATCCTATATGTGGGATGACTGTGAATTTTTCCCAGGGATGGGTACTGAAGCATTGAGCGTGATGTCCTTGATAAAAGTGGGAAATGACCATAGGCTGTTAATGCATGACCAACTGAGAGATCTAGGTAGGGAAATTGTCCGGCAGGAAAACTACGAGGAGCCCTGGAAACGTAGTCGCGTATGGATTCACAAGGAAGCCTTACATGTTCTTGAGAAAAACAAGGTGAGAGTTTTCTTTGATTTACTTTTGTGCACTTAGTCAATGTTTATTATCTACCATAAAGAGGAAAAAGAAGTTAGTAAATTAAATTAGTCCAGCCCTAGTTAAAAGAAGGCCTGTTCGTAATATTTTCAACATTGTGTTACTCATTGCAGAATGCAAGTTTGTAATTCATGGGAGTAATATCCTTAGAGGGTGCTCTTCTGTGATAATCAAAGGTTCTCAGCTAACTTATGGAGTTTAACTCATTTTAAAGGACATGTTAGCAAACTTAATTGTAGCAGTGTTGAGCATTTTATATATTAGCTTCTAGTGGATTGCGTAAGATAAATTTGTAGAAAGATACTATCCAATGAGTTTAGCTGCAACCATGTGAGCATAGAAATTATTATGAAACAACATATCATAGTTTTGTTTTCATGATGCTTTATTTCTGATCCATGGAATTCTTACTTTCAGGGAACTAGAAAGATAAAAGCCCTCCGTCTTAATAAAAGTGGCTTAGGCAGGGTGTACGGCAATGTACTGTTTGAAAAGCTACCGAACTTAAGGTTCCTTGAGATGAATAATTTCATCCTCTCTGGAGATTTTGAGTATGTTCTTTCTGAACTACGATGGCTTTATTGGAAAAATTGTCCATCAAATTTAGTAGCAACCAACTTTCACGTGAAGAAATTAGTCATACTTGACTTATCAAGGAGCAAAGTCACAGAGCATTGGGAAGGATGGAAACTTATGGATGTAAGATGAAAAGAGTAGATTTTCCTTTCAAAATATGATCAATAATTCCTAGTGGCTCATGTTTCCCTGCTTTCTTTCTTACAGGTGGCAAGTAATCTGAAAGTTCTCAACATTGCTAATTGCCGTGACTTGAAAACATCTCCTGATCTCACAGCTTTTCAAAATCTGGAGATTTTAATTCTTGGAAAATGTGAAAATCTAACAAAATTGCACCCTTCTATTGGAAGCATCAGCACCCTGATTTCCTTGGATGTGAGAGACTGTTTCAGACTGAAGGAACTTCCAATAGAAGTGGGGCAGCTACAAGAATTAGAGGAGCTTTTTATGGATAGAACTCGGATGGAAGAAATTCCCATATCTAAAGGTTCAATGAAGAAGCTCAGGACTCTTAGTGCCCAGTATTGTGAATCATTGGCTCGAATACCCAGCTTGTTAAGCCATCTAGCCTCTATGTCAACCCTTGATTTTACAGGATGCAAAAAGCTTGCCGAACTTCCAGATGCCCTAGGGTGCCTTCAGAAACTGCAGCGCTTATCATTAAAAGAATGTAGCTCTTTGAGAGGGATCCCCAACTCAATTGGCAAGTTGGAATGTTTAACTGAGCTGGACATATTGTACACAGGATTTACAGAGTTACCTGAATCCATTGGAGACTTGAGTAATTTAGAAGTTCTGCAAATGGCGCTGTCACATGTAACAAGGTTACCTAGTGTTATTGGGATGTTGGGGAAACTCACCACATTAGATGCCACAAATTGCAACATCCTGGCAGAAGTTTGTAGTAATATTGGTGAATTGTCTTCATTGAAGGCCCTCCGATTGTTGGGAACAGGCATTTGTGGCTTGCCAGAAAGCATTTGTAAGCTTTCTTGTCTCCAAGACCTCAACTTACAAGGGTGCAAGAAGCTCCAATTGCTGCCAAACCTACCCTCTGGCTTGAGAACTCTAGGTCTCACTTGTCAGAGTCTTACATTGCCACTCCTTTCCAACCTGACAAATCTAAAGGAACTCTCTGTCCTAGAATGCACTACACTTGAATGCCTCCCAGAGCTTCCCTCCAAACTGTCAAAGCTTTCCTTTATAGGATGCCAAATGTTGAGAAAGTTGCCAGATTTGTCAACCTTGAAGCATCTTTCAGAATTGAGTCTGACGGTTTGCTCTGAACTGAGAGAAGTCAAAGGTCTGGAAGGATTAGTATCACTCACAATGTTGGATGTGTTGAAGTGCCCAAAGTTATCTAGGCTTGGTAAGGTAGAATGTTTGATGTCTCTGAGGTGCTTAAAGATGGGACCTTCGGAAGCATTAGAGAGGTTGATGGATCGTTCGGAACTGAGTAATTTAAAGGTGCTTCCAAGTTGTGAGAATCAAGTTGGATTTCAAGTTCTTAATAGCTTCATTTGCTTGGAAGTTTTGGATCTCACTAAATGCATGTCTATGGAAAGATTGGACCTTTCAACTTTGAAGCTTTTAAGGAAAGCAAGTGTTAGGAAATGCAAGAATCTAGTCGAAATTAGAGGCCTTGACAGCTTGGTATACTTGGAGAGGTTGGATATCTCTGAGTGCACATCCATTAAGAGACTGGATATTGCAAAATTGAAGTTTCTGAGATATTTTTGGGCTTCCAAATGCAAGAATTTATTTAAAGTCCAAGGCCTTGATGTCTTGGAGTGCTTGGAATGGGTGGACATCTCTGGGTGCACATCGATTGAAATATTACCAGACCTTTCATGCTACAACACCCTGAAGTTTCTGAACATCAACCACTGCGAGAAACTACGTGATATTCTGGCCCTGGAGAAATTCTCATCCTGCCAATGGCTCTGCATTGATGGATGCAAGTCCCTAGAGAAACTGCCAAACCTTTCAAAATTTGAAGGTTTGATAGAGTTGATAGTGAAAGATTGTCATGAACTTCTGGATATGTCAGATCTCAAAGAGTTGAGATCGTTAGAATTTATAGATATGTCAAGATGCAAGTCCATTGAGCATCTACCAGATTTGTCAATGTGCAAGAACTTGAAATGTTTGGTTGTAAGAGACTGCGAGAAACTTATGGAGCTTACAGGGCTGGGAGACTTGCACTCACTGTGGCAAGTGGATATTTCTGGATGCAAGTCACTGAAACAAATACCGGAATTACCTGGAGCACACATCATGCAGAATTATGGAGAACCTATGTTTCATCCCTTGTACGGGACTATCACTTTCAGCTGATATGCTGCACATAGTTCTACTGCCATGTCAAAGTTGAGAGAGTAAAAAGAAGGTGATCACCCATGCCCTGTTCACACCTATTCCTGTGTATTAATAGTGTTATCTGTATCAAGAAGTAGATTTTCCTTCATGGCCTTTTCTATTATCATTTCTTTCCACTATATAGTTCAAGCAATGGAAAGAAGTTGATGCTCTGGCAATTGTTTATTTCTAGAGTGGAACTTCTTTGCCCAGTTGGAAACCTTCTCTAAGTATTTTTGATATCATCGTGGGTTGACAACTCGAGTTCTTAATCTTCAACACGAGATTGATTAGTGATGTGCATGTACAGACTTCGGAGGTTATTTTGCTTGGATACCTGATATGTCCTGTTTGTTTCACTAACACAGGGAACAGGTGACTAAAGTAGAACATCTTCTGATGAATTTTTATGTTAGATTTGTAGATGTATATTTGCTGTTACTTGCCTTATCGTTATGAAAATTACCTTATCATGACATTCCATTTCTTGAATTGTTAGCCGGATTCAAGCAGTTTATAGAGGCTCTATCTATAATTTGTTTGGGATTGACTACATATTGCAGCTTTCTGTGGAAGGACTTGGACATTATTAAATTTTGGAACGCTTCTCCAGCCGGGACCTTGGGAATTCCTCCGAGTTTATAGGAGAGATGAATCTCAAAGTATTAATATTCCTGGCTATATTGGAGTGCAACAAGCAAAGCTTCATTTGATTTTCACCGAGGAACCAGCGTTTTCTCCTAAATGTGATTGAGGAGCTTTCCTCCTTTTCCTTTCATGATAATATTATGCCTGAGAACGTTCCTCAATTTCATTATTGGACCATTATGCAATCAGTTTTGAATGAAGAACTAGAGTTCTTTTTCATTATGCAGTAACAGTGACAATACTTTCAGGAACACCCACGCCTGGTGAACCTATTCTTCATTTTATCTAGATACTTTCTGCACATTCCACGTAAATGAGCAAGGGTTAATGACTATTCTAAATTGAGTTAATAACTAGGGCACCTGCTTGATCACTACTTATGCTTGTGGTTTTAGTTTGCTTCCTTTGGGGCTTCTTTCATGGGAGTGATGCTTTTCCAAAATGTGCGTTGCGCTTGTCAAACAATGCAGTCTTTGGTAGTTAGCCTGTGTAAGTTCACGATGTAAGAGAACAAGATTTATTTACCTACTCAGGTATCACAGTCGCCATGAATTGACCAGGAAGACACCAAGCGGCAAAACTATGCACTGATTTGCCTTTTTCTCTCTTTCTTTTTAGTTCAAGGAACCAGGAGACTCCAAGAACATATGGAAAGCTAGCTGCCTTGTCGAAGGACATTTTCCGACATAGCCACTGGTATTGTGTGCCAGCTACGGGAAACCATATATGGCAAGAAAATATCTTTCTAAGACACTAGATGCTATCAACTCACGATTCTCCAATTGCTGACTTGCAATTGGCAAAAGTGGCTCCAACCAATCTGGATTGAGAAAGAAGCAATTAGAGTGGAACTGAATATTTTGCATCCTCTGAAACGCAAAGAAGCGTGAGAAGTTCACTACATATCTGCAGAAATTTTTTAGAGATATCATTTCTGTCTGAATGGACCATTCCAAATCTTGTATTGACGTGAGGGGAAGACAAACAACTCAGGTATGGTATAAACTGCTTCTGAGGCTCTAAATTATTATTAACTCTAATTGCCACCTGCATAAGAAGACCGGTTTATGAAAGATCTCACGTTCCCATGTGTCCAAACTTGTTCAGAAAGATGTGCACTTTACCCTGTAAAGCATATGCTCCACTTTTAGTTCATTTATTAGAGATCTTCTATCTGTTCTGGCTTATAATTTTCTCAACAAGA
This sequence comes from Eucalyptus camaldulensis, assembly GCA_019915185.1. Taxonomy (NCBI): domain Eukaryota; kingdom Viridiplantae; phylum Streptophyta; class Magnoliopsida; order Myrtales; family Myrtaceae; genus Eucalyptus; species Eucalyptus camaldulensis. The sequence goes on from JAHSVA010000008.1 coordinate 4,371,630, forward strand.
AAAGAGAGTGTAAGCAATGGTGCTGATGCCAGCAATTCAGGCGCCGTGGGAGCATCCACTTGTCCATTCATCTTTCCAAATGGTGTGGGAAATGACTGCAACAAAGTGTTCTTGAGCTTTAGAGGCACAGATACTCACACAGGATTCACAAATCAACTCTACCATTCGCAACCTTGTGGATGTAGGCACTGTGCCAGCTCATGTTCAGAGATGATAAAGACCTCCAAGTCGGCAAGGAGTCTGGGTCAGAGCTTCTCAGCGCAATCATGCAGTCTAAGATCAGGGAACCAATTATCTCTCCCGATTATACTTCCAATAAATGGTGTCTTTGCAAGCTCATTCAAATGATGGAGTAGAGAAACAGAGGAAAGTTTTGCTGATGTTTTACAAAGTCGATCCCTCACATGCGCGGTACCTGAAAGGGAGTTTTCGCAAGGCCTTCCGCTCACCCAAAAAGCATTTTGATGCGAAGGCTGTCAAGCCAGGGTGGCGAGCTCTCCAGGCAGTGAGTTTCTTATACAGATGGGAATAAGAAAAAATCGCTAATGGGTACCTTCGTTTCCGTTGAACCTTACTTACTTTCTTTCAACAAGATCTTACTGGGGGTAGAAGAAAGCAATTATTTCGTTACCATAATCATCCTGAACTCTTGCCCGCAAAACCAGGACAAACTATGTACAAAAATTCGCTGTACTCATCCTTCGTCCATATTTTCACCCTAGGATAGTGTGTGTGATTTCTCTGTGATTATATTTCTCGTTTTTGCGGTCAGCTTTGCATACGCGACAGCATTGAAAAGGAAAGCGCTGGGCAAGACATCAAATCATCTCATTACTAAATTGAGGAGTCTATGAAAAGATTGTAAGTACCCAACATGAATTCATTACCAAAGATATACTTCCTTAAGCTAAATGGGGCCCACACGGAATGAATAGGAAAGCAATGGCCAATTTAGGAAATAAGGAAGGAATGCCTTCGTGTTGACGAGAACTCCGTTGGCGCAAATGGTAAGGTACTTGGCTCCCCTCAAGAGCGTTACGTCGCGAGTTGGATTTTTCGTAATTGTTTCCTTTGGCCATCCACAAGAGTCCCAAAACCGTGCAATGGTATGATTACCGGTGTGGTGGAGATAGGTAGCTTGCCATATATTGGGATAGATTTCATCAATTCACGGTCACTAAATTTAGAAGATAGGCACAATCTAATCGGCGAACTTTGATTTCAATTGTCACATGCGCTGAACTTTAAGTCCTTCTCTTTTGTAATCTATGCACTTTGATTGGAAACTGGCCAATTCTTGATCCAAACACTGACATGGCGGATGTGTGTCCACCTTCGGCACCATGTTAGCACAAATAAAAAAGATTAAGAACGTGTTTTTTTGTTTTTGTTTGGGAGGGGGGTGGGGGTGGGGTTGTGTGGAGGAAGGGAAAAGAAGAAGCGAAGGTCGCCGACCCTCGACGGCGTCGCTGGCCAAAGAAAAAAGAAGAAGAAAAGAACAAAAAACGTTTTTTTTTGTTTTTTTCAGAAGTGTTTCTAGAGTAAGAAACAACTTTTTTTTGTTTCTCATTTACGTTCTTTTTGTGTTCTAGGAACAAAAAATCTGATTTTGAAAAAAACGCAAACAAACGCGTTTCTGTTCTTTTTTTTTTTCCCAGGAACAAAAAAACAAAAAAATCTGTTCTTAAACAAATTCCAGAAATGAAAACATGCACGCCCTTACTATTTTGTTCCTGCTGAATTTATTCGAGGGTTTTAGTTGCACTAAAAAGATATATATTTTTTTGAAAATTAATAAAATGGAGCAACAAAGACCTCTTGCTACAGCCTCATCGATCCACGACTGGAATAAGGAGCACGTTGTCCATTGGATCTGTGGCCACAGTAGCAATAATTTATTAATCTGGGCTACAGATGATATAAACTTAACGAAATCTGCTCATTTCTGGCCAATAGTCCAAAATTATATAGACCATATGATAAAAAAAATTCATGGAATTCGTAACTGAGATTTTACATTTTAGAAGGGTTACACACATAAAGCTTTGGGAAACTACGTTGCACTTTAGCACTGCGTTTAGACCTCAGGAAGATGGTCAATTAGAAAGCATAATTTGAACATTCTAAAGTGATGTTGAAGAGCATAAGCGATTGGCACAGCTAGACACGGGCCGATATAATTTTCAATTTCAAGCTAGAAAGGCATCTATTCTAATTGAACTTGTAAATTGTCGCAAAAAAATCGTCGACACATCTAATTTAAAATGTTGCCCTCAACAGAACTAATCTAAATTTTATTAAAATAAACTGCATCGCCCCCTTCATGTATCTTAACTATTAAAAGAAAATTAACCCAAATTAACTATTGTGGAAGTATCACAATACATAATTTATTAAATAAAAACATGGTTTAAAAATAAAAATAAAAATAAAAAAGCATATCTTTTTTTTTCTTTCTGTATCTCAATGAATTTCACAAACAACAAAAAAGTTAATTGAACGAGTGGTACTTTACAGTTAAATTCCTTTTGCTTATATGATCAAATTAAATCTTAGTAAAACACTACAAACGGCCTTCCTTTTCCTTGCGTTTTATGCTCTAATTAACTTCATTTTCGCTCCAAAAAAAATCAACTTCATTTTCAGCTGATATAATTGTGAACCATGTTACTATTATAAGACAATCTTATGCATCAGATTACCTCTGGGGCCAATATTATTTCGTATGTTGGATGCATAAAATCATGAAAGTACGATTTATATTTATTGTTATAAAAAGAAAATGCAGTCATCTATTATTTGCCCGAATAACATGGGAAGGACCCCTTTTTCAGCTAGGAATTTACCTTGACCTGACAATTTTAGCTTGCACTTTATTTTATTCCTCATCGCGTTGAAAATTGTCATCTTTAGACGGTACTACAAAGCTACAAAACGACGTTTCCTTACAAGTTTACTGGTAAGGACACAGTTGGCATATATATTACATCCAAAAATTCAATGTTGAGATCGAATTATGGGTGCCTTGTCGAGGACATCAGTACAGATGTCTTTTTGGGACGTTACCTAGAGAAAATGGAAAAGGCAAAGGCAAAGGCAGAGGGAAAGGAAAAGGAGGAGGGAAAGGGTAAGACAACGAGGGGAAGATTGCAGAGAAGAGGGTGAGGGAGAGATTTTGGGTCCTTCTGTCGACCTAAGACCCGCATTTGAGGAATCGGGTGGATTCACACTTGAATGACCCTCTTGAAACATCCTTGGGGAACCTTCAGCATAATTCTTGTAACGCTCCTCCCCCATGAAAGCAACAAGCTGTGAATTGTCAGAATCACCCACCATTTGCCTCACCAGGATCTCCACATACTCCCTCCACCATTGCATATAGCTGCTTTTCTCCAAAAACATGTCAGGGGAAACCTTGTACTTCTCGATCAGACCCAGAACATATTTCTCAAACTCCACCAGTTTCACTATTTTGGAACCGTTTGATGATCCTCCCCTTTCCAGCAATCTGCACGACCGGATGGCCTCCTCCACGTGTGCCCAAAAGCACAAATCCTCCGTCACACTCCACTCGACATTGTTCAATTTCAAATTCGAAAGGCCAGCCTTCTCCTAGTATTTTTTTTTTTTTCAGATGATCGTCCAGCCATTCTTCTACCAGCCTGTAGTGTTTGGATCTTCGATTTATGTAATCCTTTCGGCCCCTTCTGTAATATTCCGCTATGTCCAATGGTTCCACTATCCTGCAGTAATTTGTCCCTCCAAAGAGGCAATGGTACCGCAGAGGCGTGCCCCATATTTGAGGCGTCTTCTCCGCTTCTTTGACCACACCCTCCCAGTAATCCGAGAGGATTGTCTTGTACTTATCAACTCCATTGTCGTGCCTTTCTCGTGCATTTTTGAAGCTGTCACAGAAACCAGGACCCCTGCCGTTGGCTTTGCATACCTTCATGTACTACTCCAAGAAAGGTACACTTTCATTTGGTCCAATTGCTTGGCAGGATCAAATGCCTCTCTTTATTGTCTTAAGACGTCTCTTTCACGCTTTACTATTTCATCTATCAGAGCATCACTGCCCTCATTCAGCTGCTGGCATTGCAATGAGAGTCCACTCAATCAAAATTTATAAACGTTCTTAACATCTAGAAGCTTCCAACTTCAGCAAGTTTTCCTTTTATCCTGCTAAAATTCTGAATTAGTCTATCCGCGTTTTAATTAGGTTAAAACATGGTCAATGGCAAAAGTGAGATATATGTGTGGTTCCAAGCAGCACAACTATCTGCTAAAAAGCAAACTTCCCCTTGATGGAATGTAACCATGAGAAGAAGGTCAAGTTCAGATACCTGTATTGGCTTGAGGCCAACCACTATGACTTGAGTAGTAACCCCAGCTTTATACGAATCTGCTTCTTGCCCATTCAACCATGAACAATCATTGTGAATTAATCTTTGCTCTAGCCATCCAATGACAGTCTTATAATCAAAACTTCGGGACTCTCTGTTTCCAACAGCAATTTCTGACATAAGCAGCTCCATGATGGACTCGGGCTTCAAAACAGGACCACCTGATTCAGAACACAAAAGGAAGGTATCAAGAGGTTTATATTGACTTGAGTTAGTGGTGGAAGAGTGAAGGAATGGTCTAGGAAAACAATCATCCATACGAGCTACACGCAAGAAGCACGAATTCCATGTTAAATATTGCGATACAGCTTGTCGGAAGGCATTGTCCCTGAGGAGTGGCGAATTGCAATTGATACAGAGGGGGAGTGTTCCCTTTGTTGTGTCGAGTGTGTTTAAAGCCATAACATGAAAAGGGAGGCGATGAATCCACCCGGTCAGTGTCCTGTAATAATATAGGGAACTGAGTCCTTGGACTTGGCTGAAGCTACAACCTGCGTTGAAGCAAAATAAGCATCAATTCATATTCTCAACTTATAGGTGCCAAATACAGTCTTTCAGATGAGATAAATATGCACAGTTAATAAATGAAATGAAACTCTGCGCAATCATATGATTCAGTTCAATGAAAGATTCAATTTATAGGGATTTTCGCAACTATGCTCAAAACAATGAGAAAAATCATTTCCATAGCAGAACAGTGCTTCACTTCTCATCTAATAGGCTTAATGATAGGTGGTGAACAACTCGAAACTCCTCAATTGTAGCAATTATTAGCATGTCTACTGCAGCAACGATTTCTGTAAGCAGCAATTCCTAGATACATGCGTACTTATGATCTCACAGCCAATAATAGTAATAACTAGAATGGATAACCTGAGAGAATATACAGAATTGCTACCTTTTCTTTGAGTCGAGACAGCTCGTTTCGAAGAGAGTTAAACAGAGAAATCTCAGCTCTGTTTATATGAAAAGTTGGATTGGTTTTGGAGCATAGGAACTGAAAGTTGGGGATCTTCAATGAAGGAACCAAATCTCTTTCCTCTTCAAGACTGCCTGTAGTAACCGGTGAGGTGACAAAGGCAATGATATTGTAGTTCAGGCAGTGAAATTCATTGATTATTACAGGGTTATCCCCATCTGATTGGAAAGTCGCGGATTTAAGTCATGGAAACACCCTCTTTACACAACGCAAGGGGAAGTGTTGGTTGATTCACCGCTCAAGTTCGATATGGCAGTCCATGAATCTTGAAGAAGATTTGATGACACAGCCAAGTTTGCCAGATACAGTCCATCGCTGAATCTGCAGATCAAGAAAACAACACACTACTCGTCAAGAACGTGGATTATCAGTAAAGTCGATGCAAAATGCATTCTCTCCGTCGATTGCCGAACCTGGATTTCTGTTTCAGAAATAAAAGGCAAAGGATAGAAAATTTCTTTACGCACAGAGAATCTATATCTCGGTCCATTCTCAGAGCTTCGTTGGATCTGCGCAGACACAGCTATTTAACATCGTGCCTCCATTTTTAACCTGATTCCAGAAACAAAAAATGCAAGTGCCAGCTTGCTTAATAAATCTTCCAATTCACCCAGCCAGTATGAGTGAGATATGGATTTGATGAAAACTTACGGAAAAAATCATAGGTTCGTGTTCAGTGATTTTTTTTAATAAAGATTGATTAATAGACTTGACCATCGACATTTTAATTGTGATGGTGAGTAATCAAGTATTTTTGACTTGTTTATAACTTTGTTGAAATGAAATAACTCATATGTCATTTGATATGTAATTTTTACCTTGAGTTTGGGTTATGGAGTTTTAGTATTATTGTGTATACATACATAGTGATTGCTCGATTTGTTTAGAATAGATATACTACTTACTAAACTGTGGTTACTCATTTCACTCGTTTTTCATGTTTTTCAAGCTCCTCAACTAGCGGCCAATAGTATGAGAGAGCGCTATTGACGGGATTTTCGGGAGTATGATTTGGTATGAGCTTAGCTAGTTTTTTTTTTTTATTATATATTTTTGTAGATAGTTGTTGGGTTGGCTGAATTCTAAATTGAACATATTCTTTGTGATAATGATAGAAAATTTGATATTGTAACCAACTTGTTATTTTATTCAATATATATGGATGGAGATATATGTTATTGTTAATAGATTATTGGTTATGTTTGAGACAATGTCCTTCATACGGGAGGACGGCCATGTTATTCTCTTTTTTATTGGTTTCAAGATGTGATATATTATGATACGGTGCTCGACTCTATCAAGAGTGAAAACATCTTAAATTGGATCTTTTGTAATTATTGCCTATGGCATCCCCAAGAGTCATGAACTTGCATTGGATGTTATAATTATTTGTCATCGTTTTGTGGTCGTTAAGAGGGTATGCGCAATCCGGTCGGTGAACTTCGGATTTTAATCATCAAACGCGCTTAAATTTCAGCTGCCGACGTAGTGTCTAACTTGGGGCAGCGTAAGCCCCAAGAAAAAAAAATATTGATATTGTAAGAATAAAGATAAAAAAGAAACAAAAAAATGGGTAGAGAGCTATTAAATTGGCTAGGGTTTACAGAGGGCCGTTACTCTCTTCCAGTACTAGTAACTATAAATGCGCAGACAGGGGGTTGATAGTTCTAACTGTTAAGAAAAGTCAGCAGAAGAACAAAAGCAAGGGAAAAGAGATACCAGGAAGAACAGAGGAAGCTAAGAACAGAGGAAGCAAGACATATACGAGTGTTAAAGAGAAAACATATGTAGAAGAAGAAGAAGAATATGTACATGCTGCCGAGAAGAATGAGAAGAAAACTGGTTATGAAAAGTCTGCATAAAGCTGTTAGTCTTGATTTGTCTCGGCTAGTTAATCTAGAATAGTTCGGTACTGGAAGTTAGTCAAAGTTTGCTTCAGTTAGTTACTTCTTCTTCAACTGATTTCATATCTGTAAAACAGAATTTCAGAGTTAGTCCTTGTATATAAAAGGCTAAGCTCTCATTTGTACGATATCAAGGAAAATAGAATAAAGAGGAAGTTCTTCATCTCAAGATCTCTCTACAGATTCTTCATTTTGTTTTCCTCTCTGCGCATAAACTTCTTCACTAACACACCTTTTCCTCGCTGCTGTGCATTTACACTGGTTTTCTCACTAAAAAATGGCATATGCAGATCATTCCCGTTTTCCCCTTCAAAAAATGCCAGGAATAAGCACTCATGCAGATTATTTGCCGGACCTCCTAGCCAGAGAAGAAGAAAAAGATTACTACAAAGTGTTCCTGAGCTTCTGTGGCAGAGATACTCGGACTGGCCTGGCTGATCTCCTCTACAGGAGCCTGGTCAAAACAGGAATCCGCGTTTACAGAGACAAAGACGAGCTCTGCCGAGGCGAGGTGTTCGGCCCGAAGCTTCTAAGTGCGATCACAAGGTTCAGGATCTTGATCCCAATCATCTCGAAAAATTATGGCTCGAAAGCATGGTGCTCTGTGAGCTTGCGCAGATGATGGAGTGCAGGAGAAACAATGCAGGGTATACGGTGTTGCCTGTATTTTATGGGGTGAAGCCATGCGAGGTTCGACACCAGGCAGGGAGATTCGGCGACGGGTTCCAATCCGGTACGTGGCGGTTCGATGACTAGATTGTGGATGATTGGAGGCGGGCGCTTGAAGAAATCGGTTTTGTATACGGATTTGAAGCTGAGAGAGGGTAACTCCTTTTTACTTAACATATATATTTTCCATTATCATATAGTTTGGGCAATATGAGAAAAGAAAGATTTCTTTCAAGGTAAATATTGACTGCATAGATTGTGCAACTTATTTGAGTATTTAGAACTCGTAGGGAAGATGCGAAAGAGGGATTAATGATGGCTTCTTCTTTTTCCTTGGAGGAAAAATCCTTTGTGGCTGTACTAGATAAGGTAATTACATATATATCCTATCGGAATTTTTATCTAACTGCCAAACCTAGTCTAAAGGAACAAAAATTCTCTCTCCAACCTTTTGATGCCTTTCTCAAAGATCAGAGTCGAATCGTGATCTCGTATTAAACAATTAACTGTTTTTTATTAGCTATCTCATTTCTTTTCTTTTCAATTTTTTTTTTTATGTTCACCTTTTTTCTATTCTAAAAGTTTTAAACTTCGAACTTTTTACACATTTAAGTAAGGATTATGTATCACACGTTACTAGTGAACTTATACTGATGTTACAAATCTTTCATAGTTACATTGTAAGAGCGAAATTTGAAGAATATATGCAAATACTAGTATAATTGATCAGGATATGAACGACAAACCTATAAAAGAAGTATTTAAATATGAATGTGACAACACCAATCACGAGGTTGGTCGAGTCGCCATCCAATATTAGGTTGATGGGCTTGTCTAATGGGCAGTTGGATGTTCTAACAATGGGCGAGATGAGAGCTCCAGCCCCATCCAAAAATTTTTTTATTTGAAAGAATATGAATGTGAAATCACATCTCGATTTCTTACATAAATCAATTTTTTTTTTAATTTAACTTAATTAGTATTCAGTTATTTTAGGATTTCAATTGTTGATTAAGTAACTCCCATGCCATCAGCAGTACACGAGGACTCTTTTTCTTTTTCTTTTTTTGGTTTCTAGCGAGTTATTATAACAGGGTTCTCTCATTTATGCACTAGACTGCTTTGTTCTTTGACAGGCGAAAAACAAGATTGATCAATGAGATACTTGAGACAATTTATAGCAAATTAGTGGAAGCCAACCTTTTAACCAGTTCCCCGGATAGGGAGGTGAAAGCAAGATTGCTAGATAATTTTACATCGACGTGGATTACACGCACAACTAGTGGTTTGGAGATGATGACATTTAGTGATGAGTTTCACAACGTGGATTACTGGCATGACTCACTAAGGTAGACACATTATGGTAAAAGGGTCTGGAATCAAATATACATAACATCGCATCAGTACGCATAGCTCCTTGAAATTAACTCTTCATGACTCGTTATCGATGGAGTAATGAGTTCGTAATGTATCAACCTTTAAGCTTATCATGTTTTGGATTTGGTCGAGTCCACAGTTCATTGTTTAGTTGCGATCTGTCTACTGTTTTGTTCTTGCTAAATTTATTTGAGGGTTCTAATTCTGCGATGGGAACCTATATCACGGATATAATTTTGTAATTTGGGTTTGAGAATTAATGAAATGGAGCATCAAGACCTCTTGCTACAGCCTCATCGATCCATGAATGAAATTGGGAGCATGTTCATTGGTTCCACGGCGAGTCTTCAAGAACACTAACAGTCACAGTGGTAATGATTATGAATTTGCGTTATACTTGATATGGACTTTACCAAAGTCTGCTCATCCTTGCTAATCTGAGCCTGTCACTTATCCAATAGATTGGCCAAAAGGCTATGTCGACAGTAAAGATGGAAAGCGTGGATTTCGGTTGGTTAATGACACATTATTAAGAGTATCTCCAATGAAAATGACGACTATCCTCAACACGAAACATCTATTCTAATTGAAATCGTCAATTGTGGCAAAAAAATAAGAAGTAATGAACGCATCTAACTTATAATGTTGCCTTGAATAGAACTAATCTATACTTTATTAAAAAAAAAAGCATGTCCAATAAAAGTCCTAAAACTTGTCACAAATGTGAAATTGAATCTTAAAACTTGCAAAATGTATAATTAAGTCTTAAAACTAGTTAGATTTGTGTAATCGAGTCCTTCCATTAACTTATTATAATTTGATTAAGGGAAAATGCTGACATGGCTAAAACACGAAACATACGGCTAAAACAATATTATTTTGGTTTAAATATGATTTTTAGTACAAATTTAATTTAAATTAAATAAAAGCTACGCTAAAGTTTTTTATGAAAAAGAAAGAAAAAAAGAAGAAGAAAAAGAAGTAGGTGGTAAGGGCTGCCCTTGCCGCCGCTGCCCCCACCGCCGCCCCCGCCCCACAATTGCCGGCTCATTAAACTTTGTTTCCTTCATCGCTAATGGGTACAGTGAGGAGGTGTCGGAGCACTGGAGGGGCTGCTTCGCGGTGGCTGGGCAGGCAGGACTGCTTTGCAGACAATGTTGGTGCACGTGTTGAGGCGCCGGAGCTTGCTGGTTAGGAGCACGAAGATTGATGGTAACCACCATAGGCAGTTGCTCAACACATCGGATATGCTGGCGGATAGTGGGGCTACAGAGACTACCGAGGCTATGAAGGCTACTGGCAAGCGCCGGGAAATCTGCAAAGAAAAAAGCCCAGCGCTACGGAACTTCGTGGATGAGTTGGACGTAGCTGTAGGGACCATTCGAGGGGTTGAGACTCGCCAAGATGGTCGCTGATGGTCTTTCGGCGCTACAGGGATCGTCGGTTAGGAGCTAGGACGTCACCAAGGCGATGGAATCAGCTACCAGGCGTGGCGGTAGGAGCTGAACTGGGGGTTGCCGAAGTCAGGCTTGCCGCACGAAGACGTTGGGAAACCTGGGAGTCCGTCGGGGAAGCTGGAGGTGATGCTTCTGGTGTCTGGTGGAGCAGCGTGAAGTTCAGCAGCAATGGCGCGGAGGCAAGGTGGCGCACAGCGGCAGGAGATGGGACGGTAATAGCAACCTCGGAGGAGGGAGAGCTTGTTCTCCTTATGGCGTCCCACCGGTGTAGTTTCTTTTGTACCGTGAGCCTCTCTCTGTATTGTTAAATCTCTAATGTGAACATTTAATGTGTTCCTCTTTTAACGTGTTTATCATTTAATTTCGAGAAAAAAGAGTGCTTATTTAGGTATAAGATTAGGTATTTTCTCAAAATGTCACTTTCCAATTTTGAATCAAAAGAGTATATCAACATCAACTGAGGAAATTAAGATATCGCCTTCTACTTATCTCTATATAATTTCCAAGGACAACGTCTTTGTTTCCTCCAACGCTGTTAATATAATGCAATCTTTCCTAGTTCAGCACCCACCATGTGCAATCCACATGCAAATTTCGGCCATTATAGGTCTACAATGGGCTTGGACAAATTCCATGTCCCTATGGGCTTAGTCTCAAAATTTTATTTGAGCTCAAAGCCTCCCTACCTAAACCCATTCAAACACAGTCCAATTAGAATGTAGTTTATGCGGGCTTAGCACTATTAAAATGCTCATAAATGCAAATTAATAATATCTTTGTTTAAGATCGAGGCCGATTTATAATTTTCTATGCAGTAAATGACTAAATAGGGTCGTCAAAATTTAGGTACTAATAGCTAAAATTTAAGCGTAAGCACTATTGTTTTTGCATAATTACATTAAGAAGTCATAATTAAGAAATGCATACGTCATATTATTATCAGTTTTAAAAGTTTGCAGAATGCTTGTTACATTTGATGGTAGTAATGCTATGCTTTTGCTTACTTAGTCATTCAGATTCATTAATCTTTTGCAGTAATTTATTTACCTCTTTTGATCATTAAGTGTTACATTATTGATTGCACATTCGAATAATCATTCATCACACATTAATTTTTTAAGATTGAAACTAAATGATTTGTTTGATAAGAACACATATTACATAAACCCATTCTCATAAATTCGATGTTGTGATCAAAACCTGCATGCCGAGACTCATCAAGTGCGCATCAAAATAGATGCTCTTGTAGAGATAGTCAACTAGAAATTGGAAAAGGAGAAGGAAAAGGAAAAGTAAAGAAGGCTGAGATAAGGACACGAAGAGGACGATGGGCTCTCGTGTTGATGGAGCACCCGACTCAGAAGTACTAGGTAGATTTACGTTTAGCGAACCTCCAATATAATTCTTGCAAGGGTCATTCCTCATCAAACCAACAGGTTGTGACTGCGAGTTGTGAGATAGTCCCAACATCTCATACTCCCTCCACTATTGCATATAGCTGCTCTTCTCCAGAAAGATGTCCGGTGAAACCGCGTAATCCTTGATCAAGTCCATAACATCCTCCTCAAACTTGACTAACTTCTCTCTTTCGGAATCGTCAAGTGATCTTCCGCTGTCCAGCAATCTGCACGACCGGATGGCCTCCTCCACGTGTGCCCAGAAGCATGAGTCCTCCGTCATGCGAGACTCGATGTTTTTCGATTTCGAATTCAAAGGCCCGGCTCGCTCCCTGCCTTTTTTTTCCTGATGTTGTTTTAGCCATTTTTCCAGCAGAATGTAGTGTTTAGATCTTCCTCGTTTTATGTAATCTTTTCAACCTCTTTTGTAATGCTCTGTTATGTCCAGAGGTTCGACTATCCTTCGGTAGTTTGTCCCTCCGTAGAGCCAACGGGTCCGCATTGGAGTGCCCAATAAGTGAGGCTTCTTTTCTGCTTCGTTGACTACATGCTTCCAGTGAGGATTGTCTTGTACTTATCAACCCCACCGTCGCGCCTTTCTCGTGCATTTTTGAAGCTGTCATAGTAACCAGGACCTTGGCCATCCGCTTTGCATGCCTTCATGTACCACTCCAAGTAAGCCAGATGCACCTTCATTTGGTCCAACTCCTTGGTAGGATCAAATGCCTATTTTTGTGATACTTTTACACCTTGTTCATGCTTTACCATGTCCCCTATCAAAGCATTAGTGCCCTCATCCTGTTGTTGTAATCGACTCATCGCAATGAGAGTCCGCATGTTAAGATATCGATTCAGTTTTCTGGAATAGTCAAGCATATATAGATATTTCTAGAATACACGTAAATATCAAGATAACTCTAGAATATGATATGTTGAAATTTCAGTCAGTGGCCTTCTAGGAAAGTCTGGAGCCTCTTTCCCATGCATCAAATCTTGTAAAAATCACTTTTCGTAATACTACTTCCTCGGCTTGTCCCACTCCCAACTATGCCATTAAAGGTCTTTTTCAAAACCAAATAACCAAACTTATTTATTCAAACTTTGTAAATTAAGGAAAAAAAAAAACAAAAGCTATACCACCAGTCGATTAAAATAAAAATTTGGAAAACTTTCGTAGCACTTAGAAGCTTACAACTTCAGCAAGTATACCCTTTTTTTAATTTTTCCTGCTGAAGTTATGAAAAAAAAAGAAAAAAAAAAAGAAGAAAGAAACTACCGCCATCCCCCGCTGCGGCGACGCTGCCCGCTCCCGCCTCTTCGCCTGCATGGCCTGCGCCGCCGTGTCCTGCCACACGCCACTCGGGCCCTCCCACGCGGCCGCGCACGCCGAGGCCATGCCCCCCGGGCCACGAGATCTCCGTCGACGTCGACCGCGCAGAGCTGTTTCGCTGCGTGTGCCGCGATCAGGTCTACGATCGCGACTTCGACGCCGCCGTGGTCATGGCTCAGACCGCGGCCTCCACTATGCCGGCCTCCACCAGCTCCTCCGGCGGCTCCCGGGCGGTGGTGGCCCCGGAGAACCTACGCAAGCGGCGGAGGGTTGATTACCGGCCATGGTCGCCGGACCCGCGCGAGCGCGCCCTAATGGGGAGCTGTTCGAGCCCTCTCGAGTCCGTCTCGACCTCGGATTTGCCGCGGGGCTGGCGGAGGCTCAATAACTTGGGGAACACCTGCTTTATGAATTCGGTGTTGCAGGCATTGTTGCACACTCCTCCTTTGAGGAACTACTTCTTGAGCGACAGGCACAATAGGTACTTTTGTCAGAAGAAGGATGGGGTTAGTGGAAATGTAAGTAAAAGAAATGTAGATGGTGCTCTTGATGGAGGCCATGGGAGCAAGAATGGCGGCTTCTGTTTGGCCTGTGACATGGACGCCATGTTCTTGGCGGTGTTTTCGGGGGAGCGGATGTCTTAGGGCGCGTTTGGTAACGATTCTATTCCCGGGAGCTGATTCTGACTAGAATTGATTCTTTTTTATTCTGTTCCCGGGAACTGATTCTAAGTAAAAAAGCGCGTTTGGTAACTGTTCAAAATTTTTCATTCTGGAATAGAATTGCGTTTGGTACCATATTAATTGATTATGTTCCAAATTAATTTCTTTTGATTTTTAAATAATTTCTTTACTTTTTTCCTTTTTTTTCTTTTTTTCCCCTTTTTTCCTATTCTTCTTCTTCTTCATTTAGCCGGTCGCCGGACCGGCGACCGGCCGGGCCGGCGACGCTCACCGGAGCGTCGTCGGCCCTCGGTGAGGTCGGCCTTCGTCGGCTGAGCCTTGCTGGCAGCTGGGCGAGGCTCGCCCAGCCCCGCCGAGGCTCGGCCTTGCCGGTGGCCAGGCGAGCCTCACCGGTGGCCAGGTCGGCCTCGCCGGTGCTGGGCGAGGCCGGCCTGGCCACCGGCGAGGCTGGGCCTCGCCAGATCTAGCGAGGCCGAGCCTCGCCGGTGGTTGGGCTTGCCTCCGGCGAGCTCGCCGGACCTCGCCGTGGCCTGGCGAGCCTCCGACGAGCTCGCCGGACCGGCGACCGGCGGCGGCGGCGAGCAGTGGCGGACGGCGGCGGGCGGCGGCGACGGGCGGCGGCGGCGGACGGCGACGGGCGATGGCGAACGGCAACCGAGATGTTGAAAGAGAAGAACAAGGGTTTTATCATTTTGATTCTTTTTCTGATTCTCGGACGTAGAATCAAATTTTTTTTTTATTCTCAAATCTTGTCCAAAATCGTTCCCGGGAACAAAAAGTTTATCAAACGCGATTCTCATCTCAAACTGATTCTGGGAACAAAAAATCAGAAATTGGCACTGTTGGGCAAGTTGCCAAACAGGCCCTTATAGTCCGGCAAAGTTCCTGTACAGGTCTGTGGATGTGGAGGAAACTGCTCTTCTATGAAATTTTTTGGATAAATGTGGATGCTTGATGGTTTCTTATTGGTTTTTAGAAGCACATGGAGGTTGAAAATTGTCCAAGAGGCTCTGTAAATTTTGCTGTTGTGACCTAGTGGCTGTGAAGATATGGAAGTTGTTTGATTAGTGCATGTTCTGCTATATAGTTAGTATGATGGACATTACCTAATCTGCAATTGCGCTTTGGCCTCCTTTGTATCATAGCTTAGCTGCTCCGTCTTTTTTAATTTTTGGCAAATGGAAATTGGAAAATGTTAGAGAGTGCCCCTTTGCACTTGTTATGGTTTGAAGAGTGAAAAATCACAACCATCTTGGTTGAGATGTGTTGAACAGCTGAGATCAATTGCATTTCAATCCAATGGTAAAAGATTGTTAAGGCACCGTGCCCTGTGGGGACTATGGCTTTGCCCCTTATCAGATGTGCTCTCAAAATTTCAAATTTACCATTGGACATATTGCCTTAGTTAAAATGTGTATTTCTTTCATTATTTTAAATGTCTTGGAAAGCATTATTTCTGATCTTGCTAAATTTAATGAGTGCCCTTGGGGCATTTGTTAACAAGGCCTTTGGAAATTATCTTCTTTGATTAAGTACTTTTGTCTACTGGCTTTTCTGAAAATGGTTGTTGACATAATGGATAGGCATCTTTTCCTTATTCTAATGATGTATGCTCTTGTCAAGTTCCTTGTTGACCATCAATGTTGGACAGAGACTTTCTTAGAGGGAAATGTGCTTTATACTCTTTCTTTTATTGATTTGGTTATCCGCTATTGGTGGCAACATGCAGCTAACTTGGCAAGTTATGAGCAGCAGGATGCTCGTGAGTTTTTCATTTCCATGCTTGATGGGATCCATGAGAAAGTGGATGAGGATCGATGCCGACTGCAGAGCCAAGGTAAATTTTACAGGCATCACATTAAACCTGTTTCATCCAGTCTCCATTTTTTACAGGCAGTATCTGGAATCTGCTGGTGCTGAGGACAGAGATCAAGTGTTATTAAGATTTTCTCTTGTTTGTTTGTATAATTCATGTAAATGAACTTTTGAAATTATGTAGGATCATGCTTGTTCTGGGTTATTACCTTTCTGGCTTTTCCCAGCCTTAATACGTCTGGGTCCCTTGGGAAGTTTCATTTTGTTCTGGTGTCATTCTCTTTTAGTGGCATATCAGTCAGGAGATTCAACTCTGTCAACTAATATCTGTGGGTCTTTATATCTGGCATGTGTTAGCCTCTAGTTTCGACTTTTCTTTCAAGTTATTCCACGGTGGAACTTATTATTTGTTGAATCACATGGTAATTTAATGCAGCTATAGTCTCTGCAGACAACTGCTTTCCTGTGCAAGTGCGCTCTTTAGTGTCGTGTCCGACAGTGGTGTGTTTGTACCATAAAATATGTTCTGTTGTGACTTGTGATGCTGTTGAGGAACTTTTACTTTTATGAATTGTGGATTCTCAGATATCTTTAGAACTACGCTAATGAATTATTACAGGGAGTGGAGATTGATGTATTGCTCACAGAGTATTCTCTGGTATCTTACGCTCTGATGTCATGTGTATGGCTTGTGGTTTCACATCTACAACATATGACCCTTGCTTGGATAGTTCTTTGGATTTGGAACGAAACCAATGTGGTTCTGCGAAGGCAACATCAGCTAAGTCACATCACTCCTGCAATGGCTAGGCAGAGTGCATGAATTCAAGCCAGAACTCTGGGATACCGACCTTGATGGGCTGCTTGGACTGATTCACGAGACCTGAGAGGCTCGGTTCAGACCAGAAGTTATTCTGCCAACAGTGTCAGGTGAGTCAGGAGTCTCTCAGGCAGGTGTCCATAAGGAAGCTCCCATTGGTTTCTTGCGTTCACATCAAAATATTTGAACATTCTTCCATATGGAAGATGTCAAGGAAGATCGACCGATATCTGCATTTTTCATTTACATTGGGCATGGCCCCTTACCTCTCTTCTTCCATTTTAAGGAGAAGATTTGGGAACAGGATTTTCCCTTTTGATGGGGATGAAACTGATGCATCAAACGAGTTCTCAGAATTTGAGCTGTTCGCTGTTGTCATGCATGCTGGTAAATTAGACACGGGCCATTATGTGACTTATCTACATCTGAGCAATCAGTGATACAAGTGCGATGATGCTTGGGTTACCCAAGTGAATGAGAACACTGAGAGCAGCGCAAGGGTACATGATGTTCTTTGTCCAGAAAATGCTTTATTATAGAGCAAGTGATAACACGGGTGCTTCATGATAGCCTTCAGAAATCGAAATACCAGTTGCTGGTGCAGTATTATGCGTGTCTTGCACTAAATCGCCGGCACCCGAGGTCAATATGCAGAATAAAGGGAAGAATAGTGCTACAGTTGCTGCTTTGTCTGTGAACTAAACTTTAATGAGTTGCTGCAGAGTGCCAAACGACTCTCTTCCACTGGGGCAAACATTCGTCAGGAGCTGTGCTGAGCCTAATTTTATTTGGGGTGCGTCAGTGGACGAGGGAATCACTTAGTGGAGCCCTTGGGGTTATTTATTAGTTAATTATTTCCACTTTCCCCCCTAATTTTTCCTGCTTGTCTAAGTATTGATGGTGGGTTGATTCCTTTTTTAAAGACATGGATCCTCGCGAAGGTTGATGCTTGGAGGTGTGGGTTCTTTCCGGTGTGCTCATTCTTGCATTCCAGTGATGCTTGGTTTTTTTTTTCTTTTTTTGGCTTCAGAGCTTTCTTAGGGAGGCGCTTCATATCAATTTCTCGAAAAGGAAATGTCAGGAATGTTATGCTGGAGATTTTGTATGTCGTACTTGTTTAGAGCAAACAGAAATCATAGCGTGACTAACTGCCCTTTTACATTCTTGATAGTGTTCTCTTGCCATCATGATTTGGTGTGAAAATTGAAGTCCATAAACGCCAACATGACTCTGGTGAAAAGAAATAGTTGCGACCTTCAATTCAAATGCTACAAACTGAATGAAAAGCAGTATGACGTTTTTAACTTCATGCTGCATGCCGGATCGAAGAACAAAAACTTGATTGCTGTTTTTTCAATTCTTTGAGATGTCGTTGAATCTACAGGGTATACTTTCTGCTCTCTAGCTTTTGCAAGACACATGTTGGAACAGTCTCTCTAGTTGTTAAAGCATAACCCAGATCATCCTGAATATGAGTACTGAATCACAAAAGTTACGGCCAAAATACCCAATACCACTGAGCAAGCTCGTTCTGTATGAATAGAGCCTTCTGAAACCTTACAGAATGAAGAGAAAATGAACACACAGTGAGAGATAAGACTGACTTAAACAGAAATCGCAAAAAGAATGTCAGATGGAGTTAAAACCTATGTAATAACTGCGAAGGAATGCGCATGTTGGGAAAGGCGATAGCCTAAACTAAACTACAAGATGAAGAAGAAAAAAGATACTATAAACCAAACTTGTGGGCTAATGGTTAAGATGATGCTTCTGAAATCCATCTTTCATCGAGGAGTTCGCAGTCCATCCTCCTCAAGTACAATTTTTTCCCTGACATGTCATATCCCACATTATAGAACTGCTAAGCATTCATTCCAACCGCAGAGTAGTCATCGAGATTTTCCAACATCATCATGCAGAAATACCTCTAATATCAGCTCCGCACTGCCACTAAAATGAAAAGTAACAACAGGAAATCCCTTGATGTCCTTGTTAACATCACCTTCAAAGCACAATGCATTGAAATCTTCATAGGGCTTGAACCAACTTTTCAGTTCTATCTTCTCTCTTACTGCGTTGGCAAGCTGCTCGTACACTCATTGGATTAAAACACTACTCTCTCCTCACGAGTCAATCGTGACACCGCCTTTCCCCTAAGCTATTCGTTCAAAAGCAGCTCAAGGAATATTAAGCATAACTCCTCCTAGACTTATCCCTTCCAAAGTGACAAAGTAAAATCCCTTGCGTACATCTAGGGGTGTTGAGTCACCTTCAAGGATGGCCTCTTCCTCTAAAATTAACTGGCTGTATTCATAAGAAGGATTTTTTAAGTTTTCCAACACGGTAGGTGAATCTGTGAATCTAGCTCCTAGTTGTGTAGCTAGAGACAACTTATTATTATATAGTCCAAACACTCCCATGACCGAATCGGATTTCTCCCCACTCTTGCGAATGCACCCGAAGACAACATTTGGTGTGGTGAGCAGCCCTTCAACGGACGTCTCGAATATGAGTGACTCTCTGGCAAGTATCCCTTCTGTCGGGCATGCGCCTTCATATTCTACCTCGAAAATCGAGCACAGAGAGAAGAGGAAGAGATTGAGGTCCAGCATCATCTGGTGGTCGGTTTCTGTCTTCTTCCGGTGGACGACGATGGGGCGACTGATTCGAAAGTGACATTCATGCTCACGCGCTCCGCTAGCTGAGAAATGGAATTCAACTTCTAACCTCACCCAGTCACCGATTACTTTGACCCTTTGTGCTCCAGCTTGAAATTTAGCAATAGAGGAGTTCGATGATGGGGGGTGATAATGGAAGAGAGAGAATGTTGGAGGCGAGGAATCTGGTGAAGGATCTTCATGTTGGGTCTTCATTGCTTCCGACTGCCATATCTTCAGAGTCCAGGGTAACGTTAATCCATTCTTCTCGCCAATTGATCGGTTTATTCATTGGTTGATTCTTGGCGTGATTAGTGCATGTGCATTCTGGTGATTTGAGGTTTTGAGTCACTATTGTTGGTCTGATTTTGGATGTTCGATGTCTGCACAAGGACAAAATGAAATGAAACTAATTCGAGCTTTTCGGCATGTTCAGCGAAGCATGTTTAGTTGTCCTGTTATTTTTTTCAGCTTGTGATTCTTGTTAGGTGCAGAGATTTGCTCGGTTATTCTCTTCTACCAATTTGCTATGGTGTAATGAGATAACTATAGCAGCTTTTGATTAGGTTTCGTCAATGGTGGTGAATTTTCCTTATGTTATCAGAGCAGTCGTAGAGCATTTATAGTAGGATTATCAGGACTTATGAGCCTATTGCATGTTTAGGTTGATTTTATCACCCTGTCTAGGTAGCGTGGAAATTGACTACAAAGTTCTCGAAACTAATGTGAACTAACTTCAGGTTGAACGGGAATATTACCTTGATTGATGAGGTTCTACTTTCACAGCCATTTCTTTCATGTTCTCGGATCTTGATGCACCTTGAGGGGTGATGAGAAGTGGAAAGATGAACAATCTCCTGTGAACCATTTGTTTGTACCTATGATCCAAAGTAGCATTTTCTCCATGAGTATGTGGAAATTCCTTCTCATAAGATTCTCCGAGGATGTCCTTACTCATCCTAGTTAACTAATAACATAATGAAATGGTATTGAAGGCTACTAACTTCTCACGGAAAAGGATGCTAGTGTCCGAATTGTTGTGACAGTGATATGGCTTTTTCATTTTGTCCTTACTTTTTCTTTGCTGGCTTTCTAGTCGAATGGAATTGCTTCTTATCTCCTTCTGACTCTGGGAAAATGCAAAAGCTCGAGTTGCGATAATAGAAGTCCATTAGTTTCTTCTTTCACCTGCGGTTATCGGGCTTTGACATTGTGGTGTGTTTGGAAGAACTTTTGCTTTTAACTTTGCATTTTAATGTTTGAGAGTTGATTTTGATCTCTAATTGTCATCTTTTCTTAATCTGTAGCTCAAATCCGAATGTTTTGTTACAGCCGCCATTTAACAGAATTGGAAAGTCACTCCTGCAATAATTGTGGTTTCTGTAAAAAAAGGTGCCCTATTTTTGGCTTGGCTGATGGCAGGGACAAAAAATATGCGGAGCTTGAGTAATACCCTACTGTTTATGACTCTGAAAAGAAGTGGGAGGAGCTGTGCATGTGATTTTTAATTCTGTGGAGAACTTAATTGGTACTGCATCGAAAGCAAAGATTTCCAACTACAACTGTAATCTTGACATAGGAATAGCTCATTGGCAATATTAGGAGTGCAAATTGACTTGGAAGATACTGATCATGTTCTTTTTTCATCATTTGTACAATAGTGATAAGAGAAATCATCTTCTTTTATTTTCACCTACACAGAGAATAGTAGAATGATGGTGAACGCATATGCCCCATGTAGAATTATGAAAAATATTTGCATGACAACAGCAAGGTAGAGATCAGATTCTGGAGATCATTCGTGTTTCCTGGTAAATGTAAATATAGCAGTTAAAGTATCATATTCAGTTTAGAGTACCTACTTCACATTAGTATTTTCAGTTTGGCATCGGGCTTTTCGGTGTCGATGTCTTATTGTTTTCCTCTTATTTCAAGGACTCTTGGGGAAATTGGTCAACCAAATGAATGTGATGCTTCAGCATCATCTGGCCTGTGGTCCTGGTGGGAAAGAAAATAGATAAGAATGCCTTCGAAGTACATGACATTGCATGTCATTATTCGTCATCAATCATGGAGTAAGACCCTTCATCCTTGACATGACACAAATATGTTCTTATGCAAGCAGGGTATTACCTTTTTCCAAGTTCTATTAAAGTTGGTTTCCTAGAGCATAGGATGTTTATCAAGTGATTCTTTCATTCATGTATGCTTAATAAAACAGAACTTCATTCATTGTTAGCAAAAGTTCAACCCAAGAGCTTAAAGTATTAGTTAGGGGTAGACTGCACATACATAACCCCTATAGATACCCTTTATTCAATTAACGTGGAATAACACTTCAAAGGATTGATTGATCATAGTAACCGCTCATGTTTATGTGGTTTCAATTGCATTTTTAGTGGCTTATGTCCACTTATTATGTCATGGAATAATAAGCCACTGGAGGCACCATCATAAGATTATTACTTTTCTCAAATCCAGGACACCGATGTTGAGATGATGAATATCCAAGGATCTATATTCCACTTTGTTTTTCAATTGAAGTGCTAATACATAGATTGCTCAATCTAATGGTGGAGCTATGGCCTTGTTTCTGTCAAAAGTAACATCCTGTATGGTGGAAATCTGGTAGGAATCATGTTGTGCTCTTTCTTATTTTTCATCATGCCTATATCCATCTCACATGTTCATACCATCAGTGTCTTCATCATCCTTCTATTCATTCTTCATTTGGTGATGACAATTTCTCATGCTCCTGATGCTTTAAATGACCGGGAGCTTCACTGTAATTTTGGCAATGGTGTAAGATCCGAACCAAATATCTGGGATATGGAGGCAAGAGGGATGTTCTTTAAGCCAATTGCGTTGCATTGTGCTTTATGAATGGGAGCTGTCTGTCATAGTAATGAAAGCAGGTGCTTTACTTCATTGCTAGGACGTTTGAGAACTGATCTAGATCCATGAATGCCCATCTTTTCTTGAACTATTACTTAATTAGATCAGAATACTTTGTTACAGATGCCACCACAGCAGAATAGAATTGGAAGTTCGACCTATTAAATACGAGAGGACTGCGGAAATGACCAACTATAGTCCCAGCTATAAATGTCTACTATTTCAGTTGTTATAAATTTTTCATAAATATCATGATTTTGGCTCTTAAATTGTACTTTATGATATTTATAAACATTCATATAAAGATTGCAATTAATCTCGTTCGACTAAGACTAACGATACCTATTGGTCAATAATTTTCCCATAAGATCCTAATCGTCCTCAATCAGCCACATGTACCCAGCGATATCTATCAGCAGCACCTCCTCATTCTTAAGCACAATAACTTTTTTTTTCTTTTGCCAATCGTTGCCATGTACTTAAGAAGTAAGTATTTTCAGTGTAAATATTCAGGGAAAATTACGTAAAAAAGGCAAAAAAGAAAACGAAAGAGGGAGTAGAAAGCGGCATTGGAAGCTGCTCTTTCCTTATATACGGTCAATAAACTAGGCAACCTACTCATTTTCATGAGTCCCACGTGCTGTGCTCCGACGTCCAAAAACTCAATAGATGCAGGGGAAGGCAGAGAGATTTGCAGAGCACACCACTTAGAGATAACCACTTCAAGATTGAAGCAATCTCGTTGGAGTAGCTCAGACTTTCTAGAAAATGGCTTTAACCCATCGAGAATGAAGCTTTATGATTGTTGCAATGGATTCGTTTACTCGGAAATCTATTGGTACGCGTGGGGTATGGACATTCATCAGTGATTGGCCACCATTGTTCATTTTTTTTTTAAATTAATCTCCTGTCCATCTTACTCTAATATTTGGTTCAAGTCATTCATCAGTGATTTTTCTGATATATCTTGCCTCATGCTTTCCAAATATTCTAAATCTCCTTCTCCTTCATACCTGTCTTTTTTCTTTTGTTGTTTTATCTCCGACTTTTTTCTTTTAAAAAATTGATGGGTACCCCAAAATAAAATGATGTTTTATTCGGCAGGAATTTGTTCTAAGATAGAAGATGGCAACCCCAGAAGAAAACAACAATGTGAAAACTCTTGAAACACAGCCCAACAAGCGGAGAAACAAGAAGTCCATCATCTGGGAACACTTCACAATAGAAATTGCGAGTCTTGGATGTAGAAGGGCGTGCTATAAGCAAAATACAAGCAAAGTTTTCCTTATGGCACAGGCTCAAAGGTTGCTAACACCAGCCAGCAAAGTAAGTTGACACAATGCTTCCGGGGTAGTCATGCTCCGGATCATTGAAGGCGTTAAGATGGGTCACAATGCCTCATCAAATTTTACAAACTTTAAAATGATTTTACCAACGTTCCAATGAATAAGTTACCAACCTTTTCTAAAAATTTACAAGTGCAGCACTCTAATAAATTTATAAATATGTCAATAAATTAGTAAGTTTGAAACTTCTTTCATTATGAAATTTACTATTATTGACTAAAAATTTTCTATAGTTAGTGTTAACAAATTCATTTTGGTCATAGGCGAGGGCCCAATTACATGGGAAAGGGGCATTGTTTAGCCATGGACCCATCAATTAGTTTCCCCTCAAAATCTATTTGATATTTCGGCAGTTTTGAAATAAAAATATTAGAAATTATGACCATTATTAAGGTCATCATTTTTGTAATGGCTTTCTAACGGCCATATAATGACTTTCTAACGGTTGTATAACAGTCGTCTAACGACTTTATAACTTTCGATTTATTACTTCATAAACTCTTCATTATTTTATAACTGTCATCCTTTTAATTACCAATTAATTTATGATGAATTCCTAACGGTTCCCTTATTTGAATATAAATTATTTCAAATCACAATCTTTGGAGATGCACTATGTTCTTATATCTTTTATTTTCTTTTTGTTGAGTTATACTCATAACGTTATTCTATTCCTTCTAATATTCAGTGCGTAGTATTAAAGAAGGTCTGTTGTATCTTGGAAGGATAGTCGCTGAAACCTTACGCACCAAGTTTCATACTTCGGTGGAATTATCATTAAGATTAGTGCTTGCGTGTCTTAGACATTTGTTTTTATTTTCTAATTTTTTGCAATGTACTCCAATAGTTATTATTATTTTTATGAATTATAATATTTTTCCAACAAAATCAAGGCAGATGCACGCCGTGGAACCTTTGGGAGATCCTTCATGGAAAGTTCTATCGATGTTTAGCTTGAGAATCCGGTGGTTTCCATCTTATGGGTAAGTGTCCTGGGTTGTTTCTATTCTCTGATTCTCGGCCATTCCATTTAAGAGATTCATATGCATAGCCATGATAGACGCCATTGATGTTACAGGATCTGGCAAGTGATGCTTGAAAATAGAGGAATATATTTATGTTCAAATATGCCAAAAAGTGACCGTGATCAGCTCGAAAGACAGGGGCTTTGAGGTGATTACCAATCTTCAATACCCATCCTTCAATTCAAATAAATTCCTGATTTGAAATCCGAATGCTGATCTCAGAGGCCAACCTTCTGTCTTTCAACCTTAGACAGAGAAGGAACATATGTTTTAACAGTTTTAGGTTCCTTTTCACAAATAGGGCATGTCCACTTCGGTACAATCTCCTTTTGAATAGGTTTTCTCTTGTGGGCGGGCATTTTGGCACACACTTCACGTAAACACCTTTACTTTGGGTTGAGTCTTTAGATTCCATACCTTAATCTAGAGGGCTTTTGGAGTTTGGTAGGACAATAAGGCCTGATTTGCTTTATGCTTAGTCTCAATGTCCTGGAGTTGGTTGTAGCCACTTTTAACAGCGTAACCTCCTGCTTGGTTATGTGTCCAGACTAGCTTGTCTTCCATTGGTGTTGTCAAGAGTGGGATAGCTAGAATATCATTTACTATATGCTCATCAAAAAGAGAGGACAGCATGTGCTCATTCCATTGAGCTTCTTCAGCATTTCTATCACCCTATTCAGCCAGTATTCTTGAACGCATACCCTAGTACATTTCTTCTTGTTTTCACATATATTCAATTTGCAATTTCAGTTGCTACATTTTGTCCCTGTCATGATGCAAGCTCTGCTCATTTGTTGACTCATGAAGCTCCCTATTCAAGCAGTTGATTTGAATATTAGCATCAGAGAACTGCCGCTTGCTCCACTTCTTTAGGGCCTCTATTACTTTTTGTAGTTCTTCAAAAAGTGTTCATTTTTTATGCCGGGAGTATTCCACATTGAATTTACTTGCTGACCACAGTCACTATCTTCAAGCTAGTATGCTTCAAACTTAATTTATGTTTTTCTTTTTGCAAGTTCCACTGAGAGAGTTAGCAAGTTAGGACTATGCTCGGAGCCTATAGCAAATAATGCATTTACTTCCACTTGTGGGAGTCACTCTTCGTTCGACATTGCATGGAGCTCTATCTAGTCTTTCTTTTACATAGGCATCTCCATTCCTGTTATTTGCCCACATAAATGCACATCCGTTACATTGAGATCCATTAGAGAGCATGCATTTATTATGTGTTATCTCTCAAAAAACCACTAACCTATGGTGCTTTGCCATATGCTTGTATACTTTTTCATAGTGATACAAAATTTCATTGAGGCTCAGTCCCCCCCCCTCCCCTCTCCAAACAAACTCGCAACCAAATTGAAGGAATATGGTTTTGGAGGCTGATTATTGGAGCGCGTACATAGGTAATTCTCATATGTTTTCCTCCATCTGTACAAATTAGGTCAAACATTTCATTGTGACTGAGTCCATTGTTAGTGCCACCTTGTCATTCTATAAAATTACTGATCCCCTTGCTATTCGATTTGAATTCACCACTGCGCAGTTCTGGAATTGGATTCATTTCAAGCTCATACCACAGGTTCTTGACTCTTTGTTCCCATTGGAAAAATAATGCCAAGCCTTTCCAAAGCCTCAATGCCAAGATTGTTTAGGGTGTGCCTAACCCCTGATAATTCCAGCATGAAATTTCCATGGGAACCTCAGTGGCTTATTAGTGCTAGCCACCAAAGCCTATATCCTAGGATCCTCCAAAACCTGAATTGGAGTCTCCAAAAGTTTGGTCTCATCTAAGGCAAGAGAGTTCACCCTTTGGGAAGTGTAAGGACTATACCTTCGCTATGTTATTTTTTTTTTCCCTTTCCAGCCGTTTTCTTCCCCTTGCTACATATCTTTTAGGGGCCTTTTGAGCTGCCTTCTAGCATTGTAGAGTGGTTTGGAGCTGTTATCAGCATCAAGCTCTTTTCTTAGTTGTTTTATGGACTAATGCCTCCTTTTCCAATTGCTTCTATCTCCTCGGCAAAAATATATGCTGATCTTTCTAGATTGTTCCCACTACTAGGAACCAACAAATTCTTTCCCCTAGGCTCATAGGACACCACTTGCAAGGTGGGGTAGGAGTTTCTAGAATAATCTAATCATCTATTGTTATATCCTCTAGTTTTACATAGAACGGCTTCCAAAGAGGATCGTCTTGCAAAACAGCTAGAATCATCAGTTTCTAATTGGTTCTCATCATATTCTTCTTCCTTGCAAAACTTGGCATTATGCCCTAGGCGACCACATGCATAACAAAAGTGCGGTAATCTCTCATATCTAAAGTCAACCCATAGTTTCTTTCCTCCTTGGCTAGCAAACCTCCCGGGTTTCAAGGGGGATGATAAATCAATTCTTACTCTAGCTTTTCCACCTGTATAGGAGCTTAACCCCTTTGTATCGATTTTCATTTCAGTTACCAAGCTCGTTGCTGCTGCTATTCACCTTATGGTTTCTTCCGAGACCAAATCCATAGGTAATCTGGGCACTTGAACCCAAAACTTGTAATATGTGTAATTATAATTGTACTGTGAAGTAGTCGGTGTCCATGGTTTAAGCACCAAATGATTGCTAGAGAAAGACCAATGCCTTGTCTCAAGAATTTTGTTCATTTCATTTTCAGACTTAAAGGTCAAGGCTAAAGTTCTAGAGTCTACCCGATCAAAGGTAACATAATCCACTCTCCATGCCCTCGTCATAGTGTTTTGGAAGCCTTGGAGATTAATATTGGGGTTGTAGAACAATTGCATAAACATAGTTAGACAACATTCTTATATTCTACCAGTTGGGACGATACCATCTATCTTAGCCAAGTATTTTTCTGACCACAAATTGCCCAATTTTCTGTAGAGGATAACAACTCGAGAATCTGAGGTGTCTAATTCTTCCATCCAAGATGCACGAGAGGCAGACAGCTTACTCCCTGTGAGAAAAGTACGGCAGAAGCAGCTACTCCAGTAAATTCATTCTCGAGGTTCTATCCCAATATAGCGTAATGGAAAAATGGTGTCCAAAAACAATGTCGTGCTCAGGAGGCTGATGGGGGCAGTGGGGGAATTTTGGGTTGGGGCTTTTGTAATGGGCTTGATATTTGGGCGAGGATTAGCTAGGGTTGTTGCTTTTGGCTGATAGGATGGTTATTGATTGTATGCCCTCTACTTGTAGGGCGTGACGCTATCGAAGGGAGATCGGGTTGTATCAGAAGGTGGGTTTGGGGTAGCTTATGGAACAATGAATATGGACTTTGGGTCAAAGTTGAAAAGGAAACGGGATATTTGCATCTTGGTGGAGACTGGATGAAGTGACTGTTGTATTTAGCGAAGAACATTAGCATTTTTTGGGTGAAAACTACCACCATTAGGGTAGGATTCCCATCGAGAGAGGATATCCATGAATTCCAACTCAATTAGGTAAAATTTTGGTGGAAAAGGTGCATAATGATAGATTGCAAAGACATGGCAAACAGGTTTAAATTTACATTCCCATTTATTTCTACTAGCCAAACATATGTTCAAGGGAACAAGAAACCATAAATGAAAAATTTTCCTTTACATTGAAAAAAAAAGCTAAAAAATTTATCATTAACCATAAGGCCCCTTAGAACTTCAATTTGGGTTTTCTATTTTTTTTTCTTTAATTTGTAGTTTTCATTTTGAGCTGAACTTGAACACTGGCGTCGCGCTTCATGCGGCAACCTTTGAGGCCATAGCGGGGTCTCAATCCTAAATATTTATCTGTTGTACGGAAGCCCACACTGCCTGCCATATTTCAGCCAGGCACCATGTCATTTTTTATAATAATTCTTCTTGTGTTTGGTAGTAGTTGATCAACCACAAAAAAAGCCCGACATTGATAGACAATCCTTCATCGCATTACGCACAAAATGAAGAAAAAAAATTGAGTTCTTTCTAGAGAAAAGCACGCATCACTGCATGCACGAGCAGATTTGGGATCCGCATTTTCTGCTACGTCATTTGCTCTACGAAACTATTCTTTCGTGTAAGAAAAAATGCTGCAATTGGTAACTATTATAATCAAAGAGACTGCTTGGGTTTCACAAAGGAATAAATACGCAAAGAGTTGCATTTTTATTGAGAAAATGCTAGGGAAGGTCAGAGATTATCAAAACACGCCATATCGAGCTAACCTCCTCAGGATCTAGACATTGTCGTTGGAGGAATTGAGATTTTCTAGGAATGACTTAAACTCATAGAAAATAAAGCTTAGTAATTGCAACCATCAATGCATCCTTTTTCAAAATCAGTGAAAAAGAAAGAGCTTAACTATCCATTAGGGGGGAAAAAGAACTACCCATCCATCCAAGTGATTGCGTACAAATCTAAGGAAAACATTCTATTATTTCTATAGTTATAGCACAGCCAAATAGTAAAATATGTGAAACTTCTAACATAGCACAGAATCATAGTATTTATACTTTAGGAACCAGATCAGACCAAAAAAAAAAACTTTAGGAACCAGCTAAAAAATATTCACTACTTGTAAATATATTATATTTGGGATGTCAAGTTGATTTCAAGAAAAGAGTCCGAGAGAGAGAGAGAGAGAGAGAGGATTCCTCCAAGTCAAGTATTATGTTGATTAAACATGTGGGAAAGCCAAGGTCATCAAGAATGATTAGTGTCATCAAAGGATTGTATAATTAAATCTTGAATATCCAGTCATCTTAGTTCTTTATTTTTGACAAATATATGACTTGAAATGATCACGATAGATCATTAAGAACATGTAAGTCAAGATGATTAATTTATAATATCATAGAAAAAATCAGAATTTCACCAATGATGAACTTCTTTAATTATCTTTATCAGTTCTAATAGTGAATTCGCAGAACAGACCAAATAGCTTGTGAAGCTCAAAATGAAGAAGTCATGGGGAGGAGAATCATTGAGTCGGAAGGAAAGGTGTTGGGAACGAAAAGAGCAAATCAGGTACAAGTAACAGGAAAGCTACTGGAAGACATTCTCAAGAGATAAATCTCTGTGAGCAAGATTTTCAACCATGCTTTTTCTGGTCTCCATTTTGACCAAAGAAAACGTCATTTCATGGTTCCGACCACGAGGGTTGGGTACTATTCCGAGTCAGGTAACCATCGCGACTAATCAACTCTGAGCTATGAGCATTGCAAAAATTATGCCATGTCTTCAAATTTTTAATAATAAAAAAGGTCGATTATGGTTTCATTGGAAAATCATGTGGAGGTGAACTTGGAATGAAATTCGTCCTAAAAGTAGGTATCACCTATCATCCATTGTTGTCAGGCACATAAGCACAATAATGGTAACACGAAAAAATTAGAATGAGCAACTCTACACGTACTTATTTGAAAATATGGCATAAATATAACACAAAAATAAAATATTTGTCACATAATTGTTTTCGTCGAAGATAAAAATTACGGAATCTCTTGTCAATTTCTACGCATGTTGCACATAACTTGAATAAGAGTGAACAAAGGGAACGTACTAATTGGGGAACGTACTGATTGATTGGGGTGCTTTAACCCTCTTTTCCTTTTTCTTTTGAACAGCTAGGGGCAACCAGCGTGTTTCACGTTAACGCGTCAAAAAGAGGTTCGTGGCTTTGCATACTCGAAAGAAGAGCGGTACGGTAGATGCTTAAAGTGACAAAGGTCCCCCTAGGGAGTAGTCGGTCAAATATTACGAGCGTTTCTTTTTACAACTCGCTCAATCACTATGAATTCACGATGAGACAAGAGAGACCTTGAGTTCAGTGAGCGAAGCAGAGAGGCCTCTTCGACCAAAAATAAACAAAAAAGGAAGAGAGGCCTCTGCGTTTCTCTGCATCTGTTCCTCCATGGAATAACGACCAGAAAAGGAAAAGAGAGATTGATGCATCCACGATTCATGAGATCGAAAGACCGATTTTTTCATTTGTGAAAAACAATGATAGAAAAAGGCAGTGACCGATGCAGTGCAAGCGTGCAATTACATATCACAATGCATTGCTTATGACTCTAATCACGAAATAACAGTTCATCATCCTTCACCAAATTAACTGTGAATGAAGTGGTCTGGTCATTTTTCGTTCAGATCTAATTGAGGTACAACTCCACTTATGACTAGTAAGGTGTGATATGGGGTTATTTTCCCTTTTCTCTTCAATTTTCTTCTTGTCATTGTTCTTTCACACCCAAACACAACCTTTTTATTTTTTTGGGAGGTTAATATCCTGAAAAAAAAATCCAAACAAGTACATATGTAACAAATTTATCAAAAATTAATTTTAACTGATATACTTTTAATAAATTTGCCACAAACTAATACACTTGTAACAAATTTATACTTTATTAGTTTTCATTTAATTTTACTGTTAAATTACTGAGTTGAATAACACATGACAATTGATTGATGTACTAATTTAGGATTTTACTCTCAATTTGTCACAATTGTACCATTTTTTTATGATTTTTCATGATATTAATTTAATTTAACGGATGGTATATTATCAATTTATAATTTTTCAGGATATTAACTCTTTTTTTTTATTTTTTTCAAGAAAATCTACTCTCTCTCTCTCTCTTCTCTCTCTCTCTCTCTCTCTTTGGCCACCCATGAAAGGAGTAGTAAGTTCTTTCGGTAGGAAAGAAAACGGAAAAATAACGAAAATAAATTAAAGAAAGGAAGGATAAGAAAAGGAGGGGGGGGTGGATAGAAACGAGAGCATCCGAAAGAAGATGTACTATTCATTATGTAGATATGATATCTGCAATGCCAAAAAAGCCAACAAGGTACTCCTTTAACTTAGCATGTGACACGAAACATGATGCAAATGCAACCAAGTAACTTCTCATCACTATAAGTAATCAATCACCAATTAAACAGTCGATGGTTGTCATATTAAGAATTTATCTTTTAATAAAAGGTGTACATAATTTGGGAACAACATTTTAGATTGTATAAAATATGTAACTTATTTATCCCACAAAGACATGTGCATCGTGCATGTTAATAGAAAAACGTTAGCAATGTTAATGAACATGACAAAATATAAGTTTGCATTAAACGGAAGAAGGATGTGGCTTTTTAAAGTTTGAGATCTGATATGCGCCAACATCAAAGTTAAGAAGGGTAGAATGAAATATTCCATAGAATGTAAGAATAAGATCTCACATTCTTCTTCCAAATACATGGAGCCTAAGAGCATCATCATAATGTATCTAATTTAGAGTGAATTCCCTCATTGTTAAGCGACGTCACTTTTTCCTCCGTGCCTAGTTAGAAAAAATTACCTCCAACTATAGGAATATCAATATGCAAACTTAACTAAAAATAAATATTAATTATCTTTATATTTATAACTCATTAATCAGAGAGAGATCGCATATAGTTTAGACATCGAGAGAGAGCTCTAAGGTGTAGACATGTGGCCACCTACTCTCCTTGCTTTTTGTTTTTTTTTTTTCATCGATTTAAGATCATATCATGTGCTTGCTTCCTTTCAAAAATTACAAATTTGCACAAGAAAAATTATAAACGAGCGGAACATGAGGTCCCAAAATTAAAACTGTTTATCATAAAAAAAATTTGCAAAAACCAATATTACTTGGAACGGTCGGGCTAAAAGTTAAAAGCAAACTAATAAGAACATTTCTTTCCCCACGGACGAACGAGCCAACTCTCTTTTTCTTACTACTTGTGAAGCTTTGCATTCTCAAGCTTTCGAATGCCCTAGTTATAGATATAGGCACCAATCTATTGCTTTAGGAACCTTAGCTTTTGGAACAAATATTTTGAAATGTGTAGCCAAAACTCCTGAACAAAAGATTAACGCGTTCAACCACAATTTATTGCTTTCGAATGCCCTAGTTATAGATATAGGCACCAATCTATTGCTTTAGGAACCTTAGCTTTTGGAACAAATATTTTGAAATGTGTAGCCAAAACTCCTGAACAAAAGATTAACGCGTTCAACCACAATTTTTTTTTTTTTTCCGGGTCAGCCACAAAGATTGAAGCCCACAAATTTTGAAAGACAAAACCCTAAACTTTATGAACCTTAGCTTCACGGACACGTCAAGAGCACCTCATCTTTCATCTTCTTGTGAAAGCATTATGTCCCCCAAATAGTTCCCCACCGGGAGACTTCCTATTTGTTACGCAGTAGCCCATGGACGCTGATTTCTAGATCCAATGATGCCCCCGCTGCACGGTTCAATTAGAGGACAAAAGCTTGATGCGGATGTTTCTGAGAACGTACCGATTGTGTCAGTGCTTCAGGCTTTCGCTTTTTCTTTTGGACTGCAACAACCAGTGCTTTTTCACATTGACTCTGAAAAGTAGAGGGCCATGATGCCTTGTAGGCTCGGAAACGTGGAAAGTTTGGGACGGATGAGAAAAATAATTGATGAATACTTTTCCGTAGTGTGATGGTGATTATCGCCTCTATCTTACCCCCGATTCAATTGAAAAGCTTGTAATAATTGACCGAATTTAACCTGTCATTTACAATCATTTAAGAAACACCTGAATTCATTCGATATTTGAAGTATAGGAAAATTTTACGTATTGCTTTGTGAGAGAAATTGTATAAATTTTACGTATTTCTGAAAAGAAAATTTTACTACTTGAAATTGTGTGTGAGCCTATGGTTTTTTTTTTGTTATTCTAAATTGCATATAACGTAGAGATTAGTACTTGATTGATGAAATTTGAGATTTTGATGATGCTGGTGGAGTGTTAGTAAAGTCGTAGACAAGTGCTATAACAACCAAATCTAAGTTATAATTTTCTCGAAGTACTTCTTTTGAAGATTGATTCGTTTCCTCCATTTAAAATATATTTGGTTCTATTTATTTCCTTATGCAAATTCTTTCCATTTCTTATTATCCATGAGGATGCTCAATTGGAAGAACAATTGCTTAGACTAACCCATGTGTTCTCTTCAACAAATTTCTTAAGTTTAGCTAGCTCAGTCCCTTAACAATTCTTTTCATACTAAATTATTAGTATGTTTTTGATCAATTGCTATATTTTATTCACAAGATTCCCTAGCCATTTTGGATTCCTTAATCAGATTTAAATGTCCAACTTGACCAAGTGCGGAATATTGATTAAATTAATAATGTCCGAAAGAATCATGTTCTGATTTTATGTTAGGTTCATTCAAGCGTCAAAATACAGCAGTTGAGGCTCAAAATGTATGTGAAGTTCAAGTGGAGGCACTGGACCAAGGCAGTGCACACAAGCCCCCCAAAACAATCACTGTGGAGATAAGTTTCTTGAAGGTTCACATTCCTTGACCCCAATCGGGGGAAATATTTCAAGAGATGGTCCACAAAACGCGTATGAATGATCAAGCTATAATGTAAACAAATAAAGTGCATCCCCCCTTGTCCTTGTCGCTCTCCCCAATAATTCTCCACTTACGTTGCTTCTTCAACTCGTGTTTGTACTCCTTCCATGCGAAGCACAAATCGAGCTTTCCTGGACAGTGCGTGTCCGCTCATCCGTACAAATGCATTCCACATTTTCACGATGACTCTAGAGAGCAAATCTCATGAAGGCTACAATAATTTCAACATTTAGTGTCGTATCGTATTATTGCCTTGTGGGTTACTTCTGAAAACAATCTCGATAAAATATAATAATTTTATCGATCTAATATTATATCTTTGTGCAGAACATTAATGTAGCATTTATAATCAATTTCTGTCGAGAATTATTAATGTGGCGATCTAATTGTCTTGGGTCATCCTACGTGACATATTGTTAAGCTAGTGTTTCCATCAAAAAATTGATCACGAGACTCACAATGACTACATCGGAATATCATATAAAGATTTAGAACTAAATCGACAAAATTGTTAAATTGAAAACTAAATTGATATTTATACAAAAATTTAAGATTGATCAGACGATTTTTCCAATACAATAATTGGTTTAAAATATGAAAAAATTCACGAGTATGACATCCAAGGCATTTAGTACGATGCATGTGATCATGCCTACCCATAGGTGTCTTGTTCCCACTTGCCTATCTTTGAAGCATGAGCATTGCAAAAATTATGCCGTGCCTCAGATTTTTAATTGAAAAAAAAAAAAAAGAGGTCATCAATGGCTTGGTTGGAAAATCATTTGTAGGTAACCTTGGAAGGAAATTCGTTCTAAATGTAGATATCATTTATCATTCATTGTTGGGTACGAAAGCACGGTAGTGACAACATAAGAAAATTGTAATGAGTAACTTGGGTCCAGATATACTTAACCGAAAATATAGTATGAATAATATGAAAAAAAAAAATGTCCCACAATTATCACACACACACAATTTATGACACGCAAAAACACCTAGAGCAAAGTCTTATATTTCTTTCCTGCAAGGATGAGCCAGGTCTTTCTTTTTATCATTAGTTTGGGGCCCTCAAACTTTGAAAGAACCTAATCTTTCATGGATGACTGCAATAGCTCATCATCTTTATGTTCTTGCAAAAGCATCTATCTATCGAACGTCTCTCAAAGAGTTCCCCACTATTAACCCTTACTATTTCCTACACAATAGCCTCGACAAGTAAGCGCCGATTTCTGATAATTGTTTTCGTCGAAGACAAGAATCACGGCATCCCTTATCAATTTTTGCGTGGACTGCACAGAACTTGAATAAGAGTGAAAAAATGGAACGTACCGACTGGGTTGGTGTACTGATTGATGGGGGCTATTTAAGGCTCCTTCCTTTTTTTACTTTTGAACAGCTGGAGGCAACTAGCGTGTTTCACATTGATACCAAAAAGAAGAGGTCCGTGGCTTCGCAAAGTCGGAAAGAAGAGCGGTAGGGACGGATGAGGAAAGTGACAAATGTCCACGATTCGTGAGATTAAAAAACCGATTTTTGCATTTTCGAAATACAATGAAAGAAAAAGCCACCTGACCGATGCAATGTAGGGTGTAACTACATGTCGCAATGCATTGCTTAGTAACCGTGAATGAAGGGGTTCTAGTTATTCTTCATTCAAATCTAATTAAAATAGGACATCATTATTGACTTGTAATATGCGATAGTCCCCACCACAGATCCCCTTCCCGCATAAAGTTAAACGCGTCCTTCCCATTCACACCTCATCTTTATATCCTTCCCTTCCCTCTTATTTTCCTCTCTCTCTTTCAAATTTCTTCTTGCCATAGTGCTTTTGCACCAAAACACAACCTATTTATTTCTTCAAGAAAATATACAATTACTCTTTCTCTCGAGAGGAATAGGTGGTTCTTTTGGTAGGAAAGAAAGGATATTTATCAAAAATAAATTAAAGGAAAAGGAAGGAGAAAAGGAGGCGTCGCGCTTCATGTGGCAATCGCCGAAGCCTTCGCAGCGTCTCAATCTTGACCAAAAGTCTGCACTACTTGCCATATCTTGACGATCCAGGCACCACGTCATTTTCGATAATAATTTTTTCACATGTTCAGTGGTAGTTAATCTATTGCTCTGAGACTGCACTTATAGCTCCATGAGGGAAATGTGTAGCCAAATTTTCCTGAACAAAAAATTCATTGAAGTCCACAATATTGAAAGACAAAATCCCTGGCTTTAGGAACCTTAGCTTTAGCTTCGCGTGCAACTTCAAGAGCTATATTCTCCCCAATAGTTCCCTACCGTTAGACTTACAATAGACGTTGATTTGGCGATCCAATGATGCCCTTGCTGCATGGAAGTTCAATCAAGAGGAAATAAGGCTTTGTGAACGAAACTTCGAGCAAACGTTCCTTGGAACGTATTGATTACGTCGGTGCTTTAAAGTTCTTTCCTTTTTTCTTTTGGACCGGCAGCCAGTGCGTTTCACATGGACAATGAAAAGGAAGAGGGTCATGATGGCTTGGGAGACTCAGAAAGAAGAATGGTAGGGCTGGTTGAGAAAAATAAACTGGTGAATACTTTCTAATAATGTGAGGTTGGTTGTCGTCTCAAAACCGATAGTGCTAATGTCATTTGGGCCAAAAATCAAATAAAAGTAAGTAAGAACATGAGTGTCTCACAGTTATGTTTATTATCTTTTATCATTTGCCGAACTTCATAAGTTAATTAAAAGTAAGAGAGAGAGAGAGAGCATAATTTCTTGGAGATATGAGTTAAGCTTATAAAATAAAACATGTTTCATATATAGATCTAAAATAGATACGGTGGCTATATCTTTTTAGATAAATATAAAAGTGGTTCTTTAGAACACTTTCAATGGATAATTGACGGTCGACATTTTTCACGAGGGATGTTTATCTTAACTTGTTCTTGAATAATTTTCCTTTTATTTTTTCACTTTACGAAATATTTTTTGGTTTTAATTCAAGGGGTGTATAATTACTTTCAATATTACGGAAATCTCTTATTCTAATGAAGATAAAGTATATTTCTTGAATAATTAATTCTTGTGATCACGGTAATATAATTATAGTGGCAACACAGCTAATATGTTCTTTTCTTTCATTTTTTATTTTATTTTATGTAATAGGGGTGGTTGTTAAGGCCAGTAGGGAGCAGACGTCAGGGGCGAGGAGCGAGGACCACAAGAATTGCTCTTTTAGTCAATTAACAATTAAATTTTTTAGTCAAAATTCGAACGCGTCTCTGGATCCCAATATAAACACATGAAATATATGAAACGACAAACCTTCTTCGGCTTCCTGCCTCGCCTCTTGCTTTCCCTTTTTACTCTTTTACCAGCTCGAGTACGCTTCCCAGCTGAAATCCCTGCAGCCGAACGGAGGCATCTTCTTCCTGGTTGACAAGCAAACCACTGTACTCACCCCCGTCTTCCATCACCTCAAAAACTATCCACAACAGTCGAGTCTCAGAGACAGAGAGAGAGCTGCAATGGAAGATCATTGCTCAAAGCAACAGTCGAGTCTCAGCGAGAACGAATCGCCTCTTCTTCTCCCCTCTTCGGACTCTTTGAAGAAGATCGACGTGCCATCGGCGTCCGGAGCGAATTATGACCCTCCTGCTTCCTCCACCTCCGATGATGGAAACAAAAACAATTACTATGTATTCTTGAGCTTTCGAGGCCCTGATACTCGCAAAGGCTTCGTCGATCACCTTTACCATAGACTCAAAGATGTGGGCCTGAAGTTCCATCCAAACTTCGTGTTCAGAGATGATGAGGACCTCCCCTTCGGCGAGAAAATTGGTGAAAATCTCATCAGTGCAATCGAGCACTCTAAGGTTTCAATCCCAGTTATCTCAGAAAATTATGCTGCTAGCAAATGGTGCATCCGCGAGCTCATCCATATAATGAAGTGCAAGGAAAGCAGAGGACAAATAGTCTTGCCCGTGCTTTACAAGGTGACAACCGATGATGTGAAACATACGCAGGGGAAAGTTGCAGAGGCCTTCACATCCAGTATGCATCGTTTTGAGGAGGATGTCAAGCAACAGGGGCTGCTAGCTCTCAGAAAAGCAGTTGATCATAGAGTATTCGAATCAGAGAAAGTTGCTGATGGGTACTTCGTTTATCATCTTTTAATTGATCGTCGTCAGAAAAATAAATTTTCTATTTATCATCCTTAATTTTTGTTTTGTGGAGCCATTAACAAGTTGTCATGTGTTGTGTCGTTTGACAGTTGTGAAGCGGAATTAGTAAACAAACTCGTAGAAATAATACTGCGGAAGCAGCAACAAGATTTTCAACCATGTCTTCCCATGAACTTGGTTGGAATTGATGATAGTGTGGCTGAGGTTATGAAATTGATGGATATTGATTGTCCAGACACTCGTATTATTGGGATTTATGGGATCGGCGGCATTGGTAAGACAACTTTGGCTACGATTATCTATAACAAACTGTTTGACCAATTCGAGGATCGCAGCTTTCTCAAGGATATTAGAGAAACAATTAAGAACGGAGGTGTCACAACGATGCAATCTCAATTGATCTCAGATGTATTAAAACTTCATAATTTTCAAGTGCCAGATTCTGATAGAGGAATTAATACTATCCGATCCTGTTGCACACAAAAGAAGATACTTATTCTTCTTGATGATGTGGATTGTCAAGACCAACTCAATAACTTGATTAGGGGTTGTAGTTTCAAGTCAGGAAGTAGGATCATTGTTACAAGTCGAGATAAGGCCCTCTTGAAGTCTGAATATGAGTATGAACTCAAAGAAATGAGTCGCGAAGACTCTTTGCTTTTGTTCAATAGATATGCATTTGAAAGGGAGCAACCTCCTGCAGAACTTGCTACTCTCTCTACTGATATTGTTGCTACCACAGGAGGGCTTCCCTTAGCTCTCGTGGTTATAGGTTCACTTCTCAAAGGAAAAGAAGATCAAGGAGAATGGAGAGAAATGCTGAAGAAATTGACAAAGGCACCTAATATGACAGTTCAACAAAAGTTGAAGATAAGTTATGATGCGTTAGAACCTAAAGAACAAAAAATCTTTCTTGACGTAGCATGTTTTTTCATTGGAACTGATAAAAGATCCGCCATCTACCTATGGGATGATCTTGAACTTTATCCACTATTGGCATTAGCAAAAATGGCTCAACGTATGTTAATAAAATGCGATGATAACAATAAGTTGAGAATGCATGATCAACTAAGAGATTTAGGTAGGATTATCGCCTGTCCAGCAGATGAGAAGCCTTGGCAATGGAGCAGACTATGGGGCGAGGAAGCCATGAAAGTTCTACGACGCAAGGTAACAATGATGTCTACTTTTGGCCTCTCCCATTTTCTCTAATGGTAGTCCCTTAAATTATTATTGTTATCGTTCTTTTGCTCTAGACCATTGACCATTCTCAACATGTGGTTAGCGTTTTCTTGGTAAAAGCTACATCGAGTTTGGCCTTTAGTTCATGAAAAGTTTGCACTCGTCACCATTTAACAAGTCATCTCTTGATGCATATGACAGTAAAATTGTTTAGTATTAACTCTATCTATATTGCTCTTTTGTGGGTTTAACATCGTTTTCTAGCAGATTTGATACTGCTTCTTACTATGTAGTACTCGTTGCAGACCGAGCATCACACTGGTTTGATGATTTACTTTATGCCACGTATAATTCCGATTTGTCACACTTTAAACCGCACAGATCTTTATAAATTTTTGCCGATCGACTTATTTTATTCAACCAAATGCCAAAAACTTTACTATTGATCATTACTTTGTTGTCTTTCATTCTATCTCCCAAAATATATTGGCAATATAGTTTTTGAAGTATGTTGATGGGAAGATAAATACATGGATCACATATTTGCCACCTTTTTCTGTCTTAAATTTTTACTTTTTCCCTTCTCCAAGATTCGAATACATTATTCTGTCTTCAATTTCCAACCATAAATACGTGCTATTTCCTCGGGTGCTAGTTCTACTTTTTTGCAACAAAAAGAAAGATTTCAGTTAAATCCTTTGCACCTTAACTATTGGCTATCAACTTAAGATTTTTTTCAATTTTAAGTAATAAGATGTTATGTGATGGTTTTATATGTATGAAGAATTTTGACAATTTGTTTTCTAGGATTTATTATGCATTTTCACGATGTAAATCCAGTATGATAATGTAAATGCAAAAGTACATGTACTTAATACAAAGAAAATTGAAGATTTAGTTTAAATTGTATTACTCGGTGAATGTTAATAACATAATTGAAGAAGTTCCTTTAAATATATCATGTTTTTGAGCAATTTAGAAATGCATAGTTATGTTAATAATGTGGTGGGTTAGTTGATGACTTGAAACAGCACTACAAAACTTGGATGCCTCTTAGTCAATGATAAATAGAAAACTATTATTTTTTCTATTCACTTAAAGGACCGGCACATTTAAAAAATGATTAAATTCAAATTCTCTATTGCGACTTTGGCTTTTCTTTCATTGTCGCCTATACCAACTTACAGTCAAATTAACAAATTACATTAAAAAAAAAATTGGAAGATTGTTCAAGGTACTTTAACTATAAAGGAATTGGCATAATTAACAATATTTATTTTTTATTATGAGCACTGCATGTGTGCGATGGATCAATCATATTCATTCATATGAAAGATGAGAACTCATAGGATTTTAATATGTGATGCAACATCATAAGGCTATTTCATGTCTACCCAGCTTTCATAATATATACTCTGTGTTCATACCGGTGCTATGCACGGATCTAGTTATAGGTATTTTAAGCACATAATTCAACATCAACGAATGTTGTGCAAAATCAAACGACAGTAAATTACGACATAAGAAACTAAATAACAACTGTCATATAATTTTGTACATATTTATACCAAGTGATTTTCAATAAAAAAAATCGAAAAGTAAATATCGACATTAAGAAATTAAATGATTGAGTGACGAAATAGTGAAATGAGAAAGAAATTGTGTTCTCCTCCTTTTATTTGCCTTTTGTGCAATACAATATCCACCTCTATTATGTAATGAGCAAGCTTTTCTTGGTACGATTAATTGAGCCTTTATTACAGAGGAGACACAAATCTTTTGTTACATATTAGTGGAGAAAAAACATATAATTAACTTATGGAATAAGATAACTGGAGGAGCAGAAAAGAAATGTCAGAATGCACAAAAAGGAAAACGATAATAATTGCTATTCTTTATTTACTAATTCATATATTTTTATATAATTGGTTGAATGGCAAAAAATGCACTAACCCAATTTAAGATCAGGTTGAATTTTATGATTGATTAGGGCAAATTCAATGATGACTAATTGAATGGTATGCTCATCTCAAAGGAAAATGATCCAGTCAGTTTTAAAATTGTTGTATAGATATCGATTTAGTCATGAATTTACTAATTCTGTCAATTTAGTATTAAACCTCTATGCAAAATTTCAATGTAGTCTCCTAGATTAACTTTAGCCAAAAATCGTCAACATGGTGGTCCAATTATTTTCGGCCGTTCTATATGAGACATCGTCATCTTAGTGATTTCCTATAAAAATTGGCCGAAAAAATTAAATTGGAATTTCACGAAAAGGGTTAAGACTAAATCAGTAAAATTGGTAAGTTTATGATTGATTAGGCAATTTCTTCCTAGTCTAAGGATTAGTTGTTGAGCTTTGAGCTTGAATACCCAAAAATGAAAACTTAAGTCCATAGACCAAATTCTTGTTTCCATCTAGCCATATGCCAAAACCAAAAACTATTTTATGAACAAGGAGGGAATGAGTTGTGATGCTTTATGAGTGCATAAGTCTAATTAGGTACCTTTTGTATTCGAAATGTGTAACGGTTCTCACGTATGTCGAAGGGTACACCATATTTAGTCAGTCGTCAATATTGCCTATGTTAGAAAATTTAATTTCAAATTTTTTTAGAAACCTAGAATAATTTTATATAGGAATTTCACATAAAACATCAAAACTTAGGGCATAAAAGTGAAAATTGACATACGGCATGATCACATAATTGTAGAAGATTAGATATGTTTCTTTTTGCCCTATTAGTGTAGACAAAATGCATCAGCCACAATAACATGCACAATATACTAACAGGAGGAGGTTGGATGGTATTTATAATCCTCATTTTATTTTTGATTTTTTTAGAAGGAAAATGAAGAATATGAAAATATTGAGGCACTACGTCTGGACGAAAGCGGCTCCAATGAGTTCATGATGCGAAAGAGCTTCAAAAAAATGCCTAACTTGAAGTTCCTTCATTTGAAAGCTGTGG
Organism: Eucalyptus camaldulensis; assembly: GCA_019915185.1. Classification (NCBI taxonomy): domain Eukaryota; kingdom Viridiplantae; phylum Streptophyta; class Magnoliopsida; order Myrtales; family Myrtaceae; genus Eucalyptus; species Eucalyptus camaldulensis. The sequence continues at coordinate 4,414,071 of JAHSVA010000008.1, forward strand.
ATTTTGCTAGAGATTTCGAAGGATCACTTTCTGAATTAAGATGGTTGAAGTGGGAGAGATGTTGCGACTCTTTCGAGGCGACTAGTGTTCATTTGGAGAATTTAGTGGTGCTTGAGTTATCAAGTCATGAAGATATTCGAAATTGTATTAGTGAAAATTGGAGAGGATGGAATTTTTTTTTGAAGAGGAGAGGATGGAATTTTCTTTTGAAGAGGAGAGGATGGAGTTCAATTAAGGTAAATATGAAAAGGCTTTTCTCTTTTGTTACATTTGATGATAAATCATTATATTTTTAATTGCTAATCTTGAAACATGTTTCTTTCTTGTAGATGGAGAGGTTGAAAGTTCTCAATCTTTCGCGGTGCTCGAAATTGAAGAGCAACCCTAATCTCTCCGCTTGTGAAAATTTAGAGTGGTTAATCCTAGAAGGTTGTGCTAATTTGAAGGAAATTGACCCTTCCATTCAATATGCCAAGCACCTCCTTCTCTTGAACTTGAGTGGTTGTAGAAGTCTCAAGATGTTACCTGAACAACTTGGCGAACTAGAACATTTGGAGGAACTTGTCGTAGACAATACTCAGATTAAAGAAATCCCTCCATGTATAGGATCTCTGAAGAAGCTGAAGAGGATTAGTGCCCAGAGGTTTTCAAAGTCTTTGATTTTTTTTATTTTAGAACATTCGCCACTAAAAAAGATCCCTTCTTCAATTGGGAAGTTGGGAGAGTTGGTTGAGCTGGTGTTGACAGCTGCATCGATTAAGGGATTGCCCGAATCCATTGGGGAATTAAACAAATTGAAAATTTTGAGACTTACTGATAGCATGATAGAAAGGTTACCGAGTTCTACTGGAAAATTGCAAAGCCTCCAAGAGCTCGATGCCTCCGGATGCCATAACCTGAAAGGACAAATTCTTTTTGATAAAGGTGGATTGTCTTCTCTAAAAATCCTTGATTTAAAAGACACAAATATTTCTGGCTTGCCGGAAAACTTAGATCGGCTTTCTTCTCTCGAGCGCCTCAATTTAGGGAGTTGTGGAGAGCTTGAGTCACTCCCAAAACCTCCTTTTAGCTTATTGTACCTGGAGCTCACCTGTCGGAGCAATGAGCTGCCATCGCTCTCTCACTTGAAGCATCTACAGGAGCTCACCCTTTGGTTTTGCAAGTCTCTACAAAGCATCCCATCGCTCTCTCACCTGGAGCATCTACAGAAGCTCCAACTTATTCATTGCGACTCTCTTCAAAGCATCCCATTGCTCTCTCACCTGAAGCATCTACAGGAGCTCTGGCTTTGGGATTGCGTGTCTCTTCAGGAGATCCCAGAGCTTCCCTCCTACATACGAACGCTTTACGTTACTCAATGTACCAAATTGGAAAGGTTGCCAAATCTTTCCAATTTGGAATTTTTGTCGAAATTATGGCTCGAGAACTGCGATGGGCTGAAGAAATTGGATGGACTGGGATCTTTAAAATCCCTAAGAGAGTTGCGCCTACCGCTATTCTATGATGAAAAGGTGGATCATCTCCATGCGATAGAAGGCCTTGAAAAATTGGGATCCCTGGAAGAGGTGAATATCTATGGGCGCAAGCACATTCAAGTACTGGACCTTTCAAAGTCGGAGCATCTGAAGACGTTGATTGTTAGGGATTGCGAAAGCTTAGTTGAAATTCGCTGCCCCAGTAAATTCCTCGAGAGCTTTGATAGAAGTGGGTGCGAGTCACCCAAGAAATTACCAGACCTTTTTATTGAGGAACAACAGTGAGAAGCTGACTAAGGTTTGCTGTCTATCGTTAGATCTAACGTTTGATAGTACTGGATACAATTTGATGCGAGCAACACCAAAAAGATTGACTTGGTAACCCTGCTCTGCTTTCAGGATTATGAAGAATATTCAGATTCTATGGAGGATGACTAAGATCTGTTGCAGGAGATCGCTGAAGTCATTTACTGAACAAAAAATATAGGAGGTATAGTGTCGTTTTTCTGTGGAGATAACCTGCTTCCATTAGTATTTTCAGTTTGGACGGGGCTTTTCTTTGACACGTTATAATTTTCTTGTCTTAATTCCAGCAACTGGAGGAAGTTGTTTGAGCAAAGTAATTGCAATGCTTCAGATAACTCGTGATCATGATATGAATACAAAAGGTCAGAATGCCTCCAAAAGGATATCTGTTGTCTTCAGTCAAATAACACGAGATTCTTCATTCTTGACGTGGTATCAATCTGTGTTTGTTTAAATAAAGTAATACTTCTCTCCAACTTCTATGAAGTAGAGAAATTCACTATCTGATGGATTCTGGAAACTGCTGACGCATATGTGATCTTGATTGCATTTTATTAATTCGTTATTTGGTCATGGATGTAGGCAGTGAAGGTGCCATAAACATGTTCTGCATTTTCTCAAAGCCAGGGCACTAATGTCAAGATGATTAATTTCCATGGATCTGTATCAAACTTTGCTCGTCGCTTAACATGCCAATGTGAAGATTGCTCTCTCTGAAGGCAGATACCTGGCCTTGATCAGGTTGAAAGTATTATCATCAACGGTCAGAACCAGTACAAATCATGAAGCCACTCTTTCCTTGTTTTTCTTCATGCCTTCAATTATCATCTTGCGATTTCGTACCTTAACATCATTCGCCATTTATTTCTTCAGTTCGGTCATTATTTGGTGATGACAATGTCTCCACCCCGGAGGCTTTAAAAGAACAGAGGATTTCCACTGTATTGTGGATAACAGTGTGAGATCCAAAATAGAAGTATGGAGGAAGCCCTTAAATCAACCTTATTGCTTTCATGTTTTTGGGATAAACATGACAAGTAATCAATGGGTGGCTAGAAAGGTGATTTGCTTAAGTCCTTTAATGTTTAGGAGCTGATCTAGATCTCTAATTGCCATCTTTTCTTGATCTACAGCTCAACTCTGAATGTTTTGCTATAGCTACCACTAGTCAGGATTGGAAAGTCACTCCTGCAATAATTGAGGTTTCAACCAGAAATGTGCGCTATTTTTAGCTTGGCTGATGATGGGGACAAAAAATCTGCAGAGCTTGAGTACTACCCTGCTGTTTATGGCTCTGAAAAGAAGTGGGAGGAGCTGTGCATGTGCATTTTAATTCTGTGGAGAGCTTAAATGGTACTGCATCAGCAAGCATCTCCAACTACAACTGTAATCTTGACAATAAGAATAACTTGTTGGCAATATTAGGAGTGCAAATTGACTTGGAAGATACTAGTCATGTTCTTTTATCATCATTTGCACAATAGTTAATGTGTGTCTCTGAATCCTGATGAGAGAAATCATGTTCATTTATTTTCACCTATATAGAGAATACCAGAATGATGATGAACACATATACCTCATATAGAATTATGAAAAATATTTGCATGACAATAGCACCACAGAGATCGGATTCTAGAGAGCATCCGTGTTTTCTAGTAAATGTAAATATAGCAGTTGAGAGTACCTACTTCACATTAGTATTTTCAGTTTGGCATGGGGCTTTTTGTGTCGATGTCTTATTGTTTTCCTCTTATTTCAAGGACTCTTGGGGAAACTGGTCGACCACGTGAATGTGACGCTTCGGCATCATCTGGCTTGTGATCCTGGTGGGAAAGAAAATAGATAAGAATGCCTTTGGAGTACATGACATTGCATGTCATTATGCGTCATCAATCACGGAGTAAGACTCTTCATCCTTGACATGACAAGAATATGATATGCAAACAGAGTATTACGTTTTTCCAAGTTCTATTAAAGTTGGATTGCTAGAGCATAGGATGTTTATTATGTGATTTTTTCATTCATTCATGCATAATAAAACAGAGCTTCATTCATTGTTAGCAAAAGTTCAACCCAAAAACTTAAAGTATTAGTTAGAGGTAGACTACATGTATTAACCCCTGTCGATGCCCCTTACTCAACCAATGTGGAATAACACTTCTAAGGATTGATTGATCATAGCAACTACTCATGTTTATGTGGTTTCAATTGCATTTTTAGTAGCTTATCTCCACTTATTCTGTCATGGATTACTAAGCCACTGGAGGCATCATCATAAGATTATTGCTTTTCAGACACTGATGTTGAGACGATGGATATCCAAGGATCTATATTCCACTTTGTTTGTCAATTGGAGTGCTAATACGTAGATTGTTCAATCTGATGGTGGAGTTATGGCCTTTATTCTGTCAAAAGTAACATCCCTTTAATCTGCTAGGAATCATTTTGCGCGCTGTCTTATTCTTCATCGTGCCTATATCCATCTCCTTTGTTCATACCATCAATATCTTTACATATTGGATTTGCATCCTTCTATTCGTTCTTCATTTGGTGACGACAATTTCTCATGCTCTTGATTTCTTTAAATGACCAGGAGCTTTGCTGTAATTTTAGCAATGGTGTGAGATCCAAACCAAATATCTGGGATATGGATGCAAGGGGGCCGCTCTTTAAGCCGATTGCATTGCGTCTTGTGATTCTAGGGATGGGTGTAAGAAGAGGAGGAGGGTGGAAATTGAGCACAGAGAGAACGGAAAGAGATTGAGGGGTCTAGCATCATTTGGTGGTGTGTTTCTGTCTTCCTTTTGGTGGACGACGATGGGATGACTAATTCGAAAGTGAGATTCATGCTCACTGATTGCTTTGACCCTTGTGCTCCAGCTTGAATGGAAGGATCTTCATGTTGGGTCTTCATTGCTTCTGGTTGCCATATCTTCAGAGTATAGGTGATTGGACCCTTTTTAACATTAATCCATTCTTGCCGCCGATTGATCGGTTTAGTCATTGGTCGATTCTTGGTGTGATTGGTGCATGCGCATTCTGGTGATTTGAGGTTTTGAGTCACTATTATTGGTCTGATTTTGGAAGCTTGATATCTGCACACGGAGGAAATGAAATAAGACTAATTAGAGCTTTTATGCATGTTTGGCGAAGCATGTTCAGTCGTCCTGTTATTTTTATCAGCTTGTGATTCCTGTTAGGTGCAGAAATCTGCTCAGTTATTCTCTTCTACAAGTTTGCTATGGTGTAATGAGATAACTATAGCAGCTTTTGATTAGGTTTCCTATCAATGGTGGTGAATTCTCCTTATGTTATCTAAGCAATCGTAGAGCAAGTATAGCAGGATTATCAGGACTTATGAGCCTATTACAGGTTTAGGTTGATTTTATCACCCTGTCTAGGTAGCGTGGAAATTGACTGTAGAGTTGTCGGAACTAATGTAAACTAACTTTAGGTTGAACCGGAAGATTACCTTGATTGATGAGGTTCTACTTTCATAGCCATTTCTTTCATGTTCTTGGATCTTGAAGCACCTTGAGGGGTGATGAGAAGTGAAAAGACGAACAATCTCCTGTGAACCATTTGTTTGTACCTATGATCCAAAGTAGCATTTTCTTCATGAGTATGTGGACATTCCTTCTGATAAGATTCTCCGAGGATGTCCTCACTTATACCAATTAGCTAATAACATGGCGAAATGGTGTTGAAGGCAGCTAATTTCACACGGAAAAGGATGCTAATGTCCGAATTGTTGTGATGGTGATATGGCTTTTTCATTTTGTCCTTACTTTTTTTATTTTGCTAGCTTTCTAGTTGAATGGAATTGCTCCTCATCTCCTTCTGACTGGGGGAAAATGCAAAAGCTTGAGCTGTGATAATAGAAGTCCAGTGGTTTCTTCTTTCACCAGGGGTTATTGAGCTCTGACACTGGTGTATTTGGAAGAACTTTTGCTTTTAACTTTCATCTATACTATTTTTTTTAGCATTTGCAATGTGTCTTTTGTTCAATATTCAGTGCTTCAAACTTCAGAAAACATAAAACTTTGCATTTTATGGCCAATTGTAGCAAATTCTTGTCTTGCTGACAAGGTCAGGAAGTACCTTCTGATTTCCAATGTTGTAACATAAACACCATTAAATTTGTTTCTATTTGCATGGTTGGTTTTCATTTTTCATCCTCTATGTGGATCCTCCATAATGTGATGGTCTTGCTTTTTGAAGGTTACAAACTCTATGCTAGTCAACTGTTGCCCGCACATATGCGAAATTCAGAGTACAAAGTTGACTGAATCTGACAGTAAGTGGCTTTTCTTTTAAGTTACCTGAAGATTTCAGTTCACAAAAAGGTGTCGAAGAATGACGTTGAGTTGTGCTTGAGAAATATCTGGTCGTTGGCCAGTTCAACTATGAATTTGAAGATTGTGTCTCTAGCAAGGATGGGTTATGTTTGATGCAGGGGTGTAGACTGCTTTGGCCAACTTATTGTCTGTTCCTTAGCTTTTCAACATTTTTTCTTTTATCACGTTGGGCAAGAAGGTTGGTCCACAATTGAGCCATGCCCTCGATCGCTGGTTTTGCATTGTTCCATTGTTGAGTCTCTCCCTGATTTGCCTTCAAAAACTCCATCTGTGCTGCTTGGGAAGCTTGATTGTGGAATGGTAAGGAAGAAGATCAATCTTTGGAGCTTAGTTTGGAGGATTTAGATGTTGCCGCTGTAAAATAAGCAACATTTATTTTGTCCAATTTGATTGTTGCAGATAATTATATGTCACTGTTCAAATCTGCTTTTGTTGAACAATTGTACTATATTTTTACAGTAATACATAAAAGGTAGTTTGGGGTGTTCATCCACAAGTTTAAGAGTTGAAGCACGCCGGTTGGTAGAGGAGTTACTAATTTGGTGCAGTATGTTGTAATTGACTTATGGTGATGAAGTTACTGTAATACTTGGGATTTCACCAAGTAAAAAAGAACTTCTGGGGCCTAAGAAAAAAATAAAAATAAAAGAGAAGGTTGAAAAGTCAACTAAACAAGGGAAGTGGTCGTTGGCTTAATGGGAGAAAAAAGAGATGCTTAGCTCCCTCTTAAACTGAGGGCTCATGTAGAAAGAAAATGGAGATAAGAGAGAAAGAAAAAGATCTGATTCTGGAGATTGCTAACATCTCCTACTAAACAAAAAATATAGCAGGTATAGTGCCGTCTTTCTGTGGAGATTACCTGCTTCCATTAGTATTTTTAGTTTGGACAGGGCCTTTCTTTGACAAGATATTATTTTCCTGTCTTAATTCCAGCAACTGGAGGAAGTTGTTTGAGCAAAGTAAGTGTAATGCTTGTGTGTTATATGGCTCGTGATCATGAAATGAAATAAAAAGATCAGATTGCCTCCAAAAGGATATTTGATGTCTTCAGTCAAATAGCACGAGATTCTTCATTCTTGACATGGTATCGATCTGCGCTTGTGTAAATAAAGTATTACTTCTATCCAACTTCTATGAAGTAGAAGAATTCACTATCCGATGGATTCTGGAAACCGCTCATGCATATGTGATCTTGATTGCATTTTGTTAATTCATTATTAGGTCATGGAAGTGGGCAGTGAAGATACCATAGATGTGTTTGGCATTTTCTCAAAGCCAGGGCACTAATGTCAAGATGATGAAATCTCCATAGATCTGTATCAAACTTTGTTCGCTGCTTAATATGCCAATGTGAAGGTTGCTCTCTCTGAAGGCAGATATACGGCCTTGATCAGGCTAAAAGTATTATCATCAATGGTGGAAATCCAGTACAAATCATGTTGCCGCTCTTTCCTTGTTTTGCTTCATGCCTTTATTAATCATCTCTCAAATTCGTATCTTAACATCATTCGCAATCTATTACTTCAGTTTGGTCATTGTTTGGTGATGACTATGTCTATGCCCTAAAGGCTTTAGAAGAACAGAGGATTTCCACTGTATTGCGGATACTAGTGTGAGATCCAAACCAGAAGTATGGAGGAAGTCCTTAAATCAACTATATTGCTTTCATGTTTTTGTGATAAACATGACTAGTAATCAATGAGTGGCTAGAAAGGTGATTTGCTTTAGTCTTTTAATGTTTGAGAGCTGATCTAGATCTCTAAATGCCATCTTTTCTCGAACTACAGCTCCAATCAGAATGTTTTGTTACAGCTGCCACTGTATGGAATTGGTTTCAGCCAGAAATGTGCACCATTTTTGGGACAAAAAATCTTCAAAGCTCGGGTACTACCCAGCTGTTTATGGCTCTGAATGAAGTGGGAGGAGCTGCGCATATGATTTTTAATTCTGTGGAGTGTTTAATTGGTACTGCATCAGGAGTGAGGACTTCCTACTAAAACTGTAATCTTGACATAGGAATAGCTCACTGGCAATATGAGGAGGGCAAATCGACTTGGAAGATAGTTGTCATGTTCTTTTATTATCACTTGCGCAGTAGTTTGATGCGTGTCTTTGAATCCTGACAAGAGAAATCACGTTCTTTTATTATCATATTCAATTGAGAGTACTCATCTCACATTAGTATTTTTAGTCTAGCATGGGGCTTTTCATGTCGATGTCTTACTGTTTTCTGTCTTATTTCAACGAATCTTGGGGAAATTGGTCGACCACTTGTATGTGATGCTTCAGCATCATCTGGCTTGTGATCCTGGTGGGAATGAAAATAGATAAGAATGCCTCCGAAGTAGATTGCATATCACTATACGTAATCAGTCACAAAGTAAGACTCTTCATCCTTGACATGAATATGTTTCTTATGCAAACAGATTATTACTTTTTACCACGTTTTATTAAAGTTGGTTTCTTAGAGAACAGGATGTTTGTTATGTGATTCTTTCATTCATTCATGCATAATAAAACAGAACTTCATTCATCGTTCGCAAAAGGTCCAACCAAAGGCTTAAAGTATTAGTTGGAGGTAGACTCAATGTATGCAACCCCTGTTGAAACCTTTAATTCAGCTGATGTCAAATAACACTTTTAGCAATTGATTGATCCTAGCAACTACTCATGTCTATGTGGCTGTGATTGCATTTTTAGCAGCTTATGTCCAGTTATTTTGTCATGGATTGATAAGTCACTGGAGGCACCATCTAAGAATTTTACTTCTCTCAGATCCAAGACACTGATGTTGAGATGTTGAATTTCCATGGATTCTGCCCTCTTTGTCAATTGAGATGCTAATACATAGATTTCTCAATCTGATTGTGGATTTATGGCCTTGATCCTGTCAAAAGTTGCATCCTGTTCGGTGGAAAAACTGGTAGGAATCATGTTGCGCTCTTATTTTTCATTATGCCTTTATGTATCGAAGTTGCATCCTTCTGTTCGTTCTTCATCTGGTGGTGACAATTTCTTATGCCACTTTAAATGACCAGGAGCTTCACTGTAATTTTGGCAATGGTGTGAGATCCGAACCAAATATATGAGATATGGATGTAACAAGGACATTCTTTAAGCCGATTGCATTGCGTTGTGCTTTATGAATGTGCTTTATGAATGGGAGCTCTCCATCATAATAATGAAAACATATGTTTTACTTCACTCGTGGGATGTTTGAGAGCTAATCTGCATCCATGAATGTCTATTTTTCTTGAACCAAGTATCTCTCTCTCTCTCTCTCTCTGTGAAGGACAGTAATTTTCCTTAAATTTGGTTGTGTTACGTACAAATTTTTCATAAATATCACGATTTTGCCTCTTAAATTGTACTTAATGTTATTGATAAACATGCATATACAGATTGCAATTAATCTCTCGTGTAACTAAGACTAACAATACCTACTGGTTAAATAGTTTTCCCACAAGATCCTAATCCTCCTCAATCAGCCATATATACCCAACGATACCTATCATTAGCACCTCCTCATTCTTAAGCACAATAATTCTTTTTCTTCTGCCGATCGTTGCCATGTACATAAGAAGTAAGTATTTTTAGTGTAAATATTAAGGGAAAATTACGTAAAAAAAGTAGAAAAGTAAAAAAGAAAACGAAAGAGGGAGTAGAAAGTGGCATTGGAAGCTACTCTTATGTATGGTTGATAAATCAATCAACCTACTCATATTCATGAGTCTCACGTGCTCTGTTCGAAAGTCCAAAAGCTCAATAGATACAAGGGAACGCCAAGAGATTTGCAGAGCACACCACTTGGAGTTAACCGCTTCAGGATTGAAGCACTTTGGTTAGAGTAGCTGAGACGTTCCAGAAAATGGCTTTAACTCATCTAGAATGAAGCTTTGAAATTCTCGCAATGGATTTGTTTGCTCAGAAATTGACCAGAACTTGCGGGACGTGGACATTGCTATATGAATGACAACATATCAAGTGCTTGAAGAGTTTCGAACATCCCATCTTAACAATAAATACATTTCGGGCATTCGACTTTGTCAGGGAGATAAATGTCAATACCATAGAGTTAGCCCCTGTGAAAATCTCACATAGAGCTTTCCTCAAATAGATCATGGGGCGGAGCTCAAAATGAATAACCTCACTCAATGCCCGAACCTTGTGACGAATCCTACATCATCAATAAAATGCGTGATGTTACCAATACAAGAAAATACTCTTGGGCACAACACAAGGGCATTTTCCTAGAAAAATAGTTAAATTGGATAGAAAGCAGAGGGTGAGTCGGGCAATGCTCTCGCCTATGGGCTGAAAAGGTTTCGAAAATGGCTTCACTTATAGTTAGTTTTGAAAATGGCTTCACTTATAGTTAATGGAGGTTTGTGATTGAGCAATGAGCATTGCACATTGTAAAATTAGGTCGTTAATGGTTCTGTTAAAGTTAAATTCGTTCAAAAAGTATACATCATTTATAATTCATTGTTGTTAGGTACAGAAGCATGGTGGTGGGGACTTGAGAAAATTATAGTAAGTGATTTGGGACATTCATATATGAAAAATGAGATACAAATTTAACACATTAATGAAATGTCTGTCACACAAACTATTGCACACATTATTGTACTTTTGTCTTTGAGTAGTTCCAAGGAATGGAGACGCTGGTCGTGAAAGTTGACCAGATGCTTTTGGGGGGTACGAGCTTTGGATCATTATACAAAAAAAGTAGAAGAATTTAGCAACATTTTAATAAATCACTAAATCACCGATTTTTTTTTCAACTTTTATAAGCTTGGTTAGTAAAATACAAACCTTGAAACGATTTTTACCGAAGTCCCAATACATTAGTTAATGACCAATTTTTCTCAAATTTACAGGTGTGGCACTATAATATATTTACAGAAATTTTAATGAAAATAGAAAGTTATGAACTTCTTTCGTTACAAGATTTATTTTCGTCAACTGAAAATTTTCTATTGTTAATGTTTTGACAATTTGAAAATAGCAACATAGCAGGAGGATTTTTAATATTTAATCACAGAATAAAAAGATGGATTATTAGTTAAAAAAGGTACAAAATGATGGATTGAAAACTTTAGTTTTACAAAGCAAACATATTTTCAATAAAATAAAAGAGAAATATTTTCCTTTACATTGAAACCTTTTAATGAACCAGATTTGTTAGTTCTTTTCTTTAATTTATGTATTTTATTTTGGGTCTGTAATATTTAATATTCAAATTTTCAAATTTTATGATGAAAGAGGAGAGGAAAAGGTCGATAATTTTTTTTTTCTCCTTTCTGTTTTACATAAAATAATTAGGTCAACTTTTATCATATTCAATGACAATAAGGCATTATTTTCCTTCTCTTACGTGATTTGACGAACAAGAAAGCTAATCCAAGATTCTAACATGATGCTTCAAAGAAATCATTCTATTGATAATACCAATAGTGATCGGAATGCCTTCTAAATACATTAAATCTCACGAGCCATCAAGTAAGATTGTTCATCCTGGATAAGTTATCAATGACTATCACAAGCAAATCTGAGTTATAATTGTCTCGAAGTAATACTATTGAAGAATGATTTGCTTCCTTCCTTGAAATCAATTTGGTTTTGTTTACTACCTTATGCAAATATTTTCCATGAGCATGCTCAGCTTGAATAGTTAATTGCTTCAAATAAGCCATATGTACTCTTTAGGAAATCCCTCAAGCTTCAATTATTTCTGTCCCTTAACAATTCTTTTCATGTTAAATTATCAGCATGTTTTTGATACACTGCTATATTTCTTCACAAGATTCATTGGCCATTTTGGATTCCTTGATCAGATTAACGCGTCAAATTTGACCAAGGGCTGAAAATCGATCAAGTTCATCCTTTCTGGAAAATTATCTTCTGATTTGATGTTATGTTCATTCAGGCATTAGATTTTTTATGCCAAGCAAGGTGTTGATGCTCATTCTGGAACTTTGAAATAGCAAGATATACTATATCATGCTAACTAGGATAAAAGAAGGGATGGCACTTTGATCTGGGATATATAAACTAAAACAGAACCACATGTGCAGGTGGTTCTATCGTGAGATTATGAATGAAGTGACCGTGTAAAGCGGACCATTTGTTTTGTCACCGGAATGAAGGCAGAGCTGGACGCTGTTCTTGCTTTGTGAGAGTTGTGGTGTCAAGACCGCTATAAAAGATGAAGATTCCTCACTGGCACCTCGCGGCATGATTCGGTGCTAATAAATTTTTAGGGGATAACAAGTTGATCTTATGATGTAGCCCTGATCTGCAGGAGCTGTTAATGCATTTCTTGGTGATATTTTTCAGTTTTTGAGTGGCTATTTGAATTGATGCAGTTCATGAAGGTTGCAATTTGTAATTATTGTTCTTAACAGTTCATGCAGCTTGAGACTCTGGAACTGTATCCATCCAACGCCTGATTTGTTGAAGGAATGACACTTGACAGCCATGTCCTTATGAACTTGAGAAAAATATCAATAATGATTATGTGATTCCTAACAACGAAGATTGAATATCCTAACATCCGAAACAGAGGGATGCAGACGCGGAGTTTCATGATTTGGCATAATCCAAGTTAGTGAAAATTTAACAATTTCCATTCGAAATTCTTTTGTTTTAGAGAGAACATATTTTGATAACTGGGACAGTTGCTGACTTGATGTTAGAAAGCTATTTGTCGACGATTCAAATGTCATTTTTGGTTGCCCTTACGGTAAAATCAAATTCTTTCACCCCGATCATGAGACTGTTCGCATTAGCTAATTAAGTACCCAAGTACAGAGTACCATGTTTGATCCGCATTATATGGCATTCTAAATTAGCTAGGCGGATCTTGGGTTTTGAACTCCCATGGCCGCTGCAGCTTCTGGTTTCTGCAATTAAAATTGAACTCCATAATCAGCTTTCATAACTCTTCCAATTCTACAGGAAAGGAAAACAAAGGCACCTTTCTTTTTCATTTTCCTTTTTCCCATTAGTTGCAACAGAACAAAGACAAACCGCTGGAAGGGAAAAAAAAAATCAAAGAAGAAAGGTATGATCACGAAGTGAGTGAAGGGATCAGAGTTGATATATCCGTGGAATGTGGACTGAGAGATTCAGGGCTTGTGGAGGTATCTCCCGGCAAGCAACGCAGCTTCCATGACAATGGAGAGGACGTCGACATCCTCGACTTCGCATTTGCTTCCCTTAAACGTTCTTCCTCTGGAGTTCTTGAAGTTGGTCATGCAGTTCAGTAAGTTTTGGCTGCACTTCCGGCTCAAATAGTCATCTGCACAACACCCCCCTAGGTCTGAGCATCACAATTCCAATATTTCTATGAGGATGACACGACCTGCTCTATGAATAAAAGATCAAATTGAACAATCACGCAATATAATTTCATTGCCATCACTTAGCACATTTGAGAAGCCAGAGTATTAGTTGAAGTTATTGTCCCCAACCGGTCCATGAGAAAGAGAAAATCTAGACATGCGCTTTTTGTAATAAAAAGCAAATGTTGATGCCATTGCCCTCACAAGAGCATTTACTCCCTCACAATCTCCTCCCCCAGACCTCAGAATAGTGATTAAAGTTGGCTCACGAATGAAGAGATAGTTTAATCACATTGTGGAAGAGCAGAGCCCTTGTAGGCACATTAATCTTACTCATGTCTCTTCTTTCTTTTGACCCATTAGTCCCTTACGCCATTTTCTTTATCTCCACTCTGTCATATGCTTTTTCAGGAATGTGAATCCATGCATATATAGACGAGTAAAGCTATTGTTCACCAACGAAAATGGCTTCCACAATCGTCCTCATAAAATACATCCATGCAAACACACGGGCCAACGACTAGTTATATCAATCGATTCAATGAAGAAAAGTTGAAGGAATCGATGCCAAGACTCACTGTTTTTGGCTTGAATGTAGGCGCCGTGCTTCATGCAGCAAGCGTCAAGGCCGTTGTAGGGTCTCTCTTCCGAACATCTGCTGTACAGGAGCCCACAACACTTGCCATATCTCGGAAATGGAGGCACTGTGTCATTTTCAATGATAATTCTTTTTATGTTCAACACTAATTAATCAACCACAAAAAAAGAAGAAGCTTTAATTTAATTGACAAATCCTTCATCGCATCATGCCCCGAAAAAAATTGATTTTCTTTTTTTCTAGAGAAGAGCAAGCATCACTAGATATTTGAGCATAACTCGGATTCACATTTTCTGCTACAGTCTTTGCTCTGCAAAATTATTCATTCGAGTAAGAAAATATGTTGCACCTGGTAATTATTATAATTATTGTGACTAATAATCATGTTTTGGGTGAATTGGATAGTTTCAGTTGTATAGTTCCACAATTGTGAGTTAACCATGTTCTTTAAGAAAGAGAGTTTTTGTTAGTTATCCTTTTATTTGTTAGTTTTCGTTTTAATTCGAGTGGCTATTTTTTTTTTTAATGAAACAAAAAGAGATTTCTTAGGTTACATAAAGGAACAAATACACAAAGAGTTGTATTTCTATTGAGAATTGCAGGGGAGGCAAAGATTAGCAGAGCACGCCACATCGAGAATTACGCTTCAAAATATGAACGCTGTTGGTGGTGGAATTGAGATTTCTAGAAATGGCTTAAAAACATGGACAATGAAGCTTTGTAACTGCAACAATGAACGTGTCCTTTCTCAAAATCGATGAAAAAGAAACATCTTAACTGCCCATCCAAGTGATTGCATACAATTCTAAGGAAGAAATTCTATCATTTCTATCGTTAACACAGTCAAACAGTATGATATGTGAAATTCCTAACATAGCATGGAATCGGAGTATTTTAACTTTTGGAATCAGCTAAAAAAATACTCACTACCAATCATAAAAATTATGCCTAGGACATCAAAATTGATTTGAAGAAAAGGGTCCAAGAGAAAGTGATGATTCCTCCTAGTCAAGTATTAGGCTGATTAAAGATGCGAGAAAGCCAAGATTATTGAGAATGGTTGGTGTCATCAAAGGATCACATAGTTGGATCTTGAATGTCCAGTCATCTCAGTTCTTTATTTTTGGCATAAATATGCCTCAAAAAGATCATAACATATTATCAAAAAGTTGGAAGTCAACATAATTAACCTAGGATATATCAAACGTAGTCAATAGAATAAGAAAATCAATTTCTTAACAATGATAAACTTCTCCAATTATATTTGTCAGTTCTAATGGTGAATTGGGTTTGGAACAAAAGTAGATACCATTCTCATTGGAAAATCGTCTTGAGGTGAACTTGGAGTGAAATTCTTTCTAAAAGTAAATATCACTTTTCATATGTTGAGAAAAGTTACTTTGTATTATTCAATAAACTTTAATATATATACATAAAAAAATAAACCCTAAAAGTGGTAAAGACTAATTTACCCTTCTTACTCCTAACACTCCCCCTCAAGCTGGAGCATAAATATTAATCATGCCCAGCTTGTTACAAATATGTTCTATCCTCCCATTACCCAAGGACTTAGTAAAGATGTCTGCAAGTTGTTCACTGGTTCGAACATGACTGGGAAGAATTACTCCATTTTGCAACTTCTCTCGGATAAAATGACAATCGACTTCAATGTGTTTTGTTCTCTCATGAAACACGGGGTTGGAAGCTATATGCACAGTAGCTTTATTATCGCACCACAGAGTCATGGGTACTAAATCTTTAAAGCCTAACTCAGTCAATAACTGTCGAATCCACACTAATTCACACGTCACTTGTGCCATGGCTCTATATTCTGACTCAGCACTAGAGCGAGCAACAACACTTTGTTTCTTACTTTTCCATGATACTAGATTTCCTCCGACTAAGGTACAATATCCACTAGTTGATCTTCTATCATCTGGAAACCCAGCCCAATCAGCATCAGAAAAACCTTCAACCCTGTTATGACCATGGTTTTGGTAGAGAATTCCTTTTCCCGGAGCTTTCTTCAAATACCTCAATATCCGAATAATTGCATCCCAGTGAGATGTACGAGGGGAAGACAAAAACTGGCTTACTACACTGACAGGAAAAGCAATGTCTGGTCGAGTAACTGTTAGATAATTCAGCTTACCTACCAGTCTTCTATATCTCTCAGGATTATTAAGAATTTCTCCTCCATCAGCAACTAATTTAACCCCTTGTTCCATGGGTGAATCAAGAGGCTTTGATCCCAACATACCTGTCTCAGTGAGCAAATCCAAGACATATTTTCGCTGTGACAGAACAACACCTTTTTGTGATTGTGCCACTTCAATTCCTAGGAAATATTTCAATTTTCCTAAGTCCTTAGTTTGAAACTGCTGTTGAAGATAGGCTTTTAGCTCAGCTATACCAACCAAGTCATCTCTCGTGATGATAATATCATCAACATACACAATCAAGAATAGCTTGCCTCCCCTTGATTGTTTATAAAAGAAAGAATGATCACTTTCACATCTTGATAGCCCAAAAGACAATACAACCTCAGAAAATCTTCCAAACCATGCTCGTGGAGATTGTTTCAAACCATATAAAGATTTTTTTAATTTGCAAACTAGTCCAGACTCCCCTTGAGCAACAAACCCTGGAGGTTGCTCCATATAAACTTCCTCATGAAGAGTGCCATTCAAGAAAGCATTCTTAACATCAAGCTGAAATAAAGGCCAATTATACGTTGTAGCAAGAGAGATCAAAATACGAACAGAAGTAAGTTTGGCAATAGGAGAAAATGTGTCTAGATAGTCAACCCCATACACCTGAGCATACCCTTTTGCAACAAGTCTTGCTTTTAAACGAGCAAGAGAACCATCTGGGTTAACTTTTACAGCATACACCCATCGACAACCAATAGCAGTTTTGCCTAGAGGAAGTGGTACTAAGTCCCAAGTTTGATTAATCTCAAGAGCCTGTAATTCTTCTTCCATTGCTGTCCTCCAACCAGAATTTTGTAATGCCTCAGCAACAGATTTGGGGATAGAAAATTATTCAACAGTACTTAAAAATATTCGAAATGTAGGAGACACAGAAGAGTGAGAAATAAAATTTGCAATAGAATGGTGAGTACTAGTACGTGTACCTTTGCGATGAGCAATAGGAAGATCAAGATCAGATACAAGAGAGGGGACAGCTAATGGCGGATCTGGAGCTGAAGTTGACGTAGTAGTGACATGAGGAGCAGGGGGAGCAGTAGTAGCATCACGATGACGTCGTGTGTAAACCTGGAGAGGAGGTGGTTTCTCTGTAGATACTGGTGAAACATTGGGAATAGTAGACCGAATGGTGGTCAAATACAAGTCTTCATCTAATTCAGACACATCAATTGGAACATTATGATAAGGAGTGGATTCAAAAAATGAAACATCAGATGTTACAAAATATTTTCTCAGTAATGGAGAATAACAGCGATATCCCTTTTGAGTGCGGGAATAACCCATGAACATACACTTGAGTGCTTTGGGATCAAGTTTTGATACTCCGGGTCGATGATCACGAACAAAACAGACACAACCAAAGATACGGGGTGGTAAGACAAATAGTGGTTCACTAGGAAGCAAGGTGGAAAAAGGAATATCACCTTGTAGAATAGAAGAAGGCATGCGATTAATGAGATAACATGCGGTTAGAACAGCATCAGACCAAAAGGTTTTCGGTACCTTCATCTCAAATAACATGGATCTAGTAACTTCCAATAAATGCCTATTCTTCCGTTCAGCTATACCATTCTGTTGTGGAGTATCAGGACATGAAGATTCATGGACCATACCATGTTGAGTCATAAAATCAGAAAAGGATGTGGAAAAATACTCCTTAGCATTATCAGAACGCAGAACTTTAACACGCATGCCAAATTGAGTATAAATTTCAGATATAAATGCACGAAAAGTAGAAAATAATTCTGAACGATCTTTCATTAAATATAACCAAGTAACTCTGGAATAGTCATCGACAAAAGTAACAAAATATCTGAAACCTGAATTGGAAACCACACGACATGGACCCCAAATATCTGAATGAACTAATAAAAAAGGAGATGCTGATCGTTTAACAACTCGAGGTGTATAACTAACACGATGTAATTTGCCAAGTTGGCATGACTCGCACTCTAGACTAGAAAGAGATTGAAAACTAGAATCTAACTTTTGAAGACTACGTAGAGAAGGATGACCAAGACGACAATGGATTTGATGTGGGGACGCAACACTTGTGCAAGCAACTGAAGAAACATCTTCAAGTACATACAGCCCCCCTTCCTCACGTCCTCTACCAATCGTCTTCTTCGTAGCCAGATCCTGGAAGACACAAGAATCAGGATAAAAAGTTACTGAACACTGAAAGTTTTTGGTTAACTTACTAACAGACATTAGGTTAAATGGAAGTTGTGGAAGATAAAGCACTGAGGACAAAGGTAATGAAGGATTTGGGTTAACTGTCCCAATTCCCCTAACATGTGTAGGTGACCCATTGGCTAGAGTAACTACGGACGAAGATGGAGAAAAAGAGGAAAATATACCTGAAAGACCTGACATGTGATCAGAAGCCCCTGAATCAATGATCCAAGGACGAGAAGTAGCCGAAAGACATGCAGTAGCATTACCTGTCTGAGCCAAAGTAGCAGTGGAAGAAACAGACTGTGAGATTTGAGACTGTGTGTACCGAGCATATTCCTCACCAGACATAACCACCACCTTGTCTTCAGACTGTGGAGTAGGGTCAATATTAGACGCCGTATTAGCAAACTGGTGCTGCTGCCCTGGTCTTCCATGTAGCTTGTAGCAAAATTTTTGAATATGACCAGGTTTGCCACAGTAATGACAAACTCGGGTAGTTCCCGAATTATCAGTAGATATATGGAATTGTCCATAAGGATGCTGATTACCTTGACCTCTCCCTATTCCAATGCCTCGGCCTCCTCCTCGGACACCACGCCCAATATACCCGCCACGGGTTCCTCCATCACTCCTATTACCACTACCAGTTCGAGTCTGGGACACAAGGGCTGAACTCCCCACCATAGATGATGTATCCTAAGAGGACTCACGAGATACTCGAAGAACTCGAGCAAATGTATCTGTGAGTGATGCTATATTCTCTCCTCCAAGAATCTGAGACCTAACATTTTCACACTCAGAACCAAGACATCCTAAGAATCCCATTACAGCCAATTGTTCCCTTTGACGTTGCATTTGTTGAACATCAGCTGAAATAGGGAGAACAGCATTCAACTCCTCATACAATCTCTTAAAATCTGCAAAGCATTGAGTAATAGAGCGCCCCTTTCTTTCAAATCGATAAAACTCCTGCGATAACTCATAAATCCGTGACAAATTATCTTGGCCAGAATACAGCACATTCAAATACTCCCATAGTTCTCTGACTGTATCAACATGAGTTACCATGTCAACTATATTACTCTCCATAGAATTCAACATTTGACTAAGAATGCGTGCATCAACACCATCCCAAGTTACATCATCTCTGGGCTTAAACTCAGTTAAGTGTCTATGTTGATTCCTGCCTGTCAAAGTAAGCTTCACGATTTTCTTCCATTGATAGAAGTTAGCACTACCTGCGAGCTTCTTATCAGTAATTCGATTAGATGAAGAGGAAATCACCTCAGTCATCACAGTATTACTCTTCTCATTATCTCCATCAATTGCACCCTTCGAGGGATCGCCCATTTTCCAAATAAAAATAAGCAAACTCTGACCTTAGCTTCCGTCAGACAACTCAGCCTCAATAATTCAATAACCCAATATTACCACTACCAAATAGAATGATAGAAGCTACCACACAACTTTCAAATCATCAAATAAATAACTGCACTATACCCAAGCAGCAACTTGCTTCATCACACGTCTCAAACAAATAAATCAGCCAAATCAGCAACTTTAAAGCAAATTCTAACCGTACAAAATCATCCCGATGAGTGCTATTGCACTTTGTCGCTACAGCAACCCACAAGATCATCCCAAAATCATCCTCTGTCGCTACTGCTTTCTCTCTCTAGGGTTTTCCCTCTCCTTCACCGATCTCACGTACAAGAAGTGGCACAGCTACACCACCAAATCCAACCAGCATAGGGTCATCAAAACCCCTCGGAGGCCAGCAAATCACACAAGCACGAGCGTGCTGAAGTCGTGCAAGCGAGCCGAGCGAGTGCGAGTGCGCCACGCGAGCAGCACAATCAAGCCGTGCAGGCAGCGTGAGCGGCGCGAGCCGAGCGAGCCGCGCGAGCCACGAGAGCTGCGCGAGCACCGCGAGTGAGCCTCGCGAGCGAGCCGCGCGACCGCGAGTGAGCCTCGCGAGTGAGCCGCGCGACCGCGAGTGAGCCTCGCGAGCAAGCCGCGCGACCGTGAGTGAAGCCCTAGTCCGGCGAGTCGACGGCGGTCCGGCGAATCGACGGCGGCGAGCGGCTCCGTAGTCTAGGTTAAGCCCTAGGCTCTGATACCATGTAGAGAAAAGTTACTTTGTATTATTCAATAAACTTTAATATATATACATCAAAAAATAAACCCTAAAAGTGGTAAAGACTAATTTACCCTTCTTACTCCTAACATCATACAATGTTGTTGGGCATGGATGTATGGCGATGGTGATGCGAGAAAATTATAATAGACAACTCGAGACATACATGTATGAAAATGAGGTACAAATATAACACACAAACAAAATAATTGTCACACTATTATTACACACATTCTTTATGAATAGTAAAATCTCTCACTCACTATTACAATTTCTTTTCTTGCATGACACATAAAAACCAGTATAGAGCAAACAAGCTCATACGATCACGCACTCAATGAACAAGCTGCCTCAACTTCTATTTCGGGCCTTTCCAATGCTTCTATTTTTATTTTATTTTTTTGGCCGCTCAAACATATCATTTCATTTCATGTACGTAAAATAGAAGAACAACCTAGATGGGCATCAAAGCAAAAAACAGCCAAAAGAGATTGTGGGGGTAGACATCCAGCTTAAAGGGAGTGATGCTTCATTTATGAATGATGATCTATTTGAAATTCAATGCCCTGGCAGATTGAAAATTTTGGATATGCTATGTATTGATTCCTGCCAGTCCCTCATAAGACTCGACATTTTGCAATTAACACTTATGGTGGAATTACTAGTCACTGAATGCAAAAATATAGTCGAAATTAAATGCCTTGAGAGGTTGAAAAAATTGAGATTTTTGAGCATCTAGGGGTGCGAGTCCATTGAAATATTACCACACCTCTTGCTCTTCGATAACCTCCTACATTTGGGCATTGGAGGGTGTTGGAAGCTTCATGATGTTTAGGGCCTAGAGAAAGTGAAGTATGTGCTTGGAATCTAAAATGAGGGATCAACTGCAAGGCCTCAACAAATTGTCCACACCTGTCGAATTTCGGAGGTTTTACGGAATATGATGGGGGGTCAATTTAGGATGAACTTTTGGAGATCACAGAGCTCCAGAAATCAAGGCGTCTAAATTCTAGTAGACGTTCAGCAATGCAACTTTGTTGGAATATCGTTCATTGCGCTACTGCAGTAGGGAAACAATCGGTTCATGAAAATAACGCTCCGACCTATCGAGCGCTCTGCTCTGGCCACGATGTCGGAACGATTTGCATGTCCTTTCAAAGGTGAATAAAAAGCAGGTCACGCTATTCATTGTCGAGATGTATCGCCTATTTCATCAGCATTTCCTCCTCTTGCGAAGCCGTCCACAAGCGTCCCCTTCTGAGTTTCGAATGACGCAGGCGATTACTCCTTTCACGGAGCTTTCGGCGAAGGGATTCATTAATGTTGACCCCTAAAGATCCAACCTTTGTGGGGTTTCCAGTTCTCAGAAGAGGTGGGAGCGTCAAGGTCCGATTTTTTGCTTTGAATACCATCTCCTGCAATTGCCGAGAGAAGTTAGAGCTCCTTGAAGTGCTTGAGCTGGGTTGGAGGGTTTCTTTTGAAAGATGAAGTTGTTACAATAAGCCAAAAGATGGCTACTACAAGCGCCAGAGAAGGTGGGCTTTCTGTGCTTTTGAGGAATTGCGTTAGCTATATCTCTATTCTGCTTAACCCCTGGGAAGAAACCTGAATGTTTAGGGATGGTTAAGCCCATATGTCTCGCGTCCAAGGACAAGAGAGAAGGAGATGCTCTGTGGATTCCGCCCGGTCTTTGCACAATGAGCGGTAAGGATCCGGTACTATTTTTCACTTGTAAGTTCTCCATTTTAGGGATTATTCTGACAGGCATTCCATTGGAAGAGCTTAATCTTAGGGTTTATTTGCATTTTGCAAGTCCTATTCCATAAAGCCTGAGGAGCCAAGAAAGATGAGGAGGCCATTGGAGCTTTTCGGATATTCTAGGTAAGTCTTATGTAGTTGTAGCCACTCTTTATTGAGTAATTTCCTGTTGATGAATATGTCCACATCAGTTTGTCTTGAATAGAGTGGGTTGTTGGAGGAATAGCCAGAATTTCCTTCGCGATGTCCTCTTCGAAAATATTTTGAAGAAAAGGTTCATTCTAATTTTATTTTTTTTTTGGTTTATAAGCTCTGCTACCTATTGTGGGTCATTTTCGTTCGCTGGGCCTCCAATTACACCTCTTTTCAACCATCCGGCTTCTATGATACTGATTGCTTCTCCTGTTGCTACTGTCCATATTGAAGATTCTAAGATTGAGTCTCTTCCCTCTAGACTCTAGTAAGCTTTGCCAGCCCCAAGAGGGTCTGCCCTTTCCTAGCATGCCAGAAACTCCTTTTTGGGAAGTAAATCCCTTAAAAAATTTGGCCCCATAAAGAGCGAGACTGTTGCATTGATCTCTAGGCTCAGTTTCCTAAGGAAGCTTTGTTGAGAGAAAGTAAATCTTCGAATCTCATGCCTCCATTGTCTTTCCTTTGCTTCAAGAAATCCCAACTCTTCCAGTGAATACCAGAGTGAGAATCTCTGCTTTTCCACTAAAATGCTGCCATCCTGTATTCAATTGCTTTACATATGGAAACATGAATATTTAAAATTGACATTGCATATTGAGGAAGAGCCTGCACTACTGTTTTTAGTAATATCTCCTTTCCTGCTTTAGAATTTAAAGATTCTTTCCGACCTTCCAATTATCTATTAACTCTTCCAAGTCTCTAGGCAAAAAATATTCTTCTTAGACTCTCCCCAATCCAAAGAAATTCCAAGGTATTTTCTTGTTTTATCCAATTCAGGGACACTCCATTCATAAGCCCTATTGGCTCTTATGGTCTGTGGATACCTTGAGCTAAAGAGTATTCCTGATTTGCTTAGGTTTATCTCCTGTCCAGTAGCAAAACAATACTGATGTTACACTTGATATAAATTGGCAATCTTGAATTCTCCCACCTAAAAAGAAGATGGAATCATCCACAAATAGGAGATGTGATATGGTAGGGGAAAAAGAGTTGAGCTTAATACCCTTTGTACTGCCATCCTCAACTGCTTTCTTCATCATAAGAGATAAAACGTTTGCTACCAAAATATAGAGATGAGGGGATAAAGGATCACCTTGTTGAAGTCCTCTGGAAGGTTGGAAATAAGGGAGAGGATTCCCATTATATTTAACACTAAATGAGACTGAAGATACACATTGCATAACCCATGTAATCCACTTTTCACCAAAGCCTAGTTTTCTTAAGCATGCCTCCAACAAGTCTCATTCCACTTTGTCATATGCCTCTTTTGTATCAAGTTTCAAAACTGCTAGGAATTTTTTCCTCCTGTTCCTCGCTCTTAGTTGATGCAACACTTCCTGCACTATCATGATATTGTCCTAGATAAGTCTCCCACTCACAAATGCACTCTACTCTCGAGCTATCAATTTCGATAGCCAAGGTTTGAGTGTATTCACCATTACCTTGGATATGATTTTATAGGCAAAATTGCACAAACTAATGGGGCGGAATTGATCAAGAGTTTCTAGGTTAGGAATTTTTGGAACTAGAGTAATGTGGGTTCTATTTAAACCAGAATTCATTTTTTCCGGATATGAAAATATTCTCAACTGCTGCAAATACTTCAAAGAATGAGTTTCTCAAAATACTACTTTTGGAGAATGATTGGCTTCTCCCTTGAAATCTATTTGGTTATGTTTGTTGGCTTGTTCAGATACTTTCTATTTCATATTTTCCATGAGGATGCTTAATTGGAAGATCAATTGCTCCAAATAAGCCATATGTACTCTTCAGGAAATCCCTTAACTCCAGTTATCTTAGTCCCTTAACCATTCTTTTTCATGGTAAATAAATAGCATGTTCTGATGCACTGATATATTTTCTTCACAAGATTCCCTGGCCATTTTGTATTCATTGATCAGATTTACGTGTCAGATTTGACCAAGGGCAGACTAGCAATCAAATTCATCCCGTCTGGAAAAATCATCTTCTGATTGTATGTTATAATCATTTAAGCATTAGAATTTTTACGCGGTGCGAGGTGGATTTCTTCCATTGATGCTTCATTATGGAGGTTAGAAATAGTAAGATATATTATATCGTGCCATACATGATAAAAGAAACAATGTCATTTTAATATGGGACATGAAACCCAGAGAGAACCATATGTGGAGGTGGTTCTGTTGTGAGATTAGGAGTGAATTGCCTGTGTAAATGGACCATTTGTTTTGGCACAGGAATGTAGGCAGAGCTAGACGTTGTAATTGCTTTTCAAGAGTTATGGTGTGAAGACTGCTCTGGAAAGATGGAGATTTCTCACTGGCACATTACGACATGATTCAGCAGATAACTAGTTGATCTCATGACGTAGCATTGATTTGCAGGAGCTGGTAATGCCTTTCTTAGTGATAGATTTTCAGTTTGTTGAAGCAGCTAATTGTTTTCATGGAATGTAGGTTACTGAAGTATGACAAGAAAGATATGCAAGGATAGGGGTGATGCTACGTTATGGAGCCGCGAGTTCAGTCCAATGGTTTTATGTAGAATCAAGCTGCATATTTCACATATTCAACTGCTTTCAGGACGGTTATGAGGTATATTTTTCCTAGAAACCTAATTTGAAGGTTAAAATTCTCTTAGACTAAGCCTCAACTTTAATGATATTGCCAAACGATGCAGGTTGTGTTGAGAAGATGAAGATCTCTTACATTGGTGTTTCCGTGTCATGATTGGGATATGCACAAGTTCAATTGATTCTCGAGAGGATTCAACTCCGGAGAACTCGTTGATGCAAATGCTAACAAACATGGAGGCTATCTGTTTACCTGTGCCTATGAGTGGAGATTGAACGTGGAAATTGGGAAATTCAGGAGTCGACTCTTATGGGCACTAAATTCTCTATGGACTTCCCTATCATGAATGCCAATTTGACTGGCTTGCGTCACAAGTGTGGTTATGCCCAAGTCATCAAATCAAAGTCACGCTCTGAATGTGGTAATGCAATGCTAGTCTCTACTCTCTAGTACATGTCCACTTGCCCAAAGTAGCGCATAACATTAGTTTCCTATTGTTTGTGCATCACTTGTTTGATTCCGGATTGGCTAAATATGGAGATCAATTATACTTCGACGAACCTTGTCCTGGGCTGTCTTCAGTCTGATGTATTAGTGAAAGTTTTTCAAGTCATTCTAATTATCCATTGTACATGTCAAAATGTACCTTAGTGCGGCCTTGAATTAGAGAGGAAAATATCACGAGAAGTTGATGAAGGTCGAGTACAGTAAAGGACAACTTCTGCAGCAGGTGTGTTCTTGTCCCTGAGAAAGATGGCGTCGGAGAGGACAGTGGTTGGATTGTCTCTTGGGTTCATAATGAAGAAATAGATGTGTCCCAGGTTAAGTTGAAGAGTTTCAATACAATCATCATGTAGGTTTGCCTACTGGTAACAACATTCGATATGATTTTGAAATTGTGAAATCTGCAGGTTCTTGTGTTAAAGCACAGAAGTTTGAAGGCGGGCCAATGGAAAAAATCACTCTGCCTCCAAGGGTATCCTATGGATTCCATGGTACCTTTGTGTTAAAGTGCAGAAGTTTGAAGGCGGGCCAATGGAAAGATCTGATTCGAGAGATCACTAACGTCTCCTATATAGCAGGTATAGTGCCGTTTTCTATGGATTACCTGCTTTCATTAGTGTTTCCAGTTTGGATGGGGCTTTTCTTTGACACGTGATTTTCTTGTCTTAATTCCAGCAACTGGAGGAAGTTGTTTGAGCAAAGTAATTGTAATGCTTGAGTTTTATCTGGCTCGTGATCATGATATGAATAAAAAAGATTGCCTCCAAAAGGATACTTGATGTCTTCAGTCAAATAGTACGAGATTCTTCATTCTCAACGTGGTATCAATCTGCACTTGTTTAAATAAAGTAATACTTCTCTCCGACTTCTATGTAGTAGAGAAATTCACTATCTGATGGATTCTGGAAACTGCTCATGCATATGCAATCTTGATTGCATTTCATTAATTTGTTATTTGGTCATGGAAGTAGGCAGTGAAGGTACCATAAACGTGTTCTCCATTTTCTCAAAGCCAGGGCATTAATGTCAAGATGATGAACCTCCATGGATCTGTATCAAACTTTGCTCGTTGCTTAATATGCCAATGTGAAGATTGCTCTCTCTGAAGGGAGATACATGGCCTTGATCAGGCTGAAAGTAATATCATCAACGGTGGAAACCCGGTACAAATCATGTCGCTACTCTTTCCTTGGTTTACTTCATTCCTTTATTAATCATCTTGCAAATTTGTACCTTAAAATCATTCACAATTTATTACTTAAATTTGGTCATTGTTTGGTGATGACAATGTCTACACCCCAAAGGCTTTAGAAGAACAGAGGATTTCCATTCTATTGTGGATAACAGTGTGAGATCCAAACCAGAAGTATGGAGGAAGTCCTTAAATCAACTGTGTTGCTTTCATGTTTTTGGGATGAACATGACTAATAATCAATGGGTGGCTAGAAAGGTGATTTGCTTAAAACAAAAGAACTTCATTACTTGTTAGCAAAAGTTCCACCCAAAAGCTTAAAGCACTAGTTAGAGGTAGACTCAATGTGTATAACCCCTGTTGAAACACTTTATTTAACCAATGTGGAATAACATTGCTAATAATTGATTGATCATGGCAACTACTCATGTCTATGTGGTTTTGATTGCTTTTTTAGTAGCTTATGTCCACTTGTTCTGTCATGGATTAATAAGCTACTGGAGGTACCTTCATAACATTTTTACTTTTCTCAAATCCAAGACACGAATGTTGAGATGATGAATTTCCATGGATCTATATGCAACTTTGTTTGTCAATTGAGATGCTGATACATAGATTGCTCAATCTGATGATGGATTTATGGTCTTGATCGTGTCAAAAGTAACATCCTGTATGGTGGAAAGTCCGGTAGGAATCATGTTGTGGCTTTCTTGTTTGTCGTCATGCCTTTGTCCATCTCACATGTTCATTCCATCAGTCAGTGTCTTTGTGGATCGAATTTGCACCCTTCTGTTCGTTCTTCATTTGGTGATGACAATTTCTCATGCCCCTAAAGCTTTAAATGACCAGGAGCTTCACTGTAATTTTAGCAATGATGTGAGATCCGAATCAAATGTCTAGGATATGGATGCAACAAGGACATTCTTTAAGCCGATTCCATTGCGTTGTGCTTTATGAACGTGAGCTGTCCGTCATAGTAATGAAAACAGGTGCTTTACTGCACTCCCGAAATGTTTGAGAGCTGATATGAATCGATGAATGTCCGTTTTATCTTGAACTATTACTTAATCAGAGCAGAATACTCTGTTACAGATGCCACTATAACAAAACAGAATTGGAAGTTCAACCTACTAAATACGAGAGGACCGGGGAAATGACCAACTACAATCCCATAAAGTGTGTTCACCTTCTTCACTCCAAACCTTGCAGTCTATTCCATAGGATATTAAGCTATTTCAATTATACTGCCTACTAATAACATTTTCTCGCAGCTGTTTGCTACATCATTTGGAAGGAGCGAAATAATATTCTCTTCCGGGGGAGGCCACCATCCCTCCCAGCTATTAAGTTGCAATTAGAGAAGGTTGTCAGAGACAAAGCATTGTCTTTTAACCATGTCCCTTCCAACACCACGAACTGTAGATTACTGCATTGCTGGTCTATAAACCCTTCCATTTTGGCGGACTGATCTACCGGCAGGTTCCTTGCTATACCTGTGTTGTTGTTGGGGTCTTTGTTCTTTTGGCTCCCTGTTTAGGCCATTTGGTTTGCTTTTGCCGCTGTTTTGGCATTCCTCTGCTCCTGTGCAAGTGGGCTTGTTTTACCTTGGCACACTTCTACTCACTTTGACTATTCTTTTTCTTCGGTAGTGTAAGTTCTTGGTGCTAAGTTCTTGTTGTATAGCTTCTTGCTTCTCTTTGGCTTAAGTTAATATATTTCTTACCTTTTACCAAAAAAAAAAGAAAAAAAACATTTTCTCGCTAGTGGTCACATCAAATTAACCAGAAGATTATTTATACCATTTTCCAGAGTAGAGCAACGAGATCTTCTAGGTTCCTAGCTTGCCAAAACTTGTCAAATTGACACACATGGTGTACCAAACAAAAAGCTACTGCCAAAGACTAGTCGCCCAAACATCTTGGAAGATAAATAGGCACTCGCCACGAATGCTTCTGTGAAGTAATCACACACATCTAGATAGTGTTAAAATGGCTGATAAAATGGTTGATCAGATTAGGGCAATGGGCTTGAACAATAGCGTAGACTGGTATCATGTGATTTTGCCTGAATGGCTAGGTATGTTGCGATAGTCAACTCGAGATATCACGTGATATATACTATTATGTAGTCTTTGGAAACATATGGTCCTGATTTGTCATTGGCGATGGAACTCAGCATCTACGTTGGGCATGGGATTCCCCACTCCAAATCAATTTCAGCATTTTTTATCTCTCTTTTCGACATTGGTCAAGTTACCTGATACTTCATCTAGATAAAGGTAAAGCCTTGGAGATACAATATCACGACTTATTTCAATTTGCATGTACATTGCTGCGTTGTAGGAGGTCACTACAAATTGTTTGATACTCAGACATTTGGATTGAAATGTAATCTCACCCAACTAGAGGAGAAAATAAGTATAACCCATCACCAAAGACTGCTTTGTTTAGTTAATAAAACTCATGCATAGACTGCTTAAATAATATCACCACACATCAAGACTAATATTATGAATCAAAGGTGACTATTTACAACGCGGTCAAAATATGATTTTCGTGATTTTTCATTTTGAAGGCGACCTGTGCTTCTATGAGGTAGACAAGGTGTTGTTCCATGGGAAGTCTGATTATTAGGAGCGTCTTGTTTTCCAGCTGACTTCTTACCTTCCATGATCGCTCTCCAATTTTACACCAGAAGTACATATTACAAAGCAATGGCTACGCCATTAGTATTTAGGACCCAGATTTAGGGACAGATTGGATCCTGATGGATCATGAAGATCGATGAGCTTACGCAAACTCTGCATTTATACCACCACCTCAAATAAGATTTTCTTGGGGGAGATTGTTTTTGCAGATTATTACCTTAGGAGAAAGTCTACAGCGTTGATATAACATAGTTTATTTTCCAAAATCAGTAAACAGATATTGTGAAACATTAGATTGACTTCGGTCTGATACTTCCCCAGCCTAAGAAACTATTTCAACAAGCAATTAGTCGAGTTGACAGCATCTTGTGGCTCCTTTTATATATTCGTTCGTTCATAGTCAGTGAAGCATGGCAAAGTGGCAATTCTGGATGGTCAAATCCAACTGACGGAGAGGGATAAGTTTATTTACCAAGAGATGCTCACGTATCTTCCCCTCTGCTCAATCCCGAACCCGAAGAAGCTGGGCTCTCTCTCTCTCTCTCTCTCTCTCTTTATTTCTTTCCAACTTCTTTCTCTTTGAAGTTTTGATGCTGTGAAAGTGCTCACGTGATATTTTTACCGGTGCTGCTTGTTGGTGGGGAGATGGAGGTATTCTGAGGCAAATATATCGTCACTCGTCCGTGAAACAAATCATTATATGTGAACTCGACCAAATGGTGATTGATGTAACCAAAATTATACTGCAAAAACCTTCCAAATTTCAAGCTCGAGCCTCTCATTGCTCATCGAATCCTAAGGTTTTGGAGGACCAGAGCATTTATCCAAATCTTAAAGAACCGTTCCATAAATTAGTTTGCAACTTTCACGACACCTTCCCTAACACATTCCTCAGACCATTCTCAAATGAATGAACAATAGTAAATGCCCGGTCTAAAGTTATGCATCAAATATGTTATGACGATACTTTTTTTCTTTTAGCCACTTCACAATGCGCACATAATATATCTCATACTTTTCATTTTCAAAATATGAGTTCACAAATTAAAGAGAGAGATAGCGGAAGAATTACTAAAAAATTCCTAAACCTATTGCAATTATGCCAATTTAGTCATAAACTTTTTTTTTTGCCAATTTAGTCATAAACCTTTTATAATTGTGCCGATTTAGTCCATCTGGCCAAAATTGACCGGCCGGACGCTAACATGGACACCGGCCGTTCGGAAAACGTTGATGTGATAATTTTTAATATTTTTTTTCGAATTTTTTAATATTTTTTGAATTTTTAAATATTTTTTGGATTTTTTAATTCTTTTTATTTTATTTTTATTTTTACCCCTTTTCTTCTTCCTTTGGCTGGCGGGGGCGAGCCTCACTAGTGGCCGGCACCTGGCAGCCTTTGCCAGGTGCCGGCCACTAGTGAGGCTCGCCCCCGCCGGCCACTAGCAAAGGCGAGGCCGCCGTCGCCACATTCGGCGAGGTTGCCATCGCCATATATGGCAAGGTTGAGCCTCGTCGGCCACCAACGAGGTCGACCCTTGCCTTGGCTGGGCTCGGCCTTGCCGGATTTGGTGAGGCTCGGCCCCGCCTAGCCTTGGCAAGGCCAAGCTCGCCTTGGCGTCGGTGGAGCCTGCTCTCGGGGCGAGCCGTGGAGCGACGGCGGTAACGAGGCGAAGCGCTTCGAAGGTGGCTTCAGAACCCTAGGGGTGCGGGATTTGGTGGCGACGGATGACAAAACTAACTCAGCGAGCTCCTCCAAGTTGCACCGCGAGTGCCTCGGCCGCTCGATCTCCGCCACCGCTATGCCTTCCTCTCTCTTTGAATCCGACCGTTTGAGCCGGTGACTCTCTTGACTCGCCGGTGCCTCGCTCGGCTTCACTCCTTTCTTCGAAATCTTGGCCATGCTCACCGGCCTCGACATCGCCTCGGCCGCAGTGACGACCTGAAACCTCTACAACGAGCAATGCTCATGGGTCACCACCTCGCCAGATCTAGCAACGGCAACCTCACTGGCCATTGGCGAGGCTCCTCGCCTAGGGACGGCAAGGCTTGACCTCGTCGAATGTGGCAACGGCGGCCTCGTCATTGCTAGGCGAGGCTCGCCGTCGCTAGTGGCCGGCGGGGGTGAGCCTCGCCAATGGCCAATGAGGCTAACCCCACCAGCCAGAAAAAGAAGAAAATGGGGAAAAATAAAGAAAAAGAGAATTGAAAAAAATCTTAAAAAATTCGATTTTTTTTTAAATATATTAAAAATTGCCATGTTAGCGTTCGCCGAATGGCCGGTGTCCACATCAGTGTCCGGCCGGCCAATTTTGGCCGAATGAACTAAATTAGCACAATTGTAAAAAGTTTAGGACTAAATTAGCTAAAAAGAAAAAAAGTTTATGACTAAATTGGCATAATTGCAATAGGTTTAGGATTTTTTCTATAATTCTCCCGAGAAATAGCACTACTCACCTGGATATATCCCAAACCAAATAACAAAATTCATTCAAATCAAAGAATTCGCAATCCTATCATAAGTGAGAAATAGCATCAAAACCAAGTAAAATACTACTTCTATTACGAATCGGCTAAACTAAACTTAAACGCTAACAAAATAACTCTTATGCATCCACAAATCGCTCACCTAAAGCGAATATTCAAACTTAAATTCAATGTGAAATTCGCCCTCAAAACCCTAAAATCTCACTTCAACAAAATTGTTACGCCAAAACGACTTCCGTCGTAACCCATGACTCTACAATGCCATAAATCTCCATTTCCATGAAATCCTGAAGCCCCGTAACTCAAAAATTGGATTCCGTGGCTTGACTTTCCCAAAATTCAGAATTTGAGCTATAAACCTGAAAAATACTTTAATT
The DNA here is from genome assembly GCA_019915185.1 of Eucalyptus camaldulensis. NCBI lineage: Eukaryota > Viridiplantae > Streptophyta > Magnoliopsida > Myrtales > Myrtaceae > Eucalyptus > Eucalyptus camaldulensis. The sequence goes on from JAHSVA010000008.1 coordinate 4,446,388, forward strand.
GGATGAACAAGAGGCGTGAATACTTACTAGCCGCCACGGATAGGAGTAACTCTGGCTTGGCAACGTGTCCACGACAAGCACGTGCGAAACCCCTCTTTTTTTTTTTTTTTTGGTAAAGGGTAATGAACGAAACCCCTCTTTTGTCTTCTTTTTAACCTCCTTTTCTTTCTTTCCCTTTTTCTTTTTGCGCGCACGAGTTCTCGGGCTCTCCGCTTCTTTTCTGCTGAGCATCGCCCTTTTTCTTCCGCCCTTTGTTGACTTGTCAACCTCCTTTTATTTTTTTGTTTATTTTTTTTCTTCCACTTTTCAACTCTCTTTTCTCTCCCCTATTCTCGCCGCGCAAGCTCTCGGCTTAAAAGAAGGGAGCCCAGCCCTTCCTCGCCTTTTTCCTATTCTCTGACTTTTCAACACTCGGATTTTTTTCTTTCGAGCCCATCACTCTTGACTTGATCAAGATATTACAACCTACCATCCTTAAAAGAAATTTCGTTCTCGAATTTGTACTTATCTCAACGATCAAGCAAATACAGATGTATATGCCTTGCCTCCGCCTTGAGTTTTTAGGTGGCCTTAGTCTATCTACTGATAATCGCACAAACACCAATTTTTTCACCTCGCATTCTCAGCAGGTCAACTATAGAATCCCTAGTGATAAATTCCCACTTGTAACTTATATATTTCAAGAGCTTACAACTGTCCACCTGATTTGCGGTGCTAGATTTTCCCTAGCTCGCCAATAGATCCCTTAGAGCAGTTACAACATTGGTCAAATTCATTTCCATTGTTCTATCAGCTGAGATATAAGATTTAAAAGGTACATCATTACAATGATCTTTCCGTGAATAAGGAAATTCTCAATGAAACAAAGAAGTTTATCAACTTGACCTGATTCCATAAATAGTTATCTTATCTCCGTGTTTGACGTCACAGACTTTATATGCTCAGCAAAAATGAATCTACCCATTTGAAAAAGTCTGTCAAATGAGTAACCAAATGTTCCTTATGCACTACAGAGTAGTTGACCAGCAATAATAATAAAAAAAAAAAGGCACACAGGACCCTCTCCTTCTATAGGAGATTTTGTTCCTTCCTCAGTTCAATCGGGATTATTTTATTTTTATTTTTATTTTTTTTACAACATCCAGCCTAGGTGAGACAGTAAAGAACTCCGAACCACACAACTGCCAATTGCAAGAATCATCCTATATATGCGTTCAGTTTCTTAACATTTGAAGAGATAACACAATATCTAGGAAGAGTATCGTATATAGATTCATATTGACTCTCAAATGAATATTTATCGCCTTCTCGTGAAACAATAAATCTCAACCCATTTGAATCGACTCTTCCTCCTGCCGAATCAAGACAATAGGGAGTTGTTTTATTTCCTTTCTCACGCACTACTCCATGGATCAAGTCTTTCTCTTCCTTAACAGAAGATTCCGTGATCCCAAAGTCCAGCTGGGGAAGCGCTGGAGAGACAAGCCTACCAATCGCTCTCCTATAGCGCTGCTCAATAATCCGATCATCCAACTCCAACAATAACCTATAACTGCCATCCATGATATCAAAGGTTTCAACTCTATCATTGTTACAACCAAAAGAACCACATAAATGGCAACCATTGTGTTCCAAGTATTCTCATCTTTGTTGAGCACTCCATCGAACAACTTTTGGACCTCATTAATTCGACTTTCTTTAGACAATTTTTTTATTTAAATCAATCTCAACACACAACTTAGCATAATCCACCCTCAATCCCATAATTGTATCTCTCATCAGATCAACAGCAAAATCCACAATAAAACATACCCTCGGCACCTAAATAGATCAAAGTGTTATAAATAACACACAATCTCACCATGCCCTAGAAAATCTATCCAAACACCTAGGCTCTGATACCACAAGATGTCATGCCCCGAATCCTACAGGGATGGGGATGATATGGCCATCCTTTCACACGAAGGACGTAGTCTCGAACCACCATAATCCAACTCCCAAAAGCCCCCGTGATAAGGGTCTTATTCTAATGGCCACTAAGTGAGGGACCTGAAAAGAAAGGGAAAGAGGTGTGAGCAACCACGGCTTAGTGATTAGTACATATCTTATAAGCAGATCAAGTCTCCACATTACACATTTAGAACTCAAAAACATGACTCATTTATGCCAATCCAACATAAAATAATTGCACCACTCATTTGGATATGCCCCAACCTAAATAACAAAGCTCACTTGAATCAATGAACTCGCAGTCCTATTATAAGTGAGAAATAGCATCAAAACCAAGTAAAACGCTATTTCAAGTACGGCTTGGCTAGATTAAGCTTAAAGGTTGATAAAATAACTTTCATGCGTCGACAAATCACTCACCCAAAGCAAATATTCAAACTTAAACTCAATACGAAACTGACTGGCAAAATCCTAAAATCTCGCTTCAACAAGACCGTTGCTTCAAAAAGACTTCCATTGTAACCCATGGCTCTATAATGCCATAAATCCACATTTCCATGAAATCCTGAAGCCCCATAAACTCAAAACTTGGATTCCATGGTTCGATTTTTCCTAAATTCCGAATTTGAGTTCTAAATCCGAAAAAAATACTTCAATTTGATGGACAAGATGCGTGAATTACTAGCTGCTGCGGATCAGAGTAACTCTAGCTTGGCAGCGCGTCCACAGCGAGCACGTGCTCACAATATCCTCTTCGTCTTGTTTTTCCTTCCTTCCTTTTCCTTCTTCCCTATTTTCTTTTTACACGCGCGAGCTCTCGGGCTCCCTGTTTCTTTTCTGCCGAGCATCCCCCTTTCTCTTCCCCTTTTGTTTACTTGTCAACCTCCTTTTATTTTTTTGTTTTTTTCTTTCTTTGACTTTTCAACGCTCTTTTCTCTCCCCGATTCTCACCGCGCAAGCTCTCGGCTTAAAAGAAAGAAGCCATGTACTTCACCCCTTTTTCCGATTCTCTGACTTTTCAACACTTGAATTTTTGTGTCTCTTTTCGGGCCGCATCACTCTTGACTTGGTCAAGATATTACAGGAAATAGGTTAGGAACGCGTTGACTTGACGAGAACTCCTTTGGCGCAAATGACGAGCCAAGTTGGATTTTTGGTAAATGTGTCCCGTAGCCATTTGGGAGAGTCAAAGTGCATCAATTGCAAAAAGAAAAAAAAATTGAAATTTCAGTGCATTTAGTGATTGAAACTACAAGCTTAGTGATTGCACTGCAGACGATTTCTTATGTTTAGCGAGGTTCAAGGAAATTTATCTTCATATTTACACTCCAATTACTTCGTGGAAAATGAATTATTCGAAACATATACTCCTAAAAGCAATCATCTAGAATAATTAGTTGATGAAAAATATTTTTATTATCGACGATAATTTATATCTAAATATTTTCATGGATAATGAAAATATTTTTCACTGATTCATTTTTATAAATGATACAAGCTATCATTTTCAGAAAAATATTTTTCAAATCATTTATTTTAGGCGAAACAAACAAAGCTTTGGTGAAGGATTAGCTTGACTTTGTCAACTAAGGCCGAACACCTACTGTTTTGAGAAGTGGGGAGACTACAACCTCGGGTTGATGAGGTCCAAGATTCCCAAGAACAAGTAAACTTAAGGAAAGAATTGTTTTTGCAGCGTAGGACGGGAAGTTGAACTAACCTTTCTTGGGTGCATTGAACGAGAAAGCAAACAATAATAGATAGTATTAGTACCCTCTTGGTAAGCCTTATTCTCTTTCATTCATTATAAATACATTACACAAACTTCTCTTTTCAAACACACCTCTCTTTTCCTCGCTGTTGTGCATTTACATTGTGGTTTTCTCACCAAAAAAATGCCAAGAAGGAGCACTTATGCAGATCATTCCCGACATCCCCGAGCTGAGGAAGAAGAAGAAGAAGATTACTATGAAGTGTTCCTGAGCTTTTGTGGGGGAGACACTCGTACTGGCCTAACTGACAACCTTTACAGGAAACTGGTTGAAGCGAGAGTCTATGTCTACAGAGACAACAACGAGCTCCATACAGGTGAGGTGTTTGGCCCGGAGCTTCTCAACGCGATTCCGCGATATGGGATATTGATCCCAATCCTCTCGGAAAACTACGGCTCAAGAGAATGGTGCCTCCACGAGCTCACACAAATGATGGAGTGCAAGAGAAACAATAGAAGGTATATGGTGGTGCCTGTATTTTACAAGGTGAAGCCAGCACACGTGCGGCACCAGACTGGGATTTTCAAGGAGAGGTTCCGATCCGGTACAAGGCGATTCAATGAACAAGTTGTGGAGGAATGGAAGCATGCGCTTGGAGAAGTCAGTTCCATACTAGGATATGAATATGAGGAAGGGTACATCTCGTTTCTAAACTTACCTTGTTTACCTCTTTTGTATTCACAAATATCCTTTGTTTTCTTTGCCAACACAATACCTTGTTTACTTCCATCAATGATTTTAGTTTTGTTTATTTCACCAAAAACTAATGATTTAGAAAAAAAAATCGTCAAAAAGTATCTTCATTATTATTGGAAAAACAAAAACTTCCATTATCATTATCATTATCATATCCGTTGACAAAAGATCACCTCTCCGCAGCATCTTTTTCATGCTTCTCTCTGCCTTGTCACCGAACGAGCCTCACGTGTGTTTTTTACTTGTTTTCCCCCTTCTTATCACACAAGGAAGAACGATTACATGAACGCGACCCCATTATAGTTTGGTTTCATATTCCCAGATTTCTTGAAACATCGAGATCCATGAAAGATGTGCAAAATGATTTCTTTTTAAGTTTAAATGAGTAATAAGTTACTTAAGTAATGAAAAAATAGTTGATTAATCAATACTTATGCCGTGAGCAACACGATTTTCTTTTCCAACCATTAAAAGGGTTAATACACGAAAATTCCCTTAATTTTTTTATCACGAAAAACCATAAACCGGTATGCTTGTGATAAATTTACTTCAAACTAACTTTTTGATGAATTAACCCTATGTTAGTGAACAAACGTAAGGTAAATTGGTCATATATATACCGGTTTGAGATTTTCTATGGTTAAAAAATTAATTTGAGGTATATTTGTCATATGTATACCAGTTTTTGGTTTTTTGTGGCATTGATTCATATTGCAACAAGGTTCTAGTTTCTGGACTCGACTTTATTGTTCTTTGACAGGCAGGAAACAGAGATGATCGAGAAGGTAGTTGAGCAGGTTTGTTGCGAGTTAGAGGAAGCCCATCATCTCACCTATTCCATGGAAGCGGAGGTGATAGCAAGACTGAAAGAGGATTATCACTGTGAGTTGACACGCCTCGTGGAAGAAAATCGTGGTGCGGAGGAAAGGGAAAAGTTACATCGCGATTTTCAGGATAGTCAGAGGAGGACACCGGTGCCGAGGAGCATGCGGAGCGATGGGAAAATGGTGAGAAATAAGATACAGATAACTTTGCATGAGTACCCGCAGCCTCGGAATTGAGATTCCATGACTCACGACAGGATGGAGTGATTAAGTTCGTAATGTATTATTACCTTGAAGGTTACTTCAATTCAAACCCACCTCAAATTCAGTTGCTTTACCATGCTTTTTTTTTTTTTTTTCTGGACCAGTTTCTTGTATGTTTCGGTTGGGTTCAGTTTACAGTTCGTTGTTCAAATTTCGTGTTACTTACTATCTTGTTCCTGCTGAATTTATTTGAGTGTTGTAGTTTCACAAGCATGTGAATGCACGGTGTATATTTGTTGTGAATTGATCAATTGGATTGTGTAGGTAAGCTACAACCTCTTTCGATTCATGATTATAAATTGGAGCATATTATCATTGGGTCCATGTTGAGTCCTCGAGAACACTTTAGCTGCAAGAATCCAAGTCAAGAGACCGTCAATAAACTTACCAAAAAACATGCTCAATTTGTCAATGATCGTATTTTGTTACTTATGGTATAGATAGGCCAATCTCTATATAGACAACGTGAAATTTTGCGTTAGCTATACTCAAATAGAGATCAGAAATTTGTTATTAGATTAGAGAGTTTTTAAATTTTTTTTTAGGTCAGAAAGAAACAACTTTCATTACTATCCAAATGACAGATTACAAGAATTTCCAGGATCAAGACATAAAATCTGGCATAGGAAATAGGGAGGTTTATCAAGCCAAGTGGGCGGAAGGGTTTTTGTTCTATGAGCCTTGGCAACTCGGGATGTATTACAAGGGTTTCCAAGGATTTCTTTTACAACTCTTTCAGCGAAGATCTCATTCAGTTTTTGGATCTTCGATTCGCTTGAGTCTTGATTAAAGGTTTTGAAGACTACCTTGAAGTTTAGTGTTGTGTTCTGTCTATTTGTTAAGATGATGTATGTTAAACAAAGGTGGTCCAAGGGATAGATGCTTTTAATAACATCATCATGCAAGTATTAGGATGGCACCATTGTGAAGCATTGTGATGACAGAAGTGCATATCACCGGTATGCTGGAATGATGAGAGAAAGGAATCCAAGTTAGGAAAATGAGAAGCTAGCGGTGCTGTTATTCACAAGGAAAGTGATAGTACATTCACCACCGCACATATTGCAAGAGAAATCGGTCAACTTGCTTTACCGGGTTTTCTTTACTTATTCATTCTGTGTCATCCGCAAGGACACCAAGATATGCAGAGAGAAAGATAGAGGGAGAATTTTTGTGCTCCCGGTTGCCAATTGTATATCAATGGTACTTTGTGGTCAAAAAGGCATCTTTATTCATTTTCCAACTAAGCATTAGGATTGTAGTGTTGATGTTGAAATTATCCCAAGTCGAGATACAAAGTGTAGTGAACAACTGTGCAATGAAATCCGGTATATGTAATCACTATGTAATGCTCATCATTAATAGAAACTTCTCATATTTTCAAGTACTTGCCATTTGTAAAAAATGTGATTTTGTCACGATTAAGGAAAATATAAATTAAGGATACATTTCAGTAACTCATTAATTTTTTATTTTTTTTGTAAATTTCACATTTCTCATTTTATGAAACCGTCATTGGCAGTATCACTCGAATTCAGTGCTGGCCCTGTTGCATTAATTTCCCTAAATTATCTCTAGCTGCAATTTGAAGGATAAGATTCAAATCTTTAATCATGTTTTGGAAAGATTATGCTGAGTCAGCACGGACAAATCGACGCTTTGGCGCACGTATCGAGAAAATATTAGGTGCGCCGGGCGCTCCACGTCACCGTGCGCCCCGCCCTATCAAGATGCGACACGTGTGGCCACGTGGAGCCGGGTCCCGCTTTTTCTTTTAGCCAAATTTTTGCCGCGTCCTTCTCTCTCTTCATTAATGACTGCGTCCTTCTCCCGCCCTTCGCATTTGAAGTCCATTTGAAGTGCCCTTTCTCTTCTGTCTTCTCCCGCACGAAGTCTCTCTCACAAAAATCTTTCTCCGCCTCCTTCGACACCGACGATCAGCACCGGCCGAGCGCCCTCCTCGTCCTGCGGTACTCGATCTCCGCCGCCGCCACCGCCACCGCCACCGCCGCCTCCTCGCCGCCCTCGCAGCTCCCGCTGGCCTCCAAGATCCAGAGCGGCTTCGAGCCGCGGAAGTCGTTGTCGACCTTCGCCTCCTTCGACGCCAACGACCAGCACCGGCCGAGCGCCCCCTCATCCGGCGGTACTCGATCTCCGCCGCCGCCGCCTCCTCGCCGCCCTTGCAGCTCTCGCTGGCCTCCAAGGTCCAGAGCGGCTTCGAGCCACGGAAGTCGTCGTCGACCTCCGCCTCCTTCGACGCCGACGACCAGCACCGGCCGAGGGCCCCCTCGTCCGGCGGTACTCGATCTCCGCCGCCGCCGCCGCCTCCTCGCTGCCCTCGCAGCTCCCGCTGGCCTCCAAGGTCCAGAGCGGCTTCGAGCCGCGGAAGTCGTCGTCGACTTCCGCCTCCTTCGACGCCGACGACCAGCACCGGCCGAGCGCCCCCTCATCTGGCGGTACTCGATCTCCGCCGCCGCCGCCTCCTCGCCGCCCTCGCAGCTCCCGCTGGCCTCCAAGGTCCAGAGCGGCTTCGAGCCGCGGAAGTCGTCGTCGACCTCCGCCTCCTTCGACGCCGACGACCAGCACCAGCCGAGCGCCCCCCTCGTCCGGCGGTACTCGATCTCCGCCGCCGTCGCCGCCTCCTCGCCGCCCTCGCAGCTCCCGCTGGCGTCCAAGGTCCAGCGTCTCGCGGACAATGTCCAGGTTTTTCCAAAACGCTCCGATCGTCTCGCGCTCTATTTTGGCTCCCGATTGAGTTGGGGATTTGACTATTTCGAATTTTTGCTTCTTGCTTCGGTTGATTCCTTCTCTGTTGCCGAGCTCTGAGAAGAGCGATTTCCGGATGCAGCTTGCGAGGCAGGATTACTTGGAGCTGAGACAAGAGGCGATTGAACTGCAGGAGTATTCCAACACGAAGCTCAATCGAGTCACGCAGTCACGCGCTACCTCGGCGTTCTCGCCGACAAGAAGCCGAAACTAGGTGAGGCGGTGCGGCGTCTGTTGTGCCTCAACGCACGTTTGCTTTCTCATTTTGGTTTTTGACAGGTTCTGTGCTTTGTGTCAGATCAAGTCGCCCTTGAAGGTGAGGCTAGGATAGCACCGGTCGTCTGTGAGAAGAGGAAGTTGTTCAATGAGTTGTTGACATCCAAAGGTCAGTCTTTGGTTTCTTAATTGAGTTCTCCCACTTTCCACACCATTATTTGAAGATGAAGGTCCCTCTGCTGTAGAATTCCCGGATGATCTTACTATACGTGTCGACACTGGTGATGGGACCAGTACCAATCCTAAGAAAGATTATGAATTTGATAGGGTGTATGGACCTCATGTTGGACAGGGTGAGCTAGAAAATGATTAATTTTGTTACATAACAGGCATCATTTGAAAAAAAATTTGGTATATACTAGCTACATGGCTGGTTTGCGTGGAGGTTTGTTATCTTATAGTAGGACTGGTGCATGTGCAGCTAATATATTTAATGATGTTCAACCATTGGTTCAATCAGCTTTGGATGGATTTAATGTGTCAATATTTGCTTATGGACAAAGTAACTCAAGAAAGACGCACAGTATGGTCTCTCTCTCTCTCTCTCTCTCTCTCTCTCAAACATGCTCCCACTGAATATTATCTCCCTATGAGCTAAATATCCAAATATTTGGGTATGGCTTTTTAGATAAAGTATTTTGTTTTTTATTCTTATTGCATTAAAAAGGGTACTGATCTGGAATGAGGATGTGTTTTGTGAATTATGCATGTATGGCTGCCATTATGGGCACGGTCCATTAATGCAGATACTTCTGTCAGATATTGGTCTTATGTCATGTCTGAATTTAAGGAGCTAAAAGTTCTGCTGCTTGCATTTCTTAGATCTGATTGTCATTGGTTTGATCTTTGGCAATCATAGTTATCTGAACGGGGGCCTTTGTAACATTATGATGAACCACGTTCACCCACCATATCATTCCACAAAATTCTGATATGGAAGTTGACATGATGGTGTTTTTTGATGCTTTTCAGGAAGGATCTAGCCATGATCGTGGTCTGTATGCTCGTTGTTTCGAGGAGTTCTTCGATTTAGTGAATTCAGATGCAACCGCTACATCTAGATATGACTTTTTTGTCACAGTTTTGAACTCCACAATGAACAGGTTTCTTTTCTTTTTTACTCACCGTAAATAGCTTCAAGTTAGGTGTTCTGAATGTGTATGTTTTGTCTTGATATAATCGTGCTTCCACATGCTATGTAGGTATGAGATTTGGTGCATGAATCAGGAAAGCTCTAGTGCTTAATGGAGAGTGAATATGATGTCCCTTCTCATAATTGTGGTCTCCAAAGCCTGTCATGTGCCTCCCTACTAGCATGTCAAATAAAATATAGCAGATCAGAAAAGTTTTCCACTTACGGATGTTTGGCACTCCAGCTTGACACATATTGAATAGCTGACTTGCCATGTCTCATATAGATGTAGTACCCAACAAAGTGGTCAGGGGTCAAATTTATGAGAAAGGTCGTTCCTCAGGAGTTTGTGAAGGTTGGGAATACTTCCGAATGTGCTTTCAGAACTCCAATTGAGTTTCACAAGGATTTAATCACATGCAACACCTCTAAGTGAACATTTTAGCTACATTATAAAGACGAAAATCTCATTGTTTGCTTCTATCTTGTAGTCTCATAAGCTTGCTTCTTTGACTTTGTTCTGACCAACTTACTATGAGGTCATTGGATCGAGCTCCCGAGTTAAAATTTGGTATCTTTAAGGGTTCTCTCTTACTGGGGCTTTTTACTCAAGGATGGGTTTGGGGGTCTAGATCGATTTGTGCTGCGAGTCTCATGCTTGTTGAGATTCTTGTGTCGGTGGTGTTTGGAAGGATGTTTCCTGGATTGTCCTTGTATCTGTTTGATTTCTTGTTATATTTAGAAAGGTTGTTGATCAATCTATGGAGTGGATGCTCGTTCATGCGTCATCGTAGGGAGATACCCATGTCACGATGCTTCAATTTCATCTGATTGAAGCAAATTTTGATCGGTCGTTACATGAACTAGGGTTAGAGATCTTCCGGGAAAGAACACTAAGTTAGGACAATGTGATGGCTTGCCTTGAAGTCCTGTGTCCGGAGGTAGCATTATGATGTTGCTTCATAACCTGTTGAATGTCTTTCAAATTCCACTTATCATGGGATTATCAGATTTGGTTGCTCTTTTCCTCATAAAGGTTGGAGTTGGAGTTCATTGATGGTTAGATTTGTTAGGTTAGAGCTGAGATAAGCGACTGCTTTTGCATACTTGCTGTCAAAATGATTGCTTTACCTGAAATTTTTTTTTGACTTGAGTTGATTTTCTCAAACACGGGAAAAAGTTTGAGTTGAAATGGTCCTTTACTATCCGTGAAGATATACCGTCCTTTATGTGCCATTGATTATGGTTGCTTTTGAATATTTGCAGGAGGGGCATATCGAAGTTCTATGATGGCAAGTGAAAATCTTTCGCGAGCTTAGCAAATGCTTCTATTTCTTCATCTGTTAAAGAGATCGTAAAATTGAAAAATGCTTACAGCAGAAGGTGTAGAAATATCTTCGCATCCAGTCACATGTTGGATAGAAGCTGCAATTTTTCCTTGGGAAGCAACGTGGTGGGGATATCTAAGAGAAGACCGCTCACCTTGAGCAACGGTGCATTGTTTTGAAGGTTGCTGCTATGTGCAACTCAGAGAGTTTTAGTTCCGCAAGTGAAGACTCGATGACTGAAAAAGCTGACCCTGAGGATTTAGCTTGAGATCTATAGATTGTGCTCGGCCTAGTTCGGTTTCATACCCACGAGGTTCATTTGCGTTTGGGGGGTGTATGGTTTTTATTCAGGTTTTGGATACATCTTCCACTTGTACTAAGTAATTTATTTCTCCACGAGGATATTAGGTTGTTGCAAAACTACGAAGCGAGCAGGGCAAAGCCACATCTGAGGTGCAAAGCCATTGCCCATGTATTTTGCGGGACGATGGACTGGTAGTATGTATATATGTTCACTTGCATCAAATAAAAGTTAGTAGTCCATTTCAGATGTTCGTGTATTTTCTGCTGAATCAGAACCCAAGACTTTTACTAGAAAATTTGGAAAGGAAGATTCTTGAGGTGGTAAAACCTGAGTTAACTTTAAGTCGGTACTTCTAGCCAGATTTAGATGCTGTGTATTCCACTATGTACCAAAATCACTTGGCAAACGATCTTTGATCTATTTTACACTGCATCCATTCATTGGTACTTTGTACCATCAGAGCTAAGAGTACTCGACAATTGATTACATCTATGTGAAAAAATTAGTATCATGTACTTCAACACAGCGCAACGCTTATGGTAAGAATCGGGGCACAACCCCATTTGACCTATCAATATCAGTGAGTTTGTTCAACCTTTTCACTTCAGCTAGAAAGCTGATACTAACTAGATAAGTACAAAAACTAGCTTGCTAACAAGAGAGAGTCGAGTTCCACATATATACATTTTTCCTCTTTGCCTCCATCCCACCTAAAAGCCTACCCATCCTTACTTAAGCCGACTTTTCAAGGTCCAGGTTGCTGTTATGAGAGATCACCTCACCAAATTCACGGAAGAGTTGGGCATCTGAGGTGCTCATGGCTGAGCAATTTACCAAGTGCAGAGTCTTCAAATTTGCATACTTGTCCATGTAACTAGCGATCTTTGTGCTCGGAAGCAAAGCGGACCCTACCGCAGATAACTGCTTCAGTGGGGTTGTGGACAGCAATAGGCTTCCGAGGACTCTAGCCACTTCATGCATGGTAGGACGTTCCGATGGTTGCCTCTTAGTGCACAAGAGAGCAAGTTGGAAAACCTTCTTCAACGCTCTGAGATCTTTACATGGGGCAGTGACATCGGGATCAACCGTTTCCATTACCGAATCGCTTGCAGTTTTGGATAAGATCTAATGAGAATCCAAAGCAATTTATATAAGAGAAATCTCGAGATGTACTTATTTTGCATTATGCAAGTAGTCATTATTGTGAACAACGAAACTGCAAAGATTGACCAAACATGCAGAGCCCTAGAATTCTAAGTAGGGAATGACAACCTTGCCTTTCCTCAAAGAGCGTGCAAAGAACATGTTTGATACCATGACCAGATCTAAAAAAAAATTTAGTTGGGCAACTAAACTGCCGATATTATGCAATTGCCCAAGATTCGGCTATCCGCTACTCGCAACAGTCTCGTTCATGTAAGAGTTATGACCTAAAAGAAAAACAGGAGGTAGTCAAGGATTTTGGACAAAAGACAAACCAGGTGATGGGAGATTGGATTCATTGTCCACTGCTTTCCTGCCAGTCAGCAACTCCAGTAAAACAATTCCATAGCTGTAGACATCTGACTTCTCTGTGAGGCGAGAAGTGCGGGCATATTATGGATCTATGTAGCCAATGGTCCCCATTATGTATGTAGAAGTATGGGACAAATGAATAAGCTCAAACAACGAAGAATTTGTGAATAACAATCTCAAGCACCAAATATATCCCAGTTTAGGAATATTATGAAAACCATCAAAGGCCTATCAAAGGGAGTGAATGCGTATAATGAGAATATGCTTTGAAGTTTACTAAGTTCTTCAGGGATCAAGCCTGATAGATGATTATTTGAAAGATCTCTGCAACATAGAGGCTTAAATTAGAGACTCCGGAATTTCTCAGTCTTCAAAAGGAAATTATGGCAACTAAGATAATAGGTTTTACACATATCCATGATGCTTCTCAGATTGCCAAACTCAGCAGGAATAAATCCTGTCAAGTGATTTCTGCTAAGATTCCTCCAAAGAGAAAAACACTGAAGTCAGCACAAGATCAGATGATACCTCCCATCTCCATGTGATCGTTGTTTTCTAGTTTATGACACTCACAGCTTTAGCAGATGTTCCAAGTCACCAAGAGAAAATGGGATAGAACCACTGAGCTTATTATTGGAAAGATCCCTGCGTAGAAGTACAAATAAGCAACAATCCAAGCATGTTGACCATGGGTAATAAATAAAACTAAAGAACTCTAAACTTACAGGGTATCTAAACACCCAAATTCGGGAAAGCTCAATTGGAATGGAACCCTTAAGATTGTTTGACAAAATATTCCTACACAGAGGAGCAATCAAAATGACGAAAAAGGATTACGTGACCAAAGAATTCCCATAGACTCTTCTAGCAATGAAAGAAGCATCATCACGTGACAAACCATGGTCGAAAGGAGTTCTAGTAATGTTACAGTTTTGCCATTATATGGTCCGGCCTCCTGTAAAGTTAAGTATTACATTATCTTCATTTAATTACACCCGCCCAATCAATAATCACACCCGCCCAATCAGGATGTGACACATATTAATTCCAGAAACAAAAAATGGATTGATTCCCACGTCACCCTACAGCATCTGATGAAATAAATCACTGGCTGGAGAAGTGCAATTAGAAGAAAATCAGGAAAGAACACTAACTGGAACGTCTAGATAAGAATATGGAACAACCCTTTATCTTCTGATGCAGATTGCCTTAGCAAGACAACGAATATGATAACACTGGAAATTGCGAGCACTCTTCACTCAGTCTTCATGTATTGAGCAACTTGAGCCCTAGGACAGCAAGTGACAATCAGACATAGCGGGAGAAATAATAGAAGCAAGCATCAAAGCAATGACATTTACTTGCATGACTTACAATTGTCAAGGATGTATTTTTGAAAACTTTGTTTACTTATCCTTCACCTCCCAATACATTATGGTGCAACCATGCTTTGTTTATGCCTTAAGAATTGTTCAATTCATTAATCTCAGGATGTTGAAATGAATTTGATGACCCCTGTACAAAAGTTAAAATAATACATTCATAAAAGGCATGGTTTGCTAAACAATGTGACTGCATAAATAGTATCTCAAATAATCTCATATCAAAAGAAGTGAGCCAACTTATACCTGACTCAAATTGATTCCAGGAGATCTATTATGGTACTCCAACATCTATCGCCAAGAAACCATTATCAATAAGTATTAGAATATTTTAGGATCTAAAATGATTTTCACAATAGGTACCTGATTAGTGAATGGAGAAAATTTATTTATAATCCCCTGTGGCATGATGTATGGTGTTTGCATCTATATGAAAAAACAATCTCATTAGTAAAATGTACTAAAATGCTTCCATGGGATCTATTATGCTAAACCAACATTTATAAACTATAAACCACTAAAAATAAACATTAGAATTTCAGCCAACAATAAAATAGTAATGCAGACTTTTAAATACCTGACTTGCGAATGGGGAAAATCCAACCATATTCGCAGGCCGCATGATATATGGTGGTTGCACCTATATAAGAAAATATCATTAGTAAAATGTAACAAAATCCTTCCAAGAAATTTATGTTGCTACTCCAATCTCTATAAATGATAAACCACTAAATATAAACATTACAATTTGCAACATATATCAGCCAATTCTAATAGTAATCCAAACTTTTAAATACCTGACTAGGGAATGATGAAAAACCATTTATAATTCCTGGTGGCATGGCGTATTGTGGTTGCATCTATATATAAAAAAAAAAAAAATTGAACCAATTAATAGAATATAAATATAAAATGTTGAACTCAAAATAACACACCTGATTATGGAAATTTACACTAACTATAGGACCGCCAATGTTGCTAGGACAAAAGACATTTCGAATCTGAGTTGAATTTATTGAAAAATTTGGCACATGAGTCTCATCAGGCATTGCTTGGACTGCTAGCTCTACATTACAAAATAAAAAACATATTAATTCAAATCATATAACGTGAGTATAAAAATAAACTAATTTTATGTCACTCAACTAACCTTGATTTTTTATTGGCATCGGGGGTGTTTGTTTCTTAGATTTTTTCTTCTTTTTCTCACTTGAGCTTTTGAGCCTTCCATAAATTGGTTCCTTTCCTTTCCTTCGAAGGGGGTCCAATATCGACATCTCACTCAAAGAAGCCTCATTGTTATCGTCATCACTAGCATCATTTGTCACAGTCACACTTGAGTTGTATGATGCAATTTCAGCCACTGTTGCCTTCAAGTTCTTCTTTGCTATCCTCATAGTATTTTCATCTTGGGCTCCCAAACTCATCACTTCAAAAGCACTTTGCATTAAAGCGGAAAACCGATTAAATGTGGATGGACCGGGTGATATTTCATGAGATTCATCATTCACATACCCTTGCTTCGCACCTTTAGTCCATCTTTTCAATACATATGAAGATGGAATGGCTGAAACCGATATGTTTCCATTCAAAATGTGCAAAGTATGACGACATAACCACCCTTTCGATTCAAATAATTTGCATTCACAGGAGACTGAAAAGTCATGTTCACTTTGAATCCCATCACATTTAAGAGTATATTCATAAATGAACCCATCGAAAGTGGTACCTGAAATTCTTTCGGAGAGACTTTGAAGAAATTCTTCATAAAACCTCCTAAAAATAGCACGAGTATACACCGAAGCAGCATGTGTCAATATCCCATCATATGAAATCTGCAATCTGGGTGTCCCACGAGAACTATAATCATCTTGATTTTCAATTTCTCTCATATGTTTCAACTGTTCTTCGTAATAGTGAACAAATTGTATAAGGGTCGATGTCTTCTTAGAAAATTGTTGGAAGACATTGTTAGTGCTCTCGCTTCTTTGACTTAATTTTATACCACAAGAAAAAATATCACGACCAAAAGCAGAACTCCATTTATGTCTCAAGTCATATAACCTTTGAAGCCAACTGTTATTCTCAGTATCCCACTCCTCTTGCATTTTTCTCCAAGTAGTTTCAAATTCATCCTCTGATTTGCATTTATACATAAGTCTTGAGAAATATTTATCCTTAAATATCGGCTTCTGGTAAAGATGTGGAATATTTTTATTAGCATTTTTCTCGATATGCCAAGTGCATAAGCGATGTTGAGTATTCGGAAACACTATTTGAATAGCTTTTGCCATGGCATGATCTTGATCAGTGAAAATAGTTTTTAGAGCCTTATTTCCCATAGACTTCAGAAACACCTCAAATAACCAGATAAATGAATCTGCAGTCTCATCCAATAAAAATGCACAACCAAATAAAGTGTTATTCCAATGATGATTAACTCCAACAAAAGGTGCACATATCAAGCTATACCTATTAGTACGATATGTGGTATCAAAAACCATCACATCACCAAAACAATCATAATCAAATTTGGATAAACTATCTCTCCAAAATAGATTGGTCAATCTACCATCTTGATCTACTTGTTGTGCATAGAAAAACATTGGATTTTGCATTTGCATGCAATGGAAATGATTTAGAAGACTTTGACAATCTCCCCCCTCTATATAATTTAATCTTTCACCTTGCAAAAAATTTTGACAATCACGTAAGATGAAACCCAAATTTTGGCTTCCTCCTGCTTCGTTTGCCAAAAACTTATATGCCGTCGTCCCCCCAATGCCAGCTTTCGCCATGTCAACTAAAACCCCCTTGCAAGTGTCAGAAATCATTCTTCCACATCTTATCAAATGCCTTTGATGTTTCGGTATAAATTCATGATTATGCTTGGGAACATAGTCTATGACTTCATAAGTGTCGTTCTCAACTTTAAATCTGATAAATGCAGGGCAACCACATCTAACTTCAAGTTTTTCATATTTTCTTTCTTGATCGGATGAGTTGATAGAATATCCCTCACAATTACACACAAAAGTGCGTCGAGTTATTTCTCCTTTATCATTTTTTCTAATCTTAAACTTCCTCACTCCAAATCTTTTACCTATAGCATATGCCACGTATTTATGATACGCTTCAAGTTCACTTGCAAAAACCATTCCTATTGTAAACTCAAAATCTTTTTCCAAATCACGAATAACATGTGATAAATCAGTAGTTTCATGCTGCAAACAAAGAACAAAAATTGATTAAGGCAATACTTTTACAAGTTAAATAACATCCCATCCATTTTTTTAAAAAGTAAATATCTTTTACATAGTATGACTTCAAAATTACCTCCGATTCAGCCATCGAATAACCTTACACGTGCGGATTAATTGACTAACGCGAGCAAACCTTTGTCCGTTGGAGTTCTTGCCGAATTGAAGAGAGATTGAATTTTGAAATTCAATGCCGTCCTAAACAAACCAAACCTCCAAATAATCACAATACCGGACACTCAAGGGTAAAACTATCAACTCAATAGCCAAACTCAAGCAATTACCCATCAATAATTAAAAAAAATAAACTCCACAAAAATAATAGAAACAGCAAAAAAAATAAATAGAAAAAGTTTAAAATTTAGGGAGCTTTTTTGAAATCTTCATGATCCATCATAACATCTTAAACATGGTAAACTAAGTTTTGAGAAACAATGACCTAACGCCTAGAAGGAGCTTCACAAAAAGGATAATCTGAAAGTTTCCAGGGACAAAGAAAGACCAAATATTTAGACTAAATGCACTATACATGGAATAAAACAAAATCCTCAACCAATTATCATTCTTGAGGATACATTCTATGGAAGTATTCCCTATTTTCACCTCTCCTTAATATGCAAAAATATGAAATTTCAATTACCTTATTGACTTTTAAAATGAAAACACCTCGGTTCACTTGTGGTAGGCTTGTTAATTATAATTATTTTCCTAGAGCAGGATCTTCAAACACCAACGAAGTTAATCACTCACAAGACATGATGTCCCAACTTTATCACTCATGCATATGATATCATGGAACCTAGCAGACTGGAATTCTTTCAACCAGGATGAACTTCCATGAAGAGAAGGCAATAAAAGTGAAGAAAAAAACACGGAGAAAACCTTGGCTTTGGTGTCTTGTGTATCAACAAGTAACAGCAACCTACCTGATTTCTCCAGTGAAAGCTCCACCTTTCCCAGTCCAAGAGTTTTGAGAAGCTATCTCAATTCGTGGCGTTAATGAATTCTTAACCTGGTCAATGTATACAAAGGGAGGTGCCACAACGACATCTGCACAGGCCACAAAAGGAATATCAGGCAAAATGAACAGCGCATAATTAAGGCGAACATATGTTAGTTTCAGTTTAGCAGAGTGCATGCGCGCGAGCGCCCTTGATTATCAGCTTCTTACCCATCCACTTGCTACAAGTTACTAGCAGGCAATAAGCCGCCAACTACAGCCATTAAAGAGAAGCAAAAGATGCTTCCCAATAACTCCATCTAATGCATTTAACATTATACTAGTGATAGTCAATCTCGAAAAGGATGGACACATAAGCATCATTTATCAACTCCATGGGAGAGATAGTCAAATTTTGCTGTATAGGTAGATATAATTACCGAGACAATAGTCTCGAACTCCAATTTTTGGATTTAAGAATTACTGAGACAACAGTCTCGAACTCCAATTTTTAGACAATAAATTTTGCTTTATATATGCATATATATTTCCTGATAAAAGAAAAGGCCAACAACAACAGCTACTCGCACTAGCCTCAGTACCTTATGGGTAGCGGCAACTGGCGAACTCTATAATCTGCACAGATCATTTGTTTTTTAACAAATCGAACTAAACAATGAAAGACAAGAAGCTCTACCGCATTCCTGCCTTCTTTCTGATAACTAATCTACTATGAAAGATGTCTTCACAACATGTAACAAGCAACTGCGCAACACGCGCTCAAGGGTATCCAAGGACAAGCACTGCACACCTTAGCTGCAAAAAAAAAATTTAAACAAACAAACCACTTCGCGCGACCTCAATCCCTCGTCCGACAACACAGCCCGACCCCACAAGACGACAAAAATTAGATTGCGACCAAACCGTTCACGCTCCATCATCTTCCTCGGATCAAACAACCCCCCCCCCCCCCACCCCACGGGAACGCCCGGAATCATTGCGATCGAGACGCATCCACTCAAACGATCGAAATTTCCACGGCTCGCGAAGCTCCAAAGCAAAAGACATCAAACACGAGAGGATACGGGGAAGGCGAGGAACCTGAGGAGGAGCCAAGAGGCCTGGGTGGTAGAGCGACTGCTGCTGGAGAAGGGCTCGCTGCATCAACGCCGGCTGCTGCTGCTGCTTTTTCTTATAGAACTGTTGGTTCCACCTCCCCAATGCTTTGAAAACCAATCCTCAATCCTTGCTGGACGGGCCCGGTGAGCTTTTGGGTGTCGGCGATCACCGAGGAGGCACACGCGGCGAAGGTTAGAGCTTGGGACGCAGCCACGACCGGCGGGGCTCTTCGGACCGAGTAGCACCTGGTGGTGACAGCGGAGGCGATCGAGCTTGGAGGCAAGCAGCGGGCTTTTGGGTGTCCACGCTCGCCGAAGAGGCCAAGGCAGAGATGGTCGGGACCCAACCACGATCGGCGGGGTTCTTGGGAGTGAATGGCTCTTGACGGCAACGGCAGAGGTGGCCAAGCTAGGAGGCGACCGGCAGAGGTGGCCAAGCTCGAAGGCGACCGGCTGGATTTTGAGC
The DNA here is from genome assembly GCA_019915185.1 of Eucalyptus camaldulensis. Taxonomy (NCBI): domain Eukaryota; kingdom Viridiplantae; phylum Streptophyta; class Magnoliopsida; order Myrtales; family Myrtaceae; genus Eucalyptus; species Eucalyptus camaldulensis. The sequence goes on from JAHSVA010000008.1 coordinate 4,466,381, forward strand.
GTACGCGATCGTCGAAGAGGCCGAGGCAGAAATGGTCAAAGCTTGGGACCCAAACACGACCGGCGAGGCTCTTCGGAGCGAGTGGCTCCTGGCGACGATGGCGGAGGCGGCCGAGCTCGGAGGCGACCAGCGGGCTTTTGGGTGTCCGCGCTCACCTTAGAGGCCGAGGCGAAGATGGTTAGAGTTCTGGACCCAGCCACGACCGGAAGAGTTCTTCGGAGCGAGTGGTTCCCGACGGCGACGGTAGAGGCGGCCAACCTTGGAGGCAACTGGCGAGCTTTTGGTCGAGAGAGATGAGGTTGCAGGTTTCATGGAGAAATATGCGAACAAAAAATTTTGAAAGAGAACGCGAGGGGAAGGGGTAGGACGGCTTGCGTGCAAAGAGGAGAAAAGGACGCAGTCATTAATGAAGAGAGAGAAGGACGCGGCAAAAATTTGGCTAAAAGAAAAAGCGGGACCCGGCTCCACGTGGCTACACGTGTCGCATCCTGATAGGGCGGGCGCACGGTGACGTGGAGCGCCCGGCGCACCTAATATTTTCTCGCACGTATCTGTACAACTTTCAAAAGTGAATTACGCTTTTGGTCCTCGTACCTTTGGGAGTTTCAAGTTCAGTTCAGTTCAGTCCAGTACATTAGAAGATCCCTCCACGTCACTAGGACGGAAGAACGGCCGTAGAAATTCAGCACGGCCGAGGTCGCTCGCCGCGAGAAGTCCGAGCCGAATCTCCTGCTTCTTCTTCCCTGCTTCCAAGGAAGCCAAACCAGAATGGGAATCGATATGGCAATGCGTAATCCTTTGGCCGTCGCCATCGCATCCATCTTGATCGCCGTGCTCGCACCCCGTTTCCTGAAGAAGAAGGAGAAGGAAACGATCGGGAGCACCAAACCCGACGAACCCATTTCGGTGGAATCCGCTCCGTCTACCTCCGGCAACGACTACAAGGTGTTCTTGAGCTTCCGGGGCAGGGACACCCGCACCGGCTTCACCGACTACCTCTACAGCAGCCTCGTCGACGCCGGGGTCTCCGTGTTCCGGGACGACGACGAGCTCCGCGTCGGCGAGAAGATCGGCCCGGATCTTCTCCGAGCCATTAGGAGCAGTAAGATCTCCATCCCGATTCTCTCTCCGGATTACGCTTCCAGCAAATGGTGTCTTCGCGAGCTCGCCCGGATGATCGAGTGCAAGAGAAGTGAAGGGCACATCGTCTTGCCCATCTTCTACAAAGTCGAGCCCGGGCATGTGCGACACCAGACGGGGAGTTTCGGGAAGGCCTTTCATAAAATTAAGAAGCATTATGAGGCAGATGTGGTCCAACGATGGGAGCGAGCTCTCCAAGAAGTAGGAAGCTTAAAGGGATGGGAATCAGAGAGAATTGCTAACGGGTACTTCTTCTTTCACTCGTGATCCTGCTTAGCTAGATCAAAAGTCCGAAAATTTTATGCCGCGATCACTTTTGCAGTGGAAAAAAAATGATGGGTTTTTATCAATTGGCTGCTATTTGCTTCCTGTTTATATGTGGATTTGCTTACGCGGAGATATTGATGATCGGTTTCTTGTATTGGACTTTGCTGTTATTTCACAGACATGAAGCTGAGTTGGTAAAGATAATTATCAGGAAGGTTTTGGGCGAGTTAAAGGAAGCTTTTGCGTTAGACATCACGGAGAACTTGGTCGGGATTAGTAATCATGTAGAGGAGATTATGAGAATGTTAAAAACTGATGACACTGATACTCGATTTGTTGGAATCCACGGAATGGGCGGTGCTGGTAAGACGACTCTGGCCAAGTTCATCTACAATAAACTCTCCAGTCAGTTCGATCACTGTAGCTTCTTGGCAGATGTGCGAGAAACAGCAAAAGACAGGGGTGCCCACCATTTGCAGAACCAACTAATCTCCAATATTCTAAAAGGAAAACACAATGACATCTCCAATGTCGATGAAGGACTTAGAATCATCAAAACTAGATTTAAGCATAAGAAAGTCCTCATCCTTCTCAATGATGTGGATGATGTTTCTCAGTTGAACTGTTTGGCTGGAAAACGTGATTGGTTTGGTTCCGGAAGTAAGATCATTATTACGGCAAGAAAAGTGAGTTTTCTTGATGAGGCTCGGGTGGATAACTCGTATGCACTCAATGGATTGGATCCTGACAACTCTTTGCTTCTTTTTAGTAGACATGCATTCAGAAGGGACTTCCCTTTGCCTGAATTTGGGGATCTCTCGCGTGAAATTGTGTCCACTACAGGAGGGCTCCCTTTAGCACTCGAGGTTATAGGATCGTTCTTGTGCAGAAAACGCCTAGTAGTATGGAAAGATACATTAAAGAAGTTACGGCAAATACCAGATAAGGAAGTGCAAGAGAAGTTAAGGGTAAGTTATGAAGCATTAGATTATGAGCAAAAACAGATATTTTTGGATATTGCCTGTTTTTTCACCGGAACTGATGGAAGAATTGCATCCTATATGTGGGATGACTGTGAATTTTTCCCAGGGATGGGTATTGAAGCATTGAGCGTGATGTCCTTGAAAAAAGTGGGAAATGACCATAGGCTGTTAATGCATGACCAACTGAGAGATCTAGGTAGGGAAATCGTCCGGCAGGAAAACTACGAGGAGCCCTGGAAACGTAGTCGCGTATGGATTCACAAGGAAGCCTTACATGTTCTAGAGAAAAACGAGGTGAGAGTTTTCTTTGATTTACTTTTGTGCAATTAGTCAATGTTTAATATCTACCATAAAGAGGAAAAAGAAGTTAGTAAATTAAATTAGTCCAGCCCTAGTTAAAAGAAGGCCTGTTCGTAATATTTTCAACATTGTGTTACTCATTGCATAATGCAAGTTTGTAATTCATGGGAGTAATATCCTTAGAGGATGCTCTTCTGTGATAATCAAAGGTTCTCAGCTAACTTATGGAGTTTAACTCATTTTAAAGGACATGTTAGCAAACTTAATTGTAGCAGTGTTGAGCATTTTATATATTAGCTTCTAGTGGATTGCGTAAGATAAATTTGTTGAAAGATACTATCCAATGAGTTTAGCTGCAACCTTGTGAGCATAGAAATTATTATGAAACAACATATCATAGTTTTGTTTTCATGATGCTTTATTTTTGATCCGTGGAATTCTTACTTTCAGGGAACTAGAAAGATAAAAGCCCTCCGTCTTAATAAAAGTGGCTTAGGCAGGGTGTACAGCAATGTACTGTTTGAAAAGCTACCGAACTTAAGGTTCCTTGAGATGAATAATTTCATCCTCTCTGGAGATTTTGAGTATGTTCTTTCTGAACTACGATGGCTTTATTGGAAAAATTGTCCATCAAATTTGGTAGCAACCAACTTTCATGTGAAGAAATTAGTCATACTTGACTTATCAAGGAGCAAAGTCACAGAGCATTGGGAAGGATGGAAACTTATGGATGTAAGATGAAAAGAGTAGATTTTCCTTTCAAAATATGATCAATAATTCCTAGTGGCTCATGTTTCCCTGCTTTCTTTCTTACAGGTGGCAAGTAATCTGAAAGTTCTCAACATTGCTAATTGCCGTGACTTGAAAACATCTCCTGATCTCACAGCTTTTCAAAATCTGGAGATTTTAATTCTTGGAAAATGTGAAAATCTAACAAAATTGCACCCTTCTATTGGAAGCATCAGCATTCTGATTTCCTTGGATGTGAGAGACTGTTTCAGACTCAAGGAACTTCCAATAGGAGTGGGGCAGCTACAAGAATTAGAGGAGCCTTTTATGGATAGAACTCGGATGGAAGAAATTCCCGTATCTAAAGGTTCAATGAAGAAGCTCAGGACTCTTAGTGCCCAGTATTGTGAATCATTGGCTCGAATACCCAGCTCGTTAAGCCATCTAGCATCTCTGTCAACCCTTGATTTTACGGGATGCAGAAAGCTTGCTGAACTTCCAGATGCCCTAGGGTGCCTTCAGAAACTGCAGCGCTTATCATTAAAAGAATGTAGCTCATTGAGAGGGATCCCCAACTCAATTGGCAAGTTGGAATGTTTAACTGAGCTGGACATATCGTACACGGGATTTACAGAGTTACCTGAATCCATTGGAGACTTGAGTAATTTAGAAGTTCTGCAAATGGCGCGGTCACATGTAACAAGGTTACCTAGTGTTATTGGGATGTTGGGGAAACTCACCACATTAGATGCCACAAATTGCAACATCCTGGCAGAAGTTTGTAGTAATATTGGTGAATTGTCTTCATTGAAGGCCCTCCGATTGTTGGGGACAGAAATTTGTGGCTTGCCAGAAAGCATTTGTAAGCTTTCTTGTCTCCAAGACCTCAACTTACAAGGGTGCAAGAAGCTCCAATTGCTGCCAAACCTACCCTCTGGCTTGAGAACTCTAGGTCTCACTTGTCAGAGTCCTACATTGCCAATCCTTTCCAACCTGACAAATCTAAAGGAACTCTCTGTCCTAGAATGCACTACACTTGAATGCCTCCCAGAGCTTCCCTCCAAACTGTCAAAGCTTTCCTTTATAGGATGCCAAATGTTGAGAAAGTTGCCAGATTTGTCAACCTTGAAGCATCTTTCAGAATTGAGTCTGACGGTTTGCTCTGAACTGAGAGAAGTCAAAGGTCTGGAAGGATTAGTATCACTCACAATGTTGGATGTGTTGAAGTGCCCAAAGTTATCTAGGCTTGGTAAGGTAGAATGTTTGATGTCTCTGAGGTGCTTAAAGATGGGACCTTCGGAAGCATTAGAGAGGTTGATGGATCGTTCGGAACTGAGTAATTTAAAGGTGCTTCCAAGTTGTGAGAATCAAGTTGGATTTCAAGTTCTTAATAGCTTCATTTGCTTGGAAGTTTTGGATCTCACTAAATGCATGTCTATGGAAAGATTGGACCTTTCAACTTTGAAGCTTTTAAGGAAAGCAAGTGTTAGGAAATGCAAGAATCTAGTCGAAATTAGAGGCCTTGACAGCTTGGTATACTTGGAGAGGTTGGATATCTCTGAGTGCACATCCATTAAGAGACTGGATATTGCAAAATTGAAGTTTCTGAGATATTTTTGGGCTTCCAAATGCAAGAATTTATCTAAAGTCCAGGGCCTTGATGTCTTGGAGTGCTTGGAATGGGTGGACATCTCTGGGTGCACATCGATTGAAATATTACCAGACCTTTCATGCTACAACACCCTGAAGTTTCTGAACATCAACCACTGCGAGAAACTACGTGATATTCTGGCCCTGGAGAAATTCTCATCCTGCCAATGGCTCTGCATTGATGGATGCAAGTCCCTAGAGAAACTGCCAAACCTTTCAAAATTTGAAGGTTTGATAGAGTTGATAGTGAAAGATTGTCATGAACTTCTGGATATGTCAGAGCTTAAAGAGTTGAGATCATTAGAATTTATAGATATGTCAAGATGCAAGTCCATTGAGCATCTGCCAGATATGTCGATGTGCAAGAACTTGAAATGTTTGGTTGTAAGAGACTGCGAGAAACTTATTGAGCTTATGGGGCTTGGAGACTTGGACACGCTGTGGCAAGTGAATATTTCTGGATGCAAGTCACTGAAACAAATACCAGAATTACCTGGAGCACACATCATGCAGAATTATGGCGAACCTATGTTTCATCCCTTGTATGGGACTATCACTTTCAGCTGATATGCTGCACATAGTTCTACTGCCATGTCAAAGTTGAGAGATTAAAAAGAAGGTGATCACCCATGCCCTGTTCACACCTATTTCCTGTGTTTTAATAGTGTTATCTGTATCAAGAAGTAAATTTTCCTTCATGGCCTTTTCTATTATCATTTCTTTCCGCTATATAGTTCAAGCAATGGAAAGAAGTTGATGCTCTGGCAATTGTTTATTTCTAGAGTGGAACTTCTTCACCCAGTTGGAAACCTTCTCTAAGTATTTTTGATATCATCGTGGGTTGACAACTCGAGTTCTTAATCTTCAACACGAGATTGATTAGTGATGTGCACGTACAGACTTCGGAGGTTATTTTGCTTGGATACCTGATATGTCCTGTTTGTTTCACTAACACAGGGAACAGGTGACTAAAGTAGAACATCTTCTGATGAATTTTTATGTTAGATTTGTAGATGTATATTTGCTGTTACTTGCCTTATCTTTATGAAAATTACCTTATCACGACATTCCATTTCTTGAATTGTTAGCAGGATTCATGCAGTTTATAGAGGCTCTATCTATAATTTGTTTGGGATTGACTACATATTGCAGCTTTCTGTGGAAGGAGTTGGACATTATTAAATTTTGGAACGCTTCTCCAGCTTGGACCTTGGAAATTCCTCCGAGTTTATAGGAGAGATGAATCTCAAAGATAATATTCCTGGCTATATTGGAGTGCAACAAGCAAAGCTTCATTTGATTTTCACCGAGGAACCAGCGTTTTCTCCTAAATATGATTGAGGAGCTTTCCTCCTTTTCCTTTCATGATAATATTATGCCTGAGAACGTTCCTCAATTTCATTATTGGATCATTATGCAATCAGTTTTGAATGAAGAACTAGAGTTCTTTTTCATTATGCAGTAACAGTGACAATACTTGCAGGAACACCCACGCCTGGTGAACCTATTCTTCATTTTATCTCGATACTTCCTGCACATTCCACGTCAATGAGCAAGGGCAAGGGTTAATGACTATTCTAAATTGAGTTAATAACTAGGGCAGCTGCTTGATCACTACTTATGCTCGTGGTTTTAGTTTGCTTCCTTTGGGGCTTCTTTCATGGGAGTGATGCTTTTCCAAAATGTGTGTTGGCCAGCCTCTCCGTTTGTAAGCTGAGAATTGTAGGATCTGTGGTCGTGGGAAGAAGGAAATGAATCGTGATTGTATCAACCCAGAGAGTGAAAACTGCATTGTATCTAGTCCGTGTATTCGCTTGTCAAACAATGCAGTCTTTGGTAGTTAGCCTGTGTAAGTTCACGATGTAAGAGAACGAGATTTATTTACCTACTCGTGTATCACAGTCGCCATGAATTGACCAGGAAGACACCAAGCAGCAAAACTATGCACTGATTTGCCTTTTTCTCTCTTTCTTTTTAGTTCAAGGAACCAGGAGACTCCAAGAACATATGGAAAGCTAGCTGCCTTGTCGAAGAACATTTTTCGACATAGCCACTGGTATTGTGTACCAGCTACGGGAAACCATATATGGCAAGAAAATATCTTTCTAAGACACTAGATGCTATCAACTCGCGATTCTCCAATTGCTGACTTGCAATTGGCAAAAGTGGCTCCAACCATTCTGGATTGAGAAAGAAGCAATTAGAGTGGAACTGAATATTTTGCATCCTCTGATACGCGAAGAAGTGTGAGAAGTTCACTACATATCTGCAGAAATTTTTTAGAGATATCATTTCTGTCTGAATGGACCATTCCAAATCTTGTATTGACGTGAGGGGAAGACAAACAACTCAGGTATGTTATAAACTGCTTCTGAGGCTATAAATAACTATTAACTCTAATTGCCACCTGCATAAGAAGACCGGTTTATTAAAGATCTCACGTTCCCATGTGTCCAAACTTGTTCAGAAAGATATGCACTTTACCCTGTAAAGCATATGCTCCACTTTTAGTTCATTTATTAGAGATCTTCTATCTGTTCTGGCTTATAATTTTCTCAACAAGAAGAGAGAGTGTAAGCAATGGTGCTGATGCCAGCAATTCAGGCGCCGTGGGAGCATCCACTTGTCCATTCATCTCTCCAAGTGGTGTGGGAAATGACTGCAACAAAGTGTTCTTGAGCTTCAGAGGCACAGATGCTCACACAGGATTCACAAATCAACTCTACCATTCGCAAACTTGTGGATGTAGGCACTGTGCCAGCTCATGTTCAGAGATGATAAAGACCTCCAAGTCGGCAAGGAGTCTGGATCAGAGCTTCTCAGCGCAATCATGCAGTCTAAGATCACGGTACCAATTATCTCTCCCAATTATACTTCCAATAAATGGTGTCTTTGAAAGCTCATTCAAATGATGGAGCAGAGAAACAGAGGAAAGTCTTGCTGATGTTTTACAAAGTCGATCCCTCACATGTGCGGTACCTGAAAGGGAGTTTTCGCAAGGCCTTCCGCTCACCCAAAAAGCATTTTGATGCCAAGGCTGTCAAGCCAGGGCAGCGAGCTCTCCGGGCAGTGAGTTTCTTATACAGATGGGAATAAGAAAAAATCGCTAACGGGTACCTTCGTTTCCGTTGAACCTTGCTTACTTTCTTTCAACAAGATCTTACTGGGGGTTAAAAGAAAGACATTATTTCGTTACCATAATCATCCTGAACTCTTACCCGCAAAACCAGGAGAAACTATGTACAAAAATTCGCTGTATTCATCCTTCGTCCATCTTTTCACCCTAGGATAGTGTGTGTGATTTCTCTGTGATTATATTTCTCGTTTTTGCGGTCAGCTTTGCATACGCGACAGCATTGAAAAGGAAAGCGCTGGGCAAGACATCAAATCATCTCATTGCTGAATTGAGGAGTCTATGAAAAGATTGTAAGTACCCAACATGAATTCGTTACCAAAGATATACTTCCTTAAGCTAAATGGGGCCCACACGGAATGAATAGGAAAGCAATGGCCAATTTAGGAAATAAGGAAGGAATGCCTTGTGTTGACGAGAACTCCGTTGGCGCAAATGATAAGGTACTTGGCTCCCTCAAGAGCGTTACTTCGCGAGTTGGATTTTTCGTAATTGTTTCCTTTGGCCATCCACAGGAGTCCCAAAACCGTGCAATGCTATGATTACCGGTGTGGTGGAGATAGGTAGCTCGCCATATTTTCGGATAGATTTCATCAATTCATGGTCACTAAATTTAGAAGATACGCAAAATTTGATTGGTGAACTTTGATTTCGATCGTCGCATGCGCTGAACTTTAGGTCCTTTTCTTTTGCAATCCATGCACTTTGATTGGAAACTAGCCAATTCTTGATCCAAACACTGACACGGCGGATGTGCGGTGCCGGCGTGGTGTCCACCTTCGGCATCATGTTAGCACAAAGAAAGAAGATTAAGAACGTGTTTCTCTTCACGTTGTCCATTGGATCCGCGGCGAGTCTTCAGGAACACTTCCTCTTACAGTAGCAATAATATATTAATCTGGGCTACGGATGATATAAACTTAACGAAATCTGCTTATTTCTGGCCAATAGGCCAAAATTATATTAGACCAGATGAAAAAAAAATTCATGGAATTTGTAACTTAGATTTTACATTTTAGAAGGGTTGCACGCATAAAGCTTTGGGAAACTACGTTGCACTTTAGCACCGCGTTTAGACCATTGTCGTGCCTTTCTCGTGCATTTTTGAAGCTGTCACAGAAACCAGGACCCCTGCCGTTGGCTTTACATACCTTCATATACCACTCCAAGAAAGGTACACTTTCATTTGGTCCAATTGCTTGGCAGGATCAAATGCCTCTCTTTATTGTCTTAAGACGTCTCTTTCACGCTTTACTACTTCATCTATCAGCGCATCACTGCCCTCATTCAGCTGCTGTCATTGCAATGAGAGTCCACCCAATCAAAATTTATAAACATTCATAACATTTAGAAGCTTCCAACTTCAGCAAGTTTTCCTTTTATCCTGTTAAAATTCTGAATTAGTCTATCCGTGTTTTAATTAGGTTAAAACATGGTCAATGGCAAAAGTGAGATATATGTGTGGTTCCAAGCAGCACAACTATCTACTAAAAAGCAAACTTCCCCTTGATGGAATGTAACCATGAGAAGAAGGTCAAGTTCAGATACCTGTATTGGCTTGAGGCCAACCACTGTGACTTGAGTAGTAACCCTAGCCTTATACGAATCTGCTTCTTGCTCATTCAACCATGAACAATCATTGTGAATTAATCTTTGCTCTAGCCATCCAATGACAGTCTTATAATCAACACTTCGGGACTCTCTGTTTCCAACAGCAATTTCCGACATAAGCAGCTCCATGATGGACTCGGGCTTCAAAATAGGTACCACCTGATTCAGAACACAAAAGGAAGGTGCCAAAAGGTTTGTATTGACTTGAGTTAGTGGTGGAAGAGTGAAGGAATGGTCTAGGAAAACAATCATCCATATGAGCTACACACAAGAAGCACGAATTCCATGTTAAATATTACGATACAGCTTGTCGGAAGGCATTGTCCATGAGGAGTGGCGAATTGCAATTGATACAGAGGGGGAGTGTTCCCTTTGTTGTGTCGAGTGTGTTTAAAGCCATAACATGAAAAGGGAGGCGATGAATCCACCCGGTCAGTGTCCTGTAATAATATAGGGAACTGAGTCCTTGGACTTGGCTGAAGCTACCACCTGCGTTGAAGCAAAATAAACATCAATTCATATTCTCAACTTATAGGTGCCAAATACAGTCTTTCAAATGAGATAAATATGCACAGTTAATAAATGAAATGAAAATCTGCGCAATCATATGATTCAGTTCAATGAAAGATTCAATTTATAGGGATTTTTGCAACTATGCTCAAAACAATGAGAAAAATCATTTCCATAGCAGAACAGTGCTTCACTTCTCATCTAATAGGCTTAATGATAGATGGTGAACAACTCAAAACTCCTCAATTGTAGCAATTATTAGCATGTCTACATCAGCAACGATTTCTGTAAGCAGCAATTCCTAGATACATGCGTACTTATGATCTCACAGCCGATAATAGTAATAACTAGAATGGATAACTTGAGAGAATATATAGAATTGCTACCTTTTCTTTGAGTCGAGAGAGCTCGTTTCGAAAAGAGTTAAACAGAGAAATTGCAGCTTTGTTTATATGAAAAGTTGGATTGTTTTGGAGCATAGGAACTGAAAGTTGGGGATCTTCAATGAAGGAACCAAATCTCTTTCCTCTTCAGGATTGCCTGTAGTAACCGGTGAGGTGACAAAGGCAATGATATTGTAGTTCAGGCAGTGAAATTCATTGATTATTACAGGGTTTTCCCCATCTGACCGGAAAATCGCGGATTTAAGTCATGGAAACACCCTCTTTACACAACGCAAGACGAAGTGTTGGTTGATTCGCCACTCAAGTTTGATATGGCAGTCCATGAATCCTGAAGAAGATTTGATGACACAGCCAAGTTTGCCAAATATAGTCCATCGCTGAATCTGAAGATCAAGAAAACAACATACTACTCGTCAAGAACGTGGATTATCAGTAAAGTCGATGCAAAATGCATTCTCTCCACAGATTGCCGAACCAAAATTTCTGTATCAGAAATAAAATACAAATGAAAGAAAATTTCTTTATGCACAGAGAATCTATATCTCGGTCCATCTTCAGAGCTTCGTTGGATCTGCGCAGACACAGCTATTTAACATCGTGCCTCCATTTTTAACTTGATTCGAGAAACAAAAAATGTGCCAGCTTGCTTAATAAATCTTCCAAATCACCCAGCTGGTATGAGTGAGATGTGGATATGATGAAAACTTACGGAAAAAATCATAGGTTCGCGTTCACTGTTTTTTTTTTTTTATAGAGATTGATCAATAGACTTGACCATTGACATTTTAATTGTGATGGTGATTAATTGAGTATTTTTGACTTGTTTATAACTTTGTTGAAATGAAATTACTCATATGTCATTCGATATGTAATTTTTACCTTGAGTTTGGGTTATGGAGTTTTGGTATTATTGTGTATACATACGTAGTGATTGTTCAATTTGCTTAGAAGAGATATATTACTACTCACTGAACTGTGGTTGCTTATTTCACTCATTTTTCATGTTTTTCAAGCTCCTCGACTAGCGGCCAATAGTACAAGAATGCTATCGACGGGATTTTTAGGAGTATGATTTAGGTATGAGCTTAGCTAGTTTATACATATTTGTAGATAGTTGTTGGGTTGGCTAAATTCTAAATTGAACATATTGTTTATGATAATGATAGAAATTCTTATATTGTAACCAACCTGTTACTTTATTCAATATATATGGATGGAGATATATGTTGTTGTTAATAGGTTATTGGTTATGTTTGACACAATGTCCTTCAAACGAGAGGATGCTGTGTCATCCTTTTTCTTATTGGTTTCAGGATGTGATATGTGATATGGTGGTTGACTCTATCAAGAGTGAAACATCCTAAATTGGATCTTCCGTAATTGTTGTCTATGGCATCCCCAAGAGTCATGAGCTTGCATTGGATGTTATAATTATTTGTCATCATTTTGTGGTCGGTAAGAGGGTATGCGCAATCCGGTCGGTGAACTTCAGATTTTAATCATCGAACGCGCTCAAATTTCAGCTGCCGACGTAGTGTCTAACTTGGGCCAGTGTAAGCCCCAAGAAAAAAAATATATTGATATCGTAAAAATAAAGATAAAAAGAAACAAAAAATGGGTAGAGAGCCATTAAGAACATGTGGGCCGAAAGTTAAAGAAAGAAGCAAGAAAATGAGTACCCTCCAGTTAAATTGTTTAGTTTTTTTCTTTAGTTCATAAGTTAATAAAAATCAAATTGTTGATGTGCTTGCGAAAAAAAAGAAAGCAAAATTTCTTAGAGCTTAGAAATAAGCTTATAAAATCAAATACATCTCATGTGCAAATCTAAAATACATACAATGAATCCATTTTATTAGATAAACGCATAGTGGTGCTCCTGAGCTCTTTCGTTGTGTGGTTGACATTTGGTGTTCTTCATGAGTGACATCTTTCTTTACTTTCTTTAGAAAAAATTTCCTTTTATTTTGTTATTTTACCTGAACTAAAAATTTTCCGTCTTAATTTAAGAGGTATATGATTACTTTTGATATCACGAAAGTCCCTTATTCTCGTGATGATTGAGTATAATTATATCGGTTTACTCCATTCACTAGACAATGCCAAGAAGGCACCACCCAGCACTTTGTCGAGTTTGGAATTCTTGTCAAAATTACATATCAAAAGGTGCGGTGAGCTGACAGAAATCAAGGATTTTGAAAGAAACTAAAAGCAGAAAACATTCATCCAACAAGAGGAGCGGTGGCGGCGATGAGGGTTGAAAGGCGAAGGATTTTGAAAGAAACTAAAAGCAGAAAACTCTGGCTCATGCAAAGCCTCGCCCTGATTCAAAAATTGTTTCGATTGTGTCTTTCGTTTGACCTCCGTGATTGGGCCGAGGTCCGGTGGCACTGCTGGACGGTGGCTCTGCGGCCAGGAAGAAAGCTCCGACCACCAACCCGATCGTGGCCGATTCGAGGGTGGAGACGCTGTATGACTTGCTCGATGGAGGATTGATAGCTTTGGACCCCATTCTTACAAAAGACAGGTGTGTCTGCTTATTCCACGAGTTATGGAGGATTTCTAAAGAACAACCACTTCTCGCTCAATTCGTAGTGCATGCTGGCGGACTTTTTAATGGATTTTGTGTGGTAAGTTTTGAAAATTTTTAATTGACTGAAATATGAAAAGTGGTATGTGCAAGTCTGATACCAGTGGATGCCTTAAGGCTTTTACTTCATTTTCAACGACTGAGAAAATGGCACTAGCAATCACGGTATTTTCACTTTTGCCTCGGTTAGTTCTCTGTAATTGGGATATGCTTCGAGCTTTCCCTTTGTTCAATACTTTTCTTTCTGCTTGGATGCTTTTTCGTGTTTGATTTATCGAGGAGACTAATGTGATTTGTGTAGTTCCCATCCTTTTCTTTCAGATGTAAGTTGATGACTGTGTGAGTTGACTATGAGAAGTTGAATTAGCTTGTGAAAATCATTAGCCTACTGTTTGTTTGCACCTTTCAGCTAGATCGAGAATTTGAATTCTATAACTATGACAGGCCAACAAAAATTGGTTCTTTCTTGACACATAGATCACCAACCACCAAAAAGATAACTTGCGTTGGTTCTGTGAGATGAGGTATTGAATGTTAAAGCTACTACTAGATTGTGTTTCCTGAGTATAAAATGCAGGTGCCTGTGTAGTCTGCCTTCTTGTTTTTGGAGTGCTTTTGGCGTGGACTTTATTCGGGAACATTCACCATGGTTTGGATCCCTGACCTACATAATGCAATACAAGGGGGAAAATGATTTTTTGTTGTTATCTAAACATCTCTAAACTCTCGTCATCATATTGAAAGCTAATTTATCAATTCCCTATGCTCGATCACCATTGCTCATTTTTTTAAAAGATTTTTAATCCTTGTACTGATCTTCTGTACATCTTACTCTAATATTTGGTTCATGTCCATTCATCAGTGACTTTTCTAATGTATCTTGCCTGATGCTGTCAAAATATTCTAAATCTCCTTCTCTTTCATACCTGTCTTTTTTCTTTTGATGTTTTATCTCTGACTTTATTCAGCAGGAATTCGTTTTTACATAGAAGATGGCAAGCCCAGAAGAAAACAATGATGTGAAAACTCTGGAAACACAGCCCAATAAGCGGAGAAACAAGAAGTCCATCATCTGGGAACACTTCACAATAGAAATTATGAGTCCTGGACGTATAAGGGCATGCTGTAAGCAGTGCAAGCAAAGTTTTGCCTATGGCACAGGCTCAAAGGTCATTAGCACCAGCCAGCAAAGTAAGTTGACACAATGCTTCAGGGGTAGTCATGTTCTGGATCATGGGAGGCATTAAAATGGATCACGGTGCCTCATCAAATTTTACAAACCTTAAAATGATCTTACCATTGTTCCAATGAATAAGTTAGCAACCAACTTTTTCTCAAGTTTTACAAGTGTAGCACTCTAATAAATTTACAAATATGTCAATAAATTAGTAAGTTTGTAACTTCTTTCATTATGAAATTTATTTTTATCAACTAAAAATTTTCTATAGTTAGTGTTAACAAAATTTTTTTGGTCATAAGCAAGCTTTTCATTCACTGAGTACAGGCCCAATTACATGAAAAAGGGGCATCAATTGGTTTACGGCAGACCCATCAATTAGTTTCCCTCGAAATCATGGCAGATGCATGCCATGGAACCTTTGGAAGATCCTTCATGGAAAGTTATGTCAATGTTTGGCTTGAGAACTTGGTAGTTTCCATCTTGTGGGTAAGTGTCTTGGGCTGTTTCTATTCTCTGATTCTCAGCCATTCCATTTCGAGAGATTCATATGCATAGCCATCATAGACGCCATTGTTGTTGCAGGATCTGGTAAGTGATGCTTGAAAATAAAGGAATATCTTTATGTCCAAATATGCCAAAAAGTGACCACGATCAGTTCAAAAGACGGGGGGCTTTGAGGTGATCACCAATCTCCAATGGCCATCCTTCAATTCAAATAACTTCCTGATTTGAAATCCCAATGCCTATCTCAGAGGCCAACCTTATCTGTTTCGTCCTTTGACAAAGAAGGAACAGATGTTTGACAGTTTCAAGTTCCTTTTCGCAAAGAGGGCATCTCGACTAAGGTACAATATTCCTTCTGAATAGGTTTTCTCTTGTGGGTAGGGCATTTCAGCACACACTTCACGTAAACACTCTTACTTTGGGTTGAGTCTTTAGATTCCATGCCTTAGTCCAAAGGGCATTTGGAGTTTGGTAGGACGATGAGGCTTGATTTGCTTCATGCTTAGTCTCAATGTCCTGGAGTTGGTGTAGCCACTTTTAACAGCATAGCCTCCCTCTTGGTTGCGTTTCCAGACTATATTGTCTTCTGTCGGTGTTGTTAAGAGAGGGATAGCTAGAATATCATTTACTATATGCTCATCACAAAGAGAGATCAGCATGTGCTCATTCCATTGACCTTCCTCAGCATTTCTATCACCCTATTCAGCCAGTATATTCTTGAGTGCATACCTTAGTAAATTTCTCCCTGTTTCCACAGATATTTAATTTGCATTTTCAGTTGCTGCATTTTGTCCCTGTCATGATGCAAGCTCTGCTCATTTGTTGACTCCTAAAGTTCCCTATTCAAGCAGTTGATTTGACTATTAGCATTAGAGAACTTCTGCTTGCTCCACTTCTATAGGGCCTCTATTATTACTTTATGTAGTTCTTTAGAAGGTGTTCATTTTTTATGCCTAGAGTATTCCATGCTGAACTTACTAGCTGACCACATTCATTATCTTCAAGCTAGTATGCTTCAAACTTAATTTCTCTTTCTTTTTACAGGTTCCGCTGAGAGAGTTAGCAAGATAGGACTATGATCAGAGCCTATAGCAGGTAATGCATATGCTTCCACTTCTGGGATGTCACTCTTCATTCTACATTGCATGGAGCTCTATCTAGTCTTTCTTTCACATAGGCATCCCCATTCCTATTATTTTCCCATGTAAATGCACATCCTTTACATCAAGATCCATTAGAGAGCATGCATTTGTAATGTCTTATATCTTGAAAAGCCACTGACCTATGGTGCTCCGCCATATGCTTGCCTACTTTTTCCCAGTGTACAAAATTTTCATTGAAGTTCAGTCTCCCCCACCCCCAACCAAATTGAAGGAAGCTGGTTTTGGAGGTTGATTATTGGAGCGTATACAAATTAGGTCAAACGTTTCATTGTGACTGAGTCCATTGTTGGCACCACCCTGTCAATTGGTAAAATTGCTGATCCCCCTGCTATTCCATTTGAATTCACCACAGCACAGTTCTGGAATTTGATTCGTTTCAAGCTCATACCACAGGTTCTTGACTCTCTGTTCCCATCAGAAAAATAATGCCAGGCCTTTCCAGAGCCTCAATGCCAAGATTGTCTAGGGTGTGCCCAACCACTGATAATTCCAGCATAAAATTTTCATGGGAACCTCAGTGGCTTATTAGTGCTAGCCGCCACCAAAGCCCGTATCTGAGGATCCTCCCAAACCTGAATTGAAGTTTCCAAAAGTTTGGTCTCATCTAAGGCAAGAGAGTTCACCTTTTGAGAAGCATAAGGACTATACCTTCACTGTGTTTTGTCTCCGTCTGTTTTCTTCATCTTGCTACATTTCTTTTGGGGCCCTTTTGAGCTGCCTTCTAGCATTGTAGAGTCGTTTGGAGCTGTTATCAGCATCAAGCTCTTTTCTTAGTTTTTTTTAATGGATCCGTGTCACCTTTTCCAATTGCTTCTATCTCCTCAGCAAAAATCTATGCTGACTTTTCCAGATTGTTCCCACTACTAGGAACCAACGAATTCTTTCCCCTGGGCTCAGAGGACACCGTTTGCTGGGGGGGGCTGGAGTTTCTGGAATAATCTCATCATCTATGGTCGTATCCTCTGGTATTGCATAGAACAGCTTCCAAAGAGGATCTTCTTCCAAAGCAACTAGGATCATCAGTTTCTAACCGGTTCTCATCATATTCTTCTTCCAAAGCCTGCTGCTGCTGCTATTTGCCTCATGGTTTCCTCCGAGACCCGATCCATAGGTAATCTGGGCACTTGAACCCAAAACTCATAATGTGTGTAATTGTAACTGTTCTGTGAAGTAGTTGGCATCCATGGTTTAAGCACCAAACAATTGCTGGAGAAAGACCAAGGCCTCATCTCACGAATTCTGTTCAATTCATTTTCAGACTTAAAGGTAAAGGCTAAAGTTCTCACGAATTCTGTTCATTCCATTTTCAGACTTAAAGGTAAAGGCTAAAGTTCTCAAGTCTACCCGATTAAAGGTAACTGAATCCACTCTCCATGCCCTCTTCATAGTGTTTTGGAAGGCTTAGAGATTGATACTGGGGTTGTAGAACAATTGCCTAAACACAGTTAGACGACATTCTTATATTCTACCAGTTGGGACCATACCATCTATCTCAGCCAGGTCTTTTTCTGACCACAAATTGCACAATTTTTTGTATAGTAACTCGAGAATCTGAGTTATCTAATTCTTCCATCCAAGAGGCACGAGAGGCAGACAGCTTACTCCATATGAAAAAAGTATAGCAGAAGCAGCTATTCCAATAAATTCATTCTCGGGGTTGTATCCCAATGGAGCGTAATGGTAAAATGCTATCCAAAGACAATGCAGTGCTCTAGGAGGCTGATGGGGGTAGGGGGGCTTTTGGGTTGGGGCTTTTGTAATGGGTTTGATATTTGGGCGAGGATTAACCAGGATTGTTCCTTTCAGCTAACACGATGGTCATTGATTCCATGCCTTGTAGGGCGTGATGCAAAGGGAGATCGGGTTGTATCAGATGTTGGGTTTGGGTTAGCTTATGGAACAGTGAATATGGTTCACGGGGAGATTGGGGATTTTGGGTAATGGGTCAAAGTTGAAAAGGAAATGGGAGATTTTCATCTTGGTAAAGACTAGATGAATAGACTGCTGTATTCAGCGAACAACATTAGGGTTTTTTTGGGTGAAAACTGCCACCGTTGGGGTAGGATTCCCATCGAGAGAGGATATCCATGAATTCCAACTCAATTAGGTAAAATGTTGGTGGAAAAGGTGCAAAATGATAGATTCCAAAGACACGGCAAACGGGTTTAAATTTACATTCCTATTTGAAGTTCTTATTTCTACAAGCCAAACACATGTTCAAGGGAACAAGAAACTGGGAATGAAAAATTTTCCTTTCCTTTGAAAATAATAAGTGCAGACTTTGTCATTGACCATAGGGCTCCTTAGAACTTAAATGTGGGTTTTCTAGTTCTTTTCTTTAATTTGTAGTTTTCATTTTGGGCTGAAAATTGGAACGCAGGCGTCACGCTTTATGTAGCAATTGTCAAGGCCACTGCAAGGTCTCGATCCTGAACATCTATCTGTTGTACAGAAGCCCACACTATTTGCCATGCGCCCACACTACTTGCCATATTTCAGCGATGCAGGCACCATGTCATTTTGGATAATAATTGTTCTCGTGCTTAGTAGTAGTTGATCAACAACAAAAAAAAGCCCGACATTAATGGAAAATTCTTCGTCACATTATGCACAAAATGAAGAAAAAAGTTGAGTTCTTTCTAGAGAAGAGCAAGCCCCATTGCATGCACGAGCAGAATTGGGATTCGCATTTTCTGCTACGTCCTTCGCTCTTTGAAACTATTCTTTCGTGTAAGAAACAATGCTGCCGCTGGAGCCCACAAACTTCGAAAGAGCCTGAACTTTCACGCATGACTTCAATAGCTCCTCATCCTCATGCTCTTGGGAAAGTGTCTATCTATTGTACACCTCTTAAATAGCTCACTTCCATTATTACTATGCGTTTGCAGGGAAAGCATCTTTCTACTGTACACCTCCCAAGTTGCTCTCCCATTATTATTATCCTTGCCATTTCCTACGTGGTAGCCTCGATAAGTAGATGTTGATTTCTAATAATTATTTTCATCGAAATTACAGTATCTCTTTTGTGTTGCTTGCCTCCTTTCAAAAATTGCAAATTGGCACAAGAAAAATTATAAATGAGCGGAATATGAGATTCCATAATTATTAAACTGTTTATGATAAAAAAAATTGCAAAAATCAATATTACTTAGAACAGTCTGCCCAAAAGTTAAAGCAAAGAGGCAAGAACATTTCTTTCCCTTACGGATGGACGAGCCAACTCTCTTTTTATTTCTATGCTGAAGCTTTACATGCTGAAGCTTTCTAATGTCCTATTTATAGGCACCAATCTACTGCTTTAGGAACCTTAGCTTTTGCAACGAATTTTTTTTAAATGTGTAACCAAAATTCCTGAACAAGAGATTCACACATTTAGCCATGAAGATTGAAGCCCACAAATTTTAAAAGACAAATTCCTAAACTTTAGGAACCTTAGCTTCACGTACGACATCAAGAGCTCCTCATCTTTTATTTTCTTGTGAAAGCGTATGTCTCCCGAATAGTTCCCTACTATTAGGCTTAATATTCACGACACGGTAGCCTATGGACGTTGATTTCTAGATCCCATGGTGCGTTCAATTAGAGAACAAAACTTCACGCGGACGTTTCTAAGAACATGCTGATTGCTTTCCCTTTTTCTTTTGGACTGGCAATCAGTGCTTTTTCACATTGACTCTAAAAAGTAGAGGTCATGATGACTGGGAGACACGGAAAGGAAGAGCGATTTGGACAGATGAGAAAAATAATTGACGAATGCATTGTCTCTATCTTATCCCTGTTATACACAAGCATTTAGGAAACACGGGAAGATTTGAAATATAGGAAAATTTTAGGTATTACTAAAGGAGAGAAACTGAGTAAATTTTATGTATTTCTCAAAGAAAAATTTTACTACTCGAAAATGTGTGTGGGTGAGTGGTTTCTTTCTTTTGTTATTCTAAATTGCATATGGCTTAGATACTAGTACTTGATTGATGAAATTTGGGATTTTGATGACGCGAGCAAAGTGTTGGTTGAGTCATAGATAAGCACTATCACTACAAAATCTTACTTATAATTTTCTCGAAGCGCTTCTTTTGAAGAATGATTCGCTTCCTCTGTTTAAAATATATTTGGTTATGTTTATTCCCTTAGGCAAATTCTTTTCATTTCATATTATCCATGAGGATGCTCAATTGGAAGAACAATTGCTTCAACTAACCCATATGTTCTCTTCAACAAATTCCTTAAGTTCAGCCATCTCAGTCCTTTAACAATTCTTTTCATGGTAAATTATTAGTATGTTTTGATCATATGCTATATTTTCTTCACAAGATTCCCCAGTCATCTTAGATTCCTTAATTAAATTTACATGTCAAACTTGACCAAGTGCAGAATACCGATCAAATTCATTCTATATGGAAAAATCATGTTCTTATTTTATGTTATGTTCATTCAAGCATCAGAATATAGCAGTCCAAGCTCAAAATGGATGCGAAGTTCAAGTCGAGGCACTGGATCAAGGCAATGCATACAAGCCCCCCAAACAGTCATTGTGTAGATAGGTTTCTTGAAGGTTCACATTCCCTAACCCCAATCGAGGGAAACATCTCGAGGGATGGTCCACAAAATGTGTATGATGGTCAAGCCATGAAGGATCCCCCCTTGTCACTCCCCCCATAATTTTCCACTTACATTGCTTTTCCAACTCGTGTCTGTACTCTGTCCATGCCAGCCACAGACCGAGCTTTCATGGATAGTGCATGTCGGCCCATTCGTATGAGTGCATTCCACATTTTCACAATGAGTCCAAAAAGCAAGTCTCACGAAGGCTTCCAATAATTTCAGCAGTAGTGCCGTATCACAACTATTGCATCACCCATCACTTCCGAAAACAATCTCGGTAGAATATAACAATTTTATCAACTTAATCATATAAACTTTTGTGCGAGATATTGATGTAACCTTTTGTGGCCTATTTCTATTGAAAATCATTGATGTGGTGATTTAGTTATCTTGGATTTTCAAGGGATTTCCATCAAAAATTGGTCACAAGAGCTATATTGAAATATCGCATAAAGGTTTAGAATTAAATTAAAGAAATTGCAAAATTAAAGACTAAATTGACGTCCATATAATAAGTTCAGAACTAAGTGGACAATTTTCTCGACATGATAACCGGTTTAAAATATGAAAAACATTCACGAGTATGACGTACATGGCATGTGCTACAATGCATGTGATCTCGCCTACCTATTCAGATCTTGTTCCCACTTGCCTATCTTTGAGGAATGAGCATTGCAAAAATTATGCCATGTCTTCAATTTTTTATTTTAGAAAGAAAGGCCGTTGATGTTTTGGTTGAAAAATCATCTTGAGGTAACCTTGGAGCAAAATTCATTTTGAAACTAGACATCATTTATCACTCATTGTTGTCGGGAACGGAAGCATGATAGTAGCAACACAAGAAAATTGTAATGAGCAACTCAGGTCAGGACATACTTAACTAAAAATACAGTATGAATATAACATACACAAAACAAGAATTGTCGCACAATTATCATGCACATAATTTATGATTAGTGAAAGCTTACACTTACTATTAAGATTGTTTTTCTCACATGACCCGCAAAAACACTTGAAGCAAAGAGAACTTTTTTTTTTTTTTTGTTTCTTTCCCGCACGAACGAGGCAACTCTTTCTTTTTCTCCTTAGTTTGGAGCCCAAAAACTTTGAAAGAATAAAATAAACGCGAGGACAAAGTTGAGGTGCACTGTTCATGGGTTCTCTCGAAACAGCCGACTGGTGCACTGATCCTGCGTTTTCTAGTTCTGCTAAATCCGCATGGTTTGGCCGTTGGTTGGAGCCAATCTTTGGCGACAAGAGGCGTCTTCCATTCCCTAACAAACTCCTCTAAAGGTTAGCCTGATTCGTAACTCTCCTGCGGGTTGTTTTGAATCCGATGGATTAGGGTTTCTGCATTTCTATTGCTCGATCTGTTGTAATGGAGCCCGAGTCTGTTCCATCCCGTTTGAATGAAGGGGAAACACGCATTCGTGGTCCCTCCTCTCCTAGAAATGATCGACCTTCGACGGGTGCCTCATTGTTGCACGTGGATACCCAAAAGAACCCCCCCTCTACCGGAGTCGCAACCTCGCGGCCTCCACCTGCGCCCTCAAGAAGCTATCCTACTAGCAGAGAGCAATCTAAGTCAAAGCGACCTCAGTCTAGGGGAAGCTCGAAGAAGCCTGAGAGCCGTTCTTGGGCTGTGGTCGCTAGTGGTGCCAATAAAGGCTATGACCTTGAGTTCACACCCCCGTTGTTTGTGAATAACAAACCGGTTATTCAGATGGATGAATCTGATCTAGAAGCTGCTGACCCTAAGCTGTTTGATTGCCTTGTGGGATACTTCATTAGGAGGAAGTTGCCGTTTAAGGTGGTCGAGGAGGCCCTGAGGAGAGCTTGGGGTCCAAGTTTGCTAGAAGTCATGTCTAACGGACGAGGGGTGTTTCTTTTGCGAATTGGTGATTATGAATTCAGAAGGCGAATCTTGGAAGGCAGTCCCATCACTGTTGCGAGGATTCCTCTGATTCTCCAGCAATGGAAATCGGGTGTTGAATTGAATAAAAACGCTCATAGGTCTGTCCCGGTTTGGGTCAGGCTAAGAAACCTTCCATTTGCCTACTGGTCTGCTCAGTCTATCGGGAAAGTGGCTAGTGCCTTGGGTAAGCCTCTCTATGTCGATCAGAGAACAGAACAGATGTCTATGCTGACTTTTGCTCGTGTGTGTGTGTGGAAATAATAGTTCAGCAACCTCTATGTGAAACTGTTGATCTGATTACTAATGGAAAAACGGATGTGGTGGAAGTTGAATATGAATGGAAGCTGCTGACTTGTGTAAAATGTGGCATGTTCGGGCATATATGCAAAAACGCTACTCTCGACTCCTCTGCTGGGCGTTCTGTGGAAGGAGCTAAGGAAGCGGAAGTCATCCATAAGGTCAATCCGGATGCTGCATCCCTCTTGAATAAGGGCAAGGAGGTGGCCATCCAACCCCCTTCAATGGAAGATGGAGTTAATCCACCCAACCATCAATCTATGTCTATGTTGGTTTCTGCAGATCCCTCTGCTGGTGTGCCTGTCAATAGATCTTCTCATGTCGAGGAGTCCAATTCGTCAAAGGCGATTCCTCAGGATCCCCATGTACCGAAGGCTTCATATCCTAGTAGCTCAACTCTGGCTGATCCACAAACAGGTGCTGAGGACTTAGGATGGAAGCAGGTAAAGCGGAATAATAAGAAAAAAAAGAAGAAGCAGGCAGCAAGGGAGGTTGCTGCTGCTGCCAGAGCAGCAGAAGCCGCGGCTTCCTTTGGCCTCTCTCCTCCTACTGAAGAAGGGCAAGTGCTAAAGCCGAATCCCAATGACCCTAAGGAATCCCCAGAGCCAGTGACGCACGTCTCGGCAAGGTTGGATCCTCCTTTTAAAGCAGACCCTCCTAGACTGGATGCTCCTTCGCATCCGTATGTGAGCTCGGAAGAGATTTGTAATCAAGCATTCAAGAGGGTTCGAGTGAAGATGATTCTCCGGTTGGAGATAAACCTGCTCCCAAAAGGCTGTCCCCACCGTTAGTAGCAAATATTCACGACTAGCTCCTAAAACTCTTGTCTGATACCCCTCCTCCAGGCAATCCGAAAACGGTTGCTGCTAGCTCGAGGACCTCCAGGAAGAGGTAATTCTGACCATTGTTGTTTTGATGATTATCGGTTTTTGGAATATTAGAGGTATCTTAAATCCTCTTAGGCGTGCTGAGATCAGGCGTTTTGTTGCTGTTAATAAGCTCTCTCTTATCGGCCTGATTGAGACCAAAGTTCCTATGGAGTTTTTTGATTCGGTCTCGGATACCTTCATTAGGGGGTGGAAGTGGTGTGCTAATTATGATTACGCTCCCCGTGGGAGGATTTGGCTCGGATGGAACCCGGATCAGGGGTCTTTTTCTCCCATTTCTATTAATGATCAAGTAATTCATGGCACCTTTATTTGTAATCTCTCTAGTTTGAGTTTCTGTATCTCTGCCGTCTATGGTGAACACACGTTTGCCCATTGAAGACCTCCGTGGGAGGACCTCCAGCACTATAATGATCTCTTTCAGGACTCTCCTTGGTTGGTTGCTGGAGATTTTAATGCGATCAAGGATCCCTCGGACCGTGTTGGTGGTTCAACCAATTGGATCCCGTATTTTGATGAATTCCGCCACTGTTTGAAGCAAACAGAGCTAACGGATCTCAGATTTGTTGGCCTCCGCTACACTTGGTCAACCTCGGCAGGGAGTTCGAGGAAAATGAGGAAGATAGACCGAGTGTTGGTTAACAACAAATGGAATCTGGATTTCTCATATTCGGAGGCGGCATTTTTGAACCCTGGCATTTCAGACCATACGCCGATGGTTGTAAGAGTTGTTCATCCGTCCCCAAGGAGGAAACCCTTCAAGTACTTCAATTTCTGGACAGATCACCCGGATTTTAAGGCGATTGTGCAGTGTGTGTGGGATAGCCCGGTCAGGGGTGTTCCTATGTTCAAGTTAGTATCCAAGCTGAAGATGTTGAAAGTTCAGCTCAAGCTCCTCAACCAGGACGCTTTCTCTAACATTTCGGCTAGAACGGCTAAGGCAAGAGAGGCCCTCAGAGCCACCCAAACAGATCTTCAATCAAACCCGTCCAGCCTTTCGCTTGCCAAACTCGAGAGAAGCCAACGCAGGAAGTTTGTTGATTTGAGAAACCATGAAGAATCCTATTATAGACAAAAGTCGAGAATTAGATGGTTGAAAGAGGGTGACCGAAACACAACTTTTTTTCAACATTCGGTAAAAATGAGACAACTCACCAACAGGATCCTATCTGTGAAGGACCCCTCTGGTGCTGTAATTACTGATCCGGTATTGGTGCCGCAGGTGTTTATAAATTATTTCTCTTCGTTGCTTTCCCCTCATGAAGCCTTAACCAGGTCGTCTCTCCAAGAGGTGGATTGGGTCATTCGACAACCGCTAGCAGCTGATCAGATTCGCTTCCTCACCGAGCCGGTTTCTGATGCGGAAATCAAGACCACTCTGTTCTCCTTAGCCAAAGGCAAGGCCCCTGGTCTTGATGGGTTTTCGGCTGAATTCTACAAGACCAATTGGGAAATTGTAGGCCCATTGGTGATGGAGGCGGTTCATGACTTCTTCCGAACCGATCGGCTGTTGAGAGAGGTAAATGCTACAATTCTTGCTCTCGTCCCTAAAGTTCCCAATGCTAATGCTGTCTCTAGTTTTAGGCCGATTGCATGTTGTAACACATTATATAAAGTGATTACAAAGATCCTAGCCAATCGCATAGCAGTGGTCTTAAATGATTTGATAAGTCCATCTCAAAATGCTTTTGTTAAAGGAAGGAGAATTAGAGATAACATGCTCTTAGCCCAGGAATTGTTTGCGGGGTTTCATCTCCATCCATATTTGCCTAAGTGTGCGGTGAAAGTCGATTTTCATAAGGCATATGACACGGTAGATTGGGAGTTTCTACAACTTGTTCTTTCGGCTTTCCACTTCCCGGAGGGATTTATAAAGTTAGTGATGGCTTGCGTTCGTACACCTAAATATTCCATATCTATTAATGGTGATCTCCACGGCTTCTTTCCGGGAGGTCGTGGACTGAGGCAAAGGGATCCTATGTCACCATACCTTTTCACATTGGTTATGGAAGTGTTTTCTGGATTATTGGTTTCCCGAACTGCGAATAATGAATTCAAGTATTACTGGAGATGTAAGTCGGTTCAACTAACGCATCTATTCTTCGCTGATGGTGTGTTTCTCTTCTGTCATGCTGACTAGTCTTCCGTATCTATGTTGAAAAGAGGCCTGGATATATTCTCTTATTGGAGTGGATTGTTTCCTAACAAAAATAAGAGTGAGATCTTCTTCTCGGGAGGTGATTCTTCTATTAGGAACAGAATCCTCTGGGCATTTGGTTTCCAAGAAGGGAAACTTCCTGTTCGCTACCTTGGGGTTCCCATTATCTCTTCCAAATTGAGTAAGGCTGACTGTACTGCATTGACGGAGCGTATTACCGCTAGGATTCAATCTTGGGCACATCGTTTTCTGTCTTTTGCAGGGAGGATGCAGCTAATTCGTTCGGTGCTTCATTCGATTCAATCATTTGGGCAATCATTTGGGCAAGTGTTTTCTCTATTCCCTCTTCCGTTTTGTCGAACATTGAGCGGATTATGAGGCAATTCTTATGGAAGGGAACGGCCCTTGGGCGAGGAGGGGCCAAAGTGGCGTGGGAAGATGTGTGTCAACCGAAAGTTGAAGGTGGCCTTGGCATTCGGAATCTAAAAGATTACAATAGAGCTTCTATGCTCAAATTCATATGGATCCTTTTCACAGACAAAGAATCGATGTGGTGCCGGTGGATTCACTCTGTTTTCTTGTCTAAGAAGAACTTCTGGATTATTTCTCAACCTAGGACTTGTTCTTGGGCGTGGAAGAAAATACTCCAGCTTAGAAATTACTTCCGAACTTCGTTCATGTGGAAAATTGGAAATGGGCTGTCGGTGTCTTTATGGCATGATTACTGGCTTCCATGTGGCTCTCTTGATGGCTTTGTTCCTCCCTCTTTCAGGAACAGTATGCGGCTCCCAGATTATGCGGTGGCTGCTAATTTATACACCTCTTTAGGCCATTCATTCAGGGAGTTGTTGATCAGATGGGGCGTCTCTCTACCGTTGCGGGCGTCGGACAATGACAGGTTTATTTGGTGTGGTGATCCTTTGGGCTCCTTCTCGGTTGCATCTGCATGGAACGCCTTAAGAGCAAAGAAAGATCAGGTGGAGTGGGCTTCTCTTATCTGGGATAATGATGTAGCCCCTCATTACCAATTTATTCTTTGGCTTATATCTCGAAACCAGCTTCCCACGCAGGTGATGCTTTTAAACTATGGCCGCATTGATTTTAATGTATGCGCCTTTTGTAGTGAAGTCCCAGACTCAATCGATCATCTGTTCTTCCGGTGCCGCACTTCGGCTTTGCTGGCCTTCTTTTGGGCCGCCAAGTGTAATTTGCCTTGGAGGAATAGATGTTGGAAAGAAGTTCTCACTTGGGCCAGGAGATTCCTTACTGGGAAGGACTTCTACCACATGATAGCTCGATTCTCCTTCGGTGCTTTGTGTCATCTCATCTAGAATAAGAGGAATGCGATCATCTTTAGGGGTGAATCCTTGGAGGTTTCGGCTCTTAAAAATCATCTCATCAAGGTGGTCAGAGACAAAGCCCTCACATTCACGGATGTTCGCCCTTCTTCGAGGATTAGAAGACTGTAGAGGGGGTGGGGTTTCGATCTGCTCGTCTTCTCTACTGTAGCTGAACCTCTTTAGTTGCTTCTGTTGTTCTTAAGCTTCTCCGTTCTTTTCCTTCGATAGAAGGGTTTGAGGTTCGGTCCGCCTAGTTGCCTTCGGGTTGGGTTGGTTATTGTTCTCTTTGAGTTCGTTCTTTTGCCTTTCGGCCTTTTGTCGGATCCCATTCACTCTTAAGTCTTTGAGAGTGTATGTTTTGGATCCGATCTTTTGTATATTTGTCCAAGCTCTATATATCTATTACCTTTACCAAAAAAAAAAAAAAAATTTGAAAGAACCTGAGTTTTCACGGATGGCTTCAATAGCTCCTCCTCTTCATTTTCTTGTGAATGCATCTATCGTACGTCTCCCAAATAGCTACCCTACTATTACCCTTACTATTTCCTACGCAGTAGCCTTGACAAGTAGACGTTGATTTCTGATAATTGTTTGCGTCGAAGAGAATAATTACAGAATCTCGTCAATTTGTCGATCCGATGATGTGCGTGCTACACAAAACTTGAATAAGAGTGAATAAAGGCTACTCGGACAAAACGTCAGGCAGACGATTCGGAGAACGTATTGATTGATGTGGGTGCTTTAACCCTCTTTTCCTTTTGCTTTTGAAAAGCTAGAGCAACCAGCGTGTTTCACATTGACGCCTAAAGGAAGAGGCTCGTGACTTTGCAGACTCGGAAAAGAAGAGCGGTAGGGGCGGATGAAGAAAGCGACAAAGGTCCCCCCGGAAGCAGTCGATCAATTATTATGTGTGATTCTTTATAGATCGCTCAAGCCCTATGAATTCAATGAGACGGGGATTGCGTGTTCGTTGAGTGAAGTAGAGAGGTCTCTTGTTTCTCTGCATCTGTTCGTCCATGGAATAATAAGCAGAAAAGTAAAGGAGGAAAGGAAGAGGGAGATAGATGTGCGTGCACAGTCCACATGAGATAGAAAGACTGATTTTTCCATTTGCGAAACGCAATGATTGAAAAAGCCGCCGACTGATGTAGTGGAGGTGTAATTACACGTCGCAATGCATTGCTTGTGACTCAAATCATGAAATTACCATTCATCATCCTTCATCAAATTAATTGTGAATGAAGTGGTTTTGGTCATTTTTCATTCGGATCTAATTGAGATACAATCGCACTTGTGACTTGTAAGGTGTAACATGAGGTTATTTTCCTTTTCTTCTCTTTTCAATTTTCTTCTTGTCGTTTTTTTCACACCCAGACACAACCTTTATTTCTTCAAGAAAATTCACGATTACCCCCCTCCCCTCTCTCTCTCTCTCTCTCTCTCTCTCTCTCTGTGGCCACGCACGAAAGGAGTAGGAGTTTCTTTCGGTAGGAAAGAAAAGGATATTTAACGAAAATAAATTAAAGAAAAAGGAAGGAGAAAAGTGTGGGAAATGGAAAAGAGGGCATCCGAAAGGAGAGGTACTATTTGTTTTGTAAATATGATTTCTACAATGCTAAAGAAGCCGATAAGGTAATCCTTTAACTAAGCACGAAGATAAATTTATAATTCACTAGAGATGTGATGCGAGAGATAACGCAAATGCAACAAAATAACATCTCATCATTTTGGATCATTCATCACCAATTAAACAATTGATGCTCGCCTTATTAAGAATTTATCTTTTAATAATATAATAACCTGATTCGACGAGGATAGAGTGATCGTTAGAGTTAGAGAGTCTAGATAAAAAGTAATTCCTTGCGAACTTTTAAGATGACAAATAAGATAGAAATGAATCGAATTATGCATCAAATAATAAGATAGCGATTTTAAAATACTTATATAAATTGAAATTATATTAGGATCCCACAATGACTCAGTTCGGAGTAGTCAACGAAGCTCAAGAATATAGATAAAGAACGGTTCTTATTAAGTTTTTAGGATGACGAAATGATAGTAATAAATCAAACCGTGCATCACATGGGAGGCCGATTCACACGTTAACCCACAAAGGTTTCAGCCCACAAATTTCGATGGGCAAAATTCTAAACTTTATGAACCTTGGCTTCACGTACACGTCAAGAGCTCCTCATCCTTCATTTTCCTGTGAAAGCATTTATTGTGTGTCCCTCAAATAGTTTCCTACTGGTAGACTTTTTATTTGCTACATGGTAGCCTATGGACGTTGATTTCCAGATCCAATGATGCCCCCACTACACGGTTCAATTAGAGGACAAATAATTCATGAGATAGCTAGTATAAGCACCTAGAGGGGGGTGAATAGGTGCATAAACAATTTATCGAGATACGGAAGCGATTCTTGGCAAATGATAGAAAGGAAGTTTACTATGATTAATGAAAATGAAGTACGATCAAAGTAAAGAGAGTAAGGAAGAGAAAATTGAACACGGGGTTTATAGTGGTTCGGCTTATTCCAAGCCTACATCCACTCTTCCGCACTGACAGCCCATCGGCTGGATTTCACTACGATCAAAAGAGAAGTTACAGCACAGCTTTGCCTTGATTCCACAGTGTAGATGTTCTACCACACCTCCTCAAGGTTTCTCACAAATATAGATTCTCTTTTGTATACAAGTATTCGCTCAAAGTGATTGTCTAAACAAAAAGGAGCTTCAGACTTTGGAATTCTTCTATTGCGCACACCTCGAACAACTAAGACCATCTTCCTTATATACTCCTTTATGCCATCATACCCGTTGGCACTTACCAAAGGAATTCCTCCAATCTACCTGTTGGACGGAGTCAATTAGGAAGATTGTTCGAGCTATTAAAGGAACGTGCCGATAGCCCATCAATCATGTTCGCCCATAAAATCAGGATCTCGGTTTCTATAAGTAGAACATTCCAAGAATATTTAGGCAATCATCGAATCTTCAATCATCGAATCAATCTTGATCAATCAAAGGATTCCGTTACGTCTTTTCCAGCCATGAGATCTTCTCCAGTTGATAAGGTTAAATCCTTAACAAAACATCCAGTTCTGGATAACCTTTCTTCAACAGATTAGAGACTGTCAATGAGGATAGACTTTGAGTCTTGAGTCTGGCTGTCCGGAGGTCTTCAGACTTTAAATAGCAGAGTCTGCAAGCCTTCAGACTAGACCGATGGAAACGTTTTGTCAGCTTCAAAACACTTCAAGAAGATTTCTCCAACAATCTCCTCATTTTTTATGGTGACAAAACTTTCCTGTAGATTTGGATAACTTTGACCTACAAAACATTTCTCAAACACATATGCATATCTTATAGAGATAAATGGCTAAATGAATAACACTAGAATCTGCAACCACAGAAAATAGGTTAGTAGAAAATAGGTTAGATTAGTATACGATAAAGCCATCCATAAGATATCAATAGTAGTTAATAAAAGCAGTCAAGTCAAATCCAAGTCTAGTTCAGTTCTCATCCAGACACAAAGTCAAAGTCAAACAAAACAATCCAACAAACATTCCACGATTAAAATTTTGAAAGTTTTAAAGTTTGATCAAATCTTGCATCTCTCCCCCTTTTTGTCAGCATTAAAAAGGTTGAGATGAAGTCAAGATTGCTTGGGAATGCGGACAAGCTGGAAATCTTCCATAGACTGAACGATGCCTTCCAACCTTTTTAAGTCTTCCTTCAGTTGAGCAATCTCCTCACCCTTGGCATTGGCCTGAATCTGAATAGAGAGGGCTTGGATCTTATCATTCAATGAACATGAAGAGACTTGACCCGCATTCTGCAAGTTTTGAACCTCGCATCCCAAGGCATAAATTTGACCTCGCATCTCCAAGAGAATATCCATGATTCTGCGAAAATCTGCTGCATTATCAGTCTGAGTACTTGCTTCGGCCCGATCTGATGGAGTAAATGCAGACGATGGTAGATCAGCATAATCTCGCAGGTTTGGCGATGAAACTTCATGAACTTCTTCTGGAAACTGAGAGGCATAAACGTCCTCTGGGTCTGCAGGTGAGCAACTGACTCCTTCACTTGCATCAGGATATGAAGACTTCCCTTCTTTCTCTTGATCTCCCCTTGTTTTCATGCCTACAGGTGGAGAAGAGAGTTCCTCAGGTTCTCCTTTTTCTCTTCTTTCTTCTTTAGGTCTTTCCTCCTCTGCTTCTTTTTTAGCTTCTCTTTCTTCTTCTTCCTTCTCCTCTGCTTCTTTTGTCATTTGTTCCGATTCTTTCTGTGGAACAGGACGACTTAAATTCTTCAAAGCCATTGCAGAGATGGTGATGTCATCCTCATCATCTTCATCCTCAACGAGGAGAGCTCTTCTTCTCTTGGATGGAGCAACCATGGGCTCCTTCCCTTTTCTCTTAGCTGCAGAGGAGGTTTGATGAGTTTTGGCAGGAGTCTTCTCCTTGAATTTTTCCAACTCCTTGCTCAGTTCCTTCAGACGCATTTTGGTCACCATTTTCAGTCCTACCACCATATGATCGCATGGTCGAACACAAAAGATTTGTGGAGGCTGAATATTCAGATGTCTGAATAACTTCGTAACAAGGCTTGGGTAAGGGAGTTGACCTCTGTCCTTCATCATTGCTCTATACATGTGAAACATAACAGTGTGAGGTAGAGAAAACCTTTTCCCAAAGAGGATGGCATACATCAGCTTTGCCTCTGAACTTGAAACATCAGTTTTGGAAGTTGATTTCGGTCGAAGGCAATTAATCACAATCTTGTGAAGCAAGATGTTGAATGCACTCATCCTTAAGTAGGTGATCTTCTCATCTGTTCTCCTATCCTTCACCAGTTCCAGTGTGGCCCGAGCAATGGAAAATTTGATTGGTTGATATCTTCCTCTTTCAAGTCCTAACACATCTGCCAGCATATTCATATCCACAACATAGTCTTGGTCTTTAACACTGAAAGAAACTCTATTCGCATCCAAAAAGCTAAGATTTGAATAGAAATATGCAGTTAATCCAGCATAGGCCTCGGTAGTGTCAGATCAGAACTTTTCAAGTTGAAGATAACTGAACTTCTCCCTCAAGTTCACATTCACAGCATCCAGAAAATCAAAATCCACACTCCTAGGGTTTATTACCCCACGCTTCAGCAATTTTGAGTACAGATCCTTTTGTTCCTTCGATCTAAACAAATCTCCCATTTTTCCTTGATTTTCAACCGCAACACCCATTTTTGGTTGAAATTGGCTGTACAATTTGTCATCATCATTCCCATCTACAGGATTCGGCCCCCAGTCACGAGGATCACTTGGGATATTCGCAAGGGTTTCCTCAGCCACCCCTTTACGAGCAATTCCCAAACTTTCCATTTTTCGCAGAAAGATATATTCGTTCCCATATCCTTTGTCTTTAAGAAAATCATCAACATAGTTCAAAGGAGTACGAGTTCCTTTTAAGGCACGATATAGCTGGTAAATATAAGCGGGCTTTTGAACTCTTATAGGGTCTGCATCCTCGATGATTTCTTTTTGTTGTTGATGATCAACGCCTTGAGGACTAGATGGAGGAGAATGACGCTGCTGAGAATGTTGTGGGCTCGGTTGCTGTTCTGGAGACACTTCTTCTTCAGTAAGATCGAAGTGCGTAGGCCCCTCACTCATTCGCCGTGGTCCCCTGCTTGCGATTCTCGAAGACTTTCTTGAAGATGACATCTTTCTCAGTTTTTGGAAGATTCCTTGCTTGACTTTCCCAAGAAAGATGACAACTTTTTGAAGATTAAACAAAGAAGACAAACGGGAATGGAGAATCGATGCTTTCTAGGGTTTTTGAGAGTAAAGTGAAGAGGAATCAACAGTGCACGATCGGTTAAAAAGAGAGATAAACGAACCGTCACAAAGGAAATAAAAAGATGCCTTTTCAAAATAACTGTCTTTTTCCGCAAAAATAGCCATTTCAAAAACACTTTCTTTTTTAAAATGAAACGATGCAATAATTACGTCAATTAAATATAGCAACAATTTAAGCACAGTTTGACGGTCGTACCTTGTCAAGATAAGATTAGAGAGAGAGAGAAAGACTTACAGTCTGACGGTCGTACCAAGACTATCTTACAAATAAAGTCTTGTATGTCTGAGTCTGAAAGTCTTTAGACTTTGATCTCCTCATACCTCAAAATGTTGAGTCTGGAACGGATAGATTCAAATTGATTTTTCTCCAACGGCTTTGTGAATATATCCGCCAGTTGGTTCTTTGAGTCAACAAATTGAATTGAAACATCTCCATTTTGAACATGATCTCTAATAAAGTGATGTCGAATCTCTATATGCTTCGCTCTTGAGTGTAGAATTGGATTTTTGGTGAGATTGATAGCGCTAGTGTTGTCGCAATTAATCTCCGTGCATGAGTCTTTAATTCCAAAGTCTCTTAGCTGTTGTTTCATCCACAGAATTTGCGAACAACAACTTCCGAGAGCTACATACTCTGCTTCTGCTGTAGAGAGAGCTACTGTACTTTGCTTTCTTGAAAACCAAGACACTGTCCTACCTCCAAGTAGTTGACAAGTACCCGAGGTGCTCTTTCTTTCGACTCTGCATCCAGCAAGGTCTGCATCTGAATATCCAAGAAGAGTAAAGTCTCCCCTTTTTGGATACCAGAGACCAAAGCTTGGAGTTGATGAGATATATTTGATAATACGCTTTGCTGCATTTAGATGAGATTCTTTTGGGTCTGATTGAAATCTGGCACAGATGCAAACACTAAACAAAATGTCAGGTTTAGAAGCAGTAAGATAAAGAAGAGATCCGATGATACTCCTGTACAGCTTTTGATCGACTTTCTTCCCTTCTTCATCTTTGTCTATCTTCAAGGAACTTGACATTGGTATGTCAGCCTTTTTGCAATTGTCCAGACCGAACTTTTTGACAAGATCATTTGCATACTTTTCTTGATGAATAAAAGTTCCTTCCTCCAATTGTTTTATTTGAAGTCCAAGAAAGAAGGTTAACTCACCCATCATGCTCATTTCAAATTCATCCTGCATAGTCTTAGAAAATTTCTTGCACAGACTTTCATTAGAGGATCCAAAGATGATATCATCGACATATATTTGAACAAGCAGAAAACTTTTGCTTTCTCTTTTAATAAAAAGAGTAGTGTCCACTTTACCTTTAACAAATCCATTTTGAATTAAAAACTTACTTAATCTGTCATACCAAGCTCGAGGTGCTTGCTTTAAGCCATATAAGGCCTTTTTGAGTTTGAATACTGAGTCTGGTTTCCTTAGGTCTTCAAACCTTGGTGGTTGTTCCACATAGACTTCCTCATGGATGAATCCATTTAGCAAAAGCACTTTTGACGTCCATTTGAAATAACCTGAAATTTTTATGACAAGCAAATGCAAGTAATAAACGAATTGCTTCTAACCTTGCTACCGGTGCATAAGTCTCGTCATAGTCGATCCCTTCTTCTTGTGTGTATCCCTTGGCCACGAGTCTTGCTTTGTTACTTACAAATTTACCTTTCTCGTCCATCTTGTTTCTGAAAACCCATTTAGCTCCAATAACTGATTTACCTTTCGGTTTTGGAGTTAATTCCCAGACATCATTAATTTTGAATTGTTTGAGTTTTTCTTGCATAGCTTCAATCCAGCTTTCATCGGATAAAGCTTCTTCTATGCTTTTGGGTTCTGTTTCAGAAATAAGAGCCACGGCACTAGACTCTTCTCGCCTTTTGGATCTTGTGCGTATTCCTTCATTGATGTCGCCAATAATAAGATCTTTGGGATGACTGGACTTATGTTTCCAGTTGCTGATTAATTGATGATCACTTCCTTCACTTGAATCTTCAACAGTTACTTGTTGCTGATCCTTCAAAATCTGAGCTACTTCTTGAGATTTAGACTTTGTTGAGTCTGAAGCAGATTCACTCTCTTCAAGATGAGTCTGAATGGATTCATTTTGAATGGAATCTTGGAATTTGACATTCATTGATTCTTCCACAGTTTGAGTCTTCTTGTTGTAGACTCTGTACGCTTTACTTGTGGTTGAATATCCAAGGAAGATGCCTTCATCTGACTTTTCTTCAAACTCCAATGCTCTGCGTTCTTGTTGGTCCGAAGAGATCCATATGCAAGAGCTGCAGTACGCGGTTAGTGGAAACTTGATTTATTGGTTTAAAGGAATTTCTTACCTGTTTTCCCAATATACATGGTGTACATAGATCGGACTTTTGATATGATAAATTGGGTAGACCACGAACAAGCTTCTTTGCTGAGATTTTGGCTATCTGCTTCATGTTGATATGCCCAAGCTTTTTGTGCCATAAGTTCACTTCGTCTTAGATTGAGATTAGACATTGCGATTCATCTGGTTTCATGTCCAAGAGGTAGATATTTCCATGTCTTCGACCCATGAATGACTGAGTAGAGTCTTTACTGGTTCCTGAACAAATACCCTCTTGAAAGTTGATTCTAAAACCAACATCACAAAGCTGACTGACACTGAGCAGATTGTAATTGAGCCCTTCAACTAAAGAAACATTACTTATTGTGAGGTTCTCAATCTTTACAGTTCCAAATCCCACTATTTTTCCTTTGTTGTTTCCTCCAAATGAGACTTTTCCACCATTCACTTGAACGAGCTTTATGAAGTAATTTGAATCTCCTGTCATGTGTCTCGAGCATTCACTATCCAAATACCATTTCATTTTTTTCTTGATAGTGACCTGCATTAAAAAAGAAACTCAAGCTTTCTTTGGTACCCATATTTTCTTGGGTCCTTTTGAGTTAGTTTGATATACGGTTTTTGCCCAGACTTTATTGATAGGTCTCCAAATCATGGGACATTCTTTCTCAAAATGATCTGCACTATTGCATTTTGAACATCTAAGAGCATTGCGACTTTCAAAATGATTTTTGTAAGCGTTTCTTGTGGGTCTTTGTTTGATTCTTTCTTTTACTTTAGGAAAATCGATTAAATGAATGGTTTCAGCAGTCATTCCCAATCCAGATTTATTGAAATAAGGTCTTTGTGCAGAAAGTATTTTCTCCAGTTTTTCAGAAACTAAAGAAAATCTTTTGGAAATATTTGAAATATCATTTTTCAAGAATGCATTTTCTTTTAAAAGATTATTTTCACTTTCTTTGAGAGAAGAAACATTCTGGTCTATGCATTTCACTTTTTCCTCCAAAGCATTCTCTTGTTGTTTTAAAGCAGAATTTTCTTTTTTGAGTTCGGAAATTCTTTTAAGAGAAGTCTTAAGACTAAAACATAATTCATTAATGTATTTTGAAACTTTAATAGGGATTTTAAAGTTACTTACCTTGAATTCACTTTCTGAATCTGAATCAGTCTCGGAGTTTGATTCTGAATCTGATTGTGCCATTAGACATATGTTGGCATAATCATCATCACTATCTTCGCACTATGTATCACTCCAGGTTTCAGCTTTGAGAGCTTTTCGATATCTTTCAGTTTTTCCTTTCTTCTTCCTTAAAAGAGGACAGTTGGGTCTGATGTGTCCCTTTTTCTTACATTCAAAGCAAACTACATCTTTGTTTGATTCTTCATCTTCAGCAGACTTGGTCTGTTGCTTTTGAAAACTTTGTTTCTTTGCATTGAATCTTCTTCCTTTTCTGTTCAGCTTTCTGAATCTTCTTATCATAAGAGCAAGTTCTTCATCATCCATGTTGTCTTCAGAATCTGTTACATCAGAATCATCATTAGATTTTAATGCAATAGATTTCTTACCTTTAGGGTCTTCGTCTTCATTGATTCGTTCCACTTCATAAGATTGAAGAGTCCCAACCAACTCATCGACAGACAGTGGCATGATTCTTTGGGTCTCCCTGATTGAGGTCTTTATGTGATTCCAATCCTTGGAGAGTCCACGCAGTAACTTGTTTACTTTCATGAGATCAAAAATTGGTTGATTTTGATTTTCAAGACCATTCACAATATCTGTAAAATGACTAAACATGTCAGTTATAGATTCTCCTGGTTTCATTCTGAAGGCTTCGTATTGACCGAGAAGAATGTTGATTCTTGTCTCTTTCACTCGATCGGTTCCTTCATAAGTAATGTGTAATCTATCCCAGACTTCTTTGGCTGTATCACAAGAAGATATTCTGTTATATTTAGTAGGTGATAAAGCACAATATAAAGAATAGATTGCTTTTGCATCAAGAGCTTGTCTCTTGATTATCTCTTCCTGAGTCACTTCGCTAGACTCAACAGAGTCTTTTCCTCTTTCTGAGACAGGAGCAGCTTTGGGAACGATTCCTTTTTCTACAACGTCCCATTCCAGAGGATCCTTTGATCTTAAGAATGCCTTCATCTTGTTTTTCCATATGTTGTAGTCCTTTCCATCAAAGTAAGGCGGTCTCGTGTTGCTTTGCCCTTCTACCAGCCCTGGAGCCAACATACTAGCCATGGATCTTTTACTCTGAAGTAAAACACTTCAAACAAAGTGAGCACACGAGCTCTGATACCAATTGAGATAGCTAGTATAAGCACCTAGAGGGGGTGAATAGGTGCATAAACAATTTATCGAGATACGGAAGCGATTCTTGGCAAATGATAGAAAGGAAGTTTACTATGATTAACGAAAATGAAGTACGATCAAAGTAAAGAGAGTAAGGAAGAGAAAATTGAACACAGGGTTTATAGTGGTTCGGCTTATTCCAAGCCTACGTCCACTCTTCCGCACTGACAGCCCACCGGCTGGATTTCACTATGATCAAAAGAGAAGTTACAGCACAGCTTTGCCTTGATTCCACAGTGTAGATGTTCTACCACACCTCCTCAAGGTTTCTCACAAATATAGACTCTCTTTTGTATACAAGTATTCGCTCAAAGTGATTGTCTAAACAAAAAGGAGCTTCAGACTTTAGAATTCTTCTATCAAACAACTAAGATCATCTTCCTTATATACTCCTTTATGTCATCATACCCGTTGGCACTTACCAAAGGAATTCCTCCAATCTACCAGTTGGACGGAATCAATTAGGAAGATTGTTCGAGCTATTAAAGGAACGTGTCGATAGCCCATCAATCATGTTCGCCCATACAATCAGGATCTCGGTTTCCATAAGTAGAACCTTCCAAGAATATTTAGGCAATCATCGAATCTTCAATCATCGAATCAATCTTGATCAATCAAAGGATTCCGTTACGTCTTTTCCAGCCACGAGTCTTCTCCAGTTGATAAGGTTAAATCTTTAACAAAACATCCAGTTCTTGATAACCTTTCTTCAACGGATTAGAGACTGTCAATGAGGATAGACTTTGAGTCTTGAGTCTGGCTGTCCGAAGGTCTTCAGACTTTAAATAGCAGAGTCTGCAAGCCTTCAGACTAGACTGATGGAAACGTTTTGTCAACTTCAAAACACTTCAAGAAGATTTCTCCAACAATTCACACGGATTTTTTGGGAACGTACCGATCCATCGTGTCGGTGCTTTAAGCTTTTCCCATTTTCTTTTGGACCTTCAACCAGCGCGTTTGACATTGACCCTAAAAGGAAAAGTTCATGATGGCCTTAGCGACTTGGAAAGATAGGTGGTAGGATGGACGAGAGAAATAATCGGCGAATGCTTTTTAGTAATGTGATGGTGGTTGTCGTCTTAAAAACAATATTGCTAATGTCATTCGGGCCAAAAATCAAAGAAAAGTAAGTGAAAATATGAGTGCCCGGCAGTTAAGTTTATTATCTTAAATCATTGTCATTGTAAAAGTTCATAAGTTAATTAAGAGCAATATTGTTTTTTTTTTTTTTTGTAAAAATTAAGAGCAATATTGTTGATGTGCTTGCACATAAAAAAGAGAGCATAATTTTTTAGAGCTATGAGTTAAGCCTATAAAATAAAATACATTTCATATATAGATCTAAAATGGATACAATGAATCAACTTATTATTAAATAAAAGTAATAGTGACTTGCCAAAAAATTTCAATGGGTAATGGGTATACTTGACACTTAATGATGGATCTATCTCTAGCTAGTAGATAACATTTGTATATAAGAATGAGATCATACTTTCTCTACGAGTGCCAGTGACGTCGAGGCTCCCATTATTAATAACTTTTTATGAATGATAATTTTTCTTTAGTGCCTGAGATTTTGAAGGAACTTATTCTTAATGAAGAATTGTAGTTTTCCTAGAATGTTCCTAACTGGACCACCTGAGCAAGTAGCTTATAGAATGCATATGAAAGTGCACAGCTTCCTCTCTCAATCAAACGACTAACATGCTCGCCTAATCCCGTTCCATTTTTGTCGCCTAGGGACCTTGGAAGGACCCCTTTTGCGGGTAGCGGTTATTAGCAGAGGAAGGCAAAGATTGGCAGAACACACCACTTTGAGCAAACTGCTTCAGGTCCAGACACTCCCGTTCGAGTAACTGAGACATTCCAGAATTAACTTAAGTCATGGCGAAGGAAGTTTTGAAACTGTAATTATAAACGGGTCCTATTTCAATATCTATGAAAAGCTGCTTATATTATTTGATACCATGCTTTTTCTGCTCTCTTGGCCCAAGAAAGCTTCATTTCGTGCCTCCCACCATGCCGGTTCGGTGCTCTTACAAGTCAGCTGATCCCAGTGCGAGTATCCAACTTTGATCTCAAATACTGCTTGTTTGTGATGCCCAACTATTTTCGAAATTCCACGAAATTGGATCCCCATATGTCCCTTGGTGGGTACATGGAGCACGCCACAAAGAGCTAACCGCTTTAGGAAAAAACTCTGCCGTCTCGTCGGAGTGAAATGTTTTCTGCACAATAGCCTCAATAAGTAGACGTTGATTTCTCATAATTATTTTCATTGAAGATAAAAATTACGGTATCTTTTGTCAATTTATGCGCGTGCTGCACAGAACTTGAATAAGAGTGAAAAGAGGCTACTCGGACGAAAACTTCAGGAGGCTGATTCGGGGACGTGATGGTTGATGTGGGTGCTTTAAGTCTGTTTCTTGTTTTTTCTTTTGAACAGCTGGAGGCAGCCAGCTTGTTTCACATTGACACGCCAAAAAGGAGAGGTTCATGGCTTTGCAGACTTGGAAAGTCGAGCCGTACGGACGGATGGGGAAAGTCACGAAGGTCCCCGACTCATGAGATAGAAAGACCGATTCTTTCCATTTGCGAAATACAACGATCGAAAAAGGCCACCCAACCGATGTAGTGTATGGTGTAATTACATTCGCAATGTATTGCTTAGTAACCGTGAATGAAGGGGTGCCCACCGTTCTTTGTCCAAATCTAATTAAGATAAGATAACACTTTTGACTTGTAAGTCGAAGTATATGATCGTCCTCAGCACACGTACCCTTCCCTATGTAGAGTTAAACATGTCATTTCCATTCACACCTCATCTTTATATCCTTTTTTTATTTTTTATTTTCTTCTCTCTCTCTATCTTCAATTTTCTTATTGCGTTAGTTCTTTCACACCCAAACACAACCTTCTTATTTCTTCAAGAAAATATACAATTACTCAATCACAAGATCGAAAAGAATATGAGGTTCCTTTGGTAGGAAAGAAAATGATATTTAACGAAGATAAATTAAAGGAAAAGAAATGAGAAAGGAGGTATCGCACTTCATGCAGCAATTGTCGAGGCCTTTGTAGTGTCTCGATCCTGAACAAAAGCCTGCACTACTTGCCGTATCTCAGCAATGCAGGCACCATATCATTTTTTATAATAATTTTTTCTCATGTTCAGTGGTAGTTAATCTATTGCTTGAAAACTATCACTGCTTCATTTACAGCTCCATGAGCGAAATGTGTAGCCAAAATTTCCTGAACATTGAAGCCCACAATATTGAAAGACAAAATCATTGTCTTTAGGAACCTTAGCTTTACCTTTGCATGCGACTTCAAGAGCTCTATTCTCCCATGTAGTTCCCTACCATTAGACTCGCAATAGATGTTGATTTGTCGATCCAATGATGCTTCACTACAAGGAAGTTCAATCGAGTGGAAATAAGGCTCTTCGAACGAAACTTCGCGCGAACGTTCCTGGGAATATTCCGGTTGCGTTAGTGCTTTAAAGTTCTTTCCTTTTTCTTTTAGACCGGCAATTAGTGCGTTTCACATGGACAGTAACGAGGAAGAGGGTCATGATGGCCTTTGAGACTCATAAAGAGGATTGGTGAGGCTGGTTGAGAAAAATAAATGGTGAATGCTTTCTAGTAATGTGAGGGTGGCTGTCATCTCAAAGCAAATAGTGTTTGATGTCATTTGGGCCAAAAAAAATCAAAGAAAAGTAAGAACATGAGTGTTCGATAGTTATGTTTCTTATTTTTGTCATTTACCGAAGTACACAAGTTAATTAAAAGCAAATTTGTTGATGTGCTTGCCAAAAAAAAAGAGAGCATAATTTCTTTGATATATAAATTAAGCTTATAAAATGAAATTTGATTCATATATAAATCTAAAATAGATATGGTGGATCTATCTTATTAGATAAATATAAAAGTGGTTCACCAAAGCATTTTTAATGGGTAATTGGTAGGCGACAATTTTCATGAAGAATGTATATTCGAACTTATTTTTGAACAATTTTCCTTTTACTTTTCCACTTTAATTGAACTAAATATTTTTTGGCTTTAACTCAATGGGGTATAATTACTTTCAATATTGCAGAAATCTCTTGTTCTAATGAAGATAAAGTATATTTCTTGAATAATTAATTATTGTGATCACAGTAATATAATTATAGTGGCAATATAGCTAATATGTTCTTTTCTTTCATTTTTTTTTTTTTTTATATAATGGGGGTGGTTGTTAAGGCCAGTTGGGAGCAGACGTCGAGGGCGAGGAGCGAGGACCACAAGAATTGCTTCTAGTCAATTAACAATTAATTTTTTTTGTCAAAATTCGAACGCGTCTCTGGATCCCAATATAAACACATGAACTATATGAAACGACAATCCTGGTTCGTTTTCCTGCCTCGCCTCTTGCTTTCTCTTTTTACTCTTTCACCAGCTCGAGTACGCTTCCCAGCTGAAACCCCTGCAGCCGAACGGAGACATCTTCCTGGTTGACAAGCAAACCACCGTACTCACCCCCTTCTTCCAGCACCTCAAAAACTATCCACACCAGTCGAGTCTCAGAGACAGAGAGAGAGAGGGGGAGAGAAAGAGTCGTGCACTGCAATGGGAAAGCATCGCTCAAAGCAACAACGCAAGCGCGTTAGAGACACCGATGCTTCGAGTCCGACCATTTCGAAGCGACCAAGACCTGACGTGCCATCGGCGTCCGGAGCGAATTCTGACCCACCTGCTTCATCCACCTCTGTGAATGGAAATAATTACTATGTATTCTTGAGCTTTAGAGGCCCTGATACTCGCAAAGGCTTCGTCGATCACCTCTACCAAAGACTCAAAGCTGTGGGCCTGAGGTACCATCCAAACTTTGTGTTCAGAGATGATGAGGACCTCCCCTTCGGCGAGAAAATTGGTGAAAATCTCATCAGTGCAATCGAGCGCTCTAAGGTTTCAATCCCAGTCATCTCGAAAAATTATGCTGCTAGCGAATGGTGCCTTCGCGAGCTCATTCATATAATGGAGTGCAAGGAAAGCAGAGGACAAATAGTCTTGCCCGTGCTTTACAAGGTGAAACCCAAGCATGTCCGAGAACTAAAGGGGGCCTTTGGAAAGGCCTACAAATCCTGTAAGGATAAATTTGAGAAGGAGGTCGAGCAACAGGGGCCGCTAGCTCTCAGAAAAGCAGTTGATCTTAGAGGATTCGAATCAGAGAAATTTGCTGATGGGTACTTCGTTTACCTTCTTTTAACAGATCCTTGTTGGAAGAAGAACTTTCTATTTATCATCCTCAATTCATGTTTTGTGGAGCCATTAATAAGTTCTCATGTGTTGTGTTGTTTGGCAGGCGTGAAGGGGAATTGGTAAATGAACTCGTAGAAATAATATTGCGTGAGCAGCAAC
The DNA here is from genome assembly GCA_019915185.1 of Eucalyptus camaldulensis. Lineage (NCBI taxonomy): Eukaryota > Viridiplantae > Streptophyta > Magnoliopsida > Myrtales > Myrtaceae > Eucalyptus > Eucalyptus camaldulensis. The sequence goes on from JAHSVA010000008.1 coordinate 4,509,704, forward strand.
ATGATCTCCCACCAGATCTTCCTGAAAACTTGGTTGCAATTGAGGATCGTGTGGCTGAGGTTATGGAATTGGTGGATCCTGCTCGCCCGGACACTCAAATTATTGGGATTTGGGGGATGGGCGGCATCGGTAAGACAACTCTGGCTACGATCATCTATAAAAAGCTTTTTGACAAGTTTCAGTGCCGCAGCTCTCTCCAGGATATTAGAGAAGAAATTAATCGCAAGGGCGTCGAGCATGTCCAATCTCTACTCATCTCAGAGATAACAAAAAGCCCTCCCCATAGCGTGCATAAGTCTGATCTAGGGATTGCAATGATCCGATCAAGTTGTGAAAATAAGAAGGTACTTATTCTTCTTGACGATGTGGATCATCGAGACCACCTCGATAAATTGATTGGAGGTTGTAATTTCAGGTCAGGAAGTAGGATCATAATTACATGTCGAGACAAGAGTCTCTTTAAGTCTGACTATAAAACTTATGAACTCGAAGAAATGAACAGTGAACAATCTTTGCTTCTGTTTAGTAGACATGCATTTGAAGCGGAACAACCTCCCAAAGATCTTGTGACTCTTTCAAGTGATATTGTTGCCACCACAGGAGGGCTTCCCTTAGCTCTCATGGTTGTAGGTTCACTTCTCAAAGGAGAAAAAGATCAAATGATATGGGAAGAGAGGCTGGAGAAATTGAGGAAGGTACCTCATGAGGACGTACAAGAAAAGTTGAAGATAAGTTATGATTCATTAAGTCATGCAGAGAAAGAGATGTTTCTAGACATTGCATGTTTTCTTATTGGAACTGACAGAAGAATTGCCACCTACTTTTGGGCGGATCTCAAATTCTTCCCAATAACCGGATTGCAAATATTGATTAACCGTTCGTTAATAAAAATTGAGGACAAGAATAAATTGAGAATGCATGATCAATTAAGAGATTTAGGTAGAGCTATCGCCCGTCCAGTAGATAAGAAGCCATGGGATTGTAGCAGACTATGGGACAAGGAGGAAGTCATGGAAGTTCTACGACGTAAGGTAACAATAATGTCTTATTGTCCTCTCTCATGTTCTCCAATTGTAGTCCCTTACATTATTATTGTCATCGTTTTTGCTCTAGATCATTGACCATTCTCATCATGTGGTTAGCATTTTCTTTGTAAAAGCTACATCGAATTTTGGCCTATAGTTCATTAAAAGTTTGCACTTGTGACTATTAGGCTCAGAAAATATTCACATCTTTTTTTAGTAGATATGTTACTGCTTCTTACCATATTACTTGTTGAAGCACACGGGTTGGAAAATTTACTTTATGCCACTTATATATCCGGCTTTAAAATGTATATTAGTCATTACAAATTTAACAAAAACTTTACTGTCAATCATTACTTTTTTTTTTTCATTTTATCATCCCGAAATATATTGGGAATTTACCTTTTAAGTATGTTGATGTGACGCTAAATACTGGGTTGATAAATGTTCATTAGGAGTATATAACCACCTGTTAAACTATCAAATTTACTTCTTTTTATGTTTTTATTTTTTACTTAAATGGATCTGCTTAATTCATGGATCACATATTTTCCATATTTTTCAGTCTTGGAATGTACTTTTGTATGATATATGTGATAGTATCCTTCTCAAGAATCTAATGCATTATCCCATCTTTAATTTTCAACCGTGAATATGTGCAAAATGCATAGGCCACAATATCATGCAGAGTATACTAACAAAAGGAGGTCGAATGGTATTTACAATACTCAATTTTATTTTATTTTTTTGTAGGTGGACAGTGAAAATATTGAGGCACTACGTCTAGACCAAAGGGGCTCCAGAGAGTTCATAAGGCGAGAAGGCTTTAAAAAAATGCCTAACTTGAAGTTCCTTCATGTGAAGGATGTGAATTTTGATGGAGATTTGAAGGAATCACTCACTGAATTAAGATGGTTAAAGTGGGAGGGATGTTGTGACTCTTTTAAGCCGACCAACTTTCGTTTGGAGAAATTAGTCATACTTGATTTATCACCTGATTATTCTTATCATAGTCAAAACAGTATCAGTGAAAATTGGAGTGGATGGAGTTCAATTAAGGTAAAGATGAAAAAGACTTTCTTTTGTTGCATTTGATGATAAATTATTATATTTCTAAATGCTGACCTTGGAACACGTTTCTTTCTTGTAGATGAAGAAGTTGAAATTTCTCATTCTTTCGGGGTGCACAGGATTAATGAGCAACCCTAATCTCTGTGTGTTTAAAAATCTAGTGGAGCTAATCCTAGAAGGCTGTAATAATTTGAAGAAAATTGACCCTTCCATTGGAGCTCTGAAGCAGCTGAAGAGGCTTAATGCCCATGGGTGTTCGCAACTTACTGACATCCCTCCTTCAATTGGGAAGTTGGGAGAGTTGGTTGTGCTGAATTTGTCGGGTACATCAATTACAGGATTGCCTGAATCTATTGGGGAATTAAATAAATTAAAAAGTCTCTGGCTTCATTTTAGCAAGATAAAAAGGTTACCGAGCTCTATTGGAAAATTGCAAAGCCTCAAAGAGTTGGAGGCGTCCGAATGCTATCACCTGAAAGGACAAATTCATGTCGATAGAGGTGGGTTGTTTTCTCTAAAGACCCTTCATTTCGGTTGGTCAAGAAAAATTTCTAGCTTGCCGGAAAACTTAGATCAGCTTTCTTCTCTCCAAGACCTCGATTTACGTGGGTGTGGAAAGCTTCAGTCACTCCCAAAACCTCCTTGTAGCTTATCATCCCTGCGGCTCACCTGTGGGAGCAATGAGCTGCCATCGCTCTCTCACCTCAAGCATCTACAGGTGCTCTCCCTTTTGGATTGCGGGTCTCTTCAAAGCATCCCAGAGCTTCCCTCCTGCATTCGAAAGCTTTACATTTGCAGATGTCCCAAATTGGAAAGGTTGCCAAAGCTTTCCGATTTGGAATTTTTGTCGGAATTACAGATCGAGGGATGCGATGGGCTGAAGAAATTGGAGGGATTGGAAGAATCTTTAAAATCCCTAAGAAGGTTGGACCTAGACTGGTCCAAGCTCGACGATTGTGACGGAAACGCAGATATACTCCATGCGATACGAGGCCTTGAAAAATCGGGATCCCTAAAAGTGGGGCCTATGTGTGGAGCCGGGGGCATTCGAGTAGCTTACGTTTAAGTGGTTGAATGTTATGGATTGCAAAAGCTGAGTTGAAATTCGCTGCCCTAGTAAATTCCTGGAGTACTTTGATAGGCATGGGTGTGAGTCACTCGAGAAATTATCGGACCTTTTACCGCCTGATAGGCCATGATTTATGAGGAAGAAACGGCAAGAAGCTGACTAAGGTTGCGGAGGATGTGGTGCGATTCTGGGCATTGGGTGGACGACGATGGGACGACTGATTCAAAAGTGAGATTCATGCTTACATGCTCCGCTAACTGAGAAAGGATCTTCATGTTAGGTCTTCATTGCTTCCGGTTGCCATATCTTCAGAGTCCAGGTGATTGGACCCCTTTTAACATTAATCCATTCTTGTCACCGATTGATCGATTTATTCGTTGGTTGACTCTTGGCGTGATTGATGCATGCGCATTCTGGTGATTCGAGGTTTTGAGTCGCTGCTGTTGGTCTGATTTTGGATGTTCGATGTCTACACACAGAGGAAATAAAATGAGACTGATTCGAGCTTTTCTGCATGTTCAGCGAAGCATGTTTAGTTGTCCTATTATATTTATTAGCTTGTGATTCCTGTTAGATGCAAAGATCTGCTCGGTTATTCTCTTCTACCAGTTTGCTATGGTGTAATGAGATAACTCTAGCAGCTTTTGATTAGGTTTCCTGTCAATGGTGGTGAATTTTCCTTATGTTATCTGGGCAAGTCGTAGAGCATGTATAGCAGGATTATTAGGACTTATGAGCCTATTACAGGTTTAGGTTGATTTTATCACCCTGTGTAGGTAGCATGGAAATTGACTTGAGCTGTCAGAATTGATATGAACTAACTTCAGGTTGAATGCGAAGATTACCTTGATTGATGAGGTTCTACTTTCATAGTCATTTCTTTCTAGTTCTCGGATTTTGAAGCACCTTGAGGGGTGATGAGAAGTGGAAAGATGAACAATCTCCTGTGAACTATTTGTTTGTACTGATGATCCAAAGTAGCATTTTCTCCATGAGTATGTGGAAATTCCTTCTCCTATCCAAAAAACAATATAAACAAGAAGGAAAAGGGAAGTCCTATACAGGTACTTCCACACCACATTGAAAGAGTTTAGTGGAGTATTTTGAGGCATCCTCCGCTCTTTTTTGATATCACGACTATTGCTTCACTGGGCAATAAGCTTTTTGACCTCTTCTTCGTCAAGACTAGTGCCTGCTGCTTTGACTGCTTGCATGGGACTGGAAAAATATATAATACTATTAATAAGAACTCCTAAAAAAGGGCTTTTACCCAACTAAGCTCCTTACCTCTGCTTCCTCCTTTTCTTTTTTAATGCCACTGATGGCATACTTCACTAAATCAGTATAAACGGTGCTTGTTGCAGCGAATCCCTTCTCATAAGATTATCCAAGGATGTCCTCACTCATCCCAGTTAGCTAATAACGTAGTGAAGTGGTGTTGAAGGCTACTAATTCACACGGCAAAGGATGCTAGTGTTTGAATTGTTGTGATGGTGATATGACTTGTTCATTTTGTCCTTACTTTTTCTTTGCTAGCTCTCCAGTTGAATGAATTGCTCATTATCTCCTTCTGACTGGGAAAATGCAAAAGCTTGAGCTGCGATAATAGAAGTCCATTGGTTTCTTCTTTCACAAGGAGTTATTGGGCTCCGACATTGTGGTGTGTTTGGAAGAACTTTTGCTTGTAACTTTCATCTATACTATTGTTTTTAGCTTTTGCAATGTGTCTTTTTTTCAGTACTCAGTGCTTCAAACCTTCAGAAAACATAAAACTTTTGTGGCCAATTATAGCAAAATAATTATTGTCTTGCTAACAAGGTCAAGAAGTACCTTTTGATTTCAAATGTTGAAACAGAAACGCCATTAAATTTGTTTCTATTTCCATGATTGGTTTTCATTCTGTCTTCCTCTGTATGGATCCTCTATAATGTGATGGTCTTGCTTTTTAAAGGTTAACTCTATGCTAGTCGACTGTTGTCCGCACCGATGCGAAATTCAGAGTACAGAGCTGACTGAATCTGACTGTAAGTGGCTTTTCTTTTAAGTTACCTGAAGATTTCAGTTCACAAAAAGGTGTTGAAGAATGACACTAAACAATGCTTGAGAAATATCTGGTCGTTGGCTGGTTCAACTATAAATTTGAGGATTGCGTCTCCAGCGGGGATTGGTTATGTTTGATGCAAGGGGTGGAGACTACTTTGGCCAACTTATTGTCTGGTCCTTAGCTTTTCAACGTTTTACTTTTCTCATGTTGGGCAAGAAGGTTGGTCGACGATTGAGCCGTGCCCCTTGACCGCCGGTGCTGCATTGTTCTGTCGTGGAGTCTCTCCCTAATTCACTTGCAAAAACTCCATCTGTGCTGTTTGGGAAGCTTGATTGTGGAATGGTAAGGAAGGAGATCAATCTTTGGAGCTTAGTTTGGAGGCTTTAGATGTTGCCACCATAAAAGAAACGACATTTGTTTTGTCCAATTTAATTGTTGTAGATTGTTATGTGTCACTGTTCAAATCCGCTTTTGTTGAACAAGTGTACTCTATTTTTACATTAATACATAAAAGGTTGTTTGGGGGGTTCAAGAATGCCTTTGAAGTACATGACATTGCATGTCATTATTCGTCATCAGTCACGGAGTAAGACTCTTCATCCTTGACATGACATGAATATGTTCTTATGCAAACAGAGTACTATCGTTTTCCAGGTTCTATTAAAGTTGGTTTCCTAGAGCATAGGGTGTTCATTATGTGATTTTTTAATTTATTCTTGCATAATAAAGCAGAACTTCATTTATTGTTAGCAAAAGTTCAAACCAAAAGCTTAAAGTAGACCGCATGTATATAACCCCTATTGATACCCTTTATTCAACCAATGTGGAATAACACTTCTTATGATTGATAAATCATAGCAACTACTCATGTTTATATGGTTTGAATTGCATTTTCAGTAGCTTATGTCCACTTTTTTTGTCATGGATTAATAAGCCACTGGAGGCACCATCATAAGAATATTACTTTTCTCAAATCCAGGACACTGATGTTGAGATGATGAATATTTAAGGATCTATATTCCACTTTTTTTGTCAATTGAAGTGCTAATACATAGATTGCTCAGTCTGGTGGTGGAGTTGTGGCCTTGATTCTGTCAAAGGTAACATCATGTACGGTGGAGATCTGGTAGGAATCATGTTGCGCTCTTTCTTATTTTTCATCATGCCTATATCTATCTCACGTGTTCTTACCATGAGTCAGTGTCTTTATGTATTGAATTTGCATCCTTCTGTTCGTTCTTCATTTGGTGATGACAATTTGTCATGCCCCTGATGCTTTAAATGACACCTGGATCTTCACTGTAATTTTGGCAGTGATGTAGGATCCAAACAAAATATTTGGGAATGGATGCAACGAGGACATTTTTTAAGCCGATTGCATCGTGTTGTGCTTTTTGAACGGGAGCCGTCCCTCATAGTAATGAAAATAGGTGCTTTACTTCACTCCTGAAATGTTTGAGAGCTGATCTGAATCCATGAATGTCCATTTTTTCTTGAACCATTACTTTATCAGATCAAAATACTTTGTTACAGATGCCACTGTAGCAGAACAGAATTGGAAGTTCAATCTACTAAATACGAGAGGACCGTGGAAATGACCAACTACGATCCCAGCGAGTGTGTTCGTCTTCTTCACTCCAAACCCTGCAGTCTGTTCAATAGGGTACTAAACCATCTCAATTACACTTACTAATAACATTTTCTCGCTAGTGGTCACATCAAATTAACTAGAAGATTATTCATTCCATTTTCCAGAGTAGAGCAAACGAGAGCTTCTAGGCTCCTGGCTTGCCAAAACTTGTCAAATGGACACACAAGGTGTACCAAACAAAGAGCTACTGCCAAAGGCTAGCTCACCCGACAGCTAGCTCGCCCGTCCCTCTTGGAGAATGAATAGGCACTCACCACGAATGCTTCTGTGAAGTAATCACACACATCTACACCGAGAATGTTAAATGGCTGATAAAATGGTTGATCAGATTAGGGCAATGGGCTTGAACAATAAAATAGAACGGTATCCTGTGATTTCGACTGAATGGCCAGGTATGTTGTGAAAGTCGAGTCCAGATATCACATGATATATACTGCTATGTAGCCTTTTATCTTTGGAGGTCTAGTGGAAACGTATGGTCCCGATTTGGGATTGGCGATGGAACTTAGCATCTACTTTGGGCATGCGATTCACCACTCCAAATCGATTTTGGCATTTTTTTATCTCTCTTCTCCACATTGGTCGAGTTACCTAGTACTTCGTCTAGATAACAGTAAAATCTTGGAGATACAATCTTATGACTTATTTCAATTTGCACGTACATTGCCGCATCGTAGGGGGTAACTGCAAATTGTTTGATACTCGATGTCTAGATTGAAATGTAATCTCACCTAACTAGAGGGGAAAAGAAGTATAGCCCATCACCAGAGACTGGTTTGTTTGGGTAATAAAACACATGCATGGACTGCTTAAATAATATCACCGCACATCAATAATAATAATAATAATAATATGCATCAAAGATGAATATTTACAATGCGGTCGAAGTATGATATTCGTGATTTTTCGTTTTGATGGCGAGCTATGCTTCTATGAGGTGAACAAGGTGTTGTTTCATGGGAAGTCCGAATATCAGGAGCTTCTTGTTTCCCAGGTGATTTCTTACCTTCCATGATCGCTCTCCAATTTTACACCAGAAGTACATATGACAAAGCAGTGGCTACGCTATTAGTATTTAGGATACGGATTGGGTCCTGATGAATCATGAAGATCGATGAGCTTACACAAACTTTGCATATATACTACCACCTCAAATAAGATTTTCTTGGGGAGAATTGTTTTAGCAAGTCATTGATTTTCCAAAATCAGTAAGAAGATCACATGAAACTTCAGATTGCCTTCGGTCTGATACCTCCTCTACCCAAGAAACTATTTCAATAAGCAGTTAGTTGAGTTGACAGCGTCTTGGATGGTATTTTTACTCACGACGAGTAGAGAGATATCTTGTGGCTCTTGATATATAAGCGCTTGTTCATAGTCAGCGAAGCATGGCAAAGTGGCAATTCTGGATGGTTAAATCCAACTGATGGACCAAGAGATGCTCACGCATCTTCCCCTCTGCTCAATCCCGAACCCGAAGAAGTTTGCTCCACTGGTTCGTGCATAGCTAGTTCATATACAAAACTTTGAATCACTCCAACATCAGTGATGCAACTTGAATTGACTCCATAATCTCCGAAGTCTAACTTCTATTGGGAGTATGAAGATTTAGCCAGTGTTCAGAAGGCCTAAAGTTCCTTTCAGAAGGGAAGTATTTCTTTGTCAGAATCCAAATTGATGCTTACACTAGAACAATTAAGCTTATACAGTAAACCCTGGCCAAGCAAAACCGATTTTACTAGCTTTTTAATTAATCTACGAAACAGTTTTTATGCATTTAATTAGCCACTCCTGTAGAAGTCAGGGATATGTTCTTGAAATATGTACCCAACCGGTGGGTATATTTTACTCAGACTTGTGGTTATGGCTTTATTTTCCTGAGTTTTAAAAAAAGACTTAAAAATGTTTTGAGTTCTATAAATTTGTAAGGGAATTATAAATAATTTCATATGTCAACATTTGAAAATTTCGCAAAGGTTTTCGTAACCAATCATAGCCCCACGATTGGAAGAAGGAAAAGGTCCAAAGTCAGACGAGACCTAAAGCCATGAAAACTTCAGTAGGACGAAGGTGATTACAACTGCAGAAACTATTGGATTTGTGAACAAAATTTCTTGCATCTATATATGGAGGCATGGGAAATTGCACGTAATTTTTCTTCGGCGTGTGCCGCGATCAGGTCTATGACGGCGACTTCGACGCCGCCGTGGTCCTGGCCCAGGCCGCGGCCTCCACTCCGCCGGCCTCCGCCGGCTCCTCCGGCGGCTCCCGGGCGGTGGTGGCCCCGGAGAACCTGCGCAAGCGGCGGAGCGTTGATTACCGGCCGTGGTCGCCGGACCCGCGCGAGCGCGCCCTAATGGGGAGCTGTTCGAGCCCCCTCGAGTCCGTCTCGACTTCGGATTTGCCGCGGGGCTTGCGGGGGCTCAATAACTTGGGGAGCACCTGTTTTATGAATTCGGTGTTGCAGGCATTGTTGCACACTCCTCCTCTGAGGAACTACTTCTTGAGTGACAGGCACAATCGGTACTTTTGTCGGAGGAAGAATGGGGTTAGTGAAAATGTGAGTAAGAGAAATGTAGATGGTGCTGTCGATGGAGGCCATGGGAGCAAGAATGGCAGCTTCTGTTTGGCCTGTGACATGGACGCCATGTTCTCGGCGGTGTTTTCAGGGGAGCGGATGCCTTATAGTCCCGCGAAGTTCCTGTACAGGTCTGTGGATGTGGAGGAAATTGCTCTTCTATGAAATTTTTTGGATAAATGTGGATGCTTGATGGTTTCTTATTGGTTTTTGGAAGCACATAGAGGTTGGAAATTGTCCAAGAGGCTCTGTAAATTTTGCTGCTGTGACCTAGTGGGCTGTGAAGATATGGAAGTTCTTTGATCAGTGCATGTTCTGCTATATTGTTAGTATGGTGGACATTACGTAATTTACAATTGCACTTTGACCTCCTTCGTATCATAGCTTCGCTGCTCCATCTTTTTTTTTTTTTGGCAAATGGAAATTGGAAAATGTCAGAGAGTGCCCTTTTGCACTTGTGATGTTTTGAAGAGTAAAAAAAATCACAACCATCTTGGTTGAGATGTGTTGAACAGCTGACATCAATTGCATTTCAATCCAATGATAAACGATTGCTGAGGCACCTTGCGTTTGCCCCCTATCAGATGTGCTCTCAAAATTTCAAATTTACCATTGGACGTATTGTCTTGGTTAAAAATGTGTATTTCTTTCATTATTTTAAGTGTCTTGGAAAGCATTAATTCTGATTTTGCTAAATTTAACGAGTGCCCTTGGGGCATTTGTTAACAGGGCCTTTAGAAATTATCTTATTTGATTGAGTACTTTTGTCTACTAGCTTTTCTGAAAATGGCTGTGGACATAATGGATAGGCATCTTTTCCTTATTCTAACGATGCATGCTTTTGTCAAGTTCCTTGTTGACCATCAATGTTGCACTGATACTTTCTTACTGTTCTATCTAATTGACTTAGAGGGAAATGTGCTTTATACTTCTTCTTTTTTTCTTCTTTATTATTATTTTTTTTTAATTTTTTTTTATTGATTTGGTTATCCCACAGTTGGTGGCAACATGCAGCTAACTTGGCAAGTTATGAGCAGCAGGACGCTCATGAGTTTTTCATTTCCATGCTTGATGGGATCCATGAGAAAGGGGATAAGGATCAACTTTGGCCGCAGAGCCAAGGCAAATTTTACAGGCATTGCATTAAACCTGTTTCATCCGGTCTCCATTTTTTACAGGCAGTCTCTGGAATCTGCTGGTGCTGAGGACAGAGATCGAGTGTTATAATTTTTGAACTGATGTAGGATCACGCTTGTGGGTTATTACCTTTCTGGCATTTCCCAGCCCTAATACCTCTGAGTCCCTTGGGAAGTTTCACTTTGTTCTGGTGTCATTCTTTCTTGGTGGCATATCAGTCAGGAGATTCAACTCTGTCAACTAATAACTGTGGGTGTGGGTCTTTATATACAGCATGCGTTCTAGTTTCAACTTTTCTTTCAAGTTATTCCACAGCGAAACTTATTATTTGTTCCATCACATGGTAATTTAATGCATCTACAATATCTGCAGATAACTGCTTTCCTGTGTAAGCACGCTCTTTTGTGTCGTGTCTGACGGTTGTGTGTTTGTACTATGAAATATGTTCTGTCGTGACTTGTGATGCTGTTGAGGAACTTTTATTTTTACAAATTGTGGATTCTCAGATATCTTTCAAAGTACACTAATGAATTATTACAGGGAGTGGAGATTGCTGTATTGCCCACAGAGTATTCTCTGGTATTTTACGCTCCGATGTCGTGTGTGGCTTGTGGTTTCACATCTACAACAAATGACCCTTGCTTGGATATTTCTTTGGATCTGGAACAAAACCAACGTGGTTCTGCGAAGGTGACATCAGCTAAGTCACATCACTCTTGCAATGGCGAAGCAGAGTGCATGAATTCAAGCCAGAACTCTGGGATACGAGAAAATATTCAAATATTCAGTGGTTGCCAATCACCACGTCACCGTCCTACGTGGCGCGCGCAAGTCTAGATGGCTCCACTAACAGGTCGACGCGTGTCCTTGGATTTAGACCAGCTGGAAAATAGAGAAGTCAAAAGTCGGAGGATTTATTTTTCTCTCTCCTCTGCTGCGGCTGAAAAGAGACTCAGCAGAAGCATTAATTAATGCTGTTGCCGCTCAAAAACCTCTCTCCTTTTCAATTCTCCTTTTCAATTTTCGAGCACCTTTTGCCTTCTCCTTCCTCGAGTCGAGCAGAAAAAACGCAGATACCTTCTCTCTCTTTCTCCGGCACGCCCGACTGTCTCCACCTCCACCTCCGCCTCCCCCGCCGATCCCCCTTCCCCAAAGCCCCCGTCGGCCGCAGGTGCTGCTCAGATCTGCCTCTGGCACGTCGCCTCCCTGAAGACCCCCGCTGGGTTGCAGCTGCTGGGTCTCGAGCGCCCTTTGCCTCCGCCGTCACCTCCGGAGTCTCATCGGCGGCTACGATTTGTCAGCTCACTCCTCTCTCCCACCCGCGCTCGCGCTGATCTCTGGGGAACCTGGTGGCGTCTATCCCGCCGCTCTTCCTTCCCCCCCCCCCCCCTCTCTCTCTGCAGCATCTTGCCATTTCCAGCAGTCGGAACATCAACAAGAGCGTCTTCGAGCTGCCCGCATATGACCCAGCATCGGAAATGATGAGGAAGGAGGAAACGCGCAACAAGCTCGCTACCTCCGGTCTTGATCGTGTGTACGGCTGTTCTCTGGTTCTTTTCCAATCCAGGTACAAGAAAACTAGGAAACTTCACACACCCATTGAAGCTAAGCAACAGAGCAAGCCATTACACGAGGCTCTGACCTTGCTCTATCATTCAAGAAATCCAGGGAAAATTCGGAAACACCCCTCGACCTATCGACGCAGATGAAGATGGGCACCTCTTCGATGCACATGTAAATCGGGCTACATGTCCATGGCCTCCACTTCCTCCATCTCTCTCGCCTATCGGATTCATTGTTTGGCGGCATCTGCAGTTAACGCTGTGGGTCGAAGCCGTGGGCCGGAGCTTGGGTTCTTTAGCGTGCTGTGCTCCCGCTATTGCGCGCGCACGGCGCTTTGCGTGCGCGGACGGGGCCTCTGTCGTGGAATAAACGGAGATTTTTCAGGTATGGAGGCTTGGTGATACTGGCTGCTTCGGCTTCTAATTCCAGCCGGAGTCAGGAGAGCTTATCGGGAGGCCGAGGGGAAGAGTTCTTTGCTGGCTGTTGTTGCTCCTGTGAAGCAGGTCGCGTCCTTTGCCGTTCCTGCCGAAGTATTTGTGGTCGTGACTTTTGGTATGAAAGTTTTAACGTTATTGTTGATTTGCTGTGAGGAAGAGAGTAGGGGTGATTTTAGACTATGATGAGAAGCTTTTCCTAATTGGAACCGATTAGAACGTGGTTGTTTATGGTTTGGCGTTGCACCTTCTATTGTCAAGAGGTTGTGTAAGGATTATTTTTTCTGGCAGAGAGTTTGGGTTACAATAATGTAATTTGAGTAAGCCACCAGTATATCTTTCAGATGTCCTGATGAGAGTTGTCGACTTTGGTGTGTTTTAATGTTAAACCATGCCTGATGGATCAATTTTTAGTGTTTCCATTATTCGATTATCACTTATTTTTGCAAATAACAACACAGTTGTTCACATCGGCGCTCTAGTACATGTGTTTCTTTGCCTCTTATGATTTGAAATTTCTTGTTTTTGAAGCAGCTCTTTAGTGACATGTTCTTGTTGATAGAGTCCATGCGATGTATTGGTGAATAATACTGCTATCCAGAAGCTCCTACTGAATAGTACTGATTTGGGGATGAGGTATTTTTTGTCTTGACTGCAACATGTTTACCAAGCACTGAATTGTGGATGAAGTTTAAGCCTTCCAAATAGTGACAGGTTGGAGATGTCATCATACTTTTTTTGTGGAGGGAGCTAAGACTATTGCAGAGTTGTTGAAAGAAAAACTCAACCTTGCGAATTCTTGAACTCAACAAAAATATGATTGATTATTCTATACGCATTTACTTTATCATCTAAGATTTTTAGCCAGTTGTTATTTGTTAGGAACCAAAAGTTTGCTAGACTATTCTGTTTATCGACTGTTCATTTATTCGCTAGTGTTAGGGATTTACAAGTCTTGCAGGAGCATTGCTCGAGAATAATACCATACAAAATTTACATCTAAAGTAAGTTAACTTTCCAATGATGGTACCCAAAAAATTGTACCTATCCATTTTGAAATTTCTTGTTGTCTCATTTGCATTAGTTTAAGTTTATCAACAAATCTTAGTCTCTACTACAAAGATGCACCTGAGTTTGGTTCGCATGTGTGAACTTGCATTTCCATGGTTGGCATATCTTTGATATGCTTCTAGTGGCGTGCTTTAGTTTTGCTTCATTGAAGATTTTGATGGATGATGTATTTTCAGCCACAACTATGGTGGCGCACTAGGGGCCAATGCTTTGGCTAAAGGGTTGGAGGGAAACAAGTCATTGAGGGTAAACTTTTTATTTTTTCCATTTTTCTTTCTTAAGGATAAATAGCTCGAATTTCGGTCGGGAATTTTGTCATTAGAATGTAGTGCATGCTCCTGTCAACAAGTTCTATATTTTTCTATTATACGGTGTTGTTCAACTTGCTATTCTTCTCGTTAGTCATACGACTAACTTATCTATATATATTGTGCTGACCATGTGGGCTCCATAGAACAGATAAAGATGGACAACATTTCAACTCTGAAGGAGTAAAATTTTTTCGTCTCTGGACAACAACCAGCAGAGTTGTTGAAGAAAAACTCAACCTCGCAAGTTCAAGAGTGGTTTCAGAGAAGGTAATGAGTTTTGCTCTTATTTGATTGTCCTTGGAGTTAATGTTATTTTTTGCGCTTGGTGATGGAATTCTTTTGGTGTATTTGCTAATTTATGGAGCTGACGGTAATGCAGGTATTGAAGCTGCGCCAAGGAAGTGCTGCGTGCCCATTTAATATGTGGGCACAAGAAACTTTTGGGGCATAATCATGTTATTTTGAAGGATTTAGTTATTGATATGTGGACACGGGAAACTTTCGGCATATACGGTTGCGCTTTTAATATGCTTTGTTTTTGTTTCATCTATTGTGGCATTGTTTGCCATTTTGCATGATTAACCACTACTCTTACCAAGTATGAGTAGTGATCAATCATTGGCCACAGTACTCATTCTGGAGAATGTAAGCACTGTTTCTGTCCTGGAGTTGAGAGCAAGTCTCAGATATGAATGCAAATCTCAGCTAAATAAAAATGCAATAACAACTTGCATGCTACCTCGTGATCATCATATCAACTGATGTTTCTCTGACTTCATTAAAGGCCATGGCAGACATGGAGCGGGCAATTATAAAAGCACTGGAGAAGCAATATAATGACATCTTGACTCCGTTAAAGACAGCATCCCAAAGAGGTTGAATATGCAAGTTTAGAAGCTGACAAGACAGCTGTCAACAGCAGTATATTGTGTTCCCAGCTAGGCAAGTACTTTTAAAAGCATACAAGATATACGTAGTAGTCACTGTTAAATCAAGTTTTTCTGATGGAAGGGATTACTTTCACTACTAGGCTGAGAGATTGGAATGTTGTTCTTTTTTCAGCTTGGGATATTCCTGAACACCTTAAAGAGAATACTAGATGTTCTACACTGTAGAGGGGACATGTTGAAGTGTTGGGCATCCTATTTACCCATGACTGAAGATAAGAAGTCACTGTTTGGAGAACAAATGAATGGAATCACAGTTCTACTGAGAACAAAATACAAGAACTACTTGCAAGCAATAGTTGGAAAGCTTGTCAGCAATGTAAGTGGCTCTTACTTTCCCTGAAGATGGAAGTAGTTGAGGAGATACACGTCAAGTCATCCAAAGAACTCTCGTATCTATCAACTTTGACTTGGCCTAGATAACATCCAGAGGAAAGAACTTTAAACTGTTAAACGTGATGAAGCTATTTTTTGGTTCCACTAAGTTTGCTGCTCCAAGCTTTTCTACTTACATATTTAATTACAAGTAAAATCCTGAAGGACAAATTTTAGAAGGGCTACAATTGATTTGAGAATCTTTAAGCTCCAATTAGATACTAAACTAAGGCTTTTGTGTAGATACAAGAAAACCGTAGTATACGGTTGAAAAGGATGCTGGAAGAAACAAAGGAAGAAGATGGAGAGGTTGAGATCTGTGAAAGGGTGCAGATGCTGAGTTTACAACTGGCTGGAAAATTTTCACTGAGTACAAAACATAGACTTTTTCTTAATTTCTGTGTAATTGCTCAAACAAATGTCTAGTACATATAACATGTCTATGATGTACTCTGTCTGTGTTCTAAAGAAAGGGCTATTCGACATTATTACGATGTTCTTACTTTCCTTTCTACACTACAGATATTGGACAATACATTTGCTTCACAGATGCAGCGATTACTAGGAAATGCCCTTAAAGAAAAAGATCTTGACCCCCCTCGCTCTGTGACTGAAGCTTGATCAATACTCTGCAGAGACACGGCAAATGCTGCAGATTCATTTAGCTACTTCTATGTGTAGATATTATACCACCCCTGGGTGTCAATTTTTTTGTGAATCTGTCATTTCATTTGTTCATTTTAGCAGTGTACAGGACCACACTTTAGAGCCCAAGCTTTTAGAAGGTTCTTCTGTATGAGATTAAAAGCTCGTATCATATGTATTGTATCGTCCAAATATCACAAATTTTTTATGTCGATAAGAGTTCATTTTCTGGTTGTAGTGTGATGACTTTTTTGCATAATGAGCAGTACTAGCGACCATCAAAAGCCATTGTTAAAACTGTCAGGCTTTCAGCAGGACAAAAGGGAAAACATGCATATAGCTTATCTGGTTTGTGCATCATTTCTTATAGATTTATATTAATCCAAGTTATCGGGACTCTGAGACTGCAGAGTGCAGATTTTATCTCTCCAGGCACAGAAAAAAACCTGGCGAAATTGAGTTTTACTATGATGACCAATCGAAGGAAGGAACGGGTTGGAGGTGGAGACTAGTAATGAAATTTAACCAGATGAATTGAGAGCTTAAAGGACCAAATGAATAGACTTATAATTAAATAAACCAACATCTTGTTGGAGTTGAACAATGCTTGGTCTTCTCGCCCACATTATCATGCCAATTCCAAGCAGTGTATTTTGTATGACACGGATACTCTATAGTTGAGGGCCAAAAAGAACTTGAACACAGCCTTTCGATTTTTGAATAACAAATTTTCAAGTTATCTTCCAACAATACAAAAGAGAGAATTAAGAACCACCATATTCTTTCTAACAAGAATTAAAAATTCGAGATTGTTCTGATTTACAAAACTAACTGAAAATTAACTAATGTCGATTCTATTTCTGCAGAGAGCAAGTAAAATATGAAAATCTATTTGGTACTCATTGGGTTAGAAGTAAAATACATTTGGTACTTTCCTAAGTATATGAAAATCCAGGTAAACCTTAGAGACCTCTCCAAGCTCCATGTCTCTGCAGAGAGCAAGTACGTCCTACAAGTAAATGAAAATCTAGATATGCAGTATGACACCTGAAAGTTATCAAGTAGCCATATATTGTTGCCAAGAACAAGAATTCGTCATTCATGATGGAGAGAAACTCCCTTGAGTTAAAAGCAAGAACAATGGTCGAGCAAAAATCTAGAACTAGAGATATAAACCACAAGATGTAATGGCGTAAAAGGCAGCCATCATATCTCATGGTCTTTTGGAATTGTTCAGTAGTTGCAATGATTGTAACATTCCACCATATCAAACGCCGAAAAGGCTGTAATTTCCTTATTTGATGTGGACACCACCTCACTCTCTGAAAAACGGTGCGATCGTTTGGGCATAGCTCAGGCTTTTATATTCTCTCTCTGTGGATCAGCTGAGACTTCACCACTAGTTGGCCTGCAAGACACCATCAACTTGTCATTGTGCAGAGAATAGTTAAATGTTGAAGTTTATGAGAATTAAATCAGAAAGAACTATTCCATAATTGTTGACAGATTGGAACAGAACCTTCATTTTATGCGGTTTAGTGATCCAGGCAGATGAAACCAACCACCTATAGACCAGCTCTCCCACCTAACAAAATTGGGGATTAAGTTTTTAACATCACTTAGAAAGAGAATGGTCTGCTCTCCCATAGAACAGCTTCCGTTCATCTAAGCATATTTTAGATGCAATATTCAATAAGAGATAGCTGACTAACTCTATAGCCTAAGAAGGAATGAAAAGATTACATGGAAGATTTTGACACCAAAGCGGTAGAAGTCCTCTGTAAAATCTGAAAGCAAGAAAAGCAATAGAATGTCCCTCCTACCTCTAACACAAGCAAACATACTAAGGCCACAAAAAATTACCCTAGAAGGCCCTTTTGATGCATACACTTTAGGGAAGCCATCAACCAAACCTTATGCAAAGTGGGACTGTACTTGAACCCGAATTTTAATGGCTTCAAAAGGGCAAAGTGCCACATTCGCAAATGCTTCCACAGAAGCACTACTGAGAAAAAAAAATCAAGCTCCTGTTGCTGCCAACCAAGGCATCAGAGTAAACCCGTTTTAAGTACTCGTAGAGACCATCTGCACCCACCTTGAGCACCATATCCAAAGAACTTGGTAGCCCAACCTCTCCATAAGGCAGAAGGGCCTTTCTCTCTCAATAGAGTAGTGAAACATGAATAAATGCTGTTATACTTGATTGGATTCACCTACAAGATAACAAGGATTCACATATAAAAAACTTCCAAGTGAAACAATTCTTTGCAGAAATATTAACTACATGCCAAAGAAGGACAATCGTGAATAAAGCCACACTGCAGAAGCATCCAATTCTCGTTGAAAATTGGACTTTCCACATTTAGTCAGATTTGGCCATATTAGCAGTTTCGCATCAAACGGCCACCAGAAAAAATATGTAAACAAGTCATATAAGGAATCTTGTAAACTCATCCAGTTATAGTTCAATCACTGCGGGTACACGTATCAAGAGTCCACAAAAACACCACATCTTTTATTCAATCTATCAAGTCTATGTCATCAATAAAACTAGTACCGAAGCAGAAAATGATTTGGGGTGTTACCTCTGATACACTGATGAGGAAACCAATCAAGTGACTCAATTTATTCACTGAGCTCAACTAAAGAACAGAACATGTTCCTCCAATGCATGAATTTACACCATGGCATTGAACAAGAAGAATGTCAACAAAAGCAGAACATCCATTTCGCTATGACACAACAAATATAAATAAAGCTGGAGCTAAAAAAACAAAAAAAAGGAGAGAGAGAGAGTGAGAGAGAGAGAGAGAGAGAGAAGGGACCTGTGTTGGAGCCAGTAGGATTGCCATTTTGAACTGCGAGTAGAAAGCAGAAATCAGGGTAAAAAAAGAACCAGGCAGCTTATGCAGACCACGTAATAGAAGAAACTGAAACTTGTTGGACATAATCACATACATCACCACAGCCATTGTCATACAATCTTATCCACCAGCTAAGGCAACCACCTGATTCGAACAAGAACAAAGTGGAAAAGGTATTTTACATTGAAAGCCTAACTGTGAGCAGACAACGGGCTCGACCAGCTTATTGTGCAACCTCAGTATTACAAGCAAAGAGCCAAATTTTTTTTGATTAAGTAGGACAAATATATTGACGAGATCGAGTCTACATGACTTCACCCTCCTTCAATATTCTCGTTGCCGAAAGACCAAATTGACAAAACAATTCGAAATTTCCTCTTCTCACAACAGAATCTATCTTTAGCACAGACCAAATGAAAGATCTAACCATCTTTTCAATGCGAGTGCACTCCGAAGATACGTTAAAAACTTCATAATCTTTGGATAATAAATAAATCGGAATGTAAGAGTTTCTTAAGCATTGTCATTTTGCGCCACGGCTCTCTAAACATCACCCATAGAACACAAACCCAATCCCTAAGAAGCTACTCCTCCATCCATTCTTGAGCATTGAATAAGCAATCTCGACCCAATTCACAATTCACTCGTCTTAATTTTTGCAGGCAGGTGAGCAATTGGCTCAGCCTTGGCAGCCATTTCCACGTAGCGAAGGCGCAGAAACGCAAATCGGAGATTGGAATCGAATGCAGAAGGAACAGATCGCGAAAAAGTAAAACGCAGCTAGATTTATGAGGTAATCACACTAAAATAGAAATCCACAACTTCTCAGCGTCATTCCAGAAGAATCGAACAAAAACTCAGATCGAACACATGGAGACGAACCTTCCCCTTTGTCCGCGGCTGCAACACGTACACGGTCGACATCTTCTTCTATCCAAATTCTATAGGCACTCTGGGTGCAGTGAACTCGACGAAGACGGATCTTCGACCTCACCGACTGCGATGTTCGAGGTTTTCTGTAGCTCGGTTGAGGAAGAAGAACACCCAAACAACGCCGTCAGCCGCCGGTACCCGAAATGTTCCCAGATGATGAGATCGTGGACGGGGTGAGGTGTGATGACGAGCTCGTCGGAGGGACGCAATCGGACAGAGGCCCAGAACTTGCCAAGGCTAAGAGAGATGGTGCGGCCATATAGTAAACGTCGCTAGGGTTCCCAAAAATCGGCGCGATGAGGGTCCAAAGGCGACGGCGGAGGAGAAGGGGGCTCTGGACCCAGCAGCTGCGACCGAGCGGGGCTCTTGGAGGAGGCGACGTGCCAGAGGCAGATCTGAGCAACAGCAGCGACCGGCGGTGGCTTTGGGGGAGGGGGAGGGGGAGGGGGAGGGGGAGGCGGAGGCGGAGGCAGAGACGGAGGCGGAGGCGGAAGCGAATGGGCGTGCTGGAGAAAATAGAGAGAAGGCGTCATCGTTTCTCTTCTCGACGAAGGATAAGGCCAAGAAAGGCTTGAAAATTGAAAAGAGGAGAGAGAGTTTTAAGCGGCAACTTATATTCGAGCATTAATTATTGCGTCTTCTCAGACCTTTTCAGTCGGCTGACAGAAGAGAGAGGAAAAAATAAGCCGCACCTAGCGACTTTTTTTATTTTTCAAGTCACTCCAAGTCACCGGATACGTGTCCATATTTTAGTGGAGCCACCTAGATTTACGCGCGCCGCGTAGGACGATGACGTGGCAGTTGCGAACCACTGAATATTTTCTCCTGGGATACCGACTTTGATGGGCTGCTTGGACCGATTCACAAGACCCGAGAGGCTGGGTTCAGACCAGAAGTTATTCTGCCAACAGTGTCAGGTGAGTCAGGAGTCTTTCAAGCGGATGTCCATAAGGAAGCTCCCATTGGTTTCTTGCTTCCACATCAAAAGATTTGAACATTCTTCCATACCGAAGATGTCGAGGAAGATCAACCGAGATCTGCATTTTCCATTATCACTGGATGTGGCCCCTTACCTCTCTTCTTCCATTTTGAGGAGAAGATTTGGGAACAGGATTTTCCCTTTTGATGGGGATGAACCTGATGCATCAAACGAGTTCTCCTCAGAATTTCAGCTGTTTGCCGTTGTCACTCACGCTGGTAAATTAGACGTGGGCCATTATGTGACTTATCTGCGTCTGAGCAATCAGTGGTACAAGTGTGACGATGCTTGGATTATCCAAGTGAATGAGAACATTGTGAGAGCTGCACAAGGGTACATGATGTTCTATGTCCAGAAAATGCTTTATTATAGAGCAAGTGATAAAATGGGTGCTTCATGATAGCCTTCAGAAATTGAAAGACCAGTTGCTGGTGCTGTATTAAGCATGTCTTGCGCTAAATCACCGGGACTCAAAATTAATATGCAGAATAAAGCAAAGAATAGCGCTGCAGTTGCTGCTTTGTCTGTGAACTAAACTTTAGTGAGTTGCTGCAGCTAATTGCGGAATGCCAAACAACTCTCCTCCACCGGGGGCAAACATCCATCGGAAAATAATCTGTAGTTCTACTTTGGAGCTGTGCTGAGCCTAATTTTATTTGGGGTGCCTCAGTGGACGAGGGAATCGCTTAGTGGAGCCCTCGGAGTTATTTATGAGTTAATTATTTCAACATTTCCCCCCTAATTTTTCCTGCTTGTCCAAGTATTAATGGTGGGTTGATTCTTTTTTTTGACATGGATCCTCGCGAAGGTTGATGCTTGGAGCTGTGGGTTCTTTCCGGTATGCTCATTCCTTGCATTCCATATTGTACTTGTATTGGGATTTTTTTTAGCTTCGGAGCTTTCTTGGGGAGGCACTTCATATCAATTTCTTGAAAAGGAAATGTGAGGAATGTTATGCCGGAGATTTTGTATGTCGTACTTGTTTTGAGCAAAGAGATATCATAGTATGACTAACTACACCTTTACATTCTTGATAGTGTTCTATTGCCATCATGATTGGGTCTGAATATCAAAGTCCATAAACGCCAACCTGACTCTGGCGAAAAGAAATAGTTGTGACCTTTCGATTCAAATGCTACAGACTGAATGAAAAGCAATATGATGTATTTAACTTTATGAGCTGCATGTCAGATCGAAGAACAGAAACTTGCTTGCTGTTTTTTCAATTCTTTGAGATCTCGTTGGATCTTCAGGGCAGACTTTCCGCTCTCTGGCTTTAGGCAGTTAGAACAATCTCTCTAGCTGTTAGAGCATTTGCCCAGTTGATCCTGAATATAAGTACTGAATCACCAAAGTTAAGACCAAACTACCGAATACCCCTGAAGAAGCTAGTTTTGTATGAATCGGGCCAAGTGAAACCTCACAGAATGAAGAGAAACTGAACACACATTGAGATATAGGAGAAAATATGGGGTACACATTGGTGTCATGTCATTTTTACAATAGTCCGTTTACCGTGTGACATGTATCCATAAAAGGTCCACTTGTTAGATTTTTCTCTCATTTGTTACCATTTCTTCTTTCACTGTTTTCTCTTCTTCTTCATCGGTTCTTTTATTTTCCTATTTTTTCCTTTGGCCTCTGGCTGGTCGTAGGGTCGCCCTCGCCGAGGCAAGAGGTCGACTCTCTCTATCAAGGCAAGGTTTGCTCCCTTCAGATCTAGCAAGGGTCGAGCCCTCGTTAGATCTGGAAGCTGTTGGAGGGAGGGAGTTGCCATCCATTGCCACATCATGTCGCCGAGCTCAGCTTGCGAACGTTAGCTTTAGATTTTGGATCTAAGCTTTGTGGCGGGTTTGAGCTCAAGATGCGATCGGCGGGATCTTGGGAGCTAGAGAGTATTTTGAAGAAAAAGTGTGGGCTTTGTTCTTTTTCTCGAAGAGAAAGGAGAGAGTGTGTTGTATAATTGAAGAAAGAGAATGTAGGGGTTTCCAATAGGTGGGCCCAAATGTGACACGTGTCGTCTGTTGGGTGGATTTTTGTAAAATTGGCACGGCATCACTTGGATACCTAATATTTTCTCGAAAAATACACTGATTTAAACAGAAATGGAAAAAAGAATGTCAGATATAGTTATAACCAATGTAATGACTGCGAAGGAGTGTGCATGGTGGAGAAGGTGATAGCTTAAGCTTAAACTAAACTATAAGTAAAAGAAGAAAAAGATACTTTGAACTAAACTAGTGGGCTAATGGTTAAAGATCATGCTTCTAGAATTCATCTTTCATCCGGGAGTTCGCAGTCCATCCCCCTCAAGTACAACTTTTTTCCCTGAAATGTCATATCCCACATTATGGAACTGCTGAGCATTCATTCAAATCACAGTGGTCATTGGGCTTTTCCAACATCGTCATGCAGAAATACATCGGTGATGTTTGAGAGAACAAGCTGTCTGCCTCTAATCCCAGCTTTGCACAGCCGCTAAAATGAAAAGTAAAGACAGGAAGTCCCTCAATGTCCATGTTAACATCACCTTCAAAGCACAGTGAATTGAGAACTTCGTAGGGCTTGAACCAACTTTTCAGTTCCATCTTCTCTCTTACTGCATTGGCAAGCTCCTCATAGGCTCATTGGATTAAAACACCACTCTTGCCTCCCGAGTCAATCACGACGCCACCTTTCCTGAAGCTGTTTGCTTAAATGCAGCTCTAGGAATATTAAGCATAAATCCTAGACTTATCCCTTGCAAAGTGACAAAGTAAAATCTTTTGTATACATCTAGGGGTGTCGAGTCACCTTCAAGGATGACCCCTTCCCCTAAAATTAACTGGTTGTATCCATAAGAAGGATCTTTAACTTTTCCAACACGATAGGAGAATTTAGCTCCTTATTGTGTAGCAAGAGACAAATTATTATTCAGTTTAAATACTCCCATAACCGAATCCGGTTTCTCCCCACTCTCATGACTGCACCCCTAGACGACATTTGGTATGGTGAGTAGCTCTTCGTGAGAAACGTCAAATATGAGCGACTCTCTGGCAAGTATCCCTTCTGTTGCGTGGGCAACTTCATATTATACCTCGTATTTGCAATTTTTGCGCTCGTCACATTTTGGACGATGTAAAGCCTCACAATATTCTGACAGGCATGATATATATATTTGTATATGTTGAGGATGTGCTAGGATCGTATATTGGGACAGAGGCTTGAGCACAATTTTTGCAAGGAATGCAACGGAGCCCGAGAAGGGTACTTCCAGTGTCCATGACTGCAAGCACTGGGTGAGACGTGTCTTCTATGTAAAACTCCACGAAGAACACGCCCACAGGGGTTTTTGATTGTAGGTTTGCTTGAATGCTGTCGGAGGACGACGCATTTACCTTGCAGCTCTTATCTTTTGCTTAATTGTGGCAAACTGTGCAACAGAATTTTTGAGAGCGAACTTGACACAATCAATGTCCATATAGTTAGGGTCAAAGAATGGTGATTGGATGGAATTGCGATGGATCGGTTGCGCCCCCACCCCCTTCGGCATACTACTAGTGCCGATGCCTCCGGTGGCATTGCTGTTGGTCACAATAATGCTCAACATAAAGGGGAGTTCATTAGTTAGCAAAAGGAGAATTTGGCAAAGCAAAGCCATATATGGGAGTTGAATAGTGTGGTGCTGAATGCTGGATGATCAGTGCAATTGCCGGTAGAGTCTCCCTTTAAAAAGAATAAATAGATGAAAGAGGGCTCAAGTAGGTGAGACATGAAAAGGAAACTGATTACTGAACTCAGATGATCGATAGTTTCCTTAGCAATAAAGATGCGTGAATAACCAGCCTTCGTGACAGGAAAGAAAGTTGCATGAACTCACAGAGCTGCGGCAGACCCATGTTCTCAAATAGAGCATGGAAGTAAAATTTCATAAATCCCAGGGCAACCTCTGGGTTTGATTGATTCCAAGAATTACTTACTGGCCGTAACATCTGAGTATTTCCATAGCAAGATGCCCGTGTGTTGCAAGGTTCTAAGATTACATTTGTCAACGATTGATTGAAGTTACTGCAGAGTTTGATATCTCTCCTTTTTTTCTCCTGCAGTTATCTTTATTTGATAAGTTAATTCTGTTTTTATCCGTTCCTCCAATCCTATCTAATCTGACATCTGTTGTCTAACAGTAGCTTTTTCTCTCCTCTCTTTGAATGTGCGTGTGCGTAAATGGCTCAAGTAATCCTTACCGGGAAACGCTTGCTTATTACAGAATGGAGGTGGTATCATACTGCACTAAAGGCGGATGTATTGAAGAAGAGTAGCGCATTATTCTTTTCACCTTTCACTATTCTGTCACTTACTTTCTACAATCATTTAATTTCTTAATTTCGATCTCTATTATTCAGTTTTTCCTTGAAAATTACTTTGTATAAACATGTACAAAATCATATGTCGGTTGACATTTAGTTTCTTCTATGACATTTCCCAAAGATTTCCCATAGATTGCTTTCAAGGCTGATTTGCCTTAGGATATCTGTTGTGCTGTTTCTTTCACTTGGACTAACGAAGATCTACGTCCCACCTACAGTTCCTAGCTTTTGTAATAAAATGGCTGTGTATAGACTAGTGGCATATCAATTTCCTGTTGTGATCTATTACATTTTTTTCCATTATTATTTTCTTTTAGTTATGCATTTCAGAAAATTTACATGAAAACTGACTCGATGTTTCAGAGGAATCTCGGTTTTGATCTTAGTAAATCAGGCATTATGGTTCATCAACCAGAGTATGTCTTCCTTGCCAAGATAGCTATGACAGGCATGTGCAAATACAACAACTTTCCTATTCTCATATTCAAAGTTTGATTTGCTTGAAACAGGGGTAGCAGAGGAAACAGAGGAAACAGAGCATCGGTTATGGGTTTCTTCCATGCATACAGAAAGATAAGGAAATTGAATTTTCCGATTAATTCTTCTAAGAATTTACTGATACACACAAGCTGTTGATTCATTTTCTGTAGTGTCCACGCTGTTTGGGATGCAAACTGCAGAAGTAAATAGAACCGTCGACTAATGCTAGAGAAATATAAAAATGGTTCCAAGATTTGGTTTACAAAGTGAAATGCTTGCTCAACTGCTCATACATGGCTTACTTGGGTAACTTAAAACAATTTATTAAATTGGTCATGCCATACCTAACAGTACTCATAGTCATTCAGGCAGAGCTCAAGCTGAAAAGCTTATGCCAAGAGGAAAACGCCTCACCATATGAATTTTAGGATTTATCTAATCCATTCAATGGTTTGGGAAACTGAATTGAAGGTTCTCACAATTCCAGTCTTCGGTTGCATCCGACTTAGTGATGGACAGCTTATTTTAATGAAGATGCTGCCATTGTATAACCGGTTAAAATTAAAATGGGAGATCTTTAGGCAATTTGGCCGAAGGGGACAAAAATAAAAAGAAAGGAATCCTATTTATGTCGATTTGGCTCATTTGAGAGTTGAAGGCTGTAACTTGAGTTCATATGATTATTGAAAGTTCAAGGAAATCAGTTTCCAAAATGAATGCATGAAATCAAAGTGAGTTCAGATAACTGTCACATGAACATGTTTCAATATGGCTATAGACGATCATCTGTGGAAACTCCTGTGCATTTTAAAGGGAGAATTCTGATTGTAGTGAATTTGCATAATTTGGACTACCCACCATTTTTGCCTACTCAGCAAGATTCTATTTGTTGCAACAAATCGGCATCATCAAATTGACCAAAGACCGCTATCCGTGATACAAGTAAATCATATCCTACGTTGCACCACTTTGATAATTTGTTCAACATTTCAAAATACATAAAAGAGGATCATATGTATCACCAACCCCTAATAATGGACCGTCCGAGTGGCGAGTGTGTTCGCCTTCTTCACTCTAGACCCTGCAGTCTATTCAATAGGGTACTAAACTATCTCAATTATACTTGCTACTCACACCATTTTGCTGAGTAGAGCAAACGAGAGCCTCTAGGTTCCTAGCTTGCCAAAACTTGTCAAATGGACACACATTGTGTACCAAACGAAAAGCTACTACCAAAGGCTAGCTCGCCCAACCCCCCTGGAAGATAAATAGGCACTCACCACGAATGGTACTATGAAGGAATCACACACATTTACACAGAGTGTTAAAATGGCTGATAAAATGGTTGATCAAATTAGGGCAATGGGCTTAAACAATAAAATAGAATGGTTTATTGTGATTTCGCCTGAATGGCGAGGTATGTTGCAATAGTTGAGTCAAGATATCACACGATATGTACTGTTACGTGGTGGAAACATATGGTCCCAATTTGGGATTGGCAATGGAACTTAGCATCTATGTTGGGCATATGATTCTCCACTCCGAATCGATTTCGGCATTTTTTATCTCTCTTTTCGACCTTGGTCAAGTTACCCAATACTTTGTCTAGAAAGCGGCAAAACCTTGGAGATACAATTATGACCTATTTCAATTTGCAAGTGCTTTGCTGCATCGTAGGAGGTAACTGTAAATTGTTTGATCGATGTTTAGATCGATATGTAATCTCACCTAACTAGAAGGGAGAAGAAGTCTAACACGTCACCAGAGACTAGTTTGTTTACTTAATAAAACTCATGCATGGACTGCTTAAACAATATCACCGCACATCAATACGAATATTATGAATCAAATATGGATATTTACGACACGGTCGAAACATGATATTCGCGATTTTTCATTTTGAAGGCAAGCTACGCTTATTTTGGAACAATTTTCCCTTTACTTTTTCACTTTAATTGAACTAAATATTTTTTGACTTTAATTTAAGGGGCGTATAATTACTTCCAATATTACAGTAATCTCTTTTTTCCTCGCCTACTGCTTTCCCTTCTTCCTCTTCTTGAGCAAGGCTGTAAATGCGCGTAAAGGTAGGCCCACTTTAGACATGTGCCATCATTTCATATTCCTTTTTTATTGTTGTGCTGGTTACATGAAAATCACTCAATGTTTTCCCCTGCCCATAGGTTTGTTTAGCCAAGAGTCGCGCAGTGAAAAACGTTGCACAATAGAGGATGAATGCAAAGAAGGAAAGAGGAAGAAGCAATGATGCTCCACGGAGGAGTTCTAAACATGGTGAATCTTATATCATGAATTTTATATAGAATTGAGTTATTTATTTATAAACACTTTAAATATTGACATAATCTAGATGTGATTTAACACTCAAACGAGCATGTGAGCGATTTTAACTTTGATCATGCTATTATGATAGATCATGTGATATTGGCTCAAATTACATAAATTTTTTGTGCTATTTATTGTTCCCCATTCAAATTTTTGTGATTTTGCATTGGTTTGCATCAGAAGAATCGATTTTTTTGCGTGTTAATTTTATAATAGATATTTTTAATAATTGTTTCCGTTGAAGATAAGAATTCGGGTAAATAATTTAACGTATAGATTTCTCGACTCTTCCAAAGTGAACTTCTCAATGCTGTAAAGAGACGCGTTAACGGATCAAGTCGGGTTTTGAAGATACCGGACCCGGCCCGAAACATTCGTGTCGTAGACTCGTATGCTCTCATCCAAACCGACTGGATCCGAAATAAATGTGGATGGATAGTTGACTACTCTTCCCTTTTTCCGCGTTTAAAGTATTCGGACCGACAAAAAAGAAAAGAAAAAAGTATTCGGAGATATTAAAACGTCCATAAAATCCGGATGATCGGGTCTCGCCTCCTGCTTTCCCTTCTTCCTCTTTTTACCAGCGCTGCTTCCCAGCTCAAAACCGTAGCAGCCGAACGGAGGCGTCTTCCTGGTTGACAAGCAAGCCACTGTAGTCGCTCCTTGTTCCAGCAGCGAAATGGGAGGACAACACGAGGACGCTAAAGCCCCTGCTTCAGCCACCTCCGTGATTGGAAACAATTACTACGTATTCTTGAGCTTTAGAGGCCCCGATACTCGCAACGGCTTCGTCGATCACCTCTACCATAGACTCAAAGATGTGGGCCTGCCGTTCCATCCAAACTTTGTGTTCAGAGATGATGAGAACCTCCCCTTCGGCCAGAAAATTGGTGAAAATCTCATCAGTGCAATCAAGCACTCTAAGGTTTCAATCCCAGTCATTTCGGAAAATTATGCTGCTAGTGAATGGTGCCTCCGCGAGCTCATTCAGATAATGGAGTGCGTGGAAAGAGGAGAGCAAAAAGTCTTGCCCGTGCTTTACAAGGTGACACCCTCTGAGGTGCGAAAACTAGAGGGGGCCTTTGGAAGGGCCTTCAAATCCAGTATGCATCTTTTTAAGGAGGATGTCAAGCAACAAGGGCCGGAAGCGCTCATAAAAGCGGTTGCTTCTAGAGTATTCGAATCAGAGAAATTTGCTAATGGGTATGTCGTTTACCTTCTTTTGATTGATCCTCGTCGGAAGAAGAATTTTTCTATTTATCATCCTCAATCCTTGTTTTGTGGAGCCATTAATAAGTTCTCACGTGTTGT
Organism: Eucalyptus camaldulensis; assembly: GCA_019915185.1. Classification (NCBI taxonomy): domain Eukaryota; kingdom Viridiplantae; phylum Streptophyta; class Magnoliopsida; order Myrtales; family Myrtaceae; genus Eucalyptus; species Eucalyptus camaldulensis. Next base: position 4,538,881 of record JAHSVA010000008.1, read on the forward strand.
GCTGTTTGATAGGCGTGAAGCGGAATTAGTAAAAGAACTCGTACGAGTAATCATGGACGAGCAGCAACAGGATTTCCTACCACCTCTTCCTGGGAACTTGGTTGGAATTGATGATCGTGTGGCTGAGGTTATGAAATTGGCAGATACTGATCCTTCCGACATTCGAATTATTGGGATTTGTGGGATTGGCGGCATCGGTAAGACAACTCTGGCCAAAAACATCTATAATAAGCTTGCTAAGAAATTTGAGTGCCGCAGCTTTCTTATGGATATTAGAGGAACAATTGAAGCCAACAATATCGAGCATATCCAAAATGTACTAATCTCAGATATAACAGCAAAACGTGGAAGTCATGTGCCTGATTCTATGAGAGGGATTGTAAACATCCAGTCAAGTTGTAATGGAAAGAAGGTACTTATCGTTCTTGACAATGTGGGTGATCGAGACCACCTCGATAAATTGATTGGAGGTTGTAATTTCGGGTTAGGAAGTACAATCATTATTACATGTAGAGATAAGGCCCTTTTGGAGTCTAAATATAAATGTTATGAACTCAAAGAAATGAATGACAGAGACTCTATGCTTCTGTTTTGCTTGCATGCATTTGGAGCGATACAACCTCCAACAGAACTTGCGACTCTGTCTGGTAATATTGTTGCCACCACAAGAGGGCTTCCTCTAATGCTCGAGATCATAGGTTCATCTCTCAAACGAAAAGGAAAAGATGAAGTCATATGGACAGAGACGCTGGAAAAATTGAGGAAGGTGCCTCCTAGGAATGTACGAGAAAAATTGAAGATGAGTTACGATTCATTAGATGATGAGGAAAAACGAATGTTTCTAGACATAGCCTGCTTTTTTATTGGAATCGACAAAAGAATTGTCACCTACCTATGGAAGGATCTTGGTTTGTGCCCAGCTATTGGATTGGCAAGAATGATTGATCTTTCATTAATAAAATGTGGTGATATCAATGAGCTAAGAATGCATGATCAATTAAGAGATCTAGGCAGAGATATAGCCCGTTCAGCAGCTAAGGAGCCTTGGGATCGGAGCAGACTATGGGGCGAGGATGCCATGAAAGTTCTGAGACGCAAGGTAACGATTACATTTTCTTTTGGCCTCTCACATGTTTTCTAATGGTAGTCCCTCATTTGACTATTGTTACCGTTCTTTTTCTCTATATCTATGACCATTCTCAGCATGCTATTAGCATTTTCTTGGTAAAAAACTACATTCATTTTGGCCTCTAGGTGATGAATTTTGCACTGGTGATTATGAGGCTCAAAAAAGAGCTATTAAAATTGTTCAATGTTAACTCTTCCTTTTTTGCTCGTGTCGTTTTAACATCATTTTCTAGCAGAGTTGATGCTGCTTCTTACTATATTTTACTTGTTGGGGACCGAGCATCACACAGGTTTGAAGGTTTACTTAATGCCACTTATAAATCTGGTCCCTCACACTCTAAAACACATTAGAGTCATTATAACTTTATGCTGATTGGTTATATTATTCAATTAAACAAGAAAACTTTATTGTTGATCATTACTTTTTGGTCTTTCATTCTATCTTCCAAAAATATATCAACAATTTATTTTTGAAGTATGTTGGTGTGAGGATAAATATATGGATCACATATTATCCACCTTTTTTCATTCTTGAAATTTTACTTTCATATGATAAATGTGATAAGTCTCCTTCTCCAAGAATCAAATACATTATTCTATCTTCAAATTCCAACGGTGAATGCGTGCAATTTGCTCCTGTGCAGGTTCTACTTTTTTGCAACAAAAAGAAAGATTTCAGTTAAATTATTAGCACCTCAACTATTGGCTATCAACTTAAGATTATGTTCAGTTTCAAGTAATAAGATCTTATGCAATGGTTTTATATGTATGGAGAATTACAATGTGTTTTGTAGGATTTATTATGCATGTTCATGATGTAAATCCAATATGATAATGCAAATGCAGAACTATATGTAGTTAATGCAGAACTATATGTAGTTAATGCAATGAAAATTAAAGATTTAGTTTTAATCTGAAACATGATTTTGCACATGTTTGTACAAAGTAATCTTCGATGAAAGGTGAAAGAAACTATATACTACTCATCTTCAATTTATCTGCATTTTGTGTAATTCAATATCAACCTGTATTTTGTAATGAGTGAGCCTTTTTTCATAAGGATTAATGGAGTCTTTTAAGTGCGCACACATGGACAAAGAGTTGATAGGAAAAGAAATTCACTATTGTAAGTTATTAGATGTTCGATTTGATAGGATTATAGGAGTGGAGAAAAAAAAACAGATACTTAATTCATCAAATAAGATAAATGGAGGAGATGACAAGAAATGATAGAATGCAAAAAGAGGAAAATAATAATAATGATCGCTAACCTTGTATACGAATTCGTTGATTGCTATATGAATGGTTGAATGCACAAATGCACTTAACAAATTCTTAATATCAAGCTCAATTATATCTTGATTCTCATGGCAAACGGGCATTAAAAGCATATTTTTCTATTGTAGCAAAGATTGACCAAAATAAAGAACTAAGGACATAATTGACGTTTGTTAACGTATTAGATCATCGGGATTATTCAATCTTAATCTCACTCAATTCCATGAGACAATAATTTTGGTTTTGCAGTCATGCGTACTAAAACTCACTATGCTATTGCGCATGCGAAAATGTGAAAGAAGCTATCAGTCTCTTTCATTGTCGGCTCTTTGCAATTGATGTAAAAATTCTAATGACGCTATGATATAAGTAAGAAAGTAAAACTGTTGGGATGAAAATAGAAACTCTAATAGAAGATTGCCTGCTCGATATTATTCAACTGGGGCAAATTGAAGGATGGCTGATTGACCAGTGCCCTCATCTTAGGAGTAGTGTTGATCTTTTCGAGCTTGAATCTCCAAAATTGAAAAGTCAAGCTCAACTTCCCTTCCTCAATTTCTTTCTTCTCTAGCAAACTGTGGATTTCTGGAAAGTTTTGGTCACGCAACATGCAAATAAAGAGATAAATGGGTAAAGAGAGAGACACCCGTATGGAATTATAAAAGGGTATATAATGAAAGGACATTCCTAAAGGTAAAAAGAAAGACTAATGAAATTCCCAATATAGATGCGCGTCGTTAATGTGATTGCGTAATTGTAACTTTTTGTTAACCTACTTTTATAGGCTTTTGTGCACTAAAGAATGTGTATTTTTATTGGCCATGAATGTGTTTTCTTTTTTTTATTAATTACCAATTTTTAAAAAAGAAAGGTTTTGTCAATTATTTTTCCCTTAGTTGCGTTTTATTTGCCTTTGGTGTAATACAATATCCACCTCTATTGTGTAATGAGCAAGCTTTTCTTAGTATGGATTAATTGAGCCTTTATTCACATGCATAGATAGAGGAGACAAAAATCTATTGTTAGATATTAGTGGAGAAAAAAACTGATAATTAACTTATGGAATAAGATAACTGGAGGAGCAGAAAAGAAATGTCAGAATGCACAAAAAGGAAAACGATAATAATCGCTTTTCTTTATTTACTAATTCATATATTTTTATATAATTGGGTGAATGGCAAAAAATGCACTAACCAAATTCAAGATCAGGTTGAATTTTATGACTGATTGGGGTAAATTCAATGAAGACTAAATGAATGGTAGCTCATCTCAAAGGAAAATTATCCAGTCAGTTTTAAATTTATTGTATAGATATCGATTTAGTCATGAATTTACTAATTCTGTCAATTTAGTATTAAACCTCTGCCCATTCAATGTAGTCTCCTAGATCAACTTTCACCAAAAATCGTCAACATGGTGGTCCAATTATTTTCGGCCGTCCTATATGGCATATCATCACCTTAGTGATTTCCTATAAAAATTGGCCGAAAAAACTAAATTGGAATTTCACGAAAAGGGTTAAGACTAAATCAGTAAAATTGGTAAGTTTATGATTGATTAGGCAATTTCTTCCTAGTCTAAGGATTAGTTATTGAGCTTTGAGCTTGAATATCCAAAAATGAAAACTCAAGTTCCATAGACCAAATTCTTGTTTCCATTCAGCCATATGCCAAAACCAAAACTATTTTATGAACGGGAAGGGAATGAGTTGTCATGCTTTATGAGCGCATAAGTCTAATTAGGTACCTTTTTGTTTTTGAAATGTGTAACAGTTTTCACATATGTCGAAGGGTACACCATATTTAGTCAGTCGTCAATATTGTGTAAGAAAATTTAATTTCAAAATTTTTCTAGAAACCTAGAATAATTTTATAGGAATTTCACATAAAACATCAAAACTTGGGGCATAAAAGTGAAAATCGACATATGACATGATCACATAATTGTAGAAGATTAGATATATTTCTTTTTTCCTATTAGCGTAAACAAAATGCATCGACCACAAGAACATGCATGGTATACTAACAGAGGAGGTTGGATGGTATTTATAATCCTCATTTTATTTTTCATTTTTCATTTTTCATTTTTGGTAGGAGGATAATGAAAATATTGAGGCACTACGTCTGGACGAAAGGGGCTCCAAAGAGTTCATGGAGCGAGAGAGCTTCAAAAAAATGCCTAACTTGAAGTTCCTTCATTTGAATGCTGTGGGTTTTGCTGGAGATTTCAAAGAATCGCTTACTGAATTAAGATGGCTGAAGTGGGAGAGATGTTGCGACTCTTTCGAGGCGACTAGTGTTCATTTGGAGAAATTAGTGGTGCTTGAGTTATCAAGTCATGAAGATATTCGAAATCCTATTAGTGAAAATTGGAGAGGATGGAGTTCAATTAAGGTAAAGATGAAAAAGGTTTTTCTCTTTTGTTACATTTGATGTTAAATTATTCTATTTCTAATTGTTAATCTCGAAACATGTTTCTTTTTTGTAGATGGAGAGGTTGAAAGTTCTCAATCTTTCGTGGTGCTCGAAATTGAGGAGCAACCCTAATCTCTCCGCTTTTGAAAATTTAGAGTTGCTAATCCTAAAAGGTTGTGCTAATTTGAAGGAAATCAACCCTTCCATTCAATATGCCAAGCGCCTCCTTTTATTGAACTTGAGCTATTGTAAAAATCTCAAGATGTTACCTGAGCAACTTGGCGAACTAGAAAATTTGGAGGAACTTGTCGTAGACGAGACTCGGATAAAAGAAATCCCTCCAAGTATAGGATCTCTGCAAAAGCTGAAGAGTTTTAGTGCCAAGTGGAATTGGCCTGCCAGGGTGGATCGGTCACACCGTTCGTCATTCAAAAAGATCCCTTCTTCAATTGGGAAGTTGGGAGAGTTGGTTGAGCTGAATTTGTCATGTGCTAGGATTAAAGAACTACCTGAATCCATTGGGAAATTGAACAAATTGAAAATTCTGAATATTCATTGTTCTGAGATAGAAAGGATACCGAGCTCTATTGGAAAATTGCAGAGCCTCCAAAAGCTCGATGCCTCCTCATGCAATACACTAGAAGGACAAATTCTCGTTGATAAAGGTGGATTGTCTTCTCTAAAGACCCTTGATTTACGCAACACAAATATTTCTGGCTTGCCGGAAAACTTAGATCAGCTTTCTTCTCTCGAGCACCTCGATTTAATGAGCTGTAGACAGCTTCAGTCACTCCCAAAACCTCCTTGTAGCTTATCATACCTGCGGCTCACCTGTCAGAGCAATGGGCTGCCATCGCTCTCTCACCTCAAGCATCTACAGGAGCTCATCCTTCACTTTTGCATGTCTCTTCAATGCGTGCCATCGCTCTCTCACCTGAAGCATCTACAGAAGCTATGTGACATCCTGAAATTCGACCCCGTTTCGGTAAAATGAAATGGGCATTTCGTCGGCGTGCCTATGGCCTTTTTCTCTGAGCTGATCACTCACGAGTTAACTAACCTATTAGGTGAAGCCGTTAAGGGATGTATCGGCCGTAAAATCCCTAAAAGCTACCTAATTGGTTGGATTGAGCTAAAATCACGTCCGATCGATTTTTAACCACGAAATTGAACTCGATTTCGGGAATCGAATTTTAAGCGCGTCATGATTCTTATTTTTAGGATCCTGTCTCATCGCTCGTCAATTTATTGACGAGTCCGAAATTTCAATAAAGAAATTATCGGAAGAAAAATTGAAGACCAAAATAAAATAGAAAGAGAAAAGAAAAATTTGCATAATGGAAGTGTGCATTTTAAATTTTTCTTTTTCTCTCTCTCTCCCCCTCTCTTTTCTTTTCTTTCTTTTCTTTCTTTTTCTCTCTTTTCTTTCTCTCTCCTCTCTCCTCTCCCCTTTCCCCCAGCCGTGCGAATTCTCCCCCCTTCCCCACCGCTCATTCCCTCTCTCTCTCTTTTCTCTCTCTCTTCTCTCTCCTCTCTCTTCTTTCTTCCTCTGCACGCTCGACCGAACCCCTGTTCTTCTTTCTTCTTCTCCTTCTTTCCTTGCGCCGAGCGAACCAGAACCAGCCCGCCCTCAGCCGCTCACCGCCGTCACGCCGTCGCGCCGCCGGACCGCCGCGCCGCCCGTGCGCTTCGCCCGCGCCCAGCCGCCGTCCGCGCGCCCAAGCCGAGCAGCCCAGCCCCGTTCGCCCCTGTTCCAGCCGCTGTTCCGCCCATCACCGCCCGCCTCCGGTCACCGCCAACCCCGCCGGACCTCCCCCGCGACCCCCTCGCCCTCCGCCAGCCTTCCCCCGCCGCCCTAGCCGCCGGAGCAGCTCTGTTCGGCCCCGACCAGCAGACCCACGAAGTGGGTTTCAGCCACTTCGGGCCCGCTTTTGGGCCGTTTCCCGGCCCCGGATCCGCGAGTCGCTTTGGGAACAATCGTTCCTCGCGTCGCCGCCGTCGGATTGATCCGATTTGCGCGCGATTTGGTGAGTAATCTCACTAATCTTGGATTAGTTGGCTAATTATGCTTAAGGTTGGTTTAGATTTAATTAATTATGTTTAGGTTGTTAGATTAAAATTAATTAGCAATTATTAGTCAATTGTGATGTGATTTAGATAAATTGATTGTGTAATTAGCAAGTAGACATGGTCTACTAATTATTGGAAGTGTCTCGGGAATTTTCCCGACCCTTAGTGGGCTCCAATTAGGCTTTTCGGGCCTAAGTGGATATTTTTAGTATTTAAATATTAATTTTCGGAATTAAATTAAATAATTATTTATTTTCCGAAAATTCAAGGGAGATGGCCCGGGACCGGAATATTGTGCTGATGACCGTGGTGAAGTCCGTTTATTTAATCGGGCTTTAATTTGAGTTAAATGGGATTTTTTTTATTAATTATTATTCGAAATTAATTAAATAATTATTTATTTTCCGAAAATTCAACAGGGATGGTCTGGAACCGGAAAATTAGGCTGATGACCGTGGTGAAGTCCGTTTATGTAATCGGGCTTTATTTTGAGCTAAATTGAATTTTTAATAATAATTATTTAATTTTCGAAATTAATAAATAAATTAATTATTTTTCGGAAATTAAGATTTTGACGTCCGACGACCGAAATCTCGTGCCGATCGTCGTGGCGCAGTCCGTTTATTTATTTGAGCTCTACGTTGTATGGAATTGATTGAATTGTGATATTTTAGGGATTTACCCTAAATTGATTGGAATTGATTGAGACTGAATTGTTGATTGATGAATGGCCAAATATGTTTATTCAGCATTTATAGTGCCTTGTTGAGTTGTAAAGGGAGTAGAATGATGAGAGTGAATCAGAAGTACTCTGGGATTGAACCGGTCAGACACGGTGTATGGACCTACGTGGTTCGGTGATTGGGACATCACTGGCGAAAACGGCGCCTTAAAGAACGCACGTATCGGTCTAGTACTCACATTGTTATAGGCATGTATGGTTCGGTGACTAAGGGTGTCACTGGCGAAAACGGCGCCTTAAAGAACGCATACACTTGTCTATTGAATATATTGTTATAGGCATGTGTGGTTCGGTGATTTGGGACATCACTGGCGAAAACGGCGCCTTAAAGAACGCACACAATTGTCTAGTGAGTACATGGTTATAGGCATGCGTGGTTCGGTGATAAGGACATCACTGGCGAAAACGGCGCCTTAAAGAACGCACGCAATTGTCTAGTGGATAAGTCACTTTGTGAACTGATTGGCTGAATGGAAATGACTGTGAGGGGTCTTGTTGGCATATAATCGACTAGGTCGATTTGATCGATGCTTCCATCGATGTTATTACTGTTTGGGTGCCTATGTTAAATTGTACTGAATTGCAGGTGGGATCAGAGGCCAAGGTAAGTCCTCTGCCCTGTGCATGTTTAGGCAGCCTGTAGTATAATAGTTTATCTAATCGGGCTTAGTGGGGTAGAACTCGCTGAGACGTAGTCTCATCCCAGTTTGAGGAAAACCATTTCAGGACCCCGCTGAAAAGCTGAGGAGGAGGAATCCGAGAAGGAGAACTCGGAGGGGAGATCTGAAGAAAAGGATTTTTGGATGAAGAAGACAATTATGAGAGGGGCCTTGAGTACGGCCTAATTCATCTAAGTTCTGTCTTCTTTTGAGATACCCGTTTTGATGTGAATAGTTATGAAAGGGTTTGTGGTTTGTATAAAAGTGTGGTTATAAATTTCAATATGAAAAATATGGCCCTGCTTTTCTATCCCATCATTTTATTGTCTGGGGATTTTAACTGCTTCCGCATGTGCTCAAAAAAGAAAAGAAAGGGTCGGCGATACATTGTCCTGGGATATCGCATATTAAAATCGACCAAGGTAGAAGGGTGTGTGCGTGCCCGAGGATCGGGGCGTGACATCCCCGGTTTAACTTCCATTATGCAAATTTTTCTTTTCTCTTTCTATTTTATTTTGGTCTTCAATTTTTCTTCCGATAATTTCTTTATTGAAATTTCGGACTCGTCAATAAATTGACGAGCGATGAGACAGGATCCTAAAAATAAGAATCATGACGCGCTTAAAATTCGATTCCCGAAATCGAGTTCAATTTCGTGGTTAAAAATCGATCGGACGTGATTTTAGCTCAATCCAACCAATTAGGTAGCTTTTAGGGATTTTACGGCCGATACATCCCTTAACGGCTTCACCTAATAGGTTAGTTAACTCGTGAGTGATCAGCTCAGAGAAAAAGGCCATAGGCACGCCGACGAAATGCCCATTTCATTTTACCGAAACGGGGTCGAATTTCAGGATGTCACAACTCTTCCCCTCTTATAAAAATTTCGTCCTCGAAATTTAAGCCATTACACTTTGATCAAAAAGGCGGGGGTACAACTGTCTCATCGATTCTTCAGTCTCCCAAGTCGCTCCTTCAATGCCGTGGTGTTGCCAGACCACTTTGACCAACGGAATGGTCTTTGTACGCAGAACTTGCTCTTTACGATCGACAATCTGAACCGGGCTTTCAACGTATGACACACGGTCATCCACGTCCAATTCCTCGAAATTGAGCACGTGGGTCGGGTCAGGCTCGTACTTCCTTAACATCGACACGTGAAAGACGTCATGCACGTGCGCCAATCTTGGCGGCAGTGCAAGACGATACGCTAGGTTCCCGATTCTTTCAAGAATCTCAAACGGACCTACGTACCTCGGACTCAGCTTGCCTTTCCTACCAAAGCGCGAAGTTCCCCTCATTGGTGACACTTTTAGAAAAACGTGATCACCAACTTGGAATTCCAAAGACCTTCGACGCTTATCTGCATAACTTTTCTGCCTGCTCTGCGCTGTCTTCAATCTGTCTCTGATCACTGCCACGGCATCTACTGATTGCTGAACCAACTCTGGGCCTGTTATCTTCCTTTCTCCGACTTCATCCCAGCACACTGGAGTTCTACATGCTCTGCCATACAACGCTTCAAATGGAGCCATCTTGATGCTCTGCTGATAACTGTTGTTGTAGGCGAATTCCACCAGATGAAGTTGATCCTCCCAACTTCCTTTAAAGTCTATTACACATGCTCTGAGCATGTCTTCAAGAGTCTGAATCGTCCTTTCAGACTGGCCATCCGTCTGAGGATGATACGCCGTACTGTACTGAAGCTTTGTACCTAAAGCACTCTGCAAGCTCTTCCAAAAAGCAGCAGTAAATCTCGGGTCTCTATCAGATGTTATCGTAACTGGCACTCCATGCATACGAACCACATGACGCACATACAGGTCTGCGTGTCTATCCAGGCTCAGGTCCTTTCGAACTGCAATGAAGTGAGCCGACTTTGTCAGCCTGTCGACTACTACCCAAATCGAATCATTTCCCCTTTGACTCCTTGGTAGTCCAGTCACGAAGTCCATCGTGATATGCTCCCATTTCCACTCTGGGATCGCGAGAGGTTGCAGAAATCCTCCCGGCTTGCAATGCTGAGCTTTTACTTGCTGACAAGTCAAACACTTGGCCACATGCTTGGCGATGTCCGCCTTCATACCTGACCACCAATAGTGTTGACGCAAATTCTGATACATCTTAGTGCTTCCAGGATGAACGCTGTAATTGCTACGATGTGCTTCAGATAAAATCTCTTCTCTAAGCTCTACATCGTTAGGTACAATCATACGTCCACGAAACCTCAGTACCCCATCATTAGAAACTTGAAAATCAGCTTTTCTTTTGTCGGTATCCTCTTGAAGAATTTTCTGTACGTCTGGATCTGTCGGTTGAAGTTGCTTGATTCTAACCTGGACATCCGGCTCAATTCTGAGGGTGGCCATAAGACTTGAGAGGTGGCCTACCTCAAATTTGAATTCCGAATCTCGAGCTCTCTCGATTAAGTTCCACTCCTTAACCAAGATTCGTGCCACTGAAGACTTCCGACTCAATGCATCGGCGACCTTATTCGCCTTTCCCGGGTGATATAAAATATCACAGTCGTAGTCTTTCAGCAATTCCATCCATCGCCGTTGTCTCATGTTCAACTCCCTCTGAGAAAACAAATACTTGAGACTTTGATGGTCCGTGAAGATCTGAAACTTTTCCCCACACAAGTAGTGCCTCCAAATCTTCAACGCAAATATGATGGCTGCGAGTTCTAAGTCATGCGTCGGGTAATTCAATTCATGAGGTCTCAATTGCCGGGAAGCGTATGCAACAACTCTGCCATGTTGCATCAGCACGCAACCCAATCCCCTAAATGACGCATCACTATAGATCTCAAATCCTCCAGGACCAGATGGAATCGTTAGCACAGGTGCAGTAGTCAGCTTTTCCTTCAGCTCTTGGAAACTACACTCGCACTTGTCTGTCCATACAAACTTCTCATTTTTCTTTGTGAGCTTTGTCAGAGGTGATGCTATCGATGAAAATCCTTGCACAAACCGTCTGTAATACCCTGCTAACCCCAGAAAACTTCTGATTTCTGTCACTGATGTCGGTCTCGGCCACTTGATCACGGCTTCTATCTTGCTTGGGTCGACGGAGATTCCTTCTCCGGAAATCACATGACCTAAGAACGCAACACGAGTCAGCCAAAACTCGCATTTGCTAAACTTAGCATATAGCTGATGAGTTCTTAAGGTTTGAAGTACTAATCTCAGATGATTCTCGTGCTCTTCATTACTTCTCGAATAGACCAGGATATCATCTATGAACACAATTACAAACTGATCTAGATATTCCTTGAACACTCTGTTCATCAAATCCATAAAGGCAGCTGGAGCATTCGTCAATCCGAATGGCATCACTGTAAACTCGTAATGACCGTACCGGGTACGAAATGCTGACTTAGGAATATCCTCTTTCCGAATTCTCAGCTGATGGTATCCTGTCCTCAAGTCGATCTTCGAGAATATTGACGCTCCTTGCAGTTGATCAAACAAGTCATCTATCCTCGGCAATGGATACTTGTTCTTAATCGTTACCTGATTGAGCTGCCGATAGTCGATGCACAAACGCAACGAACCATCTTTCTTCTTAACAAATAGAACTGGTGCTCCCCAAGGTGATGCACTAGGACGAATAAATCCCTTATCCAGTAATTCTTGCATCTGCACCTTCAGTTCCTTCAACTCAGATAACGCCATTCGATAAGGTGCCTTTGAGATCGGTTCTGTCCCTGGTGCTAGCTCGATTACAAATTCAATCTCCCTTTCTGGCGGTAATCCTGGCAATTCTTTTGGAAAAACATCTGGAAACTCCTGTACTACTGCAATATCTTCCATTTTCAACCCTTCAACTGTCGTATCTACGACAGTCGCCAAATAGCCTTGGCAACCCTCGTCTAACAAACGAGTTGCTTCCGGCGACGAGATTAAGGAAATCGAAGGTCCTCCTCGATTTCCAACAAACTCGAAACTCTTACCCTCTAACGGGTCAAACTGTATCGCCTTGCGATAGCAGTCCATTTTAGCTCGTTGATTGGTGAGCCAGTCCATGCCAATTATCAAATCAAAATCATACATGGCTAGGACTAACAAATCAATTTTCCCCACTCTCTCACCAATCTCTAACTTGCACCCCAAACATCCCAAAGCAGCAATAACTTTATCTTTCAAGGGCGTAGATATGCAAATTGCCGATTCCAACAATACAGGATTCAATCCTAGCATCCTAACATATTGTTCGGCAATGAAAGAATGGGTTGCTCCCGAATCAAACAAAGCATAAGCAGGTTGGTCGTTGAGCGAGACCGTACCTGTAATCACGCCAGGCGCAGCTTCGGCCTGACCTTGGGTAATCGCGTACACAGTGCCCTGAGCTGGAGGTCTCTGCTGTCCTCCTTGCAGTGCATTCTGAGGGGCATACCCTCCTATTTGTCTCATCGGTGGCGGCGGCGGCAACAGAGGTTGTCCTCTTTGCTTCTTTGGACAAAATCTAGCTATGTGGCCTTGTTGGCCACATTCGAAACATGCACCCGTCCTAGCTGGGCACGGTCCTACCCCATGTCTTCTCCCACAGAAGCGACATGCACCAACACTATTGGGTACCGGCCTATTAAATCCACTTTTCTTACTGGGTGGACTTTGGAATTTATTTGCAAACATCGGCCTCTTTCCTTGGCGGATGTTGTCTCTGTGAGAACTAAACCTCGATCCAGATGAGGCAGCTTTATCGTTCTGATCTTTTTCAATCTTCTGAGCTCTCCGGTATATGTCGTTATAAGTCTTCAGATCCAGAAGGACTAAGGCACTTCTCAAATCCTGCCTGAATCCATCTCTGAACCTCCTTGCTCGATTCGCAGGGTTCTCAATTAACTCAGGGGCATATCGCGAAAGTTCAGCGAACTTCGCCTCGTACTCATCAACAGATAGGGAACCCTGGCGAAGACGTTGAAATTCAGCCATCTTCACCTCTCTGGCAGTCTCAGAGAAAAACTTATCATTGAAGGCTTCGCGAAAAGTGTTCCAGTCCTGAACAACACCTTCCGGAAAGATCATTTCACGCGTTGTCATCCACCAAGTGTCAGCAACTCCCTCCAATTGGTAAGTTGCTAACATTACTTTCTCAGCTTCGTTGCACATTAGCAGTGCAAATGCTTTCTCAAGCTTCTGAATCCATGCAGAAGCAACTTCGGGATCTCCAGACCCGGTAAAAACCGGCGGATTTAACTTTAGGAAGTGCTCCACCAACTTATGGATTGGTCTTGCAGCGACCACTATCTCCGGTGGATTCTCAACATTCACGGCGGCTGGAGCAACAGCAGGTGCGACTGCAGGCACGGCAGCAGGTGCGACTGCAGGGGCAACTCCAGTGGCGGCGACAGCGGCGGCAGTTGCAGCGGCGACAGCAGCGGCTTCCACAGCAGCGGCTTGCTGATCCATTCTATTACCCATCGCTTCTAAAACACGCAAGATCCCATCCACTCTGGGATCATTAGGGGCTGCTACCCCGACATCTACGACAGGTGGATTCACTCCACTCGCGCTAGCCTGTGCTCGCGCTCGACCACGTCCGCCTCGGGTTCCGACACGAGTCGGAGCTCTACCCCGAATAACGGCCCTACTGGTCCTCTTTGCAGGAGTTCTCGGCTCCTGATCGCTCATGGTGTAGCTTTACTCAACTAACACCTGTTTCCAATTCAACACCGAATTAGAAACAGAGCGATCCAAACAACACACAATTTTAGCACTCAGTTAACACAGACATGCATCAACATGAATTTAAAGGCCTTTCCTACTAACTATCCCATGGTCATCGCTCCTTATCACTCCAATCTTCAACCTCGCTCTGATACCACTTAAACCGGGGATGTCACGCCCCGATCCTCGGGCACGCACACACCCTTCTACCTTGGTCGATTTTAATATGCGATATCCCAGGACAATGTATCGCCGACCCTTTCTTTTCTTTTTTGAGCACATGCGGAAGCAGTTAAAATCCCCAGACAATAAAATGATGGGATAGAAAAGCAGGGCCATATTTTTCATATTGAAATTTATAACCACACTTTTATACAAACCACAAACCCTTTCATAACTATTCACATCAAAACGGGTATCTCAAAAGAAGACAGAACTTAGATGAATTAGGCCGTACTCAAGGCCCCTCTCATAATTGTCTTCTTCATCCAAAAATCCTTTTCTTCAGATCTCCCCTCCGAGTTCTCCTTCTCGGATTCCTCCTCCTCAGCTTTTCAGCGGGGTCCTGAAATGGTTTTCCCCAAACTGGGATGAGACTACGTCTCAGCGAGTTCTACCCCACTAAGCCCGATTAGATAAACTATTATACTACAGGCTGCCTAAACATGCACAGGGCAGAGGACTTACCTTGGCCTCTGATCCCACCTGCAATTCAGTACAATTTAACATAGGCACCCAAACAGTAATAACATCGATGGAAGCATCGATCAAATCGACCTAGTCGATTATATGCCAACAAGACCCCTCACAGTCATTTCCATTCAGCCAATCAGTTCACAAAGTGACTTATCCACTAGACAATTGCGTGCGTTCTTTAAGGCGCCGTTTTCGCCAGTGATGTCCTTATCACCGAACCACGCATGCCTATAACCATGTACTCACTAGACAATTGTGTGCGTTCTTTAAGGCGCCGTTTTCGCCAGTGATGTCCCAAATCACCGAACCACACATGCCTATAACAATATATTCAATAGACAAGTGTATGCGTTCTTTAAGGCGCCGTTTTCGCCAGTGACACCCTTAGTCACCGAACCATACATGCCTATAACAATGTGAGTACTAGACCGATACGTGCGTTCTTTAAGGCGCCGTTTTCGCCAGTGATGTCCCAATCACCGAACCACGTAGGTCCATACACCGTGTCTGACCGGTTCAATCCCAGAGTACTTCTGATTCACTCTCATCATTCTACTCCCTTTACAACTCAACAAGGCACTATAAATGCTGAATAAACATATTTGGCCATTCATCAATCAACAATTCAGTCTCAATCAATTCCAATCAATTTAGGGTAAATCCCTAAAATATCACAATTCAATCAATTCCATACAACGTAGAGCTCAAATAAATAAACGGACTGCGCCACGACGATCGGCACGAGATTTCGGTCGTCGGACGTCAAAATCTTAATTTCCGAAAAATAATTAATTTATTTATTAATTTCGAAAATTAAATAATTATTATTAAAAATTCAATTTAGCTCAAAATAAAGCCCGATTACATAAACGGACTTCACCACGGTCATCAGCCTAATTTTCCGGTTCCAGACCATCCCTGTTGAATTTTCGGAAAATAAATAATTATTTAATTAATTTCGAATAATAATTAATAAAAAAAAATCCCATTTAACTCAAATTAAAGCCCGATTAAATAAACGGACTTCACCACGGTCATCAGCACAATATTCCGGTCCCGGGCCATCTCCCTTGAATTTTCGGAAAATAAATAATTATTTAATTTAATTCCGAAAATTAATATTTAAATACTAAAAATATCCACTTAGGCCCGAAAAGCCTAATTGGAGCCCACTAAGGGTCGGGAAAATTCCCGAGACACTTCCAATAATTAGTAGACCATGTCTACTTGCTAATTACACAATCAATTTATCTAAATCACATCACAATTGACTAATAATTGCTAATTAATTTTAATCTAACAACCTAAACATAATTAATTAAATCTAAACCAACCTTAAGCATAATTAGCCAACTAATCCAAGATTAGTGAGATTACTCACCAAATCGCGCGCAAATCGGATCAATCCGACGGCGGCGACGCGAGGAACGATTGTTCCCAAAGCGACTCGCGGATCCGGGGCCGGGAAACGGCCCAAAAGCGGGCCCGAAGTGGCTGAAACCCACTTCGTGGGTCTGCTGGTCGGGGCCGAACAGAGCTGCTCCGGCGGCTAGGGCGGCGGGGGAAGGCTGGCGGAGGGCGAGGGGGTCGCGGGGGAGGTCCGGCGGGGTTGGCGGTGACCGGAGGCGGGCGGTGATGGGCGGAACAGCGGCTGGAACAGGGGCGAACGGGGCTGGGCTGCTCGGCTTGGGCGCGCGGACGGCGGCTGGGCGCGGGCGAAGCGCACGGGCGGCGCGGCGGTCCGGCGGCGCGACGGCGTGACGGCGGTGAGCGGCTGAGGGCGGGCTGGTTCTGGTTCGCTCGGCGCAAGGAAAGAAGGAGAAGAAGAAAGAAGAACAGGGGTTCGGTCGAGCGTGCAGAGGAAGAAAGAAGAGAGAGGAGAGAGAAGAGAGAGAGAAAAGAGAGAGAGAGGGAATGAGCGGTGGGGAAGGGGGGAGAATTCGCACGGCTGGGGGAAAGGGGAGAGGAGAGAGGAGAGAGAAAGAAAAGAGAGAAAAAGAAAGAAAAGAAAGAAAAGAAAAGAGAGGGGGAGAGAGAGAGAAAAAGAAAAATTTAAAATGCACACTTCCATTATGCAAATTTTTCTTTTCTCTTTCTATTTTATTTTGGTCTTCAATTTTTCTTCCGATAATTTCTTTATTGAAATTTCGGACTCGTCAATAAATTGACGAGCGATGAGACAGGATCCTAAAAATAAGAATCATGACGCGCTTAAAATTCGATTCCCGAAATCGAGTTCAATTTCGTGGTTAAAAATCGATCGGACGTGATTTTAGCTCAATCCAACCAATTAGGTAGCTTTTAGGGATTTTACGGCCGATACATCCCTTAACGGCTTCACCTAATAGGTTAGTTAACTCGTGAGTGATCAGCTCAGAGAAAAAGGCCATAGGCACGCCGACGAAATGCCCATTTCATTTTACCGAAACGGGGTCGAATTTCAGGATGTCACAAGCTAACCCTTGTTTCTTGCCAGTCTCTTCAAAGCATCCCATTGCTCTCTCACCTGAAGCATCTACAGGGGCTCACCCTTTGGGGTTGCATGTCTCTTCAAGAGATCCTAGAACTTCCCTCCTGCATACGGAAGCTTGACGTTTGGGATTGTCCCAAAGTGGAAAGGTTTTCAAATCTTTCCGATTTGGAATTTTTGTCGAAATTACGGCTCAAGTACTGCGATGGGCTGAAGAAATTAGATGGACTGGAATCTTTAAAATCCCTAAGAGAGTTGTGCCTATCACTATTCTATCCTGACAAGGTGGATCATCTCCATGCGATAGAAGGCCTTGAAAAATTGGGATCCTTAGAAGAAGTGAATGTCTCTGCGCGCAAGCACATTCAAGTATTGGACCTTTCGAAGTCGGAGCATCTGAAGTGGTTGAATGTTGCTTATTGCGAAAGCTTAGTTGAAATTCGCTGCCCCAGTAAATTCCTGGAGTACTTTGATACGCGTGAGTGCAAGTCACTCAAGAAATTACCAGACTTTATTAATGAGGTAAGCAACAGCAAGAAGCTGATTGAGGTTTGCTGGCTATCGTCAGATCTAACGTTTGATAGTACTGGATACAATTTGATGCGAGCAACACCAAAAAGATTTGACTTGGTAACCCTTCTCTGCTTTACAGGATTATAAAGAATATTCATATTTTATGGAGGAGGATTATGAAGAATATTCAGATTCTATAGAGGAGGATTATGAAGAATCTTCAGATTCTACGGAGGAGGATTATGAAGAATCTTTAGATTCTACGGAGGAGGATTATGAAGAATCTTCAGATTCTATGGAGGTTGACTAAGATCTGTTTCTGGAGATCGCTGAAGTCATTTACTAAACAAAAAATATAGCAGGTATATTGTCGTTTTTCTGTGGAGATAACTTGCTTCCATTAGTATTTTCAGTTTGGACGGGGCTTTTCTTTGACACGTTATGATTTTCTTGTCTTAATTCCAGCAACTGGAGGAAGTTGTTTGAGCAAAGTAATTATAATGCTTCAATGTTATCTGGCTCGTGATCATGATATAAATATGAAAGGTCAGAATGCCTCCAAAAGGATATCTGTTGTCTTCAGTCAAATAACACAAGATTCTTCATTCTTGACGTGGTATCAATCTGTGTTTGTTTAAATAAAGTAATACTTCTCTCCCACTTCTATGAAATAGAGAAATTTACTATCCAGATTCTATGAAGTAGAGAAATTCACTATCTGATGGATTCTGGAAACTGCTCATGCATAGATGATCTTGATTGCATTTTATTAATTCGTTATTTGATCATGGATGTAGGCAGTGAAGGTGCCATAAACATGTTCTGCACTTTCTCAAAGTCAGGGCATTAATGTCAAGATGATTAATCTCCATGTATCAAACTTTGCTCATTGCTTAACATGCCAATGTGAAGATGCTCTCTCAGAAGACAGATACATGGCCTTGATTAGGCTGAAAGTATTATCATCAACGGTCAAAACCAGTTCAAATCATGAAGCCAATCTTTCCTTGTTTTTCTTCATGCCTTCAATTATCATCTTGCGATTTCATACCTTAACATCATTCGCAATTTATTACTTCAGTTCGGTCATTGTTTGGTGATGACAATGTCTCCACCCGAGGCTTTAAAAGAACAGAGGATTTCCACTGTATTGTGGATAACAGTGTGAGATCCAAAACAGAAGTATGGAGGAAGCCCTTAAATTAACCTTGTTGCTTTCATGTTTTTGCGATAAACATGACAAGTAATCAATGGCTGGCTAGAAAGGCGATTTGCTTAAGTTCGTTAATGTTTGAGAGCTGATTTAGATCTCTAATTGCCATCTTTTCTTAATCTACAGCTCAAAGCTCAAATCCGAATGTTTTGCTACAGTTACCATTGAACAGAATTGGAAAGTCACTCCTGCAATAATTGAGGTTTCAGCCAGAAATGTGCACTATTTTTAGCTTGGCTGATGGCAGGGACAAAAAATCTGCGGAGCTCGAGTACTACCCTGCTGTTTATGGCTCTGAAAAGTAGGACGAGCTGTGCATGTGTTTCAATTCTGTGGAGAGCTTAAATGGTACTGCATCAGAAGCAAGCATTTCCAACTACAATTGTAATCTCGACAATAAGAATAACTCATTGGCAATATTAGGAGTGCAAATTGACTTGGAAGATACTAGTCATGTTCTTTTATCATCATTTGCACAATTGTTAATGTGTCTCTGAATCCTGACGAGAGAAATCATGTTCGTTTATTCACCTACACAGAGAATACTTGAATGATGATGAACACATTTACCCTGTGTAGAATTATGAAAAATATTTGCATGACAATAGCACGGTAGAGATCGGATTCTGGAGAGTATCTGTGTTTTCTGGTAAATGTAAATATAGCAGTTGAGAGTACCTACTTCACATTAGTATTTTCAGTTTGGCATGGGGCTTTTCGTGTTCATGTCTTATTGTTTTCCTCCTATTTCAAGGACTCTTGGAGAAACTACTCGACCATGTGAATGTGATACTTCAGCATCATCTGGCTTGTGATCCTAGTGGGAAAGAAAATAGATAAGAATGCCTTTGGAGTACATGACATTGCATGTCATTATACGTCATCAATCACGGAGTAAGACTCTTCATCCTTGACTTGACAAGAATATGTTCTTATGCAAACAAGGTATTATGATTTTCCACGTTCTATTAAAGTTGGTTTCCTAGAGCATAGGATGTTTATTATGTGATTTTTTCATTCGTTCATGCATAATAAAACAGAGCTTCATTCATTGTTAGCAAAAGTTCAATCCAAAAGCTTAAAGTATTAGTTAGAGGTAGACTACATGTATATAACTCCTATCAATGCCCTTTACTCAACCAATGTGGAATAACACTTCTAAGGATTGATTGATCATAGCAATTACTCATGTTTATGTGGTTTCAATTACTTATTCTGTCATGGATTAATAAGCCACTAGAGGCATCATCATAAGATTATTACTTTTTGGACACCGATGTTAAGATGATGAATATCCAAGGATCTATATTCCACTTTGTTTGTCAATTGAAGTACTAACACGTAGATTGTTCAATCTGATGGTGGAGTTATGGCCTTGATTCTGTCAAAAGTAACATCCTAAATGGTGGAAATCTAGTAGGAATCATTTTGCGCTCTTTCTTTTCTTCACCGTCCCTATATCCATCTCCTTTGTTCGTACCATCAATATCTTTACATATTGAATTTGCATCCTTCTATTCGTTCTTCATTTGGTGATGACAATTTCTCATGCTCCTGATTTCTTTAAATGACCAGGAGCTTCGCTGTAATTTCAGCAATGGTGTGAGATCCAAACCAAATATCTGGGATATGGATGCAAGAGGGATGCTCTTTGAGCCGATTGTATTGTGTTGTGTGATTCTGGGGATGGGCGTAAGAAGAGGAGGGTGGAAATCGAGCACAGAGAGAAGGGGAAGGGATTGAGGGGTCCAGCATCATCTGGTGGTCTGTTTCTGTCTTCCTTCTGGTGGATGACAATGGGATGACTATTTCGAAAGTGAGATTCATGCTCACTGATTGCTTTGACCCTTGTGCTCCAGCTTGAATGGAAGGATCTTCATGTTGGGTCTTCATTGCTTCTGGTTGGCATATCTTCAGAGTCCAGGTGATTGGACCCCTTTTAACATTAATCCATTCTTGTCGCTGATTGATCGGTTTAGTCATTGGTTGATTCTTGGTGTGATTGGTGCATGCGCATTCTGGTGATTTGAGGTTTTGAGTTGCTATTATTGGTCTGATTTTGGATGCTCGATGTCTGCACACGGAGGAAATGAAGTAAGACTAATTCTAGCTTTTCTGCATGTTCAGCGAAGCATGTTTAGTTGTCCTGTTATATTTATCAGCTTGTGATTCCTGTGAGGTGCAGAGATCTGCTCAATTATTCTCTTCTACCAGTTTGCTATGGTGTAATGAGATAACTATAGCAGCTTCTGATGAGGTTTTATGTCAATGGTGATGAATTTTCTTTATGTTATCTGAGCAGTCGTAGAGCAAGTATAGCAGGATTATCAGGACTTACTAGCCTATTACAGGTTTAGGTTGATTTTATCACCCTGTCTAGGTAGCGTGGAAATTGACTGCAGAGTTGTCGGAACTAATGTAGACTAACTTTAGGTTGAACGGGAAGATTACCTTGATTGATGAGGTTCTACTTTCGTAGCTATTTCTTTCATGTTCTCGGATCTTGAAGCACCTTGAGGGGTGATGAGAAGTGGAAAGATGAACAATCTCCTGTGAACCATTTGTTTGTACCCATGATCCAAAGTAGCATTTTCTCCATGAATATGTGGAAATTCCTTCTCATAAGATTCTCCGAAGATGTCCTCACTCATACCAGTTAGCTAATAATGTGGTGAAATGGTGTTGAAGGCAGCTAATTTCACACAAAAAAGGATGCTAATTTCCGAATTGTTGTGATGGTGATATGGCTTGTTCATTTTGTCCTTACTTTTTTTTTTTTTGCTAGCTTTCTAGTTGAATGGAATTGCTCCTCATCTCCTTCTGACTGGGGGAAAATGCAAAAGCTTGAGCTGTGATGATAGAAGTCCATTGGTTTCTTCTTTCACCAGGGGTTAGCGAGCTTTGACACTTTGACACCGGTGTGTGTTTGGAAGAACTTTTGCTTTTAACTTCCATCTATACTATTGTTTTTAGCATTTGCAATGTGTCTTTTGTTCAATACTCAGTGCTTCAAACTTCAGAAAACATAAAACTTTGCATTTTATGGCCAATTATAGCAAAATAATTCTTGTCTTGCTGACAAGGTCAGGAAGTACCTTCTGATTTCTAATGTTGTAACAGAAACACCATTAAATTTGTTTCTATATGCATGGTTGGTTTTCATTCTGTCATCCTCTGTATGGATCCTCTATAATGTGATGGTCTTACTTTTTGAAGGTTACAAACTCTATGCTAGTTGACTGTTGCCCGCATGGATGCGAAATGCAGAGTACATAGTTGACTGAATCTGACAGTAAGTGGCTTTTCTTTTAAGTTATCTGAAGATTTCAGTTCACAAAAAGGTGTCAAAGAATGACGTTGAGTTGTGCTTGAGGAATATCTAGTCGTTGGCCAGTTCAACTATGAATTTGAAGATTGTCTCTAGCGGGGATGGGTTATGTTTGATGCTGGGGTGGGGACTGCTTTGGCCAACTTATTGTCTATTCCTTAGCTTTTCAACATTTTTTCTTTTCTCATGTTGGGCAAGAAGGTTGGTCCACGATTGAGCTGTGCCCTCGATTGCTAGTGCTGCATTGTTCCGTTGTTGAGTCTCTCCCTGATTTGCCTTCAAAACTCCATTTGTGCTGCTTGGGAAGCTTGATTGTGGAATGGTAAGGAAGAAGATCAATCTTTGGAGCTTAGTTTGGAGGCTTTAGATGTTGCCGCCGTAAAATAAGCAACATTTGTTTTGTCCAATTTGATTGTTGCAAATAATTATATGTCACTGTTCAAATTGCTTTTGTTGAACAAGTGTACTCTATTTTTACATTAATATATAAAAGGTAGTTTGGGGTGTTCATCCGCAAGTTTAAGAGTTGAAGCACGCCGGTTGGTAGAGGAGTTACTGATTTGGTGTTAATTCTTATCCCTAGTAGTTTGGTGCAGTATGTTGTAATTGACTTATGGTGATGAAGTTACTGTAATACTTGGGATTTGACCAAGTAAAAAAGAAAAAAAGAAAACAAAAGAGAGGGTTGGAAAGTCAACTAAACACGGGAAGTGGTCGTTGGCTTAAGGGGAGAAAAAAGAGAGGCTTAGCTCCCTCTTAAACTGAAAGCTCATGTAGAAAGAAAATGAAGATAAGAGAGAGAAAAAGATTTGATTCTGGAGATCGCTAACATCTCCTACTAAACAAAAAATATGGCAGGAGTGGTGCTGTTATTCTGTGGAGATTACCTGCTTCCATTAGTATTTTCAGTTTGGACGGGGCTTTTCTTTGACAAGCTATTATTTTCTTGTCTTAATTCCAGCAACTGGAGGAAGTTGTTTGAGCAAAGTAAGTGTAATGCTTTTGTGTTATATGGCTCGTGACCATGAAATGAAATAAAAAGATCAAAATGCCTCCAAAAGGATATTTGATGTCTTCAGTCAAATAGCACGAGATTCTTGATTCTTGATGTGGTATTGATCTGCGCTTGTGTAAATAAAGTAATACTTCTATCCAACTTCTATGAAGTAGAAAAATTCACTATCCGATGGATTCTGGACCTACTCATGCATATGTGATCTTGATTGCATTTTGTTAATTCGTTATCAGGTCAGGGAAGTGGGTAGTGAAGGTACCATAGATGTGTTTGGCATTTTCTCAAAGCCAGGGCACTAATGTCAAGATAATGAATCTCCATGGATCTGTATCAAACTTTGTTCGTCGCTTAATATGCCAATGTGAAGGTTGCTCTCTTTGAAGGCAGATATATGGCCTTGATCAGGCTGAAAGTATTATCATCAACAGTGGAAATCCAGTACAAATCATGTTGCCGCTCTTTCTTTGTTTTGCTTCATGCCTTTATAAATCATCTTGCAAATTCGTATCTTAACATCATTCGCAATCTATTACTTCAGTTTGGTCATTGTTTGGTGATGATGATGTCTATGCCCTAGAGGCTTTAGAAGAACAGAGGATTTCCACTGTATTGTGGATAATAGTGTGAGATTCAAACCAGAAGTATGCAGGAAGTCCTTAAATCAACCATATTGCTTTCATGTTTTTGGGATAAACATAACTAGTAATCAATGGGTGGCTAGAAAGGTGATTTGCTTTAGTCTTTTAATGTTTGAGAGCTGATCTAGATCTCTAAATGCCATCTTTTCTTGAACTACAGCTCAAATCAGAATGTTTTGTTACAGCCGCCACTGTATGGAATTGGTTTCAGCCAGAAATCACGATTTTTGGCTAGGCTGATGGCGGGGACAAAAAATCTTCAGAGCTTGGGTACTACCCAGCTGTTTATGGCTCTGAAATGAAGTGGGAGGAGCCGCGCATATGATTTTTAATTCTGTGGAGTGTTGTTTAATTGGTACTGCATCAGGAGTGAGGACTTCCTACTAAAACTGTAATCTTGACATAGGAATAGCTCACTGGCAATATTAGGAGGGCAAATTGACTTGGAAGATAGTTGTCATGTTCTTTTATTATCACTTGCACAGTAGTTTGATGCGCGTCTTTGAATCCTGACGAGAGAAATCACGTTCTTTTATTATCATATTCAGTTGAGAGTATTCATCTCACATTAGTATTTTCAGTCTGGCATGGGGCTTTTCATGTCGATGTCTTATTGTTTTCTGTCTTATTTCAACGAATCTTGGGGAAATTGGTCGACCACTTGAATGTGCTGCTTCAGCATCATCTGGCTGGTGATCCTGGTGGGAATGAAAATAGATAAGAATGCCTTTGAAGTAGATTGCATATCATTACACGTCATCAGTCACAAAGTAAGACTCTTCATACTTGACATGAATCTGTTCTTACGCAAACAGATTATTAGTTTTTTCCAAGCTCTATTAAAGTTGGTTTCCTACAGAACCAGGTGTTTATTATGTGATTCTTTCATTCATTCATGCATAATAAAACAGAACTTCATTAATCGTTCGCAAAAGGTCCAACCAAAGGCTTAAAGTATTAGTTGGAGGTAGACTCAATGTATGTAACCCCTGTTGAAACCTTTTATCCAACTGATGTCAAATATCACTTTTAGCAATTGATTGATCCTGGCAACTACTCATGTCTATGTGGCCGTGATTGCATTTTTAGCAGCTTATGTCCAGTTATTTTGTCATGGATTGAGAAGTCACTGGAGGCACCGTCGTAAGAATTTTACTTTTCTCAGATCCAAGACATTGATGTTGAGATGTTGAATTTCCATGGATTCTGGCCTCTTTGTCAATTGAGATGCTAATAAATAGATTTCTCAATCTGATGGGGGATTTATGGCTTTGATCCTGTCAAAAGTTGCATCCTGTACGGTGGAAAAACTGGTAGGAATCATGTTGCGCTCTCTTATTTTTCATCATGCCTTTACGTATCGAAGTTGCATCCTTTTGTTCGTTCTGCATTTGGTGGTGACAAACCGCCGGAAGGGAAAAAAATCAAAGAAGAAAGGGATGATCACGAAGTGAGTGAAGGGATCAGAGTTGATATATCCGTGGAACGTGGACAGAGAGATTCAGGGCTTGTGGAGGTATCTCCCGGCAAGCAACGTAGCTTCCATGACAATGGAGAGGACGTCGACATCCTTGACTTCGCATTTGCTTCCTTTAAACGTTCTCCCTCTGGAGTTCTTGAAGTTGGTCATGCAGTTCAGTAAGCTTTGGCTGCACTTCTGGCTCAAATGGTCATCTGCACAACACCCCGCCAGGTCTGAGCGTCACAATTCCAATATTTCTGAGGATGACACGACCTGCTCTATATGAAAGGTCAAATTGAAAAATCACGCGATATGATTTCATTGCCATCACTTAGCACATTTGACGAGCTAGAGTATTAGTTGAAGTTATTGTCCCCGACCAGTCCATGAGAAAGAGAAAATCTAGATATGCGCTTTTTGTAATAAAAAGCAAATGTTGATGTCATTGCCCTCACAAGAGCATTTACTCCCTCACAATCTCCTCCCCCAGACCTTAGAATAGTGATTAAGGATGGCTTATGAATGAAGAGATAGTTTAATGACATTGTGGAAGAGCAGAGCCCTCATGGGCACATTAATCCTACTCACGTCTCTTCTTTCTTTTGACCAATTAGTCCTTTACGCCATTTTCTCTATCTCCACTTTGTAATGTGCTTTTTCAGGAATGTGAATCCATGCATATATAGATGAGTAAAGCTATTGTTCACCAATGAAAATGGCTTCCACAATCGTCCTCATAATATACATCCATGCAAACACGCGGGCCACTGACTAATTATATCAATTAATTCAATGATAGTTTTCGTTTTAATTTGAGTGGCTATTCTTTTTTTCTTTTTCTTTTTTATGAAACAAAAAGAGATTTCTTAGGTTACATAAAGGAACAAATACACAGAGTTGTATTTCTATTGAGAAATGCAGGGAAGGCAAAGATTAGCAAAGCACACCACATCGAGAATTACGCTTTAGAATACAAACGCTGTCGGTTTTTGGAATTGAGATTTTCTAGAAATGGCTTAAAAACATGGACAATGAAGCTTTGTAATTGTAACAATGAACGCGTCCTTTCTCAAAATTGGTGAAAAAGAAACAGCTTAGCTGCCCAGCCAAGTAATTGCGTACAATTCTAAGAAAGACATTCTATCATTTCTATCGTCAACATAGTCAAACAGTACAATATGTGAAATTCCTAACATAGCATGAAATTAGAGTATTTTAACTTTTGGAATCAGCTGAAAAATATTCATTGCCGATCATAAGATTATGCCTAGGACATCAAAATTGATTTGAAGAAAAGAGTCCAAGAGAAAGTGATGATTCCTCCAAGTCAAGTATTAGGCTGATTAAATATGCGAGAAAGCCAAGATTATTGAGAATGATTGGTGTCATCAAAGGATCACATAATTGGATCTTGAATGTCCAGTCATCTTAGTTCTTTATTTTTGGCAGAAATATGCCTCGAAAAGATCATAACATATTATCAAAAAGTTGGAAGTCAAGATGATTAACCTAGGATATATCCAAAGTAGTCAATAGAAAAAGAAAATCAATTTCTTAACAATGATAAACTTCTCCAATTATATTTGTCGGTTCTAATGGTGAATCGGGTTTGGAACAAAAGTAGATACCATTTTCATTGGAAAATCCTCTTGAGGTGAACTTGGAGTGAAATTCTTTCTAAAAGTAGATGTCATTTTTCATACAATGCTGTCGGGCATGGATGTATGGCGGTGGTGATGCGAGAATATTATAGTAGACAACTCGAGACGTACATGTATGAAAATGAGGTACAAATATAACACACAAACAAAATAACTGTCACACGATTATTACACACATTCTTTATGAATAGCAAAATCTCTCACTTACTATTACAATTTCTTTTCTTGCATGACACATAAAAACAAATATAGAGCAAACAAGCTCATATGATCACGCACTCAATGGACAAGCTGCCTCTCCGCTTTTTCTCTTTATTTGTGAAACGTTCTCAACTTCTATTTCAGGCCTTTCCAATGCCCCTATTCTTTTCTTTTTTTTTTTTGGCCACTCAAACATGTCATTTCATTTCATGTACATAAAATAGAAGAACAACCTAGATGGGCATCAAAGCAAAAAACAGCCAAAAGAGACTGTGGGGGTAGACACCCAGCTTAAAGGGAGAGATGCTTCATTCATGAATGATGATCTATTTCAAATTTAATGCCTTGGCAGATTGAAAATTTTGGATATGTTATGAAGTATTGATTCCTGCCGGTCCCTCATAATACTCAACATTTTGCAATTAACACTTATGGTGGAATTACTAGTCACTGAATGCAAAATTATAGTTGAAATTAGATGCCTTGAGAGGTTGAAAAAATTGAGAATTTTGAGTATCGAGGGGTGCGAGTCCATTGAAATATTACCGCACTTCTCGCTCTTCGATAACCTCCCACATTTGGGTATTGGAGGGTGTTGGAAGCTTCATGATGTTCAGGGCCTAGAGAGACTAAAAAATGTGCTTAAAATCTAAAATGAGGGATCAACTGCAAGGCCTCAACAAATTGTCCACACCTGTCGAATTTCGGAGGTTCTACGGAATATGATGGAGGGGTCAATTTCGGGTGGACCTTTGGAAATCACAGAGCTCCAGAAATCAAGGCGTCTAAATTCTAGTTGACGTTCAGCGATGCCACTTTGTTGGAATATCGTTCATTGCGCTACTGCAGCAGGGAAACAATCGGTTCATGAATAAAAGCAGGTCACGCTATTCACTGTCGAGATGTATCGCCTATTTCATCGGCATTTCCTCCTTTTGCGAAGCCGTCCACAAGCGTCCCCTTCTGAGTTTCGAATGACGCGGGCGATTGCTCCTTTCACGGAGCTTTCGACAAAGGGATTCATCAATGTTGACCTATAAAGATCCGACCTTTGGGGGGTTTCTAGTTCTCAGAAGAGGTGGGAGCGTCAAGGTCCGATTTTTTGCTTTAAATTCCATCTCCTGCAATTGCCGAGAGAAGTTAGAGCTCCTTGGAGTGCTTGAGCTGGGTTGGGGGGTTTCTTTTGAAAGATGAAGTTGTTACAATAAGCCAAAAGATGGATACTACAAGCGCCAGAGAAGGTGGGTTTTCTGTGCTTTTGAGGAATTGCGTTAGCTATATCTCTATTCTGCTTAACCCCTGGGAAGAAACCTGATTGTTTAGGGATGGTTGAGCCCATATGTCTCGCGTCCAAGGACAAGAGAGGAGATGCTCTGTGGATTCCGCCCGGTCCTTGCACAGTGAGCGGTAAGGATTCGGTACTATTTTTCGCTTGTGTAAGTTCTCCATTTTAGGGATTATTCTGACAGGCACTCCATTGCAAGAGCTTAATCTTAGGGTTTATATGCATTTTGCAGGTCCTATTTCATAAAGCCTGAGGAGCTGAGAAAGATGAGGAGGCCATTGGAGCTTTTCGGATATTCTAGGTAAGTCTTGTGTACTTGTAGCCACTCTTTATTGAGTATTTTCCTGTTGATGAATATGTCCACATCAGTTTGTCTTGAATAGAGTGGGTGTTGGAGGAATAGCTAGAATTTCTTTCACGATGTCCTCTTCGAAAATATTTTGAAGAAAAGGTTCATTCTAAAAATTTTCTTTGTGGTTTATAAGCTCTACTACCTATTGTGGGTCATTTTCATTCGCTAGGCCTCCAATTACACCTCTTTTTAACCATCTGGCCTCTATGATACCGATTGCTTCTCCTGTTGCTACTGTCCACTTTGAATATTCTAAGATTGAGTCTCTTCCCTCTAGACTCTAGTAAGCTTTGCCAGCCCCAAGAGGGTCTGCCCTTTCCCAACATGCCAGAAACTCCTTTTTGGGAAGTAAGTCCCTTAAAAAATTTGGCCCCATAAAGAGCGAGACTGTTGAATTAATCTCTAGGCTCAGTTTCCTAAGAAAGCTTTGTTAAGAGAAAGTAAATCTTCGAATCTCATGCCTCCATTGTCTTTCCTTTGCTTCAAGAAATCCCAACTTTTCCAATGAATACCAGAGTGAGAATCTCTGCTTTTATACTAAAATGCAGCCATCTTGTGTTCAATCGCTTTACATGTGGAAACAGGAATCTTTAAAATTGACATTGCATATTGAGGAAGAGCCTGCACTACTGTTTTTTAGTAATATCTCCTTTCCTGCTTTAGAATTTAAAGATTCTTTCCAACCTTCCAATTATCTGTTAACTCTTCCAAGTCTCCAGGCAAAAAATATTCTTCTTAGACTCTCCCCAATCCAAAGAAATTCCAAGAGATTTTCCTGTTTTATCCAGTTCAGGGACACTCCGTTCATAAGCCCTATTGGCTCTTATGGTCTGTGGATACCCTGTGCTAAAGAGTATTCCTGATTTACTTAGGTTTATCTCTTGTCCAGTAGCAAAACAATACTGATGTTACGCTTGATATAGATTGGCATTCTTGAATTCTCCCACCTAAAAACAAGATGAAATCATCCACAAATAGGAGATGTGATATGGTAGGGGAAAAAGACTTGAGCTTAATACCCTTTGTACTGCCATCCTCAACTGATTTCTTCATCATAAGAGATAAAACGTTTGCTACCAAAATATAGAGATGAGGGGATAAAGGATCACCTTGCTGAAGTCCTCTGGAAGGTTGGAAGTAAGGGAGAGGATTCCCATTATATTTAACACTAAATGAGACTGAAGATACACATTGCATAACCCATGTAATCCACTTTTCATCAAAGCCCAGTTTTCTTAAGCATGCCTCCAACAAGTCCCATTCCACTTTGTCATACGCCTCTTTTGTATCAAGTTTCAAAACTGCTGGGAATTTTTTCCTCCTGTTCCTCGCTATTAGTTGATGCAACACTTCCTACACTATCATGATATTGTCCTAGATAAGTCTCCCACTCACAAATGCACTCTGCTCTCGAGCTATCAAATTTGATAGCTAAGGTTTGAGTCTATTCACCATTACCTTGGATATGATTTTATAGGCAAAATTGCACAAACTAATGGGGCGGAATTGATCAAGAGTTTCTAGGTTAGGAATTTTTGGAACTAGAGTAATGTGGGTTCTATTTAAACCAGAATTCATTTTTTCCGGATATGAAAATATTCTCAACTGCTGCAAATGCTTCGAAGAATGAGTTTCTCGAAATACTACTTTTGGAGAATGATTGGCTTCTCCCTTGAAATCTATTTGGTTATGTTTGTTGGCTTGTTTAGATACTTTCTATTTCATATTTTCCATGAGGATGCTTAATTGGAAGATCAATTGCTCCAAATAAGCCATATGTACTCTTCAGGAAATCCCTTAACTCCAGTTATCTTAGTCCCTTAACCATTCTTTTTCATGGTAAATAAAAAGCATGTTCTGATGCACTGATATATTTTCTTCACAAGAATCCTTGGCCATTTTGTATTCATTGATCAGATTTACGTGTCAGATTTGACCAAGGGCAGACTAGCAATCAAATTCATCCCGTCTGGAAAATTCATCTTCTGATTGTATGTTATAATCATTTAAGCATTAGAATTTTTAAGCGGTGCGAGGTGGATTTCTTCCATTGATGCTCATTATGGAGGTTAGAAATAGTAAGATATATTATATCGTGCTATACATGATAAAAGAAACGATGTCATTTTAATATGGGACATGAAACCCAGAGAGAACCATATGTGGAGGTGGTTCTGTTGTGAGATCAGGAGTGAATTGCCTGTGTAAATGGACCATTTGTTTTGGCACAGGAATGTAGGCAGAGCTGGACGTTATAATTGCTTTGCAAGAGTTATGGTGTGAAGACTGCTCTGGAAAGATGGAGATTTCTCACTGGCACATTACGACATGATTTAGTACTAATTGATTCAGCAGATAACTAGTTGATCTCATGATGTAGCATTGATTTGCAAGAGTTGGTAATGCCTTTCTTAGTGATAGATTTTCAGTTTGTTGAAGCAGCTAATTGTTTTCATGGAATGTAGGTTACTGAAGTATGACAAGAAAGATATGCAAGGATTGACAAGAAAGATATGCAAGGATAGGGGTGATGCTACGTTATGGAGCCGCGAGTTCAGTCCAATGGTTTTATGTAGAATCAAGCTGCATATTTCACATATTCAACTGCTTTCAGGACGGTTATGAGGTATATTTTCCTAGAAACCTAATTTGAAGGTTAAAATTCTCTTAGACTAAGCCTCAACTTTAATGATATTGCCCAACGATGCAGGTTGTGGTGAGAAGATGAAGATCTCTTACATTGGTGTTTCCGTGTCATGATTGGGGTATGCACAAGTTCAATTGATTCTCGAGAGGATTCAACTCCGGAGAACCGGTGGATGCAAATGCTAACAAACATGGAGGCTATCTGTTTACCTGTGCCTATGAGTGGAGATTGAACGTGGAAATTGGGAAATTCAGGAGTCGACTCTTATGGGCACTGAATTCTCTATGGACTTCCCTATCATGAATGCCAATTGACTGGCTTGCGTAACAAGTGTGGTTATGCCCAAGTCATCATGCTCTGAATGTGGTAATGCAATGCTAGTCTCTACTCTCTAGTACATGTCCACTTGCCCAAAGTAGCGCATAACATCAGTTTCCTATTGTTTGTGCATCACTTGTTTGATTCAGGATTGGCTAAATATGGAGGTCTTATAAAATTATACTTCGACGAACCTTGTCCTGGGCTGTCTTCACTCTGATGTATTAGTGAAAGTTTTTCAAGTCATTCTAATTATCCATTGTACATGTCAAAATGTACCTTAGTGCGGCCTTGAATTAGAGAGGAAAATATCACGAGAAGTTGATGAAGGTCGAGTACAGTAAAGGACAGCTTCTGCAGCAGGTGTGTTCTTGTCCCTGAGATAGATGGCGTCGGAGAGGACAGTGGTTGGATTGTCTCTTGGGTTCATAATGAAGAAATAGATGTGTCCCAGGTTAAGTTTAAGAGTTTCAATACAATCATCATGTAGGTTTGCCTACTGGTAACGACATTCAATATGATTTTGAAATTGTGAAATCTGCAGATTCTTGTGTTAAAGCGCAGAAGTTTGAAGGCGGACCAATGGAAAGATCTGATTCTAGAGATCACTAACGTCTCCTATATAGCAGGTATAGTGCCGTTTTCTGTGGATTACCTGCTTTCATTAGTGTTTCCAGTTTGGATGGGGCTTTTCTTTGACACGTTGTGATTTTCTTGTCTTAATTCCAGCAACTGGAGGAAGTTGTTTGAGCAAAGTAATTGTAATGCTTGAGTTTTATCTGGCTCGTGATCATTATATGAATTAAAAAGATTGCCTCCAAAAGGATACTTGATGTCTTCAGTCAAATAGTACTAGATTCTTCATTCTCAACGTGGTATCAATCTGCGCTTGTTTAAATAAAGTAATACTTCTCTCCGACTTCTATGTAGTAGAGAAATTCACTATCTGATGGATTCTGGAAACTGCTCATGCATATGCAATCTTGATTGCATTTCATTAATTTGTTATTTGGTCATGGAAGTAGGCAGTGAAGGTACCATAAACGTGTTCTCCATTTTCTCAAAGCCAGGGCATTAATGTCAAGATGATGAACCTCCATGGATCTGTATCAAACTTTGTTCGTTGCTTAATATGCCAATGTGAAGATTGCTCTCTCTGAAGGGAGATACATGGCCTTGATCAGGCTGAAAGTAATATCATCAACGGTGGAAACCCGGTACAAATCATGTCGCTACTCTTTCCTTGTTTTACTTCATTCCTTTATTAATCATCTTGCAAATTCGTACCTTAACATCATTCACAATTTATTACTTAAATTCGGTCATTGTTTGGTGATGACAATGTCTGCACCCCAAAGGCTTTAGAAGAAAGAGGATTTCCATTGTATTGTGGATAACAGTGTGAGATCCAAACCAGAAGTATGGAGGAAGTCCTTAAATCAACTGTGTTGCTTTCATGTTTTTGGGATGAACATGACTAATAATCAATGGGTGGCTAGAAAGGTGATTTGCTTAAAACAAAAGAACTTCATTACTTGTTAGCAAAAGTTCCACCCAAAAGCTTAAAGCACTAGTTAGAGGTAGACTCAATGTGTATAACCCCTGTTGAAACACTTCATTTAATAATCAATGGGTGGCTAGAATGGTGATTTGCTTAAAACAAAAGAAGTTCATTACTTGTTAGCAAAAGTTCCACCCAAAAGCTTAAAGCGCTAGTTAGAGGTAGACTCAATGTGTATAACCCCTGTTGAAACACTTCATTTAACCAATGTGGAATAACACTGCTAATAATTGATTGATCATGGCAACTACTCATGTCTATGTGGTTTTGATTGCTTTTTTAGTAGCTTATGTCCACTTGTTCTGTCATGGATTAATAAGCTACCGGAGGCACCTTCATAACATTTTTACTTTTCTCAAATCCAGGACACCAATGTTGAGATGACGAACTTCCATGGATCTATATGCAACTTTGTTTGTCAATTGAGATGCCGATACATAGATTGCTCAATCTGATGATGGATTTATGGCCTTGATCATGTCAAAAGTAACATCCTGTACGGTGGAAAGTCCGGTAGGAATCATGTTGTGGCCTTCTTGTTTGTCGTCATGCCTTTGTCCATCTCACATGTTCATTCCATCAGTCAGTGTCTCTGTGGATCGAATTTGCACCCTTCTGTTTGTTCTTCATTTGGTGATGACAATTTCTCATGCCCTTAAAGCTTTAAATGACTAGGAGCTTCACTGTAATTTTAGCAATGATGTGAGATCCGAATCAAATGTCTAGGTTATGGATGCAACAAGGACATTCTTTAAGCCGATTCCATTGCGTTGTGCTTTATGAACGGGAGCTGTCCGTAATAGTAATGAAAACAGGTGCTTTACTTCACTCCTGAAATGTTTGAGAGCTGATCTGAGTCGATGAATGTCCATTTTATCTTGAACAATTACTTAATTAGATCAGAATACTGTGTTACAGATGCCACTGTAACAAAACAGAATTGGAAGTTCAACCTACTAAATACGAGAGGACCGCGGAAATGACCAACTACGATCCCAGAAAGTGTGTTCGCCTTCTTCACTCCAAACCGTGCAGTCTATTCCATAGGGTACTAAGCTATTTCAATTATACTGGCTACTAATAACATTTTTTCGCTAGTGGTCACATCAAATTAACCAGAAGATTATTTATACCATTTTCCAGAGAAGAGCAACGAGAGCTTCTAGGCTCCTAGCTTGCCAAAACTTGTCAAATTGACACACGTGGTGTACCAAACAAAAAGCTACTGCCAAAGACTAGTCGCCCAAACATCTTGGAAGATAAATAGGCACTCGCCACGAATGCTTCTGTGAAGTAATCACACACATCTCGACAGTGTTAAAATGGCTGATAAAATGGTTGATCAGATCAGGGCAATGGGCTTGAACAATATCATAGACTGGTATCATGTAATTTTGCCAGAATGGCTAGGTATTTTGCGATAGTCAAGTCGATAGTCAAGTCGAGATATCACGTGATATATACTGTTACATAGTCTTTGGAAACATATGGTCCCGATTTGTCATTGGCGATGGAACTTAGCATCTACGTTGGGCATGGGATTCCCCACTCCAAATCGATTTCAGCGTTTTTTTTATCTCATTTCGACATTGGTCAAGTTACCTGATACTTCATCTAGATAAAGGTAAAGCCTTGGAGATACAATATTACGACTTATTTCAATTTGCATGTACATTGCTGCATTGTAGGAGGTCACTACAAATTGTTTGATACTCGACGTTTGGATTGAAATGTAATCTCACCCAACTAGAGGAGAAAAGAAGTATAACCCATCACCAAAGACTGCTTTGTTTAGTTAATAAAACTCATGCATAGACTGCTTAAATAATATCACCACACATCAAGACTAATATTATGAATCAAAGGTGACTATTTACAACGCGGTCAAAATATGATTTTCGTGATTTTTCATTTTGAAGGCGACCTACGCTTCTATGAGGTGGACAAGGTGTTGTTCCATGGGAAGTCTGAATATTAGGAGCGTCTTGTTTTCCAGCTGACTTCTTACCTTCCATGATCGCTCTCCAATTTTACACCAGAAGTACATATTACAAAGCAATGGCTACGCCATTAGTATTTAGGACAGGAAAAGTACCAAAATAGTCCTAAACCTTTTGTATCGGTACCAATTCAGTCCTAAACTTTTTAATTGGACCAATTTAGTCCTAAACCTTTTCACATTGGTACCAATTTAGTCCATCCGGCTAATTTAAGTCGAAAATTGCTGACGTGGTCATTGGCGGTCTTACGTGGCGCCATGTGGACAAATTTTATAATTTTTTTTCAAATTTTTAAATTATTATTTATTATTTTTTTCCTTATTTTTTTCTTTTTTCCTTACCCTTGGCCGGCGAGGTCGCCGGCCGGCCAACCATCGCCGGTCACAAGCTGGTCGGGGCAAGGGGCCCCGCGCCCTCGCCAGCCATTGGCGAGGGCCGCCATGCCCTCGCTAGCCACAAGCGAGGGCGACGGCCCCTGCCCAGATCTAGGTGAGGGCTGAAACCCTCGCTCGTTGGCCGACGAGGGCGCGGCAGCCCTCGCTCGTGGCAAGCGAGGGTGCGGTGGCCCTCACCGAGATCTAGGCGAGCTGCGTTTGCCCCATCTGGAGCTCCGTCGCCTCTAATCATGACATGGTCGGCCGAGCCTTCGCGGCCCCCGGAGGTTGAAGGAGGTGGTCGGCGTCCCGAGCTCGGGTAGCTTCTGGAGGGATAACGGCATGGGGAAGTTCGCGATCTCGCAACGGATTAAGCGTGGCGAGCGTCGCCTGGGCAGGCGAGGCAGCTGTGGTCCTCGCCTGGATCTGGGCAAGGGCCGCTGCACCCTCGCCCGCCACGAGCAAGGGCTGCCGCGCCCTTGCTGGCCAACGGGCGAGGGTTTCGGCCCTCGCTTGGATTTGGGCGGGGACCGTCGCCCTTGCTTGTGGTCGGCGAGGGCACGGCGGCCCTCGCCCTGACCAGCTTGTGGCTGGCGATGGTCGGCCGGCCGGTGACCTTGCCGGCCAAGGGTAAGGAAAAAAGAAAAAAAAAAGAAAAGAGAAAAATGAAAAAAATAAAAAAATAATAAAAAATAATTTAAAAAATCTGAAAAAATTATAAAATTTATCCATGTGGCGCCACGTAAGACCGCTAGCGGCCACGTCAGCAATTTCTGGCTTAAATTAGCCGGATGGACTGAATTGGTACCAATATGAAAATGTTTAGGACTAAATTGATTCAATTAAAAAGTTTAGGACTGAATTGGTACCGATACAAAAGGTTTAGGACTATTTTGGTACTTTTCCCTATTTATGACACAGATTTAGGGCACAGATTGGATCCTGATGGATCATGAAGATCGATGAGTTACGCAAACTCTGCATATATGCCACCACCTCAGATAAGATTTTCTTGGGGGAGATTGTTTTTACAAATTATTACCTTAGGAGAAAGTCTACAGCGTTGATATAACATAGTTTATTTTCCAAAATCAGTAAACAGATATTGTGAAACATTAGATTGACTTCGGTCTGATACTTCCCCAGCCTAAGAAACTATTTCAACAAGCAATTAGTCGAGTTGACAGCATCTTGTGGCTCCTTTTATATATTCGTTCGTTCATAGTCAGTGAAGCATGGCAAAATGGCAATTCTGGATGTTCAAATCCAACTGACGGAGAGGGATAAGTTTGTTTACCAAGAGATGCTCACCTATCTTCCCCTCTGCTCAATCCCGAACCAGAAGAAGCTGGGCTCTCTCTCTCTCTCTCTCTCTCTATATATATATCTTTCCAACTTCTTTCTCTTTGAAGTTTTGATGCTGTGAAAGTGCTCACGTGATATTTTTACCGGTGCTGCTTGTTGGTGGGGGAGATGGAGGTATTCTGAGGCAAATATATCGTCGCTCGTCCGTGGAACAAATCAATATATGTGAACTCGACCAAATGGTGATTGATGTAACCGAAATTAAACTGCAAAAACCTTCCAAATTTCAAGCTCGAGCCTCTTATTGCTCATCGAATCCTAAGGTTTTGGAGGACCAGAGCATTTATCCTTATCTTAAAGAACCGTTCCATAAATTAGTTTGCAACTTTCATGACACCTTCCCTAACACATTCCTCAGACCATTCTCAAATGAATGAACAATAGTAAATGCCCGGTCTAAAGTTATGCATCAAATATGTTATGATGATGCTTTTTTTCTTTTAGCCACTTCACAATGCGCACATAATATATCTCATACTTTTCATTTTCAAAATATAAGTTCACAAATTAAAAACAGAGATAGCGGGAGAATTACTAGAAAATTCCTAAACCTATTGCAATTATGCCAATTTGGTCATAATTTTTTTTTTGCCAATTTAGTTTTAAATCTTTTATAATTGTGTCAATTCAGTCCATCTGACCAAATTGGCCGGCCAGACGCTGACGTGGACATCGGCCATTCGGCGAACACTGATGTGATAATTTTTTAATATATTTTTTTTAGAATTTTTTAATATTTTTTGAATTCTTTTTTGAATTTTCTTTTTACCCATTTTCTTCTTCCTCTAGCCGGCCAATGTTGGTCACTGGTGAGGCTGGCCCCCGCCAGCTACTAGCGAAGGTGAGCCTCGCCCAGCGAAGGCGAGGCCGCCGTTGCCACATCCGGCGAGGCTGCCGTCGCCACATCTGGTGAGGTCGAGCCTCGCCAGCCACCAACGAGATCGACCCTTGCCTTGGCTGGGCGAGGCCCTGCCGAATTTGGCGAGGCTCAGCCCCGCCTAGCCTTGGCGAGGGCCAAGCTCACCTTGGCACTGGTGGAGCTTGCTCTAGGGGCGAGCTGTGGAGCGACGACGGTAACGAGGCAGAGTGCTTCGAAGGCGGCTTCGGAACCCTAGGGGTGCGGGATTTGGTGGCGACGGATGACAAAACTGACTTAGCAAGCTCCTCCACGTTGCACCGTGAGTGCCTCGGCCGCTCGATCTCCGCCGCCGCTACGGCTTCCTCTCTCTTCGAATCCGATTGTTCGAGCCGGCAACTCTCTTGACTCACCGATGCCTCACTCAGCTTCGCTCCTTTCTTCGAAATCTTGGCCATGCTCGTGGGCCTTGACGTTGCCTCGGCCGCGGCGACGGCCTAAAACCTCTACAACAAGCAATGCTCATGGGTCACCACCTCGCCAGATCTGGTGACGGCAGCCTTATTGGCCACTGACGAGGCTCCTCGCCTAGGGACGGCAAGGCTCGACCTCGCCGAATGTGGCGATGCCGGCCTCGTCGTCGCTGGGCGAGGCTTGCCTATGCTAGTGGCCAACGGGGGTGAGCCTCGCCAATGGCTGGCGAGGCTTGACCTCACCAGCCAGAGGAAGAAGAAAATGGGAAAAATAAAGAAAAAAATAATTGAAAAAAATATTAAAAAATTCGAAAAAAATATTAAAAATTGCAATGTCAATATTCGCCAGACGGCCGGTGTCCACGTTAGCATTCGGCCGGCCAATTTTGGCCGAATGGACTAAATTAGCACAATTGTAAAAGGTTTAGGACTAAATTACCCAAAAAGAAAAAAAGTTTAGAACTAAATTTGCACAATTACAATAGCTTTATGATTTTTTTGGTAATTTTCCCAAGAGATAGCACAACTCACCTAGATATATCCCAAACCAAATAACAAAATTCATTCGAATCAAATAATTCACAATCCTATCATAAGTGAGAAATAGCATCAAAACCAAGTAAAATACTACTTCAATTACGAATCGGCTAAACTAAACTTAAATGCTAACAGAATAACTCTTATGCATCCACAAATCGTTCACCTAAAGTGAATATTCAAACTTAAATTCAATGTAAATTCGCCCTCAAAATCCTAAAATCTCACTTCAACAAAACTGTTGCGCCAAAACGACTTCCGATGTAACCCATGACTCTACAACGCCATAAATCTCCATTTCCATGAAATCCCGAAGCCCCATAACTCAAAAATTGGATTCCGTGACTTGATTTTTCCAAAATTCAGAATTTGAGGAGGTGAGGACACCTGGAGTGCCATAACTTGGCACGCCGGGACACTTAAGTGCCATAACTTTAAAATGGTACACTTAAGTGCCATCATCGGAGTAAAATGGGACACTTAAGTGCCAATCCGGCCAAAAACCGGCCAAAATGCAGACGTGGCATTTTCTGGCGACATGCTTAACTGATGTGGCAATTTTTTTATTTAAAAAAAAGCACACGTGGAGGAGGAAAACGACGTCGCCCCATCCACTGTGCATTTGGCCATACTAAACGACGTCGTTTTTCGTTAGTGTTAAACGACCTCGTTTGGTTTATTTGGATTTTAACATTTCGTCAGTTCACACTAGGTCTGACGTCCTCTCCATCCATCGCCGTTCACAGCTCGCCGTTCGCAGGTGATCGCTCGCCGTCGTCGCTCGCCGTTGTCGCTCGCTGTCGTCGAGCGCCGTCATCGCTCACCGTCGTCGATTTGCTCAGGTTTTTTCTCTTCTTCCTCTCCCCTGTGGTGAAATTAGGGCTCCGACTCGTTTATTAGGGCTCGGACTTCAAATTTGGGGGTCGGCTGGGAAAGGTCAGGCTTGATGTGAGATTTATGGCTGAGATGTAGTGCTACAATCCTATTGGGGGGTTCGAATTGACAATTTAGGAGCGGCATTGAAATATAGGCTCGGTGTAGGGCTCGGCGGGGGGAAAATTAGGGCTCAGTGTAGGGCTCGACGTCGCCTCATCCACTGTGATGTGTGATTCATTCAGGGTGTTGAATTGTGATGTGCGAAAGTAATTTGTAGTGGTCGGATGTGAAATGTGCGATGATTGGTGATTGTTAGGGTTCAGAGTATTGGACTTTGCACATGTTCAAATCAAAGGTTGTGGGGATGGGGACTTCTGGATATTTTTTTAATAAATTGCATTGTTGAGGACCCATGCTGAGGAATCTCTCCATATTTTAAAGAAATGCGATGGCATAATCAAAGCAGTTGTCGGGTCCCATCTTTATTTTTATTTGTCCTTGTCCTGAGGCCTCTTGTTTTCAAGCTGCAGCTGTCGTCTGATCGCATCTTCCCTCTCTCTTCTTCTTTTCTTTAATAAAGAGTGTAGGGACCTCCACTTGCAATTGTCTGTTCTTTGTGAATGTGGTTCCAAAAGTTAATTGTATATTTGTCCTCTTTTGTTGCAAAAATGGCGCATAAAGACTATGTTGCTGTCATCGTTTACTACGGTGGAGATTTTGTGATTGGGGAGGATGAGTGGGAGTATGAGGGGGGGGAATGAGGGTACTATCTTTGTAGATATAAAGAAGGCATCTTATATTGGATTTGTTAGGGATATAGTGACATTTTTGCCTTGTAGAGTACAAAAGTTACTGTACTGTGTTCCTGGGAAAGGCTTGAGAGATGGTTTGAGAGTTTTGGAAGATGATAATGGTTTTAGGGATGTCTTATATCGTTATCTTCATGGCGAAGATGCGAAAGTGTTTGTTGAAAACAATAGTGAGGACGAAGATGATGACAGAGATACCACCCAAGTAGGAGAAGGAGGAGATGAAGTAGGTCATGATGGACAGGATGGGGAGGAGAGAGGCGCAGATGCTGTTCACCAGAGCGATTGTGACATGGGTGATGTCACCATCACTGAATTAGATTGGGAAGTAGCTGAATCCAGTGACGGTGATGATGACGATGACGATGAAGGGTTGGCTGTTGAAGCTGAAAATTTGTTAATCTTAAGTGACGCCGACGATGAGGAGCTTACACAGTCAAGGAAAAAACAAAGGGACTTTTTGTCAGATAGATTTGCAACTTTGCATGTAGCTGTTCATCCAAACAGAGACGAAGGCCCTGCAAATGTTGGTGTTGCTGGCTAGGTCCTGGAGACAGATTATGAAGAAAGCATCGACACCGCAACTTCCTAGGACGAAGTTGAAGAAGATCAACGAGCTGTGCGTAGAAGGAAAAGTAAGTTTCCTTCCTATGATCCATCTGTTGCGTCTCCTACTTTGTCAGTAGGTATGAAATTCCATGATGCGATACAATTTAGGGAAGCTATACTGAAGAACTCCATTGCTGCACAAAGAAATATTGATTTCATTAGAAATACCAAGAAATTTGTAAGAGCTAGGTGTTCACAGCAAAACTGTCCATGGACGATTTACGGTGCGTTTTTTAAGAAAAGTGGGTCTTTTCAGATTAGAGCCTACCAAGAGGAACACACTTGTTCCATTAATTTTCAAAACAAAAGGGTAACAAGTGCATGGTTGTCCAAGCACTTCTTCGATCTGATCAAGGTGATGCCCAACTTGAAACTTGCTTACTTTAGGATGCTGGTGAAGGAGCGTGTAGGCATCAATGTATCTAGGAATCAGTGCAAAAGAGCAAAGCAAAATGTGATAAAGGTACTTATTGGTCAGTATGCAAAGGAATATGGGCAGGTGTGGGAGTATGCTTGGGAGTGTAGGCTGCAAAACCCTACAAGTAGAGTGTATGTAGAGGTGATTGAGAGACCGCTTCCTGATCATGGGACCAAGTTCGATAAGTTCTATGTGTGCTTTGATGCATGCAAACGAGGATTTTTAGCTGGTTGTAGAAGGATTATAGGATTGGACGGCTGTTTCTTGAAGGGCTTGTGCAAGGGAGAATTGTTGACAGCGATTGGAAGAGATGCGAATAACCAAATGTTCCCACTAGCTTGGGCTATTGTAAAGATTGAGAACAAGGACAATTGGTCATGGTTCTTGAAAAATCTGATGGTTGACTTGGAGATAACAAACGGGGAAGGGTGGGCATTCACGAGCGACCAACAGAAGGTAATGCTTGCTTTTTGAAAAATTTAGTCAATAGTTTGCTTTGCTTTGTAATATGAACATGTAATTTGCTCTAGTATTTCTTACTTTGAATTATTGCAGGGATTGGTTCCGGCAGTAGCCGAGTTGTTGCCCCATGCTGAACATCGAATGTGTGCGTGGCACATATACGGAAATTGGGCAAAGAACTATAAAGGGGATAAGCTGCAATTGCAATTTTGGCAATTAGCAAAGAGTGCAAACATGGCTGACTTTAGAATAGCCAAAGAAGGACTGCTTCAGTTGACAAAGGAAGGTTGTGCTACCCTATTTCAACTAGAACTGAAGCATTGGTGCAGGGCATTCTTCAGTGAGGAGTTCAAGTGCGATAACGTCGACAACAACATTTGTGAAGTATTTAATTCGAAGATAATAGATGCCAGATGCAAACCAGTCATCTCAATGCTTGAAGATATACGAGTTGCGGTTATGACTCGGCTGCAGAAACAAAGAGATGAGGCTGCAAAGTGGACAAGACAATATGGTCCTAGGATTGTGAAGAAATTGGATGAGAACTTGGCTGCAAGTACGCATTGTCATCCCATTTGGAATGGAGATGACGGATATGAGATAATGAAGGGTGCAGATAAATATGTTGTCAATCTAGGAAGTAGGAAGTGTTCATGTAGAGTATGGCAAGTAAGTGGAATTCCATGTGCACATGCCATATGTGCCATCCAGTTGAAGGGCGACAATACAGATGATTACATCGATGATTGGTACCATAAATCAAAATATCTTGCTTCCTATCAGTTCATGATGCAGCCAATTAGAAGTATCAAGTTTTGGGAGCCCACGGATCATGAAGCACCTCAACCTTTGCCACTGAAGAAGACAATTGGAAAGACAAAACGAAGACGAAGAATGGCGGAGGGAGAGGTCTCGGGTCAGCAAAGAATGAGCAGGCAGGGTGCAAAGATCACGTGCTCTTATTGTCGCCTAACAGGCCACAATATTAAAGGTTGTCAATTGAGGAAGCAACAACGGTTGAGGCAAGGTGAAGGGCCTAGTGAAGAGAGAGTTGGAGAAATGCACACAGCAGGGCCAAGTGAGTCGACTGTTCTTCAGTCAACAAGTAGAACCCCGGTAAGTCATGAAATTTATTTTATGTTTATGTTGCTTTCTTATCGTTTATCATAAAAATGTACATAATATCCTATTTGGCCTTGTATGTAATGTGTTTGTTAGGTTACAAGAAGAACCTCAGTAAGTCATGAAACTGAACAGCCTGTTCGAAGAAGGCAAGGTAGAACACAGCCAGGTGAAGGATTGGCCCAAGCAGCATCACTGCCAGTGCAGTCGACTGTTCTTCAGCAGCGAAAGAAATACCCAGTGCTAAATTCAACCAATTTGTATCAAGTTTTTATTATTATATGTCTCGATATTATATTTATGGTATCTTTTGGCCTCTTTCTCAGGTTCGAAGAAAGCAAGTTGGAACTCAACTGCCAACTGAAGGGCCATCACAGGAGCCACCTCAAGGATCATCACAGGAGCCACCAGAAGAATCACTGCAAGGGGCACCACAAGTACCACCACCAGTACCACCAGAAGGCCCAACAGAAGGAGGTGTCACTAAAGTTGAAGGGCTACACAGAAGGACAACTAGAACAAGGCTAGGTGAAGGGGCAGGTACACAAAGGCCATCTAGAA
Source organism: Eucalyptus camaldulensis (assembly GCA_019915185.1). NCBI lineage: Eukaryota > Viridiplantae > Streptophyta > Magnoliopsida > Myrtales > Myrtaceae > Eucalyptus > Eucalyptus camaldulensis. The sequence goes on from JAHSVA010000008.1 coordinate 4,582,666, forward strand.
GACGCCCAGCACAATTGGTCGAAGAAGCCCCGGCTGTAGTTAAAGGGCCCAAGAAAGCAGGAAAAAGGGGCAACAAATCACAAGTTCCTGAAAGTGACGCCCTATTCAAACAAGAGGGGCACTTGGGAAGAGGTTAAGACAATATGGCTATGGCCTTTATACAGATAAGCGTACTGGAACAATCATTCTCAATGTAAGTTTTATTGGCTGCATTTAATTTAATTTATGCTGTAGATTTTTGCTAACAATTTATTGTTTTTTTGTAGCCTGGGAGAAGTTCAGAAGTTCTTATCTCAGGCCCAACTCAAGAATCGACGGCTGCACCAACAAAAAAGAAAACATCAACATCAACTGTGCCAACAAAAAATAAGAGAAAGAACCCAGCTCCAGCTCCAGCTCCAGCTCCAGCTCCTTTTGATTCAATTCGGCCTAGGACATTTGCAGCTCCATCTAGGTCAATGGATACTGAGAAGGTTGAAGAAGAAGTTGCACGTCCAGTTAGAAAGAGTGCCAGAATTATGAATCAAGTGAAAGGCCCATCGAAAGTAGGACGAACAGGGGGTGTCGTGCATATTGATTGATGAGATGAGATGTGATAGGATTTGTTGAGCTTAGGAGTAAAAACAGTTATGGAAACGATGATGTTGTCGTGCATATAGAAAGTTTATGGATAACCATCTTTTGTTTTTTTCTTTAGTTTGTCATTCATTGATGTTGTCAGACTCAGACTTGATGAAATATCAATGAAATGATCTTGCGCTGCTTGTCAATTTATGTTGTTGTTTATCATGGATTCTGCTTTTACTTGTTGCTGCTGCTGTTGGTGTTCTGTGGTGATAGCTGGAGTGCTGGTGTATCTGGTGATGGTGGATGGTGATGTTTGGTGGTAGTCAGTTTGTTGTTGGGGTGCTAATGTGGTGGCTGGGGTGCTGGTGTGGCTGGTGGTGATGCCTGGTGATTATTGGTTTGTGGTGGGGGTTATAGGCTTAAGCAGCTGCACCTACACCTGGTACAAGTGTGCAGTTTGCACATCTTACACCATGTGTACTGGTGCAAACTAGTGCAAGGCTAAGCTTGCACTAGTATCTTGTGCAGCAACACCACCAGCATGGTGGTGGCTGGATCGCCTAGTGTGTAGTGTGGCTAGTGGTGATGGTTGGTGGTGTCGCCGGTGCTAGTGGCTGGCGCAATTTTTACAGAAAACCCACAAAAAAATTGGCACTTAACTGATCCTATTCTAACAAAACTTGGCACTTAACTGTTCACTTTTAACTACAAGTGACACTTAACCGATCACTTTAACAATAACTTGACACTTAAGTGATCCTTTTTTCATCGCGACTAGCACTTACGTGATTACTAAATACAACTTATGGCACTCGGGTAATCACTCATGTTTGTCTTGTGTATATGTTGGTCTGCATCAAAACAGAGAAGATGATTCTGCATCAAAACAGAGAAGATGATGGTAAACTTATGGCAAGTCCATACGACAGCACAAACAACAACAAAGCAACAATGATCTTGTTCCACAACACAAACTTCTTCGCATCTTTCAAAAAGAAAAAACCCAACGTTTAATCCAGAACAACACCATTTTTAACTATGGCAGTCGGAGAAACTTTTTCTCATTTTCAAGTACTTTACATTTCATCATAAAGTACAATAGACAACAAAACAACACCATAATACACGCTTGGTAACACTTTCGTTCAATTTTCATCATTGGAACTTCATTCTTGAAAGGTTTAGTTGAAGATGCTTGAGCGTGCATTGAGACTTCATTCTTCAAAAGTTTAACTGAAGACACTTGAGCTTGCATTGAGTCAACATCGTCCAAGTCGTCCACGAACACAGATGGAGATTGCTGTCTTTTATGAAGTAGATCCAATATCACCTCTGTGGCTCGGTCAGAGAACTTCTCATCGATCCATTTGAAGTATTTGCACTTCGACGCTTCTTTATATCGGGCGCATCCATAAAATCTTCTCCCAGGATTGATTTGAGTCCACGATGTTCTTCTTGGACTCGGTAACCCACAAAAACAGAAACGCTGGCCTTCTCCTTCGCTTCGGTGAGAGGAAATTGAGGCGCTGCTGCGAGTCCTGCCCTCCATTTCCAAGATTCGACGAAGGAATTTTGGGCAAATGAAAATTAGGGTTCGAGACTTCAATTCGAGCACTTCAATAGGGATTTTGGCCGATTTAGGGTTTTAGATTTGGGGCATTTGGGGAGACGACGTCGTTTTTGGAAGATTTGGGGCTTTTATTATGCAGATGACGTCGTTTCTGGTGAGTGAGAGCCGACTCAGCTCTCCGGCGAGCCACGTAGGCAAAAAATAATAATAAAATATTGCCACGTAGGATTTCCGGCAAGGGTCGCCGGAAGTGGCACTTAAGTGTCCCACTCGAAAAAAAAAAGTGGCACTTAAGTGTACCGTTTTGAAGTTATGGCACTTAAGTGTCCCGGAGTGCCAAGTTATGGCACTTGTGCTGGACTTCTGCCGAATTTGAGTTATAAACCTGAAAAATACTTTAATTGGATGAACAAGAGGCGTGAATACTTACTAGCCGCCACGGATAGGAGTAACTCTGGCTGGGCAACGTGTCCACGACAAGCATGTGCGAAACCCCTCTTTTGTCTTCTTTTAACTTCCTTTTCTTTCTTTCCTTTTTTCTTTTTGCACACACGAGTTCTCGGGCTCTCCGTTTCTTTTCTGCTGAGCATCGCCCTTTTTCTTCCTCCCTTTGTTGACTTGTCAACCTCCTTTTATTTCTTTGTTTATTTTTTTTCTTCGACTTTTCAACTCTCTCTTCTCTCCCCTATTCTCGCCGCGCAAGCTCTCGGCTTAAAAGAAGGGAGCCCAGCCCCTCCACCCCTTTTTCCTATTCTCTTACTTCTCAACACTCGGATTTTTTTTCTTTCGAGCCCATCACTCTTGACTTGATCAAGATATTACAACCTACCATCCTTAAAAGAAATTTCGTTCTCGAATTTGTACTTATCTCAACGATCAAGCAAATACAGATGTATATGCCTTGCCTCCGCCTTGAGTTTTTAGGTGGCCTTAGTCTATCTACTGATAATCGCACAAACACCATTTTTTTCACCTCGCATTCTCAGCAGGCCAACTATAGAATCCCTAGTGATAAATTCTCACTTGTAACTTAGATATTTCAAGAGCTTACAACTGTCCACCTGATTTGCGGTGCTAGATTTTCCCTAGCTCGCCAATAGATCCCTTAGAGCAGTTACAACATTGGTCAAATTCATTTCCATTGTTCTATCAGCTGAGATATAAGATTTAAAAGGTACACCGTTACAATGATCTTTCTGTGAATAAGGAAATCCTCAATTGAGTCAAAGAAGTTTATCAACTTGCCCTAACTCCATAAATAGTTATCTTATCTCCGTGTTTGACGTTACAGACTTTATATGCTTAGCAAATGAATCTACCCATTTGAAAAAGTCTGTCAAATGAGTAACCAAATGTTCCTTATGCACTACAGAGTAGTTAACCAGCAATAATAAAAAAAAAAGCACACAGACCCTCTCCTTCTATAGGAGATTTGGTGCCTTCCTCAGTTCAATCGGGATTATTTTATTTTTTTAAATTTTTTTTACAACATCCAGCCTAGGTGAGACAGTAAAGAACTCCGAACCACACAACTGCCAATTGCAAGAATCATCCTATATATGCGTTCAGTTTCTTAACATCTGAAGAGATAACACAATATCTAGGAAGAGTATCGTATATAGATTCATGTTGACTCTCAAATGAATATTTATTGCCTTCTCGTGAAACAATAAATCTCAACCTATTTGAATCGACTCTTCCTCCTGCCGAATCAAGACAACAGGAAGTTGTTGTATTTCCTTTCTCACGCACTACTCCATGGATCAAGTCTTTCTCTTCCTTAACAGAAGATTCTGTGATCCCAAAGTCCAGCTCGGGAAGCGCTGGAGAGACAAGCCTAATCGCTCTCCTATAGCGCTGCTCAATAATCCGATCATCCAACTCCAACAATAACCTATAACTGCCATCCATGATATCAAAGGTTTCAACTCTATCATTGTTACAACCAAAAGAACCACATAAATGGCAACCATTGCGTTCCAAGTATACTCATCTTTGTTGAGCACTCCATCGAACAACTTTTGGACCTCATTAATTCGACTTTCTTTAGACAATTTTTTTTATTTAAATCAATCTCAACACACACCTTAGCATAATCCACCCTTAATCCCATAATTGTATCTCTCATCAGATCAACAGCAAAATCTACAATGAAACATACCCTTGGCACCTAAATAGATCAAAGCGTTATAAATAACACACAATCTCACCACGCCCTAGAAAATCTATCCAAACACCTAGGCTCTGATACCACAAGATGTCATGCCCCGAATCCTACAGGGATGGGGATGACACGGCCATCCTTTCACACGAAGGACGTAGTCTCGAACCACCATAATCCAACTCCCAAAAGCCCCCCTGATAACGCTCTTATTCTAATGGCCACTAAGTGAGGGACCTGAAAAGAATGGGAAAGAGGCGTGAGCAACCACGGCTTAGTGATTAGTACATATCTTATAAGCAGATCAAGTCTCCACATTACACATTTAGAACTCAAAAACATGACTCATTTATGCCAATCCAACATATAATAATTGCATAATGAAATAGGTTATATAATACTTTAAAGCATAATTTCATGTTCATCCATAATATCAAAACAAGTATCACTAGCTTGATTCAATAATTAAACTAGTCATATCTTATGTCAATAGTTCATTCCATTAATCAAACTTGTATCATACGTCAATGGTCTATTCTACCAATCAGTCTCATGGCACATTAGATCTCAAGGCCCTAGAGGTGACTCCCATGAGACCATGTTATGGTGTAACACTTAGCCTTTGAGTAATACAAGACCCTAGATGTGATTCCCACGAAATTACATTATCGTATAATATTTAGTTCTTGACCAACGTATATTAATAATACAAAACTTTAGAGGTGGCTCCTATAAAATTACGTTATCGTGTAGCACTTAACCCTTGATTGTAAGGCTCTAATGGTTGCTCCCACAAAATTACATTATCATGTAGTCCTTGATCAATACATATCAATGGCACAAGGCTTTAGAAGCGGCTTCCACGAAATTACGTTTTTGTGTAGTACATAGTCCTTAATCAATATGTATTAAAGACACAAGGCTCTAGAGGTGGATCCCACGAAATTACATTTTTATATAATACTTAGTCCTTTACCAGTCCACATCACAATTGGCTTCATAAACCAAAACATAACTCTTCACCAATTAATTCTATCCACAAAGCAATTTAGAATCCATATCATAAATCAGATTCACATATTGAATCAAATTGTATTTTACAAACCATACTCAAGTCAACGCAACTATTTCACAAAAGGGTTTCGCTAACCCAAAGTATATCGCCTCTCCCAACTCTGTTCATCAAACATTCGCAATTCATTTCTCACCTCATTTTAGAATTCATATCTTAAAGAACCCGTTCCATAAATTAGTTTGCAACTTTCATGACACCCTCCCTAACACATTCTTCAAACCATTCTCAAATGAATAAATAGTAGTAAATGCCCGATCCGGAGTTAAGCATCAAATATGTTATGACGGTACTTTTGTCTTTTAGCTGCTTCACAATGTGCACATAATATACCTCATACTTTTTATTTTCAAAATAAGAGTTTACAAATTTAAAAGAGATGCTTTACCAAAAAAAAAAAGAAAATTTAAAAGAGATATAGCACCACTCATCTAGATATGTCCCAACCTAAATAACAAAGCTCACTCGAATCAATGAACTCGCAGTCCTATTATGAGTGAGAAATAGCATCAAAACCAAGTAAAACGCTATTTCAAGTACGGCTTGGCTAGATTAAGCTTAGAGGCTGATAAAATAACTTTCACGTGTCGACAAATCACTCACCCAAAGCGAATATTCAAACTTAAACTCAATACGAAACTGACTTGCAAAATCCTAAATCTCGCTTCGACAAGACCGTTGCTTCAAAAAGACTTCCGTTGTAACCTATGGCTCTATAACGCCATAAATCCACATTTCCATGAAATCCCGAAGCCCCATAAACTCAAAACTTGGATTCCATGGTTCGATTTTTCCAAAATTCCGAATTCGAGTTCTAAACCCGAAAAATACTTCAATTGGATGAACAAGATGCGTGAATTACTAGCTGCTGCGGATCAAAGTAACTCTGGCTTGGCAGCGCGTCCACAGCGAGCACATGCTCACAATGTCCTCTTCGTCTTCTTTTTCCTTCCTTCCTTTTCCTTCTTCCCTATTTTCTTTTTACGCGCGAGCTCTCGGGCTCCCTGTTTCTTTTCTGCGAGCATCCCCCTTTTTCTTCCCCTTTTGTTGACTTGTCAACCTCCTTTTATTTTATTTTATTTTCTTTCTTTGACTTTTCAACGCTCTTTTCTCTCCCCGATTCTCATCGCACAAGCTCTCGGCTTAAAAGAAAGGGATATGTACAATACAAGTCCTAAAACTTGTCAACAAAGTGCAATTGAGTCCTAAAACTTACAAAAAGTGCAATCAAGTCCTAAAACTTGTCAACTTGGTTCAATTCAGTCCTTCCGTTAACACCGTTAGTTTATATTAACGGAAATTGCTGATTTGGCTTATTTTAATATTTTCTCTCTCCTACGTGGCAATTAGGGCAAGAAAAATTGTGCACGTAAGCGAAACGACGTCGTTTTGTGGGTATTGCCATTCTCAAAACGACGACGTCTCCCCTCCGTTTTTTTTTTCACGATGTCTCCTCCTCCGTTTCTCCGTTTCTTTACGACATCTCTTCGATTCTTCCTCTCTCGAATCAACGAACCCTAAGCCCTAAATCTCGCAGATCTCTTCCCTCTTCCCCTCTCGAATCAACGCAACCCTAAGCCCGAAATCTCGACGCAGATCTCTTCCCTTCTTCCCATCTCGAATCAACGCAACCCTAAGCCCTAAATCTCGACGCAGATCACCGGTGCCTCGCGAGTTGCAGTTCTTCATCAAACGCTGGTGCGAGTACGCGCGACACTCGTCCCACGAGAGCCTTGGAGGTGGATCGAGCAGCGCCGACGGTGGAGGCGAGTGGATCGAGCGGCGCCGACGGTGGAGGCGAGGTGAATTTGTTTGCACTGCTCGCTTACTCTGTGCTTGACAGGCTGAAGTCTCTGGACCGGTTGACTCAGAGGACCCTGATTTCAAATTGAGCAAATATGATTATTTTGGCCACGGTGAGATACTGAGTTTCTTCTCTCATGTGTATTGGGGATTGTGATTACCGGAGCCGAGTCGCGAGGAGGTCGTCCCGGAGGCGAGGGTCGAGGATCGCGATTCCTTGGACGAGGCTAAGCGGAGCTCTCCTGATTACCGAGTGACAGGTCATTTTTGGATGAATCGTGCGTGCGTGTGTGTGTGGAGAATGATTGATTGCACTTGCGCGATGCGTGTCCTCCGTTTGCGTAAATTCTTTTGCTGCTTCTTGCTGGTGTATCCGCAGGCTAGTTGTGGGACTTTGTGTTGTTATGATACCTCTACAATGGAACAGTAGCTCGCTGATTTTGTTGTTGGCGAGCTACTATTAGATAAAGATGCACTTGCAAATAAATTTTCTTATAGATGCTTACTTTATAGAGTGTCCCTTGTCGAATGACAAATTGTTGTGATCATGCATATAAGGACATAGACGGTAGGGGAAAAATGAATATCATTTTTCACTTGGCTTGCTTCTTTCATTGCATAAGTTCTATCCATACCATGTTTGGCCATTCAAATCAATCAATGTACCAATTCTGACCTTGAAAAAATACTTACTATATTAGGTAAAATGAGAACCCAATATATAAATGATAGTTGATATGTTTCCGGGATGATGGATAGTTTTAAAATGGTCATCATCCAACTTTTTTGATAAAGTAGGGTTTGCTGGAAATTCCCTTTGTCATACTCCAACTTAGTTTCAATCTCTTAAGACATTCTAGTAATACCAGGCTATGATTTCTTTGGAATTCCTCTGTAACGTGGTGCTATTATCTGGTTCTATTGTGATGAAGTCCTTACATGGCTATTTCTTGTCTTCGATCCATTGAGCTTGGACAATGAGAACCGTTTTGTATTGACAAATAGACTATAGTGGCCGTGATTTAACGAAGATCAAGTTGAGTTGAGGACCATCAAATGAAATCTTGCTCTTGATTGTTATGATTATAAGGTGTAAAGAGAGATCCAAAGTCATTTCATAGAGATCGAGTTGCTATAGCAAATCCATTTAGAGATCATAAGTCCATTCCAGGTACACCATTTGAGTAGCAACTGCGTCTAAGCCAGTGGTAGGTCTCGTTCAAAAGCCACTTTAGGGGATGTGCCCCAGTCAATGTGTTTGGTGGCGATTTTGTCATGACTGACGCGCAAGTTGCTTTAGTTTATTTTCAGTGTCTTCAGAAGTTAATGGTTCCACTTTAAACCAAAAAATATATGATTTTTGACACTAGTGCATTTGAGTTTGCTAAGTATTTAAAGGGAGCAACATTGATTCTTAGGCTCTTGATCAGACCTTGATATGAATCCATTATAGCGTAAGGAAAGAAAGTGATTATAGTTTGAAGCTTGGCTAGCAACTGTACAAATGCCTTCGGCTTCTATGAAGATTCACGAATTCAGAGTTTAGTAAGAATTAGCGTAGGACTCATTCTTGCGCCATGATGGGGCATAGGCATTTGTCCTATATCGACTTCTAAATTGTGCACGTCATGGTAAAGAGCTAGATAATATGAAGATGGCAATCTATTTGAAAATGTTTCAATTGCTTGACAGAGTAGGATCCTCAGTGCCTGTGCTTACTATACTCCAACTTGACAGGTCATTTCTGGATGAATCGCGCGTGTGTGTGTGTGGAGAATGATTGATTGCACTTGCGCGATGCGTGTCCTCCGTTTGCGTAAATTCTTTTGCTGCTTCTTGCTGGTGTATCCGCAGGCTAGTTGTGGGACTTTGTGTTGTTATGATACCTTTACAATGGAACAGTAGCTCGCCTCAACAACCAGTTCTGTCAAGAATTATCCTCTTTTGGAATTATCTATGGATATAACATTTTCCTGTTCTTCCCCATTTTTTTATGCTTGTTGCTGTCCCATAATCCTTTAAGTTGAATCTATAGATATAGTTCCTTTTCACTGTCGATGACGATACCAAATTTTCAACTGTATGTATTTCTGTCATTCGAAAAATGATAATTTATACTTTTAGTTAGATATCTAAAGTGAGGACTCTTCTTTTGCACTTTATCAATCTTTTATTGCTCATGGGATTCTCTATAGTACTTGAAGTCATTTTCTAGCTACAGGATGAGCTGTTGGTGTTCCAATCTTGTGAGGAGACTTACGATCACATCTTTTTTCATGATGCATTTTGCAGTAATTTGGTTGGCAACAAGTTTGCATTGGACAACTCTGACAGAAGGTAAATGCCCTTGCGATTTTTTGTTTATGATGCTTGAGAGATCATAAACGGTAATCAATTCGATTGAAAACGGTTAGCTGATGTGTCCTCAGACTTGGCTTGAATGCCTACCTCGTTTTACGAGGATAATCACCCATCCCACCACCTTGCTAGGCATTGTAGATGTTTATATATCAAATTTGTCCTTTGTCGTAGTAATTCCATTAATTGAGATCACAGATGCATGCTGAATTTACATTAAAACTCACTCTCACGTTTGGTTGCTAATTCTACTGCTTCGAACGAATATAAATCATTTAAACACTGCCTACAAAAGAACTGTCATAGGTATCAACTTTCATATGATTGTCCTTGTTCATATGCCATTGTGGATGTCAGCTATTTGAATAAATACTGATACTGCAGTTTCACCATCATTCAATTCTTGTAATTGATGCTGTGGATAATCAGCAATTCTGCAAAGCTCAGTATTAGTATTCACTAATCAAGCCTTACGGTTCGAACCATGACTTGGAGAAGCTATCGCCGCTTCAATGATTTAAAAACTTTTAGCATTTAATTAGCAATTGCATCATCCATGAAGGAACCTTAAATGTTTCAATGAAAGTCATAAAAATAAAGGAATTTTTCTTGCAATAGAATTATCTGCTTTTGGTTTAGTCATAAGTTCATGCTGCCATACTGGTCAACTGAATAAAATTTTCTTCTTTTATCTTGGCCTTCTCCCTTCAGGATTTTATTGTCTTCAGCAGAATTTTCCTTGCAACAGGGGGAAAGGAATCTTTACGTCCATATACCTTTTTCCCCTTAATACGCTTTCCTTTTGTTGAATGCCTCAACAAGAGGAGGACATGAGATTGGGTTTATAGTTACCTTACATATTTCGAGGGATCACTTCGCCGGAGGCTCCGAGATTTGGGAAAGTTTTCAGCGGGCAGTTCATTGCTCAGGCATAATTAGTTCAGTTTACTATCACTTTCAACTCCTTTTTTGCTGATGCTGGTTTGTTGATGCTTGTATTGGAGGGTTGACTACTCTCAAGGTCATCCATGAACATGGGTATGTTTACCCTACCTATTTCTCTTTACAAGTGAAGTCATTAGTAGTTTTTAGATGAAATTTTACGATTGAAAGTGCTATTTGTTTCTATTCCTTTGTAGGTCCAACGGGCAACAACAAAGTTTATGTCACTGTTTTCTTTGGAGGTAAATTTCAAGTTGGACCGCCCTTAGAATACGTAGATGGAAGGGTCGATGTTGTTGAAGTAGACTTAAGTAAGGGTTCATTATCCAACATAATTTCAGTTGTTGAGGTTCTATGTGGGCGTAAGATAGAAAAGCTCTTTTATAGAGTTCCTGGAAGTACTATTCTTGAAGATGGAGTAACTCTTAGGTACTTATGGGATAACTCCGATGTGATAGATCAATTTTATCATCATCTTCACTCTGAAAATATTGAATTGTATGTTGAGCATGTCGATGATGAAGAAACGCTTGATGAGATAGGGGGAGTTGAGATGGAAACTGAAGGTTTGTTTGATGTGAATATAGAAAGTGTTAATAATGTGGCTGATGATGTGTTTGAAAATATAATTGGAAATGCCGATGGTGATGGGAATCAGCTTGAGGGTGAAAGTAGGGATGTGGATGATGAGAATGATGATGCATGTAATTTGGTGGATGTTGAAGAGTCGAGTGACGATGATGATTTTGAATTGGTTAATGCAAGAAGAAATTTAAAGGAATTTTCAGCGAGACATAGACTCAAAATTGGAACTAACATTGAAGAAACTTCTCAATTAGACATTGGCTCTCAAACTCCATTATCAGTTGATCCTCTAATGGTGGATGTGTCTGGGTGCGAAACAGAGTACTATGATTCAGATGAAGAAGAAAGTCTTCATTCAGATTTAGATGATGAGAGTGAAAAAGAAGAAAATGATGTTATTTCAAGAAGAAAGAGTAGGTTTCCATCATATGATCGGAATTTTAAGAATCCAGTATTTGTTGTTGGCATGACATTTGAAGATTCAAGTGAGTTCAAAGATGCAATTTTGAGGTACTCGGTGGCTGAGCAAAGAGCAATTAAATACACCAAGAACACCGCTGGATTTGTAAGAGCTAGGTGTGCCCAAGCTAATTGTAACTGGATGATTTATGGTGCTCTCGATAGCCAAACTGGATCATTCCATTTGAAAAAGTACATTGATGAGCATATATGTGCTATTACTTTTGAGAATAAGAGAGTTTCTAGTTCTTTTTTAGCTAAACACTTCATGATTCTCATTTCTGCAATGCCTAAAGTTAAAGCACCTCAGTTGAAGATATTGGTTAGAGAACAGTTTGGGGTGAATGTCACTGTGAGCCAATGCAGGAGAACAAAGCTAAAAGTGTTCAAGGAATTACAAGGCAATTATAAGAAAGAATATGCACTGATGTATGATTACTTGGGAGAGCTTTACATTGCAAGCCGGGCGAGCACATTTATAATGAAAGTTGAAAGACCACTACCAGATTCCTTACCATTATTTGATAGGACTTACATTTGCTTTGATGCCTGTAGGAAAGGATTTTTGGCAGGGTGTCGGAAGATCATTGGATTAGATGGATGTTTTCTTAGGGGATTGATCAAGGGTGAGTTGTTGTGTGCTGTGGGGAGGGATGCTAACAATCAAATGTATCCAGTAGCATGGGCAGTCGTAAGAATTGAGAATAAGGACACATGGAGCTGGTTTATCAACTTGTTGAAAGAAGATCTTGACATGGGTAATGGTAATGGATGGGCCTTAATAAGTGACCAACAAAAGGTATGTAATACTACTATCGCTCATCTTAAATTTGTTTGAAACAATGTATATAATGATTTCCAATATTAATGTTTTTTTTTAATATATTAGGGCCTCATTCCTTCAGTAGTTGAACTTTTGCCAAATGCAGAACATAGAATGTGTGCGAGGCATATATATTCTAATTGGGGTCAAAAATACAAAGGAAAGCAGTTGATGAGACAATTCTGGAAATGTGCTAAGAGTACTAATATGTCAGATTTTGAGGTGCATAAACAAAGATTGAAGGAAATGACTCCACAAGGTCATGATGATCTATTCCAGATTGAGCCAAAGCACTGGTCTAAAGCCTTCTTTGACACCGACATAAAATGTGATGTTGTTGATAATAATCTTGGTGAAGCTTTCAATGGTAGGTGTGTGGAAGCTAGGTGCAAGGCCATTGTGAGTATGCTTGAAGATATTAGAATCATGATTATGAATAGAATGCACAGTCAAAGGGATGCATGTGCTAAGTGGACAATGAATTATGGTCCAAGGATTGTGCATAAGTTACATCAGAATACAGTGGCTAGTAGATATTGCCATTTGATATGGAATGGAGATCAAGGATACGAGATTATGGAAAATGGTGACAAATATGTTGTAGACTTCAATTTGAATACTTGTTCTTGTAGAGCTTGGGAAGTTAGTGGAATCCCATGTTGCCATGTTATATGTGCAATACACCACAAGAAAGAAGATCCAGGTGACTACCTAGCCGATTGCTATAACAAGAACAAATACAAGTGCTTATCAATTCATGATGCCTACTGTGAGAGGACAGAAATTTTGGGGCAAAACTAATAAAGAAGCCCCTCAGCCCCCACCGATCAAAAAGATGCCTGGTAGGCCAAAAAGGAGTAGAAGAAAGCAACCACTTGAGCTTGTAAGAGAGAACAGAATGACTAAAGAGGGTAAGCGAATGACTTGTTCTACTTGCCATGTGGTTAGACATAATTGTAAAGGATGTCCTCTGAGAAAGGTATTTCTTAACTAATTGATTTTGTTGATTCTAAGCCTGTTGTCTTGTCATGAATGCTTACTATGTCCTTTTTAGGCCCATGCAAATGCACCTGAAGCTCAATCTCAAGCCAATTCCAGTGGATCAAGGCCTAAAAAAAGACAAGTATGTTGTGATAGATTCATGCATTATAAGTTATAAATGCGAAGATTTCGATTTACTAATGATGTATATATATGCAGGCTAAAGCTACAGCAACGGCAAGTACAACTCAAGGAGGATCCAAAGGCCATGTCATTGCTTCTGCAGAAGCTAGTGCACTTGTACAAGATAATAGTGGGCAGACAAATTCTTCAGCCAATGCTTTTGCAGAAGCTAGTGCACAAGTAGAAGATACTTCTGCCAATGCTTTTGCAGAAGCTAGTGCACCAATTGAAGATACTTCAGCCAATGCTTTTGCTCAAGTCGATGTGCCAGCAGAAGATACTTCAGTCAATGCTTGTACAAAACTCACTGGACCAGTGCAAGATACTTCAGCCAATGCTAAAGCTCAGTCTAGTGTAAATGAAAGAGGATGTTGGGCTACTGCTAATGTAAGTGGATGTAGTGGACAAGCCAATTCTTTTGCTGAAGCTAGTGTTAATCAACGACAAGGATTTTTTCGTGCTCAAGCCAATGCAATAGCTAGCAGCAGACCTCAAAAAATCCCGGTGAGTAATACCTCACCAGCCATGCATTCATGTGTTGTAATTACATTGTCACATTCGATTTTTTTTTTTTTTTAGTTTAAAAGACCTGCCATTAAAATGGAAACGATACAAGGGCAGTCACAACCGAACAAGAAAAAGAAAATGGTATGTTTACACAACTCCTAAAAACAACCTTCAAATTCTCAATGTGAGTATGTTTTAACACTTTACAATGGGAACTGATTGTCTCCTTGAACTAAAAACATACCCATTCTTTTGTAGCCTGTCTCAACTGATACAAGATTATCGAAACAATCGGACAAAGGAGTAGTTTTAGGAGCTTCAATGGCAAAAGCGCATCCCCAAGCTAGTGCACAGCCTCAGTCATCTCAAAGTGCTCTTCAAAAGCATGTTGTTGTGAAGTCAAAGCCACCATTGCAACTCCAGGACAGTTTGCAGCTTCAAGCATTAAGAACTTATCCTCGAAAGCACATCGGTGTAAAGCCAAAGCCACCATCGCACCCCCAGGCAAGTTCTCAGCCTCAATCCCAAGAACATGTTGCCATAAAGCCGAAGCCGAAGCCACCATTACAACCGCCAATGAGTTCACAGCCTCAGTCATCTCATACTTCAATTGCTCCCGCAAAGCCTATTTGGAAGTGAGTCACAAAAGGCACACCATATACAATTAAAAGCTCACGACTTATGAATCAAGTGCACGATGAACCTGGTGGACCACCCGAGATAGTTCAACCACCCGAGACAGTAGACTTGGATTGACGTGCTTGCTAAATGTGTCTTGTCTCATGAAAGTTGCAACAAGAAATTCTCCTTTAACATTATCTTGGGTGCTGTTTTTGCTGGCCAATTTCTTATATGGTTTGTGGTTTGTAGTGTTTTGTAGCAATCAATTTTAGTGACTTTGTAATTATCAAAGAACGTGTTCGGACTGTGTTTAATGACTCGTCCCTTTTGTTGTATACATTTGAGAATATCGTATCCGTCTGTTTATGATGCTTGGATGCAGTAGTGCAATGTGCAAATTTATCTGCCTAAGAAAAGAGCACCTTTGTTTTGCATCCGTGTATCTGAGGCAGCATGCCATGGTACGTGCATGTTCCTTCTTAGTTTCTTTATTTGAATAGGAGTTTTATATCTGTTGAGCACCTCAGTACAGTCTCCATATATATTCACAACTTACATAATGTCAAAAAGAAGGTAGCATGCCATGGGGGGTGGATTCGGATGCTTCCCCCCTTGTTCGGACAATGGGGACGGAGGCCTCGTGGTCCTCGAAAGATCTTTTTGTCGTAGTCGTCGTCGCCCCCCCCTTCACCCTTGTGGTCGTCAGGTCTTCTCGTGTGCGATTCCACGTGGTACTAAATGGCCCTTCTCCTTCTCCCCACGGGCTCGTGAGTGATGCTAGATGGAGAGACGTGACTCTCTCTCTCTCTCTCTCTCTCTCTCTCTCTCTCTCTCTCTCTCTCTCTCTCTCTCTCTCTCTCTCCACAAAGTCCGTCAAATAAATTTCTAATTTCCTCTCTCCAGTTGTGACGTGATGGTTTATCAAGGTCCCACTCTCATGCATTACACAGAATTTTACACATTAAGCACATAATACAGAATGCCCCTTCACGATCTTAAGGGTCGTTAATAAGTACTCTCGAGACACTTATTTAATATAATCGAACGATAGAATATCTAATTCTCAGAATGTATGAATTGTGCGAATTGCATGAGTGGCTAATACATTCAAAGTCGCGATATTTACTTAGTTTTATATCTCGTTTCGGCCAAGATTTCATCGCGTACACACCACTCACATTGGGTGTTACCTCGTTCTCATCCACGAAGACATTGCCTTCGTAAGTCACTGCCCCTCCTCCATCTCGAACTCTGCCATTGCCGGTTACTTCTACAATCAATTTCGGAAAACCAATGCTCTCTTCACGAATCAGACCCTCCCTTGCCTCTCCTTCGAATTTGAATCGAATCACTGGAAATAGAAGCAGATTCTAGGCAAAGAGAGGTCAACACGATGACTTAATGGGCCAAAAAAAAAAGATAGTTGATGAACAAATGAGTCAAAATATCACGAACCGGAAGACGAACTTCGTAATCTCATTTGGGTTTAACCAAACATTAATCATTTCAACTGAATTCATCGCTCAGACTCTAGCCGAAACTAATTGTGTCGAGCATAAGAAAAATCTATTCCCAGCTTAACAAAAATCAATGCAGGATATACTTAAAGAAGACGTGCTCATACAGTCCTATCTAATGCTCTGACTTTGTGATGATGAACTTGACAACGAAACCGGCATTAGATGAACTTGACAACGAAACCGGCATGCTTGAATGCTCAAGGAAAGGAACCCTTTTGAAAGAAACAAGAGAGGGCTTGCTTGGAAAGTTCTTTCCTTTCTTCTAACGTAAAGCCAAGAAAGAGAGAGTCGTGCAAGCTAACATTCGTCAGAATGCAAAAGCAGTATAATTTGTCAAGGCGTGGAAAGTCCCGAACGGGGGGTTTGAAACTTTCAAAAATCCAAAGAGCTGGCTTTGTCACGTAACTCCCTTTACTTCATGCCCCAAACAATACCTTTTTCTCTCCTTTCTAGATGCTTTTGATTTGATGAAGCAAAAGTTCGAAGGGCGAGGGCAGCTTATATAGAGGAAAACAAGCTTCCCAGACTTCATTTCCATAAATACCTGAGCGTGCTGTCTTTTTTCCTTTGATGGAACATTTAAAAAATCATCATCCAAATAGCATTCACTGAAAGAACGCACGAAATTGTTTACATTTCCACGCAACATGAGTTTCCTAATTTTACAGGGCAAAAGAGAATCGAGATAAAGTAATTAAATACAAACTTAGAAACAAGGTATTATGGAAGACTTAGAAACTTCTCACTGGCTTTCATATTAAATATAATCCCCATAATGATATAACACATGCATAGAAAAAATCCCAATTGATAGAGCATCTTCCCTTTCTTCACTCGTGCAAGCTCTTCCTTTAAAAGTCCATTTTTCGCCTTTTGCGCCTTCATTTTAGCTATCAATGAGCTTACATAATCGTCATTGCATCTGGATTGGCTTGACTCCGATAGTGCTTGATTTCTTTCAAGCAGTTCGACTATCATGTCCCTCGCTTGATCCGGTATTTTTTGGTCAACCCACATGAAGAAATTGCAGCAACCTGGACCATCAAACTTAGCACATCCATAGAACCTTCTTCCTGCGTTTTTCTTTGTTTTTGCAACAAGAAGTGGTGATCGAAGACCACAATAGCAGGTTAACTCTGATTCGACCTCATTAGGAGTTACACCACTTGATTTAGAAGTTGTTGCCCTCATTCTTCTTGTCGCCATATTAAAAAAGCATATCACATTTGCAAACTAGCAAAACCTACATCATAGGAGAATAAAGGCATGTTAACCTTCAAAACATTGCTGGTAATGACAACTTATTCACAGATAAAGACCACCTGTATGTTGTCCTACATTTAATCTTAGCATGTGTCGCAAAACTGTACACAGTAGTAGCTAGAGACCTCTAAGACGAAAATATGGCCATGCGATATAAATCTTGTTTCCAAGAATAACATGCACGTGAAAATAAGTTCATGGAAACTAGAAATCTTCTTTTCTTAACATCATCAAGCAACAAAAAGCATATCAAGCAGTGCATTGGATTCCATCACATAAGAACTGTATAAGCAATGGACAATGAGACAAATCATTTGGTATCATCATCGACAGTGAAAAGGAACTATATCTATAGATTCAACTTAAAGGATTATGGGACAGCAACAAGCATAAAAAAATGGGGAAGAACAGGAAAATGTTATATCCATAGATAATTCCAAAAGAGGATAATTCTTGACAGAACTGGTTGTTGAGGCGAGCTACTGTTCCATTGTAAAGGTATCATAACAACACAAAGTCCCACAACTAGCCTGCGGATACACCAGCAAGAAGCAGCAAAAGAATTTACGCAAACGGAGGACACGCATCGCGCAAGTGCAATCAATCATTCTCCACACACACACACGCACGATTCATCCAGAAATGACCTGTCAAGTTGGAGTACAGTAAGCACAGGCACTGAGGATCCTACTCTGTCAAGCAATTGAAACATTTTCAAATAGATTGCCATCTTCATATTATCTAGCTCTTTACCATGACGTGCACAATTTAGAAGTCGATATAGGACAAATGCCTATGCCCCATCATGGCGCAAGAATGAGTCCTACGCTAATTCTTACTAAACTCTGAATTCGTGAATCTTCATAGAAGCCGAAGGCATTTGTACAGTTGCTAGCCAAGCTTCAAACTATAATCACTTTCTTTCCTTACGCTATAATGGATTCATATCAAGGTCTGATCAAGAGCCTAAGAATCAATGTTGCTCCCTTTAAATACTTAGCAAACTCAAATGCACTAGTGTCAAAAATCATATATTTTTTGGTTTAAAGTGGAACCATTAACTTCTGAAGACACTGAAAATAAACTAAAGCAACTTGCGCGTCAGTCATGACAAAATCGCCACCAAACACATTGACTGGGGCACATCCCCTAAAGTGGCTTTTGAACGAGACCTACCACTGGCTTAGACGCAGTTGCTACTCAAATGGTGTACCTGGAATGGACTTATGATCTCTAAATGGATTTGCTATAGCAACTCGATCTCTATGAAATGACTTTGGATCTCTCTTTACACCTTATAATCATAACAATCAAGAGCAAGATTTCATTTGATGGTCCTCAACTCAACTTGATCTTCGTTAAATCACGGCCACTATAGTCTATTTGTCAATACAAAACGGTTCTCATTGTCCAAGCTCAATGGATCGAAGACAAGAAATAGCCATGTAAGGACTTCATCACAATAGAACCAGATAATAGCACCACGTTACAGAGGAATTCCAAAGAAATCATAGCCTGGTATTACTAGAATGTCTTAAGAGATTGAAACTAAGTTGGAGTATGACAAAGGGAATTTCCAGCAAACCCTACTTTATCAAAAAAGTTGGATGATGACCATTTTAAAACTATCCATCATCCCGGAAACATATCAACTATCATTTATATATTGGGTTCTCATTTTACCTAATATAGTAAGTATTTTTTCAAGGTCAGAATTGGTACATTGATTGATTTGAATGGCCAAACATGGTATGGATAGAACTTATGCAATGAAAGAAGCAAGCCAAGTGAAAAATGATATTCATTTTTCCCCTACCGTCTATGTCCTTATATGCATGATCACAACAATTTGTCATTCGACAAAGGGACACTCTATAAAGTAAGCATCTATAAGAAAATTTCTTTGCAAGTGCATCTTTATCTAACAGTAGCTCGCCAACAACAAAATCAGCGAGCTACTGTTCCATTGTAGAGGTATCATAACAACACAAAGTCCCACAACTAGCCTGCGGATACACCAGCAAGAAGCAGCAAAAGAATTTACGCAAACGGAGGACACGCATCGCGCAAGTGCAATCAATCATTCTCCACACACACACGCACGCACGATTCATCCAGAAATGACCTGTCACTCGGTAATCAGGAGAGCTCCGCTTAGCCTCGTCCAAGGAATCGCGATCCTCGACCCTCGCCTCCGAGACGACCTCCTCGCGACTCGGCTCCGGTAATCACAATCCCCAATACACATGAGAGAAGAAACTCAGTATCTCACCATGGCCAAAATAATCATATTTGCTCAATTTGAAATCAGGGTCCTCTGAGTCAACCGGTCCAGAGACTTCAACCTGTCAAGCACAGAGTAAGCGAGCGGTGCAAACAAATTCACCTCGCCTCCACCGTCGGCGCCGCTCGATCCACCGCCAAGGCTCTCGTGGGACGAGTGTCGCGCGTATTCGCACCAGCGTTTGATGAAGAACTGCAACTCGCGAGGCAGCGGTGATCTACGTCGAGATTTAGGGCTTAGGGTTGCGTTGATTCGAGATGGGAAGAAGGGAAGAGATCTGCGTCGAGATTTCGGGCTTAGGGTTGCGTTGATTTGAGAGGGGAAGAGGGAAGAGATCTGCGAGATTTAGGGCTTAGGGTTCGTTGATTCGAGAGAGGAAGAATCGAAGAGATGTCGTAAAGAAACGGAGAAACGGAGGAGGAGACGTCGTGAAAAAAAAAAACGGAGGGGAGACGTCGTTGTTTTGAGAATGGCAATACCCACAAAACGACGTCGTTTCGCTTACGTGCACAATTTTTCTTGCCCTAATTGCCACGTAGGAGAGAGAAAATATTAAAATAAGCCAAATCAGCAATTTCCGTTAATATAAACTAACGGTGTTAACGGAAGGACTGAATTGAACCAAGTTGACAAGTTTTAGGACTTGATTGCACTTTTTGTAAGTTTTAGGACTCAATTGCACTTTGTTGACAAGTTTTAGGACTTGTACTGTACATATCCCTAAAAGAAAGGAGCCGTGTACTTTATCACTTTTTCCGATTCTCTGACATTTCAACACTTGAATTTATTTTTTTTCTTTTCGGGCCGCATCACTCTTGACTTGGTCAAGATATTACAGGAAATAGGTTAGGAACGCGTTGACTTGACGAGAACTCCTTTGGCGCAAATGATGAGCTAAGTTGGATTTTTGGTAAATGTGTCCCGTAGCCATTTGCAAGAGTCAAAGTGCATCAATTGCAAAAAGATAAAAAAAAAAATTGAAATTTCAGTGCATTTAGTGATTGAAACTACAAGCTTAGTGATTGCACTGCCGACGCCTCTTTATGTTTAGCGAGGCTCAGGGAAATTTATCTTCATATTTACACTCCATTTATTTCGTGGAAAATGAATTATTCGCAACATGTACTCCTAAAAGCAATCATCTGGAATAATTTATCGATGAAAAATATTTTTATTATCGACGATAATTTATATCTAAATATTTTCATGGACAATGTCCATGAAAATATTTTTCACTCATTCATTTTTATAAATGATACAAGCTATCATTTTCATAAAAATATTTTTCAAATCATTTATTTTAGGCAAAACAAACAGAGCTTTGGTGAAGGATTAGCTTGACTTTGTCAACTAAGGCCGAACACCTACTGTTTTGAGAAGTGGGGAGACTACAACCTCGGGTTGATGAGGTCCAAGATTCCTAAGAACAAGTAAACTTAAGGAAAGAATTGTTTTTGCAGCGTAGGACGGGAAGTTGAACTAACCTTTCTTGGGTGCATTGAACGAGAAAGCAAACAATAATAGATAGTATTATTACCCTCTTGGTAAGCCTTATTCTCTTTCATTCATTATAAATACATTACACAAACTTCTCTTTTCAAACACACCTCTCTTTTCCTCTCTGTCGTGCATTTACATTGTGGTTTTCTCACCAAAAAAATGCCAAGGAGGAGCACTTATGCAGATCATTCCCGAGATCCCCGAGCTGAGGAAGAAGAAGAAGAAGAAGATTACTACGAAGTGTTCCTCAGCTTTTGTGGGGGAGACACTTGTACCGACCTGACTAACAACCTTTACAGGAAACTGGTTGAAGCGGGAGTCTACGTCTACAGAGACAACAACGAGCTCCATACAGGTGAGGTGTTCGGCCCAGAGCTTCTCAACGCGATTCCGTGATCTGGGATATTGATCCCAATCCTCTCGGAAAACTACGGCTCAAGAGAATGGTGCCTCCGCGAGCTCACACAAATAATGGAGTGCAAGAGAAACAATGGAAGATACATGGTGGTGCCTGTATTTTACAAGGTGAAGCCAGCACACGTGCGGCACCAGACTGGGATTTTTGGGGAGAGGTTCCGATCCGGTACAAGGCGATTCAATGAACAAGTTGTGGAGGAATGGAAGCATGCGCTTGGAGAAGTCAGTTCCATACTAGGATATGAATATGAGGAAGGGTACATCTCGTTTCTAAACTTACCTTGTTTACCTCTTTTGTATTCACAAATATCCTTTGTTTTCTTTTGCCAACACAATACCTTGTTTACTTCCATCAATGATTTTAGTTTTGTTTATTTCACCAAAAACTAATGATTTAGAAAAAAAATCGTAAAAAAGTATCTTCATTATTATTGGAGAAACAAAAACTTCCATTATCATTATCATATCCGTTGACAAAAATGAAAGATCACCTCTCCGCAGCATCTTTTTCACGCTTCTCTCTGCCTTGTCACCGAACGAGCCTCACGTGTGTTTTTTTACTTGTTTTCCCCCTTTTTATCACACAAGGAAGAACGATTACATGAACGCGACCCCATATATAGTTTGGTTTCATATTCCCAGATTTCTTGAAACATCGAGATTCATGAAAGATGTGCAAAATGATTTCTTTTTAAGTTTAAATGAGTAATAAGTTACTTAAGTAATGAAAAAATAGTTGATTAATCAATACTTATGCCATGAGCAACACAATTTTCTTTTCCAACCATTAAAAGGGTTAATACATGAAAATCCCCTCAATTTGTTTATCATGAAAAAATCCTAAACCGGTACGCTTGTGATAAATTTACTTCAAACTAACTTTTTGATGAATTAACCCTATGTTAGTGAACAAACGTAAGGTAAATTGGTCATAAATGTACCGGTTTGGGGTTTTTTGTGGTTAAAAAATTAATTTAAGGTATATTTGTCGTATGTGTACCATTTTTTGGTTTTTTGTGGCATTGATTCATATTGCAACAAGGTTCTAGTTTCCGGACTCGACTTTATTGTTCTTTCACAGGCAGAAAACAGAGATGATCGAGAAGGTAGTTAAGCAGGTTTGTTGCGAGTTAGAGGAAGCTCATCATCTCACCTATTCCATGGAAGCGAAGGTGATAGCAAGACTGCAGGAGGATTATCACTGTGAGTTGACACGCCTCGTGAAAGAAAATCGTGGTTCGGAGGAAAGGGAAAAGTTACATCGCGATTTTCAGGATAGTCAAAAGAGGACACCGGTGCCGAGGAGCATGCGGAGCGATGGGAAAGTGGTGAGAAATAAGATACAGATAACTTTGCATGAGTACCCGCAGCCTCGGAATTGAGATTCCATGATGTTGGAGAAATCTTCTTGAAGTGTTTTGAAGTTGACAAAACGTTTCTACCAGTCTAGTCTGAAGGCTTGCAGACTCTGCTATTTAAAGTCTGAGGACCTCCGGACAGCCAGACTCAAGACTCAAAGTCTATCCTCATTGACAGTCTCTAATCCGTTGGAGTAAGGTTATCCAGAACTGGATGTTTCGTTAAGGATTTAACCTTATCAACTGGAGAAGATCTTGTGGCTGGAGAAGACATAACGGAGTCCTTTGATTGATCGAAGATTGACTCGATAATTGAAGATCCGGTGATTGCCTAAATATTATTGGAAGGTTCTGCTTATGGAAACCGAGATCCTGATTGTATGGGCGAACATGATTGATGGGCTATCAACACGTTCCTTTAATAGCTTGAACAATCTTCCTAATTGATTCTGTCCAACGGGTAGATTGGAGGAATTCCTTTGGTAAGTGCCAACGGGTATGATGGCATAAAGGAGTATATAAGGAAGACTGTCTTAGTTGTTCAAGGTGTGCGCGATAGAAGAATTCCAAAGTTTGAAGCTCCTATTTGTTTAGACAAATCCTTTGAGCGAATACTTGTATACGAAAGAGAGAGTCTATATTTGTGAGAAACCTTGAGGAGGTGTGGTAGAACATCTACACTGTGGAATCAAGGCAAAGCTGTGCTGTAACTTCTCTTTTGATCATAGTGAAATCCAGCCGGTGGGCTGTCAGTGCGGAAGAGTGGACGTAGGCTTAGAATAAGCTGAACCACTATAAATTCTGTGTTCAATTTTCTCTTCCTCACTCTCTTTACCTCGATTGTATTTCATTTTGTTAATCAAGAGAGAATTTCCTTTCTATCATATGCTAAGAATCGCTTCCGTATTTCGATAAATTGTTTGTGCACCTATTCACCCCCCTCTAGGTGTTTATACTAGCTATCTCAATTGGTATTAGAGCCTGTGTACTTACTTTATTTGAAGTGTTTTACTTCGTAGTAAAAGATCCATGGCTAGTATGCTAGCACCAGGGCTGATGGAAGGGCAAAGCAATACCAGACCACCCTACTTTGATGGAAAGGATTACAACATCTGGAAGAACAAGATAAAAGCTTTCTTACGATCAAAGGATCCTCTGGAATGAGATGTTGTAGAAAAAGGAATTACTCCTACCATTGCATCAGTCTCTGAAAGAGGAAAAGAAACTGATGAAACCAGCGGAATGTCTCAGGAAGAAATAATCAAGAGACAAGCACTCGATGCAAAAGCAATTTACTCCTTATATTGTGCTTTATCACCAACTGAATATAATAGAATATCTTCTTGTGGTACAACAAAAGAAGTTTGGGACAGATTGCATATCACCTATGAAGGAACAGATTGAGTGAAGGAAACAAGAATCAACATTCTTCTCGGTCAATACGAAGCCTTCAGAATGAAACCAGGAGAATCAATATCTGACATGTTTAGTCGTTTTACAGATATTGTGAATGGTCTTGAAAATCAAGGTCAACCAACTTCTGATCCCATGAAGGTAAACAAGCTACTGCGTGGACTCTCCAGGGATTGGAATCACATAAAGACTTCGATAAGAGAGACGCAAAGAATTATGCCACTATCTGTCGACGAGCTAATTGGAACTCTTCAGTCTTATGAAGTGGAACGGATCAATGAAGATGAAGATCCAAAAGGTAAGAAATCCATTGCATTAAAATCAAATGATGATTCTGATGATACAGATTCTGAAGAAGATATGGACGATGAGGAGCTTGCTCTCATGATAAGAAGATTCAGAAAACTGAATAGAAAAGGAAGAAGGTTCAACTCAAAGAAACAAAGCTTTCAAAGACAGCAGACCAAGTCTGTTGATGATGAGGAACCAAACAAAGACATAGTCTGCTTTGAATGTAAGAAAAAGGGACACATCAGACCCAACTGTCCTCTTCTGAAGAAGAAGAAAGGAAAAGCTGAAAAATTTCGAAAAGCTCTCAAAGCCGAAACCTGGAGTGACATAGAGTGTGAAGAAAGTGATAATGAATATGCAAATCTATGTCTGATGGCACAATCAGACTCAGACTCTGGATCAGACTCAGATAGTGAATTTGAGGCAAGTAATTTTAAAATTCCTGTCAAAGTTTCTAAATACATTGATGAACTGTGTTTCAGTCTTAAGACTTCTCTCAAAAGAATTTCCGAACTAAAAAAGGAAAACTCAGCTCTAAAGCAAAAGGAAAATGTTTTAGTAGAAAGAATTAAAAGTCTAGACTTGACTGTTTCCACTTTAAAGAAAATGAAGATAATCTTTTAAAAGAAAATGCTCTTTTAAAAACAGACTTATCAAATATCTCAAAGAAATTTTCAATAGGGTCTGAAAAACTTGAGAAAATTCTTTCAGCTCAAAGACCTTATTTCAATAAGTCTGGTCTAGGTATGACAGCAGAAACAATTCCCTTGATTGATTTTCCTAAAGTTAAAGAAAGAATTAAGAAAAGACTCTCCAGAGAGGTTTACAAAAATCACTTCAAGAAAGTTTTTGTAAAATCTGTAGGTAGAAATGATCTCAGATGTTCAAAATGCAACAGTCCGGATCACTTTGAAAAAGAGTGTCCTATGGTTTGGAAACCTGTTAAGAAAAAATGGGCTAATACTGCTTATGTTACTAACACCAAAGGACCTAAGAAAGTTTGGGTACCAAAGAAAGCTTGAGACTCTTTTTTAAATGCAGGTCACCGTCAAGAAAAAGGTAAAGTGGTATCTTGACAGTGGATGCTCAAGACACATGACAGGAGACTCAAATTATTTTATAAAGCTTGCTCAAGTAAATGGTGGAAAAGTTTCATTTGGAGGAAACAGCAAAGGAAGTATTGTGGGATTTGGAACTGTGAAAATTGGAAATGTCACAATAAGTAATGTTTCCTTGGTGGAAGGACTCAATTACAATCTTCTCAGCATTAGTCAACAGTGTGATACTGGTTTCAATATCTTCTTTCAAGAAGGAATATGTTCAAAGATAAGAAGCCTATTGTTTCATACTTTCATGTATTCGGTTGCAAATGTTTTATATTGAAAAATGCAAAAGATCGAGTTGGTAAGTTTGAAGAAAGTTCAGATGAAGGTATCTTCCTTGGATATTCTACATCAAGCAAAGCCTTCAGAGTCTATAACAAGAAGAGCCAGTCTGTGGAGGAGTCAATGAATGTCAAATTTCAAGACTCAACACAAGATGAATCAAGTCAGACTCATCAAGAAGAGTCTGAACCTGTGACATCCAGAATTTTCAGTATCGTTTTCTATTAAATTAATCGGGCATTTCATTGACGTGTCTATAGGGTTGTTCTCAGAGCTGATCACTCTCGAGATAACTAGACTAGCTGGGTAAGCCATTAAAGAATATTAAGGCAATAGACTTGAGAATTCGACCAGGAAGCGGCTTCTCGACCGTGTCCATCTTTAGAGGTCATTACTGCACAGTTAAAGATCGAATTGAGATCAGAGATAGGTCGGTTCGACTGAGATGTGTGGCCGATCGTGGGTGACTCCACTAAATTGGAAAATTCTCGTCGACCGGCACTAATTTGATTTTCTGTCGTTTTGGTACCCTGTGTTGGTAATCGAGCCCTCGAGATTTTCTCGACAATTGAGAGTCGCCAATGTGTCGAGTGGGTTCATTGTGGCTCGAAGAAAATCGACCACGAGTCAATTGCCCTAAAAAGTTCTGAAAACTACCCGGTAGTCTAGGTCACACTAAAAGCACGCCGGAGTGAAATTAACCGTCGATTTGAGTCATATTTCAAAAATCGAAAGTTCAGTGATGTCACAAGCTATTTTAGGAGCATCGACTCAATCTCAGAAGATTTTCGGAGGTCCCGAGATTTTTACGGAAATTGGGTTCGGACGTCGTGGAAGTTTTGACGGAAATTCAGATTGGCTAAATTAAGGGAAAATTGGACTTTCAAGCTGAGCCGTTGTGTGTCAGGGATTTATAGAAAATCATGTGGGATTTTTCTACGTCGAAATTGGACCTCAATTTGGGAATTTATTGGAGAAATTGAAGTTCAAATGGTAAAATTCGTAGCCCCCTCCCTCCTAGCCATTTTTGACCAATTGGAAAGTCTTGAAGAGTGTCTTGGTGGATCCTTGGAAGCCATGAGATTATACTTGGCTTAGAATAGCTTTGAAAGATATTTTGCAAAAGATCCAACCAAGTGGAGCCCAACTCTTCCTCATCCTCTCCATCTAGCTGCCGTGAACTACTTCTCTCTCTCCCTTCTCATTTTCCTTCGTGCGACAACCTCCCTTTTTTGCTTTCCATTACCGCTGCTTGAAGATCGATAGACCAGCTGCACTGAAGACCGAAGCCGCGTCCTCCACTGGGATTTGTCGGCAACAAATCAATTCCCATCTTCATCGGTCAATCTCCAGCGAAACAGCCCCTCATCCGTGCAAAGATCCGTCGCCAACAACACCTGCAAGCTGCCAGGCGTCTTCCACTTCTTCGGTCAACATTCTTCTCCACGTTGAAGACTCCACGAAGACCCCACTCACCGAAGCTCTCTTCTCCTCTCCACGCGTCCATGGCCTGCAACTCCACGGTCAACAAAAGCAGGTTCTCTCCACCTTGTTGACCACCGAATGAAACCACCGAGGAAGCCAGCATCCGTCCGCGAGAATTTGTCCCTTCTCCACCAAGGTTGGTCGGCCACTCACGCCACCCATCCCCAGCTCCGTTTCTGCTTCAATCTTGCCGCGCCAACCTCAAACGAAGGAGCTCCCTTCGTCCGCGTCTCCAGCCACGACATCCAGCGAGTTTCGTGAGCCCATCTCCATCAAACACGGCCCAGCATCCAGCCCACGCAAGTTCAGTTTCAGTTAGTTTTTGGAGGCCCATCTTCACAGCAATTTTGGCCCATCAGCTTGTAAGTTCCAGCATCAGTTTAGCCCAAGTTCAAGCCCAGTCCAATTCTGTCCTAGTCTTGAAGCCCAGCATCAATTGGATTGGAAAGCCCAGCAATTTCAAATTTTTGGGCCCAGCAAAGTCAGGCCCAATTCAGTTTTATTTCAAGCCCAGTTTTTGAAGCCCGCGGAGCCAAGCCCAAGCCTAGAAATTTCTGCAAGCTTGCGAGGCTTTTAGGCCCGGTCCGTGTGTTTGTCATCGCCGCCGAAAGTTCGGCTTTTCGGCCGCCGTCGCGTCGCCGTTGCGGTGATTCGATCTCCGCTTTTGTCAAGTGAGTTTTACTCACTAATGCTTTATTAATTTGCTAATTATGTCTTAGGGTTGGTTAGATTTAATTACATGCACTTAGGTGGTTAGATTAGGTTAGAGTAATTAATTTAGTGACTTAATGATGCATGTTAGGTGGTTAGACCTAGTTATTAGCAAGTACAAATATTTGGTGATTTATTGAATGCATCTCGGGATTTTTCCCGACCCGTTTCGGGTTCCAATAAGGCAATATGGGCCTAAATTGGATTTTTAATGTTTATTTATTTATTTTCGAAATTAATTATTTAATTAATTATTTTTCCGGAAATTCAACCGGGATGGCCGGTGACCGGAATTTCGTGCCGATTGTCGTGGTGCAGACCGTTTATTTATTTGAGCTCTACGTTGTGTGGAATTGAATTAATTGTGGAATTTTAGGAATTGTCCTAAATTGTTTGTTAATGAATATTTGATTGGTGCTTGGCCGAGTATGGGTATATAGCGCCAGTACGTTGATGGGCTATATAGCAGAGAGAATGATGAGAGACAACTGAGAATGTTATTGGTGAGACCAATCAGGTACGATATTATTGGACATACGTGGTTCGGTGATTGGAAGTATCACTGGCGAAAACGGCGCCTTAAAGAACGCACGTAAATGACGTATAGACACATGTGGTTCGGTGATTATGGGAATATCACTGGTGAAAACGGCGCCTTAAAGAACGCACGATGTTGTCTATAGCCGATGTCACCTTGGCGAAAACGGCGCCCTTGAGAAGACACGTGGTTCGGTGATCAAGGTTACACTGGTGAAAACGGCGCCTTAAAGAATGCACGGTGTCGGTGATCGGTATGTCATTGGCGAAAACGACGCCCGAGAAACACATGTGATTTGGTGAATGAGTACACCACTGAGAAAGCGTGGTACGAGTGGGAATGACCGAGAGAGGGTCTAATTGACATGTAATCGACTTAGTCGATTGGCCAATGTTTGATCGTATGTCGTGAATTGTTTGAATATCTGTGTTTAACCTTGAATTGCAGGTTGGAACTGAGGCTAAGGTAAGTCCTCTGACTCGTGTTGTGCTTAGGCAACCGGATGGCGTATTAGTTTATTAATCGAGTCTTAGTGGGTAGGACTCGCTGAGACGTGGTCTCATTGGTTATTGAATAACCATTTCAGGACCCTGAGGAAAAGCCGAGGAAGGAGAAGCTGAGGAAGGAGAAAGTATTTTGAAGTAGAAGATGATCCAGAGAGGGATCTTGAATATAAACCGGATGTGGATTGAGATCCCATCCCTTTTGTGCACCTTGTCTTAGTGTAGATAGGTGTGAGACTTTTATGCTGTAAATAATATTGTAAATATACCATGAGTGGTGATGTTAATGAAAGTGTGGTTGTGAATTTCAATATGAAAAATATGGCCTACTTTCCTATCCCATTATTTTATTGTCTGGGGATTTATAACTGCTTCCGCATGTGCTTAAAAAAAAGAAAGGGTCGGCGATACATAGTCCTGGGATATCGCATTCTAAAATCGACCAAGTAGAAGGATGTGCACGCGTCCGAGGATCGGGGCGTGACATCCCCTTTTTGTGGTATCAGAGCGAAGTTTAAGATTGGAGTGATAAGGAGCGTTGACCATGGGATAGTTAGTAGGAAAGGCCTTTAAATTCATGCTGGTGCATGTCTGTGTTAGCTGAGTGCTAAAATTGGTTGTTGTTTGAATCGCTCTGTTTCTAATTCAGTGTTGAATTGGAAGCAGGTGTCAGTTCTTTAAAACGACACTATGAGCGATCAGGAGCCGAGGACTCCTGCAAAGAGGGCCAGTAGGGCTGTGACTCGGGGCAGAGCGCCGACTAGAGTCGGTACCCGAGGAGGCCGTGGTCGAGCGCCAGCACAGGCTAGCGCGAGTGGAATGATTCCACCGGTTGTAGAGGCAGGAGTAGCACCACCTCCTGTTGGTGCTGGGGTAGCAGCCCCGGGTGAGCAAGGGACTGTTGGAATAAACCAGGCTCTAGATGCTATGCGTGAGATAATGGGGCAACAGGCCCGAGATCAGACTGCCGCCTTTACTGCCGCTGTTGGAGCCGCCGCCACTGCTGCTGCCAATGCTGCTATTGCTGCTGCAGCTGCCGCTGTACCTGTCGCTGCACCTGCCGCAGCTCAAGCTGAAGGTCCACCCGGAATAGTGGTTGGGAACAGACCAATTCATCAGTTGGTAGAACAATTTATGAAGTTGAATCCGCCTCAGTTTACCGGGATTGGAGACCCTGAAGCTGCTGCTTCATGGATCAAGAAATTGGAGAAAGCTTTCGCACTGCTAATGTGCAATGAGACTGAAAAGGTACTACTTGCAACTTACCAGCTGGATGGAGTTGCGGATACTTGGTGGAAGACAACCCGAGAAACCATATTCCCGGAAGGCGTTGTTCCAGAGTGGAACACCTTTCGAGAAGCTTTTAATGTCAAATATTTCTCAGAAACTGCCAAAGAGGTGAAGATGGCAGAATTTCAACGTCTTCGCCAGGGTTCCCTAACTGTCGATCAATATGAAGCGAAGTTCGTTGAACTTTCGCAGTATGCTCCTGAATTAATTGCGAATCCAGTAAACCGAGCGAGGAGGTTTAGAGAAGGATTCAAGCCAGACTTAAGAAGTACATTGGTTTCCCTGAACTTGAGGACTTATAATGACCTTTATGAGAGAGCCCAAATGATCGAGAAAGATCAGAATGATAGAGCTGCCTTGTCGGGGTCGAGGTTTAACTCTAATCGAGAGAATATTCGTCAGGGAAAAAGACCCATGCCCGGAGGTAGATCCCATGCCTCACCTTTCAAGAGGAGCGGATTCAATAGACAGATGTCCAATAACACGGGTATATGTCGCTTTTGTGGAAGGCGACACGGGACAGCTCCATGCCCAGCCAGGACAGGAGCCTGTTTCGAGTGTGGCCAACAGGGCCACATCGCAAGGTATTGTCCCAAGAAGCAAAAAGGACAACCGCAATTGCCACCGCCACCACCGAGAGGACAGATAAGAGGGTATGCCCCTCAGAATGTGCCGCAAGGAGGACAGCAGAGACC
The DNA here is from genome assembly GCA_019915185.1 of Eucalyptus camaldulensis. NCBI lineage: Eukaryota > Viridiplantae > Streptophyta > Magnoliopsida > Myrtales > Myrtaceae > Eucalyptus > Eucalyptus camaldulensis. Next base: position 4,613,951 of record JAHSVA010000008.1, read on the forward strand.
TCCAGCTCAAGGCACTGTGTATGCAATTACACAAGGTCAAGCAGAAGCTGCGCCCAATGTGATAACAGGTATGGTTTCGCTCAACGACCAACCTGCTTATGCTTTGTTTGATCCGGGAGCAACTCACTCATTTATTGCTGAGCAGTATGTTAAGTTGATAGGAGTCAGTCCTATATTATTGGAGTCGGCAATATGCATATCTACACCCTTGAAAGATAAATTTATTACTGCTTTGGGTTGTTCGGGGTGCAAGTTAGTGATTGGTGAGCGAGAGGGGAAAATAGATCTTTTAGTCCTAGCCATGTATGACTTTGATTTAATAATTGGCATGGACTGGCTCACCAAACAAAGAGCTAAAATGGACTGTTATCGTAAAACGATTCAGTTTGACCCGATAAAGGGTGATAGCTTCGAGTTTGTAGGAAGTCGGGGAGGACCCTCGATTGTCCTAATCTCGTCGCAAGAGACAACTCGTCTGTTAGACGAGGGTTGTCAAGGTTACCTGGCAACTGTCGTAGATGCGACAGTTGAGGAGCTGAAAGTGGAAGACATTCCAGTAGTTCAAGAATTTCCAGATGTCTTCCCAAAGGAATTACCAGGTTTACCGCCAGAAAGAGAGATTGAATTTGTGATTGAACTAGCACCGGGGACAGAGCCGATCTCAAAGGCACCGTACAGAATGGCATTGACAGAATTGAAAGAATTGAAAGTACAGATGCAGGAATTATTAGACAAAGGATTTATTCGTCCTAGCGCATCACCTTGGGGAGCACCAGTTTTGTTTGTAAAGAAGAAAGATGGTTCATTGCGGTTGTGCATTGATTATAGACAACTCAACCAGGTGACCATTAAGAATAAGTATCCACTCCCAAGGATTGATGATCTGTTCGATCAGTTACAAGGAGCATCAATGTTCTCGAAGATTGATTTGAGAACGGGATATCATCAACTGAGAATTAAGAAAGAGGATATTCCTAAGTCAGCATTTCGTACTCGGTATGGTCACTATGAGTTTACAGTGATGCCATTCGGGTTGACGAATGCTCCAGCTGCCTTCATGGATATGATGAACCGAATATTCAAGGAATATCTAGATCAGTTTGTGATTGTGTTCATTGATGATATCTTGGTCTATTCGAGAAGTGACGAAGAGCACGAGAATCATCTAAGATTAGTGCTCCAGACCTTAAGGACGCATCAGTTGTATGCTAAGTTTAGCAAATGCGAGTTTTGGTTGACTCGTGTCGCGTTCTTAGGTCATGTGATTTCTGGAGAAGGAATCTCCGTTGACCCGAGCAAGATAGAAGCCGTGATCAATTGGCAAAGACCGACATCAGTGACAGAAATCAGAAGTTTTCTGGGATTGGCAGGTTATTACAGACGGTTTGTAGAAGGTTTCTCAGCGTTAGCATCGCCTCTAACTAAGCTCACGAAGAAAGACGAGAAGTTCATATGGACAGACAAGTGCGAGCGTAGTTTTCAAGAGCTGAAAGAAAAGCTGACTACCGCACCGGTACTGACAATTCCATCTGGTCCTGGAGGATTCGAGATCTATAGTGATGCGTCATTCAAGGGGTTAGGTTGCGTGCTGATGCAACATGGTAGGGTTGTTGCGTACGCCTCCCGTCAGTTGAGACCTCATGAATTGAACTATCCGACGCATGACTTAGAGCTCGCCGCGATAATCTTTGCCCTGAAGATTTGGAGGCATTACTTGTGCGGGGAAAAGTTTCAAATCTTCACGGACCACCAAAGTCTCAAGTATTTATTCTCTCAAAAGGAGTTGAACATGAGACAGCGCAGATGGATGGAATTGCTGAAAGACTACGACTGTGACATTCTGTATCACCCAGGAAAGGCGAACAAGGTCGCCGATGCTTTAAGTCGAAAGTCTTCAGTGGCTCATATACTGATTAAGGAGTGGAACTTAATCGAGAGAGCTCGGGATTCGGTATTCAAATTTGAGGTAGGCCACCTTTCGAGTTTTATGGCCACCCTCAGAATTGAACCGGATGTCCAAGTTAGAATTAAACAACTCCAACTGACAGATCCAGATGTACAGAGAATTCTTCAGGAAGACGCAGAGAAAAGAAAGGCTGATTTTCAGATTGCTGATGACGGGACACTAAGATTCCAAGGACGTTTGGTTGTACCTGACGATGTAGAGCTTAGGGAAGAAATTTTATCCGAAGCACATCGTAGCAATTACAGCATTCATCCTGGAAGCACTAAGATGTATCAGAATCTACGTCAACATTATTGGTGGTCAGGTATGAAGGCGGATATCGCCAAGCATGTGGCCAAGTGTTTGACATGTCAACAAGTGAAAGCTCAGCATTGCAAGCCGGGAGGACTTCTGCAACCTCTCGCGATTCCAGAATGGAAATGGGAGCATATCACGATGGATTTCGTGACTGGACTACCAAGGAGTCAAAGAGGGAATGATTCGATCTGGGTAGTAGTCGACAGACTGACAAAGTCGGCTCACTTCATTGCAGTTCGAAAGGACCTCAGCTTGGATAGGCACGCAGACCTATATGTGCGCCAAGTGGTTCGAATGCATGGAGTGCCGGTTACGATAACATCTGACAGAGACCCGAGGTTTACAGCCGCTTTTTGGAAGAGCTTGCAGAGTGCTCTTGGTACAAAGCTTCAGTACAGTACAGCATATCATCCTCAGACAGATGGCCAGTCTGAGAGGACAATTCAGACCCTTGAGGACATGCTGAGAGCATGTGTTATAGACTTCAAAGGAAGTTGGGAAGATCAGCTTCATCTCGTAGAATTCGCCTACAATAACAGCTATCAGCAAAGTATTCAGATGGCCCCGTTTGAAGCGCTGTATGGCAGAGCATGTAGAACACCAGTATGTTGGGATGAAGTCGGAGAAAGAAAGATAACAGGCCCAGAGTTGGTTCAGCAGTCAGTAGATGCCGTGACAGTGATCAGAGACAGATTAAAGACAGCGCAGAGCAGGCAGAAAAGTTATGCAGATAAGCGCCGGAGGTCTTTGGAATTCCAAGTTGGTGATCACGTTTTTCTGAAGGTGTCACCAATGAGGGGAACTTCGCGCTTTGGTAAGAAAGGCAAACTGAGTCCGAGGTACGTAGGTCCATTTGAGATTCTTGAGAGAATCGGGACCTTAGCGTATCGTCTTGCGTTGCCGCCAAGATTGGCGCAAGTGCATGACGTCTTTCACGTGTCGATGTTAAGGAAGTATGAGCCTGACCCGACCCACGTACTCAATTTTGAAGAATTGGACGTGGATGACCGTGTGTCATACGTTGAAAGACCGGTCCAGATTGTCGATCGCAAAGAGCAAGTTCTGCGTACAAAGACTATTCCCTTAGTCAAAGTGGTCTGGCAACACCACGGTACAGAAGGAGCGACATGGGAGACTGAGGAGTCAATGAGAGAATTGTACCCCCACCTTTTTAATCAAGTCTTGTAAGGTTTAAATTTCGAGGACGAAATTTTTATAAGAGGGGAAGAGTTGTGACATCCAGAATTTTCAGTATCGTTTTCTATTAAATTAATCGGGCATTTCATTGACGTGTCTATAGGGTTGTTCTCAGAGCTGATCACTCTCGAGATAACTAGACTAGCTGGGTAAGCCATTAAAGAATATTAAGGCAATAGACTTGAGAATTCGACCAGGAAGCGGCTTCTCGACCGTGTCCATCTTTAGAGGTCATTACTGCACAGTTAAAGATCGAATTGAGATCAGAGATAGGTCGGTTCGACTGAGATGTGTGGCCGATCGTGGGTGACTCCACTAAATTGGAAAATTCTCGTCGACCGGCACTAATTTGATTTTCTGTCGTTTTGGTACCCTGTGTTGGTAATCGAGCCCTCGAGATTTTCTCGACAATTGAGAGTCGCCAATGTGTCGAGTGGGTTCATTGTGGCTCGAAGAAAATCGACCACGAGTCAATTGCCCTAAAAAGTTCTGAAAACTACCCGGTAGTCTAGGTCACACTAAAAGCACGCCGGAGTGAAATTAACCGTCGATTTGAGTCATATTTCAGAAATCGAAAGTTCAGTGATGTCACAAGCTATTTTAGGAGCATCGACTCAATCTCAGAAGATTTTCGGAGGTCCCGAGATTTTTACGGAAATTGGGTTCGGACGTCGTGGAAGTTTTGACGGAAATTCAGATTGGCTAAATTAAGGGAAAATTGGACTTTCAAGCTGAGCCGTTGTGTGTCAGGGATTTATAGAAAATCATGTGGGATTTTTCTACGTCGAAATTGGACCTCAATTTGGGAATTTATTGGAGAAATTGAAGTTCAAATGGTAAAATTCGTAGCCCCCTCCCTCCTAGCCATTTTTGACCAATTGGAAAGTCTTGAAGAGTGTCTTGGTGGATCCTTGGAAGCCATGAGATTATACTTGGCTTAGAATAGCTTTGAAAGATATTTTGCAAAAGATCCAACCAAGTGGAGCCCAACTCTTCCTCATCCTCTCCATCTAGCTGCCGTGAACTACTTCTCTCTCTCCCTTCTCATTTTCCTTCGTGCGACAACCTCCCTTTTTTGCTTTCCATTACCGCTGCTTGAAGATCGATAGACCAGCTGCACTGAAGACCGAAGCCGCGTCCTCCACTGGGATTTGTCGGCAACAAATCAATTCCCATCTTCATCGGTCAATCTCCAGCGAAACAGCCCCTCATCCGTGCAAAGATCCGTCGCCAACAACACCTGCAAGCTGCCAGGCGTCTTCCACTTCTTCGGTCAACATTCTTCTCCACGTTGAAGACTCCACGAAGACCCCACTCACCGAAGCTCTCTTCTCCTCTCCACGCGTCCATGGCCTGCAACTCCACGGTCAACAAAAGCAGGTTCTCTCCACCTTGTTGACCACCGAATGAAACCACCGAGGAAGCCAGCATCCGTCCGCGAGAATTTGTCCCTTCTCCACCAAGGTTGGTCGGCCACTCACGCCACCCATCCCCAGCTCCGTTTCTGCTTCAATCTTGCCGCGCCAACCTCAAACGAAGGAGCTCCCTTCGTCCGCGTCTCCAGCCACGACATCCAGCGAGTTTCGTGAGCCCATCTCCATCAAACACGGCCCAGCATCCAGCCCACGCAAGTTCAGTTTCAGTTAGTTTTTGGAGGCCCATCTTCACAGCAATTTTGGCCCATCAGCTTGTAAGTTCCAGCATCAGTTTAGCCCAAGTTCAAGCCCAGTCCAATTCTGTCCTAGTCTTGAAGCCCAGCATCAATTGGATTGGAAAGCCCAGCAATTTCAAATTTTTGGGCCCAGCAAAGTCAGGCCCAATTCAGTTTTATTTCAAGCCCAGTTTTTGAAGCCCGCGGAGCCAAGCCCAAGCCTAGAAATTTCTGCAAGCTTGCGAGGCTTTTAGGCCCGGTCCGTGTGTTTGTCATCGCCGCCGAAAGTTCGGCTTTTCGGCCGCCGTCGCGTCGCCGTTGCGGTGATTCGATCTCCGCTTTTGTCAAGTGAGTTTTACTCACTAATGCTTTATTAATTTGCTAATTATGTCTTAGGGTTGGTTAGATTTAATTACATGCACTTAGGTGGTTAGATTAGGTTAGAGTAATTAATTTAGTGACTTAATGATGCATGTTAGGTGGTTAGACCTAGTTATTAGCAAGTACAAATATTTGGTGATTTATTGAATGCATCTCGGGATTTTTCCCGACCCGTTTCGGGTTCCAATAAGGCAATATGGGCCTAAATTGGATTTTTAATGTTTATTTATTTATTTTCGAAATTAATTATTTAATTAATTATTTTTCCGGAAATTCAACCGGGATGGCCGGTGACCGGAATTTCGTGCCGATTGTCGTGGTGCAGACCGTTTATTTATTTGAGCTCTACGTTGTGTGGAATTGAATTAATTGTGGAATTTTAGGAATTGTCCTAAATTGTTTGTTAATGAATATTTGATTGGTGCTTGGCCGAGTATGGGTATATAGCGCCAGTACGTTGATGGGCTATATAGCAGAGAGAATGATGAGAGACAACTGAGAATGTTATTGGTGAGACCAATCAGGTACGATATTATTGGACATACGTGGTTCGGTGATTGGAAGTATCACTGGCGAAAACGGCGCCTTAAAGAACGCACGTAAATGACGTATAGACACATGTGGTTCGGTGATTATGGGAATATCACTGGTGAAAACGGCGCCTTAAAGAACGCACGATGTTGTCTATAGCCGATGTCACCTTGGCGAAAACGGCGCCCTTGAGAAGACACGTGGTTCGGTGATCAAGGTTATCACTGGTGAAAACGGCGCCTTAAAGAATGCACGGTGTCGGTGATCGGTATGTCATTGGCGAAAACGACGCCCGAGAAACACATGTGATTTGGTGAATGAGTACACCACTGAGAAAGCGTGGTACGAGTGGGAATGACCGAGAGAGGGTCTAATTGACATGTAATCGACTTAGTCGATTGGCCAATGTTTGATCGTATGTCGTGAATTGTTTGAATATCTGTGTTTAACCTTGAATTGCAGGTTGGAACTGAGGCTAAGGTAAGTCCTCTGACTCGTGTTGTGCTTAGGCAACCGGATGGCGTATTAGTTTATTAATCGAGTCTTAGTGGGTAGGACTCGCTGAGACGTGGTCTCATTGGTTATTGAATAACCATTTCAGGACCCTGAGGAAAAGCCGAGGAAGGAGAAGCTGAGGAAGGAGAAAGTATTTTGAAGTAGAAGATGATCCAGAGAGGGATCTTGAATATAAACCGGATGTGGATTGAGATCCCATCCCTTTTGTGCACCTTGTCTTAGTGTAGATAGGTGTGAGACTTTTATGCTGTAAATAATATTGTAAATATACCATGAGTGGTGATGTTAATGAAAGTGTGGTTGTGAATTTCAATATGAAAAATATGGCCTACTTTCCTATCCCATTATTTTATTGTCTGGGGATTTATAACTGCTTCCGCATGTGCTTAAAAAAAAGAAAGGGTCGGCGATACATAGTCCTGGGATATCGCATTCTAAAATCGACCAAGTAGAAGGATGTGCACGCGTTCGAGGATCGGGGCGTGACAGAACCTGCTCCAGACCTTCTAAAGCTTACAACTCAAGAAGCATCTCAGACTCTGGAAAACCAGCATCAGGATGTTCGTGAAGATCCAAACAAAGAGAGAGATCATCAACCAGACAAATCAACAAGTAACTGGAAGCATAAGTCCAGTCATCCCAAAGATCTTATAATCAGCGAAATTAATGAAGGAATTCGCACCAGATCCAAAAGGCGAGAAGAGTCTAGTGCTGTGGCTCTTGTTTCTGAAATTGAACCAAAAAGCATAGAAGAAGCTTTATCTGATGAAAGCTGGATTGAAGCTATGCAAGAAGAGCTCAGACAGTTCAGCATTAATGATGTCTGGGAATTGACATCCAAACCAAAAGGTAAAACTGTTATTGGAGCTAAATGGGTGTTCAGAAACAAGATGAATGAGAAAGGAAAAGTCGTACGAAACAAAGCAAGACTCATGGCCAAGGGATATACGCAAGAAGAAGGAATAGACTATGATGAGACTTACGCTCCAGTAGCAAGGTTAGAAACTATTCGACTATTACTTGCGTTTGCTTGTTATAAGAATTTCAGGTTATTCCAAATGGACGTCAAAAGCGCCTTCCTAAATGGATTTATCCATGAGGAAGTTTATGTGGAACAACCACCAGGGTTTGAAGACCCAAAGAAGCCAAACTCAGTCTTCAGACTTAAAAAGGCTTTGTATGGTTTAAAGCAAGCACCTCGAGCTTGGTACGACAGATTAAGTAAGTTTTTAATACAAAATGGTTTTGTCAAAGGTAAAGTAGATACGACTTTATTTATCAAAAAGGAGATCAAAAGTTTCTTACTTGTTCAAATATATGTGGATGACATTATTTTCGGATCTTCTAATGAAAATATGTGCAAGAAATTTTCTAAGTCTATGCAGGATGAATTTGAAATGAGTATGATGGGAGAGTTAACATTCTTTCTTGGTCTTCAAGTAAAACAATTGAAGGAAGGAACTTTTATTTATCAAGAAAAATATGTTAATGATCTTGTCAAAAGATTTGGACTGGAAAAGTGCAAAAAGACCGACATACCGATGTCAAGTTCTTTGAAGATAGACAAAGATGAAGAAGGGAAGAAAGTTGATCAAAAGCTGTACAGGAGCATCATTGGTTCACTTCTTTATCTTACCGCTTCAAGACCCTGACATTTTGTTGAGTGTTTGCATCTGTGCAAGGTTTCAATCAGATCCTAGAGAATCCCATCTCAGTGCTGCGAAACGCATCATCAAATACGTTGCTTCATCATCAAGCATCGGTCTTTGGTATCCTAAGAAGGAAGACTTTAATCTTCTGGGATATTCATACGCAGATCTGGCCGGTTGCAGAGTTGATAGAAAGAGCACTTCGGGAACTTGCCAGTTGCTTGGAAGCAGGACAATGTCTTGGTTTTCAAGGAAACAAAGCACTGTGTCTCTTTCAACAACAGAAGCAGAGTATGTAGCCCTGGGAAGCTGCTATTCACAAATTCTATGGATAAAACAACAGCTAAGAGACTTTGAAATTGAAGACTCATGCACGGAGATTAATTGCGACAATACCAGCGCTATTAACCTCACCAAAAATCCAATTCTCCACTCAAGAGCAAAGCATATAGAGATTTGAGATCACTTTATTAGAGACCATGTTCAAAATGGAGATGTTTCAATTCAATTTGTTGACTCAAAGAATCAACTGGCGGATATATTCACAAAGCCTTTGGAAAAAAATCAATTTGAGTCTATTCGTTCCAGACTCAACATTTTAAGGTATGAGGATATCAAAGTCTAAAGACTTTCAGACTCAGACTTACAAGACTTTATCTGAAAGACAGTCTTGGTACGTCCGTCAGACTGTAAGTCTTTCTCCCTTGAATCTCATCTTGAAAAGGTACGATCGTCAGACTATGTTTAAATTGTTGCTATATTTAATTGACGTAAATATTGCATCGTTTCATTTTCAAAAAGGAAGTTATTTTTGAAATGGCTATTTTTGCGGAAAAAGACAGTTATTTTAAAAAGGCATATTTTTATTTCCTTTGTGATGGTTCGTTTATCCCTCTTTTTAACCGATTGTGCACTGTCGATTCCTCTTCACTTTTCTCTCAAAAACCCTAGAAAGCATCGATCCTCCATTCCCGTTTGTCTTCTTCGTTTAATCCTCAAAAAGTTGTCATCTTTCCTGGGAAAGTCAAGCAAGGAATCTTCCAAAAACTGAGAAAGATGTCATCTTCAAGAAAGTCCTCAAGAATTGCAAGCAGGGGACCACATCGGATGAGTGAGGGGCCTACGCACTTCGATCTTACTGAAGATGAAGTGACTCCAGAATAGCAAGCGAGCCCACAACATTCTCAGCAGCGTCATTCTCCTCCATCTAGTCCTAAAGGCGTTGATCAACAACAACAGGAAGAAATCATCGAGGATGCAGACCCTGTAAGAGTTCAAAAGCCCGCTTATATTTACCAGTTATATCGTGCCTTAAAAGGAATTCGTACTCCTTTGAACTACATTGATGAGTTTCTTAAAGACAAAGGACATGGGAACGAATACATCTTTCTGGAAAAAAAATGGAAAGTTTGGGAATGGCTCGAAAAGGGGTGGCTAAGGAAACCCTTGCAAATATCCCAAGTGATCCTCGTGACTGGGGGCCGAATCCTGCAGATGGGAATGATGATGACAAATTATACAGTCAATTTCAACCAAAAATGGGTGTTGCGGTTGAAAATCAAGGAAAAAGGGGAGATTTGTTCAGATCTAAGGAGCAAAAGGATCTGTACTCAAAATTGCTAAAGCGTAGGGTAATAAACCCTAGGAGTGTTGATTTTGATTTTCTGGATGCTGTGAATATGAACTTGAGGGAAAAGTTCAGTTATCTTCAACTTGAAAAGTTCTGCTCTGACTCTACAGAGACATATGCTGAATTAACTGCATATTTCTATTCAAATCTAAGCTTTTTGGATGCGAATAGATTCTCTTTCAGCGTAAAAGACCAAGACTATGTTGTGGATATGAATATGCTGGCAGATGTGTTAGAAGTCGAAAGAGGAAGATATCAATCAATCAAAGTTTCCATTGCTCGGGCCACACTTGAACTGGTGAAGGACAGGAGAACAGATGAAAAGATCACCTACTTAAGGATGGGTGCATTCAACATCTTGCTTCACAAGATTGTGATTAATTGCCTTCGACCGAAATCAACTTCCAAGACTGATGTTTCAAGTTCAGAGGCCAAGTTGATGTATGTCATTCTCTTTGGAAAAAGGTTTTCTCTCCCTCACACTGTGATGTTTCACATGTATAGAGCAATGATGAAGGACAGAGGTCAACTCCCTTACCCAAGCCTTGTTACGAAGTTATTCAGACATCTGAATATTCAGCCTCCACAAATCTTTTGTGTTCGACCATGCGATCATATGGTGGTAGGACTGAAAATGGTGACCAAAATGCGTCTGAAGGAACTGAGCAAGGAGTTGGAGAAATTCAAGGAGAAGACTCCTGCAAAATCTCATCAAATCTCTTCTACAGCTAAAAGAAAAGGGAAGGAGCCCATGGTTGCTCCATCCAAGAGAAGAAGAGCTCTCCTCGTTGAGGATGAAGATGATGAGGAAGACATCACCATCTCTGCATTGGCTTTGAAGAATTTAAGTCGTCTTGTTCCTCAGAAAGAATCGAAACAAATGACAAAAGAAGCAGAGGAGAAGGAAGAAGAAGAAATAGAAGCTGAAAAAGAAACAGAGGAGGAAAGACCAGAAGAAGAAAGAAGAGAAGAAGGAGAACCTGAAGAACACTCTTCTCCACCTGTAGGCATGGAAACAGGGGGAGATAAGGAGAAATGTGTGAAGTCTTCATGTCCTGATGCAAGTGAAGGAGTCAGTCGCTCACCAGCAGACCCAGAGGATGCTTAGGCATCTCAGTTTCCAGAAGAAGGTCTTGAAGTTTCATCACTAAACCTGCAAGATTATGCCGATCTACCATCGTCTGCATTTACTCCATCAGATCGAGCCGAAGCAAGTACTCAGACAGATAATGGAGCAGATTTTCGCAGAATCATGGATATTCTCTTGGAGATGCGAGGTCAAATTTATGCTTTGGGATGCGAAGTTCAAAGCTTGAAGAATGAAGGTCAAGCTTCTTCCTGTTCATTGAATGATAAAATGCAAGCCCTCTCTGTTCAGAATCAGGCTAATGCCAAGAGTGAGGAGATTGCACAGCTAAAGGAAGACTTTAAAAGGCCGGAAGGCATCGTTCAGTCTATGGAAGATTTCCAGCTTGTCCGCGTTCCCAAGCAATCTTGACTTCATCTCATCTTTTTTAATGATGACAAAAAGGGGGAGAGATGCAAGATTTGATCAAAATCTTTTCATTCATTAAACTTTTAATTGTTTGTTGGATTGTTTTGTGGTTTGAACCTGTTTGACTTTGGTTTGTGTCTGGATAAGAACTGATCTAGGCTTGGACTTGACTGCTTCTATTAACCAATATTGATATCTTATAAATGGCTTCATCATATACTGGACTAACCTATTTTCTGTGGTTGCAGATTCTAGTGTTATTCTATTAGCCATTTATCTCTATAAGATATGCATATGTGTTTTAGAAATGTTTTGCAGGTCAAAGATATCCAAATCTGCAGAAAAGTTTTGTCACCATCAAAAAGGGGGAGATTGTTGGAGAAATCTTCTTGAAGTGTTTTGAAGTCGACAAAACATTTCTATCAGTCTAGTCTGAAGGCTTGCAGACTCTGCTATTTAAAGTCTGAAGACCTCCGGACAGCCAGACTCAAGACTCAAAGTCTATCCTCATTGACAGTCTCTAATCCGTTGGAGTAAGGTTATCCAGAACTGGATGTTTCGTTAAGGATTTAACCTTATCAACTGGAGAAGATCTTGTGGCTGGAGAAGACATAACGGAGTCCTTTGATTGATCGAAGATTAACTCGATAATTGAAGATCCGGTGATTGCCTAAATATTATTGGAAGGTTCTGCTTATGGAAACCGAGATCCTGATTGTATGGGCGAACAGGATTGATGGGCTATCAACACGTTCCTTTAATAGCTTGAACAATCTTCCTAATTGATTCCGTCCAACGGGTAGATTGGAGGAATTCCTTTGGTAAGTGCCAACGGGTATGATGGCATAAAGGAGTATATAAGGAAGACTGTCTTAGTTGTTCAAGGTGTGCGCGATAGAAGAATTCCAAAGTTTGAAGCTCCTATTTGTTTAGACAAATCCTTTGAGCGAATACTTGTATACGAAAGAGAGAGTCTATATTTGTGAGAAACCTTGAGGAGGTGTGGTAGAACATCTACACTGTGGAATCAAGGCAAAGCTGTGCTGTAACTTCTCTTTTGATCATAGTAAAATCCAGCCGGTGGGCTGTCAGTGCGGAAGAGTGGACGTAGGCTTGGAATAAGCCGAACCACTATAAATTATGTGTTCAATTTTCTCTTCCTCACTCTCTCTACCTCGATCGTATTTCATTTTGTTAATCAAGAGAGAATTTCCTTTCTATCATATGCTAAGAATCGCTTCCGTATTTCGATAAATTGTTTGTGCACCTATTCACCCCCCTCTAGGTGTTTATACTAGCTATCTCACATGACTCACGGCAGGATGGAGTGATTAAGTTCGTAATGTATTATTACCTTGAAGATTACTTCAATTCAAACCCTAGTGACCTCAAATTCAGTTGCTTTACCATGCATTTTTTTTCTGGACCAGTTTCTTCTATGTTTCGGTTGGGTTCAGTTTACAGCTCGTTGTTCAAATTTCGAGTTACTTACTACTTTGTTCCTGCTGAATTTATTTGAGTGTTGTAGTTGCACAAGCATGTGAATGCACGGTGTATATTTGTTGTGAATTGATCAATTGGAACGTGTAGGTAAGCAACAACCTCTTTCGATTCATGAGTATAAATTGGAGCACATTATCATTGGGTCCACATTGAGTCCTCGAGAACACTTTAGCTGTAAGAGTTCAAGTCAGGAGACAATCGATAAAAACATGCTCAATTTGTCAATGATCTTATTTTGTTACTTATGGTATAGATAGCATAGGCCAATCTCTATATTGAAAACATGGAATTTTGTTTTAGCTATACTCATATAGAGATCAGAAATTTGTTATTAGATTAGAGATAGTTTTTTATTTTTATTTTTTTGGGTCAGAAAGAAATGACTTTCATTACTATCCAAATGATGGATTACAAGAATTTTCAAGATCAAGACATAAAATCTACCATAGGAAATAGGGAGGTTCAGCAAGCCAAGTGGGCGGAAGGGTTTCAGTTCTATGAGCCTTGGCAACTCAGGATGGATTACAAGGGTTTTGAAGGAAATCTTTTACAACTCTTTTAACGAAGATCTCATTTAGTTTTTGGATCTCCCATTTGCCTGAGTCTTGATTAAAGCTTGTTTAGTGTTGTGTTCTGTCTGTTTGTTAAGATGATGTATGTTAGACAAAGGTGGTCCAAGGGACAAATGCTTCTAATAACATCATCATGCAAGCATTGAGATGTCGCCATTGTGAAGCATTGTGATGACGGAAGTGCATATCACCGGTATGCTGGAATGATGAGAGAAAGGAATCCAAGTTAGGAAAATGATAAGCTAGCGGTGCTGTTATTCACAATGAAAGTGACGATACATTCACCACTACACATATTGCAAAAAAAACCGGTCAACTTGCTTTACCGGGTTTTCTTTACTTATTCATTCTCTGTCATCCGCAAGGCACTAACACCAAGATATTTCTTCTGAATAACTAACAACAAGAGAAACCGGCCAACTTTTGTGGTCTCGATTGCCAATTGTATATCAATGGTACTTTGTGGTAAAAAAGGCACCGTTATTTCTTCTGAATAACTATACTGTTAGGTTAGTAGCTCTCGCCAAGTTAATCAAAGAACATGTGAAGATGAATTGGAGCAAATGAAAGGGTCATGCTGACAATGGAAATGCAAACGAGAATTTCAATCAGGCGATGATGGGGTTGATTCAACTCCTTTTTATTATATAGAGACTTCGATTTATGTCATAAATTTGATATTGTTTCATACTCTTTTTTTCTCATGCCACAATCGTGTATTCATTTGATTCTCTTCACTGTTCTTCCAACTAAGCGTTAGGATTGTAGTGTTGATGTCAAAATTATCCCAAGTCAAGATACAAAGGCTACGTTTGGTCGTCCGGATTTATAATCGGGATAGGATTTGATAGGATAGGATATAAAATCCTGAGATTTTTTTATATCCCGTCCAGTGTTTGGTGAATCGCAGTATTAAAGTCGGATATGTTCACATCATGCATATTTTTTTTTTTATATATATAAATGACATATCATTATAAATGAACCTAAATCTTCATAAATGAATACGGTGAAAATATCTCGTAACACTATTCCTTAATTTATTTATTATTTATTATTTATTATATTTTCCTCTTTTTTATATTATTTTCATTATTATTTCTTTTTTCCCTTTCATCATTTTTTAATAAAAAAATTATCAAATAGTAAACTGTACTAACATATTTAAAATACAAAAATACCTAAAATATATAATAAATATAAATATTTAATTTATAGATTGAATGTTTATTATAAAATAGAATTAAAATTGAATATAGAAATTAAAATAAGATTAATTAAAAATAATTTTTTATTTTTATTTTTATTTTCTTAAATTAGAATTCAAATATTATTTATATTGAAATATAATTTCAATTTTGTTAATTTAATAAGTTTTTTATTCAAGAAAAATAATTTTCCTATTATGGATATTAGAAATCCTATCTACCTTTATCCCACCTCCCCCATGGGATAATTTTATCCTGTCTATATCCCCCTTATATCCGACTTTATCCTATCCCGAGTGAGCACCAAACATAGGATAGGATAAATTATTTCTTATCCCGAATTTTATCCCGACTGCCAAACGCAGCCAAAGTGTAGTGAACAATTGTGTAGTGAAACCCGATATATGTAATCACTATGTAATGCTCATCATTAATAGAAACTTCTCATATTTTCAAGTACCTACCATTTATAAAAGATGTGATTTTGTCACGATAAAAAAAAAATGAATTAAGGATACATTTTAGTAACTCATTAAAAGCTTTTTCGTAAATTTCACATTTCTTATCTTATGAAACCGTCATTAGCACTATCACTCGAATTCAGTGCTGGCCTGTTGCATTAATTTCCCTAAATTATCTCTAGCTGCAATTTGAAGGATAAGATTCAAATCTTTAATCATGTTTTGGAAAGATTATGCTGAGTCAGCACGGACAAATCGACGCTTTGGCGCACGTATCTGTACAACTTTCAAAAGTGAATTACGCTTTTGGTCCTCGTACCTTTGGGAGTTTCAAGTTCAGTTCAGTTCAGTCCAGTACGCACAGCCGAGGTCGCTCGCCGCGAGAAGTCCGAGCCGAATCTCCTGTTCTTCTTCCCTGCTTCGAAGGAAGCCAAACCAGAATGGGAATCGATATGGCAATGCGTAATCCTTTGGCCGTCGCCATCGCATCCATCTTGGTCGCCGTGCTCGCAACCCGTTTCCTGAAGAAGGAGGAGAAGGAAACGATCGGGAGCACCAAACCCGACGAACCCATTTCGGTGGAATCCACTCCGTCTACCTCCGGGAACGACTACGAGGTGTTCTTGAGCTTCCGGGGCAGGGACACCGGCACCGGCTTCACCGACTACCTCTACAGCAGCCTCGTCGACGCCGGGGTCTCCGTGTTCAGGGACGACGACGAGCTCCGCGTCGGCGAGAAGATCGGCCCGGATCTTCTCCGAGCCATTAGGAGCAGTAAGATCTCCATCCCGATTCTCTCTCCGGATTACGCTTCCAGCAAATGGTGTCTTCGCGAGCTCGCCCGGATGATCGAGTGCAAGAGAAGTGAAGGGCACATCGTCTTGCCCATCTTCTACAAAGTCGAGCCCGGGCATGTGCGACACCAGACGGGGAGTTTCGGGAAGGCCTTTCGTAAAATTAAGAAGCATTATGAGGCAGAGGTGGTCCAACGATGGGAGCGAGCTCTCCAAGAAGTAGGAAGTTTAAAGGGATGGGAATCGGAGAGAATTGCTAACGGGTACTTCTTCTTTCACTCGTGATCCTGCTTAGCTAGATCAAAAGTCCGAAAATTTTATGCCGCGATCACTTTTGCAGTGGAAAAAAAAAATGATGGGTTTTTATCAATTGGCTGCTATTTGCTTCCTGTTTATATGTTGATTTGCTTCCGCGGAGATATTGATGATCGGTTTCTTGTATTCGACTTTGCTGTTATTTCACAGACATGAAGCTGAGTTGGTAAAGATAATTATCAGGAAGGTTTTGGGCGAGTTAAAGGAAGCTTTTGCGTTAGACGTCACGGAGAACTTGGTCGGGATTAGTAATCGTGTAGAGGAGATTATAAGAATGTTAAAAACTGATGACACTGATACTTGATTTGTTGGAATCCACGGAATGGGCGGTGTTGGTAAGACGACTCTGGCCAAGTTCATCTACAATAAACTCTCCAGTCAGTTTGATCACTGTAGCTTCTTGGCAGATGTGCGAGAAACAGCAAAAGACAGGGGTGCCCACCATTTGCAGAACCAACTAATCTCCAATATTCTAAAAGGAAAACACAATGACATCTCCAATGTAGATGAAGGACTTAGAATCATCAAAACTAGATTTAAGCATAAGAAAGTCCTCATCCTTCTCGATGATGTGGATGATGTTTCTCAGTTGAACTGTATGGCTGGAAAACGTGACTGGTTTGGTTCCGGAAGTAAGATCATTATTACAGCAAGAAAAGTGAGTTTTCTTGATGAGGCTCGGGTGGATAACTCGTATGCACTCAATGGATTGGATCCTGACAACTCTTTGCTTCTTTTTAGTAGACATGCATTCAGAAGGGACTTCCCTTTGCCTGAATTTGGGGATCTCTCGCGTGAAATTGTGTCCACTACAGGAGGGCTTCCTTTAGCACTCGAGGTTATAGGATCATTCTTGTGCGGAAAACGCCTAGTAGTATGGAAAGATACATTAAAGAAGTTACGGCAAATACCAGATAAGGAAGTGCAAGAGAAGTTAAGGGTAAGTTATGAAGCATTAGATTATGAGCAAAAACATATATTTTTGGATATTGCCTGTTTTTTCACCGGAACTGATGGAAGAATTGCATCCTATATGTGGGATGACTGTGAATTTTTCCCAGGGATGGGTATTGAAGCATTGAGCGTGATGTCCTTGATAAAAGTGGGAAATGACCATAGGCTGTTAATGCATGACCAACTGAGAGATCTAGGTAGGGAAATCGTCCGGCAGGAAAACTACGGGGAGCCCTGGAAATGTAGTCGCGTATGGATTGACAAGGAAGCCTTACATGTTCTAGAGAAAAACAAGGTGAGAGTTTTCTTTGATTTACTTTTGTGCACTTAGTCAATGTTTAATATCTACCATAAAGAGGAAAAAGAAGTTAGTAAATTAAATTAGTCCAGCCCTAGTTAAAAGAAGGCCTGTTCATAATATTTTCAACATTGTGTTACTCATTGCATAATGCAAGTTTGTAATTCATGGGAGTAATATCCTTAGAGGGTGCTCTTCTGTGATAATCAAAGGTTCTCAGCTAACTTATGGAGTTTAACTCATTTTAAAGGACATGTTAGCAAACTTAATTGTAGCAGTGTTGAGCATTTTATATATTAGCTTCTAGTGGATTGCGTAAGATAAATTTGTTGAAAGATACTATCCAATGAGTTTAGCTGCAACCATGTGAGCATAGAAATTATTATGAAACAACATATCATAGTTTTGTATTCATGATGCTTTATTTCTGATCTGTGGAATTCTTACTTTCAGGGAACTAGAAAGATAAAAGCCCTCCGTCTTAATAAAAGTGGCTTAGGCAGGGTGTACAGCAATGTACTGTTTGAAAAGCTACCGAACTTAAGGTTCCTTGAGATGAATAATTTCATCCTCTCTGGAGATTTTGAGTATGTTCTTTCTGAACTACGATGGCTTTATTGGAAAAATTGTCCATCAAATTTGGTAGCAACCAACTTTCATGTGAAGAAATTAGTCATACTTGACTTATCAAGGAGCAAAGTCACAGAGCATTGGGAAGGATGGAAACTTATGGATGTAAGATGAGAAGAGTAGATTTTCTTTTCAAAATATGATCAATAATTCCTAGTGGTTCATGTTTCCCTGCTTTCTTTCTTACAGGTGGCAAGTAATCTGAAAGTTCTCAACATTGCTAATTGCCGTGACTTGAAAACATCTCCTGATCTCACAGCTTTTCAAAATCTGGAGATTTTAATTCTTGGAAAATGTGAAAATCTAACAAAATTGCACCCTTCTATTGGAAGCATCGGCATTCTGATTTCCTTGGATGTGAGAGACTGTTTCAGACTCAAGGAACTTCCAATAGAAGTGGGGCAGCTACAAGAATTAGAGGAGCTTTTTATGGATAGAACTCGGATGGAAGAAATTCCCGTATCTAAAGGTTCAATGAAGAAGCTCAGGACTCTTAGTGCCCAGTATTGTGAATCATTGGCTCGAATACCCAGCTCGTTAAGCCATCTAGCATCTCTGTCAACCCTTGATTTTACGGGATGCAAAAAGCTTGCTGAACTTCCAGATGCCCTAGGGTGCCTTCAGAAACTGCAGCGCTTATCATTAAAAGAATGTAGCTCTTTGAGAGGGATCCCCAACTCAATTGGCAAGTTGGAATGTTTAACTGAGCTGGACATATCGTACACAGGATTTACAGAGTTACCTGAATCCATTGGAGACTTGAGTAATTTAGAAGTTCTGCAAATGGCGCGGTCACATGTAACAAGGTTACCTAGTGTTATTGGGATGTTGGGGAAACTCACCACATTAGATGCGACAAATTGCAACATCCTGGCAGAAGTTTGTAGTAATATTGGTGAATTGTCTTCATTGAAGGCCCTCCGATTGTTTGGAACAGACATTTGTGGCTTGCCGGAAAGCATTTGTAAGCTTTCTTGTCTCCAAGACCTCAACTTACAAGGGTGCAAAAAGCTCCAATTGCTGCCAAACCTACCCTCTGGCTTGAGAACTCTAGGTCTCACTTGTCAGAGTCCTACATTGCCAATCCTCTCCAACCTGACAAATCTAAAGGAACTCTCTGTCCTAGAATGCACTACACTTGAATGCCTCCCAGAGCTTCCCTCCAAACTGTCGAAGCTTTCCTTTATAGGATGCCAAATGTTGAGAAAGTTGCCAGATTTGTCAACCTTGAAGCATCTTTCAGAATTGAGTCTGATGGTTTGCTCTGAACTGAGAGAAGTCAAAGGTCTGGAAGGATTAGTATCACTCACAATGTTGGATGTGTTGAAGTGCCCAAAGTTATCTAGGCTTGGTAAGGTAGAATGTTTGATGTCTCTGAGGTGCTTAAAGATGGGACCTTCTGAAGCATTAGAGAGGTTGATGGATCGTTCGGAACTGAGTAATTTAAAGGTGCTTCCAAGTTGCGAGAATCAAGTTGGATTTCAAGTTCTTAATAGCTTCATTTGCTTGGAAGTTTTGGATCTCACTGAATGCATGTCTATGGAAAGATTGGACCTTTCAACTTTGAAGCTTTTAAGGAAAGCAAGTGTTAGGAAATGCAAGAATCTAGTCGAAATTAGAGGCCTTGACAGCTTGGTATACTTGGAGAGGTTGGATATCTCTGAGTGCACATCCATTAAGAGACTGGATATTGCAAAATTGAAGTTTCTGAGATATTTTTGGGCTTCCAAATGCAAGAATTTATCTAAAGTCCAAGGCCTTGATGTCTTGGAGTGCTTGGAATGGGTGGACATCTCTGGGTGCACATCGATTGAAATATTACCAGACCTTTTCATGCTACAACAACCTGAAGTTTCTGAACATCAACCACTGCGAGAAACTATGTGATATTCTGGCCCTGGAGAAATTCTCATCCTGCCAATGGCTCTGCATTGATGGATGCAAGTCCCTAGAGAAACTGCCAAACCTTTCAAAATTTGAAGGTTTGATAGAGTTGATAGTGAAAGATTGTCATGAACTTCTGGATATGTCAGAGCTCAAAGAGTTGAGATCATTAGAATTTATAGATATGTCAAGATGCAAGTCCATTGAGCATCTACCAGATTTGTCAATATGCAAGAACTTGAAATGTTTGGTTGTAAGAGACTGCGAGAAACTTATGGAGCTTACGGGGCTTGGAGACTTGCACTCACTGTGGCAAGTGGATATTTCTGGATGCAAGTCACTGAAAAAAATACCGGAATTACCTGGAGCACACATCATGCAGAATTATGGAGAACCTATGCTTCATCCCTTGTATGGGACTATCACTTTCAGCTGATATGCTGCACATAGTTCTACTGCCATGTCAAAGTTGAGAGAGTAAAAAGAAAGTGATCACCCATGCCCTGCTCACACCTATTTCCTGTGTTTTAATAGTGTTATCTGTATCAAGAAGTAAATTTTCCTTCATGGCCTTTTCTATTATCATTTCTTTCCACTATATAGTTCAAGCAATGGAAAGAAGTTGATGCTCTGGCAATTGTTTATTTCTAGAGTGGAACTTCTTCACCCAGTTGGAAACCTTCTCTAAGTACGTTTGATATCATCGTGGGTTGACAACTCAAGTTCTTAATCTTCAACACGAGAACACGAGATTGATTAGTGATGTGCATGTAAAGACTTCAGAGGTTATTTTGCTTGGATACCTGATATGTCCTGTTTGTTTCACTAACACGGAACAGGTGACTAAAGTAGAACATCTTCTGATGAATTTTTAATTTAGATTTGTTGATGTATATTTGCTGTTGCTTGCCTTATCGTTATGAAAATTACCTTATCACGACATTCCATTTCTTGAATTGTTAGCAGGATTCATGCAGTTTATAGAGGCTCTATCTTTAGTTTGTTTGGGATTGACTACATATTGCAGCTTCTGTGGAAGGACTTAGACATTATTAAATTTTGGAACGCTTCTCCAGCTTGGACCTTGGAAATTCCTCCGAGTTTATAGGAGAGATGAATCTCAAAGAATTAATGTTCCTGGCTATATTGGAGTGCAACAAGCAAAGCTTCATTTGATTTTCACCGAGGAACCAGCGTTTTCTCCTAAATATGATTGAGGAGCTTTCCTCCTTTTCCTTTCATGATAATATTATGCCTGAGAACGTTCCTCAATTTCATTATGCAATCAGTTTTGAATGAAGAACTAGAGTTCTTTTTTCATTATGCAGTAACAGTGACAATACTTGCAGGAACACTCACGCCTGGTGAACCTATTCTTCATCTTATCTCGATACTTCCTGCACATTCCACGTAAATGAGCAAGGGTTAATGACTATTCTAAATTGAGTTAATAACTAGGGCAGCTGCTTGATCACTACTTATGCTCGTGGTTTTAGTTTGCTTCCTTTGGGGCTTCTTTCATGGGAGTGATGCTTTTCCAAAATGTGCGTTGGCCAGCCTCTCCGTTTGTAAGCTGAGAATTGTAGGATCTGTGGTCGTGGGAAGAAGGAAATGAATCGTGATTGTATCAACCCAGAGAGTGAAAACTGCATTGTATCTAGTCCGTGTATTCGCTTGTCAAACAATGCAGTCTTTGGTAGTTGGCCTGTGTAAGTTAACGATGTAAGAGAACGAGATTTATTTACCTACTCGCGTATCACAGTCGCCGTGAATTGACCAGGAAGACACCAAGTGGCAAAACTATGCACTGATTTGCCTTCTCTCTTTCTTTTTAGTTCAAGGAACCAGGAGACTCCAAGAACATATGGAAAGCTAGCTACCTTGTCGAAGGACATTTTCCAACATAGCCACTGGTATTGTGTACCAGCTACTGGAAACCATATATGGCAAGAAACTATCTTTCTAAGACACTAGATGCTATCAACTCGCGATTCTCCAATTGCTGACTTGCAATTGGCAAAAGTGGCTCCAACCATTCTGGATTGAGAAAGAAGCAATTAGAGTGGAACTGAATATTTTGCATCCTCTGATACGCAAAGAAGCATGAGAAGTTCACTACATATCTGCATAAATTTTTGAGAGATGATCATTTCTGTCTGAATGGACCATTTCAAATCTTGTATTGACGTGAGGGGAAGACAAACAATTCAGGTATGGTATAAACTGCTTCTGAGGCTCTAAATTACTATTAACTCTAATTGCCACCTGCATAAGAAGACCGGTTTATGAAAGATCTCACGTTCCCATGTGTCCAAACTTGTTCAGAAAGATGTGCACTTTACCCTGTAAAGCATATGCTCCACTTTTAGTTCATTTATTAGAGATCTTCTATCTGTTCTGGCTTATAATTTTCTCAACAAGAAAAGAGAGTGTAAGCAATGGTGCTGATGCCAGCAATTCAGGCGCCGTGGGAGCATCCACTTGTCCATTCATCTCTCCAAGTGGTGTGGGAAATGACTGCAACAAAGTGTTCTTGAGCTTTAGAGGCACAGATGCTCACACAGGATTCACAAATCAACTCTACCATTCGCAACCTTGTCGATGTAGGCACTGTGCCAGCTCATGTTCAGAGATGATAAAGACCTCCAAGTCGGCGAGGAGTCTGGGTCAGAGCTTTTCAGCGCAATCATGCAGTCTAAGATCACGGTACCAATTATCTCTCCCGATTATACTTCCAATAAATGGTGTCTTTGCAAGCTCATTCAAATGATGGAGTAGAGAAACAGAGGAAAGTCTTGCTGATGTTTTACAAAGTCGATCCCTCACATGTGCGGTACCTGAAAGGGAGTTTTCGCAAGGCCTTCCGCTCACCCAAAAAGCATTTTGATGCCAAGGCTGTCAAGCCAGGGCAGCGAGCTCTCCGGGCAGTGAGTTTCTTATACAGATGGGAATAAGAAAAAATCGCTAACGGGTACCTTCGTTTCCGTTGAACCTTGCTTACTTTCTTTCAACAAGATCTTACTGGGGGTTAAAAGAAAGACATTATTTCGTTACCATAATCATCCTGAACTCTTACCCGCAAAACCAGGAGAAACTATGTACAAAAATTCGCTGTATTCATCCTTCGTCCATCTTTTCACCCTAGGAAAGTGTATGATTTCTCTGTGATTATATTTCTCGTTTTTGCGGTCAGCTTTGCATTCGCGACAGCATTGAAAAGAAAAGCGCTGGGCAAGACATCAAATCATCTCATTGCTGAATTGAGGAGTCTATGAAAAGATTGTAAGTACCCAACATGAATTCGTTACCAAAGATATACTTCCTTAAGCTACAATGGGGCCCACACGGAATGAATAGGAAAGCAATGGCCAATTTAGGAAATAAGGAAGGAGTGCCTTGTGTTGACGAGAACTCCGTTGGCGCAAATGATAAGGTACTTGGCTCCCTCAAGAGCGTTACTTCGCGAGTTGGATTTTTCGTAATTGTTTCCTTTGGCCATCCACAGGAGTCCCAAAACCGTGCAATGCTATGATTACCGGTGTGGTGGAGATAGGTAGCTCGCCATATTTTGGGATAGATTTCATCAATTCATGGTCACTAAATTTAGAAGATACGCACAATTTGATTGGTGAACTTTGATTTCGAGCGTGGCATGCGCTGAACTTTAAGTCCTTTTCTTTTGCAATCTATGCACTTTGATTGGAAACTAGCCAATTCTTGATCCAAACACTGACACGGCGGATGTGCGTTGCTGAGTCATGCCCGTAGTTTATTGTTTAGTTTCGAGCTGTTTACTATTTTGTTCCTGCTGAATTTATTCGAGGGTTCTAGTTGCACTAAAAAGATAAATATTTTTGAAAATTAATAAAATGGAGCAATCAAGACCTCTTGCTGCAGCCTCATCGATCCACGACTGGAATAAGGAGCACGTTGTCCATTGGATCCGCGGCGAGTCTTCAAGAACACTTCCTCTTACAGTAGCAATAATTTATCAATCTGGGCCACAGATGATATAAACTTAACGAAATCTGCTCATTTCTGGCCAATAGGCCAAAATTATATAGACCAGATGATAAAAAAATTCATGGAATTCGTAACTGATATTTTACATTTTAGAAGGGTTACACACGTAAAGCTTTGGGAAACTATGTTGCACTTTAGCACTACGTTTAGACCTCAGGAAGATGGTCAATTAGAAAGCATAATCCGAACATTCTAAAGTGATGCTAAAGAGCATAAGCGATTGGCATGGCTAGACACGGCCAATATAATTTTTAATTTTAATCTAAAAAGGCATCTATTCTAATTGAACTCATAAATTGTTGTAAAAAAATCGTCGACACATCTAATTTAAAATGTTGCCCTCAACAGAAATAATCTAAATCTTACTAAAATATACTGCATCGCGCCCTTTCATGTATCTTAACTATTAAAAGAAAATTAACCCAACTTAACTATTGTGGAAGTATCACAATACATAATTTATTAAATAAAACATGGTTTAATTTTTTTTTTTAGAAAAACATATCTTTTTTTTTTTCTGTATCTCAATGAATTTCACAAAACAACAAAAAAGTCAATTGAACGAGTGGTACTTTACAATTAAATTCCTTTTGCTTATATGATCAAATTAAATCTTAGTAAAACACTACAAACGGTCTTCCTTTTCCTTGCGTTTTATGCTCTAATTAACTTCATTTTTGCTCCAAAAAAGATTAACTTCATTTTCAGCCGATATAATTGTGAAGCATGTTACTATTATTAAGACAATCTTATGCATCAGATTACCTCTGGGGCCAATATTATTTCGTATGCTTATATGCATAAAATTATGAAAGTACGATTTATATTTATTGTTATAACAAGAAAATGCAGTCATCTATTATTTGCCTGAACAACATGAGAAGGACCCCTTTTCCAGCTAGCAATTTACTTTGACCTGACAATTTTAGCTTGCACTTTATTTTATTCCTCATCGCGTTGAAAATTGTCATCTTTAGACGGTACTACAAAGCTACAAAACGACGTTTCCTCACAAGTTTACTGATAAGGACACAGTAAGCATATATATCACATCCAAAAATTCAATGTTGAGATCGAAGTCTGTGTGCCTTGTCGAGGGCATCGGTACAGATGTCTTTTTGGGAAGTCACCCAGAGAAAATGGAAAAGGCAAAGGCAAAGGCAGAGGGAAAGGAAAAGGAGGAGGGACAGGGTAAGACAACGAGGGGAAGATTGCAGAGAAGAGGGTGAGGGAGAGATTTTGGGTCCTTCTGTCGACCTAAGACCCGCATTTGAGGAATCGGGTGGATTCACATTTGAATGACCCTCTTGAAACATCCTTGGGAAACCTTCAGCATAATTCTTGTAACGCTCCTCCCTCATGAAAGCAACAAGCTGTGAATTGTGAGAATCACCCATCATTTGCCTCTCCAGGATCTCCACATACTCCCTCCACCATTGCATGTAGCTGCTTTTCTCCAAAAATATGTCAGGGGAAACCTTGTACTTCTCGATCAGACCCAGAACATATTTCTCAAACTCCGCCAGTTTCACTATATTGGAACCGTTTGATGATCCTCTGCTTTCCAGCAATCTGCACGACCGGATGGCCTCCTCCACGTGTGCCCAAAAGCACAAATCCTCCATCACACTCGACTCGACATTGTTCAATTTCAAATTCGAAAGGCCAGCCTTCTCCTGGTAATTTTTTTTTTTTTTTTCAGATGATCGTCCAGCCATTCTTCTACCAGCCTGTAGTGTTTGGATCCTCCTCGATTTATGTAATCCTTTCGGCCCCTTCTGTAATATTCCGCTATATCCAGTGGTTGCACTATCCTGCAGTAATTTGTCCCTCCAAAGAGCCAACGGTACCGCAGTGGCGTGCCCCATATTTGAGGCTTCTTCTCCGCTTCTTTGACCACACCCTCCCAGTAATCCGAGAGGATTGTCTTGTACTTATCAACTCCATTGTCGTACCTTTCTCGTGCATTTTTGAAGCTATCACAGAAACCAGGACCCCTGCCGTTGGCTTTGCATACCTTCATGTACCACTCCAAGAAAGGTACACTTTCATTTGGTCCAATTGCTTGGCAGGATCAAATGCCTCTCTTTATTGTCTTAAGACGTCTCCTTCACGCTTTACTATTTCATCTATCAGAGCATCACTGCCCTCATTCAGCTGCTGTCATTGCAATGAGAGTCCACTCAATCAAAATTTATAAACATTCATAACATTTAGAAGCTTCTGACTTCAGCAAGTTTTCCTTTTATCCTGCTAAAATTCTGAATTAGTCCATCCGCATTTTAATTAGGTTAAAACATGGTCAATGGCAAAAGTGAGATATATGTGTGGTTCCAAGCAGCACAACTATCTGCTAAAAAGCAAACTTCCCCTTGATGGAATGTAACCATGAGAAGAAGGTCAAGTTCAGATACCTGTATTGGCTTGAGGCCAACCACTATGACTTGAGTAGTAACCCCAGCTTTATACGACTCTGCTTCTAGCCCATTCAACCATGAACAATCATTGTGAATTAATCTTTGCTCTAGCCATCCAATGACAGTCTTATAATCAACACTTCGGGACTCTCTGTTTCCAACGGCAATTTCCGACATAAGCAGCTCCATGATGGACTCGGGCTTCAAAACAGGTACCACCTGATTCAGAACACAAAGGAAGGTACCAAAAGGTTTGTATTGACTTGAGTTAGTGGTGGAAGAGTGAAGGAATGGTCTAGGAAAACAATCATTCATATGAGCTACACGCAAGAAGCACGAATTCCATGTTAAATATTGCAATACAGCTTGTCGGAAGGCATTGTCCCTGAGGAGTGGCGAATTGCAATTGATACAGAGGGGGAGTGTTCCCTTTGTTGATAGTTCGAACCCATCTTTTCCTCGCTGCTGTGCGTTTACACTGGTTTCCTCACTAAAAAATGGCATATGCAGATCATTCCCGTTTTCCCCTTCAAAAAATGCCGGGAATAAGCACCCATGCAGATTATTTGCCGGACCTCCTAGCCAGAGAAGAAGAAAAAGATTACTACAAAGTGTTCCTGAGCTTATGTGGCAGAGA
Organism: Eucalyptus camaldulensis; assembly: GCA_019915185.1. Taxonomy (NCBI): domain Eukaryota; kingdom Viridiplantae; phylum Streptophyta; class Magnoliopsida; order Myrtales; family Myrtaceae; genus Eucalyptus; species Eucalyptus camaldulensis. The sequence goes on from JAHSVA010000008.1 coordinate 4,640,960, forward strand.
TACTCGGACTGGCCTGGCTGATCTCCTCTACAGGAGCCTGGTCAAAACAGGAATCCGCGTTTACAGAGACAGACGAGCTCTGCCGAGGCGAGGTGTTCGGCCCGGAGCTTCTAAGTGCGATCACAAGGTCCAGGATCTTGATCCCGATCATCTCGGAAAATTATGGCTCGAAAGCATGGTGCCTCTGTGAGTTGCGCAGATGATGGAGGGCAGGAGAAACAATGCAGGGTATACGGTGTTGCCTGTATTTTATGGGGAGAAGCCATGCGACGTTCGACACCAGGCGGGGAGATTCGGCGATGGGTTCCAATCCGGTACGTGGCGGTTCGATGACTAGATTGTGGATGATTGGAGGCGGGCGCTTGAAGAAGTCGGTTTTGTATACGGATTTGAAGCTGAGAGAGGGTAACTCCTTTTTACTTAACATATATATTTTCCATTATCATATAGTTTGGGCAATATAAGAAAAGAAAGATTTCTTTCAAGGTAAATACTGACTGCATAGGCTGTGCAACTTATTTGAGTATAGAACTCGTAGAGAAGATGCGAGAGAGGGATTAATGATGGCTTCTTCTTTTTCCTTGGAGGAAAAATCCTTTGTGGCTGTACTAGATAAAGTAATTACATATATATCCTATCGGAATTTTTATCTAACTGCCAAACCTAGTCCTTTTTTTTTTTTTTCAGTCCTACTATATTCCTACTCTACACTCACTTGCAGACTTGTGTCATGTCTCTTGCAGAGCGTGGGAGTTGCAACCCACTCTCAAACTTACGCGTCCCTACCCCCCATCCCCCCCTGAGAAGGTGGGGATTTGAACCCCTCACCTCCCTCTTCCATGTTGGAAGGGTGGCCACTGGGCCGAACCCCCAGTGGTTCCAAACCTAGTCTAAACGAACAAAAATTCTCTCTCCAACCTTTTGATGCCTTTCTCAAAGATCGGAGTCGAATCGTGATCTCGCATTAAACAAATAACAGTTTTTTATTAGCTATCTCATTCCCTTTCTTTCATTTTTTTTTTTTTTATGTTCATCTTTTTTTCTACTCTAAAAGTTTTAAACTTCGAACTTTTTACACATTTAAGTAAGGATTATGTACCACACGTTACTAGTGAACTTATACTAATGTTACAAATCTTTCATAGTTACATTGTAAGAGTGAAATTTGAAGAATATATACAAATACTAGTATAATTGATCAAGATATGAACGACAAAACTATAAAAGAAGTATTTAAATATGAATGTGACAACACCAATCACAAGGTTGGTCGAGTCGCCATCCAATATTAGGTTGATGGGCTTGTCTAATTGGGTAGTTGGATGTTCTAACAATGGGCGAGATGAGAGCTCCAGCCCCATCCAAAACTTTTTTTCATTTGAAAGAATATGAATGTGAAATTACATCTCGATTTCTTACATAAATCAATTTTTTTTAATTTAACTTAATTAGTATTCAGTTATTTTAGGATTTCAATTGTTGATTAATTAACTCCCATGCCATCAGCAGCACAAGAGGACTCTTTTTCTTTTTTCTTTTTTCTTTTTTTCTTTTTTTGATTTCTAGCAAGTTATTATAACAAGGTTCTCTCATTTATGCACTAGACTACTTTGTTCTTTGACAGGCGAAAAACAAGATTGATCAATGAGATACTTGAGACAATTAATGGCAAATTAGTGGAAGCCAACCTATTAACCATTTCCCTGGATAGGGAGGTGAAAGCAAGATTGCTAGATAATTTTACATCCACGTGGATTACACGCACAGCTAGTGGTTTGGAGATGATGACATTTAGTGATGAGTTTCACAACGTGGAAAACTGGCATGACTCACTAAGGCAGACACATTATGGTAAAAGGGTCAACAATCAAATATACATAACATCGCATCAGTACGCATAGCTCCTTGAAATTAACTCTTCATGACTCGTTATTGATGGAGTAACGAGTTCGTAATGTATCAACCTTTAAGCTTATCATGTTTTGGATTAGTTTTCTAATTTTTTGGTCGAGTCCACAGTTCATTGTTTAGTTGCAATCTGTCTACTGTTTTGTTCTTGCTAAATTTATTTGAGGGTTCTAATTCTGCGATGGGAGCTTATATCACGGATATAATTTTGTAATTTGGGTTTGAGAATTAATGAAATGGAGCATCAAAGACCTCTTGCTACAGCCTCATCGATCCATGAATGAAATTGGGAGCGCGTTCATTGGTTCCACGGCGAGTCCTCAAGAACACTAACAGTCACAGTGGTAATGATTATGAATTTGCGTTTTACTTGATATGGACTTTACCAAAGTCTGCTCATCCTTGCTAATCTGAACCTGTCACTTATCCAATAGATTGGCCAAAAGGCTATGTCGACAGTAAAGATGGAAAGCGTGGATTTCGGTTGGTTAATGACACATTATTAAGAGTATCTCCAATGAAAATGACGTCTATCCTCAACATATTGAACAATCATTAGAATTTTAAAAGTCACATTTTTATCATCTATTCTAATTGAAATTGTCAATTGTGGCAAGAAAAAAAGTAATGAACGCATCTAACTTATAATGTTGCCCTGAATAGAACTAAACTATACTTTATTAAGAAAAAAGATATGTCCAATAAAAATCCTAAAACTTGTCACAAATGTGAAATTGAATCTTAAAACTTGCAAAATGTGCAATTAAGTCTTAAAACTAGTCAGATTGGTGTAATTGAGTCCTTTCATTAACTTATTATAATTTGATTAAGGGAAAATGCTGACATGGCTAAAACACGAAACATAAGGCTAAAACAATATTATTTTGGTTTAAATATGATTTTTAGTACAAATTTAATTTAAATTAAATAAAAGCTACGCTAAAGTTTTTTATGAAAAAGAAAGAAAAAAAGAAGAAGAAAAAGAAGTAGGTGGTGAGGGCTGCCCTTGCCGCCGCAGCCCCCGCCCCACAATTGCCGGCTCATTAAACTTGGTTTACTTCATCGCTAATGGGTACGGTGAGGCGGTGTCGGAGCACTGGAGGGGCTGCTTCGCGGTGGCTGGGCAGGCAGGACTGCTTTGCAGACAATGTTGGTGCACGTGTTGAGGCGCCGGAGCTTGCTGGCTAGGAGCACGAAGATTGATGGTAACCACCATAGGCAGTTGCTCAACACATCGGATATGCTGGCGGATAGTGGGGCTCCAGAGACTACCGAGGCTATGAAGGCTACTGGCCAGCGCCGGGAAATCTGCAAAGAAAAAAGCCCAGCGCTACGGAACTTCGTGGATGAGTTGGACGTAGCTGTAGGGACCATTCAAGGGGTTGAGACTCGCCAAGATGGTCGCTGATGGTCTTTCGGCGCTACAGGGATCGTCGGTTAGGAGCTAGGTCGTCACCAAGGCGATGGAATCAGCTACCAGGCGTGGCGGTAGAACTGGGGGTTGCCGAAGTCAGGCTTGCTGCACGAAGACGTTGGGAAACCTGGGAGTCCGTCGGGGAAGCTGGAGGTGATGCTTCTGGTGTCGGGTGGAGCAGCGTGAAGTTCAGCAGCAATGGCGCGGAGGCAAGGTGGCGCACAGCGGCAGGAGATGGGACGGTAATAGCAACCTCGGAGGAGGGAGAGCTTGTTCTCCTTATGGCGTCCCACCGGTGTAGTTTCTTTTGTACCGTGAGCCTCTCTCTGTATTGTTAAATCTCTAATGTAAATCTTTAATGTGTTCCTCTTTTAACGTGTTTATCCTTTAATTTCGAGAAAAAAGAGTGCTTATTTAGGTATAAGATTAGGTATTTTCTCAAAATGTCATTTTCCAATTTTGAATCAAAAGAGTATATCAACATCAACTGAGGAAATTAAAATATCGCCTTCTACTTATCTCTATATAATTAGTATTCCAAGGACAACGTCTTTGTTTCCTCCAACGGTGATCATATACTGTAATCTTTCCTAGTTCAGCACTCGCCGTGTGCAATGCACATGCAAATTTCGGCCACTATAGGGCTACAATGGGCTTGGACAAATTCCATGTCCCTATGGGCTTAGTCTCAAAATTTTAGTTGAGCTCAAAGCCTCCCTACCTAAGCCCATTCAAACGCAATCCAATTAGAATGCAGTTTATGCGGGCTTAGCACTATTAAGATGCTCATAAATGCAAATTAATAATATTTTTGTTTAAGGTTGAGGTCGATTTATAATTTTCTATGTAGTAAATAACTAAATTGGATCGTCAAAATTTAGGTACTAATAGCTAAAATTTAGATGTTAACACTATTGTCATTAAGAAGTCACAATTAGGAAATGCATACGTCATATTGTTATCTATTTTATAATCGAAGTTTGTAGAATGCTTGTTACATTTGATGGTAGTGATGCTATGCTACTGCTTGCTTAGTCATTCAGGTTCATTAATCTTTTGTAGTAATTTATTTACCTTTTTTGGTCATTAAGTATCACATTATTGATTGTACATTCGAATGATCATTCATCACATATTAATTTTTTAAGATTAAAACTAAATGATTGTTTTTATAAGAACAAAGATTACATAAACCCATTCTCATAAATTTGATGTTGCGATCAAAACCTGCATGCCGAGACTCATCAAGTGCGCATCAAAATAGATGCTCTTGTAGATAGTCAACTAGAAAATGGAAAAGGAGAAGGAAAAGGAAAAGTAAAAAAGGCCGAGATAAGGACGTGAAGAGGACGATGTGCTCCCGTGTTGATGTAGCACCCGACTCAAAGGTACCAGGTAGATTTACGTTTAAATTACCCTCTTCATTCACAGTTAGCAAACCTCCAATATAATTCTTGCAAGGGTCATTCCTCATGAAACCAACAAAGTTGTGAGATAGTCCCAACATCTCACACTCCCTCCACCATTGCATACAGCTGCTCTTCTCCAGAAAGATGTCCGGCGAAACTACATAATCCTTGATCAAGTCCATAACATCCTCCTCGAACTTGACTAACTTCTCTCTTTTGAAACGTCAGGTGATCCTCTGCTATTGAGCAATCTGCACGACCGGATGGCCTCCTCCACTCGTGCCCAGAAGCACGAGTCCTCCTCACGCGAGACTCAATGTTTTCCAATTTCGAATTCAAAGACCCGGCCCGCTCCTTGCCTTCTTTTTCCTGATGTTGTTTTTAGCCATTTTTCCAGCAGAATGTAGTGTTTGGATCTTCCTCATTTTATGTAATCTTTTCGGCCTCTTTTGTAATGCTCTGTTATGTCCAGAGGTTCGACTATCCTTCGGTAGTTTGTCCCTCCGTAGAGCCAACGGGTCCGCAGTGGAGTGCCCGATAAGTGAGGCTTCTTTTCCGCTTCGTCGACTACGTGCTTCCAGTGAGGATTGTCTTGTACTTATCAACCCCACCGTCGCGCCTTTCTCGTGCATTTTTGAAGCTGTCATAGTAACCAGGACCTTGGCCATCCGCTTTGCATGCATTCATGTACCACTCCAAGTAAGCCAGATGCACCTTCATTTGGTCCAACTCCTTGATAGGATCAAATGCCTGTTTTTGTGATACTTTTACACCTCGTTCATGCTTTACCATGTCCCCTATCAAAGCATTAGTGCCCTCATCCTACTACTGTGTTCGACTCATCGCAATGAGAATCTACTTGTTAAGATATCGCTTCAGTTTTCTAGAATAGTCAAGCATGCATAGATATTTCTAGAATACATGTAAATATCAAGATAACTCTAGAATATGATATGTTGGCATAGGAAAGCCTGGAGCCTCTTTCCCATGCATCAAATCTTGTAAAAATCACTTTTCGTAATACTACTTCCTCGGCTTGTCCCACTCCCAACTATTCCATTAAAGGTCTTTTTCAAAACCAAATAACCAAACTTATTTATTCAAACTTTGTAAATTAAGGAAAAAAAAAAACAAAAGCTACCACCAGTCGATTAAAATAAAAATTTGGAAAACATTCGTAGCACTTAGAAGCTTACAACTTCAGCAAGTATACCCTTTTTTTTAAAAAAAAAAATTTCCTGCTGAAGTTCTGAAAAAAAAAAAAAAACCTACCGCCATCCCCCGCTGCGGCGACGCCGCTCGCCCCCGCCTCTTCGCCTGCATGGCCTGCGCCGCCGTGTCCTGCCACGCGCCACTCGGGCCCTCCCACGCGGCCGCGCACGCCGAGGCCATGCCCCCCGGGCCACGAGATCGCCGTCGACGTCGACCGCGCAGAGCTGTTCCGCTGCATGTGCCGCGATCAGGTCTACGATCGCGATTTCGACGCCGCCGTGGTCCTGGCCCAGACCGCGGCCTCCACTCTGCCGGCCTCCGCCAGCTCCTCCGGCGGCTCCCGGGCGGTGGTGGCCCCGTAGAACCTGCGCAAGCGGCGGAGGGTTGATTACCGGCCGTGGTAGCCGGACCCGCGCGAGCGCGCCCTAATGGGGAGCTGTTCGAGCCCTCTCGAGTCCTTCTAGACCTCGGATTTGCCGCGGGGCTTGCGGGGGCTCAATAACTTTGGGAACACCTGCTTTATGAATTCGGTGTTGCAGGCATTGTTGCACACTCCTCCTCTGAGGAACTACTTCTTGAGCGACAGGCACAATAGGTACTTTTGTCAGAAGAAGAATGGGGTTAGTGGAAATGTGAGTTAAAGGAATGTAGATGGTGCTCTTGATGGAGGCCATGGGAGCAAGAATGGCGGCTTCCGTTTGGCCTGTGACATGGACGCTACGTTCTCGGTGGTGTTTTTAGGGGAGCGGATGCCTTATAGTCCCGCGAAGTTCCTGTACAAGTCTGTGGATTTGGAGGAAATTGCTCTTCTGTGAAAGTTTTTGGATAAATGTGGATGCTTGATGGTTTCTTATTGGTTTTTGGAAGCACATGGAGGTTGGAAATTGTCCAAGAGGCTCTGTATATTTTGTCTGTTGTGACCTAGTGGCTGTGAAGATATGGAAGTTGTTTGATCAGTGCATGTTCTGCTATATTGCTAGAATGATGGAGATTACCTAATTTACAATTGCGCTTTGACATCCTTCGTATCATAGCTTAGCTGCTCCATCTTTTTTAATTTTTGGCAAGTGGAAATTGGAAAATGTTAGAGAGTGCCCCTTTGCACTTGTTATGGTTTGAAGAGTGAAAAATCACAACCATCTTGGTTGAGATGTGTTGAACAGCTGAGATCAATTGCATTTCAATCCAATGGTAAAAGATTGTTAAGGCACCATGCCCTGTAGGGACTATGGCTTTGCCCCTTATCAGATGTGCTCTCAAAATTTCAAATTTACCATTGGACATATTGCCTTAGTTAAAATGTGTATTTCTTTCATTATTTTAAATGTCTTGGGAAGCATTATTTCTGATTTTGCTAAATTTATTGAGTGCCCTTGGGGCATTTGTTAACAAGGCCTTTGGAAATTATCTTCTTTGATTAAGTACTTTTGTCTACTGGCTTTTCTGAAAATGGTTGGTGACATAATGGATAGGCATCTTTTCCTTAGTCTAATGATGCATGCTTTTGTCAAGTTCCTTGTTGAACATCAATGTTGGACAGAGACTTTCTTAGAGGGAAATGTGTTTTATACTCTTTCTTTTATTGATTTGGTTATCTGCTATAGGTGGCAACATGCAGCTAACTTGGCAAGTTATGAGCAGCAGGATGCTCATGAGTTTTTCATTTCCATGCTTGATGGGATCCATGAGAAAGTGGATAAGGATCGACGCCGGCTGCAGAGCCAAGGTAAATTTTACAGGCATCACATTAAACCTGTTTCATCCAGTCTCCATTTTTTACAGGCAGTATCTGGAATCTGCTGGTGCTGAGGACAGAGATCAAGTGTTATTAACATTTTCTCTTGTTTGTTTGTATAATTCATGTAAATGAACTTTTGAAATTATGTAGGATCATGCTTGTTCTGGGTTATTACCTTTCTGGCATTTCCCAGCCTTAATACCTCTGAGTCCCTTGGGAAGTTTCATTTTGTTCTGGTGTCATTCTCTTTTAGTGGCATATCAGTCGGGAGATTCAACTCTGTCAACTAATATCTGTGGGTCTTTATATCCGGCATGTGTTAGCCTCTAGTTTTGACTTCTCTTTCAAGTTATTCCACGGTGGAACTTATTATTTGTTCCATCACATGGTAATTTAATGCATCTATAGTCTCTGCAGACAACTGCTTTCCTGTGCAAGTGTGCTCTTTTGTGTTGTGTCCAACAGTGGTGTGTTTGTACCATAAAATATGTTCTGTTGTGACTTGTGATGCTGTTGAGGAACCTTTACTTTTATGAATTGTGGATTCTCAGATATCTTTAGAACTACGCTAATGAATTATTACAGGGAGTGGAGATTGATGTATTGCTCACAGAGTATTCTCTGGTATCTTACGCTCCAATGTCATGTGTATGGCTTGTGGTTTCACATCTACAACATATGACCCTTGCTTGGATATTTCTTTGGATCTGGAACAAAACCAATGTGGTTCTGCGAAGGCAACATCAGCTAAGTCACATCACTCCTGCAATGGCGAAGCAGAGAGCATGAATTCGAGCCAGAACTCTGGGATACCGACTTTGATGGCTGCTTGGACCGATTCACTAGACCCAAGAGGCTGGGTTCAGACCAGAAGTTATTCTGCCAACAGTGTCAGGTGAGTCAGGAGTCTCTCAAGCAGATGTCCATAAGGAAGCTCCCATTGGTTTCTTGCTTTCACATCAAAAGATTTGAACATTCTTCCATACGGAAGATGTCGAGGAAGATCGACCGATATCTGCATTTTCCACTTTCACTGGACATGGCCCCTTACCTCTCTTCTTCCATTTTGAGGAGAAGATTTGGGAACAGGATTTTCCCTTTTGATGGGGATGAACCTGATGCATCAAACGAGTTCTCCTCAGAATTTGAGCTGTTTGCTGTTGTCACTCACGCTGGTAAATTAGACACGGGCCATTATGTGACTTATCTGCGTCTGAGCAATCAGTGGTACAAGTGCGATGATGCTTGGATTATCCAAGTGAATGAGAACATTGTGAGAGCTGCACAAGGGTACATGATGTTCTATGTCCAGAAAATGCTTTATTATAGAGCAAGTGATAAAATGGGTGCTTCATGATAGCCTTCAGAAATTGAAATACCAGTTGCTGGTGCTGTATTAAGCGTGTCTTGCGCTAAATCGCCGGGACTCAAGGTTAATATGCAGAATAAAGCAAAGAATAGCGCCGCAGTTGCTGCTTTGTCTGTGAACTAAACTTTAGTGAGTTGCTGCAGCTAATTGCGGAATGCCAAACAACTCTCCTCCACCGGGGGCAAACATCCATCGGAAAATAATCTGTAATTCTACTTTGGAGCTGTGCTGAGCCTAATTTTATTTGGGGTGCCTCAGTGGACGAGGGAATCGCTTAGTGGAGCCCTCGGAGTTATTTATGAGTTAATTATTTCAACATTTCCCCCCTAATTTTTCCTGCTTGTCCAAGTATTAATGGTGGGTTGATTTTTTTTTTTTTTTTGACATGGATCCTCACGAAGGTTGATGCTTGGAGCTGTGGGTTCTTTCCGGTATGCTCATTCCTTGCATTCCATATTGTACTTGTATTGGGATTTCTTTTAGCTTCGGAGCTTTCTTGGGGAGGCACTACATATCAATTTCTTGGAAAGGAAATGTGAGGAATGTTCTGCTGGAGATTTTGTATGCCGTACTTGTTTTGAGCGAAGAGATATCGTAGTATGACTAACTACACCTTTACATTCTTGATAGTGTTCTATTGCCATCATGATTGGGTCTGAATATCAAAGTCCATAAACGCCAACCTGACTCTGGCGAAAAGAAATAGTTGTGACCTTTCAATTCAAATGCTACAGACTGAATGAAAAGCAATATGATGTATTTAACTTTATGAGCTGCATGTCGGATCGAGAACAGAAACTTGCTTGCTGTTTTTTCAATTCTTTGAGATGTCGTTGGATCTACAGGGCAGACTTTCCGCTCTCTGGCTTTAGGCAGTTAGAACAATCTCTCTAGCTGTTAGAGCATTTGCCCAGTTGATCCTGAATATAAGTGCCGCTAAAATGAAAAGTAAAGATGGGAAGTCCCTCAATGTCCTTGTTAACATCACCTTCAAAGCACAGTGCATTGAGAACTTCGTAGGGCTTGAACCAACTTTTCAGTTCCATCTTCTCTTACTGCATTGGCAAGCTCCTCATAGGCTCGTTGGATTAAAACACCACTCTCGCCTCACGAGTCAATCATGACGCCACCTTTCCTGAAGCTGTTCGCTTAAATGCAGCTCTAGGAATATTAAGCATAAATCCTAGACTTATCCCTTGCAAAGTGACAAAGTAAAATCTTTTGTATATATCTAGGGGTGTCGAGTCACCTTCAAAGATGGCCCCTTCCCCTAAAATTAACTGGTTGTATTCATAAGAAGGATCTTTAACTTTTCCAACACAATAGGAGAATTTAGCTCCTTGTTGTGTAGCTAGAGACAACTTATTATTCAGTTTAAATACTCCCATAACCGAATCGGGTTTCTCCCCACTCTCATGACTGCACCCCTAGACGACATTTGGTATGGTGAGTAGCTCTTCGTGAGAAACGTCAAATATGAGCGACTCTCTGGCAAGTATCCCTTCTGTTGGGTGGGCAACTTCATATTCTACCTCGTATTTGCAATTTTTGCGCTCGTCACATTTTGGACGATGTAAAGCCTCACAATATTCTGACAGGCATGATATATTTGTATATGTTGAGGATGTGCTAGGATCGTATATTGGGACAGAGGCTTAAGCACAATTTTTGCAAGGAATGCAACGGAGCCCGAGAAGGGTACTTCCAGTGTCCATGACTGCAAGCACTGGGTGAGATGTGTCTTCTATGTAAAACTCCACGAAGAACACGCCCACAGGGGTTTTTGATTGTAGGTTTGCTTGAATGTTGTCGGAGCACGACGCATTTACCTTGCAGCTCTTATCTTTTGCTCAATTGTGGCAACTGTGCAACAGAATTTTTGAGAGCGAACTTGACACAATCAATGTCCATATAATTAGGGTCAAAGAATGGTGATTGGATGGAATTGCGATGGATCGGTTGCGCCACCACCCCCTTCGGCATACTACTAGTTCCAACGCCTCCGGTGGCATCGCTGTTGGTCACAATAATGCTCAACATAAAGAGGAGTTCATTAGTTAGCAAAAGGAGAATTTGGCAAAGCAAAGCCATATGTGGCAGTTGAATAGTGTGGTGCTGAATGCAGGATGATCAGTGCAATTAATTGCCGGTAGAGTCTAAAAGAATAAATAGATGAAAGAGGGCTCAAGTAGGTGAGACATGAAAAGGAAACTGATTGCTGAACTCAGATGATCGATAGTTTCCTTGGCAATAAAGATGCGTGAATAACCAGCCTTCGTGACAGGAAAGTTTGATGAACTCACAGAGCTGCGGCAGACCCATGTTCTCAAATAGAGCATGGAAGTAAAATTTCATAAATCCCAGGGCAACCTCTGGGTTTGATTGATTCCAAGAATTACTTACTGGCCGTAACATCTGAGTATTTCCATAGCAAGATGCCCGTGTGTTGCAAGGTTCTAAGATTACATTTGTCAACGATTGATTGAAGTTATTGCAGAGTTTGATATCTCTTCTTTTTTTCTCCTGCAGTATCTTTATTTGATAAGTTAATTCTGTTTTTATCCGTTCCTCCAATCCTATCTAATCTGACATCTGTTGTCTAACAGTAGCTTTTTCTCTCCTCTCTTTGAATGTGCTTGTGCGTAAATGGCTCAAGAAATCCTTACCGGGAAAAGCTTGCTTATTACAGAATGGACGTGGTATCATACTGCACTAAAGGCGGATGTATTGAAGAAGAGTAGCACATTATTCTTTTCACCTTTCACTATTCTGTCACTTACTTTCTACAATCATTTGATTTATTAATTTTGATCTCTATTATTCAGTTTTTCCTTGAAAATTACTTTGTATAAACAAGTACAAAATCATATGTTAGTTGTCATTTAGTTTCTTCTACGACATTTCCCAAAGATTTCCCAAAGATTGCTTTCAAGGCTAATTTGCCTTAGGATATCTGTTGTGCTGTTTCTTTCACTTGGACTAACGAAGATCTACGTCCCACCTACAGTTCCTAGCTTTTGTAATAAAATGTCTGTGTATAGACTAGTGGCATATCAATTTCCTGTTGTGATCTATTACATATTTTTCCATTATTACTTTCTTTTAGTTATGCATTCCAGAAAACTGACTCGATGTTTCAGAGGAATCTCGGTTTTGATCTTAGTAAATCAGGCATTATGGTTCATCAACCAGAGTATGTCTTCCTTGCCAAGATAGCTATGACAGGCATGAGCAAATACAACAACTTTCCTATTCTCATATTCAAAGTTTGATTTGCTTGAAACAGGGGTAACAGAGGAAACAGAGCATCGGTTATGGGTTTCTTCCATGTATACAGAAAGATAAGGAAAATGAATTTTCCGATTAATTCTTCTAAGAATTTACTGATACACACAAGCTGTTGATTCGTTTTCGGTAGTGTCCACGCCGTTTGGGATGCAAACTGCAGAAGTAAATATAACCGTCGACTAATGCTAGAGAAATATAAAAATGGTTCCAAGATTTGGTTTACAAAGTGACATGCTTGCTCAACTGCTCATACATGGCTTACTTGGGTAACTTAAAACAATTTTGTAAATTGGTCATGCCATACCTAACACTACTCATGGTCATTCAGGCAGAGCTCAAGCTGAAAGGCTTATGCCAAGAGGAAAAAGCCTCCCCATGTGAATTTTAGGATTTATCTAATCCATTCAATGGTTTGGGAAACTGAATTGAAGATTCTCACAATTCCAGTCTTTAGTTGCATCCGACCTAGTGATGGATAGATTATTTTAATGAAGATGCAACCATTGTATAACCGGTTAAAATTAAAATGGGAGATATTTAGGCAATTCGGCCGAAGGGGACAAAAATAAAAAGAAAGGAATCCTATTTATGTCGATTTGGCTCATTTGAGAGTTGAAGCTGTAACTTGAGTTCATATAATTATTGAAAGTTCAGGGAAATCGGTTTCCAAAATGAACGCATGAAATCAAAGTGAGTTCAGGTAACTGTCACATGAACATGTTTCAATATGGCTAGACGATCGTCTGTGGAAACTATAACTCCCGTGCATTTTAAAGGGAGAATTCTAATTGTAGTGAATTTGCATAATTTGGACTACCCACCATTTTCGCCAACTCAGCAAGATTCTATTTGTTGCGACAAATCGGCATGATCAAATTGACCAAAGACCGCTCTCCGTGATACAAGTAGATCATATCCTATATTGCACCACTCTGATAGTTTGTTCGACATTCCAAAATACATAAAAGAGGATCATATGTATCACCAACCCCTAATAATGGACCGTCCGAGTGGTGAGTGTGTTCGCCTTCTTCACTCCAGACCCTGTAGTCTATTCAATAGGGTACTAAACTATCTCAATTATACTTGCTACTCATACCATTTTCCAGAGTAGAGCAAACGAGAGCTTCTAGGTTCCTAGCTTGCCAAAACTTGTCAAATGGACACACATTGTGTTCCAAACGAAAGGCTACTGCCAAAGGCTAGCTCGCCCAACCCCCCTGGAAGATAAATAGGCACTCACCACTAATGGTACTATGAAGGAATCACACACATTTACACTGAGAGTGTTAAAATGGCTGATAAAATGGATGATCAAATCAGGCCAATGGGCTTAAACAATAAAATAGAATGGTTTATTGTGATTTCGCCTGAATGGCGAGGTATGTTGCAATAGTTGAGTCAAGATATCACACGATATATACTGTTACGTGGTGGAAACGTATGGTCCCAATTTGGGATTGGCAATGGAAATTAGCATCTATGTTGGGCATGTGATTCTCCACTCCAAATCGATTTCGGCATTTTTTATCTCTCTTTTCGACCTTGGTCGAGTTACCCAATACTTTGTCTAGAAAGCGGCAAAACCTTGGAGATACAATTATGACCTATTTCAATTTGCAAGTGCTTTGCTGCATCGTTGGAGGTAACTGTAAATTGTTTGATTGATGTCTAGATTGATATGTAATCTCACCTAACCAGAAGAGAAAAGAAGTCTAACACGTCACCAGAGACTGATTTGTTTACTTAATAAAACTCATGCATGGACTGCTTAAACAATATCACCACACATCAAGATGAATATTATGAATCAAATACGGATATTTATGACGCGGTCGAAACATGATATTTGTGATTTTTCATTTTGAAGGCGAGCTACGCTTCTTTGAGGTGGACAAGGTGTTGTTCCATGGGAAGTCCGAATATCAGGAGCTTCTTGTTTTCCATGTGACTTCTTAACTTCCATGATCCCCTTCCCCACGTAAAGTTAAACGCGTCCTTCCCATTCACACCTCATCTCTATATCCTTCCCTTCATTCTTGTTTTCCTCTCTCTCCTTTTTTTTTTTTTTTTCAATTTTCTTCTTGCCATAGTTCTCTCGCACCCAAATACAATTCTTCAGGAAAATATACAATTACTCTCTCTCAATCTCGAAAGGAATAGGAGGTTCTTTGGATAGGAAAGAAAAGGATATTCACGAAAATAAATTAAAGGAAAAGGAAGGAGAAAAGGGGGCGTCGCGCTTCATGCGGCAATCGTTGAGGCCTTTGCAGTGTCTCGATCCTGAGCTAAAGCCTGCACTACTTGCCATATCTCGGCGATGTAGACACCATATCATTTTCGTCAATAATTTTTTCTCATGTTTAGTCGTAGTTAATCTACTGCAGACTGTCACTACTCCACTGATAGCTCCATGAGGGAAATGTGTAGCAAAAATTTCCCGAACAAAAAATTTATTGAAGACCACAATTTTGAAAAGACAAAATCCTTGACTCTAGGAACCTTAGCTTTAGCTTCACGTGCAACTTCAAGAGCTGTATCCTCCCAAATAGTTCCCTACGATTAGACGTACAATAAACGTTGATTTTCCGATCCAATGGTGCCCTGCTACACGGAAGTTCAATCGACAGGAAAAAAGGCTCCGTGAACGAAACTTCGTGCGGACATTCTTGGAACGTATTGATTGCGTTGGTCCTTTAAAGTTCTTTCCATTTTCTTTCAGACTGGTAACCAGCGCGTTTCACATGGACAATGACAAGGGAGAGGCTCATGATGGCCTTTGAGACTCAGAAAGAAGAGTGGTGGGGTCGGTTGAGAAAAATAATTGGCGAATGCTTTCTAGTAATGTAAAGGTGGTTGTCGTCTCAAAACCAATAGTGCTAATGTCATTTGGGCCAAAGAAAGAAAATATATATATATAAGAACATGAGTGTCAGATAGTTATGTTTATTATCTTTTGTCATTTGCTGAAGTTCAAAAGTTAATTAAAAGCAAATTTGTTGATGTGCTTGCAGAAAGAGAGAGCATAATTTCTTAGAGATATAAATTAAGTTTATATAATGAAATATGTTTCAAATATTGATCCAAAATAGATATGATGGATCTATCTTATTAGATAAATGTAAAAGTGATTCTCTAGAACACTTTCAATGGGTAATTGATGGAGGACACTCTCCATGTGGGATGTCTATCTTAACTTATTTTGGAACAATTTTCCTTTTACTTTTCCACTTTAATTGAACTAAATATTTTTCAACTTTAATTCAAGGGGAGTATAATTACTTCCAATATTAAGGAAATCTCTTATTCCCTCGCCTACTGCTTTCCCTTTTTCCTTCTTCATGAGCAAGGCTGTAAATGCGCGTAAAGGTAGGGCCCACTTTAGACACATGTCATCATCTCAGATTCCTTCTTTTTTGTTGTGCTGGCTACATGAGAATCACTCAATCTTTTCTCTCGCCCATAGGTTTGTTTAGCCAAGAGACGCGCAGTTAAAAACGTTGCACGATAGAGGATGAATGCAAAGAAGGAAAGAGGAACGATGCAATGATACTATGTGGAAGAGTTCCAAACATGGTGAATCTTATACCGCAAATTTTATATAAAATTGAGTTATTTATTTATAAACACTTTAAATATTGGCCTAATCTAGATGTGATTTAACACTCAAGCGAACATGTGAGCGATTTTAACTTTGATCATGCTATTATAATAGATTATGTGATATTGGCTCAAACTACATAAATTTTTGGTGTTATTTATTGTTCCTCATTCAAATTTTTGTGATTTCGCATTAGTTTAGATCGGAAGATTCGATTTTTTTGCACGTTAATTTTGTAATAGATATTTTTAATAATTGTTTCCGTTGAAGATAAGAATTCGGGTAAATGATTTAACGTATAGATTTCTAGACTCTTCCAAAGTGAACTTCTCTATGCTGTAAAGAGACGCGTTAATGGATGAAGTCGGGTTTTGATGGTACCGGACCCGGCCCGAAACATTAGTGTCGTAGACTCGTATGCTCTCATCCAAACCGACTGGATCCGAAATAAATATGGATGGATAGTTGAATACTCTTCCCTTTTTCCGCGTTTAAAGTATTCGGACCGACAAAAAAGAAAAGAAAAAAGTATGTGGAGATATTAAAATGTCCATAAAATCCGGATGGTCGGGTCTCGCCTCGTGCTTTCCCTTCTTCCTCTTTTTACCAGCGCCGCTTCTCAGCACAAACCCTAGCAGCCGAACAACAGTCGACTCTCTGAGAGAGAGAGAGAGAGAGAGAGAGAGAGCTGCAATGGAATATGATTGCTCGACCGGCCAACTCAAGCGAGCTGAACTCACCGAAGCTTCGACTCCAACCATTTCGAAGCGACCAAGACATGACGTCCTCGAAGAATCGCCTCATCTTCTTCCCTCTTCGGACTCTTTGGAGAAGATCGATGTGCCGTCGGCGTCCAGAGCTACGTCTGACCCATCCGCTTCCTCCACCTCCGTGATTGGAAACAATTACTACGTATTCTTGAGCTTTAGAGGCCCCGATACTCGCAACGGCTTCGTCGATCACCTCTACCATAGACTCAAAGATGTGGGCCTGCCGTTCCATCCAAACTTCGTGTTCAGAGATGATAGGGACCTCCCCTTCGGCGAGAAAATTGATGAAAATCTCATCAGTGCAATCGAGCACTCTAAGGTTTCAATCCCAGTCATCTCAGAAAATTATGCTGCTAGCGACTGGTGCCTCCGCGAGCTCATTCATATAATGGAGTGCAAGGAAAGCAGAGGACAAATAGTCTTGCCTGTGCTTTACAAGGTGAAACCCTATGAGGTGCGAGAACTAAAGGGAGCCTTTGGAGAGGCCTTCGAATCCTGTAAGGATCGTTTTTATGAGCAGGTCAAGCAACAAGGGCCGATGGCTCTCAGAAAAGCACTGGATCTTAGAGTATTCGAATCAGAAAAATTTGCTAATGGGTACGTCTTTTACCTTCTTTTGATTGCTCCTCATCGGAGGAAGAATTTTTCTATTTATCATCCTCAATCCTTGTTTTGTGGAGTAAGTTCTCACGTGTTGTGTTGTTTGACAGGCGTGAAGCGGAATTAGTAAAAGAACTCGTACGAGTAATAATGGACGAGCAGCAACAGGATTTCCTACCACCTCTTCCTGGGAACTTGGTTGGAATTGATGATCGTGTGGCTGAGGTTATGAAATTGGCAGATCCTGATCGTCCTGACATTCGAATTATTGGGATTTGTGGGATTGGTGGCATCGGTAAGACAACTCTGGCCACTAACATCTACAATAAGCTTGCTAAGAAATTTGAGTGGCGCAGCTTTCTCATGGATATTAGAGAAACAATTAATCGCAAGGGTATGGAGCATATCCAATCTCTATTGCTCTCAGATATAACCAAAAATCATGAAAGTAGAGTGCGTGATTCTATGATGGGGATTGAAAAGATCCGATTAAGTTGTGAAAAAAAGAGGCTACTTATTCTTCTTGACGATGTGAGTCATCGAGACCACATAGATAAATTAATTGGAGGTTGTAATTTCGAATCAGGAAGTAGAATCATTATTACATGTAGAGATAAGGCCCTCTTGAAGTCTGAATATAGAAGTTATGAACTCAAAGAAATGGATAGCATAGACTCTATGCTTTTGTTTAGCTTGTATGCATTTGAAGCCAAACAACCTCCAACAGACTTCATGATACTTTCTAGTGATATTGTTGCCACCACAGGAGGGCTTCCCTTAGCTCTCGAGATTATAGGTTCATTTCTCAAAAGAAAAGAGAAAAGCATATGGATAGAGACGCTGGAGAATTTGAGGAAGGTGCCTCATACGAATGTACAAGAAAAGTTGAAGATAAGTTACAATGCATTAGAACATAACGAGAAACAAATGTTTTTGGATATAGCATGTTTTTTCATTGGATACGACAAAAGATTTGCCACCTACTTGTGGAAGGATCTCCAATTGCGTCCAGATTCCGGATTGGCAAGAATGATTGAACTTTCGTTAATAAAATATGATGATGATAATAAGTTGAGAATGCATGATCAGTTAAGAGATCTAGGCAGAGCTATCGCCTGTCCAGAAGGTACGCAGCCTTGGCTTTGTAGCAGACTATGGGGCGAGGAAGCCATTAAAGTTCTGAGACGCACGGTAACGATTATGTCTACTTTTGGCCTCTCTCATGTTCTCTAATGGTAGTCTTTTAAATTATTATCGTTATCATTCTTTTTCTCTATATCTTTGACCATTCTCAATGTGTTGTTAGCATTTTCTTGGTGAAGGCTACATCCACTTTTGGCCTTTTGTTCATGAAAAGTTTGCACTCGTGATTATGAGGCTTAGAAAAGGGCTATTATATTTGTGTACTAGTAACTCTTATCTATTTTGCTCTTCTGTCGTTTTCACATCAATTTCTAGCAACATCAATTTCTCTATATCTTTGACCATTCTCAACGTGTTGTTAGCATTTTCTTGGTGAAAGCTGCATCCACTTTTGGCCTTTTGTTCATGAAAAGTTTGCACTCGTGATTATGAGGCTCAGAAAAGGGCTATTATATTTGTGTACTATTAACTCTTATCTATTTTGCTCTTTTGTCGTATTCACATCAATTTCTAGCAACAGCATAAGGCTATTCTACCCAGCGTTCATAATATATATTTGTGTTCATACTGGCGCTATGCCCTAATCTACTCGTAGGTATTTTGAGCCCATAATTCAACGTTAATGAATGTCATGAGAGATCAAACAACAATAAATTATGGCAGAAGAAACTAACAACCAGCATATGATTTTGTACGTATTCATATGAAGTAATTTTCCATAAAAAAAAATGAAAAGCAAATATTGATATTAAGGGTCCGTTCGTTTTACGGAAAATATCACATTTCCAAAAAATATTTTCTAGGAAGTCATTTTTCAAGAAAATAACTATTTTTTGGTATTCGGCTGAAACCTGAAATTTAAGTGGAAAATATTTTCCATTGTAGTTATCAAATTTCATTTTTTGGGAAAAATTACCAAAAAATTAAATTTTAATATTTTTAATTGACCAGAAAATTTTAATTTTAATTTATATATATTTTAAAAAATTGAATTTTTAATTATTTTTATTTTTAAAAATCGAATTTTTAATATTTTAAATTCAATTTAAAAAAGAAAAAGAAAACATAAAAATAAAGAAGAGGGATAACAAAGAAAATAAAAAATAATTCGAATTAAGGAAAAAAAAAAAAGAAAGGAGGAGGAGGAAGTGAGGGCATATAGGGGTGTAAGATAAGAGAGATCAAGTGACGAAAATGTTTTCCACTTTTCAAAAATAAAAAACATTTTCCCCTAGTTTAGATGACTTTTTTCCGTTCATGGAAAATGTTTTCCCCAAGCAATTTATTTTCTATGAAACGAACATCGAAGAAAACTTTTTCTTGAAAGTTATTTTCCGTGAAACGAACAGAGTCTAAGAAATTAAATGATTGTAGGAAGTAAGTGACGGAATACTAAAAGGTGAAAGAAATTGTGTTACTCTTCGTTTCATTTGCCTTTGGTATGATATAATATCCACTTCTATTATGTAATGAGCAAGCCTTTCTTGGTATGGATTAATTAAGCCTTTATGCACACACACCGACAAAGAGGAGACAAAAATCTATTGTTAGACATTAGCGAAGAAAAAACAGATAATTAACTTATCAAATAAGATAACTGGAGGAGCAAAAAATACATGTTAGAATGCAAAAAAAGGAAAATGATAATAATCACTATCCTTTATTTACTAATTTATATATTTTTATATGAATGGGTGAATCGCAAAAGAAGCACTAACAAATTCTTGAGATTAGGTTGAATTTTATGACTGATTGGGGCAAATTCAACGATGACTAATTGAGTAGTGTGCTCATCTTAGGAGAAAATTATTCAGTCAGTCCTAAATCTATTGTGTGAATGTCTATTCAGTCATAAATTTATCAATTTTGCCAAATTAGTCTTAAACATTTGCTCAAAATTCCAATGTAGTCATTCCAATCAATTTTTGCCGTGATCCAATCATTCATGGTTGTCCTCTATGGCACACCGCCACGTCAATAATTTCCTGCAAAAATTGGCTGGAATGATTAAATTGGAATTTTGTGCAAAGGTTTTAAAACTAAATTGCAAAATTGATAAGTTTTGGATTTATTGGTATTTCTCCCTTATCTAAGGATTAGTTGTTGAGCTTTGAGCTTGAATATCCAAAAATGAAAACTCAAGTTCAATATATCAAATTCTTGTTTTCATCCGGCCATATGCCATAACCAAAAATATTTTATGAACGGGAAGGAAATGATTTGTCATGCTTTATGAATGCTTAAGTCTGATTAGGTAGTTTTTGTTTTTGAATGTGTAACAGTTCTCACATGTCAAAGGGACACCATATTTATTTAGTCATTAATACTACATATGTAACAAAATTTAATTTCAAAATTTTTAAGAAACCTAAACTAATTTCATATAGGAATTTGGCATAAAACATCAAAACTTGGGGCATACGAGTGAAAATCGATGTATTACATGGTCATGCAATTGTAGAAGATCACATATATTTCCTTTTCCCTTTTAAGTGTAGACAAAATGCATTGGCCACAATAACATGTTGAGTATACTGACTGAAGGTGGTTGGATGGTATTTAGAATCCTCATTTTTATTTTATTTTTTGCAGGAGGAAAATGAAAATATTGAGGCACTATGTTTGGATGAAAGGGGCTCCAGAGCGTTCATGGAGCGAGAGAGCTTCATAAAAATGCCTAACTTGAAGTTCCTTCATGTGAAGGATGTGGATTTTGATGGGGATTTCAAAGGATCATTTTCTGAGTTGAGATGGCTAAAGTGGGAGAAATGTCGCGACTCTTTCAAGGCGACCAACTTTCATTTGGAGAAATTAGTCATACTTGATTTATCAAATAATGATATTAGTGGAGATTATATTAGTGAAAATTGTATTAGTGAAAATTGGAGAGGATGGAGTTCAACTAAGGTAAAGATGAAAAAGGCTTTCTCTTTTGTTACATTTGATGATAAATCGTTCTATTTCTAACTACTAATCATGGAACATGTTTCTTTCTTGTAGGTGGAGAGGGTGAAAGTTCTCAATCTTTCGCGGTGCTTAGGATTAAAGAGCACCCCTAATCTCTCTGCGTTTAAAAATTTAGAGATGCTAATCCTGGAACGTTGTGCTTATTTGAAGAAAATCAATGCTTCCATTGGAAATGTTAAGCGCCTCGTTTCCTTGAACTTGAGAAGCTGTTGGTGTCTTGAGAAGTTACCCGAACAACTGGGCAAACTAGAACATTTGGAGGAACTTGTCATAGACCAGACTAGGATAAAAGAAATCCCTCCATTTATTGGATCTCTGAAGAAGCTGAAGAGGCTTAGTGCCACATGGCGTCAGCTTAAGACTCATATTCCCGGCTCAATAATCCGTCCAGTAAGCTCGTTGTTAGTGGAATGCTACAAGTCGGAACAGATCCCTTCTTCAATTGGGAAGTTGGCAGAGTTGGTTGAACTGGACTTGTCACGATCAGGGATTACGGAATTACCCAAATCCATTGGGGAATTGAACAAATTGAAAATTCTGAGAATTTCTTATGGTGGGATAAAATGGTTACCGAGCTCTATTGGAAAATTGCAAAGCCTCCAAGAGCTCGATGCCTTCAAATGCTTTAACCTGGAAGGACAAATTCATTTTGATAAAGGTGGACTGTCTTCTCTAAAGACCCTTCGTTTAGGTGAAACAAAAATTTCTGGCTTGATGGAAAACTTAGATCGGCTTTCTTCTCTCGAACACCTCGATTTACTTGACTGTCATGAGCTTCTGTCACTCCCAAAACCTCCTTGTAGCTTATCATCCCTCCAGCTCACTTGTCGGAACAATAAGCTGCCATTGCTCTCTCACTTGAAGCATCTAAAGGAGCTCACCCTTTATCGTTGCATGTCTCTTCAAAGCATCCCAGAGCTTCCCTCCTGCATACGGATGCTTCACGTTCAGGTATGTCCCAATTTGCAAAGGTTGCCAAAGCTTTCCAATTTGGGATTTTTGTTGGAATTAGGGCTCGTGCATTGCTCTAGGCTGAAGAAATTGGATGGACTGGAAGCTTTAAAATCCCTAAGAACATTGGACCTATCCATGTGGTTAGGGAGTTACTTCAGCGACATTGATGGGAAGCCGGAGAAAATCTATGCGATACCAGGCCTTGAAAAATTGGGATCCCTGGAAGTGTTGAATATCTCTAGGCGCAAGCACATTCAAGTGCTGGACCTCTCAAAGTCGGAGCATCTGAAGCAGTTGTTTGTTACGAATTGCGAAAGCTTAGTTGAAATTCTCTGCTCTAGTAAATTCCTGGAGCACTTTGATAGAGATGGGTGCAAGTCACTCAAGAAATTACCGGACTTTTTACCCCATGACGGGCCATGATTTATGAGGGAAGAAACAGGAAGAATCTATCGGATCTTCATGAGGAAGCCAACGGGGTTGCCAAGGACGTGGTGCGATTTTGGGCAGTGGGGTAAGAAGAGGGGGAGGGCGGGAATCGAGCATGGAGAGAAGGGGAAGAGATTTGAGAGGTTCAACATCATCTGGTGGTCTGTTTTTGTCTTACTTCCAGTGGACGATGTTGGGACAACTGATTCGAAAGTGAAATTCATGCTCACATGCTCCGTTAGCTGAGAAATGGAATTTGACTTCTAACCTCACCCACTCTCCAATTGCTTGGACCCTTGTGCTCTAGCTTGAAATGGAGCAACAGAGGAGTTCGAAGATGGGGGTGATTGTGGGAGAGAGAATGTTGGAGGCGAGGAATTTGGTGAAGGATCTTCATGTTGGGTCTTCATTGCTTCCAGTTGCCATGTCTTCGGAGTCCAGGTGACTGGACCTCTTTAACATTAATCCATTCTTGTTGCCGATTGATCAGTTTACTCATTGGTTGATTCTTGGCGTCATTGGTGCATGCGCATTCTGGCGATTCAAGGTTTTAGACGTTTGTTTTGGGAAGCTTGATTGTGGAATGGTGAGGAAGAAGATCAATCTTTGGAGGCTTTAGACGTTTGTTTTGCCCAATTTGGTTGTTGCAGATAATTATGTCACTGTTCAGATCTGCTTTTGTTGAACAAGTGTGCTCTATTTTTACTGATTTGGTGTTAATTTTTATCCCTAGTAATATGGTGCAGTATGTTATGATTGACTTATTGTGATGAAGTTAAAATTCTGGGGCCCATGGAAAAAAAAAACAAAAAAACAAAAGAGATGGTTGACAAATCAACTAAACGAGGGAAGTGGACGTTGGCTTAAGGGGAGAAAAAAGAGATGCTTGGCTTTCTCTTAAACTGAGAGCTCATGTAGAAAGATAATGCAGAGAAGAGAGAGAAAAAGATCTGATTCTGGAGATCGCTAACGTCTCCTACTAAACAAAAAATATAGTAGGTATAGTGTCGTTTTCTGTGGAGATTTCCTGTTTTCATTAGTATTTTCAGTTGGGACGGGGTTTTTCTTTGACACATTATTGTTTTCCTGTCTTAATTCCAGCAACTGGAGGAAGTTGTTTGAGCAAAGTAAGTGTGATGCTTCAGTGTTATCTGGCTCGTGATCATAACATGAATAAAAAAGATCAGAATGCCTCCAAAAGCATATTTAATGTCTTCAATCATATAGTATGAGATTTTTCATTCTCGACGTGGTATCAATCTGCACTTGTGTAAATAAAGTAAGACTTCTCTCCAACTTCTATGAAGCAGAGAAATTCACTACCCGATGGATTCTGGTAACTGCTCATGCATTTTGATCTTGATTGCATTTTATTAACTCGTTGTTTGGTCATGGAAGTAGGTAGTGAAGGTACCATAAACATGTACTGCATTTCATCAAAGCCAGGGCACTAATGTCAAGATAATTAATCTCCATGGATATGTATCAAACCTTGTTCGTCGCTTAATGTGCCATGTGAAGGTTGCTCTCTCTGAAGGCAGATATATGGCCTTGATCAGGCTGAAAGTATTATCATCAATGATGGAAACCCGGTACAAATCATGTCACCGCTCTTTCCTTGTATTACCTCATGCCTTTATTAATCATCTTGCAAATTCGTACCTTAACATCATTCGCAATTTAATACTTCAGTTCGGTCATTGTTTGGTTATGACAATGTCTACACCCCAGAGGCTTTAGAAGAACAGAGGATTTCCATTGTATTTTGGATAACAGTGTGAGATCCAAACCAGAAGTATGGAGGAAGTCCTTAAATCAACCGTATTGCTTTCATGTTTTTGGGATAAACATGACTGGTAATCAATGGGTGGCTAGAAGGTGATTTGCTTAAGTCCTTTAATGTTTGATAGCTGATCTAGATCTCTTAATGCCGTCTTTTCTTGAGCTGCAGCTCAAATGACAATGTTTTTTTTTTCCAGCTGCCACTGAATAGTATTGGAAAGCCACTTCTGCAATAACTGTGGTTTCAACCAGAAATGTGCACAATTTTTGGCTAGGCTGATGGCAGGGACAAAAAATCTTCAGAGCTTGGGTATTACCCAGCTGTCTATGGCACCGAAATGAAGTGAGAGGATCTATGCATATGATTTTTAATTCTGTGGAAAGCTTAATTGGTACTGCATCAGAAGTGAGGACTTCCAACAGTTTGATGCATGTCTCTGAATCCTAATGAGAGAAATCATGTTCTTTCGTTATCATTCACTCAGAGAATACCAGAATGACGGAGAACACATATGCCCTATGTATAATTATGAAGAATATTTGCATGACAGCAGCATGACTGAGATCGGGTTCTAAAGATCGCCTGTGTTTCCTAGTAATTGTAAATATAGCAGGTAAAGTATCATATTCAGTTAAAGAGTACCTACTTCACATTTTTGGCATGGGGTTGTGTCGATGTCTTATTGTTTTCGGTCTTATTTCAAGTAATCTCAAGGAAATTGGTTGACTAAGTGAATGCAATGCTTCGGCATCATCTGGCTTGTGATCCTGGTGGGAATGAAACTAGACAAGAATGCCTTCAAAGTACATTGCATGTTATTATACGTCATCAAAGACTCTTCATCCTTGACATGACATGAATATGTTCTTATGCAAACAGAGAGTATTATTACCTTTTTCCAACTTCTATTAAGATTCGTTTCCTAGAACAGATGATGTTTATTATTGTGTTTTTTTTTTTCCCAATTCATTCATGCATAATGAAAAAGAACTTCATTGTTGTCAGCAAAAGATCCACCCAAAAGCTTAAAGCACTAGTTAGAGGTAGACTCAATGTATATAACCCCTGTTAAAACCCTTTATTTAACCAATATGGAATAACACTTCTAGTAATTGATTGATTTTGGCAACTACTCATCTCTATGTGGTTTTGATTGCATTTTTAGTAGCTTATGTCCACTTATTCTGTCATGGATTAATAAGCTACTGGAGGCACCATAATAACATTTTTACTTTTCTCAAATCCAGGACACCAATGTTGAGATGACAAATTTCCATGGATCTATATGCAACTTTGTTTGTCAATTGAGAGGCTAATACATAGATTGCTCAATCTGATGATGGATTCATGGCCTTGATCCTGTCAAAAGTAACATCCTGTACGCTGGAAAATCTGGTAGGAATTACGTTGTGCTCTTTCTTGTTTATAATCATGCCTATATCCATCTCACATGTTTGTACCATCAGTCAGTGTCTTTACGTATTGAATTTGCATCCTTCCATTTGTTCTTCTTTTGGTGATGACAATTTCTCATGCCCCCGAAATCTGGGATATGGATGCAACAAGGACATTCTTTAAGCCGATTGCATTGCGTTGTGCTTTATGAATGGTAGCTGTCCGTCATAGTAATAAAAACAGGTGCTTTACTTTACTCCTGAAATGTTTGAGAGCTGATCTGAATCCATGAGTGTCCATTTTTTCTTGAACTATTACTTAATCAGATCAGAATACTTTGTTACAGATGTCACCGTAGCAGAACAGAATTGGAAGTTCAACCTACTAAATACGAGAGGACTGTGGAAATGACCAACTATGATCCCAGCGAGTGTGTTTGTCTTCTTCACTCCAAATCCTGCAGTCTATTCAATAGGGGTACTAAACTATCTCAATTGTACTTGCTACTAATAACATTTTCTCGCTAGTGGTCTCATCAAATTAACCAGAAGATTATTCATACCATTTTCCAAAGTAGAACAAACGAGAGCTTCTAGGTTCCTAGCTTGCCAAAACTTGTCAAATGAACACACATTGTGTACCAAACAAAAAACTACTGCCAAAGGCTAGGTCACCCAACCCTCTTGGAAGATAAATAGGCACTCACCATGAATGCTTCTGTGAAGTAATCACCCACATCTACACACAGAGTGTTAAAATGGCTGATAAAATGGTTGATCAGATCAGGGCAATGGGCTTGAACAATAAAATAGAATGGTATCCTGTGATTTCGCCTGAATGGCCAGGTATATTGCGATAGTTGAGTCGAGATATCACATGATATATACTGTTACATAGTCTTTTAGCTTTGGAGGTCTGGTAAAACACACGGTCCTGATTTGGGATTGGCAATGGAACTCAGCATCTACATTGGGCATGCGATTCACCACTCCAGATCGATTTCGGCATTTTTTCTATCTTTTCGACATTGGTTGAGTTACCTGGTGCTTCGTCTAGATAACGGTAAAACCTTGGAGATACAACTGTATGACTTATTTCAATTTGCACGTACATTGCTGCCTCATAGGAGGTAACTACAAATTGTTTGATTCTCGACATCTAGATTGAAATGTAATCTCACCTAACTAGAGGAGAAAAGAGTATAACATCACCAGAGACTGGTTTGTTTAGTTAATAAAACTCATGCATGGACTACTTAAATTATATCACCAAACATCAAGACTAATATTATGAATCAAATACAGATATTTATGACGTGGTCGAAACACGATATTCGTGATTTTTCATTTTGAAGGTGAGCTACGCGCCTATGAGGTGGACAAGTAGTTGTTCCATGGGAAGTCCGAATATCAGGAGCCTGTTGTTATCCAGGTGACTTCTTACCTTCCATGATCGCTCTCCAATTTTACATCAGAAGTACATATGACAAAGCAATGGCTACCCTACTAGTATTCAGGATACAGATTGGATCCTGATGAATCATGACGATTGATGAGCTTACACAAATTCTGCATATATACCACCACCTCAGATAAGATTTTCTTGGGGAGATTGTTTTTGCAAATGATTACCGTAGGAGAAAGTCTACAGTGTTGATATGACAATTTATTTTTCCATAATCAGTAAACAGATCTCATGAAACATTAGATTAACTTCGGTCAGATTCTTCCCCTGCGTAAGATACTATTTCAACAAGCAATTAGTCGAGTTGACAGCATCTTGGATGGTATTCTTACTCGTGACGAGCAGACAGATATATTCTGGCTCCTTTGATATATTCGTTTGTTCATAGTCAGGAAGCAAGGCAGGGTGGCAATTCTGGATGGTCAAAGCCAACTGACGGAGAAGGATGAGTTTGTTTACCAAGAGATGCTCACGCATCTTTCCCTCTGCTCAATCCCGAACCCGGAGAAGGTGGTCTCTCTCTCTTTATTTCTTTCCAACTTCTCTCATCTTTGAAGTTTTGATGCTGTGAAAGTGCTCACTTGATATTTTTACAGGTGCTGCTCGTTGGTGGGGGGAGATGAGGTATTCTGAAGGAAATTTCTGGTCACTTGTCCATGGAACAAATCGATATATGTGAACTCAAACAAATGGTGATTGATGTAAGCGAAATTAAACTATGAAAACCTTCCAAAGTTTCCAACTTGAGCCTCTCTTTGCTCATCAAATCCTAAGGTTCAGGAGGACCATAGCAGTTATTTATATACTTCTTGTGTCCTGTTGCAGGTTT
Source organism: Eucalyptus camaldulensis (assembly GCA_019915185.1). NCBI lineage: Eukaryota > Viridiplantae > Streptophyta > Magnoliopsida > Myrtales > Myrtaceae > Eucalyptus > Eucalyptus camaldulensis. The sequence goes on from JAHSVA010000008.1 coordinate 4,669,233, forward strand.
ACAAGCAATTCTTCCCTGAAATAGTAGTTGCATACAAGGATCCACGAGTGAATGTGTACATTAACGAGGGTATATTCAATAGTTCTTACACATTGATGAATATAAATAAGTTGTGAGAGATTATTTAATTTAACTTACTTTAATTTCAACATCGCAGGAGTTGCTTTCCTGAAGAGACTTATGATGTGATCATTTTGGATGCATTTGAGTGTATGGGTATTGTTGAGTGCTTATAAACTCCCCCACCCTCTTTGAAATTTAGTAATTCTCCAATTAATTGAATAAGTTGGTAGAATAACAGAAATCTCATAGGGTGGTAGGTCATGCATCTACTTATTTCAAGTAATTCGCAACATTCAAACACCTCCAAGAAAAAGGAGTACTTGCTAATCATGTGTAAAAAGAAATTTGAGAGCCGCTGGAATTGAACTAGCGAGTAAAGAGCTCTTGGAATCAGTGGCTCGGGCTCTCTGTGCGGGAGGTGTCATGTCTCCTCCAGCAGACAGCTTTTGGTTGGACAGCTTAACACTGGAAGATACTATTGCTGAATGTCGCCAAATCTTCAAAGGCTCAGTGAGAATGAATTTTCGACTGTTTATTTTATTAGCGGGACGACTGGATTTGTGCTTTGCTCCAGCTACGGGCCAGCAGTTGACTTCGAGAAACCTGTCAATCCTCTAGATAACAAGAACAATGGGGTGGCTAAAGGGCCTCTTAAGTTCTACGACTCTCAGGTGAAATGGGATAAAAGATGTTACACATTATGTGAACTGAAACTCTGGTGTCTTGTTAATGCAAGCCTCTTTGCCTCCTATTGTGGGAGATCCATGTTGCTGTTTCTGTCTGCCATCTTTTGTGAAGAAAGTTGGCAGTGCCAAATTCTGATAAACAGATGTTTCTCAGCATATAGCCTATAAAAGATGGAGAAGCAACATCCTTATCATCTGTGCTCTTCCGTCTTCATTTTTTTTCCTGTTGTCCATCGTTTCTCAATCATCGACTGTAATACCCAACGTGGCCATATCAAATTACAAATAAGCATCACAGTCCCACAATTTGAAGAAGGAAAAGGTCCAAAGTCAGAGGAGACCTAAAGCCATGAAAACTTCAGTAGGACGAAGGTTATTAGAACTGCAGAAATTATTTGATTTGTGAACAAAATTTCTTGCATCAATATATGGAGCCATGGAAAATTGCACGATATTTTAGTGCTGCATGTGCCGTGATCAGGTCTATGACCGCGACTTTGACACCGCCGTGGTCCTGGCCTGGCCGCGTCCTTCACTCTGCCGGCCTCCGCCAGCTCCTCCAGTGGCTCTTGGGCGGTGGTGGCCCCGGAGAACCTGTGGAAGCGGTGGAGGGTTGATTACCGGCCGTGGTCACCGGACCTGCGCAAGCGTGCCCTAATGGGGAGCTGTTCAAGCCCTCTCGAGTCCGTCTCGACCTCGGATTGGATTTGCCGCTGGGCTTGCGGGGGCTCAATAACTTGGGGAACACTTGCATTATGAATTTGGTGTTGCAGGTATTGTTGCACACTCCTCCTTTGAGGAACTACTTCTTGAGTGACAGGCACAATAGGTACTTTTGTCAGAAGAAGAATGGGGTTAGAGGAAATGTGAGTAAAAGGAATGTAGATGGTGCTCTTGATGGAGGCCATGGGAGCAAGAATGGCAGCTTCTGTTTGGCCTGTGACATGGACGCCATGTTCTTGGAGGTGTTTTCGGGGGAGCGGATGCCTTAAAGTCCGGCGAAGTTCCTGTACAGGTCTGTGGATGTGGAGGAAATTGCTCTTCTAAGAAATCTTTTGGATAAATGTGGATGCTTGATGGCTTCTTATTGGTTTTTGGAAGCACATAAAGGTTGGAAATTGTCCAAGAGGCTCTGTAAATTTTGCTGTTGTGACCTAGTGGCTGTGAAGATATGGAAGTTGTTTGATCAGTGCATGTTCTTCTATATTGTTAGTATGATGGACATTACCTATTTTACAATTGCGCTTTGACCTCCTTCGTATCATAGCTTAGCCGCTCCATCTTATTTTATTTTATTATTATTTTTATTTTTGGCAAATGGAAATTGGAAAATGTCAGAGAGTGCCCCTTCGCACTAGTGATGGTTTGAAGAGTAAAACAATCACAACCATCTTGGTTGAGATGTGTTGAACAGCTGAGATCAATTGCATTTCAATCCAATGATAAACGATTCCTAAGGCACCGTGCGTTTGCCCCCTATCAGATGTGCTCTAGAAATTTCAAATTTACCATAGGATGTATTGCCTTAGTTAAAATGGGTATTTCTTTCATTATTTTAATGTCTTGGAAAGCATTATTTCTGATTTTGCTAAATTTAACGAGTGCCCTTGGGGCATTTGTTAACAAGGCCTTTGGAAATTATCTTCTTTGATTACGTACTTTGGTCTACTGGCTTTTCTGAAAATGGCTGTGGACATAATGGATAGGCATCGTTTCCTTATTCTAATGATGCATGCTTTTGTCAAGTTCCTTGTCGACCATCAATGTTGGACTGAGACTTTCTTAACTGTTCTATCTAATTGACTTAGAGGGAAATGTGCTTTATACTTTTTTTTTTGTTGATTTGGTTATCCCGCAGTTGGTGGCAACATGCAGCTAACTTGGCAAGTTATGAGCAGCAGGACGCTCATGAGTTTTTCATTTCCATGCTTGATGGGATCCATGAGAAAGTGGATAAGTATCGATGCTGGCCGCAGAGCCAAGGTAAATTTTACAGGCATTGCATTAAACCTGTTTCATCCGGTCTCCATTTTTTACAGGCAGTATCTGGAATCTGCTGGTGCTGAGGACAGAGATCGAGTGTTATTAACATTTTCTCTTGGGTCAGTGGTTCAAGTGGGCTTTTTTGATTGTATAGTCATGTAAATGAATTTTTGAACTGATGTAGGATCACGCTTGTGGGTTATTACCTTTCTGGCATTTCCCAGCCCTAATACCTCTGAGTCCCTTGGGAAGTTTCACTTTGTTCTGGTGTCATTCTTTCTTGGTGGCATATCAGTCAGGAGATTCAACTGTGTCAACTAATATATGTGGGTGTGGGTCTTTATATACAGCATGCGTTCTAGTTTCAACTTTTCTTTCAAGTTATTCCACGGCAAAACTTATTATTTGTTCCATCACATGGTAATTTAATGCATCTACAATATCTGCAGACAACTGCTTTCCTGTGCAAGCGTGCTCTTTTGTGTCATGTCTGACGGTTGTGTTTGTACTATGAAATATGTTCTGTCGTGACTTGTGATGCTGTTGAGGAACTTTTATTTTTACAAATTGTGGATTCTCGGATATCTTTCGAAGTACGCTAATGAATTATTACAGGGAGTGGAGATTGCTGTATTGCCCACAGAGTATTCTCTGGTATCTTATGCTCCGATGTCATGTGTATGGCTTGTGGTTTCACATCTACAACATATGACCGTTGCTTGGATATTTCTTTGGATCTGGAACAAAACCAACGTGGTTCTACGAAGGTGACATCAGCTAAGTCACATCACTCTTGCAATGGCGAAGCAGAGTGCATGAATTCAAGCCAGAACTCTGGGATACCGACTTTGATGGGCTGCTTGGACCGATTCACAAGACCCGAGAGGCTGGGTTCAGACCAGAAGTTATTCTGCCAACAGTGTCAGGTGAGTAAGGAGTCTCTCAAGCAGATGTCCATAAGGAAGCTCCCATTGGTTTCTTGCTTTCACATCAAAAGATTTGAACATTCTTCCATACGGAGGATGTTGAGGAAGATCGACCAATATCTGCATTTTCCATTTTCACTGGACATGGCCCCTTACCTCTCTTCTTCCATTTTGAGGAGAAGATTTGGGAACAGGATTTTCCCTTTTGATGGGGATGAACCTGATGCATCAAACGAGTTCTCCTCAGAATTTGAGCTGTTTGCTGTTGTCACTCACGCTGGTAAATTAGACGCGGGCCATTATGTGACTTATCTGCGTCTGAGCAATCAGTGGTACAAGTGCGACGATGCTTGGATAACCCAAGTGAATGAGAACATTGTGAGAGCTGCACAAGGGCACATGATGTTCTATGTCCAGAAAATGCTTTATTATAGAGCAAGTGATAAAATGGGTGCTTCATGATAGCCTTCAGAAATTGAAATACCAGTTGCTGGTGCTGTATTATGCGTGTCTTGCGCTAAATTGCCAGGACTCAAGGTTAATATGCAGAATAAAGCAAAGAATAGCGCTGCAGTTGCTGCTTTGTCTGTGAACTAAACTTTAGTGAGTTGCTGCAGCTAATTGTGGAATGCCAAACAACTCTCTTCCACCGGGGGCAAACATCCATCGGAAAATAGTCTGTAATTCTACTTTGGAGCTGTGCTGAGCCTAATTTTATTTGGGGTGCCTCAGTGGACGAGGGAATCGCTTAGTGGAGCCCTCGGAGTTATTTATGAGTTAATTATTTCAACATTTCCCCCCTAATTTTTCCTGCTTGTCCAAGTATTAATGGTGGGTTGATTCTTTTTTTTGACATGGATCCTCGCGAAGGTTGATGCTTGGAGCCGTGGGTTCTTTCCGTTATGCTCATTCCTTGCATTCCATATTGTACTTGTATTGGGATTTTTTTAAGCTTCGGAGCTTTCTTGGGGAGGCACTTCATATCAATTTCTTGAAAAGGAAATGTGAGGAATGTTATGCCGGAGATTTTGTATGTTGTACTTGTTTTGAGCAAAGAGAAATCATAGTATGACTAACTACACCTTTACATTCTTGATAGTGTTCTATTGCCATCATGATTGGGTCTGAATATCAAAGTCCATAAGCGCCAACTTGACTCTGGCGAAAAGAAATAGTTATGACCTTTCAAATGCTACAGACTGAATGAAAAGCAATATGATGTATTTAACTTTATGAGCTGCATGTCGGATCGAAGAACAGAAACTTGCTTGCTGTTTTTTCAATTCTTTGAGATCTCGTTGGATCTCCAGGGCAGACTTTCCGCTCTCTGGCTTTAGGCAGTTAGAACAATTTCTCTAGCTGTTAGAGTGTCACGACCTAACCTCGGGTAAACCATCTAAGGTTTGGTTAATGGATTACTAAGCTCAAATTTAGTTTGGGCTTTTCCAAGTCCATACTAATTCGCGACTTAGGTTCAAGTTCTTAACATGCAATTGATTTTTAATTAGGAGTTGCCACTAATCTATTTTTGGTGGGTTGATTAGAAACCCAAGTAAAGTAATTGGAGATTTACTTTACTCTTGTGAACCGGAGATTATAAGTTCGGACTATGTTAGATTTCTCTCACGTTATTTCAGTACTTTTTTCTTTTATTTTGAAAAAAAATGTTTTGCAGGTGGCTTGAATTGATTTTAATTTATTTCCCTAAAATGTTAAGTGATCATGCGGGTGCACAAATCACCAATTTAACATCCAAATCAAGCAATAAATGAATTATGAGACTTAATTCATAGTAATGAAAGCATCAGCAATGTTAGATCAGAATTCACATCTACAGTCCTTAATATGATTTCTAATTAATACGTAATTATTTAATTTTTATTTTCACTTGTTTAATGAGAATAATGTTTTATGCAATGCATGCTACTAATTTAACATGAAGTGACATGACATAGCAATATGACTTCATGACATAAGTATAATATATATATATATATATATATATATATATATATATATTTGCATTTTTCTTAATAAGCATGCAATCTATTCTAGAGAAAGAAACTAATTTATTCTAAGACAATTTTTTTGGTATTTTACGTGAAATTCGAAATTAGAAAATTGCGAAAATTATCTATCCGAATTAAGATATCATCCAACTTGTATTAGGAATTAGATTAGGTCAAATCCTAATTTAAACTAGAATGTTATCTTAACTTGGTAATCTCTAACCTAAAATGCAATCTATCTAGGAAAAATTATCCAAACTTATAGTAAATTAGAAAATTATTTAGAATTAAATTAAACGTGCAATCTCATCCTAATATGCAATGGCTAGATGACGTGCAAAGAATGTCCTAATTCTAGTTTTTTTTAATTCGAAATTAAAATTGTCAAATAATTAAACGTGCAATTTAAATTAATGAAAAGAAAACTCTAACATCCTAAATTTATGTTGTTGGTAATTTTATTTAAGAAATTCGAAATAAGTAGATTTCCTAATCTTAAACATGCAAACTTCCCTAAAACTAGCAATATTCTAACATGAACATAATCTAACTCAAATATATATATATATATATATATATATATATATATATTTTGGGGTTTTCTTTTACGGGAGCAATCTTAATTCAAATAAAGGCATCAAGAACAGCATGACAACCAATCAAGCAAGATATCATTCATGTCTATTTAATTTTGGAAATAAATTGACGAATCCAATTTCGTGCATGAGATCAGATTGGTCAATTTTAAACAAAATCACGAATCGTATCTCGAGCGTGAGATCGGATTGGCGATTTTCCCGTGTGATTGCGAGTCGTATTTTAAGCGTAAAATCAGACTATCAATCATATGCACATTATGAAATTATGAAAATTTCCCAATTTGGAAGGCTACTTGAGTTGCGAATATCATATCATATTAGGGATTTTAATGATGTGCATCAATGAATATTTTAAATAAAGAAACGAAATATTTGAAAACCAAAATATACAAGATTTTTACCTAATTCGAGTTTTGGTTTCCAAATTTGGCTTAGTGAACGACGACAACTCGTGAATCACGATGGAGGCTCGACGTGGCTCACAACTGAGGTGGCACAGGCGTTGGCTTGGCTGAATGTTGTTCATGGGCTTGAGGGGGCGCCAGCATTCGGAGCTCTGGCGATGGGGTAGCAGGCGCGCGGTGGGGCGGCAACTGGCGCAGCAAGGGGAAAGCTCGAGCTGCTGGCAGTTGCTACGAGTGAGGTGGACGAGGTCGCGGACAATCGGAGGGTCGTGGACCGGCGGGTTGCAGGCGAGACGGGGGTGCGGCGACCGGCGGGCGGAGGCGTTGTAGGGGGTTGGCGTCCCGGCGCGGCAAGGGGGGCGGCTCGCGAGTGTTTTCGTCGGTGATGGAGCTCGGCTGCAGGTCGCGGGCGAAGCAGCGAGGCAGCGGCGGCAGGCGTCGGCGACGGAGTTGGGCTACAGATCGCGGGTGGAGTGGCGAGGCAACGGTGCCCGGCGCAAGAACTTGCGGGTTGCTGGTGAAGTGGCAGTGGCCGGCGGCGTTGGGTTGCAGGCGGCAGACACGAGCGGTAAGTGCAGGGGGAAGACGACGTCTCCTTTTTCCTTTCTTTTGTTTGTTTTTTTTTGTGTTTTTTTTTCTCCCCTGTCCACTCTCTCACGTCCTCTCTCTCTGCCCTTGTACTTTTCTGCACACCTTCAGCCAAAAGCAAGACTCCCCTTTGTTGACTTTAAAAAAAAAAAAAACAAAAAGACAACGAAAATCCAAATAAACGAAAATCCCCCCCTTCTTCTGTATGCGCATCATCCTTTTATAGGGGAAGGAATTAGGTTTTTGTAGCATATTTTATTTCCTTTTTTTACTTTTCCCATCTACCCTAATCAGATTCAAATTTCCTCTTTCAATACGCATGAAAATAAATTTTGCTCGTGCGTAGCCTCTTGAATATATCGTCGAAATGTATTTACTCGCGCGCAATATTCTTTTTTATATTTTTCTTCCATCTGAAACCTTCCTTTTTGCCAAAAAATGTCCCTCGGTGTATAGTGCTTGAATATATGAAAAATCTCCCGTTGTATTATTGAATATTGGAAAAATTAACGCTCATCGTCTGTCTAATACAAAAAATGAAATAAAGTAAGATAAAATAAATGCTCCTAAAACTATATGCTACACAATTTTAATTCTAATATTTTTGTTTAGGGGTTAAAAATTAATCCCTAATTTTTAATGCGATAAATGATTAAACGGGTTCCTAAAATTTATGTGTCAACAGTTACCCCTCTTTGAAGGTGAGCTCATAAAGGTTGCCTTCAAAAACAAATTGAGACCTAAATTTTGATCGTGTACATGCATTGAATGATTTTTGTTGGAATATGAATTCCATTTTGGAATGCGATTTATATGATGCATGGAAATGCTAATGCAAACGGTAAATTTACGTACCTAGAATAACCTACCTTTAAGGAGGGTAGAGTAATTCAGAATAGTTGGTGTTACATGTCCAGGACCCGTATCTTTTTATGGTCGTCCATAGTAGTAACGAGGCTTTGTAAGGAGACTGTTTTTTTAGGAATCGTACCTTTTTACGGTCGCCCAGTATGGTAGTATTTGGTTGTCTAGGACCCGAACATTTCTTCGGTCGCCTTGACGAAAAATCAATTTTCCAGGACCCGTACTTTTTTATAGTCGCTTGTTAAAGCAATAAAAATATTGTCTAGAACCCGTACCATTCTACGGTCGCTTAAATGGGAACTCACTTTCGAGAACCTATATCTTTTTACGGTCGCCTGAATAAGAAATAGCTTTGGGGACAACTTGATCAAGTGGAGTGCTAGTGTACTCAAGAGGGAATACCTGCGCAATGACAAATATTTACGTTATGGACAAAGATATACTTATTTGGTAATATCTCTTATCCTTGGGGATATGTCACGCCCCGATCCTCGGGCACGCACATATCCTTCTACTTGGTCGATTTTATTATGCGATATCCCAGGACTAAGTATCGCCGACCCTTTCTTTCATTAAGCACATGCGGAAGCAGTTATAAATCCCCAGACAATAAAACAATGGGATAGAATAGTAAGACCATACTTTTTATATTGAAATCTATAACCAAACCTTTATACAACCACACCTCAAAGTACTTCACAAAACTTTTCATAATTTTCAAGTCTCACACTATTCACATTTAGACAGGATTCCTAAAAGATGACGGGATTTCAGTCCTCATTCGATTCGTACTCAGATCATCATCGGGGTTCTCCTCCAGGTACTCCTCTTCGGTTTCTTTCTCCTCAGGCTCCTCATCAAGGCCCTGAAATGTTGTCCCACAACCGGGATGAGACTACGTCTCAGCAAGTTCTACCCCACTAAGACTCGATTAGGAAACCAATATGCTAACCAGGCTGCCTATACACGCACGGGTCAGAGGACTTACCTTGGCCTCAGATTCCACCTGCATATTAGCACAGTTCAATAGGCACCCAAGCAATTACATTACAGATCAATATCTCGATCCATCGACCTAGTCGATTTCATGTCAATTCGACCATTCCCTAGCCGTTTCCCTTATTTAGCCTCCAATCGTACTCACGACTTCACGAGCATAGACTACCAAATTTCTTGTCAACAAATTACAGTCCAAAAGACACGACCTATCTTTAGGTAGCAAATTACGGCCCAATGAGCGCAACCTTTAATAGGTGGCAGATTACGGCCTTATCAGGCGGGACCTTTAATAGGTGGCAAATTACGGCCTTAACAAACGCGACCTTTAATAGGTGGCAATTTACGGCCTTAACAGGCGCGACCTTTAATAGGTGGCAATTTACGGCCCAATGGGCACGACCGATTCCAAATTCGGTGGCAAAACTCGGCCCCACTGGCACAGCCATACTCACAACCTTTCACAATCAAATTCTAATTGAATACCGACATTGATCAATCTTGGGATAAATCCCCACATACTCATCAACTCACTCAATTTACACACGATATTAACGTACCCGATGGATCTCAGCCAAAAGTATATTCACTTCACTCTTACAAACTTCTCTACTTAATAGCCCATCAAAGCACTATTGATGCTAAACAATCATACTCGGCCATCCGCAATTCAATTACTCAATCTTAATCAATTTAGGAATAATTCCTCAAATTGCACAATTAATTCAATTTAGCACAACGTAGAGCTCAAATAAATAAACGGACTGCACCACGACAATCAGCACGAAATTTCGGTCGTCGGCTATCCTTGCCTAATTTCTGAAAAATAAATAATTAAATAATTAATTTCGAAAATTAATAAATAAATAATAAAAATCCAATTTAGGCCCGTAATGCCTAATTGAAGCCCACTAAGGGTCGGGAAAAATCCCGAGATGCATTCAATAAATAATAGTACATCTCTACTTGCTAATGACTAAGTCTAACCACCTAACATGCATCATTAAGTCACTAATTCAATTGTTCTAAACTAATCTAACCACCTAATTGCACTTAATTAAATCTAATCAACCCTTAAGCATCATTAGTCTACTAAGCGAGGATTAGTGAGATTACTCACTTGATTAAAAGTGGGGACCGGGACACCATGACGGAGACACGACGACGGTCGAAATCCGAACTTTCGGCGGCGTCGATGGACACTCTGGCCGGACCTACAAGCCTCGCAAGCCCACAGAAATTTATGGGCTTAGACTGAACTTGGGCCTCAGCTTGGGCTGACTTGCTTCGCGGGCTTGGGCTGCAATTGGGCCTGATCTGGGCTTCAAGATGGGCTAGCTTTGTAGGCTTCAAAACCAGGCTGGACTCTTGGGCTGAAATAAAACTAAATTGGGCCTGTCTTTGCTGGGCCCAAAAGAAATTCATTGAGCTTGGAGACTACTGGACTTGCGTTGGGCCATTGATGCGGCTGATCGAGGCCTAGAATTGTTGGGCTTCAAAGACTAAATTCCTATGGTCTCAAAATGCGAACTGCAAGGGAAATAGGCGCAGGCTTCTTCGGTCCTCGTGGCAGCTCGACGGATGATGCTTCGCTTGCTTGATTCGGCTGACTCGGTGAATTCCACACGGTTAGATGAAGGCCGCGAGCTGGGTAGACCGAAGCTGAGAAAGACGCATGGATGCTTGGACGGCAGAGCTGGCGTGCGGTCAACGACGAAGGAGTTCGCTGGTGTCACGCACGGGGCAGCTTCGGCGAGGAAATTCATGAGCGAGAGAGAGACAACGTGGACAAAGGGAGTAGCTTGCTGGGTCTTCACTTCGGTGGCCACGAGTTGGAGTCAACACAGTGGCAGCTTCAGACGCGTGGGCGATTCACCCGATGGAGGACGCCGCAGCTTGATTCTGGGGTCAACAAACCAGCATGAAGACAAGACTTGGTGGAGTAACTTCGGTGGATGATGAGATTGATGGAGCTGCAGGCGCGGCGCACGGAGAAGCTTCAAGGTCAATGATGGGGCTTCGCTTGAAGTTTAGTTGACCCGGACATGGCAGCTTGGAGAGAAAAACTCGGTGGGAATTGCTTCGGTGGAATCGTGCGGACGTGGAGATGCTGGTAGCGGCAAAATGAAGTGGAGTTGCAGTGTTTTGTCGCTGCTGGGTGGGAGATCGTGGCAAGGAGTCAACACCGTCTTCAATTGTTGACTGCGGAGGCTGAATCATGGGCAGTTGGCAGCTCGGTGGAGAAATTTCGGTGGTGGATGTAGGCGAGATGATGGGCATCTTCGGTTGCAGAGAAAATGAAAGTAGAACCGGAGAAATGTGAAGAAGACGGGGCGAAGGAGGCGTGATCAAGAAGCTGCCGTAGGGGAGGAGATAAGTCAAGAAGAAAATATCCCAATCCTCATCATAGCTTAGGCCAAAAGTCCACATATATATCCTTTACATTGATGGCATGTCCCCCCTTAATACTTTCCACCCAAATTTTCCACTAAAATAGTCCAAATTGAAGCTAAAATTGAAGCCCTTCCCACGGATCCGAATTTCATAATTTAAGCTTCAATTTCTTTACTCAATTCCCCAAATTGAGGTCCGATTTCGATGAATAAAAATCCCGTACAATTTTCTACTAGTCCCCGACACTCAAAGGCTTGACTTGGAAGTCCAAATTTCCTTTAATTTGGCCCATACGAATTTCCGCTAATTTTCCGCAACTTCCGAATCAAATTTCCATAAAAGTCTCGAAATCTCTGAAAAATCTTTTGAGACTGAGTCGACGTTCCTAGAATTTATTGTGACATGACAGAATCTTCAATTTTTGAAATCGGACTTGAATTCACGGTTAATTTCCATTCGACACGTTTTTAGCGTGACCTAGACTACCGGGTAATTTTCAGAACTTTTTAGTGCAAATGACCCGTGGTCGATTTTCTTTAAGCCACAATGAACCCACTCGACACATTGGCAACTCTCGATTGTCGTAGAAATCTCGAGAATTCAAATACGGGCACAGGGTACCAAAACGATAGAGAATTCAATCTAGTGTTGGCCGACGAGAATTTTCCAATTTAGTGGTGTCATCCACGATTATCCACACATTTCTGTCGAACCGACCTATATCTGATCTCTAATCAATTTACGTCTATGCCGTAATGATCTCAGCAGATGAACACGATCGAGTAGCCGATTCCTGGTCGAATTCTCAAGTCTATTTGCCTTAAAATTCTTAATAGTTTCCCCAGATAATCTAGTTATCTCTAGAATGATCAGTTCTGAGAACAACCCTATAGACGCGTCAATGAAATGCCCGATTTATTCAATAGAAAACAAGACTGAAAATCTGGGATGTCACAGGATATGTCTACTGTAAAACACATTCGTAGGAGTGGTAACATACATTTGTGGTCACAGACATGCATTAATTCAAGTGAGGTTTATGCGTGATGATTTCTATCAATCTTGCATCACCTAATTTCCATTAGGAAGAATTTCAAAAGAAGATTCCAATCTGAACACATAAGTGTCATGGATGTGTCAAATGAGGGATCTTTTGATCTGAAAGGACTTTTCTCTAATCTTCATTAAAAGGGCCATTTCATCCTGACCATTGATACATGAATTTGACAATCACTCCATCTCACTATTGTCATACCAAACAAGGGTCTGAGCAATCTCGTAAGTGGTATGACCTTACCAATCAGAGAGGTCTTTAATAAGGATCATAATGTGAGCTTGGTTAACGGCTTAACAAAGGGGACTTTTTGAGTCGAGGCTATTGAAAAATGACATTCCGCAATTACCTGTCAAGAAACATACGAAATGAGGTAGAAATTATATTACTCGCAGTTTTTCGAGCGATGCTTTCGGATATATGAACTTTTATGTTAATTCAAGTGCTTTAATTTGAAGAGACTTTGCAAGGGACGTAACACATGCTTGGTTCATTGGTGAGAAACAAAAGAATTGTTAGGCTCAAAAAGTGTTTAAGGGGGTTCAAAGCTAGTGATCATCTTGACATTTCCACCTATCTTCTTCTTCATTGTCGAGGATTTTTCTTCGTATCAAACTCCATTAATTGTAACATCTCAGCATTTGAGTTTTTTTAGTATCGACTTGCTGGGGATACGACTTACTACAACAAATGTTTGATTTTCCTTTTTGGGCATCGGCCTTACTTTTACCAGGCACACTACTTTTTCATGCCCTTTTATTTTTGCACTTATTTTTTTTGGACTCGCATAGCCTCCATCTTTTATCAGCATTCTAGACCATGCTATTTGAATGATTTTTGATTTTTTTTTTTTTTGCCCTAGTGTGGGGGATGATCACCAACTAGGTTTAATATGAAATGAATTCATAGGTTCAAGTAGGCTATGCAATGGACAAAAGTGTATAGGACAAAGAAAGAACTACTCTTCGTCATCCTAATCGTCATCCTAAAGCACTTAAATTATTGTATAAGTTACACTGCGAAAGTAATACTCGAAGATTGATGCAAGTGTGAGCAAGAAGATTCCTACCATTCATTTTCAATTTGTCCCAATGTGAGATGATCCTTGACAAGGATAATTTAAAAAATCTTCACGTGTGTGGGCTCAAAGGACTAAACGATAAGTATACCTGTAGTGTTTCGGGTAGATGAAGAAATTGCCTCTCATCATTTTGGTTGATAAACCCTTTGTGAGATCACCCTTTTTCTCGTGGGCATGAAATTTTTACACACAACTCACTAGGGATTAGTGTACTTGCCTTTCATCATTCCAAAGTATCCCATTTGGCACATTCAATTCATCTCACACAATTCATCAGGGAAAACATGTAAGATTTGCAACAAATATGAATAACTTAATTTACAACTCATTGACGCAATTTATTCATCATAGAAATGCTTGCAGTTCAAAACATGACACAACAAATTCTATCATGGGTAATATTTTTTGACAGCATCAGAATTAATTGGATTGAAAAACTCACGACCATTCATTTTTACTAGGATCAAGGCACCTCCAAGGAGTGTCTTCTTCACTACATATGGGCCACTGTAATTTGGAGCAAACTTGGCCCTAGGATTGGGAAATATTGGCAACAGCTTCCTTAAGACTAGATCATTCACCTCGAAATGTCTCGGTTGTACCTTCCGATTGAAGGACCTGGCCACTCTCTGTTGATAAGTTTGGCCATGGCAAAGAGCCTTCAGCTTTTTCTCATCAATCAAGTTTAACTATTCAAGTCTTTGTTGCGACCATTCTGCCTCAGACAACTCTACTTGGGATAAAACTCTCAGAGAAGGAATCTCCACTTCCATGGGCAGAATTGCTTCCATGCCGTACACCAAAGCAAAAGGGGTTGCCCCAGTAGAAGTGCGGATCGACGTCCGATACGCCATTAGTGCGAAGGGTAACTTGTCATGCCAATCTCGAGAATTTTTGGCCGTCTTAGCCAGGATCTTTTTAATGTTCTTGTTGGCCGCTTCAACAGCCCCGTTCATTTGAGGGCGGTAAGGAGATGAATTTAAAAGCTTGACCTTGAATTCGCTGAACAACTCATCAACAAGTTTGTTGTTCAAATTTGTCCCGTTGTCAGTGATGATTGCTTCAGGGACGCCATAGCAGGCAATTATGTCTCGCCTGATGAAATTTGCAATATTGTGAGCGATGACATTTGCAATATGTAGCTTCAATCCATTTGGAGAAATAGTCTATCGTCACCAAGATAAATCGATGCCCATTTGAAGCCTTAGGATTTATTGGACCGATCACATCAATGCCCCACATTGAGAAGGGCCATGGCTTAGAAAACTAGTGCAGCTCAGCAAGAGGAACATTTATCTTATCTCCATGAATTTGGCAACGGTGACAACTTCAAACATGCTGGATACAGTCACTTTCTAGTGTGAGCCAGTAGTGGCCTAGTCTCATAATCTTTTTAGCTAATATGTGCCCATTCATATGAGGGCCACATACTCCTTCGTGCACTTCTTGCATGATTTGAGTGGCTTCGGCTGCATCCACATACTGCGATAAGACTGAATCATAAGATCTCTTGTATAAATTCTCACCACTGACAAAGAATTTTGAGACCATCTTCGTGATGTATTTCCTATCAGCTGGAGTACTTCCTTCGAGGAATTTATGTTTTTGAATGTAGTTCATGATATCGTAATACCATGGTTTTTCATCAGGTTCTTCAGTCACAATCATACAATA
Organism: Eucalyptus camaldulensis; assembly: GCA_019915185.1. Lineage (NCBI taxonomy): Eukaryota > Viridiplantae > Streptophyta > Magnoliopsida > Myrtales > Myrtaceae > Eucalyptus > Eucalyptus camaldulensis. The sequence goes on from JAHSVA010000008.1 coordinate 4,684,554, forward strand.
AGCTAGCTTTGGCAAAACCTCTATTTTCAACAGCTCGACTTCTAACCCGTCGGTGACTTGCAACATAGATGATAGAGTTGCGAGTGCATCTGTAAATTGATTATGAGACCTTGACAAATATTCAAATGAAATTTGCTCGAACTCCTTTACGAGATCTTCTAAATACTCGTGATACGGGAACAATTTGCCATCCTTAGTCTTCCATTTACCCATGGTCTGCAGAATGATTAGCGCGGAATCTTCGAATACTTTTAACTTAGCCACTCCCATCTCAATTGCAGCTTGGAGCCCGATGATGCAAGCTTCATACTCGACTACATTGTTAGTGCATGTGAATATTAATTTTGCGGCTACTGGATGGTGTTGTCCGTATGGGGATATCATAATTGCCTCAGTACCAGAACCAGACAAGTTTACGGTTCCATCAAAGAACATGGTCCATGAATCTTCACTTACATTCAAAACACAATTATCTAGGGAATGGTCATTGTTATTTGAGACTCCTGAATTCTCAGTCAATAGATCAGCGATCTCTTGACCTTTAACCAACTTTTGTGGCATAAATTGCACATCAAATTCTGAGATTAAAATTTGCCATTTAGACAACTTTTCCACCAAAGCTGGTTGATCAAGTAAGTACTTGATATGATTGTTCTCAGTCACGAGAAGCGTTTGGTAATGTAGTGTGTACTGTTGCAATCTATGCAATACCTACACTAATGCGGCATAAGTCTTTTCAGCATTAGAATATTTTAGTTCTGATATAATGAACTTTTTACTTAGGTAATAGATAGCTTGTTCTTTTTTATCAACGGGACTTTCTTGAGCCAACATCACGCCCAATGATTCACTATGAATGGTGAGGTAGAGAATCAAAGGATGCCCTGGCAATGGCGGGACAAGAACTGGTGGATTCATCAAATACTGCTTCAACTTGTCGAACGCATCTCAGCACTCATCATCCCAGTTGACTCGTGCATTTTTCTTTAAGAGCTTGAAGAATGGCTTCACAGTTTTGGAAAGTTGGGAAATGAATCGAGCAATGTAATTCAATCTCCTCAAAAGGCTCCGGACTACTTTTACCGTTGATGGAGGTTACAACTCACATATGGCCTTAGCTTTAGATGGGTCGATCTCAATCCCTTTACTGCTCATAATGAATCCGAGTAATTTACCAAATGTTGCTCCGAACACGCATTTAGTGGGATTTAGTCGAAGCTTGAACTCACAGAGTCGTTCAAACAACTTCTTCAGAGTTTCGACGTGGCTTCTTCCAGGTTGGATCTTCACAATCATATCATCAACATAGACCTTGATCTCTTGATGCATCATATCATGGAATAGTGCTACCATGGCTCGCTGGTAAGTTGCTCCTGCATTCTTGAGTCTAAAGGGTATGACCTTATAATGACAGGTTCCCCACAAAATGATAAATGTAGTTTTCTCATTGTCTTACTCCTTCATCCTTATCTGATTGTACTCGGAAAACCCATCCATAAACGAGAATAGTTCAAATCCAGCAGTACTATCCACAAGGACATTTATGTGAGGTAGTAGGAAATCATCCTTCGGGTCGGCCTTGTTTAAATCCCGATAGTTGACACAAACTCGAACTTGATCGTCTTTCTTCATCACTGGTACCCCATTCTGGGTATTGTGAGATTTCAATGACTCCCACCTTCAAAAGCTTCATCACTTCTTCCTCTATCTTCTTTGAGAGCTTGGGTTTAGTTCTCTATAACCTCTGCTTTTTAGGTTGCATGTCCATATTAGTAGGCAAACAATGCTCCACGATTGACGAGTCTAAACCAGGCATGTCAGCATAGGTCCATGCGAAGACATCTTGATATTCTTTTAGTAATTGAGTTAGGTGCTCGACCTCGTCTTTAGGAAGATTTGCCCCAATTTTCACTTCCTTGGCTTCTTCAGTGTCACCTAAATTAATAGTGATAGTTTGTTCGGATGTAAGAGCCTTGGTTTTTTCATGTTGTTCCCAGCTACGCTACACCTCAATGGAATCTTCGATCGAGTCTTCGGGATCATCATTATCAACACTTGTTGCATTAGATTGGGCCATTTCCTCACCTTTGCATGCTATAAGATTGTCCCTAAACTAGGAAGTAGATGAATCAAAAAGACAAATAGGATAAATTATATTTTATTTTTTAAAATTTTTTTGAAATTCTTTTGCAAAAGCATTTGTTGATACATTTTGACACAAGAAAGCATGATGAAGCCCAGGCCTCAAAATTCTCCTTAGATTTTTCTTTTCTTTTATCGGTTGGATATCATCACCGAGCTGGTTTGGTGTGCCTCATCATGCCATCAAAATAAAACTTGTAATTTTATTGAAATTCATCCATCAATTACATTTATTGAATGGAAAATGCAATACTCAATCCCTAAAAAGAAAGCGAAAAAGAAGAAATTGAAAACAATTTCTAAAAAGCAATAAAAATTCCCACGCAGGGGAATGTGCAAAAGCGATAAATAAGTTACTCTTGTGGGCCAGGGCCCATGTCTTTTAGAGGTCCTTCGTCAATGGCTCCTATGAGGAGGTCATCGAACATACTTGTGATTCCTTCTAGTGCATCATCAAAGTTCTCTGTCTTTGGAGGTGTCGGATCGTCCATGCCATCCTATTCATCTGGGACTATATCGCGAGGGTCAATATAAAAGTTGGGACTAGCCAAATACTTCACAAAATAGTCGAACTTGCCGCTTGGCTCCCCCAGGGTGTCCATTACTTCTAGTACATTGCACATCATTCTCGGAGGGCCAAGGAACATCTCGCGAATGTTGAGAGGTAGTGAGTTTTGCCTCCCTTGCCTTTGCTTAGGTGACGAGTCTTGCCTTTCTTGTCTTTGCCCTCCATATCTTTCTCCACCTCTTCCACGGTACCCTAATCTAGTAGAACGGGTTCTTTGAGGGGCTTCAATGGGGTTTTGAATGCCTTGACCCCTTCTTCCAAGACCACGGCTAGGAACAAAACCATTCCCAACCATCACCCTTCCCACGATAAGGGCAGCATTTGAAACCTCAGGAGTGGGTGGTGACGAATCTCGGGAAGCATGAATGGTGGATACCAACTCAAATGAGTGGTAACTTGATTTGAACTCGAAATCTGGCTCTACATTGGGAATAGCCGTCTCGTGATAAATTCAGTGGTCTTCTTTGTCATAGACAGTGACCGGTTTCCCTTTGATCACGAACTTCACACTTTGATGTAAACTCGAGGGCATCGCTTTAGCAGTATGTATCCAGGGACGACCTAATAGAAAATTAAATGCAGTAGGGATATCCATCACTTGAAAGGGGATGTTGAAAACAACTAGCCCTATTTGCACATCAAGATGGATCTCCCCGATCACCTCATTCTTTGTTCCATCAAAAGCTCGTATGAAAGTCTTCGCAACATGTATCTTGGATGGGTCTATCTTGAGACAGTGAAGAGTGGCCAATGGACATATATTCAGAGCAGACCCATTATTAATGAGTACCTAGGACACATGAGAAGACTTGTGTTTGACAGATATGTAGAGTACCTCGCCCCTACCTTCAATAGGGAATTCTTCATCAGAAAAAGTGATCAAGTCTTTGAGGAGAATTGATCCCACGAATTCCTCTAACTTGTCTGCCTCAATTGTTTATGGTACACAAATTTCACTTAGAATATTCATCAAAGACTTTTGATGCACAGGGGATGTTAGCAAGAGTTTGAGCAAAGAGATCTGAGCGGGCGTCTTTCGCAGTTGATTGACCACATTATATTCACTTGCTTTGATCACTACTAGAAATTCCTTAGCCTCTTCGTCAGTGACAGGCTTTATGGGTTAGGTGCTAGCTTGAGCATAAGTTTGACCAGACCTTGTAACCAAGCTTACATCTGGGTCATAGGACCAAGGCACTGCCTTATTGTTGACATACTCATAAGGCCGAGGCATCTTAATCACTATCCCTTCATTGGATGGGCGGGGGTCTCGATAGACAATTCTGCATCTTCCAGTGGGGGCATATCCATGAGTAAAGGATCTATTTCATCCTTATCCACATTGAGTGCAGCCTACTCCTCCTCCCAATTGATAACGATATGGGAAATAGTGGAAACTATGTAGTTATGGTCAACATACATGATGATACCATCATCCACCATTTTGGAAACTCTTTCTTTCATTAGTGATAGGGGAATGTCCTCATGATCTGAATAATATCCAGCTCTCACCACTCTGTTGTAGGCATCCACCATGCGCACCTTCAAGTTCTTGATTTGACCGACATTAGGTTCTAGAATAGCATTCACCCTACCTTCATGTTCTGGTAATGGATTCTTTTGGACATTTGGCCGAGCAGTTAGAAACGAAAAGGCCTTTGTGTCCAAGAGGTTTTGGATTCAGTGCTTGAGGGTGAAACATTCATTAGTTAAATGTCCTAATTCACTGCTGTGATAGTCACATTTCTTTGTCGATTCATAACCACAAATGTGTTCGCGATTAGGCTGTTTCAGCTCGCTAGTAAGCAAACCTTTCTTTCGGAGGATTGCTAACACTTGAGATGGAGATCCAGGGAGAGGAGAGAACTGCCTTCTATCATTTGATTGGACAAATGATTGACGGCCAGCAGTTTGTTGTTGCCTTGCATTCATTTGGATAGCCGAGGTGCGATTGGCATTTTCTTGGCTATAAGCCACATTTTCATCTACAACAGCCTCTTTTTCCTTCTTGGTAGAAAACCTTTTATTTGATGGCTCAGTAAACCATCAATCTCTTATCCCCATCTCAATTTTTTCTCCCATGGGAATAAGTTGGTTGAAGTTCTTGACGTATGTGCTGGCTATCCGGTTACAGAACTCAAACGAGAGAGTCTTGACGAACAACTTCATCAACTCTTTATCAGTAGGCTCAGGACTGATTTGAGTTGCCAGATTTTGCTACCTCACGGCATGCTCCTTAAATGACTCACTCCTCTTCTTTTCCATTCTCTAAAGATCTTCTCGGGAAGGTGTAATGTCCATATTGAACGTATACTACTTGAGAAATGCGTCAGCCACTTCATTCCAGGTGTCAAGGAGGTTCACATTCTTCATCACATACCAGTTTAGTGCGGGCCTGGTCAAACTCGCTCGAAATGATTGTATTATGAGGGGTTCATTCTTAACATATTGGGCCATGCGTATATCACGGGCTAATCGATAAACTCTCGATCACACGTAGGCTGACCCGTGCAGCCTTAAGGTTTTACCCCTAAGCAGCCTTTTAACACTCACTCACAAGGATCTTAGAGAGAGAGACTTCTAGAGAGAGAAGTTCTGGATTTGTATTCACTTGAAAATGAGATCGTTTACAATGAGGGGGAAGACCACTTTATATATAAGTACAAGGAAAATCGTATCCGTAAATCTCCCTTAGATCTAACGGTGAAGATTGTATCTCCTCAACTACCAGTTACCCACATTTATTACATAACGGTACAATTACTTTACCGCCCACCCCCAGGAGTATTCTTGAAGACTCGAGAAAACCCTAGTAGATGGGATAAGCCAAGGGTCGGATGTGTCATGCCTGTCCCGTAGGAACCTCTTGGACATGCTTTCTTTCGGGCCGTGACATTCTCCCCCACCTAATCAGGTGACGCCCTTGTCACGTCTTCAGCGTGAAAGGCTTCAATCTCCTTTGTGAATTGCCAAAGACTTCCCGCGGGTTCCCAACTTGCTTCGCTCTCCGGAAGACCCTTCCATCGGATCAAATACTCTCGCTTGGGTGCGCAATATCGTTTCCGTATGACTCGATCCGCCAAGATGCTCTCAACCTCTCGATCATACGAGGTTTTTGCCCCGAGTGGCGCCCGATGAGACTCCCCACAATCCGGATCTTCCTCATTGAATTGGAAAGGTTTGAGCATACTTACGTGGAAAACCGGATGCACCTTGAGTTTTGGTGGTAGCTCCAGCTTGTATGCAACCTTCCCAACCCGTTGTAGCACACGAAACGACCCCTCGTAGCGATGGATCAACCCCTTGTGCATGTCCTTGTAGCGAAGGACCGTGTGCAGCTTGGCCAACACTTGGTCTCCTACTTGGAACTCCACGTACCATCGCTTCTTGTCCGCCCATTTCTTCATGCGCTTAGAGGCTTTGTGTAGACACACCCATGCCAAGTCCGCCTGTTCTTGCATATTCTTGGCAAACTTGTACACGGGCGGACTACTCCCTTGGTAACCTAAAGCAATTGTGCTCGGGGTGTTCGGTTGCTGCCTAGTCGCAACCTCGAACGGACTTTGGCCGGTCGACTCGCTCAGTTGCAAGTTGTAGGAGAACTGTGCTACGTTGATCAACTTTGCCTAATTCACTTGCGTTGTGCTCACATAGTGCTGAAGGTAGATCTCCAAGAGTGCATTGACCCTCTCCGTCTGATCGTCGGTTTGGGGATGCAAACTTGTTGACATATTTAGCTCCGACCCCAGCAGCTTGAACAACTTGGACCAGAAACGTCCCATGAAGTGAGGATCCCGATCGCTCACGATCATTTGTGGCACTCCCCAATACTTCACCACGTGCTTCATGAACGGTTTGGCCGCCTCCTCGGTTGGGCAATCCTTTGTCGCAGGCACAAAGGTTGCATACTTCGAAAACCTGTCAACCACAACCATTAGAGTCCGACACCATTCGGACTTTGGAAAGTTGACGATAAAGTCCATGGAGACACTCTCCCATGGACGAGTTGGAACGAGAAGTGGTTCCAACAGGCCCGTCGACGAACGTTGCTCCAGCTTGTCTTGTTGGCACATGAGACAAGTCTTCACATAAGCCTCCACGTCGTCCTGCATTTGAGGCTAGTAATATCGATCTTTGACGAGGGCCAGCGTGCGATGGATCCTTAGATGACCCACCCACTTCCAGTCGTGGCACTCGCGCAAGATCTCCTTCCTCAGCTTCCCATGGAAGGGCACGTACATTTGCCTTCCTTTGGTGTAGAGGAGCTCGTCCTCGCACTAAAACTGTCAGGTCTTGCCCTCCTTTGCATACCCAAGGAGGGCTTGGGCTCTTAGATCATGCCCCAGCCCTTCTTTGATGCGGTTGACCCAAGGATAGCTTGCCGACTCACCGTGTTTGCTAGCTCCATTCTTCGACTTAGTGCATCCGCCACGGAGTTGGCCTTCCCCAGCTTGTACTCCAGCACATAGTTGAATTCCGCCAAAAAATCCTGCCACCGAGCTTGCTTCGGACTCAGCTTCTTTTGAGTATGGAAATAGCTCGTGACCACGTTGTCCATCCTTACAACGAACTTCAACCCCAGAAGATAGTGCCTCCACGTCCGAAGGCAGTGGACCACCGTGGTCATCTCCTTCTCTTGAACGGTATACCAACACTCGGTATCGTTCAACTTTCGTGACTCGTATGCCACCAGATGGCCATCCTGCATAAGCACACCACCAATAGCATAATCCAAGGTGTCAGTCTCTACCTCATAGGGCTTGGTGTGGTCGGGTAACACTAACATCAGTTCTTTTGTCATGGTTGTCTTCAATCGGTCGAAGGCTCTTTAGCATCGATCCGTCCACTCCCACGCCTTCTCCTTCTTCAACAGGTCCGTGAGTGGCACGACGATGCTCTAATAGCTCCGAATGAATCGCCGATAGTAGTTGGTGAGGCCCAAGAACGACCTCAACCCTGTCACTTTTGTTGGCGGCTCTCATTCGACGATCGATTGAATCTTGGCCTTGTCCATCCGCACTCGTCCACCCCCAACGATGTGCCCCGGGAACGGAACTTCCTCTTGGGTGAAGGCACACTTCTCGTGCTTAACGTATAGCTCGTTCTCGCGTAAGACTTGGAAGACTTGCTTTAGGTGCTCGACATGCTCCTCCAATGTCCGACTATAGACTACAATATCATCTAGGTAAACCACTACAAACCGATCTAGGAAAGGGTGGAGTACCTTGTTCATCATTGTGTAGAAAGTAACCGGTGCGTTGGTCAAACCGAACGGCATCACGAGGAACTCGTAGGATCCATACCGCATCATGCATGCGGTCTTCGGCTCGTCCCCTTCAGCGATCCGAACCTAATAGTAGCCCGATCGGAGATCCAGCTTGGTAAACCACTGAGCTCCACTAAGTTGATCAAAGAGATCCGCGATGAGTGGGATTGGGTACTTGTTCTTCACGGTCAGCTTGTTCAGTGCCCGGTAGTTGATGCACATCCGGAGTGACCCATCGTGCTTCTTTTGAAATAGGATTGGCGCACCAAACGGGGCCTTAGACGGCCAAATATATCTCGCGTCGAGCAGCTCCTAGAGTTGCCTCCTCAACTCTTCCAATTCCGGGGGTGCCATGCGTAAGGTGCCATGGCAGGCGGTCAAGCGTCAGGCACCAGCTCGATCCGATGATCCACCTCTCTCTTGGGTGGTAGCTTCTTCGGCAACTCCAAAGACATCACGTGCTTGAATGAGCCGAGGACTTGGGCTACCTCCGACGGGACTTCCTTCCCTTTGCCCTTGTCTTCCTTGATCTTCAAGGCCGCTAGGAAGGTCACTTCACCTTTCCTGGTTCCTTTGGTAAGTCACATGACCGAGATCATCCTCCGATCACGGTCCGATTCACGGTGTACCAGGATCACACATTGGCGATGCTTGTCTAATATGCATATACATTCGGCAAATGGAACAACTACAGCATGGATCCTATCTAGGAATTTTATCCCAATGATAATATCATAATCATCAAGGGGAATTACGTCTTGGGTCTCCTTGCTCTTCCATTGCCCAAGTTCCAGCTCTACGTCCTTTGTGATGCCAATCGCAGGGACTTCTTTAGAGTTCACTGTCTTGAGACAACCGGCTCCCTTCTCAACCCGTAGGTTAAGCTTCTTCGCAGCCTCCTCCGATATGAAGATGTCGGAAGCTCCAGTGTCCACGAGCGCACTCATCATGGTCTTCTCGATCTTCAGGTCTGTGAACATCAATCCTTTAGGCTCCTTCACCTTCTTGGACTTGATGGTGCTAAGGAGTAGCAGCGACCCCAATCGCACCTCCTCTTTAGGCTCATCCTTTTTACAGAGAGCGGCCAACTTGGCCTTATTTGGGCAATCTTACGCCATGTGCGGCCCCTCGCAGAAAAAGCATTTGTACGAGCGTACCTTCCTTTGCCCTCCTCCGCTCGACTCATCATGAGTTTTGTGAGGATTAGCCGGTGGTCTACCTCCGGTCGGGCGGTTGTATCTCCCCTGATCTCCCCCACCAGTGGCTTTGTCTCTCGGACGAGTGTCCGATCAGGATGTGGAAGGCGCATTGTATTCCACGAGCGATTCGGCTGCGGTCATGACCGTAGTGAGATCTCTCACGTTGTACCGCTTCAACTCTTGCTTTGTCCATGGCTTGAGACGGCTCATGAACTGGTGAAATGCTTCAGTCTCGTTCATCGAGGGAATTTGGAGTAGCAACTCCAAAAACTGCTTGATGTAGCAGCGCACACCACCCTTTTGCTTGAGACGCTTCAGCTCGTCACAAGCTTCTTCCTCCGTGTAAGCGGGAAAGTAGTTCCGTCGGAACTCCTCGACGAATCCACCCTAGGTCGTGATAGGATTCCCACACCTATCATCCGACCGACGACGCCACCACAACAATGCACTATCAGCTAAATACATCGAAGCAGTGTTTACCCGTGTTTGGTCGTCGTTGATCCCCATGGACTGGAAGTACTGCTCCATATACCACAGGAAGTTGTCCACGTCCTTAGCCACCCGCGAGACCCGGAACTCCTTTGGCTTCGGCGTGTCCACTCGTGGACCTTGCACGTTGATCACCCCGTTCACGTGTGCAGCTTCAGTTTCAGTGAGCTTACTCTTAAGCTCTGCTATCTTCGCGCGCATGGCCGCCATCATGGCCTTCAAGGGTTCGTACCGTTGTGTGAGTTCCTCTTGTAGGGTCTCCAGCAACTCGTGGCGGAGTTCTCCCATGCCGATCTTGAGCTCTTGCACTTCCGCAACCAGCTCCTCCCTTCCGGTGTCGACTCCGTCCACAGTTTGGGTCAGGTCATCGACTGATCCTTGGACATCGGTGACGAACAACTCTAGCTTTACCATGCGATGTGCAAGATCACCTGTTGGCTCCCTCGAACTCGAGACACCACGATTCTTCTTTCCCTTGGCAGCGCCCTTCTCGACGCTCCGCCCACGATCAGCGTAGTCACCACCCATGGCAAGCGCCTCATCAGATCGTGGATCAGCCATTGTGTTTGCGCTTGGAACAAACTTTCGCTCTGATACCACTTGTATGGGCCGATAGATCAACTCTCGATCACACGTAGGCTGACCCGTGTGGCCTTAAGGTTTTACCCCTAAGCAGCCTTTCAACACTCACTCATAAGGATCTTGGAGAGAGAGACTTCTAGAGAGAGAAGCTCTAGATTTGTATTCACTTGAAAATGAGATCGTTTACAATGAGGGGGAAGACCCCTTTATATACAAGTACAAGGCAAACCATATCTATAGATCTCCCTTAGATCTAATGATGGAGATTGTATCTCCTCAACTACCGGCTACCCGCATTTATTACATAATAGTATAATTACTTTACCGCCCCGCCCCTAGGAGAATTCTAGAAGACTCGAGAAAACCCTAGTAGACGGGATAAGCCGAGGGTCGGATGTGTCACGCCTATCCCGTAGGAACCTCTTGGACATGCTTTCTTTCGAGCCGTGACACGTACGTGATACATTTGCAAATGAGCTTTTGGGCAAGAAGTACCATCGTATTTCTCGAACTTTAGCATTTTGAACTTCTTCGGCATTTTGACCTTCTCATAAACTGACAAGTCGAATGGGAGTGAGCTCTGTAATTCTTGCAATTGCTTTACTTTCTCCTCAAGCTTTGCGAAGCATTCATCTTGCTCTGTCTTAGGAGCACTGTCAAACTTGGACTTTTCAACTGTGACTGGCGGTGGGTCATCCTCCAGCTCGGGCATGTCGTCATCACTCATTTGGGCCCTGTTTGCCTGCTTTGGGAATACTAACTCAGGGAGAGTGGGTGCAGGAGTCGAATTCACTCGGAGGGATTGGATTTGAGCTGTCATAAGTTGCATAGAGGTGAGCAACTATTGGAGTTGGTCTTCCATAGTGGAGATATGATCACGCATTTCAGTTTGGTCGGCCATTTTGGCTCTTGATTGTGTAATAATGGGCGAACGTGGAGGATCCGTTATCACCTAATTTGAAGAAATGAACCAGATAAGGATCTCATATAAAACACGCTGGTCCATGGTAACGGTCTAAAAGGTTTTATTCATTAATGGAATTTTTTTGACACACCCTAACAAAGTAGAAACTTGAAATGCCCTAAACAAATAAACTATATTGTGGCATCCCAAAATTCAAGTCATCCTCTAGAGAAATTAAAGCCTATAATTAGGTAATGAAATTACCTATGGTCTATGTGTTAGCCATTAGTTTTCTTAAGGCTAGGTGTTATTGTGCTTGTGTTTATGAATTTTGAATTTAGGACTATAGGATAAATTAATAATCTATGCTTGGCCATGCACTTTATAAATTAAATTTCAATAAATGAAATGTCGAAAGACTTTGGCCATGTGGAAAATTTAAAGTTTAAAATATTTATAAAAGAAATTTAAAAAAAAAAGAGAGGAAAATGTCAATTTTTAGAATGGGCCTTAGACCCATTTGGCCTAAAGCTTGGTGGGCCAAGCTAGTCGGCCCAAGAGGGAGTTCGACCAGCCCAAGGAGGAGTGGCCGGATGGCCCAACTCCAAAGCCCAAGCCCAAATCAATTCAAAATTTAATGTGACAAGTGGCAAAGGGCAAGAGCATGCATTGGTTGGTTTTTAGGCAAAGCAATCATTATCAATCATGAGCTTTAGGGAGTATAAGAGGGAAGGAGAGAGAGAGGGTGGCCGGTTCTTTGCTCATTTGGCCGAGAGAGAGAAATCGTGAGAGAGAGAGAGGTGTGCGAGAGAGAGGAGGAGTGGCCGAGAGGAGGAGGAAGGAAGGAGTCACCGTCGCCACCGTGTCCGTCCGCCGTACGCCGTCGTTTGTCCATTTTAGAGGCAAGTGGAGTCCTATAACTTCTCTTGCATGTGTGTATATGGTTTGCATGTTCGATTTTGGGTGTTATTTGTAAGAAAAACCGAGGTAAGGGTTGGTTGTATTCAAGCCGTGTGACTGTTCTTGCTCGGTTTGTAGGAGTCAGTAACTTGTTTGAGCTTGCATGTGTGTTTGGAGTCCTATTTTGGCTTCGATGTCTTCATGGAAGTTGTAGCTAACATCTTGTACTATAACATACTGAAATTTCGTGGAAAATGATGGATATTTGAGGGGTTAAAGTCTTGTTATACGGAGACCTCAGATCTGGAGAGTTTTTACTGACCTCTTGCTGGATTCATGGTTGCATGTTGGTTTTTGTTGAGAATCTCACTTCGATTTCTTCATGAAAGTTGTAGGAGACATCTTAAACTACAACATAATCAAATTTGAAGTGAAATGAACAAGTATAGCCTAGTGAATCGACTAGATCTTGAAGAAGATGATTCTGGTGATGTATTTTGAGATACCCGAGACTTCAAGGACCTAAATGATGACTCTACTTTGGTTATTTGACTTGGATATCTGCATGAAACTTGTAGAGGATACCTTGATGTATAACATATCCAAATTTCAGAGGAAACGAAAGAGATTAGGTAGGTTAAATCTCAATATTTCGGAGATGTGTTCACTGGACGATGCGGTAATGGATCCAGAAGCTTCGTGAGGTTGTATAAAATAATATAAAAAGAATCTGGCTTGGAGTTCTTCATTAAAGTTGTGCAAAAATGTCTTGGCTATCGCTCTGTAAAATTTCGTAATTTTTGGAGACCGTATGGATATTTTAATCGAATTTCTTCGGAAACTGTGCATTCTGGTTTTATCCGAATATTATGTGCTGTTTTGTGGAAATTGTGAAATTGTGTGAAATTCAATGTGGCCATGAATTTTGCATGAAATTGTCATCCTATTGGTTTGCTTAATGATTGCTTGAATTTTTATAATTTTGGGAATTTATAGATATTGAATTTAATATTTATTTATTATAAATAAATAAATGAAAATAATAAAATAAAATGGATTATTTTATTGGCCATAAATTCCATTGAATTTATAAATAAATAATTATGCATTGTTGCATGTATGATGAGATATTGGTGTATGTATGACATTGAATTGTGATGCATGTGTGCCAAGTATGACTTGTTTGATGTCACGCCATATGCCATGTTAAATTGAGATCAAAATAATGGTAAATGTGGATAATGATAAGTGAGGAAGTGGTTGTGGTGGATGATGATACTCGGTGGCCTAGTGGCGTAATTCCGGAGATTCCCCGGGAGTGTCGGGATGCCCGGTGGTATACGGTACGTAATTCCAGGGGAGGCCTGGTGGTATGTCGGTACATAATTCCGGAAGCCTTGTCGGAGGTCTTTGCCCGAAAGGAATGCCTCGCGATGCCAGGATTGGGGTGCGAGATGCCTGGCTAGAAGGGTAAAGGCCGGAAGCCCTGTCGGAGGTTTTTGCCCGAAGGGAATGCCTCATGATGCTAGTTGAGATGCGAGATGCCCGGAATGTGGGGGGTCGCAAGCTCGGTGGCCATGGGATGGCTGGAATGCTGGGAACCCTGTCGGAGGTCTTTGCCCGAAGGGATGATGAAATTGATGATATGAGAAATGGGTGATGTGGTGATCAAATTTAAAGATAAAAGATGAAAATTAACCCATGATATGATATGCATGATGATATGCATGATGATGATGATGATGATGATGATGATGATGATTATGTGATGTGATATGATGATCACCCGTGATATGATATGCATGATGATATGCATAATGATGATGATGATGATATGTGATGTGATATGATGATCACCCATGATATGATATGCATGATGATATGCATGATGATGATGATGATGATATGTGATGTGATATGATGATCACCTATGATATGATATGCATGATGATATGCATGATGATGGTGATGATGATATGTGATGTGATATGATGATCACCCATGATATGATATGCATGATGATGATGATGATGATGATGATATATGATATGGCATGTGTATTGTGGTGATGTCATGATGATGATGACATGTATGATGTAATGATGCCATGATGATGATGACATGTATGATGTAATGAGGCCATGATGATGATGACACATATGATGTAATGATGTCATGACGATGATGACATGTATGATACGATGATGATATACATGTATGTGTTATAAATTGATATGATGATGCATGATAGTATGCGCATGGCTTCAAGGTAAGTAACGCCTACAATGCATGTATGATCTGCCTGATGCATTGAGTTGTTATTAGATTTCCCTATCTGCTGAGTGGTTGTACTCACCCCTTTTGGGGAATAACATTTCAGATTAGTAGATGGTTTGAGCGGTTGGATATGACCGCGAGGAGAAGGATAGCAAAGGAGGGAACCTTTGGACGCCGACACTGGTTGATGGACCTTAAGCATACGATTGTGGGAGGAGATGTCGGTAATCTTTTGAAGTGTAGCCGAGTATAGAAAACTACGGCATTTTGATGTACCGACTAAAGATGTCCATCTGCTCTATGTAAATAAACGTGTTCGGTTTTAACTTATATAAGATATTTAGTAGGTGTGCATCGTTTTCTGAACATAGGGAAGGGAGTTGTTGGATATGCTTCCTTATTTAAATTGCGCAAGGGACCGATCTAAAAGATGTAAACCCCCAGGTTGTATGGACCCGCTGCAATTGAAATGGTATCAGAGTGACATGTTATTAAGAAAGTAAATGGTAAGCAAACTGTGGCGACCCAAATCGGATCGGGGGCCGTCGAGGGGTGTCACACTATAAAAGTAAATGACTTAACTTCCTAAACATTAATCTAGAAATGCAAATAACTAGATTGACTCAAGCCGCTTTATCTAGCTTGATCAATATACAATTGGGAAACTACTCGGCGCAATCGCTTATTCTCTTTTTGAGCTTGTTCGGCAACTCTTTTGAGACATCTATTCTCAATGCAGTTGGTGATCTTCAGCGACACCTCCAGTATCTTTGGAAGCAACTTCTCTGGAATCTTGTGTTGTTGAATGTATTTAATTGAGGCATAGTATTTCCTTTCTTTACCCTTCAACTCCTCCTTAGGCCATTTGAGCTTTTGTGGATGACACATATCCCACATTAATTTGATCATGAGAATGGAATCCTCATAGTCTCAGTCTCTATCAATGAAGCTGACTCTGAGCGGATCTGCTTGCAACGCTGGGGGAAGCTCTTGCACAACTTGATACTGACGGGTCACTCTAGTCAGGTAGTACTCTATTGCTCCAGTGAATCCTCGTAAAGGGATTGGGCCAACACCTCCACATGAAAGCCTCGCCACACGAACTTGGAACCACTTAGCATGCCATAGGAAACCCTTGGAAGTTGGTTTTTTCATGAAAGCTAGCCATCTAGAATAATGGTAATCCGGTGCATGTTTTTGTTTGTTGTCAAATCTCATAATAGGGTGATTAGAGTTATTAACATCATGTATAGTCATTAAACCACCAAACCCTTTTATATGAGAAAGAACCCAAATTTGCAAAAGCTTAGGAGAGGAATGGAAAGTCTTATGACCATCTCCTTTAAACCGAGCGAGAGAAAGGAAAGTTTTAGTCAGAATAGTGTTTACGAAATTTTTTTCCTTCCAACACTTGTTTAACTAATTGAGCAATCAAATGATTAATAGCATTCTTGCAGTAAGGAAAAACTATAAGCCCAAAGAAAGCTAATAGGAAAACCCTATGCATTTGAAATGAAGTGCCATTTTTAAAACATTCTTTTAGAAAAGATAACAGACATGTATTGCGGTGAGCCTTTAAAACCTTTCTTATATTATCCTCCTTAATTCTCAAAAAATCAGATAAGGCCACAACGAGATCTATTCCAATAGGCAGACTAATTAATTCAGCTTTTAAAGATTTTCCCATGACAAAGCTATATTCTTTTAAGGTGGGAGTGAGCTCATGCTTACCGCCAAAGATGAAAGTAGAAGTCTCTGAGCACCAACAATGGGCAAGTGCTTGGATGAGGTCGCCATGAATGTTGATGCGCAGCAGTGAAAGTAGTCGACTAATGTGTGACTCTACAAATTCACGGCCAGCTTGATCTAACTTGTCCCACATGTGCTAAGCCCTTCCTTTGGAGGGAGAATAATTTGAATGTATGGTATTCCTATCGTATATTAACCAAGACTCAGGATAGTCCTAATGCCATGGACCGACAAAATAATACAATAAAGTAAGTAGATTGCAAAGGTGAGACTTTAGGGAACTTACTTTACCAATAAACGAGTGGCAATTACATAAGCATGCGCATGGTACATGGCTCGAATTCTACTAGTGGAGCCACAAGGATGATCGGACTAGCCGCGGGCGAGCGGACTAAGTTGGGTCCTCATGACTCCGGCTTGGTCAAATAGCCAACCCAGGTCGCGGGCATGCAAACCGAGGTTCTGACATCCTGAAATTTAGTTCTATTTTCAATTAAATAAATTGGGCATTTCATCGATGCGCCTATGGTGCTATTCTCAGAGCTGATCACTCTTGCGATAACTAGACTATCTAGGAAAGTCATTAAGGGATTTTAACACAATAAACTTGAAAATTTGACCAGGAACCGGCTACTTGACCGTGCTCATCTGCAGAGGTCATTACGGCACAATTAAAAATCGATCAGAGATCAGAGATAGGTCGGTTCGACAGAGATGTGTGGCTAAACGTGGGTGATTCCACCAAATTACGAAATTCTCGTCGACCGTTACTAGACTGATTTTTCTGTCGTTTTGGTACTCTGTGTCTGTATTTGGAACCTTGAGATTTTTGCGACCACCGAGAGTTGCCAATGTGTTGAAGAGGTTCATTGTGGCTCTAAGAAAATCGATCACAGGTCATTTGCACTAAAAATTTCTGAAAGCTAACCGGTAGGCTTGGCCACGCTAAAATCGCGCCAGATTGAAATTAACAACGAATTTGACTCAAATTTCAGAAATTGAAGGTTCTGTCATGTCGCGAGTCATTTTAGGAACATCGACTCATCCTCCGTAGATTTTTCTGCAAACCGAGATTTTTAGCGACAAGTCAATATAGGGCCGTTTTTGTCCGGAAAATTAGAGGACTGTTTTTGATTGCAAAATTGGGATACAAGTGAGTTCTATGGGCGAGGAAAAATGTTAATTTGATCGAGGACACATCGGTGGATTTTATGGGACCAAAATTGAATTCGATCTAAGAGGAATCGATTCAAATTTGGGGGAAATATCTTCAAAATTCGTAGCCCCTTGGTCCATGACATTTTGGACCATCTTAATGGCATCTAAGGCAAGCTATTGGTCTGGAAAATCTGCTGAGGAGGCCAGCTATCAAGGTAGGGTCAATCAAGGGGATAAGAAGATAGCTTGAGACCAAGTGGCCCCCTCCATAGCAGCCGGTCCCCCCTTCTCCTTCCTTCCGTTGAGCCCTCCATTTTCCAGGCCAAGAGAGCTTTAAAAATTGCAGAGAAGGAAACCATCCACTGTCCGACCAAGCTCCTTGCCCGTTTGAGCCCACTGCTGCCGTCCAGCGCCACCGCGAGCTTGCACGGCCGCCGCACGTCGTCTCGCCTCTTCGCTTGACGTTTGCGCGCCTCCATCCGTCCTGGTTGTTGCCTGAGGTCGTCTGACCACTGTACGTCACTGCCGTGGTTGCTGGGATTGTCGTCGAGCTTCGCCAAGCCCCGCCGCAGCCTGTCCGGCCCTTCCTTGGCCGTTTCTAGCCCAGCCATTCGCTCAGCCTCCTCTCTCGGCCAAGAACTGAATTTGAAAAATCTGGGTTTGCTAGGCACTATTTGGCCTATTTTGATGTCGTTCCGGACCTCGAAAGGTGCACCCGCTTTAGATTTTATGGCCTGTCTCCGCGTTCCCATCGCCGTGGTCCCATTGGATCATTAATCCAGTGAGTTTACTCACTAATCCCCGCTTAGGGAATTAATTATGATTAAAAATTGATTAATTTATACTAAGTATGGTTTATGTGGTTAGTTATAACAGATTAACAATTTAATCGTTCGATATTGCATGTTAGGTGGTCAAAATAGTGCAATTAGCAAGTAGATAAGTCGTAGTATTTATTTAAATAGGTTTGGAATTTTTCTGGGCCCATTTCGGTATTTAATTACGTTTTTCCGGCCTAAGTTGCAATTTTTGGTATTTATTAATTAATTTTGGTAATTATTTAATTAATTATTATTTTCTGAAAAATTATACCGGGGTAACCGGTGATCGGAATTTCGTGCTGATTGCAGTGGTGTGATTGATTTATTTATTTGACTGCTATTTTGTGCAATTTGAGTGTTTGCAATTTTGGGATATTTATCCCAAAATTTATTAAGTTTGATAATTAATTAGAAAATACCGGGCATTAGTTTACAACGCCAAAAATATGTTTGTGGAGGGATTTTCAAAAGGGAAAATATTGTATTATGGCTAAGGCCAACCGTGTACCCACACACGATTATTTTTTTCGGGTATGATGAAAATGGTGAAATTCTCAGTTGGTGAGAACAATATACTATATCAGCCTGAGGGCTTTGATATGTCAACTTAGTGTGAGCAGTATACTTTATCAGCTTAGACTGAGTATCATGGGTATTCTATATCAGCTTGCGGGCTTGGATATGTCAGCTTAGTGTGAGTAGTATATCGGTATACCATATCAGTCTGAGGACTTTGATATATCAACTTAGCACGAGCAGTATAACTTATCAGCTTAGTGTGAGGTATATTATTTATTAGCTTAGTGCAAACTCTACTATCTATCTTCAGTTTAGAGTGAGCAGTTCTTGATGGGATCGAACTTGATAGATAGTATTGAATGGATTGACCGAGAGATGGTCTTGATGACATGGAATTGATTAGATCGATTGATCGATGGTTCAATCTGATTTGATGATTTGATTTGTTGGAGTGATTCATTGAAATTATGAATCGTACTGACTTGTAGGAAGGAACTGAGGCAAAGGTAAGTCCTCTAGCTTGTGCTTGTGCTTAGGCAGCCCTTGGGGCATATTTTCTTCCTAGTCGGGTCTTAGGGGGTGAACTCGCTGAGACGTCATCTCACCCCGTCGTGGGATAACATTTTCAGGTCCTTAGATGACAGCTCCTCCTAACATTTTGGTCAACCAAAGAAGGTCACCGAGCAAAATTATTATATTTCACTTCATGGGAACCCGATGGGATGGGTCTATGAGCTGGTGAGGTCCGTGATCTGGGTTAATGAGGCCTTATCCCATAAGGTGCCCCATCAATATAGAACATGGTATCGTCAGGAGCAGAATGGTCAGAGAAAGGGTCCCATACCAGAGTCTAAGGTCCCGATGTCGGTGCTGGAGGTTGCTTTTGGGAAAGGCATGGCAGATCCTCCTGAAGGTTTAGTGGTGGACTCGAACCTGGCGGATCCAGAGTCTCTAGTGTATTATGAGGAGGACTCAAATGTTTGAGGACCTGTAGCCTGTAAACCCCCCCTTTTTGTAGACATTGTACCTAGATCGGCTAGTATTGTATATGACATAGTTTTATATGTGTATATAAGTGTGTTATGGTTTTCTAAGATTTGTGACCTTGCTTTTCTATTCCATCCTGTTGTTGTTTGGAGATTTATTTATTCACTTCCGCATGTGCATTAAAATGAATGGGTCAGCGACGTGTCCTGGCACGTCGCTTTTTAATCGACCATAGATGGATGGGCACGCGCTCGGAGGATCGGGGCTTGATAGAGGTGGCTACTCTTGACACAAA
This sequence comes from Eucalyptus camaldulensis, assembly GCA_019915185.1. Classification (NCBI taxonomy): domain Eukaryota; kingdom Viridiplantae; phylum Streptophyta; class Magnoliopsida; order Myrtales; family Myrtaceae; genus Eucalyptus; species Eucalyptus camaldulensis. The sequence continues at coordinate 4,704,410 of JAHSVA010000008.1, forward strand.
TAAAAAAAAAAATTTCAGGATTGAGATGGGCAACTCGTATTGCGGGCATGCGGTCGGAGTGGTATCCATCTCGATACCATCCTAGTTAATCCTATGCAGCCTAGGTTTGGCAGCAGGTTATGTGTGCAATAATGTAGTGCTAAGTGCAAGGCATGCACAACATTTTATATCAAGCAACACTTCATATATGAAAGTAAACCATACATTCCTATACCTCCCTGCAAAACAAAGGTTAGCAAACATTTCCCTTTATACCTCCCATCCTACAAAAATATTTAACACCTTAAACATTAGGGACGTACCTGGGATCCTCGCTGCCAAACAAAAATATTTTTTCAAATATAAGAGAAAATTGGTCTAAGTCCACTAAGAGCTTTAACTCAAGTTCCCAGCGGAGTTGCCAAGCTGTTGCGACCTAACCTCGGGTGAACCACCTAAGATTTGGCTAATGGACTACTAGCCTAAACTTAGCTCGGGCTCTCCCAAGCCCGTACCAATTCGTGACTTAGGTTCAAGTTCTTAACATGCAATTGATTTTTAATTAGGAGTTGCCACTAATCTATTTTTGGTGGGTTGATTAGAAATCCAAGTAAAGTAACGGGATATTTACTTTACTCCTGCGAATTAGAGATTGTAAGTTCAGGGACTTGGTTACGCTAGGTTTCTCTAATGCCCTTTCGGTACATTTCTCTTTTATTTTGAAAAATGTTTTTCATGCGGCTTGAATTGATTTTAATTTACTTCCCTAACATGTAAGGTGATCATGCAGGTGTGCAAACCACCAATTTAACACCCAAATCAAGCAATAAATGAATTATGGGACTTACCTCATAGCAATGAAAGCATCTGCAATGTTAGATAAGAATTCATATCAATAGTTCTTGATATGATTTCTAATTAATACGCGATTACTTAATTTTTATTTTCACTTGTTTAATGAGAATCACGCTTTATGCAATGCATGCTACTAATCTAACACGAAGTGACATGACATAGCAATATGACCTAAACTACATGACATAAGTATAGTATTTTTTTTTTTTTGCATTTTTCTTTATAAGCATGTAATCTATCCTAGAGAAAGAAACTAATTTATTCTAAGACAATTTTTTTGGTATTTTACGTGAAATTCGAAATTAGAAAATTGCGAAAATTATCTATCCAAATTAAGATATCATCCAACTTGTATTATGAATTAGATTAGGTGAAATCCTAATTTAAACTAGAATGTTATCTTAACTTGGTAATCCCTAACCTAAAATGCAATCTATCTAGGAAAAATTATCTAAACTTATAGTAAATTAGAAATATTATCTAGAATAAAATTAAACATGCAATCTCATCCTAATATGTAATGGTTAGATGACGTGTAAAGAATGCCCTAATTCTAGTTTTTTTTTTTTAATTCGAAATTAAAATTGTCAAATAATTAAACGTGCAATTTAAATTAATGAAAAGAAAATCTAACATCCTAAATTTATGTTTTTGGTATTTTTATTTAAGAAATTCGAAATAAGTAAATTTCTTAATCTTAAACATGCGAACTACCCTAAAACTAGTGATATTCTAACATGAACCTAATCTAACTCAATATATATGTGTGTGTGTGCGTGTGTGTGTGTCTATATATATATTGGGTTTCTTTTACGGGAGCAATCTTAATTCAAATAAAGGCATCAAGAACAGCATGGCAACCAATCAAGTAAGATATCATTCATGTCTATTTAATTTTGGAAATAAATTGACGAATCCAATTTCGTGCATGAGATCAGATTGGTCAATTTTAAACAAAATCATGAATCGTATCTCGAGCGTGAGATCGGATTGGCGATTTTTTTATACGATTGCGAGTCGTATTTCGATTGTGAAATTAGACTGTCAATCATATGCACGTTGTGAAATTAGGAAGATTTCCCAATTTGGAAGGCTACTTGAGTTGCGAATATCATATCATATTGGAGATTTCAATGATGTGTGTTGACACTTAAATTTTGGCGACTCGATGATTTATTTATTGCATAAAATTAGGGATTAATTTAACCCCTCAACAAAAATACTAGAATTAAATTGCATAGCATATAGTTTTAGGAGCATTTTTTTATTGCATTTGCATCAGACTAGTATAGATGGGTTTGAATTGGTAGTTTTGAGTTTTAAATCGACGAGTTGGACTAAGCCCACAAAGAGATCAAATTAGCCCGAGCTCGTTATTTTTTGATGACCGAAAATTATCTTGTGAGAAAATAGAGATTTGATATCCTTGGATAGGGCAGGTGTGACAAGGAGATATTACGAGCTCATCTTTACAAGATTTGAAATTTGAGAAAAATCCCATTACAATCTTGAATCTTTAGCAATATGTGATAAAATTGGTGGAGAATATTTAGGAGGAAATCTTTGTATAAGCTACAAAAACCTAATTCCTTCCCCTATAAAAGGGGCTGTGCGCATATGGCAAAGGGGGGGGGGGCTTTCTTTGTTTCTTTTGAGTCAAAGAAAACAACGACGCCACGCGACTCGCTCTCTGGGAGACCTTGCTTCGTCGCTCGGTGACGCCATGTGACTCGCTCCTTCGAGTGCCTCGCCGCTCGCGGCGGCTTAGCCTCCTCGCTTCGTCGCTCATCCACACCACACCGAGGGACCTCATGCAACCCCTACCGCGTTGTTAGACCCCTTAGTCGCAGCAGCACCGCCCCCCAAAGCAGGGCGACGCCTCCGCTGCCGCCTTGGCCGTCCTTTGCCGCCGCAGCCGCACCGGCTATGCCGCCCGACTCCTCTCTTCCTGGCCCCGGTAGCCTCCTTCAAACCCCCCAAAGAGTTTGCCCTAGTACGTTCTTGTTTGGGCCGTAGTGTGTGAGCTCGGTTAGGGTTTTCTTTGTCTGTTGCTATTGTGTTCGCGGTTTCTTTACTGAGATGGCCTCCAAGTCGGGTTTGGCCCACAATGTGACATCCTGAATTTCTCAACCTGTTTTCTACTGAATTAATCGGGCATTTCGTTGATGCGTTTATAGGGCTATTCTCGGAGCCGATCACTCTTGAGATAACTAGGCTGTCTGGGTAAGTAATTAAGAAAATTTAAGGCAATAAACTTGAGAGTTCGATCAAGAATCGACTTCTCGACCGTGCTCATCTTTAGAGGCCATTGCGGCACAGTTAAAAATCGAGTTAAGATCAGAGATAGGTCTGTTCGACTGAGATGTATGACCAATCGTGGGTGACTCCACTAAATTGGAAAATTCTCATCGACCGACACTAATTTGATTTTTACTATCGTTTTGGTACCCTGTGTTCGTAATTGAATCCTCGAGATTTTCACGACAATCGAGAGTCGCCATTGAGTCGAATGGGTTCATAGTGGTTCGAAGAAAATCGACCACGGGTTATTTGCATTAAAAAGTTCTGAAAGCCACCCGGTTGCCTAGGTTACGCTAAAAACGCGCCAAATGGAAATTAACCGTCGATTCAAGTTCGATTTCAGAAATTGAAGGTTCTGTCATGTCACAATAAATTTTAGGAGACACAACTCAGTCTCAGAAGATTTTTCTAACAATAGAGACTTTTTGGGAAAAAGTCAAATTATGGCCGTTTTTGTTCAGTTGAAGCCGGAGATTAATTTTGATGGTGAAATCGAGGAGTGTGGAGGATTCTTGGATAAAGAAATGATCAATTTGATAATGGAAATATCAATTGATTTTGCGAGAGTTAATTGAGAGAAATTCAAAAAAGGGAAATTGGATGCAAAATGTCAGGGCAGACCAAGTGCTTTAATTTGGATCTTCCTTTGTTATCTAGGCACCAATTCGAAAGAATTAGGAATAAGAATTTCTTAATTGAGGAAATTCTTTTCTTTAAAAATGTCTTCCCAATTCTTTCCCCTTTTGGCCAAGCATCCAAGTACCTTTTTCTTCCTCCCTTTTTCCTTTTCTTTCTTTCTTTTTCTTTCTTTCTCTCTCTCTCTCTCTCTCTCCACGTGCGAGAGCCTCCACCGACTCCCCTCCTTGCCGTTTCCAATTTTGCTTCTTCTTCTCTCTCTTTTTCCTCTTTGACTATTCAACTCTTATCTCATTCTCTCTCTCTCATCTCCCTTTCTCTCTCTCTCTCGACTCTTCTTCCTCCTCACGGTTCAAGCAGAAGACAGAAACAGAGACAGCACGCCTGGAACCGTAGAAGCTCGTCGTCGCCGCCCGCGCTCCGCCACCCGCGCGCCGCTCGCGCTGTGCCGTCCGCCCCTCGTCTCCGCCTCTCTTGTCTCTCCTTTCAGCCACAGTCGAAGCTCTCCTCCTCCCCCTCTCTGTTTCGGGTGAAGCCCGACGGAAGCATCGAGCAGCACCGCCGAAGGAGTAGCGGCCAGCCGCTCGGGCACCGACGCACCGGAGTTGCCGCGCGACGCCGCGTGCTCCACCCGGCCGCGTGTGCCGCTTTCCTCTGCAACCCGACCCCTGCAACTTCTGTTCGGCCTCTGTTTAGCCACCACCGGACCGCCGCACAGCTCCGATCGGCCGCCGTGTGGCCTTCCCGGAGCTCCACCCATCTTTCCCGACCTCTTGCCGCCCCCATCCCTCTCTATTTCCCTCTGTTTTGCAGCGAATCAGCAACCCGTCGTGTGGGTTTCCAGCCGGTTCGTGGCTGATTTCGGGCCGTTTCCGGGCCCCGAACCCGAGGCCCGCTTTGGAATTTGTTGTTCCTCGCGTCGCCCCCGTCGGATTGATACGCTTTGCGTGCGATTCCGGTGAGTAATCTCACTAATCCCGGATTAGTTGGCTAATTATGCTTTAGGTTGGTTTAGTTTTAATTAATTATGTTTAGGTTGTTAGATTAGAAGTAATTAGCAATTATTAGTCAATTGTGATGCGATTTAGATAAATTGATTGTGCAATTAACAAGTAGACGTGGTCTACTATTTATTGGGAGTGTCTCGGGAATTTTCGGACCTCTAATTGAGCTTCAATTTGATGATTCGGGTCTAAGTGAGATTTTTTGGCATTTAAATATTAATTTTCGGAATTAAATTAAATAATTATTTATTTTCCGAAAATTCAAGGGAGATGGTCTGGAACCGGAATATTATGAGGATGACTGTGGTGAAGTCCGTTTATTTAATCGGACTTTATTTTTAAGCTAAATTGAATTTTTAATATTAATTAATTTTCGAAATTAATTAAATAATTATTTATTTACTGAAAATTCAACTGGGATGACCCGTGATCGGAAAATTATGTTGATGACCGTGGTGAAGTCCGTTTATTCAATTGGACCTTATTTTGAGCTAAACAGAATTTTTAATATTAAATAATTAATTTTCGAAATTAATTAATTAATTAATTATTTTTCAGAAATTAAGATTGAGATGGCCGACGACCGAAATCTTGTGCCGATTGTCGTGGCGTGGTCCGTTTATTTAATTGAGCTTGATTTTGTGCTAAATCAATTTATGAGTGATTTTAGGATTTATTCCTAAATTATTGAATTTTGGTTATTCATTGGGAAATAACCGGGTGTCGGTTGACAGCACCAAAAGTGTTTTGGTGGGTTATCGAAGATGGTGAGAATTATGGAAAATGATATTATAATATTTTGGCTAAGGTCGATCGTGTATCCACACGATTATTTTATCGTGTATGATAAAAATAATGGGAATATTGGACAGTGGAGATGGTATACTATATCAGCCTTCGGGCGATATGTCAGCTTTGGGTGAGCAGTGTACCTTATTATCAGCTTTGGGTGAGCATATGGTATACTATATCGGCTTTCGGGCGATATGTCAGCTTTGGGTGAGCAGTATACCGGTATACTATATCGGCCTTCGGGCGATATGTCAGCTTTGGGTGAGCAGTATACCTTATTATCAGCTTTGGGTGAGCTATACTATCTATATATCAGTTTAGAGTGAGCAGTCCTGGACTATGGTCGGACTTATAGATAGTACTGAATGTGCCGACCAAGTATGGGTCGTGATGGCAGGTAATCGACTAGGTCGATTGATCATTGTTTTGATATGATGCTGTGAATTGACTGATTGATGGGAAATGATCATGAGATGGTCTGATTGACATTTAATCGACTAGGTCGATTTCATCGATGCTTCGATCTGTGATATGATTGCTTAGGTGCATATTATGAATTGTATTGACTTGCAGGTGGGATCTGATGCGAAGGTACGTTCTCTGCCCTGTGCGTGTTTAGGCAGCCTGTAGTATAATGGTTTACTAATCGGGCTTAGTGGGGTAGAACTTGCTGAGACATAGTCTCATCCCGGTTGTGGGATATCATTTCAGGCCCTTAGGATGGCAGGACCTCCACCTCCTCGTCCTCGTATGCATTATGGTGTTCCGGAGCAAATTTCTGAGTTTGAGACCCATTTCCACGTCCACCCTCACCCAGAAGGATTGGTGTATGTTTTAGTTCAGTCGACCATCTGGGTCAATGTGGGGGAGGAAGACCAGAGGCCCCACAAGTATCGGTCTTGGTACCGTGATTACTTTGATGGACGCAGAGAAGGTCCTATCCCAGAAGAAGATGTGCCGTTTGATGTGATGGAAAAGGCATTTGGAGAAGGAACAGCCAATCGAGCGGATGGATCGGTAGTGGATGTACGGGACCAGCAGCAGGAAGTGGAAACTCCGGTGGAAGAAGAAGATTGGGGAGCAGCTGAGGAGATGCCTGAAGATGAGCCGGCGTCGGAAGCCGAGGATGAAGCTCAGGAAGGGAATGATGATTTGGAGGAGAATGATCTAAGTGAAGAGGAGTCAGAGGAGGATCAGGATGATCCCGAGTATGACCCAGATGAGGATTGAAATCCCATCTTTTGCGAACCCTTTGTATATGTGTAGATAGAGTGAGGCTAATAGGTTGTGAATATTTTGTGAAGTGCTTTGTTTAATGCCATGTATAAAAGTTTGGTTATAGATTTCAATATGAAAAATATAGCCTACTTTTCTATCCCATTGTTTTATTGTCTGGGGATTTATAACTGCTTCCGCATGTGCTTAAAATATGAAAGGGTCGGCGATACATATTCCTGGGATATCGCATTTAAAAATCGACCAAGTAGAAGGATGTGTGCGTGCCCTTGGATCGGGGCGTGACACACAACGCCGGGGAAGGGCCTAGTGTTCAAACCCACCTCCTCCCATTCATGGCCATTCGTCTCAGCTTGGTACATCGAAGGAGGATTCTAGACGTGCCGCTCCGTCTTTGGCCGTTTCAAGCGATGATCCTCAGGTGGCTCGGCCCCCTCGTGCTCCTGTTGGGCCTCAAGGTAGAGTTCGAGGTAGGTCTAGCTCTAAGCACCCTCAGCCTAGAAGGGAGTCGAAGAACCCGAATGCTCGTACTTGGGCCAGTGTAGCCAAGGTTACTACAAAGGGCTATGATCTGGAGTTTTTTCCTCCTTCATATGTCAACAACAAACCGGTTGTTGAGCTATCTAATGATATACTTGAGGCTGCTGATCCTAAGCTACAAGAGTGCCTTGTGGGTTACTTTATTGGCAGGAGATTATCGTTCAAAGTAACTAAGTCGGCCCTTAAAAATGCTTGGGGGCCGAATCTGGTGGAGGTAATGTCTAATGGACAAGGCTTTTTTTTTTTTCCACATGCTTGATGGAGATTTTCGCAGAAAGGTCCTGGAGGGGGGCCTATCACGGTTGCTAGAGTGCCCTTGATTTTGCAGCAATGGAAACCTGCACTGGAGCTAAAGAAAGATAGCCATTTGACTGTGCATATGTGGATTAGGCTGAGGGACCTTCCTCTTGCCTTCTGGTCTTCGTAAGGGATTAGCAAGGTGGCTAGCGCAATTGGCAAGCCACTGTATGTGGACTTGCGCACTGAGCAGATGAAGAGGCTGGCTTTTGCCAGAGTCTGTGTTGAAATTACAGCGAAGCAGCCCAGTTGTGATGCTATAGAAGTTGTCCATAATGGTGAATCATGCTTAGTGGGAGTGGAGTATGAATGGAGACCTACTGCATGCTCAGGGTGTGGCATCTTTAGCCACAAATGTGCCCCTGCCCCTGCTTGTCCTTCATCTGCAGGTGCTGCTCAGCAGGCTTCGGTCGCTGCTTCCCCTGTTCCCCAAGGTACGTCTTTGGCCCCAGCTCCTCCTGTTTCGAATGAAGCCCCTGTAGAAGTTGAAGGCCTATGAAGGCAGGCTCAGCAAGAGCAGGCTGATTCCGCCTCTCCTGCTGCGTCACTTCTACCTGCTGATGATCCTGTGTTAGAGGATAGACCTTGGTAGGTTGAGATGGGGTGGAATCTTGTTAAAAGGAAAAAGAAGAAGGACCCTCCTCCTAGGGAAATTGCCTCGGCACTTCTGGTTAGCTCGGGGGATGAGGATCGTACAAACAAAGAGAAGGAAGCTACAGTAGATAGGAGTTTACCTTCTACTTCAACTCACAATGCCCAGAGAGGATTGCGAATTATTACAAGGACGAAAGCACACGCCCCCACAGCCAAAGAGGAGCTGATCAGTCCTAGTGAAGATTCGATAGAGCCGATGAGCCCTAGGGATGAGTCGGATGGATCGGCAAACCGAATTGCCAGCTCAGATGACCTGCTATCCCCTTGCTCGTCTCTGAAAGCTCCTCCTGTTTCTACGGGTGTGAAGTCCATCCAAGACAAGTTGATGGCTCTAGCTCTTGATCCGCTGCCTCGCTCCTCTTAGCCTGCTCCGCCTTCCAGTCGGCACAAACTGTCGATGAGGAGGTAATCCCGTTTCTCTCTCTTTGTATATATGTATATAGGTTGTTGGAATGTGAGAGGCCTTGTTAACCCCAACAGACAGGTTGAGGTTCGAAGCTTGGCTTTCTCAAACCAGTTGTGGTTGATAGGTTTATTGGAAATGAAGGTTCCACAAAATCTCTTCAATTCCATCTCTGGGACTTTGTTGAGAGATTGGTCTTGGGTCTCAAACTATGAGTTCTCCCCTAGAGGTAGGATTTGGGTTGGATGGGACCCGGCTCAGGTTAGCTTTGAAGCTCTCTCTATTTCAGCTCAAGCGGTGCATGGGAACCTTAAATGGTTGGACTCTGGAATGGCTTGCTGCGTGTTAGTGGTTTTTGGCGAGTACACTTTCACACTCAGGAGTTCTCTGTGGGAGAATCTCATTCTTAGAAGCATTGCTTTGCAAAACTCGGCTTGGCTTGTCATGGGAGACTTCAATGCTATTAAAGACCCATTTGACCGGGTTGGCGGATCCGATGCTTGGATACCGTGTTTTGACGAGTTTGGATAGTGCTTGGCACAAACAGAACTCGAAGACCTAAGGTATGTAGGATTTGGATACACTTGGACAACTTCAGTGGGCTCTGCTAGGAAGGCAAGAAAGATCGATAGAGTTCTGGTGAATTGTAAATGGAGCCATGAGTTCTCGTACTTCGAAGCTTCCTTCCTGGCACCGGGTATCTCTGATTACACTCTTATGGTGGTCAAGGTGCTTAACCCGATTCCTCGAAGGAAGCCGTTCAAGTTTTATGACTTCTGGATGAAGCATCCGGAGTTCAATGCTATTGTTTCTCAAGTTTGGGAGGCTCCTGTGGAAGGAGTTCCTATGTTTAGACTTGTATGCAAGCTAAAGGCTCTCAAACACCGACTTAAGACTCTGAATAGAGATTCCTTCTCTAACATCTCAGTCAGAACGTCGGAAGTGAGGGCAGTCTTAGAGACCACACAAGCGGAGTTGCAGCAGGAGCCTGCTTCTACTCATTTAGCTGAGCTAGAAAAGGAGCAGCGGCGTGTCTTTGCTAGGCTAAGGTCCATGGAAGAGTCTTTCTTCAGGTAGAAGTCGAGAGTTAGGTGGCTTAAAGAGGGAGACCGCATCACTAAGTTCTTCCATCAGTATGTCAAAAAGAGACAATTGAGGAATAAAGTCCTTTATGTTGGAGAAAACTCCTTTATTATTTTGAAGTTGACAAAATGTTTCCATCAGTCTAGTTTGAAGACTTCCAAACTCAAGTGTTGAAGTCTAGAGAATTCCGGACTCTATCATTAAAGTCTAAAGATCACCAGACCCAAGACTCAAAGTCTGTCTTCACTGACAATTTCCAGACCAAGATAGAAGACTTATCCAGACGACGGATTATCTTCAAGGATTCGATTCGTATGGTTTTTGGAAGATCTTATGGCTGGATACAGTATCAGCTTGATTGATTATTCTTATTGGATTCCACTCCAATTTGAAGATCTTTTGAAAGGCGAGCAAACTTGGAAGGTTCTACTTATGGAAACCAAAGATCCTGATTGTACGGGCAAACATGATTGACGGGCTTTCATCACCAATCAATCAACAACTCGAGATCACCTTAATTGATTCTGTCCAACGAGTAGATTAGAATAATTCCTTTGGAAAGTGCCAACGGTCGTGAAGGCATGAAGGAGTATTTAAGGCGGACTCTCCTGTTGTTCGAAGCAGTGCGTTAAAGAAAATTTTCAAAGTTTGAATCTCTTTAGTTCCTCGTTCTTTCACTCATTGAGCTGAAATTGTATACAAAAGAGAGAAGCATATAGTGAGACTTTGTGAAGAGACTAGTTGAGACTCTCTACTGAGGAAGTCGAAGATCACAAGCTGTATAATCTCTTTTGATTCATAGTGAAATCCAGCTAGTGAGTTGTCAGCGTGGAAGAGTGGACGCAGGCTTGGATTAAGCTGAACCACTATAAACCTTGTGTTCCAATTCTCTTTCGTTAACTCCTCATTTTATCGCTTTATATATTAAATTGATAAAGCTATTTACTTTTGTATTCAAATCGTTTTCAAAAGGCAATCTATCTTTTTAAGTCTTCCAAGAAATTTTTTATCTACACCTATTCACCCCCCTCTAGGTGTGCGTACTAGCCCTTTCAATTGGTATCAGAGCTTGTGTGCTTATTTACTGAAGTGTTTTTACTTCTTAAGCTAAAGATCTATGGCTAGTATTTTGGCTCCAGGTTTGGTTGAAGGTCACAGTAATACGAGACCTCCCTACTTTGATGGAAATGAATACAACATTTGGAAAAATAAGATGAAGGCATTCTTGAGATCAAAAGATCCCCTAGAATGGGATGTGGTAGAAAAATGAATTATTCCTAAAGCTACATCAACATCTGGGAAGGAAATTGTAGATGCTGAAGAATTGACTCAAGTGGAGATAACCAAGAGACAATCTCTTGATGCAAAAGGAATTTATTCATTATTTTGTGCTTTATCTCCTACTGAGTATAACAGAATTTCATTTTGTGAAATAGCCAAAGAAGTATGGGATAGGTTGCATGTCACCTATGAAGGAATTGATCGAGTTAAATAAACAAAATTTGGTATTCCACTCGGACAGTATGAAGCCTTCAAGATGAAGCTAGGATAATCCATCACTAACATGTTTAGTCGTTTTACAGAAATAGTAAACGGACTGGCATATCTGGGACAACCAATCTTAGAATCAATGAAGGTCAATAAATTACTGAGAGGACTCTCCAAAGACTGGAACCATGTGAAGACTTCTATAAGAGAAACCTAGAGGATCATGCCTCTTTCTGTAGATGATTTGGTTGGCACACTTCAATCATATGAAGTAGAGCAAATCAATGAAGACGAAGATCCCAAAGGTAAGAAGTCAATTGCCTTAAAATCTAACAATGATTCTGATGTTACAGACTCTGAAGACGACTTGGATGATGAAGAGTTAGCACTCATGATAAGGAAGTTCAGGAAGTTAAACAGGAAAGGAAAAATGTTTAACTGGAAGAAGCAGGGCACTCAAAGATTTCAAAAGAAATCAAATGAGGATAATGAGACCAACAAAGATGTGATTTGTTTCGAATGTAAGAAAAATGGGCACATCAGACCCAACTGCCCTTTGCTAAAGAAAAAGAAATGCAAAACAGAGAAATTCAAGAAAGCTCTTAAAGCAGAGACATGGAGTGATACAGAATGTGAGGAAAGTGATGAAGAGTATGCCAATATATGTCTAATGGCAAAATTAGATTCAGACTCAGATTCTGAGACAGACTCAGACTCAGACTCAGATAGTGATGTCAAGGTTAGTAATTCAAAAATTCCTATTAAAGTATCAAAATATATAGATGAACTTTGTCTTAGCCTCAAAATATCTTTTAAAAGGATTTCTGAGCTAAAGAAGGAGAATTCCAAGCTGAAGCAACAAGAAACTTCTTGGAAAGAAGAGTTTGAAAATCTAGACACAAATTTTATTGATTTGAAAGAAAATACAGACTCTCTTTCAAAGGAAAATACTTTTTTTTAAAGAAGACAAGTCAAATATCACAAAAAGGTTTTCAATAGGATCTGAAAAGTTGGAAAAGATTCTTTCAATACAAAGATCTTATTTCAACAAATCTGGCTTGGGAATGACATCAGAAACCATTCCTTTAATCAATTTTCCAAAGGTAAATGAAAGAATCAAACAAAGACCAGCAAAAACCTTTTATAAGAATCATTTTCAAAAAGCTTTTGTAAAACCTGTTGGCCGAAGTGCTCTCAAATGTTCAAAGTGTAACGGCTCAAAACATTTCGAGAAGGAATGTCCCAAGGCTTGGAGACCTATTAAGAAAGATTAGGCAAAGACTGTGTTTCGTACTAACTCCACTAGACCAAAAAAGGTGTGGGTACCAAAGAAAGCTTGAGTTCTTTATATGATTGCAAGTCACCATCAAGAAAAAGATCAAATGGTACTTGGATAGTGGCTGCTCGAGGCACATGACAAGAGATTCAAGTTGTTTTATAAAGCTTGTACAAATAAAATGAGGAAAAGTTTCTTTTGGTGGAAACATCAAAGGAAGGATTGTTGGATGTGGAACTGTGAGGATTGGAAGTCTCACAATCAACAATGTCTCCTTGGTTGAAAGTTTAAATTACAATCTTCTCAACATTAGCTAACTGTGTGATACTGGATTCAAGATTAATTTTCAAGAAGGCACTTGTTCGGGAACTAGTAAAGATCTCTCACAATCATTCATTGGACGAAGATATGTGAACATCTATCTTTTGGATATAAAACCAGAAAGTTCTCAGTGTTTGATATCCATTCAAGACGAAGCAAACCTTTGGCATAGAAAGCTTGGCCATGTCAACATGAAACAGATTTCTAAGATCTCTTCTAAGAAGCTTGTTCGTGGACTGTCTAACCTGACGTATCAAAAGTCTGATTTATGCACACCATGTGTGTTGGGAAAACAGGTTAGAAGTTCTTTTAAATCCATAAATCAGGTTTCCACTGATTGTTTTGCAGCTTCTGCATATGGATCTCTTTGGACCAACCAGAACCCAAAGCATTGATGGAAAGAGATATTGTCTTGTAATCGTGGATGACTACTCTCGTTTTACATGGATATACTTCTTAGCAAGTAAGTCTGAAGCTTTCTCTCACTTTTCAAAATTTGCCAAAAAGGTTCAAAATGAGAAAGGTTATGCTATTTCAAGTATACACATAGACCATGGAGGTGAGTTAAAAAACCAAGACTTTGAAAATTTCTGTGATGGATTTGGTTTTCAGCATGTTTTTTCCTCTCCATATACTTTAGAGCAAAATGGGGTTGTGGAAAGAAAGAATAGATTTTTGCAGGAAATGGCAAGAACACTCTTAATTGAAAGTAATATTTCCTCTCGCTTTTGGGCTGAAGCGGTTTCTATAGCTTGTTACATTTTTAACAGAGTTTTCCTAAGGCCCATTCTGGAGAAAACTCCTTATGAGTTATTCAAAGTAAAGAAGCCAATTGTTTCTTATTTTCATGTGTTTGAGTGTAAGTGTTTTCTTTTGAAGAATGCAAATGATCGATCTGGTAAGTTTGAAGAAAGATCAGACGAAGGAATTTTCCTTGACTACTCAACCTCAAGCAAAGCTTACAGAGTATTCAACAAGAAAACTCAGTCTGTGGAGGAATCTATGAATGTCAAGTTTCAAGACTCCTTGCCGAATCAAACTCAACTTGAAGAACCTGAACTTACTCTACATGCTGCAAAATCTACTACTCCCGAAGTGGTTCAGACTCCTGAAGTTCAACAACAAAATGAACCAGAAGATTCAATTGAAACAGAGGATCAACAAACTCACAAACCTACTAGCAACTGGAAGCATAAGTCAAGTCATTCCAAAGAACTCATCATTGGCAACATTGATGAGGGAATTTGAACTAGATCCAAAAGGCACGAAGAGTCTAGTGCTTTAGCACTTGTTTCTGAGATTGAACCTAAAACTGTAGATGAAGCCTTGACTGATGAAAGTTGGATTGAAGCCATGCAAGAAGAGCTCAGACAATTTAGCATCAATCATGTTTGGGAACCAATTCCTAAACCTAAAGGTAAATCTATTATTGGAACTAAATAGGTTTTCAAGAACAAGGTGGACGAGAAAGGAAAAGTGGTCAGGAACAAAGCAAGACTCGTGGCCAAAGGATATATGCAAAAAGAAGGAATAGACTATGATGAAACCTATGCACCAGTAGCGAGGTTAGAAGCAATTAGATTATTACTTGCTTTTGCTTGCTATAAAAATTTCATATTATTCCAAATGGATGTGAAAAGTGCATTCCTAAATGGATTTATCCAAGAAGAAGTCTATGTGAAACAGCCACCTGGTTTTGAAGATCCAAGAAAGCCAGACTTAGTCTACAAACTGAAAAAGGCCCTATATGGACTAAAGCAAGCACCTTGAGCTTGGTATGAAAGGTTATGTAAATTCTTAACTCAAAATGGTTTTGTTAAAGGAAAATTAGATACTACTTTATTTATCAAAAGAGAAGGTAAAGATTTTATACTCGTTCAGATTTATGTCAATGATATTATATTTGGTTCACCTAATGAAAATCCATGCAAGGAATTTTCAAGATGCATGCAGGATGAATTTGAGATGAGCATGATGGGTGAAATAACTTTCTTTTGGGGTTTACAAGTTGAACAATCAAAGGAAGGAATTTTTATTCACCAATAGAAGTACGCGAAGGATCTCATTAAGAAGTTTGGATTGAAGAATTGCAAAAAGACAGAAACACCTATGTCAAGTTCTTCGAAGCTGGATAAAGATGAAGAAGGAAATAGTGTAGACCATAAGCTATACAGAAGCATAATTGGTTCACTTCTTTATCTTACTGCATCTAGACCTGACATATTATTTAGTGTTTGTATTTGTGCTAGATTCCAATCAAATCCCAAAGAATCTCACTTAACTGTTGTAAAGCGCATAATCAAGTACGTTGCAACAACACCAAAGCTAGGTTTGTGGTATCCCAAAGAAGGAGACTCTACTCTCCTTGGATATTCAAACGCAGATTTAGCAGGATGCATAATAAACAGGAAGAACACTTCTAGTACATGTCAACTACTTGGCAACAAGCTGGTTTCTTGATTTTCAAGAAAACAGAGTACTATAGCTCTTTCAACAGCTGAAGCAGAATATGTAACTCTTGGAAGTTGCTGCTCTCAAATCTTGTGGATATGACAACAGCTAAGAGACTTTGGAATTGAAGAATTGTGCATCGAGATCAAATGTGACAACACCAGTGCCATAAATCTCACAAAGAATCCAATTCTTCATTCAAGGGCAAAGCATATAGAGATTCGACATCATTTTATTAGAGATCATGATCAAAATGGAGAAATTATGATTTAGTTCATAGACTCGAAGAATCAACTGGCAGACATTTTTACAAAACCATTAGAGAAAAGCTTATTTGAGTCTATCCATACCAGACTGAACATCATATCTTCTTTCAATAAAGTCTGAAAGTATTCAGACTCAGAGGTAAAGTCCGAAGGTGTTTAGACTCAGAATAACTAAAACTTACGACTGTAAGTTAATTTTTTAAATGCATGTGATTTTATTTTTGGATGATTTTCTGAAAAGATTTGTTGTTTTCTCGAATCGTTGTTTACTTATTTTATTTTTAGAAGTTATCCTTTTTGACATTTGAATTTATAGCAGTTTTTTTTTTTCAGAAAGGCAGTTTTTACTTTTTCCTTTGTGACGTTTGAAATAGCTCGTTTTACCTACTATATATACCATCGATTGTCTTCTTCTTCGTTTTCACTGTGAAACCCTAGAATACAAAAATCCCACTTGCTCTCACTCCCTCTCTAGTTTATTCCAAAAAGGTATCACCTTTTTCGAGCAAGTTCGAAGCTTTCCCACATTAAGCGGCAATATCTTCAAGAAAGTCCTTGAGAATAGCAAGTAGGGGACCATAGCACTTGCATGAGGGTCCTACTCATTTGGATCTAACTAAAGAAGATGACACTCCTCAGCAACAACATTCTCAATAGCGCCAGCACAAGACACAAGATCCTCCACTGCCTCAACCAGAAGAAGAGATAGTGGAAGAAATTGAACCTATAAGAACACTGAGACCTCAAGTTGCTTTCAAAATTTATTGTAAGTTGAAAGAAGGAAATACTGTCATGTCCTTGATCGATGAATTTCTGAGAGAGAGAGAGGCTATAAAAATGAGACCTTTTTCTTACGAGAAATGGAAGATTTAGGCATTGCAGCTAAAGGGTTCGCTGAAAGATTTTTTGCCAACTTTCCTAGTGATCCTTAAATGGGATCGTCTAATCAGCTTGAAGGAAAGGACATCAATGAAAGGATGTTCACACATTTCCAGCCCAGAATGGGAGTGGCTGCGATTGTTCGTGGTGATGGAGCGAGTCTGTTCTGCTCTAAGGACCACAAAAAAGTTTACTCAAATTTGCTGAAAAGAGGGGTGATAAACCCTAGATGCGTCGATTTTGATTTTCTTGATTCAGTGCAAGTAAATCTGAGGGAAAAGTTCCCACTTCTTCAACTGGAAAGATTTTGCTCAGAGACAACAATCGGCTATCTGGAACTCACAACCTATTTCTATTCGAATCTATCAGCATGTCTGTTGCTCACGCTACTCTAGAATTGGTATGAGACAGAAATACCGAAGGCAAAATATCCTACACAAGGATGAATGCCTCCAATGTTTTGCTCCATAAAATCGTGATTAACTGCATCCGGCCAAAATCAACATCCAAGACAGATGTGTCTCATTCTGAAGCAAAGTTGATGCATGCCATCAACATTGGCTACAAGTTCTCTCTGCCTCACACCATCCTATCTCACATATACAGAACAGTGGTGAAAGACAAGGGACAACTCCCATACTCTGCTTTTATCACAAGAATCTTCAGACACTTCAACATTCATTTACCGGCTCTTTTGTGTGTGCAAAGTATTGTGCCAATGGTAATTGGATTGAAGATGGTAACCAAGATGCATATGAAGGAGCTCAACAAGGTGTTAGACCAAATGAAGGAAAAAGCCCCTGTCCAGGCAAAGCAAGACTCTGCTGCATCAAAACGGAAAAGCAAGGAACCAATGACATAACCTATCAAGAAGAGGAGAGCTCTTAGCTTGGAAGATGAAGAGGATGAGGATGACGAAATACTCTCCGCCTTTGCTCTTCGTAATTTACAGAGTTTTGTTAGCTTTCGAAAGACAGAAGAGAGAGAGAGACAAGAGAAACGGAAGAGACATAAGGAAGAAGAGAAGAAAGAAGAACTGAAGAAGAGAAGAGAACGGAGGAAGAGGAAGAAAAGACAGAAGAAGGAAGAAGAGCAAAAGAGGAAGAAGAGGCGCAAGATGATTCATTTGAGCCTACCTTGGTTGTACCCTTATTGAGTGATTCTGACAAGACAAAGAGTGGAACTGCTGGAGCAAAAGAAAAAGAAAAACATCACTTGGATGTTGAAGTTGAAGCAAACGGGAAGAAGAATTCACTTCTCCACCTGAAGGCAAACAAACAGGGGGATCTGCTGAAAAATGAGGTATTTCTTCACCTATCATTACTAGTGATGTTAGTCGATCTGCAGCAGATCCGGAGGATGTGTATGCCTCTCATTATCCTGAAGCAAATATTGAGACATTCACTCAAAGTCATGGTAGACGAATTGCTAAAGAACCCTCCAATCTCAAGACTCTAGGAACATATTCGACTAGACCCAGTGCTGCACTAGAACAAACAGCAGACTTTTCAAGACTGCTGGACATCATGTTGGATTCCAGAAGACAGCAATATGCTTTGGAGTATGAGATCAAGGATCTCAAAAAGGCTTTCTTGACTACTTCAGTCTCGTTGCAAGAACAACTAGACTCAAATGCAGGATAATGTGAAGGGTGAAGACTTTAAGCCTATGAAAGAGACTTTTGAAAAGCTTGTGAAGACAGTAAGCTCCATGGGGGAATTCCAGCTTGTCCGTTTGCCAAAACAACCATGATTGTCAGGCCACTCTTTTCACTCAACTCTTTTTAATCGTTCTCCAACCTTTTGTTGTTGACAAAAAGGGGGAGAAGTTTGTGCAGATTTGACCAACTTTATCTTTTGAGCATAGCAATTTATTTCTTTTTGGTTTGATTTTGGTTTGATTTTGATGACCCTTTTAGATTTTGGTCTTTTTGTGTTTGGTTGTGGACTTTTGACTTCGGACCTCGACTGCTTAATTGCTATTTGAATCTTTGATGCTTGCATTAACTTAGCATGTGATATTGATTGTGGATGGATAGTTATCTTATCTTGCAGAATTAACATGTTTTCTGTGGTTACAGAATTGATACTATCCAAGTCCTAATCAACTTATTTTTTTAAGATATCATGTATGGCATATTTTTTTTTTTTTTGCGGGGCAAAAGTTTTCAAATCTGTAGGAAAGTTTTGTCTCCATCAAAAAGGGGGAGATTGTTGGAGACAACTCATTTATTGTTTTGAAGTTGACAAAATGTTTCCATCAATCTAGTCTGAAGACTTCCAGACTCAAGTGTTGAAGTCTGAAGAATTCCAAACTTTGTCGTTAAAGTCTAAAGATCACCAGACTGAAGACTCAAAGTCTGTCCTCACTGACAGTTTCCAGACCAAGATAGAAGACTTATCCAGATGACGGATTATCTTCAAGGATTCGATTTGTATGGTTTTTGGAAGATCTTATGGCTGGATACAATATCAATTTGATTGACTATTCTTATTGGATTCTACTCTGATTTGAAGATCTTTTGAAAAGAGAGCAAACTTGGAAGGTTCTACTTATGGAAACCAAAGATCTTGATTGTATGCGCGAATAGAATTGACGGGCTTTCATCACCAATCAATCAACGACTCGAGATCACCTTAATTGATTCTATTCAACGAGTAGGTTGGAAGAATTCCATTGGAAAGTGCCAACAGTCGTGAAGGCATGAAGGAGTATTTAAGGCGGACTCTCCTATTGTTCAAAGTAGTGCGTGAAAGAAAAATTTCAAAGTCTGAATCTCTTTAGTTCCTCGTTTTTTCACTCATTGAGCTGAAATTGTATAAAAAAGAGAGAAGCATATAGTGAGACTTTGTGAATAGACTAGCTGAGACTCTTTATTGAGGAAGTCAAAGATCACAAGCTGTATAATCTCTTTTGATTTATAGTGAAATCCAGCTAGTGGGTTGTCAATGCGGAAGAGTGGACGTAGGCTTGGATTAAGCCGAACCACTATAAATCTTGTGTTTCAATTCTCTTTCGTTAACTCCTCATTTTATCGCTTTATATATTGAATTGATAAAGCTGTTTACTTCCATATTCAAATCGTTTTCAAAAGGCAATCTATCTTTTTAAGTCTTCCAAGAAAATTTTTATCTACACCAATTCACCCCCCTCTAGGTGTGTGTACTAGCCCTTTCACTTTCTATCTAGGATTCGGAGGGGAACCTTGTCTCTGATCCGCAGTAGGTCCAGCAACGCTTTCTTCAGTACTTCCAAGATCTCTTGGTGCCGCAAGCTCAGTTGGATAGGCCTTCAGTTGAGGAAATCCGTGAAGTCATCCATCATCCTCTCTCGGTTGATCTGGTTAGTTTCCTAGCTCGTCCTATTACGGAGTTGGAGATCCGGGATACTTTATTCTTTCTAGCTAGGGGTAATGCACCGGGACCAGATGGCTTCACGGTCGAATTCTTTAAAGAAAAATGGGAAACGGTTGGGCACCTAGTTACTACAGCAGTGTTGGACTTCTTCTCTACCGGGAGGCTCCTAAGGGAGATCAATAACACCATTTTGGTGTTGGTGCCAAAAGTGTTGAATGCGTCTTTCGTTGAGGATTATAGGCCCATTGCCTGTTGCAACACTATTTACAAGTGTATTACCAAAGTGTTGGCCAACCGGGTAGCAACAATCTTGAAGGACGCCATTAGCCCTTTTCAGAACGCGTTTGGAAGGGCAGGAGGATCAGGGATAATATCTTGCTGGCCCAGGAGCTCTTTTCCGGCTTCCATCTTCGACCATACTTGCCTAAGTGTGTGATCAAGGTGGACTTTAGAAAAGCTTATGACACGGCCGATTGGGGTTTCCTTGAGAGAGTCCTCTTGGCTTTTGGTTTCCCCGAGTTTATAACTCGGCTGATTATGACGTGTGTTCGCACTCCTAAGTTTTCGATTGCTTTGAATGGGAAGCTTCATGGATTCTTTGCGAGTGGTCGTGGACTTTGTCAAGGTGCTCTTATTTCTCTATATTTATTTACTTTAGTGATGAAAGTCCTATTAGGGATCTTATTTAGATGCTCCTTGAAGCCGGAATTTAAGTTCTTCTGGAGATGCAAGGCCACAAGGCTTTCGCATCTTTTCTTTGCGGATGACTTTTTCTTGTTTTCGAAGGCGGATTTGCCCACTATAGCTATCCTTAAAGAAGGCCTTCAAACCTTCTCTACTTGGAGTGGTTTGTTTCCAAATCCACATAAGAGTGAAATCTTCCTTGCTGGAGGCACGCTGTCCTTAAGAAACCAGATTATCTCTAAGTTGGGTTTTCACGAAGGTAACTTGTCAGCTCGCTATCTAGGGGTTCCTATCATTACCTCGAGGCTCACTAAGGCTGACTATTGCACTCTTGTCAACCGCATCACGGCGAGGGTTCAATCTTGGACTCATCGCTTCCTTTCTCTGGCTGGCTGTTTGTAGCTCATCAGGTCAGTTCTTTAAGCTACCCAAGCCTATTGGATGAGTGTTTTTGTTTTACTTGTAGCTGTTCTGGATCAGATTGAGAAAGTTCTCAGACAATTCATTTGGAAAGGCCCAGAGTTAGATAGAGGGGATGCCAAGGTTGCCTGGGAGGATGTGTGCCTTCCAAAAAAGGAAGGAGGGCTTGGTATCAGGAAGCTTAAAGATTGCAACAAGGCTGCCATGTTGAAACATATATGGCTCTTGTTCTCAAATAAAGAGGCTTTATGGTGCAAGTGGGTTCATTCCACATTTTTAAAGGACAGGAACTTTTGGGTCGCTAGGAAGCTAACTTTTTGTTCTTGGGCCTAGAAGAAGCTTCTAAGTCTCAGGAGCGAATTTTGGAACGCCTTCTTTTGGAGGATTGGAGATGGTCGCTCGGTCTTTCTTTGGTTCGACAACTAGCACCTTAGGGGACCACTGAATTTAATCTTCTCAGACTCGCTTATCTACAGCTTAGGATTATCTAGACAGGCCTCAGTTGCAGATCTTTTCTCTGATGCTGGCCAGGCTCTCAAAACAGTCCTTAAGTCGTGGATTTGAAAAGGCTAGTAATAACACCTAGAGGGGGGTGAATAGGTGTTTAAAATAAACCTTGGCAAATAAATGCATAATAAAATAAAAGAGTTCAGCGAAAAGAATAAAAACACAAGGTTTATAGTGGTTCGGCTTAGATCAAGCCTACGTCCACTCTCCCACGCTAACAGTCTTCTGGCTGGATCCCACTATGCAATCAACAAGAGATTACAACTTTGAGTGCAAACACTTAGTAGTAGATCACACTATCTCACTAAGTCACTTTTTTGATATTTCTCTCATGATCACAAACCTTTAAGCTCACCAAAGACAAGTGTATAATCGAAGGTCGCTCAGACTTTGGAATTATAAATTCTACGCTCCGTCTCTTACTTGCTCAACAGTCCTTGATCTCTTTAAATACTCCTCGACTTCTAAACTAGCTGTTGGACAGTATCTAGAGGATCGTCTTCCAATCTACCCATTGGACAAATCTGTATCTAGAAGTTTTGGTAGCCGTTGAGTGATAGAAGTAGAATCCCAAGTTGATTCCGATCGCCCATACAAATAGAATCTTGGTTTCCATAAGTAGAGCTTTTTTGTATAGAAAGTTCTTGTCTTCAATATCCAATTGTCAATTAATTAGATTGAGTCAATCAAATCAATCTTGATGTAGAATCCAAATTGATTCTAATAAAGATATCCAATCTGGTAGGTGATTTTTCCAACTAGAAATCGATATATAATCCATACGAACCAATCACTTGAAGAAATAAAGATAATCTCGCATCTGGATAAGTCTTCATTCTTCAGTCTGGAAACGGTCGGCGTGAGCAGACTTTGAACTTAAAGTCTGGCGGTCTTCAGACTTTTGATACTTCAGTATGGAAGTCTTCAGACTTTGATATAAAAGTCTGGAAATCTTCAGAATAAACATTGACAATATCCTTTACATGTTCTATCATCTGCATAATCTATTATTCAACCATTAAACACGTTAGTACCCTTTGATTTATTTTGTTATCTTCAAAACATCATAAGGGATTTCCCTAACAATCTCCCCCTTTTTGATGATGAACAATCTATGAATATGCAGATGTGTAATCATGCTTTTAAAGATATTAATAAATCAAGGCAATCTTAAGCACATAAATAATCTTTAAATATGAGTATTCAAAGAATGTAATTCAAATCAAAAGATAGTAGAAGATAGCAAATAGATTGAGCATAATTATATATAAAAAATAATTGTAGCTCAATATTATCAATACATATGCATATTTATATTCTCTCCCTTTTTTGTCATAATCAAAAAGTGATAACAATAGAAATAGTATCACGTAGAGAATATAAAACGATAACAAATATGTCTTGCATGAAACATAATTTCCAAAAATCAAATCGAATATTAAAGATATGTAATGTAGCTCAGTTGGATCATATAAAACAACAAATATCCAATAAAAATCACGGATGCATTATAAAATTCACTTATGCTTGTTATTATAATAAAATGATAATATCAATAAGAGATTTGTTAATGACAAAAGGTAATAAAAGATGCACTAACCGTATTTGTAGATCTTATCAAGTTCTAACACATATACCTTTTCCTTCATTCCATAATAATCAAGATCACGATCGATTCAAAAAGATTTTTCCATAATTGATCAATGCTCCCCCTCAATTTGTTACTTTTTTGAGATGATCACGATTCTTTCCTTTCTCTTGGATTTGCTTTCTCCCCCTGTCATCATGACAATATTTGCGAATAGCACTAATTGTGGCTTGTATAGGTTGAGCAGAATATTTTTCCATTATTTCCTTTGTAGCAACAATATCCACAACTATCATTTGCATTTTGAAATACGAGGCAAAAATTTATTTTCTTCAATCAAGCTTTTCTTGAATTCAATTTGCATAAACTTAACGAACTTTTTGCACAAATAAGCTGTAATAATATCCACATAATATGTAATGCCATTTCTTCAAATAAATAAATTGAATAGCATATATAAAATTATCAATTATTAACATTCAGAACTACTCAACCTTTCGTACAACACATTAGGGATTTCCTCAACAATTTGCAAAAACTTTGCACAAGAAAGGGAATTTTTGAGCCTCCAAAAAATAGTATAGAATCTCCACAATTTTTGGATTGAGCTTTCCAAAATCCATATGGAAGATTCTTTTGCCACCTGTAAATTCTTGTATTATAGATGACAATCTTTGCAAAAATATCACGTAATATCTTCCTTCGATTTATGGATCAAACTTGCTAGATATAAGATATCTTCTAAGAATATAGCAAGAGTATCCATGAGTATGCAATAATATCTTTCAAGATCAAAGAGATTTCCTTGAGCATAAATCTCAAAAATATATTATAGATGCATTTCACAAAAAGAAAGATGATATTGCTATCACGTGCCAAATCAAGTAAAAAAAAAAAATATTGCAAATGCCTTATATTTATGAGAAGAAATATTTGCAATATAAATGATATATAATTCATAGGCAATCGTCAAAAATCATGATAAATGTCTGTAGAGATTTGCAAGGCAAGATAAAAAATATTCTCTTACCCAAGGTATATGTTTGAAATATACCATTGATTAAAAAATATCATTACCAATCTTCACAGGAGATGCTTTTCTGATTGTACCAAAATCTGTATAGATTCGTGATCATTCTTCTCTTATAGGATTTCCTGCGATCAACTCATTTCCTTTTTGGTATCCATCAATTTGGATCCTTCCATTTCGTTAGAGCAAAATATAAAATCTCCATAATTAAATATTCTTTCCAAACTTATCATAACATATTATTTAAGGAAAGAACATCTTAATAATATCTTGAAAAGAAATTCTTACTTAGTCAAAGCACGATAAAATCAGAGAGAATAAAATCCTTGAGTATCTAAGAAAGAATATTAATATCACGTAAAAAAGATTTTCACTTTGCAAAATACGACAAAATCTGATAGTATAAAATCAATCCAAATAAATTCATTTGTCTCTAAGCAAAATATCAAAAAATAATCACATGTATTATGTCAAATCTCAACTCATGAATCACAAAAATAAATCACACGATTCTTTCTTCAATAAAACAAATCATAGAATGTGATCATTATTAAATCTGAATCAACCGAGGATATGTCGAATATCAAGTATAATGAGAATTATTGTCCAAATCAAATTGAGAATAAGAAAAAATTCCTTACCAAATCCTCTTTCTTCTTCTCCTTTATTTCTTGCAAAAAAACAATTCATCTTTTCTTTGGTACCCAAATTTTCTTGGGTCCATGAGAGTTAGTAGAGTATGCTATTTTTACCCAATCTTTCTTAACAGGTCTCCGCACTTTAGGACATTATTTCTCAAAGTGTTTTGAATCTCCAGAATTTGAACACTTAAAGGCATTTCGATCAACAGGTTTTATAAACACTTTTTGAAAATGATTTTTGTAAAATGCCTTTGAAGGCTTTTGTCTAAGTCTCTCTTTTAATTTAGGAAAATCAATTAAAGAATCACTTTCCTTATTGAAGCCAAGTCTCGACTTATTATAGTAAGGTACTTGTATGGAAATGATATGCTCTAATGTTTTTGAACCCTTTGAAAATTTTGTCTAAATATTTGAACATTCTTTCTTTAAAGAATCATTTTCTTTTACAAGTAAATCTCGACTTTCTTTTGTTTGTAGAAAATATTTTTGCAAAATTTCAAACTTTTCTTTTTGAGAAAGGTCATGTTGCCTAAGCCGTGAATTCTCCTTTTTTAGTTCGGAGATCCTTTTAAGAGAAGATTTAAGATTTAATCAAAGCTCATTTATAAACTTTGAAATTTTGATAGGAATTTTTGAATGGCTTATCTCGATTTCCTCAGTAGATTCCGAGTCTATATATGAGTCAATATGTGCCATTAAGCATATATTTCCTTGCTTGTCATTTTCTTTCATGTTTCTTCTCAGCTCATTCTGCTTGTATTGTCTTCTTCCACTGAATTTCCTTCCTTTTCTACTAAGCTTTTTGAATTTATTGATCATAAAAGCAAGTTCTTCATCGTTTATGTCATTTTCTATGTCTGTATTATCAGAATCAGTGTTAGATATTAAAGTGATGGACTTCTTACTTTCGGGATCTTTATCAACGATTTGTTCCACTTCGTAGGATTGAAGAGTGCCAATCAATTCATCAACAGAAAGTGGCATAATCTTATGAGTTTCCCGGATTGAGGTCTTAACATGGTTCTAACCTTTTAAGAGACCTTGCAGAAGTTTGTTGACCTTCATTGGAGCAGAAATTGGTTGACCTTGATATGCCAATCCATTTACAATTTCTGTAAAACGGCTGAACATATCTCCAATCGACTCTCCTTGCTTAATCTTGAAGGATTCATATTTGCCGAGTATGAAGTTTACTTTGATCTCTTTTACACTATCAGTCCCTTCATATGTAACATGAAGTCTATCACAAACTTCTTTTGCCGTTTCATATGAAGATATTCTGTTATTTTCAGCAGGAGATAAAAGCACAATATAAGGAATAGATGGCTTTAGCATCAAGAGCTTGCCTCTTGGTTATTTCTTCTTATGTCATTTCGCCAGCATTTGCAATTTCCCTTCTTGTTTCTGAGGTTGATGTAGTTCTGGGAATAATCCCTTTTTCTACCACTTCCCATTCCAGGCAATCTTTGATCTCAGGATTGTCTTCATTTTGTTTTTCCAAACATTGTATTCCTTCCCATCAAAGTAAGGAGGTCTGGTGTTGCTTTGGCCTTCAACCAAATCTAGAGCCAAAATACTAGCCATAGATCTTTAGCTTAAGAAATAAAAACACTTTAATAAATAAGCACACAGGCTCTGATACCAATTGAAAGGGCTAGAAATAATACCTAGAGGGGGTGAATAGGTGTTTAAAATAAACCTTAGCAAATAAATGTAGAATAAAATAAAAGAGTTCGGGGAAGAGAATAAGAACACAAGGTTTATAGTGGTTCGGCTTAGATCAAGCCTATGTCCACTCTCCCACGCTAACAGCCTTTTGACTGGATTCCACTATGTAATCAACAAGAGATTACAACTTTGAGTGCAATCACTTAGTAGTAGATCACACTATCTCACTAAGTTACTCTTTTGGTATTTCTCTCATGATCACAAACCTTCAAGCTCACCAAAGACAAGTGTATGATCGAAGGTTGCTCAGACTTTGAAATTATAAATTCTATGCTCCATCTCTTACTTGCTCATCGGTCCTTGATCTCCTTAAATACTCCTCTACTACCAAACTAGCAATTGGACAGTATCTAGAGGATCGTCTTCCAATCTACCCATTGGACAGATCTGTATCTAGAAGATTTGGTAGCCGTTGAGTGATAGAAGTAGAATCCCAAGTTGATTCCGATTGCCCATACAAACAGAATCTTGGTTTCCATAAGTAGAGCTTCTTCGTATAGAAAGTTCTTGTCTTCAATATCCAATTGTCAATCAATTAGATTGAGTCAATCAAATATTTTGATGTATAATCCAATTCTAATAAAGATATCCAATCTCGTAGGTGATATTTCCAACCATAAATCCATATATAATCCATATGAACCAATCTCTTGAAGAAATAAAGACAATCTCACATCTGGATAAGTCTTCATTCTTCAGTCTAGAAACTGTCAGTGTGAGCAGACTTTGAACCTAAAGTCTGGTAGTCTTTAGACTTTGACATAGAAGTCCAGAATCTTCAGAATAAACTTTGACAATATCCTTTACATGTTCTATTATCTGCATAATCTATTACTCAACCATTAAACACCTTAGTAGCCTTTGATTTATTTTATCATCTTCAAAACATCATAAGGGATTTCCCTAACATGATTATCCTCTTCTGACCCCTACTCAGGTAGCAAATTGCTGTTGCTGGAGGGAAAACCCGTCGGCCCAGTTCACGGTAGCGACTGCTTGGGAAACCATTAGGCGCAAGCAGAACATCGTCTTTTGGTATGATTTCATCTGGGATAATGTAATCATGCCAAGGTATCAGCTTAACCTTTGGCTTATGGCCAAGCGCAGATTGCCCACGCAATCTCTGTTATTGTCTCATGGTAGAATAGAGAGGGGATCCTGCATGTTCTGTAATTGGTTGCCTGATTCCATTAATAATTTGTTTTTTGATTGCTCTGTCACGGCCGGTGTTGCTTTCTTTTGGGCGGTGAGATGCAATTTTCCTTGGCGGAACAGGTCTTGGGGAGAGAATCTCCGTTGGGCCACCTCTTTCTTGAAGGGTAAGGACTTCTTTAAATGCATCGCTCGCTTTTCCTTTGGGGCTCTTTGTCACACTATTTGGAAAAATAAGAATAGCATACTATTTAGAGAACAACCCCTTACCGTCCCAGCTATGAAGAACCATCTTTTAAAGATGGTTAGGGATAGAGCTAGCACCTTTAGAAACATTGAGGATAGCTTCAGAAACAAAAGGTTGCAAAGGAGTTGAGGCATCGATCCCATTATCTTTTCGGGGGACCCGTAATCGACCCTGGTTTTGGCCGATGCTTCAAGGAACTGCTGGTGCTCTGGAGCCGACGTCTCTCTCCTCCTTCGCTGAGGTGTTTGTTTCTTTGCCGGTTGTTCATGCCGTGCCTTTCTAGTTGTTGTTGAAAGGACTAGTGCAAACACCTAGAGGGGGTGAATAGGTGTAAATAAAAATTTTCGCAAGAATTTAAAAGAGATAAATTACCTTTAGAAGATAATAGACTAAGGACGTAATCAGCTTTAAACAATTAAATAAGGCTACAAATATAAGTAAGGAGTTCAAGAAAAGAGAATTAGAATACAAGGCTTATAGTGGTTCGGCTTAGATCAAGCTTACGTCCACTCTCTTTCACTGATAGCCTATTGGTTGGATTCCACTATGAATCAAAAGAGATTTCACAACTTGTGATCTTCGACTTTCTCAGTGAAGAGTCTCTACTGGTCTCTCACAAAGTCTCACTAAAAGTTTATCTTTTTCGTATACAATTATGAGCTCAATAAGTGAAAGAGCAATGAACTAGAAAGTTTTAGACTTTGAAAATTTTCTTTCATAGACACTACTTCAAACAACTGGAGGGTTCGCCTTAAATACTCCTTCATGCCTTCATAGCCGTTGGCACTTACCAAAGGAATTCTTCCAATCTGCCCGTTGGACATAATCAGTTAAGGAGATCTCAAGTCGTTAGATGATTGTGATGAAAGCCCGTCAATCTTGTTCGCCTATACAATCAGGATCTTTGGTTTCCATAAGTAGAACCTTCCAAGTTTGCTCGTCTTCCAAAAGATCTTCATATTGGAGTATATTCCAATAAGAATAATCAATCAAGTAGATGCTATATCCAGCCATAAGGTCTTCCAAAAACCATACGAATCGAATCTTTGAAGATAATCCCGCATCTGGATAAGTCTTCATTCTTTGTTCTGGAAACTGTCAATGAGGGCAGACTTTGAGATTAAGGTCTGGCGGTCTTCAAATTTTGACAAAAGAGTCTGGAATTCTTCAGACTATAACACTTGAGTCTGCAAATCTTCAAACTAGACTTTTGGAAATGTTTTGTCAACTTTAAAACAATAAATGAGTTTTCTCTAACAATCTCCCCATTTTTGATGGTGACAAAACTTTCATTCAGATTTGAATATTTTGACTTGCAAAACAACACTTAAATAATACATGATATCTTATAAAAAAAAAATTGATTAGGACCTGGATAACATCGATTTTGCAACCACAGAAAACATGTTAATCTTGAAGGATAAATAACAATTTAGTCATAATCAATATCACAAACTTAGTTACTGCAAGCATAAAAAGATTCAAAGTCAAACAGTAATCAAAAGTCCAAAGTATACCAAAATACCAAGCAAAAAGTCATCAAAATCCAAAATCAAACCAAGCAGAAAGTACGTCATATTTGCACAAACTCTCCCCCTTTTTGTCAATAGCAAAAAGTGGAGAAAACTTTAAAAAGAGTTGTGTAATATCATGGCTGTTTGGGGATGCGAACGATTTGAAAATCCCCCATTAACTTGACAGTCTCCTCCAGCTTCTTCAGAGTCTCCTTCAGCTGTTGAATATCCTCACCCTTTGCAGTTTCTTGCACTTGAAGATTCAGGGCTTGTATATGTTCTTTTAGAGAGTCTGAAGTCGTCTTGAAGGCTGTCATCAGGTTCTTCATCTCAAACTCTAAACCATATTGCTGACTCTTCAAATCCAAAAGAATATTCAGCAGTCTTTGAAAGTTTTCTATTGTAGCACTAAGTCCAGCCGAATCAGTTCCAGGAGTCTTAAGATGTGAGGGAGAATCAGTAGTTCGATAACCAGGACTAGGAGTGGATTCCTCAACATCTGCTTTAGGGTATTGAGAGGCATATACATCTTCTGGATCTGCTGGAGATCTACTAACATCACTAGTAAAAATAGGTGAAGAAGTACCTCTTTTGTCAGAGCTCCCCTTGTTTTTGTGCCTTCAGGTGGAGAAAAGAATCCCTCTTTTTGGTTGTGCTCTGCTTCAACACCTAAGTGATGTTTTTCTCTTTTTTCTCCTGCGGTTTCACTCCTTGTCTTTTCTGAGTCATCTGACAAGGATATAGCAAATGTTGGCTCAAAAGAGTCATCTTGACCCTCTTCTTCCTCTTCTTCTCTTCCTCTTTCTTCTTCCTCTATTCTTCTTTCTTTTCTTTCTTCACCTCTCATCTTTGTCTCTTCTCTTTCTCAGTTCTCTCTGTCCTCTGGCTCCTTAAAGCTAACAAAACTCCGTAAATTTCTTAAGGCAAAGGCGGAGAAAGTGATATTGTCCTCATCTTCTTCATCCTGCAAGATAAGGGCTCTCCTCTTCTTGGTTGGTGCGCTCATGGGCTCCTTGCCTTTTCTCTACACCAGTTTCTATTGCTCCCTCATCTTCATCTAAAGTCTTGTTTTATGTTGACGAGGGACTTCTCCTTTAGGCACTCCAAATCCTTATTCAGCTCCTTCAATCGCATCTTTGAAATCATTTTCAGTCCAATCACCATTGGAGCAATGGTTCTAACACATAGAGAAGCGGGAAACTGAATTTTGAAGTGTCTATAGAGTCAAGAGACAAGCGCAGAGTAAGTAGTTGCCCCTTGTCCTTCACAATTGTCCTATACATGTGCATTAGGATAGTGTGAGGCAGTGATAACTTAAAGCCAATGTTGATTTCATACATCAACTTTGCTTCATAGTGAGAGACATCAATCTTTGAAGTAGATTTGGGTCTGATGCAGTTGATCACGATCTTGTGAAGTAAGACATTGGAGGCACTCATTCTAGAGTAAGAAATCCTGCCCTTAGCAAATCTGTCTCGAACAAGAGCCAATGTTGCGTGACCAACATACACACTGATTAGTTAGACTGATTGGTTGGAAACTCCCTCTTTCCACACCAATCACATCCGCCAATGTGCCCACATTAACCACAAATTCTTTGTCCCTAACAGTAAAACAAAATATGTTCGCATCTAGAAAAGACATATTTGAATAGAAATAAGCAGTTAGTTTAGGGTAGGCGACAGTGGTTTATGAGCAAAAGCATTCAAGTTGAAGGAGTGCAAACTTCTCTCTCAGTTTCACTTTCAAAGAATCAAGAAAATCAAAGTCCACACTTCTAGGGTTCATAACCCCTCTCTTTAGCAGTTTTGAATAAGTTTTCATGTGGTCCTTAGAATGGAATAAACTTGTTCCTTCTCCATGAATATTCGCAGCAATGCCCATCCTAGGCTGAAAATGCGTATACATCATCTCATCATCATCCTTTCCTTTTGGCTGATTAAAACCACCAAACCGCGAATCACTTGGAAAGTTGGCAAAGTTCTTGCTGCCAAACCTTTAGGCACAATGCCTAACCTTTCCATGGTGTTTAAGAACAAAGTTTCGTTCTTATAACCGTTTGCTCACAAAAATTCATTGATTAAAGTCATCGCAAAACCACCCTCTTTTAAGTTAGAGTAGATTTTAAAGAGAAATCGGGGGTTTTTGCTCTCTTACTGGTTCAACATCTTCAATGATCTCGTCTTCTAGTTGTTGCTAAGGAGGATCTTGAGTCCCTTGCTGAGAAGAGTGACGCTGTTGAGAACGTTGTTGTTGTTGCTGCTGTTGAGAAGAATCTTCTTCCTCGGTTAAGTCAAAGTGGGTAGGACCCTCTGGCATGCGTTGTGGTCCCCTGTTTGCAATTCTAGAAGATTTCCTCTGGAAAGACATTGTCACAATCTTGGAGGATTTCTTGAACTTGCTCGTTGAAAAAGATGAAAACTTTTTGGATCAAACTTGAGAGAAAATGAGAGAAAGTAGGATTTATGTATTCTAGGGTTTGAGTAAGCGTAAACGGAGAAGAAGAATTTCGACGGTATATAAAGCAGGTGAAACGGAGTATACGAAACGTCACAAAGGAAAAAGTAAAAACCGCCTTTTTCGAAAATGAAAAACTGCCATAAATTCAAAATTTTGAAAAATAATTTCTAAAAATTAAAATAGGCAAGTAGCAATTCAAGAAATTAACGTACCTTTTCAAAGTTTCATTCTAAATTAAAATCACATGCACTTAGAAAACATTAACTTACAATCGTAACTTCTGAACATTCTGAGTCTGAACACCTTTAGACTTTACCCGATAGAAGATATGATATTCAGTCTTGCACGAATAGACTCAAATAGGCTTTTCTCCAATGGCTTTGTAAATATGTTTGCCAACTAATTTTTCAAGTCAATGAACTGAATCATAACTTCTCCATTCTGAACATGATCTCTAATGAAATGGTGTCAAATTTCTATATGCTTTGCCCTTGAGTGAAGAATTGGGTTCTTTGTGAGATTGATGGCATTGGTGTTGTCGTATTTGATCTCGGTGCATGATTCTTCAATACCAAAGTCTCTTAGCTGTTGTCTTATTCACAAGATTTGAGAGCAACAACTCCCAAAAGCCACATATTCTACTTCAGCTGTTGAAAGAGCTATGGTACTCTGTTTTCTTGAAAACCAAGATACCAGCTTGTTGCTCAGTAGTTGACATGTTCCATAAGTACTCTTTCTATCAACTTTGCATCCTGCTAAATCTGCGTCTGAATATCCAAGGAGAGTAAAGTCTCCTTCTTTGGGATACTACAGATCTAGCTTCGAAGTGGTTGCAACGTATTTGATGATGCGCTTTGCAGCACTTAAGTGAGATTCTTTGGAATTTGATTGGAATCTAGCATAGAGACAACCACTAAACAAAATGTCAGGTCTAGATGCAATAAGGTAAAGATAGCGAACCAATAATACTCCTGTATAGCTTTTGGTCTACATTCTTTCCTCCTTCATCTTTATCCAACTTTGAAGAACTTGACATAGGTGTCTCTGTCTTTTTGCAATTCTCTAATCCAAACTTCTTGATGAGATCTTTTGCATACTTTTCTTGGTGAATGAAAATACCTTCCTTTGATTGTTTAACTTGTAATCCTAAAAAGAATGTTAACTCACCCATCATGCTCATCTCAAATTCATCCTGCATGCATTTAGAAAACTTATTGTATAGATTTTCATTAGGTGATTCAAAGATAATATCATCAACATAAATTTGAACAAGTAGAAAATCTTTACCTTCTCTTTTGATGAACAAAGTAGTATCTACCTTTCTTTTAGGAAAATCATTTTGAGTTAGGAATTTACTTAACCTTTCATACCAGGCTTGAGGTGCTTGCTTTAATCCATATAAGGCATTTTTCAGTCTGTAGACTAAGTATGGCTTTCTTGGATCTTCAAAACCAGGTGGTTGTTTCACATAGACTTCTTCTTGAATGAATCCATTTAGGAATGCACTTTTTACATCCATTTGGAATAATTTGAAATTTTTATAGCAAGCAAAAGTAAGCAATAATCTAATCGCTTCTAACCTCACTATTGGTGCATAGGTCTCGTCATAGTCTATCACTTTTTCTTGCGTATATCCTTTGGCCACGAGTCTTGCTTTGTTCCTGACCACTTTTCCTTTTTCATCCACCTTGTTCCTGAAAACCCATTTAGTTCCAATAATAGATTTACCTTTAGGTTTAGGAATTAGTTCCTAAACATTGTTGACGCTGAACTGTCTGAGTTCTTCTTGCATAGCTTCAATCCAACTTTCATCATTCAAGGCTTCTTCTATACTTTTGGGTTCAATCTTAGAAATAAGTGCTAAAGCATTAGACTCTTCTCGCCTTTTGGATCTAATGCGAATTCCTTCATCGATGTTGCCAATGATGAGTTCCTTGGGATGACTAGACTTATGCTTCCAGCTGCTAGTTGGTTTATGAGTCTCCTGATCTTCTGCTTCAGTTGAGTTTTCTGGTTCTTTTTGTTGTTCATCTTCAAAAGTCTGAATTACTTCGGGGGAAGTAGACTTTATAACGTCTAGAGCAGGTTCTTCAAGTTCAGTCCGATCCACTTGATTCTGCATGGAGTCTTGAAACTTGACATTCATAGATTCTTCCACTGACTGAGTCTTTTTGTTGAATACTCCGTAGGCTTTGCTTGAGGTTGAGTAGCCAAGAAAAATTCATTTGTTTGATTTTTCTTCAAACTTACCAATTTGATCATTTGCATTTTTCAAAACAAAACACTTAAAACCAAACACATGGAAATAAGAAACATTTGGCTTCTTCCCTTTAAACACTTCATAAGGAGTTTTCTCTAGAATAGGTCTCAAGAATACTCTGTTAATTATATAGCAAGCTATAAAAACTGCTTCAGCCCAAAATCGAGAGAAAATGTTACTCTCAATTAAGAGGGTTCTTGCCATCTCCTGCAAGGATCTATTTTTTCTTTCCACAACCCCATTTTGTTCTAGAGTATATGGAGAAGAGAAAACATGCTGGAAACCAGATCCATCACAAAAATTTGCAAAGTCTTGATTTTTAAACTCACCTCCATGGTTTGTTTGTATGCTTGAAATAACATATCATTTTTCATTCTGAACCTTCTTGGCAAATTTTGAAAAGTAAGAAAATGTTTCAGAGTTACTTGCCAGGAAGAATACCCAAGTAAAACGAGAGTAGTCATCCACGATTACTAGACAGTATTTCTTTCCACCAATGCTTTAAGTTCTGGTTGGTCCAAATAGGTCCATGTGCAGAAGCTGCAAAACTCGATTAGTAGAAACTTGATTTATAGGTTTAAAAGAACTTCTAACCTATTTTCCCAAAACACATGGTGTTCATAATTCAGACTTTTGAGAAACCAAGTTGGGTAGTCCACAAACAAGTTTCTTGGAAGAAATCTTGGCAATCTGCTTCATGTTAACATGACCAAGCTTTCGATGCCAAAGATTTGCTTCATCTTGAATGGAAATTAGACATTGAGAGCTTTCTAGTTTTATATCCAGAAGGAAAATATTTCCATGTCTTCGTCCAGTGAAAGATTGAGATAAATCTTTACTAGTTCCCGAGCAAATGTCTTTTTGGAATTTAATTTTGAATCCAGTGTCGCACAGTTGACTTATGCTGAGTAGATTATAATTCAATCCTTCCACCAATGAGACATTGTTGATTATGAGACTTCCTTGATTGTCACTTGATTGAGTCGACTATAGTTGATGCATAATTGCACGAACCATCTTTCATTCTTCTCACTATGAGGCTGATGTTTCCTCTAGGTAATGCACCGATATACATGAATTCCTCATTCATCAATCATCACATCTGCACCATTGGTTCTATCAATTCAAACAACAATAACTGGTAAGAAGCCTTCGAGAGTGGCTTTATGCCGGTGCTAACTCGATCGTAATTTCTATCTCTTTCTCTGGCAATGGTCTGACATTTCTTATAACAACACATCTAGAAATTCTCAGACCACTGAGATGTCTTCTATCTCCAATTCTCCAATCTGTCTTAACTATAACCATCACCAAGTAACCTCGACAATCTCCATCGAACAAGTGGGTTGTCTTCAATCGACGAGATTAAAGAA
Organism: Eucalyptus camaldulensis; assembly: GCA_019915185.1. NCBI lineage: Eukaryota > Viridiplantae > Streptophyta > Magnoliopsida > Myrtales > Myrtaceae > Eucalyptus > Eucalyptus camaldulensis. The sequence continues at coordinate 4,739,831 of JAHSVA010000008.1, forward strand.
ATCGAAGATTCATTTCGACTCCCAATAAACTCGACACTTTCATGTGCTCCTGGACTAAGTTAAATTGCTCCACGACCATGATTTATTACTACAATATGCTCCATGAGTCCATTCTACTCATGTAGTGTCGAAGTTACACCTTAGCAACTAGTCAAGCATGACTATTACTAGTGATTCCCCTTTCTTCCACTTATTTCAATAAACAGAAGTTCCCCAAACTTCATCAAAACTCTGCTACGATACTCTGATAGAATTTTGCCCAAAACATTCTTCCTCTGCCTAGTGCCAGGTCGGTTCCATTTCCGTTCTTCTCACCATACCTGGATACTGAATTCATCCAGGTTTTCTTCCACCATTTCGACACCTATCTGGTGAGTCTTTTACCTCTTGTCAAGTGCTAGGATGCACTATTTCTTGTGCCAGAGACCTATCCCAGTAATTCCACAGTGCGTTCTATGGCGCACTTCTCCTGAACTGTTCTACCAACAGTGACAGCAGTAACTGTTGTCAAGATTCCATCTTCTTATGCGGATACACCATAAATCATTGTTCGTACTGGCGACACTTACCACAATTTCCTGTCCTCAAAATACACGAGACTAATTCATACCATCTTCCATAGAACAACATGTTCCATTAATCTGAAGGCTGACCTGCCTATGCCACCCCTCCTATTGGGTGGAATAGAATATTCTTCCCTCAACATCAGTCTTTTCCCCTGACCGAATTCCCAGTCTGCTTGCGCTGAATCTTGACTCAAAAATCGAAATCTGTTCCCTGACTATCCTTCCAGGTTGGACTTCAGCAAAGGTAGCAACAACAACAACTTGATTTTGATCTTACTGGCTCATCCAGATCCCAAGAAACACTTGCATCAAATCAATTCTATCGGGCTTAGGATCAATCAATGCTGCTACATTAGTACCAACCTGCGGTGGCACTTTTACGCTCAAGCTGGCCAGAGTCAACACTCTGCTTTCCGAATCCACAACGATTAAAAGTAAGCGATTCACACATGACAAACAATTCTACCAATCAACTATCAAACACATGCACCGGTCATGAATTTAGAGGCCTTTCCTACTACTATCCCATAGGTCATCGCACCTTATCACTCCAATACCTAACCATTGCTCTGATACCACAAAAAGGGGATGTCACGCCCCGACCCTCAGGCACGCACACATCCCTTACTTTTGGCCGATTTAAAAATTGCGATATCCCAGGACTATGTATCGCCGACCCTTTCATTTATATATGCACATGCGGAAGCAAATATAATTCCCCAGACAATAAAGCAATGGGATAGAAAAGCAGGCCATATCTTTCTCTTAATGAAAATTCTTTACCACACCTTTTTACATGCATCTCATAGTATTCTACCATACTACATATACGCAACTCTGGTCTTAACATCTATTCACAGGCAAACAAGGTCTGACAGGACAGGACGGGATCTCAGTCCTCATCCGGGTCGTACTCGGGGTTATCCTCGGGGTCCTCCTCCACGTACTCCTCTTTGGGTTCCTCATCAGGGTTTTCCTCGTCAGATTCCTCCTCCTTAAGCTCCTCATCTGGGTCCTGAAATGGTTATTCAATAACCACTGAGACAACATCTCAGCAAGTTCTACCCCCTAAGACCTGATTAGTAAACTAATACACCTTAGGGCTGCCTATGAACAACATGAGTCAGAGGACTTACCTTAGCCTCAGATTCCACCTGCATATTAGTACAGATCGAATAGGTACACAAGCAATCAGATCACATATCGAAGCATCGATCTAATCGACTTAGTCGATTTCATATCAAGAAGACCACTCACGATCATCTCCCTTCAATCATTCAATTCACAACATCAAACCAAGGCAATGAATCACATCAAGTCACACTCAGATCGAATCATCGATCAATCGACCTAGTCGATTACAAGTCAGACGAATCATTTCTAGGTCCTTCATCCCACACTAAGCAATTCCTTAGATTTAGTGGCTTTACGGTCCCACCCGACCCTCTCAAGAACTAGTGGCTTTACGGTCCCACCCGACCCTCTCAAGAACTAGTGGCTTTACGGTCCCACCCGACCCTCTCAAGATCTAGTGGCTTTATGGTCCCACCCGACCTTTCTTTTACAATGCCATACTATGTCATCGAGCCACGTGCATTCTCCAGGAAGACATACCGAGTCTTCGAGCCACGTGCATTCTCTAAGGCTACCTTTTCGCCAAGATGACATATCTAATCACCGAGCCACGTGTCTTTCCCAAGTAACATTCCAATTCACTGGGCCACGTGCATTCTCCAAGTGATTTACCAACTCACTTTCGATACTAACAATCGATACCCGACCAATTCTCAATCACAAGGCCAAAATTTCATTATTTAATAACATACTTAAAAATGCACCATTAAATCCATTCGACACGAATTAAAGCTCAAATAAATAAATGGACTACTCCATGACAATCAGCACGAAATTCCGATCACTGGCCATCCCAGTTGAATTTCCGGAAAATAAATAATTAGATAATTAATTTCGAAAATTAAATAAATAAATACAATAAATTCAATTTAGCACAATATAAAGCTCAATTAAATAAACGGACTGCGCCATGATCATCAGCATAAAATCCCGGTCACTAGCCATCCCAGTTGAATTTTCGGGAAATAAATAATTAAATAATTAATTTCGAAAATTAATATGTAATTCCTAAAAATTACACCTAGGCCCGAATCGCTTAATTAACACCCGATAAGGGACGGGAAAAATCCCAAGAAGCATCCAATAAATACTACAGGCATTTCTCTATCTAATTACACTAATCATACAACTAATATACAAAGCAATTAACTAATAATCACTAATCAATTCTAACCTAACAATCTAATTATACTTAATTAACACTAATCAACCTTTAAGTATAATTAGCGCACTAAGAAGGCATTAGTGAGTAAAACTCACTTGATTAAATATTTGCTCGGATCAAATCGATGAGCACGCGACAAAGCTCGATCTTCTCCGAGGTGAGTCCTCAAACCGGGGCCCGGAACGGCCCGAAATCGGTCCCGCAAACTCACGGAGAGGCTGGGCTCTCTGATCTTGCGTTGCTGGCCTTGCTAGTTGGTCTGAATGGGTTGACCTCAGCTCGGTTCGGGGCTGAGATGCGGCCAAACTGGATGCGGGGAGGACTGCTTGATTGATGCTGCGCTGATCTGGACTTGAGGAGCATCGCAAGGGACAAATCCGGGCTGGCTTTGCTGCTGGAAAGGAAAGCGAAATGGAGCCATTTCGTGGAGGAGCCGGTGTTCAACAAAACAGCCAAAGAAACAGCTTCGGCGTTGCTGGGTTGACCGAAGAAGGTTGGGCTGCAGACGCGTGGCCACGAGCTGCTGAGCTTACTCGATGAAAACGGCCGCCAAGGAGAGAAAAATTAAGGAGCAAGCTCCCTCGACCGAACCAAGGAGGAGCAGCAGAACAGAAGCTGCGCTCGGCGAAGGAAAAGAAGAGAAAAGCGGGATCGTGGGGGCAGCTGGCGGCTTGGTCGCATACCGAGAGAAGAGAAGAGATAAGAATGCAGCGGGAGTTGTCGGCTGAAGATTTAAGGAACGTGCAAAACATTGAGAAAAAGAGGGAGAGATGTGATCGTAAATGGATAGGAAGGAATGGGGGGCCCATGGGTCAACACTTAAACAAATGAAAGACCAAAGCAATTTCAAAGAGGATACGTGCATGGGACCGTCGGTCATGGGGTGTGTGCAAAATAAAGAAAGAAAAGGGAGGGAAAAAGCAAAACAAAATTTATAACTTTGCTCAACTTCAACACAAGAATAATTGGTCATCCTAGGCCAATTTCAACCTCAATTTGCTCCATTGAAGTTCAAAATAAGACGATCCTTTAGTCTCACGAATTTCCTTTGAAATCGACTTTTATTTCATTTTTCTCGGCATCTGACTTTTTTAACAAATAATTTCGTTTGAGGTCCAATTCAAATGCAGAAAAAGCCCAAACAACTTCCATTCACCGATTCACTTACACCAGATATCAAAAGTCTCTTCAAATCGGCCAATCTAAATTTTCGTTCATTTTCCGCAACGTTCGAACGATTTTCCGTGAAAATCTCAGAATCTCCGAAAAATCTTCTGAAACTGAGTCGACGTTCCTAGAATAGCTCGTGACACTACATAATCTTCAATTTCTGAAATCGGATTCGATTGACGGTTAATTTCACTCCGACGTGTTTTTAGTGTGACCTAGGCTACCGGGTAGTTTTCATAACTTTTTAGGACAAATGACCCGTGGTCGATTTTCTTCGAGCCACGATGAACCCACTTTACACATTAGCGACTTTCGATTATCGTGAGAATCTCGAGGATTCAAGTACGGACACAGGGTACCAAAACGACAGTAAAATCAAATTAGTGCCGGTCGACGAGAGTTTTCCAATTTAGTGGAGTCACCCACGATCGGTCATTCATCTCAGTCGAACCGACCTATCTCTGACCTTAATTCGATTTTTAACTATGCCGTAATGATCTCTAAAGATGAGCGCGGTCGAGAAGTCGATTCATGGTCGAATTCTTAGTCTATCTGCCTTAAAGTCCTTAATAGCCTACCCAGCTAGTCTAGTTATCTCGTGAGTGGCCAACTCAGAGAAAAACACTGTAATCGCATCGATGAAATGCCCAATTTATCTAATTGAAATCCGAACCCGAAAATCTGGATGTCACATCCTATTTTTACAGTTTCACATTCAACAATTTTTTCTTTGCTACTCTCACCAAAAGAAACTTTTCCACCATTTATTTACACAAGCTTTATAAAATAACTTGAATCTCCTGTCATGTGTCTCGAATAGCCACTATCAAAATACCATTTGATCTTTTTCTTGATAGTGACCTACAATCATAAAAAGAACTCAAGTTTTCTTTGGTACCCACATTTTCTTGGGTCCAAGGGAGTTAGTACTAAATACAGTCTTTGCCCAATCCCTCTTAACAGGTCTCCAAACCTTGGGACATTCCTTCTCGAAATGTTCTGAGTTGTTACACTTTGAACATTTGAGAGCACTTCAGCCAACAGGTTTTACAAAACTTTTTGAAAATGGTTTTTGTAAACTATTTTTGTAGGTCTTTGTTTGATTCTTTCCTTTACTTTTAGAAAATCAATTAAAGAAATGGTTTCTGGTGTCATTCCCAAACTAGATTTGTTGAAATGAGGTCTTTGTACTGAAAGAATCTTTTCCAACTTCTCAGATCATTTTGAAAACCTTTTTGTGATGTTTTAAATGTCCTCTTTCAAAAAAGTATTTTCCTTCGAGAGAGAATCTGCATTTTCTTTCAAATTAACAAAAATTTTATTCATATTTTCAAACTTTTCTTTCCAAGAAGTTTCCTATTGCTTCAGTGTAGAATTCTCCATTTTCAACTCGGAAATCCTTTTAAGAGATGTTTTGAGACTAAGACAGAGTTCATCTATATACTTTGAAACTTTAGCAGGAATCTTTAAATTACTAACCTCGACTTCTTCATCTGAGTCTGAGTCTAAATCTATTTCAAAGTCTGAGTCTGATTCTGAATTTGCCATTAAACATATGTTGGCATATTCTTCATCACTTTCTTCACATTCAGTATCACTCCAAGTCTCTGCTTTAAGAGTCTTTTTGAATTTCTTTGTTTTTTCTTTCTTTTTCTTCAACAGAGGGTAGTTGGGTCTGATGTGCCTCTTTTTCTTGCATTCAAAGCAAATCACATCTTTGTTGGTTTCATTATCCTCAGTTGATTTCTTCTGAAATCTTTGAGTGCTCTACTTCTTCCAGCTAAACATTCTTCCTTTCCTGTTTAACTTCCTGTACTTCTTTATCATGAGTGCTAGGTCTTCATCGTCCAAGTCATTTTCTGAATCTGTATCATCAAAATCATCGTTAGATTTTAAGGCAATTGACTTCTTACCTTTGGGATCTTCTTCCTCATTGATTTGCTCTACTTCATATGATTGAAGTGTGCTAACTAATTCGTCTACTGAAAGAGGCATGATCCTCTGGGTTTCTCTTATTGAAGTCTTCACGTGATTTCAATCTTTGGAGAGTCCACACAATTATTTTATTGACCTTCATTGGTCCTGAGATTGGCTATCCTTGATATGCTAGATCGTTTACAATCTCCATGAAACGATTGAATATGTCAGTGATGGATTTTCATGGCTTCATCTTGAAGGCTTCATACTGTTCGAGTAGGGTATTGATTTTTTTTTTCTTTAACTCGATCAGTTTCTTCATAGGTAACATGTAACCTATCCTAGACTTCTTTGGCTATTTCACAAGATGAAATTCTATTATACTCGATAGGAGATAAAGCATAATATAAGCAATAGATGGCTTTAGCATCAATAGTTTGTCTCTTGGTTATTTCTTCTTGTGTCATTTCGCCATCATCTGTAACTTCCTTTCCTCTTTCTGAGATTGATGTAGCATTGGGAATAATCCCTTTTTCTACCACTTCCCATTCCAGGGGATCTTTCGATCTCAGGAATGCCTTCATCTTGTTTGTCTAAGCATTGTATTCCTTCCCATCAAAGTAAGGAGGTCTGGTGTTGCTTTGGCCTTCAACCAATCCTTGAGCCAAAATATTAGCCATAGATCTTTAGCTTAAGAAGTAAAAACACTTCAATAAATAAGCACACAAGCTCTGATACCAATTGAAAGGGCTAGTGCAAACACCTAGAGAGGGGGTGAATAGGTGTAAATAAAAAATTTTGCAAGAATTCAGAAGAGACAAATTGCATTTAGAAGATAATAGACTAAGGACGTAATCAGCTTTAAATAATTAAATAAGGCTACGAATATAAGTAAGGAGTTCAAGGAAAGAGAATTAGAACACAAGGTTTATACTGGTTCGGCTTAAATTAAGCCTACATCCACTCCCCCGCACTGACAACCTATTGGCTAGATTCCACTATGAATCAAAAGAGATTTCACAACTTGTGATCTTCGACTTTCTCAATGAAGAGTTTCTATTGGTCTCTCACAAAAAATCTCACTATGAGTTTATCTCTTTTGTATACAATTTTGAGCTCGATGAGTGAAAGAGCAAGGAACTAGAAAGCTTCAGACTTTGAAAATTTTCTTTCACACACACTACTTCGAACAACTGGAGAGTCCGCCTTAAATACTCTTTCATGCCTTTGCAGCCGTTGGCACTTACCAAAGGAATTCTTCCAATTTACCCATTGGACAGAATCAATCAAGGAGATCTCGAGTCATTAGATGATTATGATGAAAGCCCGTCAATTCTATTTGCCCATACAATCAGGATCTTTGGTTTCCATAAGTAGAACCTTCCAAGTTTGCTCGTCTTCCAAAAGATCTTCATATCGGAGTATATTCCAATAAGAATAATCAATCAAGTAGATGCTATATCCAGCCATAAAGTCTTCCAAAAATCATACAAATCGAATCCTTGAAGATAATCCCGCATTTGGATAAGTCTCTATTCTTTGGTTTGGAAACTGTCAGTGAGGACAGACTTTGAGATTAAGGTTTGGCAATCTTCAGACTTTGACAAAAGAGTTTATAATTCTTCAGACTATAATACTTGAGTCTGCAAATCTTCAAACTAGACTTTTGGAAATGTTTTGTCAATTTCAAAATAATAAATGAGTTTTCTCTAATAGTTGTTTGCCTTCTTTTGGGCGCTGCCTTGTGTTTTACATCGTGGCATCCTTCCACTCATTATGTTTGTTCATCTTGAGTGCAAGTTTTTGGTGCCGTGATCTTTTGTACTTTTGACCTTTCCTCTTTATATTATTACCTTTTACCAAAAAAAAAAAAACAGCGCAAAAAGGGCACTTTTTCGTCGAGGGCTTTTGCTTTTTCCTTCGTTCCTGTGAAAAAAGAAGCACAAAAAAGGAAGAAAAGCATGCTAAGGGAAAGTAAAAGTCAGCAAAAGAGGGCATAAAGTACAGAGACAGAGAGGGAAGTGGCATGAGGGAGAAGTGTGCAATAGGCTAGTAGGAAAAAAAAAAAAAAGAAGAAAAAGGGAAGAACACTGTTCTTCTTCTTCAGAGCGTCTGCCGTCCGCCTGCTGCCCGAGCCGTCGGTCGCAACTACTCTTGCGCCCCTCTACGGCCCGCGTTCACTTGCCGGTCATCGCCGCTTCGCCTGTGACAACCCAACGCCTCCTCCCGCTCACTCATCTCTGCGTCTGCCGTCCAACCTCGCCTGCAGCCCGCGCCGATCCGAGACCCGCTTGCTGCTTGCGTCCGCCGTTTGCCTTGCTCGCAGTAGCTCCACCTGGGCACCATCGTCCCTCTGCCCAAAGCTGCGACACCGCTGCTATCCTTCGAGCGACGCCCGTAGTAGCGCGCGCCTTACCAGCCCTCATCCGCCACGCCGTTGCCCTCTGAGCAATGCAATCATAGCAACTCTCTACCCATTGCTGGTGCACACCATTTGCCCCTCGTTGGAGCTCTGAATGACGACGTCCCTCCACCCACGGCTGCCCGTCCCCACATCTAGCCGAGCACTACCACGCACTGCCATCACCCGTTGAGCGGATTCTGTTCGGTTCAAATTTGGTAACATTATTATCGAAATTAGGTAATTATCTTATCTAAATTTGATTTGGATATTTTATTGCCTAATGCATGCTTTTCAATATCTTATGTGCATATTTGAATTATTGGCATATTCCCAATTATGATTTATTGCCCAATTTGCAACCGCATGCCAATTTTTTATTCCATCTATAAGGCTTTAGATGGAATAAATAATTACGCGGAAAAAAATTGATATTTTGATCTTTAAGGCTTAAGATCAATTTATCGATTTTATTAGCGAAATAATCAAGTTTGATTAGATATCGTTTCCAAATTCGAACAATGGATAATATTTTTGATGATCGTGAATGATTTAGTGCTTATATTTTAATTTCTTTATTTATCCCAAAAATACCAAAAATAAAAAAATTGCATTTGCATATCATGTAGATTTGAATTGATTTCCTAGATAGAATTGCATGATAGAATAGTTAGATTCTTTTAAAATGCATGTTTAGATGACATCTAGGCTAGATAACATCTTTGAATTAAATTGCATGTCGAGATAAATTTCAGATTAGTCTATTTCCTAACTTAAAATAGATAATATCTCACTTTAGTTAGATTTTTATGTTTTTATTTTTAGCAATTTTTAATTACGAATTTTTATAAACAAATACAAAAAATATTAATTGCATGTCATATGGAATTAGGTTCATGTCATTTAGTAATTGTCGCTAGGTCCATTTAATTAGAAGTTGCCTGTTATTAGAATTAGGTCATTTGATTAGATTGCATTGCATATAGATTAGATTTTTTTTATCAAACAAGAGAAAATCCTAAAAAAGGATTGAGTGATTGCGAACCACATCTAGGGCTTTTGATGTGAACTTGAGCTAACATTGCATATGCTTTCATTGCTATGAGGTAAGTCTCATAATTTATTCATTGCTTTCTTGGGTGTTAAATTGGTGGTTTGCGCACCCGCATGATCGCCTCACATGTTAGAGAAGTAAATTGAAATTAATTCAAGTTGCCTACAAATTTTTTTTTTCAAAATAAAAAGAGAAAGGTACCAAAATGGCGTTAGTGAAAGCTAGCGTAATCAAGTCTCCGAACTCACAAATCACTGGTTCGCAGAAGTAAAGTAAATCTCCCGTTACTTTACTTGAGTTTCTAATCGGCCCACCAAAAATAGATTAGTGGTGACTTCTAATTAAAAAAATCATTTGCTTGTTAAGAACTTAAACCTAAGTTGTGAATTGGTATGGGCTTGGAAGAGCCTGAGCTAAGTCTAGGCTTAGCAATCCATTAGCCAAACCCTAGATGGTTCACCCGAGGTTAGGTCGCGACAATGTGCATCAATGAATATTTTAGATAAAGAAATGAAATATTTGAAAACCTAAGAATACAAGATTTTTACCTAATTCGAGTTTTGGTTTCCAAGTTTGGCTTAGCAAACGGCGGCAACTCGTGAATCACGATGGAGGCTCGGCATGGCTCACAACCGGGGTGGTACGGGCATTGGCTTGGCTGAATGTTGTTCACGGGCTTGAGGAGGCGTCGGCGTTCGAAGCTCCGGCGAGGGGGTAGTAGGCGCACAGCAGGGCGGCAACTAACGCAGCAAGGGGAAAGCTCGAGCTACTGGCGGTTGCTGCGAGCGAGGCGGACAAGCAGTGATGCTTGGCGGAGGGAAACTTGGCAGCAGGGGGCTCGGTGGCTAACTCGGGCGGGCTGGCGGAGTGCTGCGAGCGAGGCGAACGAAATCGCGGACAGCAGGAGGGTTGCAGATTGGCAGGTTGCAGGTGAGGCGGGGGCACGGCGACCGATGGGCAGAGGTGCTGCAAGAGGGTTGGCGTCTCGGCGCGGCAAGGGGGCAGCTCACAAGTGCTAGTGTTGGTGATGGAGCTCGACTGTAGGTCATGGGCAGAGCAGTGAGGCAGCAGTGGCAGGCGTCGACGACGGAGTTAGGCTGTAGATTGCGGGCAGAGCGGCGAGGCAGCGGCGGCGTCGCTAGGGATGAGTGGTGGCAGAGGTGCGGTGGCCAGCACGAGGGCTCACGGTTTGCTGGTAGAGCGACGGTGGCCGACAACTCGGCTGCTGGCGTTGGGTTGCAGGCGGCAGACGTAGGCAGCGAGTGCACGGGGAAAAAGACGACTCCTTTTTCCTTTCTTTGTTTTTTTTTTTTGTGTTTTTTTTTGTCTCCTCTCCACTCTCTCACGTCCTCTCTTTTTGCCCTTGTACTTTTCTGCACACCTTCAGCCAAAAGCAAGACTCCCCTTTGTTGACTTAAAAAAAACAAAAGGAAAACAAACGAAAATCCCCCCTTCTTCCGTATGCACATCATCCTTTTATGGGGGAAGGAATTAGGTTTTTTGTAGCATATTTTATTTCCTTTTTTTACTTTTCCTATCTACCCTGGTCAGATTCAAATTTCCTTTTTCAATACGCATGAAAATCCATTTTGCTCGTGCGTAGCCTCCTGAATATATCGTCGAAATATATGCACTTGTGTGCAATATTCTTTTTTATATTTTTCTAATATTCCATCTGAAACCTTCATTTTTGCCAAAAAACATGTCCCTTGGTGTATATTGCCTGAATATATGAAGAATCTCCTGTTGTATCATTGATTATTTGAAAAATTAACGCTCATCGTCGGTCCAATGCAAAAAATGGAATAAAGTAAAATAAACTAAATGCTCATAAAACTATATGTTATGCAATTTTAATTCTAATATTTTTGTTTAGGGGTTAAAAATCAATCCCTAATTTTTAATGCGATAAATGACTAAATGAGTTGCCAAAATTTAGGTGTTAACATAAAGCATTTGCCTAGATGATCCTGAATATAAGTGCCGGATAACCAAAGTTAAGACCAAACTACCAAATACCCTTGAAGAAGCTATTTTTGTATGAATCGAGCCAAGTAAAACCTCACAAAATGGAGAAACTGAACACACATTGAGATGTAGGAGAAAATATCGGGTACACATCGGTGTCATGTCATTTTTACAGTCCATTTACTGTGTGACATGTATCCATAAAAGGTCCACTTGTTAGATTTTTCTCTCATTTGTTACCATTTCTTCTTTCACCATTTTTTCTTCTTCTTCACCGGTTCTTTTATTTTCCTATCTTTTCCTTTGGCCTGTGGCTAGTTGTAGTGTCACCCTTGCTAAGGGAAGAGGTCGACTCTCGCTACAAGGCAAGGTTTACTCCCATCGGATCTAGCGAGGGTCGAGCCCTCGTCAGATCTGGAAGTTGTAGAGGGAGTGAGTCACCATCCATTGCCACCTCACAGTTGTCGAGCTCGGCCGGTGAACTTTAGCTTTAGATTTTGGATCTAAGCTTTGTGGCAGGTTTGAGCTCGAGATGCGATTGACGGGATCTTGGGAGCTAGAGAGTATTTTGAAGAAAAAGTGTGGGCTTTGTTCTTTTTCTTGAAGAGAAACGAGAGAGTGTGTTGTATAACTGAAGAGAGAGGATGTAGGGGTTTCTGATAGGTGGGCCCATATGTGACACGTGTTGTCTATTAGGTGGATTTTTGTAAATTTGGCACGTCATCACTCGGATACCTAATATTTTCTCAAAAAATAGACTTATTTAAACAAAAATGGAATTCATCATTCATCTGGGAGTTCGCAGTCCATCTTCCTCAAGTACAATTTTTTCCCTAAAATGTCATATCCCGCGTTATGGAACTGTTGAGCATTCATTCCAATTATAGTAGTCATTGGATTTTTCCAACATCATCATGCAGAAAGTCATTGGTGATGTGTGAGAGAACAAGCTCTCTGCCTCTAATCCCAGCTTTGCACCGCCGCTAAAATGAAAAGTAAAGACGGGAAGTCCCTCAATGTCCTTGTTAACATCACCTTCAAAGCACAGTGCATTGAAAACTTCGTAGGGCTTGAACCGACTTTTCAGTTCCATCTTCTCTCATACTGCATTGGCAAGCTCCTCATAGGCTCGTTGGATTAAAACACCACTCTCGCCTCCCGAGTCAATCATGACGCCACCTTTCCTAAAGCTGTTATTTTGAATGTAGCTCTAGGAATATTAAGCATGAATCCTAGACTTATCCCTTCCAAAGTGACAAAGTAAAATCCATTGTATACATCTAGGGGTGTCGAATCGCCTTCAAGGATGGCCCCTTCCCCTAAAATTAACTGGTTGTATCCATAAGAAGGATCTTTAACTTTTCCAACACAATGGGAGAATTTTTCTCCTTGTTTTGTAGCTAGAGACAACTTATTATTATTTAGTTTAAATACTCCCATAACCGAATCGGGTTTCTCCCCACTCTCATGACTGCACCCGTAGATGACATTTGGTATGGTGAGTAGCTCTTCGTCAAAAGTGTCAAATATGATCGAGTCTCTGGCAAGTATCTGTTCTGTTGGGCGCGCAACTTCATATTCTACCTCGTATTTGCAATTTTTGCGCTCATCGCACTTTGGACAATGTAAAGCCTCACAATATTCTGACAGGCATTATACATTTGTATATGTTGAGGATGTGCTAGGATCGTATATTGGGAGAGAGGCTTGAGCGCAATTTTTGCAAGGAATGCAATGGAGCCAGAGAAGGGTACTTCTAGTGTCCATGACTGCAAGCACTGGGTGAGGTGTGTCTTTTATGTAAAACTCCACGAAGAACACAACCACAGAGGTTTTTGCTTGTAGGTTTGCTTGTAAAAGAGAAATGGAACGTCTCGTTTTTCTTTGATGGAAAAGGGACAAGAAAAGGAGAGGAATTTCTGAGCGTATGTTCTGCCAACCGTGCCAACGGTTATCTTCGGAAGACTTTTACACAACTCCTTTCATACCCTTTCAAATGGTGTCTTTCCATCGTAGTGTATCAAGACAAAACGGTGAGTTCTCATCGCACGCCATCATGGACGTACTAATTAAGTACGACATCTCCCACTCGAACATATGGGCTTGATAGCGTTCTATCAAGAATATAAGGCATTCAACATTCATCAATTTTACAAAACAATTCATACTAGCAAGTAAGCCGTGTGACCAGTGAGTACACCTGCACTTAGGAGCTCAAATTATGCACCTGTTAGGGATGACATAGTGGCTACAATAATTAAAAGAAATGAACAATTGATGTCTCATAGTGCCCCAGACATATTTTGTTACATCAATCAAAGTATACCTATCCCTTAAAGGCTATACTTGACTATTATAAAAAAACACAATGTATTTACAATTATATTTGCAACCACATAAGGCGATATAATTGGTCGATCAGTAAATACATGTGATAGATGTAAAACAACAATAGTCTTCTTTTGCACTCATGTCTCTCTCCATTTCAGAACAATTGCTTTCCTAGACACGTTCCAAAAGCCATATCTATTCATGACCGCCGGTAACATACTAAAGTAGCAACATTGATCTTTTACTTTGAGAACATAGTCAGAAGTAGCATATGGCACAAAATGAGGTAAAATATAAATTACCTCAAGGGCTCACACGATGAGTAAATATGGATAATTTTACTCACATTCCTTTGTCAGTCGAACAATGCACATGTAGTATGAATTACATGCTATAGTGGATTTCTCTTTCTATAAGAGCGTATGTCATTCATTAAATATATCCATTATACGGATCTTAGTCTAAACATAGTCATGTGCTTCTCACATACTCATGTTTACCTCGAGCGCTATATCAGCTCGATTTCTATAGCGTCCAAATAAGTACTCGCATCCAACATTTTTTAGGCATGCATGATTGTGGAACTATCATGTTTGGTCTTATTATAAACAAATCACAGACCTCATCTTGACTCCAATCAAGGCGACATATTATATTATGTACTAAACTTGCTTTTCAGCATTTATTTGTACATAACATCTCATCTCAACGTGCTAACTATAGCAGTTGAGGTGATTGATCGTGTGAGTGAGTCAATCGTTGCCTGCTGACATACTTTTCAATAATACGTGTGTGTTTTTGTTAGTCTCATAATATATTTGTACTTGTTGATAAAACATCAAGTCACTAATAAATAAACAAGTACAATACATATGTCCACATATACATAAACCAATGATCCTCTACAATAACACATATCACATTCTACGTAATCCTAGTGACATCTTGTGAGTCAAGAATACGTCTCTAGGAACAGCCTTCGTAAATGGATTAGAAATGTATTGTAGGATCACTTCTTTCTACGCTATTATATTTCTTATAAAGTTGTTATTTATGTTAATATGCTTCGTCCTTCCATGATACTTGGGATCTTTCACATAGGCAATAACTGCTTGACTATTGCAATAATCTATCACCGGTTTTGGAACCTCAGTGACAGTGGCTAAATTTTTCAATAAACATTTTAGCCATACTGCTTCTTGCACTATGGCAAAGCATGCAACAAATTCTGCCTCCATTGTAGATAAGGCCGTGCATGTCTATTTCTTGCTATTCCAAGAAATTGTACCTCTATTGAGCACAAAGGCATATCCAGAAGTCGATAGTCCATGGTACCTTTTAAGTATCTCAAGATCCTCTTCATTGCTTTCCAGTGTGCTTAACCGGGATTTGATTGATATCAGCTCACCAATCCCACGGCATAACATATGTCAGGTCGAGTACACATTATAGCATACATCAAACTTCCGACTACACTAGCGTAAGGAACAGTTTTTATTACTTTAATTTCTTCTGAAGTCTTAGGATACATCTTAGTACTTAAGCATTCATCTTGCATGATAGGGGTATCAATGAGATTATAGTGATGTATATTGAAATGTTCAAGAATCTTCATTATATAAGACTCTTATGATAAAGTAAGGAGTTTCCTTGATCGATCTCTTTCGATCTTAATTCTTAATATATAAGCAGCTTCTCCCATATCATTCATTTCAAAATTGGAGGACAACCATTCTTTTATGGTAATAATCAAAATCTTGTTATTTCTAGCCAATAGAATATCCTCCATATAAAGTGATAAAATCACAAATTTATCTTAGGACCGCTTGACATATGCACAGTGATCTTCTTCGATCATTGTGAAACCAAAAGTTGTTATGGATCGATGAAAACGAAGATACCACTGTCTAGATGATTGCTTAAGGCCATATATTGATCGATGAAATTTGCAAACTTTATACTCTTGACCTTTAGCTATGAAACCTATTGGTTGTTTCATATAGATTTCCTCATCTAGTTCTCCATTGAGAAATACCGTTTTTACATCCATTTGCTATAATTCAAGGTTTAAATGTGCAACGATGAATATGATAAAGCGTATTGAGGTAAACCTTACAACTAGTGAAAATGTTTCATCATAGTTTATACCTTTTTGTTGAGTATAACCTTTCGCCACAAGACGAGCCTTATACTTTTCAATAGATCCATCCACCCTTCGCTTAATCTTAAAGACCCATTTTTTTTCAATGGCCTTGCGATTGGACGATAGGTCAATCAAGTCCCAGACGTGATTTGCCCTCATTGACTCCATTTCATCTTCCAAAGCTTTTCTCCATTCTTCCTTATCAAAGGATGAGAGAACCTCTTGAACAGTCTTAGGCTCATCATCATCATTCTAAGTAATCATAAATACTTCCCCTCTCAAAACGACAACGGGGAATACTTTTACGATTACTTTTACACAATTGAATTTCTCTTGAATTCAATTCATTAGGCGATGCAACACTCCCACTAGGTCTTGTGTGTTGAGGTAAATCTTCATTTCCCTTACAACATTAGTGGGTGTGTTCTTAGGATATTTCATCTCATATAATTGGAAGTCCTTATTAATGAATCTACTAGGAAAATCGTTCTCCAAGAACATGACATCTCATGACTCCATTTTGGTCATACTTCCATCAGTTTGTTCACTTATGAACACGTACTCTTTAGAGTGTTCACAATATTTTATAAAGATACATTTCTTCTCTCTAGGACCTAATTTGCCATATTTATGGAAAAAAATCATGAACATAAGCTGCATATCCCCATGGAAGTAGAATACTCAAGTCTGGTGTCCTACCAGTCCATAATTCATAAGAGGTGGAAGTGACTGATTTTGAGGGCACTTGGTTAAGTACACACGTAGCAGTCAATAACGCATCTCCCCAATAGGAGATAGGTAAATTTTCTTGCGCCATCATAGATCTAACCATTTCCCATAGGGTTTTATTCCTTCTCTCAGCTACCTCATTTTGTTGTGAAGTACTAGGAATAGTCAATTGTCGTACAATTCCCTTTTCATCACAAAGAGCCTTAAATTGCTCCGATAGATACTCACATCTGCGATCAGTTCTCAATGCCTTTATTGTTTTGTTCAACTGATTCTCTACCATCGTTATATATCATCTAAAGCAGTCTAATGCTTTTGACTTATGGGAGATCATAAAGACATAACCGAAACGCGAGAAGTTATCTATGAAAGTGATGAAATATGAGGCTCCATGCCTCGCCCTCACATTCAAAGAACCACAAATGTCAGAATGTATGAGTTGTAATAGAAATTCAGCTCTAGTCCTTTTACTGAATGGTTTTCTAGTTGTTTTTCCCGCTAGACAATGTTCACATATGGGTAGATTAACATTAGTGAGTGACCCTAAAAGGTCTTCTCTAGCTAATCTTTGCGTTCTTTGTACCCCGATGTGACCTAATCTAACACGACAAGTACTTGCATCAATCTCAACATTACTAGAAGATGCAATTAAAGAAAAACAACCATCGATATTAATATTGTACTGATCATAGTCAATGTCTAACACCATAAAATCATTCGATACATGACCTGAACCATAATAAACTGTTTCATATAAAATGTCAACACAATCACCATAAAAATTCAATACATAACCTAGGCTCAGAAGAACAACTACGGAGATCAAGTTTCGTCAAATATCTGGAGTATAGGGGACATCATGTAGGAATAGGCTTTGACCACCACGTAAAATTAATTTACATGTGTCGATACCCTTTACTTCAATTCTTGAGTTATTCCCAACATATATCCATCTTCTTCCAAGCTGTATCTGACGATACTCCACAAATGCTTCTCGGTCTCTAGTTACGTGGTCTGTTGCTTCTGAGTCTACAGTCCACATTGGATGAGATTCAGCAAGCATTACAGTGCTAGAAACCAAAGCATTACTTAAAGTAATGGAGTAATAGGGTACCTTTTTTGGCTTAGTGCATTCACGAGCAAAGTGACCCATCTTGCCACAATTGTAGTACTTCATCTTGGCCTTGACCTTCTTCTCAACATGCTTTTTACGTTAGAAGGTCTTAGCCCTCTTAGATGCCTGATCAGTCTTCTTCCCTTTATTGTTGAATTGATGATTCCTTTTGCGCTTTAAGCCTGAAACTTTGCGTGAACTTGATTCAGCAACATAAGCATAGGTAGAGGATCTTGCAGCCTCTAGGCGCTTATCCTCTAATTCCAAATGACGTGCTATATCATCAAAAGTGACAATATTCTCATTATGCATCATGTTGATCTTCATATGCTCCCAATTATTAGGAAAAGACCTTATAACAACCTAAACTTGCTGTTCATCAGTAAGGGAGTGACCTGCCGACTTCAGCTCACGAATCATGTTTGACATCTTCCGAAGATGCTACCTCATCAATACATTTGGACGCTTTTGGTATGTGTCAAACTTGATGGTGAGTCTCCTCAACTTAGTGGCAAATGTACCCCCAAACTTATCTTTCAAGGCAACCCACATAGCTTGAGTTTTATCATAACTTTCAAACTCACACATGAGATCATCTTGCACACAGCTTAGCAACGTGATGCGAGCAATGCTATTTTTCTTTTTCCAAGCTTGATAAGCTTCTAGATTTGTCTTATGTTGAGCTAAAGTTCCGTGCTTAGGTTCATCCATGGTGTTGTTGAGAGTTTCCAAAACTTCTTACTCTTCAAGGATGTACTGAACCTTTTGGTGCAAAATATCATAATTGTCACAGTTTAGATTCTCACCCTCATTGAGGTCAGCCACAATGGTATTAGATGCCGAAGCCATAATCAATTGCTATAACACATTGACATAATAAACGTAGAATCAATACTAGCACACTTTTCAGAGTAACACACATATTAATTTGCAGCAAAGACAAACTAAATTAATGATAATTCAACAAAAGACACAGAAACAAAAGTTCACTATGTTCCCAATTAGCTCCTATGTACGATTGTTCTATTATCATTAATTAGCTAAATTTGGGCAAATTTTAAGTTCTAGGTGAGAACTCCTTCGAATTTTACCAACCTACGAACTCCTACTAGAAAAAAATAATTACATGACATCATGTAATTTCTACATTTTTCCATTAACACAAAAATGATAGCATGATATGAGCCAATGTACAAAAAACAATCATACTGCAACTACAATTAAAACCGCAATTCAACATGTAACAGAAAAACAAGGATTTCCTACAATTGTTCGAATTTTCTTGGAACTAGAAAATTACAAGTATATTAAGCTATATACATGCTACCATCGAACCAAGCTCTACATAGCATATATGACATTATTTTCATATAGGGTAGCTACTGTAATTCCTAAAACATAGAAAATACAAGCTACAAATGAGTAAACTATGCATTTATACCCTTAAAATACGCATACTTAGGGTTCCGTACACAATTTTGTACATCTATAAAACTCAAAAAATAAAAAATCATTATACCACAGTGTAGAACACATCCATAGGAACAGAACGCCACCGACCACGCTTCAATCGAAGCTCTCACGCGCCCACACGCGCCGCTTGAGTGTGCGGCACGTGTGACGCACGTGCCAGAGAGGCAAACGGTACCTGGCCGGTCTAATCGGTTTGACCACCAGACCGATTGACCGGTCCAACCAATTGACCAGTCAATGGTCGGGTCGGGTCTTGGTTCGGGGTCTTGAGTCAGGTCATCGGCTGGCGATTGACCGACCAACTGCTGCCAGTGGTGACGTCATCGATGACGTCATCTAGCGGTTACTGACCATTGGATGACATCACGGGTGATGTTAGCACGCATCGTTTCGCCGACGCGCACGTGACAGTCACACGCTGGGCAAGCCCATCTCGTCTGGCTCATGGAGCCCACGCGCAGCGGCTTCTGGCCACACGTGTGGGCGTGTTCAGCGTTCTCCGGCGATGCTCGACCCACCCTTGGACTCATCTTGACGAGTACTTTCACCTTGTATATTTTAAAATTCATTTTGGCCGAAAAAATATTCCAAAAAATGGCCAAACCAGTATGGGTGTACACGACCCTGAACCTGTTCTTCGCTTTGGTTCGTTTTGGATGATTTAGATTGCAATTCTGAGCAATAAAGATCCAAACATTGTAGATTTCATTCTCTTGATCTCAATATCAAATTGTAAATGAGAAAAATCGATGAAAACAAGGCAGAAATCACGACCGGGCTTTGATACCAATGTAAGAAGAAAGTCGGCAGAAGACAACTTACCTCTTTCGATGTGCAGTCAACAATTTACCTGGGAACAAACGTTGAATTGCGGATGAATCACGAACAAAATTACTTCACGTTGGTCTGAATGTAGTCACAAGGAAAACATCCGCGTAAATGCCAATTGTTCTTGTAAAAGAGAAATAGAACGTCTCATTTTTCTTTGATGGAAAAGGGACAAGAAAAAGGAGAGGAATTTTTGAGCGTATGTTCTGCCAACCGTGCCAATGGTTATCTTCAGAAGACTTTTACACAACTCCCTTCATACCCTTTCAAATGGTGTCTTTCCATCGTAGCATATTAAGACGAAACAATGCGTTATCATCGCACCCCATCATGGACGTACTAATTAAGTACAACATTATCTAATCTAACATCTATTGTCTAACGGTAGCTTTTTCTCTCCTCTCTTTGAATGTGCGTATGCGTAAATGGCTCAAGTAATCCTTACCGGGAAAAGTTTGCTTATTACATAATGGAGGTGGTATTATACTGCACTACAGGCGGATAATTTGAAGGAGAGTAGCACATTATTCTTTTCACCTTTCACTATTCTGTCACTTACTTTCTACAATCATTTAATTTCTTAATTTCGATCTCTGTTATTCAGTTTTTCCTTGAAAATTACTTTGTATAAAATGTACAAAATCATATGTCAGTTGTCATTTAGTTTCTTCTACGGCATTTCCCAAAGATTTCCCAAAGATTACTTCCAAGGCTGATTTGCCTCAGGAAGTCTGTTGTGCTGTTTCTTACACTTGGACTAACGAAGATCTACGTCCCACCTACAGTTCCTAGCTTTTGTGATAAAATGGCTGTGTATAGACTAGTGGCATATCAATTTCCTGTTGTGATCCATTACATATTTTTCCATTATTACTTTCTTTTAGTTATGCATTCCAGAAAATTTGCATGAAAACTGACTCGATGTTTCAGAGGAATCTTGGTTTTTATCTTAGTAAATCAGGCATTATGGTTCATCAACCAGAGTACGTCTTCCTCGCCAAGATAGCTATGACAGGCATGTGCAAATACGACAACTTTCCTAGTCTCATATTCAAAGTTTGATTTGATTGAAACAGGGGTAACAGAGGAAACAGAGCATCGGTTATGGGTTTCTTCCATGTATGCAGAAAGATAAGGAAATTGAATTTTCCGATTAATTCTTCTAAGAATTTACTGATACACACAAGCTGTTGAATCATTTACTGTAGTGTCCACGCCGTTTGGGATGCAAACTGCAGAAGTAAATATAATCGTCAACTAATGCTAGAGAAAAATAAAAATGGTTCCAAGATTTGGTTTGCAAAGTGACGTGCTTGCTTAACTGCTCATACATGGCTTACTTGGGTAACTCAAAACAATTTTGTAAATTGGTTATGCCATACCTAACACTACTCATGGTCATTCAGGCAGAGCTCAGGCTGAAAAGCTTATGCCAAGAGGAAAAAGCCTCAGCATATCAATTTTAGGATTTATCTAATCCATTCAATGGTTTGGGAAGCTAAATTGAAGATTCTCGCAATTCCAGTCTTCAGTTGCATCGGGCCTAGTGATGGATAGCTTATTTCAGTGAAGATGCTGCCATTGTATAACCAGTTAAAATTAAAATGGGAGATATTTAGGCAATTCGGCCGAAGGGGACAAAAATAAAAAAGAAAGGAATCCTATTTATGTCAATTTGGCTCATTTGAGAGTTGAAGGCTTTAACTTGAGTTCATATGATAATTGAACATTCAGGGAAATCAGTTTCCAATACGAACACATGAAAACAAAGTGACTTCAGATAACTGTCACATAAACATGTTTCAATATGGCTAGACGATCGTTTGTGGAAACTATAACTCCTGTGCATTTTAAAAGGAGAGTTCTAATTGTAGTGAATTTGCATAATTTGGACTACCCACCATTTTCGCCAACTCAGCAAGATCCTATTTGTTGCAACAAATCAGCATGATCAAATTGACCAAAGACCGCTCTCCATGATACAAGTAGATGCTATCCTATGTCGCATACTCTGATAATTTGTTCGACATTCCAAAATACATAAGAGAGGATCATATGTATCACCAACCCCTAATAATGGACCATCCGAGTGGCGAGTGTGTTCGCCTTCTTCACTCCAAACCCTGCATTCTATTCAATAGGGTACTAAACTATCTCAATTATACTTGCTACTCATACCATTTTCCAGAGTAGAGTAAACGAGAGCTTCTAGGTTCCTAGCTTGCCAAAACTTGTCAAATGGACACACATTGTGTACCAAACGAAAAGCTACTGCCAAAGGCTAGCTCGTCCAACCCCCTTCGAAGATAAATAGGCACTCACCACGAATGCTTCTGTGAAGGAATCACACACATTTACACCGAGAGTGTTAAAATGGCTGATAAAATGGTTGACTAGATCAGGACAATGGGCTTAAACAATAAAATAGAATAGTATCTTGTGATTCCGCCTGAATGGCCAGGTATGTTGCAATAGTTGAGTCGAGATATCACACGATATATACTGTTACTTGGTGGAAACATATGGTCCCGATTTGGGATTGGCAATGGAACTTAGCATCTATGTTGGGCATGTGATTCACCACTCCAAATCGATTTTGGCATTTTTTATCTCTCTTTTCGACCTTGGTTGAGTTACCCGGTACTTTGTGTAGATAACGGTAAAACCTTGGAGATACAATTACTACCTAGTTTAATTTGCAAGTGCTTTGCTGCATTGTAGGAGGTAACTATAAATTGTTTGATTGATGTCTAGATTGATATGTAATCTCACCTAACCAGAAGAGAAAAGAAGTCTAACACATCACCAGAAACTGGTTTGTTTACTTAATAAAACTCATGCATGGACTGCTTAAACAATATCACCACACATCAAGACTAATATTATGAATCAAATATGGATATTTATGACACGGTCGAAACATGATATTCGTGATTTTTCGTTTTGAAGGCGAGCTACGCTTGTATGAGGTGGACAAGTTGTTCCATGGGAAGTCCGAATATCAAGAGCTTCTTGTTTTCCAGGTGACTTCTTACCTTCCATGATCACTCTCCAATTTTACACCAGAAGTATGTATGACATAGCAATGGCTACGCTAATAGTATTTAGGATACGGATTGGACCCTGATGAATCGTGAAGATTGATGAGCTTACACAAACTCTGCATATGTACCACCAATTCAAATAAGATTTTCTTGGGGAAGATTGTTTTGGCCAATCATTAAATTTCCAAAATCAGTAAGTAGATCACATGAAACATCAGATTAGCTTCGGTCTGATACTTCCCCTGCCCAAGAAACTATTTCAAGAACCAGTTGGTCGAGATTGACAGCGTCTTAGATGGTATCCTCACTCGCGATGAGCGGAGAGATATCTTGTGGCTTTTGATATATAATTGCTGATTCGTAGTCATTGAAGCATGGCAAAGTGGCAATTCTGGATGGTCAAATCCAACTTACGGAGAAGGATGAGTTTGTTTACCAAGAGATTGTTGGATGTATGCCCTAAAGCTACTATATAATAGGTACATATTAGGGATTTCAGTTGTACTTTCATTATTATTATTATTTAATTAATGGCAATAATGTATTCATTCATTTGTCCAATTATTTTATATTTATGAATGATTCCATAAGATCAGTTGTAACTAGACATATTCTTGAGACGTCAAGAATATATCTGACGGGTTCATAGTTAGACTGAATCTTTAAATCGTTCTCGGTCGATGGATTATTAAGTGGATATTAATAATCCTATTGAGACCGTTGTGTTCTTAACTTCGCCATTAAGTATTGGATACTTAAGGGAATGATGAGTCACATGTCATTGTGTATTATGATGCCTAAGTTAGAACACAAGTGTTTGTATTAGACAAGTTCACTGAACGTGACGCATATGGAACGATTAGCGACATGGAAGCTTTTAGCGTGGTCAATGTCTAATTGTTCATGCTTTGGTCTTGTGTAAATAATCCTTAGACCTGAGGCACAGTGTTGACTTGTGTATTGAACAATTATGGTTCACGGGTGCACATAATGCTGGGTTGTTGATCCGTCTTTATACCTGATGGTCATAGTTCGTTCATAGACGAAGTTGCACGTGTGCGCAATATGGAATCTGTCTCCTTGTTACATGCAAGGTATAATAATTATGTCCTATGCGACCTAATTATGACACTGCATTGAAATCCTCGGCCGGGGTTGTAATTGAGAATAAATTGTTTATGTCTCAAATAAAATGCATGTCAATTAGATTTGTGCATATGATCGAATTAGTGACTTGACAAATATTCCATGGTCTTTGTTTGATCGGGACATAGTAAGACGGAGGGATTGAATTACACTGTAGCCAAAGTTGACAGGTTCATTATGTTCTTAAAGTATTCACACTATCTGGGTAGCCATGACATATTGCTAGATGTCAATCATGGCTTGTAGGACCTAAAAGATTAATCGGGACAATTAATTCTTTTGGGAGTACTAATGTGTTAGTACAAATCTTACTACCAGCTTAGTGATGAACCTAAGGATGTCACACACCATAAACAATTAAGATAACGTGGAACAAGAAAGAAATATTGTTGCAAATGTGTTTGCAATTATTGCAATCGAATTGTGTCGATTTGAAATTAAATTAAATGAGATTTAATTTAATTTATATTATAGTCACGAGCCTATTTGCATAAGATGCACATACATGCCCATTGTAAATATAAGTTAATGTATTCCCAAATGTACATATAAAGATTATGTTCCTTTTATTTTTAAAAGGGATTGATTAATTAATTATTTGTTCATTTAATTAATTAATTAATTAATTAATTAATTAATACCTTTTAATAACTAATAATAAAATATATAAAGCTTCCTGCATGTGCACGAAGCACATGCATGAAACTTGGATGGTCAACAACCGCTGACCATCATCCACGAAATCGTGTATGAACGGTCAGCAGTTGCTGACCATCACGAACAGGGACGATCAGCAACGGTTGCTGATCGTGCATCGATCAGCAACCGTTGCTGATTAGTTTATATTTTTATTTTAAAAGGTTTGTTTTTGCGACACAACAGGTTGTTGAAAAACAGAGAAAAGGGGGCGTGTGTTTTGTTTTTAGAGACACACAAGAGAGGGCTGCTGAAATAGAGAGAAAACAGGTGTGTTCTTGTCTTCGAGACGCGAGAAAGAAAACAATTCTCTCTCATTCGAGCCGTGGCTAAATACGTAAAAGATACAGAGAATTGCTTCACGAGATTGCTAGCACAATCAAAGTGGTGATTATCTGAAAGTTCTCTCTTCCGTTCGACGTCTATTGTTGGTGTGTTTGAACTAGAGGTCCGACGCTTGTGGGACTCGAACTGAAGAACATCCGAACCGATTCGTTTTAAAGCACGCTTCAAGAGGTAATTCGTTTAACTCCTTTTTATGTTCAAATATTTGATTAAAACACACGAACAACGCCTTCGGAGAATCATGTATAAAATATATCTTTGTTTCCGCTGCGTTCTTTTGTTAATTTTACCTATACATGATTCATGAAACCCCAACAGAGATGGTCACGCATCTTCCCCTCTGCTCAATCCCGAACCCGAAGAAGGTGGTCTCTCTCTCTATTTCTTTCAACTTCTTTCATCTTTGAAGTTCTAATGCTGTTAAAGTGCTCACTTGATATTTTTATAGGTGCTGCTTGTTGGTGGGGGAGATCGAGGTATTCTGAGGGAAATATCTCATCACTCGTCTGTGGAACAAATCGATAGATGTGAACTCGACCAAATGGTGATTGAGCGAAGTTAAACTAGAAGAAAAACCTTCCAAAATTTTAGGCTTGAGCGTCTCATCGTTCATCGAATTCTAAGGTTCAGGAGGACCATAGCTTATCCATATGCTTTTTGTGCCCTGTTGCAGGTTTACATGCAATTCTTCCCTGAAATAGCAGTTGGGTACGAGAATCTGCAAGTGAACACCTACATTAACGTGGTATATGTTTTCTTCTGTAGTTCTTTTTTTTTTTTTTTGGTAAAGGTAAGTGATATATTGACTTTAACCAAAAGCTATACAGCTATATAGCAAAGACTCGACGCCAAGAACTTACACTCAAGAAGACAACAAGTCAAATCGAGTGGAAGGGTGCCGAGAAGGAAGAAACACAAACAGCGAAACAACACTAAACAGCCAAAACAACGGCAGCAAGACAGCCAAACAGTGGCCACCAACAAAAGGAAAAGGAGTACTCCTAATCTTGGAGCAACCGCAACAACTAAGCAGCAAAAAGAATCCAGACATCAGCTTCAAAAGGAAGGATGTAGCAGGCCGAGGCGACCCTCCCACATCGGATGCATCCCCCAACTTCAAAGAGACCAACCCGCCAAAGAGCAACAACAAGCAGCCAACTAGCCAACCTAGCAGCCAGCGACTCACTGTTCAAGAACCTCAAGAAACGGAGAAGGCAGTGGCATCACCAATACCCCGAACTTACATGGCAATACCCGCAGGAGCAAAGATGGATGGGTTCAACCCCCAGCAACATTGGATCCTCCTATTTCTATAAGTGTCTGTAACCCTACTAAAAGTCAAGGCTTTGTTCTTGACAACTTTGATGAGGTGGTTCTTTAAGGCTGGGACCGCCACCATCTACTCTCTAAAGAGGATTTTTTTTTCTTCTTCCAAATCACATGGCATAGGGCTCCAAAGGAGAATCTAGCAATGCATTGATGAAATTCATTGCCAGAGAGGAACTTCATTGCCCATTAGAGGTTGTCTACCCACGGCCTATTCTACCAAGGGAGGTTGCATCTTGCAGCCCAGAAGAAAGCCAGATCAGAAGTAATGCGACAACCAAAAAATAAGTAATCAATGGAATCGGGTCTAGTATTGCAGAAGGCACATACCGCATTTTCAATCCTACCATAGGATAGTAAAAGAACCTGGGTCGGAAGCCGATTTTTAACAATGAGCCAAAGGTTGAATTGATAATGCGTTATGATCGAATTACTCCATATAAACGCAGCCCAGGGAACCTCGGCCTTCTTCACTCTAATCGTCTCCCACACAGAAGCAACCGAAAATAATCCATAAGAGTTATCCAGCCAGCAAAGACAATCTAGTCTCTAAGAGAGAACAGGTAGGGGGTGCTCCCACGACTCCAACGAGGCCTTGAGAGCCTAGCCAGAGACTGAGAAGAGGTCTGCTACCGTCGCCTATCTGGAGAGCCTAGAGCTATAGATAAGAGTGTCCGAGAACCACAAGTTAAGGGGGCCTCTAGGGTGCCAGTGGTCAAACTAGAGTGACACTGAAAGGCCATCCCCAATTGTCCAATGGAAAAGATGCCAAAAATCTCTTATGAGCTGAAGAATCTTCTTCCAGGCCCACGAGCAAAGAGTTGGCTTCTTGGCTATCCAGTAATTTCTTCTGTAGTTCTTACTCTTTGATAAATATAAATAAATTGCGCGAGATTATTTAATTTAACATAATTTAATTTCGACATCGCAAGAGTTGCTTTCTTGAAGGCTTTTCATGAAGGAACTTATAATGTGATCATTTTGGATGCATTTGAGTGCATGGGTATTGTCGAGTGCCTATAACCTCCCCCACCCTCTTTGAAATTTAGTATGCCTCCAATTAATTGAATAACTTAGTAGAATAAAAGAAATTTCATAGGTTGGTAGGTCATACATCTACTTATTTCAAATAATTCACAACATTCAAACACCTCCAAGAAAAGGAGTACTTGCTAATCATTGTAAGAAAATTCGGGCGCTACTACAATTGAATTGGCGAATAAAGATCCTTGTCATGTCCACTCGAGCAGACAGTTTTTGTGTGACATCCTGAACTTTTCAATCCTATTTTCAATTTAATAAATGGAGCCTTTCATCGACGCGCCTGAGATAGCTAGTATAAGCACCTAGAGGGGGGGTGAATAGGTGCATAATCAATTTATCAAAATACGGAAGCAATTCTTGGCAAACGATAGAAAGGTAGTTCACTATTGATTGACAAAATGAAATACGATCAAAGTAAAGAAAGTAAGGGAGAGAAAATTGAACACAGGGTTTATAGTGGTTCGGCTTAATCCAAGCCTACGTCCACTCTTCCGCACTGACAGCCCACCGGCTGGATTTCACTATGAACAAAAGAGAAGTTACAGCACTGCTTTTCCTTGATTCCATAGTGTAGATGTTCTATCACACCTCCTTAAGGTTTCTCACTAATATAGACTCTCTTTTGTATACAAGTATTCGCTCAAAGGAATTGTCTAAACAACAAGGAGCTTCAGACTTTGGAATTCTTCTATCGCGCACACCTCAACAACTTAGAACGTCTTCCTTATATACTCCTTTATGCCATCATACCCGTTGGCACTTACCAAAGGAATTTCTCCAATCTACCCGTTGGACGGAATCAATTAGGAAGATCATTCGGGCTATTAAAGGAACGTGTCGATAGCCCATCAATCCTGTTCGCCCATACAATCAGGATCTCGATTTCCATAAGCAGAACCTTCCAAGAATATTTAGGCAATCATCGATTCCTTAATCTTCGAGTCAATCTTGATCAATCAAAGAATTCCGTTGCGTCTTTTCCAGCCACGAGATCTTCTCCAGTTGATAAGGTCAAGCCCTTAACGAAACATCGAGTTCTGGATAACCTTTCTTCAACGGATTAGAGACTGTCAATGAGGATAGACTTTGAGTCTTGAGTCTGGCTGTCCGGAGGTCTTCAGACTTTAAATAGCAGAGTCTGCAAACCTTCAAACTAGACTGATGGAAACGTTTTGTCAGCTTCAAAACACTTCAAGAAGATTTCTCCAACAATCTCCCCCTTTTTGATGGTGACAAAACTTTCCTGCAGATTTGGACAACTTGACCTACAAAACATTTCTCAAACACATATGCATATCTTATAGAGATAAATGGCTAAATGAATAACACTAGAATCTGCAACCACATAAAATAGGTTAGTCTAATAAGTGATAAAGCCATCCATAAGATACCAATGATAGTTAATAAAAGCAGTCAAGTCCAAGTCTAGTTCAGTTCTCATCCAGACACAAAAACAAAGTCAAACAAATAGAGTTTGATGATTCGAACATCAAAACAATCCACAAAATAAGTCAAACAAACAGTCCACACGACTACAAATCAAATTGTTCAAATCTTGCATCTCTCCCCCTTTTTGTCAGCATTTAAAAAGGTTGAGATGAAAATGGAATGAAGTCAAGATTGCTTGGGAACGCGGACAAGCTGGAAGTCTCCCATAGACTGAACGGTGCCTTCCAGCCTTTTCAAGTCTTCCTTCAATTGTGTAATCTCCTCACCCTTGGCATTGGCCTGAATCTGAACAGAGAGGGCTTGGATTTGATCATTCAATGAACATGAAGAAACTTGACCCGCAGTTTGCAAGTTTTGAACCTCGCATCCCAAGGCATAAATTTGACCTCGCATTTCCATTAGAATATCCATGATTCTGCGAAAATCGGCTGGGTTGTCGGTCTGCGTACTAGCTTCAGCACGTTCTGCAGATGATGGCATATCAGAATAATCTCGCAGGTTTGGCGATGAAACTTCATGACCTTCTTCTGGAAATTGAGAGGCATAAACATCCTCTGGGTCTGCAGGTGAGCGACTGACTCCTTCACTTGCATCAGGATATGAGGACTTCCCTCCTTTATCTTGATCTCCCCCTGTTACCATCCCTACAGGTGGAGAGGAATGTTCCTCAGGTTCTCCTTCTTCTCGTCTTTCTTCCTCAGGTCTTTCCTCCTCTGCTTCTTTTTCACCAACTGCTCTTTCTTCTTCTTTCTCTTCTTCTTCTCGACCTTCTCTTTCCTCTTGGCCTTCTTTCTCACGTTGTTCCATTGATTCTGGAACAGTACGACTTAGCTTCTTCAAAGCTATGGCCGAAATGGTAAGGTCATCATCTTCTTCATCTTCCATAATAAGAGCTCTCCTTTTTGGTTTTGAAGTAACCAAGGGCTCCTTTCCTTTCCGTTTTGAAGAAGAGATTTGATGAGCTTTGACTAGAGTCTTCTCCTTGAATTTCTCCAACTCCTTGTTCAGTTCCTTCAAACGCATTTTGGTCACCATCTTCAGTCCTACCACCATATGATCGCACGATCGAACACAAAAGATTTGCGGAGGCTGAATATTCAGATGTCTGAATAACTTCGTCACAAGGCTTGGGTAAGGAAGTTGACCTCTGTCCTTCATCATCGCTCTATACATGTGAAACATGATAGTGTGAGGGAGAGAAAACCTTTTCCCAGTGAGGATGGCATACATCAGCTTTGCCTCTGAGCTTGAAACATCAGTCTTGAAGGTTGATTTCGGTCGGAGGCAATTGATCACAATCTTGTGAAGCAAGATGTTGAATGCACTCATCCTCAAGTAGGTGATCTTCTCCTCTGTTCTCCTGTCCTTCACCAGTTCCAGTGTGGCCCGAGCAATGGAAACTTTGATCGGTTGATATTTTCCTCTTTCAACTCCTAACACATCTGCCAGCATATCCATATCCACAACATAGTCTTGATCTTTAACACTGAAAGAAAATCTATTCGCATCCAAAAAGCTAAGATTTGAATAGAAATAAGCAGTTAATTCAGCATAGGCCTCTGTAGTGTCTGAGCAGAACCTTTCAAGTTGAAGATAACTGAACTTTTCCCTCAAGTTCATATTCACAGCATCTAGAAAGTCAAAACCCACACTTCTAGGGTTTATTACCCCACGCTTCAGCAATTTCGAGTACAAATCCTTTTGTTCCTTTGATCTGAACAAATCTCCCCTTTTTTCTCGACTTTCAACCGCAACACCCATTCTCGGTTGAAATTGACTGTACAATTTGTCATCATCATTCCCATCTACAGGATTTGGTCCCCAATCACGAGGATCACTCGGGATATTCGCAAGAGTTTCCTCAGCCAACCCTTTACGAGCAATTCCCAAACTTTCCATTTTTCGCAGAAAGATATATTCGTTCCTATATCCTTTGTCTTTAAGAAAATCATCGACATAGTTCAAGGGAGTACGAGTTGCTTTTAAGGCACGATACATCTTATAAATAAGAGCGGGCTTTTGAACTCTTACTGGATCTGCATCCTCAATGATTTGTTCCTCTTGTTGATGATCAACGCCTTGAGGACTAGATGGAGGAGAATGACGCTGTTGAGAATGTTATGGGCTCGGTTGCTGTTCTGGAGACACTTCTTCTTCGGTGAGTTCGAAGTGCATAGGCCCCTCACTCATTCGCCGTGGTCCCCTGCTTGCGATTCTCTAAGACTTTCTTGAAGATGACATCTTTCTCAGTTTTTGGAAGATTCCTTGCTTGACTTTTCCAAGAAAGATGACAACTTTTTGAAGATTAAACAAGGGAAGAAAACGGGAATGGAGGATCGATGCTTTCTAGGGTTTTTGAGAGTAAAGTGAAGAGGAATCAACAGTGCACGATTCGTTTAAAAAGAAAGATAAACGAACCGTCACAAAGGAAATAAAGAGATGCCTTTTTCAAAATAATTGTCTTTTTCCGCGAAAATAGTCATTTCAAAAATAACTTCCTTTTTGAAAATGAAACGATGCAATAAATAAGTCGATTAAATATAGTAACAATTTAAACACAGTCTAACAATCGTACCTCTTCAAGATACGATTCGAGAGAGAGAGAGAGAGAGAGAGAAAAAGACTTACAGTCTGACGATCGTACCAAGACTAACTTACAGTTAAAGTCTTGTATGTCTGAGTCTGAAAGTCTTTAGATTTTGATCTCCTCATACTTTAAAATGTTGAGTCTGGAACAGATGGTTTCAAATTGATTTTTCTCCAAAGGCTTTGTGAATATATCCGCCAGTTGGTTCTTTGAATCAACATATTGGATTGAAACATCTCCATTTTGAACATGGTCTCTAATAAAGTGATGTCGAATCTCTATATGCTTTGCTCTTGAGTGGAGAATTGTATTTTTGGTGAGGTTGATAGCGCTAGTGTTGTCACAATTAATCTCCGTGCATGAGTCTTCAATTTCAAAGTCTCTTAGCTGCTGTTTTATCCACAAAATTTGCGAACAACAACTCCCGAGAGCTATATACTCTGCTTCTGCTGTGGAGAGAGCTACTGTACTTTGCTTTCTGGAAAACCAAGACACTGTCCTGCCTCCAAGTAGTTGACAAGTACCCGAGGTGCTCTTTCTATCGATTCTGCATCCAGCAAGGTCTGCGTCTGAATATCCAAGAAGAGTAAAGTCTCCCCTTTTTAGATACCAGAGACCAAAGCTTGAAGTTGATGAAACATATTTAATAATACGCTTCGTAGCATTCAAATGAGATTCTTTTGGGTCTGATTGAAATCTGGCACAAATGCAAACACTAAACAAAATGTCAGGTCTAGAAGCAGTAAGATAAAGAAGTGATCCGATGATACTCCTGTACAGCTTTTGATCGACTTTCTTTCCTTCTTCATCTTTGTCTATCTTCAAGGAACTTGACATTGGTATGTCAGTCTTTTTGCAATTGTCCAGTCCAAACTTTTTGACAAGATCATTTGCATACTTTTCTTGATGAATGAAAGTTCCTTCCTCCAATTGTTTTATTTAAAGTCCAAGAAAGAAGGTTAACTCACCCATCATGCTCATTTCAAATTCATCCTGCATAGTCTTAGAGAATTTCTTGCACAGACTTTCATTAGAGGATCCAAAAATAATATCATCGACATATATTTGGACAAGTAGAAAACTTTTGCTTTCTCTTTTAATAAAAAGAGTAGTGTCTACTTTACCTTTAACAAATCCATTTCGAATTAAAAACTTACTTAATCTGTCGTACCAAGCTCGAGGTGCTTGCTTTAAGCCATACAAGGCCTTTTTGAGTCTGAATACTGAGTCTGGTTTCTTTGGGTCTTCAAACCCTGGTGGTTGTTCCACATAGACTTCCTCACGGATGAATCCATTTAGGAAAGCACTTTTGACGTCCATTTGAAATAACCTGAAATTTTTATGACAAGCAAATGCAAGTAATAAACGAATTGCTTCTAACCTTGCTACCGGTGCATAAGTCTCATCATAGTCGATCCCTTCTTCTTGTGTGTATCCCTTGGCCACGAGTCTAGCCTTGTTTCCTATGACTTTTCCTTTCTCATCTATTTTGTTCCTAAAAACCCATTTAGCTCCAACAATTGATTTACCTTTTGGTTTAGGAGTCAGCTCCCAAACATCATTAACTCTGAATTGTCTGAGTTCTTCTTGCATAGCTTCAATCCAGCTCTCATCGGATAAAGCTTCTTCTATGCTCCTGAGTTCTATTTCAGAAATGAGAACCATAGCACTAGACTCTTCTCGCCTTTTGGATCTTGTGCGGATTCCTTCATTGATGTCGCCAATAATAAGATCTTTGGGATGACTGGACTTATGTTTCCAGTTGCTGGTTAATTTATCAGATTGATGGTCACTTCCTTCACTAGAATCTTCAACAGTCACTTGTTGCTGGTCCTTCAAAGTCTGAGCTGCTCCTTGAGATTTAGACTTTGTAGAGTCTGGAGCGGGTTCAGTCTCTTCGAGATGAGTCTGAATGGATTCATTTTGTGTAGAATCTTGGAATTTGATATTCATTGAT
This sequence comes from Eucalyptus camaldulensis, assembly GCA_019915185.1. Lineage (NCBI taxonomy): Eukaryota > Viridiplantae > Streptophyta > Magnoliopsida > Myrtales > Myrtaceae > Eucalyptus > Eucalyptus camaldulensis. Next base: position 4,773,418 of record JAHSVA010000008.1, read on the forward strand.
TCTTCCACTGTTTGAGTCTTCTTATTGTAGACTCTGTATGCCTTGCTTGTGGTTGAATATCCAAGGAAGATGCCTTCATCTGACTTTTCTTCAAACTTACCAACTCGATCATTTGCATTTTTCAGTATGAAACATTTGCATCCAAATACATGAAAATATGAAACAATAGGCTTCTTTTCTTTAAATAGTTCATATGGGGTTTTTTCTAGAATAGGTCTTAGAAAAACTCTATTGATAATATAACATGATGTTGAAATTGCTTCAGCCCAAAACCGTAAAGAAATATTACTTTCAATTAAGAGAGTTCTAGCCATTTCTTGAAGAGATCTATTTTTCCTTTCCACAACTCCGTTTTGCTCTGGAGTATATGGAGAAGAGAACAAATGCTGAAAACCAGATTCTTCACAAAATTTGGCAAAATCCTGATTTTCAAATTCACCTCCATGGTCTGTTTTTATGCTTGAAATAACATACCCCTTTTCATTTTGAACCTTCTTAGCAAATTTTTCAAAGTAAGAGAAAGTTTCAGACTTACTTGCCAAGAAATATACCTAAGTAAATCGTGAGTAGTCATCCACAATTACTAGGCAATATTTCTTACCTCCAATGCTCTGCGTTCTTGTTGGTCCATACACGGTTAGTGGAAACTTGATTTATTGGCTTAAAGGAATTTCTTACCTGTTTTCCTAATATACATGATGTACATAGATCAGACTTTTGGTATGATAAATTGGGTAGACCACGAACAAGCTTCTTTGCTGAGATCTTGGCTATCTGCTTCATGTTGACATGCCCAAGCTTTCTGTGCCATAAGTTTGCTTCATCTTGGATTGAGATTAGACATTGCGATTCATCTGGTTTCTCGTCCAAGAGGTAGATATTTCCATGTCTTCGACCTATGAATGACTAAGTAGAGTCTTTACCGGTTCCTGAACAAATACCCTCTTGAAAGTTGATTTTAAAACCGGCATCACACAGTTGACTGATACTGAGCAGATTGTAATTGAGCCCTTCAACTAAAGAAACATTGCTTATTGTGAGGTTCCCAATCTTTACAGTTCCAAATCCCACTATTTTTCCTTTGCTGTTTCCTCCAAATGATACTTTTCCACCATTCACTTGAACAATCTTTATGAAGCAATTTGAGTCTCCTGTCATGTGTCTAGAGCATCCACTATCCAGATACCATTTCACCTTTTTCTTGATAGTGACCTGCATTTAAAAAGAAATTCAAGCTTTCTTTGGTACCCATATTTTCTTGGGTCCTTTTGAGTTAGTCTGATATACGGTTTTTGCCCAAACTTTATTGACAGGTCTCCAAACCATAGGACATTCTTTCTCAAAATGATCTGCACTATTGCATTTTGAACATCTAAGAGCATTACGACCTACTAGTTTTACAAAGTTTCTTTCAAAATGATTTTTGTAAGCATTTCTTGTGCGTCTTTGCTTAATTCTTTCTTTTACTTTAGGAAAATCGATTAAAGGAATAGTTTCAGCAGTCATTCCCAAACCAGATTGATTGAAATAAGGTCTTTGAACAGAAAGTATTTTCTCCAATTTTTCAGATCCTAGAGAAAATCTTTTGGAAATATTTGAAATATCATTTTTCAAAAATGCATTTTCTTTTAAAAGATTATCTTTACTTTCTCTGAGAGAGGAAACATTCTGGTCTAAGCATTTCACTTTTTCTTCCAAAACATTCTCTTGTTGTTTTAAAGCAGAATTTTCTTTTTTGAGTTCGGAAATTCTTTTAAGAGAAGTCTTAAAACTAAAACATAATTCATCAATGTATTTTGAAACTTTAATAGGGATTTTGGAATTACTTACCTCGAATTCACTTTCTGAATCTGAATCAGTCTCGGAGTTTGATTCTAAGTCTGATTGTGCCATTAGACATATGTTGGCATAATCATCATCACTATCTTCACACTCCATATCACTCCAGGTTTCAGCTTTGAGAGCTTTTCGATACCTTTCAGTTTTTCCTTTCTTCTTCGTCAGAAGAGGACAGTTGGGTCTGATGTGTCCCTTTTTCTTGCATTCAAAGCAGACTACATCTTTGTTTGATTCATCATCTTCAGCAGACTTGGTCTGTTGCTTTTGAAAACTTTGTTTCCTTGAATTGAATCTTCTTCATTTTCTATTCAGCTTTCTGAATCTTCTTATCATGAGAGCAAGTTCTTTATCATCCATGTTGTCTTCAGAATCTGTTACATCAGAGTCATCATTAGATTTTAATGCAATAGATTTCTTACCTTTAGGATCTTCGTCTTCATTGATTCATTCCACTTCATAAGACTGAAGAGTCCCAACCAACTCATCGACAGACAGTGGCATGATTCTTTGGGTCTCTCAGATTGAGGTCTTTATATGATTCCAATCCTTGGAGAGTCCACGCAGTAGCTTGTTCACTTTCATGGGATCAGAAATTGGTTGACCTTGATTTTCAAGACCATTCACGATTTCTGTAAAAACGACTAAACATGTCAGTTATAGATTCTCCTGGTTTCATTCTGAAGGCTTCGTATTGACCGAGAAGAATGTTGATTCTAGTCTCTTTCACTCGATCGGTTCCTTCATAAGTAATGTGTAATCTATCCCAGACTTCTTTGGCTGTATCACAAAAAGATATTCTGTTATATTCAGTAGGTGATAAAGCACAATATAAAGAATAAATTGCTTTTGCATCAAGAGCTTGTCTCTTGATTATCTCTTCCTGACTCATTTCAATGGACTCAACAGTGTCATTTCCTCTTTCTGAGACAGATGCAGCTTTAGGAATGATTCCTTTTTCTACAACGTCCCATTCCAGAGGATCATTTGATCTTAAGAACGCCTTCATCTTGTTCTTCCATATGTTGTAGTCCTTTCCATCAAAGTAAGGCGATCTGGTGTTGCTTTGCCCTTCTACCAGCCCTGGAGCCAACATACTAGCCATGGATCTTTTACTCTGAAGTAAAACACTTCAAACAAAGTGAGTACACGAGCTCTGATACCAATTGAGATAGCTAGTATAAGCACCTAGAGGGGGGTGAATAGGTGCACAATCAATTTATCGAAATACGGAAGCAATTCTTGGCAAACGATAGAAAGGTAGTTCACTATTGATTGACAAAATGAAATACGATCAAAGTAAAGAGAGTAAGGGAGAGAAAATTGAACACAGGGTTTATAGTGGTTCGGCTTAATCCAAGCCTACATCCACTCTTCTGCACTGACAGCCCACCGGCTGGATTTCACTATGAACAAAAGAGAAGTTACAGCACTACTTTTCCTTGATTCCACAGTGTAGATGTTCTATCACACCTCCTCAAGGTTTCTCACTAATATAGACTCTCTTTTGTATACAAGTATTTGCTCAAAGGAATTGTCTAAACAACAAGGAGCTTCAGACTTTGGAATTCTTCTATCGCGCACACCTCAACAACTTAGAACGTCTTCCTTATATACTCATTTATGCCATCATACCCGTTGGCACTTACCAAAGGAATTCCTCCAATCTACCCGTTGGACGGAATCAATTAGGAAGATCATTCGGGCTATTAAAGGAACATGTCAATAGCCCATCAATCCTGTTCGCCCATACAATCAGGATCTCGGTTTCCATAAGTAGAACCTTCCAAGAATATTTAGGCAATCATCGATTCCTTAATCTTCGAGTCAATCTCGATCAATCAAAGAATTCCGTTGTGTCTTTTCCAGCCACGAGATCTTCTCCAATTGATAAGGTGAAGCCCTTAACGAAACATCCAGTTATGGATAACCTTTCTTCAACGGATTAGAGACTGTCAATGAGGATAGACTTTGAGTCTTGAGTCTGGCTGTCCGGAGGTCTTCAGACTTTAAATAGCAGAGTCTGCAAACCTTCAAACTAGACTGATGGAAACATTTTGTCAGCTTCAAAACACTTCAAGAAGATTTCTCCAACAGCGCCTATAGTGCTATTCTCAGAGCTGATCACTCCTGAGATAACTAGACTATCTGGGGAAGTCATTAAGGAATTTTAATACAATAAACTTGGGAATTCGATCATGAATCAACTACTCGACCGTGCTCATCTGTAGATATCATTACGGCACGGTTAAAAATCGATTAGAGATTAGTACTAGGTCAGTTCGATTGAGATATGTGGCTAAACGTGGGTGATTCCACTAAATTACGAAATTCTCATTGACCGGCACTAGATTGATTTTTCTATCTTTTTGGTACCCTGTGTCCGTAATCAAAACTTCGAGATTTTCACGACAACCGAGAGTCGCCAATGTGTTGAAGAGGTTCATTGTGGCTCGAAGAAAATCGACCATGAGTCATTTGCACTAAAAATTTCTAAAAACTACCCAGTAGCCTAGGTCACATTAAAATCGTGCCAGATCAAAATTAACCGCGAATTTCAATCCAATTTCAGAAATTGAAAATTTTGTCATGTCACAAGTCATTTTAGAAGCGTTAACTCATCCTCCGAAGATTTTTTTTGCAAAATCGAGATTTTGGCGGAAAAAATTGAAATAGGGCTGCCTTTGACCGGAAAATTCAGATGACCATTTTTTATCGCAAAATTGAGATGCAAGTTGGTTCTAATGGCGAGGAAAAATACCAAGTTGATCGAGAGTTCGATAATGGAATTTGTATAGGCTAGATTGAGTTGATCCAAGAGGCAATTGAAGTCCAATTTGGGGAAATTCCAATCAAAATTCGTAGCTCCCCCTTGGACCCAACATTTGGACCACTTCAAGGCTTCTAGATGAGGATTTGGTGGCTAGAAATTGGTTGAGGAAGCTAGCTGCTTTGGTGGGGCCTTCCGAGGAGACAAAGGGATGAGAAGAAGACCAAGAGGGACCCTCCACCAGCCAAAGCTGTCCCCCTCCCTCTCTCCTTGTTGCCATCAACACCTCCCCTCCATACTAGCTCCTTGAAGCTTCCAACAACCCAGAAAACCACAGCTCAGCCTCCCTCAAGCCGTCGCCAGCCCCATCCGAGCCGTCCAGCACCACTGCGTCGCCGTCGCGCCTCGAAGCCCGTTTGTCGTCCGCCCGCTCGTGCGCCAAGCCCGTGCGTCCTTGGCCATTGTCCCTCCTAGCTTGCATGTCCAAGAGGTCACCTGACCACCTCAAGCCACCATCGACCGCCATTTAGCCATTGCTTGCCACTGTGAAGGCCCACTAGGACCGCTGCAGCCTTCGCTTGCCCGTTTCTAGCTTAACCGACCACCGGTTTCACCTTTCTCGGCCTCAACTAGAATCGAAGCCCCTGGGTTTTTCAGTCACTATTTGGCTCATTTTGGTGCCCTTCCATACCTCGAAAGGCATGCCCGCTTTGGAGTTTCTCAACCCCCTCCGTGTCCCCATTGTTGTGGTCCAAGCGGATTGTTAATCAAGTGAGTTTAACTCACTAATCACTGCTTAGTAAGTTAATGATGCTTAAGGGTTGATTAATTTAAGTTAAGTATGGATTAGGTGGATAGTTAGAATAGATTAGTGAATTAATCGTTCGATATTGCATGTTAGGTGGTTAGAGTAGTGTAATTAGAGCCTAGATAAGCTCTAGTATTTATCTAGAGTGGTTCGGAAATTTTCCGGGCCCGTCTTGGCTTTTAATTAGGCTTTTCTGGCCTAAGTTACTATTTTTGGTATTTAATAATTAATTTTCTTAATTATTTATTTATTTATTTTTCATAAATTATATCAGGATAGCTGGTGACTAGAATTTTATGCTGATTGCAGTGGTGTGATCTGTTTATTTAATTGATTGCTAATTTTTGTGCTGATTGAGTGTGATTTTGGGGATTTATCCTGAAATTTATTTAATTTCAGTAATTAATTGGAAAATACCGGGTGTCGGTTTACAGCGCCAAAAATGTGTTTTTGGATTGTGGAAATTAGTGAGATTTTCAAAAGTGAAAATATTGTATTTTGGCTAAGGCTGACTGTGTACCAACATGATTATTTTTATCGGGTATGATAAAAATTGTGATATTGTTAAATGGTCAGGATGGTATACTATATCAGCCTACAGGCTCTGATATGTTAGCTTAGAGCGAGGAGTATACCGGTGTACTATATCAGCCTAAGGGTCTCAATATGTCAGCTTAGAGCGAGCAGTTCACCTTAGCAACTTCTGGTGAGCATTATTAGTATATTATATCAGCCTGTGGGCCTCGATATATCAACTTAGTGCGAGCATTATATTATTTATCAGCTTAGAGTGAGCAGTCCTAGATATGATCGGACTTTATAGATAATATTGATTGAGATGACCGAGAGATGGTCTCAATGACATGAAATCGACTAAGTCAATTGATTGATGGTTCGATATGTTTGGTTGAAATGATTAGGTGGTTATTTGAATTATATTGACTTGTAGGAAGGAACTGAGGGAAAGGTAAATCCTCTGACTTGTGCTTGTGCTTAGGCAGCCCTTGGGGCATATTTTCTTCCTAATCGGGTCTTAGGGGGTGAACTCGCTGAGACATCGTCTCACCCCATTGTGGGATAACAATTTTAGGTCCATAGATGGCAGCTCCTCCCGAGCATTTTGGTCAGCCAAAGAAGGTTACAGAACAGAAGTGCTTCATCCCTCTTCATGGAGACCCTAGGGGATGGGTATATGAGTTGGTGAAATCCATAGTCTAGGTCGATGCGGGTCTACCCAAAAAGGTGCCCCATCAATATAGATCATGGTATCGCCAGGAGTGGAATGGTCAGAGAGAAGGGCCCATGCCGGAGTCCAAGGTTCCCTTTTATGTATTGGAGGTAGCCTTTGAAAAGGGTACTGCTGACCCTCCAGGTGGTTCGATGGTGGATCGGGACCCCAACCTGTCAGAACCTAAGTCCCCGGTGTATTCAACTAAAGGCTCCAATGAGGATAAAGATGAAGATGAGGATGAGGATAAGGAAGAAGACCTGTAGTTCTTTGAGCCCCCTGTTTTGTAGACTTTATATATATATATATATATATATATCAGCTTGTATTGTGTATGACTGATTATGATATGTATATATAAGTGTGTTGTTGTTTAGGGATTATTATTCACTTTCGCATGTGCATTAAAATGAATGGGTCGGCGATTCATCCTGGGACGTCGCTATTTAATCGACCAGAGAGGGATGGGCACACGTTCGGAGGATCGGGGCGTGACATTTTGGCTGGACAACTTCGTACTGGAAGATACTATCACAAAATATTGCCAAATCCTCAAGGGCTCAGTGAGATATGCTTGGTGTACAATTCTTTCCTACTCAAGGTATCAAATCAAACTATTACCGAGTGTCTATGCAATCTCCTTATTTTTGAGTTTATGATGAGGAGAATGAATTTTCAACTTTTTTTCCATTAGCGGACAATTGGATTTGTGCTCTGTTCCACCGACAAGCCGCCTGTCGACTTCTAGAAACCTGTCAATCCTCTAGATACCTAGAACAATGGGGTGGCTAAAGGGCCCCCTAAGTTCTACAACTCTTAGGTAAAAAGGATGAAAGATGTTACCCATCATGTGAACTGAAACTTTGATGTCTTGCTAATGCAAACGTCTTTGCCTCCTATTGTGTCAGATCCATGCTGCTGCTTTCTGGCTGCCATCTCCTAGGAAGAAGGGGGATCATGCCAAATTCTGATAAAAGGATTTTGCTCAGCTTATATCTGATTAAAGATGGAGAAACAAGATCCTTATCATTTGTGCTAACTTTTGTCTTCGACTTTTTTTTTTCTATTGTCCATTGTTTCTCGATCATCGACCGTGGTCATATCGAAATACAAATAAGCATCACAGTAGTTCCACATCAATCATCTCTAATCGTCAATCACCAATAGACATTGAGCTATCATTTTACTTAATTAGAGGTCGATGCCCGTTCTGCTCTAAGTTACTGAGCCCATTTGCCCAGGTTCCTCAGTCATACATGCGCAAAGAGACTCGGACACATTGCGTACTGGCAGCCACGACGACTCCTAGCAACTACGTTGTGAGTAATAGAGGTTTGAAGCTCAGTAAGCTACGCTTTGGCAAATGCTCAAAATTGATGTGGCCTTGTAGTAGTGAAATCAAATAGTTATATCTAATCATTAAGCATTAGTTGTATCATCTGCTCCACTTATTCAAGCTCAAACTATTAATAAAATATAGGCTCAAATTATAAAAGCGTGATATCCTGTCGATGAGAAGTGTGAACCACACCTCAACAATTATAAGAGATTACGGTTATGGAATTGATCATTCAAGAGACCATATAGAAGCACCTGGAATTCTTTTGACATCCATGCAACGCAAACACCAATCTATCTATCCATTACGTAGCACACATATGTTTGTGACTAATCATAGGATAAATTCATAAAAAAATGTACTAGTTGAGGCTTTGGTGGTTAAAAAAACTAGTTGGGGGTAAATTTGTCATATGTGTATCAATTTCAGGTTTTTCGTGATATTAATCCCTATTACAACAATGTTCTACTTCACATACTCGTCTTCATCGTTCTTTGATAGGCAGGAAACAGAGTTGATCAAGATGGTAGTTGAGCAGGTTTGTGGCATATTAGAGGATGCCCATCATCTCACCGTTTCCATGGACACGAAGGTAAGAGCGAGACTGGAAGAGCATTATCGCCGTGAGTTCACGCACCTCATGAAAGAGAATCGTGGTGCAGAGGAGAGAGAGAAAAGTTAACTTGTGATTTTTACGACAGTCTGAAGGGGACGCCAGTGCCGAGGAGCATGCAGAGCGATGGGAAAATGGTTAGGAATAAGATACACATAACTTTGCATGAGTATGCACAGCCTCGGAATTAATATTCCATGACTCATGACAAGATGGAGTGATTAAGTTCGTAATATATTACCTTGAAGGTTACTTCAGTTCAAATCTAGTGACCTCAAATTCAATTGCTTTACCATGCTGTTCTGGACTAGTTTCTTCTATGTTTTGGTTGGGTCGAGTTTACAGTTCATTGTTCAGATGTCGAGTCCTCAAGAACACTTTAGCTGCAAGAATACAACTTGGGTGACAGTCGATAAACTTACCCATAAACATGCTCAAATTTTCTGCCAATCTTAGTCTGTTACTTATAGTATAGATAGGCCAATCTCTATATTGACAACATGAAGTTTTGTGCTAGCTATGCTCACATAGAGATTACAAATTGATCATCAGATTGGAGATAGTTTTTTAAATTTTTTGAGAAAGAAATGACTTTCATTACTATCCAAAGGACGGATTACAAGTGTTTCCAAGATCAAGACATATAATCTGCTATAGGGAATGGAGAGGTTTAGCAAGCCAAGTGGGCGGAAGGGTTTCAGTTCTATGGGCTTTGGCCATGTGGGATGGATTGCAAGAGTTTCCAAGGCTTTCTTTTACCGCTTTTTCGTCAGAGATCTCATTCAGTTTTTAAATCTCCCATTCGCCTGAGTCTCGGTTAAAGCTTTTTGAGACTACCTTGAAGTTTAGTGTTGTGTTCTATTTGCATGTTAAGATGATGTATCTAGACAAAGGTGGTCCATGGGACAGATGCTTCTAATGACATTGTCATGAAAGCATTGAGATGGCACCATCTGAAGCTTTGTGATGAAAGAAGTGCATATCACTGATATGCTAGAATGAGGAGAGAAAGGAATCCTTAGCTTCACGTACGAATTCAAGGACTATATTCTCCCAAATAGTTCCTTACTGTTAGACTTACAATAGACATTAATTTGTCAATCCAATAATGCCCTCGCTGCACAGAAGTTCAATCAAAGGAAATAAGGCTCTATAAACAAAACTTCACGCGGACATTTTCTGAAACATACTATTGTGTCAGTGCTTTAAGCGTTTTTCCTTCTTCTTTTGGACTGGTGACCAAGACGTTTCACATTGACACTAAAAAGAAGTTGAGAATATATTGACTACCTCCGGTGCTCCAATGTGGCAAATAAGAAGGCACCTCAAACTGCGCTACGTGTCCAACATGGGCCCACGTTGTCAGGCCAATTTCCCCCCACTTTTCTCTATCCTCTCTCCCCACTTTTCTCTCTCCTTTCTCTTCTCTCTCCCCCCTTTGCATGCTCTTCTCTCTTCCTCCTCTGCACACTCTCTCACCCGCTCTCTCTCTCTCTCTCTCTCCAATCGCCAGCCATTTTAGGCCGCTTTTGTCTTGGAATCAGGGCTTCTTGGAGGGATGTGGGTTCTCCACCTCGTCATCCATGTTGCCGGAAACTATGAACCAGGGAGGGAGAACTCCAGGTGTACTAGGATGTTCAGATCGAACTCGTGGTGCCCTCGGCTCTGCGTGTGAGTTGACCCCACGCCCTCCGAGATGCTCACCCTATTGGCCATCAAGGCTGTGACATCCTGGATTTTTCAGTCCTGTTTTCAATTTAATAAATCGAGCATTTCATCGACGTGCCTATAGTGCTGTTCTCAGAGCTGATCACTCCTTAGATAACTAGACTATCTGGGGAAGTCATTAAGGAATTTTAATGCATTAGACTTGAGAATTCGACTAGAAATCGGCTACTTGATCATGCTCGTCTGCAAAGATCATAACGGCATAGTTAAAAGTCGATTATAGATTAGAGATAGGTTGGTTCGACAGAGATGTGTGGCTAAACGTGGGTGATTCCACTAAATTACAAAATTCTCGTCGGCCGACACTAGATTGATTTTTCTATCTTTTTAGTACCCTATGTCCGTAATCGAAACCTCGAGATTTTCACAACCACCGAGAGTCGCCAATGTATTGAAGAGGTTTATTGTGGCTTGAAGAAAATCGACCACGAGTTATTTGCATTAAAAAATTTTGAAAGCTACCCGGTAGTCTAGGCCATGCTAAAATCACGCCAAATTGAAATTAACCGCGAAATTGAATCCGATTTTTCTATCATGTCACGAGTCATTTTAGGAACGTCGACTCGGTCTCTGAAGATTTTTCTGCAAAGTGAGATTTTGGCGGAAAAAGTCGAGATAGGGCCGTTTTCGATCAGAAAATGTAGAGGACCGTTTTTTATCGTGCAATTGGGATGCAAGTGGGATCTATTGGTGAGGAAAAATGCCAATTTGACCGTGAGCTCGACAATGGAATTTATAGAAGCTGAAATGAATTGGTTCGAAGAAGAATTGAATGGAAATTGAATCAATTCCAACCAAAATTCGTATTGCCCCTTTGGACCCAACAAATGGACCACATCAAGGCTTCTAGAAGAGGGCTAGGCTGTTGGAAAAGCAGTTGAGGAAGCCAGCTAGTGGTAGGGACCAAGTGAGGGAGACAATGGGATAGAAGAAGACCAAAGGTGGTCCCCTCAAGCAAAGCTGTCCCCCTCCTTCTCCCATTGCTACCTTCAACAACCCTCCTCCTTCCCCTGTGCCGTTTGAAACTTGAGAGCCCAGAAAAATTGAACCAGCAAACCAGCAGCCCGCCGGAACCACCGCACACCACCGCAAGCTGTTGCGTCGCCCGTCGCACCCCCGCGTGCTCGCCTGCTCATCACACATCATCGCCGTCCCAGCCGCACTGTCTCGCCCAGCTCGTGCGTTTAGCAGGTCACCAGGACGCCATGTGTCGTCGTCGTGGTTGCCAGAGCCACTGCCTGCCTCCGCCTAGACCAGCTTCAGCCCCCTTTGCCCGTCTCAACCTGTTTCCGCCTTAGCCAGCCGCTAGTCCAGCCTCTCTCGACCCCGACCAGCACCGAACAGAAGCCAAAACTAGTGGGTCTCACAGCCATTGTTTAGCCCGTTTTTGTGACTTTCCGAACCTCGCTTAGTGGTGCCGCTTTGGAGTTTGTGGACCGCCTCCACATCCCCATCGTTTTGATCCAAGCGGATTGTTAATCAAGTGAGTTAACTCACTAATCCCTGCTTAGTAAGTTAATGACGTTTAAGGGCTGATTAATTTAGACTAAGCATGGATTAGGTGGATAGTTAGAATAAATTAGTGAATTAATCATTCGATATTGCATGTTAGGTGATTAGAGCAGTGTAATTAGAGCTTAGACAAGCTCTAGTATTTATCTAGAGTGGTTCAAAGTGGTATTTATTTAGGCTTTTATTCATTCGGGCATGTCTCGACTTTTATTTAGGCTTTTTCAGCCTAAGTGGTATTTATTGGCAATTATTAATTATTTTCCATAACTATTTAATTAATTATTATTTTTTGAAAATTAGACTGGGATAGTCGATGACCGGAATTTTGTGCTGATTGCAATGGTGTGATCTGTTTATTTAATTGACTGTTAATTTGTGCAAATTGGGTGTTTTTTTTTGTGATTTTGGGATTTTATCCCAAAATTTTATAATTCCAATAATTAATTAGAAAATCACTGAGCGTTGGTTTACAGCGCCAAAAAATGTTTTTATCGACTATATAAATGGTGGGAGTTCTAAAAGTAAAGATATCATATTTTTGGCTGAGGCCGACCATGTACCCACACATGATTATTTTTATCGGATATGATAAAAGTGGTACAATGATTGGTTGAGTAGAATGGTATACTGTATCAACTTGAGGGCTCGATACATCAGCTTATAGTGAGCAGTATACCTTAAGTATCGCACAGCTTTTGTAAGCAATTAAGTATCGCACAGCTTTGGTGAGTAATTAAGTATCGCACAGCTTTGATGAGCAATTAAATACCGCACGGCTTTGGTGAGCATTAAGAATCGCACAGCTTCAATGAGCATTATTAGTATACTATATCAGCTCGATGGCTTGATACGTCAGCCTAGAGAGAGAGCAGTATACTATTTATTAGCCTTTAGGGCAAGTGTTACTATCTATCTTCAGCTTAGGGTGAGCAGTCCTTGATGAGATCGGACTTATGGATAGTATCACTTGGATTGACCGTGTGATGGTCTTGTTGACATGAAATTGACTGAGTCGATTGATCAATGACTCGATCCAATGTGATGATTTGATTTGTTGATGTGATTCGATGAATTGCATATTGTATTGACTTGCAGGAAGGGACTGAGGCTAAGGTAAGTCCTCCGACTCGTGTTTGTGCTTAGATAGCCCTCAAGGCGTATTTTCTTCCTAGTTGGATCTTAGGGGGTGAACTTGCTGAGACGTCGTCTCACCCTGTTGTGGGATAACATTTCAAGTCCCTAGATGGCAGTTCCTCTTGAGCATTTTGGTTAGCCTAAGAAGGTGACAGAATAGAAGTATTTCATCCCATTTCATGAAGACCCAAGGGGATGGGTATATGAGTTGGTGAAATCCATAGTCTGGGTCGATGCAAGTCTACCCAGAAAGGTGCCCCATCAATACAGATCATAGTATTGCCAGGAGCGAAACAGCCAGAAAGAAGGGCCCATACCGGAGTCCAAGATTCCTTTTTACGTCCTGGAGGTTGCTTTTGGGAAAGGCATGGCAAATCCTCCAGGAGGTTCAGTAGTGGATGTAGAACCGGGCCTGTTAGAACTAGAGTCCTCGGTGTATTCCGCTGAAGGCTCCAATTGGGATGTGGATGAAGATGAAGAGGAGGACGAAGATCCGTAGTTTTGTGAACCCCCCTGTTTTGAAGACTTTGTGAATAGATCGGCTTGTATTGTATATATATGACTTGGTTTGTTAAATATATATATATATATATATATATATATATTAGTGTGTTGTTGGTTTCTGGTTTTCAAAGTTATGGCCTTACTTTCCTATCCCATTATGTTATTGTATAGGGATTAGTTATTTGCTTCCGCATATGCATTAAAAAGAATGGGTAGGCAATGCATCCTAGGACGTCGCCATTTAATTGACTGCAGAGGGATGAACACACGCTCAGAGGATCGGGGCATGACAGAGGCAATAGCAGCAGCGACAGCGATGGCCGAGGAGGCAGGAGTAGGGGCCTCATAGTGGCACCTCTTGTGCCCACCGAGAGCTTGGTCGGTAAGGAAACTCTTGTGGCAGATTGAGCACTCGTGCACCTTTTTGGACATAACGAAGGAAGTGGTTGCCACAAAGGTCAAGGTGGCCGGCTATTTGTCCGCACCGCCAAAGAGAAAGTATGTAGGGAGAGAGGAGAGAGGAGAGAGAAAAGTGGGGAGAGAGGAGAGAGAAAAGTGAGAAGAAGTTTGTGACATCCTGGATTTTTAATCCTGTTTTCAATTGAATAAATCGAGCATTTCATCGACGCGCCTATAGTGTTATTCTCAGAGCTGATCACTCTTGAGACAACTAGACTATCTGGGGAAGTCATTAAGAGTATCTAATGTAATAGACTTGAGGATTCAACCAGGAATCGGCTACTCGACCATATTCATCTATCGAGATCATTATGACACAGTAAGATCGATTAAAAATTAGAGATAGGTTGGTTTGACTGAGGTATGTGGTTAAGCGTGGGTGATTCCACTAAATTGCAAAATTCTCATCGATCAACACTAGATTGATTTTTTTTTTTATCGTTTTGGTATCTTGTGTCCGAATCTAAATTCTCGAGATTTTCACGACAATCGAGAATTGCCAATGTGTCGAAGAGGTTCATTGTGGCTCGAAGAAAATCGACCACGAGTCATTTGCACTAAAAATTTCAAAAAACTACCCAATAGGTTAGGTCACGCTAAAATCGCGTCTGATTGAAATTAACCGCGAATTTGAATCCGATTTCAAAAATTGAAAGTCTTGTCATGTCACAGTTCATTTTAGGAACGTCGAATCATTTTTCAAGGAATTTTCGGTGAGTTCGGGATTTTTACAGAAAATCGTTGCGGACGATCCGGAAAATGAATGGAAATTCGGATTAGCCAATTTGAAAGGATTTTTGGCATCTGGTGTGAGTGAATTGGTAAATGAAAGTTGTTTGGGCTTTTTTTGAATTCAAATTGGATCTCAATCGGATTTGTTTGTTCAAAAAATCGGATTCTAAAAAGAAAATAAATTAGAATTCGGAATTGAAGGAAATTGCCGTTTTTGTTGCCCAAAATTTGTTGTTTGAGGGAAATTTGATGCAATAACGCAAGTGAGGATCAAGTGCTCTAGCATGGGAATTTTCGGGGACCAAATTGGACTAAACAAGAGCAAGTGGAACTAAGGATTTTTGGTTTTAGGAAATTTCTTTTAATTTCCTTTTTTTTTCTTTTCCCCCACCCCACCTTTGTTGCACGCCCCTCTTTCCTCCCTTCTCTCTCTCTCTCTTTCTCTCTCTCTCTCTCTCCCCCCTCGTGCGAATTCCCCCTCCCACCGACGTCTTTCTTCCCCTACCGTGTTCCATTTCCCCTTCTCTCCCCTTTAGCTTTGATTTTAGTCAAAGCTTATCCCCTCATTTTTTCTGCTTTTGACCGACACCCCTCATCCTCTTCAATCTTTTTCTCTCGCATTCGCTCATCCCTTCGGCAACTCCATCTTCTACATCTTCGTGCGCCAGAAATCTGTCCGTGGCCCGCTCGATCTTCGTCCAACGCACGTCGTCTTCAACAGCCCGCTTGAAGCCGCAAATCCAACCCTTCCCTCTGCAAAATCAGCCACTCAAAACAGCCCCAACAGTCAAGGAAATCCAGCAACCCGTGAGGCTTTGCGCCCCGTTGGTGTCATTGATTTGGAGCTTTTCCTTCCTTGTCGCATCCTCATCATTTTGATCTGAGCGGATTATTAATCAGGTGAATTTAACTCACTAAACCTCACTTAGTAGGTTAATTACACTTAGTGGTCAATTAGATTAGTCTAAGATAAATCAGGTGGTTAGTTAGACTTAATTAGCGAATTTAAATTAGTTATCGATGCATGTTAGGTGATTAGTTGGTGTAGTTAGAGCCTAGACACGCTCTAGTATTTAACTAGAATGATTCGGAAATTTTTCGGGCTCGTCTCAGCTTCCAATTAGGCAATATCGGGCCTAAGTTGGATTTATTGCATATATTTAATATTTTCCGTAATTATTTAATTATTTATTTATTTTCTGGAAATTAGACCTGGATGGTCGATGATCGGAAAATTACGTTGATTGCAATGGTGTGATTTGTTTATTTAATTGAGTTTTATATTGTGATGATTTCGATCTAATTGTGAATTTAGGAATTTATCTTTAAAATTAATTAATTTTAATAATTAATCGGAATTTTACCAGTTGTGGGTCTACAGCGCCAAAATTATATTTCTAAACTGCTGAAGCCAGTGGAAAGTTAAATTTTGAAATTATGATATTTTGGCTAAAGCCGATCGTGTACTCACACACGACTATTTTTATCAGGTTTGATAAAAATGATGGAAATGTTGGATGATTGAGATGGTATACTATATCGGTCTACGGTCGATACGTCAGCTTAAATTTTAGGTTCTAACTTCAATCGGATAAATTGGGCATTTCATCAACGCGACTATAGTGCTTTTCTCTTAGATGGCCACTCACGAAATAACTGACCTATCCGATGAAGTCATTAAGGGATTCTAATGCAATAGACTTGAGAATTCAACCAAGAATCGACTATTCGATCGTGCTAGTCTGCAAGGGTTATTATGGCACAATTTGAAATCAATCAGAGACCGGAGATAAGTCGATTCGACTGAGATGTGTAGTTAAACGTGGGTAATTCCAATAAACTGCACAATTCTCGTCGATTGGCATTAGACCAATTTTTTGTCATTTTTGGTATCCTGTGTGCGTATTTAAAACCTTGAGATTTTTACGACCACCGAGAGTTGTCACTGTGTCGAAGAGGTACGTGTGGCTTGAAGAAAATTGACCACGGGTCAATTGCACTAAAAATCCCTAAAAGCTACCCAGTAGGCTAGGTCACGCTAAAACCACATTTGATTGAATTAACCGCGAATTTGAATTTGATTTCAGAAATTGAAGGTTCTGTCGTGTCATGAGTTGTTCTAGGAACATCGGCCCACTTTTTGAGGAATTTCCCGCGAGTTCGGGATTTTTATGGAAAATCAAATCGGACGATTCAAATCGGACCTCAACCAAATTTGTTTGTTCAGAAAATCGGATTCCGAGAAAAACGAAAGAGAATTCGGATTTGAAGGAAATTCATGAGATGGAGGAACCGACTCATCTTGGTCTTCATTAGGACTTCAAATTGAGCTATTGGTGAAGAAATTGGCCCTAGGATGACCAATTGACAAAGTTGTTTTGAAATTGATCAATATTTTAATTTTAGTTTTATCCTATTTTCCTTTTTCTCTTCGGTCCCTCACGTTTCCCTCTCTCCACGTTTTTCTCTCCCTCACGTTTCCCTCTCTCCACGCACGAACAACCCCCCATCCGCACGTCTCTTTTTCTCTTCCTCTCTCTCTCTCTCTCTATCCATTTCGCACGTTTTCTTCTTGACCCCACCACCTGGCGACACTCCCTTCTTCCCTTATCCCTTCTCCCTTTTAATTTTTCTTTTCTGCTTTGTTGTTTCTTCTGTTCGGTCAAAGGACCAGCAAACCCACCGATCTCTCTCTCTTCGCTGCACCTTCGCCCAAGCCAGCGCCGCTTGCCCCCCAGCAATCAGCCACCACCACCGAATTTCCTTTCCCCTGCCCTATGTCCATTCCTCCTTCGTGCAGCTACATCTCCACGCAGCCTCGTCTAACGCGCGTCCTTCATTGAGTCAACAAGCACCGTTCGGTTCACGCCAAAACCCCACCCTTTGGACGCCACCTCACCTGCGAAGCCGAACCTGCCGCTTCTTCTTTGTTGCCAACGCCACGCCTGCTGCTCTACCGATCCATCTCTGCCTCAAGACCGAATCAGTCCAGCTGCCAACGCCACCTTGCTTCCCTCGTTTCAGCCCCAACGTTGACCTCACTCCATTGTTTCCTCTCCACGTTGAAGCCAACCGTCCGCGAGAATCCCCACAAAGCAGCCCACATCGACGTCCCACCGAATCAGCCCGCCAATTCCAGCCCATCTTGAGTTCAGCAGCCCACACGAGTTTCATTTAGGCCCAGCAGCTCCTTCAGCAGCAACGGCCCAGCGAGCTCCAGTCCATTTGAAGTCCATGGGCCCAACATCTCCATGAATTTCGGGCCCAGCAAAGTCCATCAGCAGCCCATCAATTGAGTCTTCAGTCCAGCTTAGAAAAGCCCACAAGTCAGCCCACAAGTCAGCCCACTTTCAGCATCCCAACTTTGGCGAGCCCAATTCAGCAAATCCCAAGCCCACGCCATTTGAAGCCCGCGAAGTCAGCCCGTTGCAGGCCCAGCCCAATTCAGCAACTAATCTCAGCTTGGGCTTAGATTTGTTGGGCCGGCTTTAGGCCCGGTCCAAGCCCGTTGGTCTCGTTGCGAGCCCAAGTTCAGCCACCGTCGCACCATCATCGCAGTGATCTGGTCTTCGCTTTGCACGAGTGAGTTTTGCTCACTAATCCTCACTTAGTAGGCTAATAATTCTTAGGGGTTGATTAGATTTAATTAAGTGCAATTAGGTGGATAGATTATAGTAGAGTAATTAAATTAGAGACTTACCGATGCATATTAGGAAATTGGTTAGTGACATTAGCAAGTAGACTCGTGTTATTGTTTATTGAACGAATCTCGAAAATTTTCCGGGTCTGTTTCAGCTTCCAATTAGGCATTACGGGCCTAAATTGGATTTATCGTATTTAATTAATATTCTTCGTAATTATTTAATTAATTATTTATTTTCCAGAAATTAGGCTGGGATAGCCAACGACCAGAATTTTATGCTAATCGTTGTGGTGTGCTTTGTTTATTTATCTTAGCATTAATTTATGTTGAATTGAATTAATTGTGATTTTAGGATTATTTTCCTAAATTAATGAATTTTGGTAATTAAGTGGAGAATTACCGGGCATCATTTTACAGCGCCAAAAATATATTGATGGGCTGTTGAAACTGGTGGGATATTCAAAAAGTGAAAGTATGATAGTTTGGCTATGGCCAACCGTTTCCCCACCCATGACTATTTTTATCGGGAATGATAAAAATGAGAAATTGGTTTGGTAGTCAAGACAGTATACTATATCAGCCTACGGGCGATATGTCAGCTTAGCGAGAGCAGTATACTAGTGTACTATATCAACCTACAAGTGATATGTCAGCTTAACGCAAGCAGTACACCTTATTAGCTTAGAGTGAGTATCAGGGGTATACTATATCAGCTTACGGGCGATATGTCAGCTTAGTGAGAGCAGTATACCAGTATATTATATCAGCCTACGGGCGATATGTCAAATTAGTAAAAGCAGTATATCGGTATACTATATCAGCCTACGGGCAATATGTCAGCTTAGCGAGAGTAGTATACCTTAGCCTTATCAACTTAGCGAGAGCTATACTATCTATCTATCAGCTTAGAGTGAGTAGTCTTGGACTATGGTCGGACTTATAGATAGTATTGAATGTGCCGACCAAGAATGGGTCGTGATGACATGTAATATTTGATCAGGCATGGTGAATTGATTGATTTTTGTGATATGAAGCATCTGTGAATAATGTTGATTTGTAGGATGGGACTGAGGCCAGGGTATGTCATCTGACCTGTGTTGTGCTTAGGCAGCCCTTAGGGCGTATTGGCTTCTTAATCGGGTCTTAGGAGGTAGAACTCGCTAATACATCGTCTCACTAGTTATTGTATAACCAATTTCAGGTCCCTAAATGGTGGTCACGAAAGACCGGAAGCCCTAGAGTCTGGGAAGGTGAAGATCGAAAAATCGGCAATGTGTCCGATTAGTGGATCATAGAACCATTACCTTTTGTGGAGCAGATAGATTTTGTAAACAGCCTGCTGTTGTAAATAAACAAGTTTGTTTATAAAAGATTAATTCGGGTTGTGAAAGATTTGTGGTCCTACTTTTCTATCACATTGTTTTATTGTCTGAGGATTTTATTATACTTCCGCATACATATTAAAAAGAATGGGCTGGCGACCTTTCTAGGACGTCGCTATTAATCTACCGAGTGAGGGATAGGCGTGCGCTCGAGGATCGGGGCATGCTAACTTTGGGTGAGCAATACACCGGTATGCTATATCAGCCTACATGCGATATGTTAGCTTTGGGTGAGCAGTATACCATATTTTCAGCTTTGGGTGAGCATATATAGTTTACTATAATGGCCAGGGGGCCCTAATTTATCAGCTTTGGACGAGCTATACTATTTATTTTAAGCTTTGGCTGAGCAGTCCTAAACTAAGGTCGAACTTTATATATAGTATTGAATGTACCGACCAAGGGAAGGTCATGGTGACATGTAATCGACTGAGTCGATTGATCGATTAATCGATCTGTTTGATTGAATGATGTGGTTGTCAGTAATTATGAATTGAACTGACCTGTAGGATGGAACTAAGGCCAAGGTAAGCCCTCTGACTCGTGTTGTGCTTAGGCAGCCCTTAGAGCATATTGGCTTCCTAATCGAGTCTTAAAGGGTAGAACTCGCTGAGACATTGTCTCATTGGTTATTGTATAATCATTTTTAGGTCCGTAGATAGCGTTGGTAAAGGACCAGGAGCTTGGAGTTTAGGAGGTGAAGCCCGAAGAATCGGTGACTATGTCCGACTAGTTAGTTGTAGGACAACTCTCTTTTGTAAAGAGCCAATTCTTTTTGAAAACCTTTGTGTATAGACATGTGTGTTTATAAAAAGGTATTTTGTGAAAAATTGGTCCTACCTTCCTATCCCATTGTTTATTGTCTGGGGATTATTTATATGCTTCCACATCCGTACTAAAATGAATGGGTCAACGATATGTCATGGGACACCGCTATTAATCGACTAGGTGAGGGATGGATGCATGCCCGAGGATCGGGGCGTGACATCCCCCTTTTGTGGTATAAGAGCAATGGTTAGGGATTAGAGTGATAAGGTGCAACGACCTATAGGATAGTGGTAGGAAAGGTCTTTAAATTCATGCTGGTGCATGTCTATGGTAGCTGATTGGTAAAATTGCTTGTCGTGTGTGAATCACTCATCTTCTAATCTAGTGTGGATTTGGAAGACAAGTGTCAGTAAAAAACTGAACCATGAGTGAGCAGGAGCAGAGAACTCCGAGTAAGCGAGCTATTAGGCCTACAGCTCGGGTTAGGTCACCGACCAGGGTCGATACCCGAGGAGGCAGAGGTAGGGCACAGGCAAAGGCCAGTGCCAGTGGAGTAGCACCACCTAACGTTGGTGCTGATGACCAGGGAACTGTCAGGATTGACCAGGCCTTAGAGGCAATGAGAGAATTGATGGAGCAACAGGCCCAAGATCAAACTGCTGCATTCATCGCCGCTGTTGCAACTGCCACTCAAGCAGTCGTTACTGCTACTGTTGCTACCACTGCTGAGGCCGCAGTCGTTGCTGCACCTGCCGCCGCACCTGTTGCTGCGCCTACTGAGGTTCCGCCGGGAGTTGTGGTCATTGGGAGACCGATCCATAAGTTGGTGGAAAAGTTCTTAAAGCTAAACTTGCCAAGATTCATAGGTAGTGGAGACCCTGAGGCCGCGTCTCTGTGGATACAAGACCTAGAGAAAGCCTTTGCACTCTTGATGTGCACAGAGACTGAGAAAGTGACCTTGGCAGTTTATCAGTTGCAAACACCTGGTGGAAAGTCGCCAAAGAGACAGTGTTTCTAGAAGGAGTGGTTCCACTGTGGGACACATTCCTCCGAGCGTTCAATGAACAGTATTTCTCGAGGAACGCCAGGGAGCAGAAAATAGAAGAATTTATGCGTCTCCATCAGGAGACAATGATTGTTGACCAGTATGGGGTCAAGTTTGCGGAGCTTTCTCAGTATGCTCTGAGGTTGATCGAAGACCCCAAAGAGAAGGCTCGAAGGTTTAAGGATGGCCTTCGACATGAGTTGAAACAGCCACTGGTGCCATTTGATTTAATCGATTACCGAGAAATTTACTGTCGAGCACAACTAAAGGAGCTTGAGTGAGCAAGTCACCTCGTCTAGATCGAGCTTTGCTTCACATCAAGAAGAAATTCACCAAGGGAAGAGGCCCATGCCAGGGGTAGATTCCATACCCTGCCCAACAAGAAGGGTAGAGTGGGAAAGTCAGGGCCGAATCAGAATGGCCTGGGTCACTTCAGTGGAAGGTGACATGGCTCAGCCCTGTGTTCCCGAAGGCCGGGCATTTGTTTTGGATGTGGCTAACAGGGCCACATGATCAAAGATTGTCCTAATAGACCAAGGGGATAACCACAGTTGCCACTGCCGCCGCAGATGGGTTAGATTAGAGGGTATGCCCCTCAGAACACGCCACAAGGAGGACAGTTGAGACCCCCGGTACAAGGCACGGTGTATGCCATCACATAAGGTCAAGCAGAAGCTGCGCCTGACGTGATTACAGATATGGTTTCATTGAACGACCATCCTGCTTATGCCTTATTTGATCTAGGAGTAACCCATTCCTTCATTGCCGAGCAATATGTTAAGTTGATAAGGGTCAGTCCTATATTATTGGAATCGGCAATTTGCATATCTACAACCTTGAAGGATAAAGTTATTGCTACTTTGGGTTGTTCGGGGTGCAAGTTAGAGATTGGTAAGCGAGTGGGGAAAATTGATCTATTAGTCCTAGCCATGTATGATTTCGATTTAATTATTGACATGGACTGGCTCACCAAGTAACGAGCTAAAATGGATTGCTATCGCAAGGCGATTCAGTTTAACCCGATAGAGGGTAAGAGCTTCGAGTTTATCGGAAGTCGAGGAGGACCCTCGATTGTCTTGATCTCGTCGCTAGAGGCAACTCGTCTATTAAACAAGGGCTGCCAAGGTTACCTAGCAACTGTCGTGGATACAATAGTTGAAGAACTGAAAATGGAAGACACTTCAGTCATGCAAGAATTTCCAGATGTCTTTCCAAAGGAATTGCTAGGATTACCACCAGAAAGGGAGATCGAGTTCGTAATCGAACTAGCACTCGGGATAGAGCCAATCTCTAAGGCTCCTTACTAGATGGCGTTATCTGAGTTGAATGAACTGAAGGTGCAGATGCAGGAATTACTGGACAAAGGATTTATTCGTCCCAGTGCATCACATTGGGGAGCACCAGTTCTGTTTGTAAAGAAGAAAGATGGTTTGTTGCGCTTGTGCATCAACTATCAGCAACTTAATCAAGTAACGATCAAGAATAAGTATCCACTCCCAAGGATCGATGACCTGTTTGATCAATTGTAAGGAGTATCAATATTCTCGAAGATTGACTTAAGGACGAGATATCATCAGCTGAGAATTAGGAATGAGGACATTCATAAGTCAGCATTTCATACTCGGTATGGTCATTATGAGTTCACAGTGATGCCATTCAGGTTGACAAATGCTCCAGCTGCCTTCATGGATTTGATGAACAGAGTATTCAAGGAATACTTAGATCAATTTGTGATCGTGTTCATTGATGATATTCTGGTGTATTCGAGAAGTGATGAAGAGCATGAGAGTCATCTGAGATTAGTGCTACAAAAGCTAAGAGTCCATCAGTTGTATACTAAGTTTAGCAAGTGCGAGTTTTGGTTTGATAATGCTAGTATGAACACCTAGAAGGGGTGAATAGGTGTTAAAGAAGTTTTTACAAGACTTAACAACTTAATTTGACTTTTATGAGAACAGTAGACTAAAGATGTAAAAGACTGTAAACAGTTATATAAGGCTGTAAATTAAAGTAAAGAGTTTAGGGAAAGAGAATTGAAACACAAGGTTTATAGTGGTTCGACTTAGACCAAGCCTACGTCCACTCTTCCGCACTGACAGCCCACTGGCTAGATTCCACTAAGAACCAAAAGAGATTTTACAGTCTCACGTCCTTGATTCCACAGTGTAGAGACTCTACTACACTTCCTCAAGGTCTCACAAGTATTCAATCTCTCTTTTGAGTACAGTTTAAGTTCGACAAATCGAAACAGCAAAGAACTAAGAGCTTTAGACTTTGGAATTTTTCTTTCACGCACACACTCGAATAACTTGAGCGTCCTCCTTATATACTCCTCCATGCCATCATAACCATTGGCATCTTCCAAAGGAGTTCTTCCAATCTACCCGTTGGACAGAATCAATTAGGAAGATCTCGAGTTATTTAAGGAATGTGATGATAGCCCACCAATCATGCTCGCCTATACAATTGGGATCTAGGTTTCCATAAGTAGAACCTTCCAAGTATACTTCGCCAATCAACGGATCTAATTATTCAAATTGACTTCAATAAGAATAATTGATCACGAGATGCTATCTCCAGCCGTGAGATATTCTTCAACTGTATGAACCAAATCCTTAAAGATATACTTGCATTTGGATAAGTCTTCTTCATCGAATAAATCTTTTCTTCGTCAGTCTGGAAACTATCAATGAGGGTAGACTTTGAATCTTAAGTCTAAAGGTTTTCAGACTTTGACGATAGAGTTTGCAAGTCTTCAGACTAGACTGATGGAAACGTTTTGTCAACTTCAAAATAGATAAGGAAGATTTCTCCAACATGGTTGACTCCTGTTGCTTTCTTAGGGAATGCGATTTCAGGCGAAGGGATTTCAATGGACCCGAGCAAGATAGAAGCCGTGATCAATTGGCCAAGACCGACTACCGTAACATAAATCAGAAGTTTTCTAGGTTTGGCAGGTTATTACAGACGGTTGGTGGAAGGGTTCTCATCTTTAGCATCGCCTCTAACAAGACTCCTGAAGAAAGACAAGAAGTTCATATAGATAGACAAGTGCGAAAGTAGTTTCCAAGAGCTGAAGGAAAAGCTAACTACCGCACCTGTCTTGACAATTCCATTTGGTTCTGGAGGATTCAAGATCTACAGTGATGCATCATTCAGAGGGTTGGGTTGTGTGCTGATGCAACATGGCAAAGTTGTTGTATACGCCTCCCGTTAGTTGAGACCCCATGAATAGAACTATCCAACGCATAACTTAGAACTTGCGATAATTATTTTTGCCCTGAAGATTTGGAGACACTATCTGTGTGGAGAAATGTAGCACCCCGAACCCTTCGGCGATCGCCACAAGCTCTGATGTTACACTTTATTACCTTTCTTTCTTTCGAACAAGCGTCCTAATTTGCAGACACATTTTTTTTTTTAAAACGATCGGTCCCAACGCGACTCATAGCGGAAGCAAATTAAACATCACCATCTATCCCCCTACCAATCCAATCCATGATACAAATACACACCACTAATCACCATAATTTTATAAACAAGCCACGACACTTTATTTACATATATATTTTCAAGATGGGATTTCTTTTGGGTCGGTACATCAAAAAGGAAAAGCTAGGACTCAGCCACGTCCAGCCTAAAACCTCAAAAGAAACCTCGACCCTCAACATCACTCGTGCAACAACCCCCATCATAAGTGTCGGCTATCTATCCCCAAAAAGAAACAGCTCCTACTCGTCACGTGCAGGTCTCACACCCAACCCGGCGCATCAGGCGGTGGCGGCGGCAGCATCCCTCGCATAGCTCCATCCCGACGAACGTGTACGGATATAAACTCCTGAATAACAGGACCCCCAGCTAGGCCCACGTCATACATCACTAGACAACGTACTCGGATAAAAGTCAGTCCGGGAACAGAGGGACAGTCTATCTCAACACACTCGACCTCTACATCGGATGGGATCCCGTAAAATGTACCCCGCATGACGGCAGGAAGCGGCATACTGGCTAATCTGAAATGTTATCCCCAAAAGGGGTGAGTACAACCACTCAGCAGATAGGGAAATCCAATAACAACTCAATGCATCATGCAAATTACACATGCATTGCAGGCATTACTTACCTTGAAGCCAGGCACACACTATCATGCATCATCATATCACATCACATATCATCATCATGCATATCATCATGCATATCATATCATGTCATATCATGGGTGATCATCATATCACATCACATATCATCATCATCATCATCATCATGCATATCATCATGCATATCATATCATGTCATATCATGGGTGATCATCATATCACATCACATATCATCATCATCATCATCATGCATATCATCATGCATATCATATCATGGGTGATCATCATATCACATCACATATCATCATCATCATCATCATGCATATCATATCATGGGTGATCATCATATCACATCACATATCATCGTCATCATCATCATGCATATCATCATGCATATCATATCATGGGTGATCATCATATCACATCACATATCATCATCATCATCATCATGCATATCATATCATATCATATCATCATGCCATGGTTTAATTTTCATCTTTATCTTTCAGTTTTGATCACCACATCACCCATTCATCAATCGCATCATCAACCCTTCGGGCAGAAACCTCCGACAGGGCTTCCGGCCTTTACCCTTCTAGCCAGGCATCCCGCACCCAAACCCTGGCATCGCGAGGGATTCCTTTCGGGCAAAGACCTCCGACAAGGCTTCCGGCCCCCCACATTCCGGGCATCCTGAATCTCCCAGGGAATTCCGGCAATGTATCTATACATTCCGGCCATCATCCTCCACCACAACCACTTCCTCATTTACCATCATCCACATATACCATTTCTTTATCTCAATTTAACATGGCAATTGGCATGGTATCAAACAAATCACACTTGACATGGAATTCACACTTGCATCTCAATTCATATGTCATACACATGCCAAAACTTTATCCCATATACATCTCAATTCAATACATGTACAAGGACCATGTCATACGCATACCAAGACTTTATCACATATACATCTCAATCCAATACATGTGCAAAGACCTCATCACACATATGCCACACAAATAGATTTGAATCCATGGCCAAATAAAAATCCATTTTATTTTATTATTATTTTATTATTTTATTTATTTATTTATTTATTTTATTATTTAATATCAATAAATTCCCAAAAATTACAAAAATCCAAGAAATTATTAAAAAAACCCATAGGATGATATTTACTTGCAAAATTCGTGGCCAATATGAAATTTTTACCAAATTCCACAATTTTCCCAAAACATCCTATGATTCTCGGATTTAAACCAAATGCACAGTTTCTAAATAAATTAAATTAAAATATCCATTCGGCCTCCAAAAATTACGAAATTTAACAGGGAGATATCCAAGACATTTTCATGCATCTTTCATGAAGAACTCCAAGTCAAATTCCTTATAGATTATTTTATTCAACCTCACGAAGGTTCTGGAACTACTACCGCATCGTCCAGAATACACATCTCCGAAATATTAAGATTTCACCCATCTATTCTCTTTATTTTCTTCTGAAATTCGGATATGTTATGTATCAAGGTGTCCTTTAAAAGTTTCATGAAGAGATCTAGGTCAAATAACCAAAGTATGTTCACCATTTAAGTCCATGAAGTCTCGGGTGTCTCGGAACACATCACCAGAATCATCATCTCCAAGATCTAGCCGATTTACTAGGCTATACTTGTTAATTTCTCTTAAAATTTTACTATGTTGTAGTTTAAGATGTTACCTACAACTTTCATGAAGACATCGAAGTCAGATTTTCATCACAAACCAACATGCAACCAAGAATCCAACAAGAAGTCAGTGAAAACTTCACAGATCTGAGGTCTCCGTATAACAAGGCTTTAACCCCTCAAATCTCCATCATTTTTCACAAAATTTCAGTATGTTATACTACAAGATGTTAGCTACAACTTCCATGAAGACATCGAAGCCAAAATCAGACTCCAAACACACATGCAAGCTCAAACAAGTTTCGGACTCCTACAACCCGAGCAAGAACAGTCACACGGCTTGAAAACAACCAACCCTTACCTCGGTTTTTCTCACAAATAACACCCAAAATCGAACATGCAACCCATATACACACATGCAAGAGAAGTTATAGGACTCCACTTGCCTCTAAAATGGACAAACGACGGCGTACGGCGGATGGACACGGCGACGAATGGCGACTCCCTCCTTCCTCTTCCTCTCGGCCTCTCCCTCTTTCTCTCGAAATCTCTCTCTCTCTCTCGCACTCTCTCTCGGCCAAATGAGCAAAGAACCGGCCACTCTCTCTCTCCTCATCCCTTTTATACTCCCCTAATCCCATCATTTGTAATGATTACAAGCCTTTCAAATGGACCAATGCATGGGGACTTTGCTTGCCACTTGGCAAGGTCCATGCATGGCCGGCGATCACTCTTCTTGGGCCACTAATGGGCCGGCAAATTCCCTTCTTGGGCCGACTAGCTTGGCCCACCAAGCTTTAGGCCAAATGGGTCCAAGGCCCATTCCAATTTAACCTCTTTTTCCCTTTTTTTTTTTTTGAAATTCTCCTATAAATATTTTTGAATTCCAATTTTCATCTCAGCCAAAGTCTTGGGATATTTTTGTTCATTGAAATTTAAATCATATGGCCAAGCATAGATTATTAATCTATTAAATTTAAATTTCCACAATCACAAGCACAAATCATCAAATTAAAAGACTAATGGCTAAAACATAAGCCATGGAAATTTTACCACCTAATTAAAGACTTTAACACACCTTAAGGCTTGGCTTTGAATTTCTGGGATGCCACAAGAAAAATTCAAAATCTTCACGGACCATCAAAGCCTCAAGTACCTATTCTCTCATAAGGAGTTGAACATGAGACAATGCAGATAGATGGAATTGCTGAAAGACTACGACTGTGATATTCAATATCGCCCAGGAAAGGCAAACAAGGTCGCCGATGCTTTAAGTCGAAAGTCTTCAGTTGCTCATATATTGATTAAAGAGTGGAACCTAATCAAGAGAATTCGAGATTCGGTATTCAAGTTTGAGGTAGGCCACCTTTCAAGTCTTATGGCCACCCTCAGAATTGAACTGGATGTTCAAATCAGAATTAAGCTACTCCAATCGACAGATCCAGATGTGCAAAAGATTCTACAGGAGGACATTGAGAAAAGAAAGGCTGACTTTTAGATCTCTGATGATGGAACACTGAGGTTCAGAGGACATTTGGTTGTACCTGACGATGTCAAGCTTAGAGAAGGTATTTTATCTGAAGCACATCATAGTGATTACAGCATACATCGTGGAAGTACCAAGATATATCAACATTTGTGTCAACACTATTGGTGATCAGGTATGAAGGCAGACATCGCCAAACATGTCACCAAGTGTTTGACATGTTAGCAAGTAAAAGCCCAGCATTGCAAGCCGAGAGGACTTCTGCAACCTCTCACAATCCCAGAATGGAAATAGGAGCATATCACGATGGATTTCGTGACTAGACTACCGAGGAGTCAGAGAGGAAATGATTTGATTTGGGTAATAGTCAACAGACTAACAAAGTCGGCTCACTTCATTACAGTACGAAAGGACCTTAGTTTGGATAGACATGCAGACATGTACGTGCGTCTGGTGATTCGTATGCATGGAGTGCCAATTACAATAACGTTAGATAGAGATCCAAGGTTTACTGCTGCTTTTTGAAAGAGCTTGCAAAGTGCTCTAGGTACAAAGCTTTAGTACAGTACGGCATATCATCCTCAGACGGATGACCAGTTTGAGAGGACAATTCAGACCCCCGAGGACATGCTGAGAGCTTGTGTACTAGACTTCAAAGGAAGTTGGAAAGATCAGCTTCACCTGGTGGAATTTGCCTACAACAACAGTTATCAACAGAGCATTCAGATGGCTCCATTTGAAGCATTGTATGGCAGAGTGTGCAGGACACCAGTGTGTTGGGATGAAGTTGGGGAAAGAAAAATCGCAGGCCCAGAGTTGGTCCAGTAGTCAGTGGATGCCATGGCAATAATCAGAGGCAGACTAAGATTGCACAGAGCAGATAGAAAAGTTACACAGATAAGCGCCGGAGATTATTGGAATTCCAAGTTGGTGATCACGTTTTTCTAAAAGTGTCACCAATGAGGGGAACTTCACGCTTTGGTAAGAAAGGAAAATTGAGTCCGAGGTACGTAGGTCCATTTGAAATTCTAGAGAGAATTGGGACCCTAGCGAATCATCTTGCGCTGCCGCCAAGACTGGCGCAAGTGCACGACATCTTTCACGTGTCGATGTTGAGGAAGTACGAGCCTGACCCGATCCACGTGCTCAATTTTGAAGAATTGGACATGAATGACCGAGTGTCATACATTGAAAGCTCGGTTCAGATAGTGGATCAAAAAGAGCAAGTTCTGCGTACAAAGACCATTCCGTTGGTGAAAGTAGTCTGGCAACACCACGGTACTGAAGGAGCAACATGGGAGACTGAAGAGTCAATGAGACAGTTGTACCCCTACCTTTTTGTTTAAAATATGTAAGGTTTAAATTTCGAGAACAAAAATTTTATAAGAGGGGAAGAGTTATGACATCCAGGATTTTCAATCATATTTTCAATTGAATAAATCGAGCATTTCATCGATGCACTTATAGTGCTATTCTCAGAGCCAATCACTCTTGTGACAACTAGACTATTTGGGGAATTCATTAAGAGATTCTAATGCAATAGACATGAGGATTCGACCAGGAATCGCCTACTCAACCGTGTTTATCTGCTGAGATCATTACGACACAGTAAAATCGATTAAAAATCAGAGATAGGTCACTTCGACTGAGATTTGTGGTTAAGCGTGAGTCATTCCACTAAATTGCAAAATTCTCATCGATCGACACTAGATTGATTTTTCTATCGTTTTGGTACCCTGTGTCCGTATTTGAATTCTCGAGATTTTATCGACAACCGAGAGTCGTCAATGTGTCAAAGAGGTTCATTATGGCTCGAAGAAAATCGACCACGAGTCATTTGCACTAAAAATTTCTGAAAACTACCTAGTAGGTTAGGTCACGCTAAAATTGCGTCTGATTGAAATTAACCGTGAATTTGAATACGATTTCAAAAATTGAAAGTCCTGTCATGTCACATGTCATTTTAGGAACGTCGACTCATTTTTCAAGGAAAATTCAGCGAGTTCGGGATTTTTACAAAAAATCGTTGCGGACGATTAGGAAAATGAACGAAAATTCAGATTGGCCAATTTGAAGGGATTTTTGGCATCTGGTGTGAGTGAATTGGTGAATGGAAGTTGTTTGGGCTTTTTCTGAATTCTAATTAGACCTCAACCGGATTCAGAAAAAAAAATAAATTAGAATTTAGAATTGAAGGAAATTGCTGTTTTTGTTGCCCAAAATTTGTTGTTTGAGGGAAATTTGATGCAAGAACGCAAGTGAGGATCAAGTGCTCTAGCATGGGAATTTTCAGGGACCAAATTGGACTAAACAAGAGCAAGTGAGACTAAAGATTTTCGGTTTTAGGATTTCTTTTTTCCCCCCACCCCACCTTGGTCGCACGCCCCTCTTTCCTCCCTTCTCTCTCTCTCTCTCTCTCTCTCTCTCTCTCTCGTGCGAATTCCCCCTCCCACCGACGTCTTTCTTTCCATACTGTGTTCCATTTCCCCTTCTCTCCCCTTTAGCTTTGATTTTAGTCAAAGCTTATCCCCTCATTTTTTCTGCTTTTGACCGACACTCCTCATCCTCTTCAATCTTTTTCTCTCGCATTCGCTCATCCCTTCGGCAACTCCATCTTTTGCATCTTTGTGCGCCAGAAATCCGTCCGCAACCCACTCGATCTTCGTTTAACGCACGTCATCTTTAACAGTCCACTTGAAGCCGCAAATCCAGCCCTTCCCTCTGCAAAATCAGCCGCTCAAAACAGCCCCAACAGCCAAGGAAATCTAGCAACCCATGAGGCTTTGCGGACCAAGTTTCGGGCCCAATTTATGCCCCGTTGGTGTTGTCGATTTGGAGCTTTTCGTTTCTCATCACGTCCTCGTCGTTTTGATCCGAGTGGATCATTAATCAGGTGAGTTTAACTCACTAAACCTCGCTTATTAGGTTAATTACGCTTATTGGTTAATTAGATTAGTCTAAGATAAATTAGGTGGTTAGTTAGACTTAATTAGCGAATTTAAATTAGTTATCCATGCATGTTAGGTGATTAGTTAATATAGTTAGAGCCTAGACATGCTCTAGTATTTAACTAGAGTGATTCGAAAATTTTTTGGGCTCGTCTTGGCTTCCAATTAGGCAATATCGGGCTTAGGTTGGATTTATTGCATTTATTTAATATTTTCCGTAATTATTTAATTATTTATTTATTTTTCAGAAATTAGACCAGGATGGCCGGTGACCGGAAAATTATGCTGATTGCAGCGGTGTGATCTGTTTATTTAATTGAGTCTTATATTGTGTTGATTTTGATCTAATTGTGAATTTAGGAATTTATCTTTAAATTAATTAATTTTAATAATTAATTGGAATTTTATCGGGTGTGGGTCTACAGCACCAAAATTATATTTCTAGACTGCTAAAGCCAGTGGAAAGTTAAATTTTGAAATTATGATATTTTGGCTAAGGCCAACCGTGTACCCACACACGACTATTTTTATCGGGTTTGATAAAAATGATGGAAACATTTGATGATTGAGATGGTATACTATATCAGCCTACGGACGATATGTCAGCTTTGGGTGAACAGTATACCAGCATGCTATATTGACTTACGGGCAATATGTCAGCTTTGGGTGAGCAATATACCATACTTTCAGCTTTGAGTGAGCATATATAGTATACTATAATGGCCAAGTAGCCTTAATTTATCAGTTTTGGGTGAGCATATATATAGTATACTATATTAACAGCTTTGGGCAAGCTATACTATCTATTTTTAACTTTTGGTGAGCAATCCTAGACTAAGGTTGGACTTTATAGATAGTATTGAATGTACCGACCAGGGGAAGGTCGTGGTGACATGTAATCGACTGAGTCAATTGATCGATGGATCGATCTGTCTGATTGAATGATGTGGTTGTCAGTAATTATGAATTGAACTGACCTGCAGGATGGAGCTGAGGCCAAGGTAAGCCCTCTAACTCGTGTTGTGCTTAGGCAGCCCTTAGGGCATATTGGCTTTCTAATCGAGTCTAAGAGGGTAGAACTGGCTGAGACATTGTCTCGCTAGTTATTGTATAACCATTTTCAAGTTCGTAGATGGCGTTGGTAAAGGACCAGGAGCTTGGAGTTTAGGAGGTGAAGCCCGAAGAATCGTGACTATGTCCAACTAGTTAGTTGTAGGACAACTCTCTTTTGTAAAGAGCCGATTCCTTTTGAAAACCTTTGTGTATAGACCTGTGTGTTTATAAAAAGGTATTTTGTGAAAAATTGGTTCTACCTTGCTATCCCATTGTTTTTATTATTTGGGGATTATTTATATGCTTCCGCATCCGTACTAAAATGAATGGGTCGGCGATGTGTCCTGGAACGCTGCTATTAATCGACTAGGTGAGAGATGGGTGCGTGCCCAAGGATCGGGGCATGACAAAGTTGGCCTAACAACGTGGCCCACGTTGGACACATGATGTAGTTTGAGGTGCCTTATTATTTGTCACTCTGGAGCACCAAACGTAGCCAATATTTTTTCCAAAAGAAGAGGCTCATGATGGCCTTGGAAATTGAGAAAGAAGAGTGTTAGGGCCGGATGAGAAAAATTATTGACGAATGCCTTTTAGTAATGTGATGGTGTGGTCGTCTCTCCATATCCTTGATGCAGTTGGGAAATTGGAATAATTGACTGGATTGAACTTGCTATGCACAAACATTTAGGAAATACCTAAATTTATTAGGGATTTGAAATATAGGAAAATTTTATGTATTGTTGAAAGTGAAAATTTGAGTAATTTACCTATTACTACTAGCAAGTTGAACAAAAAACATAACCTAGTCTTATTATTATTATATGGTAAAATCGTGTAATTGGTTAAGTATGCTAATGGTAATTTACAAGCAAAGCCAGCAAATGCAATAGTAAGTCATCAACATCTTTAGTAATAGGTAAAGAGTGTCGATCCACTATTGAGACTTCTTGGGCTTCCCATCAGCTTGAAGAAGTGACGCTTTCCCAAAAGTTATGTGCTGTCTCCATCGCTCTTTCTCAATGGAACAGATCTAAATTCACCAACACCAGACATCAGATTAATTCTCTCAAGAACCAGCTTCAAATTCTGACGAATCAGCCTATAAGTCACTTTAATAAGGCTGTTCGGACTGACATGAAAGAGAAAATTCATATGTTATGGCAGCAGGAGGAAAGATTCTGGGCAATGAGATCTAGAATTAATTGTCCTCGATGGGGGGATAGGAACACGAAGTTCTTCCATGCCACCACCATTCAAAGACAACAGCAAAACAGGATCAGTATGCTGCGGATGATCATCACAATTGGGTACGTGACCCTACTCAACTAAAAGAGATAACTTCTATCTTTTTCAGGAATTTATATACCTCTGCAGAAAATAGAGACTATAGGTCAACTCTTAGCCTATGCAACCAATTGGTGACAGCAGAGATGAACAGAAGTCAGTCATGAGGAAATCAAAACAGTAGTTTTCCAGTTAGGAGAAACTGAAGCACCCGGCCCTGACGGGTTGAATGGTCAGTTTTATCAAACCTACTGGGATATATTACACGAAGATATATGCATTGCTGTTCAACAATTCTTTCAAACAGGGGTGATGTTACCTGAATATAACCAGACCTCTATCTCTTTGATCCCAAAAATCTCTCACCCTGAAAGATTGGACCAATTTTGCCCTATTAGCCTTTGCAATTTTATTTACAAAGTGATTTCTAAGATACTAGCTAACCGTCTCAAGCCATGGCTCCCAGAACTAATAGCGCCAGAACAAAGCGCTTTGTAGGTGGTAGGCAAATTCAAGATAATATCATTGTGGTACAAGAAGTGCTTCACCAAACCAGAACTTGGAAAAGGAAAAAGCATTTTCAAGCTATGCTTAAACTGGATATGCAAAAGGCCTATGATAGGGTCGAATGGGATTTCCTTAGGGATTACCTCCTAAAGATCGGGTTTCATACTCAATGGGTTTAGTGGATATTGCAATGCATTACTACAGTCTCTTTGAGTATTAAATTTAATGGCGAAGCATTACCTTATTTTAAACCGACCAAAGGATTGAGGCAAGGCGACCCTCTATCCCCGTACTTGTTCATCCTGATGGCCAATGCTTTATCAAATCTTATCAATAATGCAATGGACATGGGCAATCTTAAAGGTATTCAATTAAATCGATGGTGTCCCATCCTCTCCCATTCATTTTTCGCAGATGAAGCCATTTTCTTCCTAGATGCGACGGTTACTGAATGTCAGAATTTAGCTATGGTTCTGAATGAGTATTGCTTAGCTACAGGACAAGCTGTAAATAGAAATAAATCAGGCTTATTTTTCAGTCAAGATTGTCCTTTAAGCTTACAAGAGAACCTTGCCAGCAAACTTAGAGTCCCGGTGTTACAGAAAACTGGCAAGTATCTTGGAATACCTTCTGACTGGGGTAAATCTAAACGGGAAATGTTTGTGTGGATTTTGGGTCGTGTTCATTCAAAGCTGGAAGGATGGAAAGAGAAGCTTATTTCTAAAGGGGGAAAGGAAATCTTGATTAAAACAGTTGTGCAATCAATTCCTCAATATATTATGTCTATTTTTAAACTCTCGGTTGCTATTTGTAAAAATATAGAACAGAGGATAGCAAGGTTCTGGTGGCAAACAACTAACAATAAATCTGGTATACACTGGAAGAACTGGGAAGATATTAAGAGCATGAAAGATGTTGGGGGAATGGGATTTCGAGATCTTATTGCTTTCAACAGAGCTCTACTTGGCAAACAAGCTTGGCGACTAGCTCAGTAACCCTCTTCTCTTTATAGCAAAGTTTTAAAAGGCCTATACTTCCATTCTCATGATTTCTGGAATGCGACTAAAGGTACAAGACCCTCTCGGGTTTGGCAGAGTATATTGTTGGGTCGTGATTCTATTGGGGATAAAATATTATGGTCTGTTGGCGATGGTACTCGTATACACAAGGATAGATGGTTACCAAAGGGTATTATTGGAGGGCCTGCCCCTCAAGATGAACCTGAAAACGTTGCAGATTTTCTAATTCCAAAACATAATGCTTGGAATATTTCCCTACTTCGCCAGAGTTTCGACAATCAAACGGTGAAAGAAATCGTTTCTATTCCTCTCAGAAAGACAGAATAATCTGGCAAGGAAAACAGAATGGGAGTTTCATAGTGAAGAGTTGCTACAACACTCTCAGAGCACAACAAACCAGCTACAATAAGAACCATGCATCTACATCATTTCAGGTGCCTCACACTTTATGGAATGCAATATGGAGAATGAATACTATGCCTAAGTTACGATCCTTTCTTTGGTCAGTTTGCAACAATGCAATGGCCACTAGAGCAAATCTTTTTAACAGGCATATATTGTCAGATCCGCTATGTTGTTTATGTAATCAACAGGTTCTAGAGATGCCAAAACCCTCATTCTTGTTCTATCCATGGACACAAGGGGTGTGGGATCACTCAGCAGTCAACATCAAACAGTCTTTAACAGGAGTGAAGCGGATAGAAAGTTGGTTAATTGCTATATTGGAGAGAAAGGATGCCTTACCAGATCTGGAATCAATCACATCTATCCTTTGGCAAATTTGGAAAGCCCGGAATGCCTTCATATTCCCTTAGCAGCTACCAAACTCCAAACAGGTGGTGCAATCCGCCCTCGCAAATGCCAGATCAAGCCGATCCTCAAAGGGCACTCTGTCGAAGCATGGTTCACAACAGTCAGCAACAGATCTACGATGCATTCCACCGGATGAAGGAGTAGTCAAAATAAACATCGATGCAGCTTACAAGCCTCTTTGCAGCGACGCTTCGATGGCTTGTGTGTGTAGAGATTACTCTGGCATCTTGATCGACAGCTTCACGCGATCTGTCTCTGCCTCTTCGGCCTTGCAAGCAGAGGTCATAGGCTTTAACCTCACACTCCATTTTTTGATACAGAAAGGAAGAGGAATGGATCAAACGGACCTTGAAACAGACTGCTTAACCCTAGTGAACGCCATTAGTAACCCCTCTCAGACGCCATGGGAGATCCGTTCCCTCTTCGACGAAAGCGCAGATCTGCTTCTTCGGTGCCCTAATCTCAGGGTTTCTCATTGCAAAAGGGGTGCTAACACTGTTGCAGACCGGGCCACGAAAGCCCATGGAGCTGATTTACTATCTTCCAACTGGGTCCTTTACCCTCCTCTGTTTATGCGAGATCTTGTGTATTCCGACTATATGCATAGTGTAACCTCTAAAGTATAATATATCAGATCCTATTTCGACCAAAAAACAAACACCTAGTTGTAAAGATAGCAAGTTTATGATGAATTCGATGATTTAACCACCGAGATCCAATTTTATGAAAGCCGGCGCAATAAGGAATGTTTTAATTTTAAGTACAATGTAAGTTATCTAATTATACAAAAGCTCACCATTCAAATTTAAAACGTATGAGTGAAAATGGTGAGTTACGAGTGAAATTAATAGATTTTTGACTTATTTTCACTTTTAGATATTTCACTCTCTTTTTTTTTTTTTTTTGGCCAACTTGTAGATGTTTCACCTATTAAAAAAATGCATAACATTTTGTGATTGTAAATATCATCTACAATATCGGTATCCTACATTAATTGGATCGAGTAAAAGGTCCTCAAACCATGCATATCGATTATGATAGACATTAACTTTAGATTTTGATGAGATTGAACGGAATTATGCACATAGTGGCGGCCCATAATATCTCGAAGAGTTATCTCGTTCCATTGAAATCGGGAAACAAGAAATCTTCACTCCACACGGCCCCACATATAGCTGAATACTACTATCCAAAGGGACTTTTTATTTATTTAAAGTGATCATGGAACTATTCTTAAATGTTCAACCTACTCTCTAAAGCTTTCAATTTGTTTAATCTAGTCCCTCATAAGGTCAAATAAGTCATTGGTACTATTCACAAGTTTTTTAATCACATTATTGCCCAGACTCTATAATATCTTTCCATTTAATCGATTTCCATAATCAACGAAAATATATGCTATCTTTCTATTGCCTTTATTATCTTTATAAATATTATGATAATTCTATTTAAATATAATTTAGTTCATGATCTCTATAATAGTAAAAGTATGACCTCATTTTGGGTTCTACAAGGTTAACATAGCTGTTTTTCTAAGAATAAATGTTTTCATAATGATATCTAAAGAAGATATTAATTTATTTACCAATAATCGTATTCATGTTAATCTAAATCTTGCTCCTAATTTTTTAGATAGATAAAATTTTCAAGCTTTTATGTTTTATGTTTTCATAATTAAATTTAGTAATATCTGTATATTAGGAAATTAAAATAAAAGGAATATCAACCCCAAAAAAACTGTGAAGAAGATTCTACCTTTTTTTTATTATAGAAATCATAAGCCAAAATGTATTTAAATGGAAATATCTTAACAAATATGAAGACCATGAGAATATAGGTATTAAGTTCTTTTCTTTCTTTTCATTTTCTTCTTGGCTTTTAGATACAATGTTAATGCCGTGGCTACAGAAAGACGACCATTAAAATGTTAAATGATCCTCCAAGGCGAATCACGGGTTAAGAAAACTGCGGGTGCATAAAATGATAACAAAATTAGCTAATGTCAATTCACATTGATTACTAACAATAATTTCCATGGAAAACAAGAATTCTGGTAAATAATTTAATGTAAAGATCCCACCCACTTCTTGCAAAAGACTTGAATTAGAGGAATAAAGGCAGCGCGGACGATGCGGAGAACATACTAACCGATGCGGATGCTTTTAAGCTCTTTCCTTTTCTTTTTGGACAGCTAAAGGCAACCAGTGAGTTTCATTGGCCTTGGAGACTCCGAAAGAAGAGTAGTAGGGCCAGCGGAGAAAAATAATTGATGGATGCTTTTTATTAATGTGATGGCGGTTGTCATCTCTACCATATCCTCAATTCTATTGGGAAGTTGAAATGATCGGCAGTATTGAATTTACTTTGTACAGGCATTATGATTACTTGTCTCATTTAAAAAAACAAAAATACAAAGCCATAATACTAACGTCGTCTAGGACAAAAATCAAAGAAAAGTTAGTAAGAACATGACTTTCCGATAGTTAAATTTAGTATCTTTTGTTAACTAAAAGCATATTGTTGATGTGCTTGCACTTCTTTAAAAAAAAAAAAGAAAGAAAGAAAGAGAAAGAGCATAATTTCTTAGAGCTATGAATTAAGATAATAAAAATGAAATATGATTTAGATCTAAAATGGATACAGCAAAGCTCTCTTATTAGATAAATGAAAAAGTGGTTCTTCAAAACACTTTTAATGAGTGACTAATGGGTGATATTTTCCATGAGTGATGTCTATCTTAACTTTTTTTTTTTTTTGAAAATTTTTCCATTTACTTTTCCACTTTAATTGAGCCAAATATTTTTTCAGCTTTAGTTCAAGGGGCATATAATTACTTTTAATATTACAAAAATCTTTTATTCTCATGAAGATTAAGTATACGTTGTGAATAATTATTTCTTGTGATCACGGTAATATAATTATAGTGGCAATATATATAGCTATTATGTTCTTCTTCTTTTTTAATAATAATGGGGGTTGTTGTTAAGGCCAGTTGGGAGCAGACGTCGAGGTTTAAGAAAATAAATTGAATTCTCAATTTACATTTGTCAATCGGTGAGACTTATCCATGAGAAAAACACAACATTTCTCTATAAATTAAGTAATGTAACAAAGTTCACAAAATACTCTCAATATTTCTCGGTTCCCATTACACCCAATAACCAACCCGGTGTTTCATTGCAAAATAATTTCTCAATCTCACAGAAGAATTAACAAATATTACCATAAGATTAAGTAGGCTTGAACACCTAAAACTCCTCTTAAATGTGATTCACGGAAAAGACCAAATAGTTATATAGAAAAGATTTGAATCCAAAATATGAAATCCCCTTTAGAAAACTTACTCGAACTAAAAAACCATTCAAATGAAGAAATTTAATCAAACTAGAAAACTTACTTAAATCGGGCTCCTTTTACGTGCTGAAATTCGAGATATATTTTTAACAAAACCTTTGCAAACTCCTCCTTGATGATTTGTAGAGATTGTCATTGTGGACATTCCTTGCACTTGACCAAAAATATCTTTAGTATAACACCCCCCTGGAAGAGAAGATTGCTTTATCTTCCAAAGGATTTCATCCAAGCAACCAAACGAATCTCAAGAGCCAACTAAAGTCAAAATTAACCAAACAATTCAGCATTCAAACCAAGTGGGTTTGATGTCGGGCGTTCGGTTTCGGAGAAAAAGGAGAAGTTTTCCACGTGGGTAAATTGTAAGGACGTGAATGATAATCATTCTGACTAAAAATTGATTTCTAAAATAGAAATTGATTTTTCTATTTCTATCCTTAGATGAGTTTTTAAGCAAAAATACGCATTTGATAATGAACACAATTTATGTTTATCGAATAGAAATTTGTTTAATAACGATACAAAATTTCTCCCTCCTGAGCGGTGAGCGGTGGACGGCGACAACAGATAGCGACAATGGACAACAACTAGCGGTGGCGGCGAGTAGGCAGCTGGCTAGTAGAGAGGACAAGCAATAAGAAGAGTTTTTCTCATTTATGTTCCAAAAATAGAAAGATAGAAAATTTTTAATCATCCCTTATGTTCCAAACCTATTTTTGGACTAAAAATTTGATTGAGAAATAGAAAAATGAAATTGAATTATCAAAAGGATTTCTATTCCAGAAACAAATCTAGAACAGAAATATAGTTCTGGAATAAAAATAGAATGGTTACAATGTACATTCTAAATATCTCGCTGCATATCGCTCGGGGCTATTTCATCTATTATATAAATTTTCCTTCGAAATTTTAATAATATTTCGTGTTTTATAAAAATCAAAATATGATCATCACAAAATTTGCGGAAGTGCAAAACTATGAAACTAGAAATCACCCTTTTCTTCCTTTCTTGCTGGGATCGAACTTTGACATCTCTATCACCGTCCAACCCCACCATTCCATGACCATCAATATGAGCGTGTACCCGAGACATCAAGTGTCTTGAAAGATCTTTATGTACTCGTACCACATCACATACCATGAACTTAGGATAAGTAAGTCCATTAAGATTTTATTTTCTTCTTCCGAGCTTCATCACTTTATTTTAACGAAAAGTAATTAACTCACTTCTTCACATACATACTACGATAAATTTTAAGATCAACTTACTCTAATATCTATATTATTTTAAAATTAGGACTCAAGCATCGCCTCCCATCGCCCACTTCTCTCTCCCTCCCCCAATTCTCTCCACCCTCAATTTCTAGATTTTGCTGATGTTGTCATGCCCCAATCCTTGAGCGCACGCTCATCCCTCAGTGGTCGCTACAAATGCAACTTCCCAGGATGAGTCGTCGACCCTTTCATTTTAATGCACATGCGGAAGCGAAACAATAAACCTCTGACAACAAACAGCATGGGGTAGAAAAGCAGGGCAACATTTCACAAAAGCCAACTTTTATAAACAACGAGTTTAAATACAAAATGAGTCTGGTTAAAAGTCTACAAAAAGGTCGGCTCTCAAAAAGAAGCCGTCCTACGATATACTAGCCGGACATATACATCGATCCTTCAGACTCCACCTCCATAGACTCCGGGGCTTCGGGTCCTCCACAACCACCAGCTAAGGACCTGAAAAATTAAGCCCACGATAGGATGAGACAATGTCTCAGCAAGTTCATCCCCTAAACCCCATTAGAAAGATTATACACCTCAGGGCGCTCTAGCCACACAACCATACAATTAGAACAGAGGACTTACCTTGCCTCAGTTCCTTTCTGCACATCTGCACAATTCATATATCACATAAATGCGAGTTTAGGACACCTAGACTGTCAAAACTTGACACAAATGGACACTTAAGTGCCAAAACTTCGGAAAGGTACATTTAAGCGCTAGTTTCGGAGTAAAGTGGAACACTTAAGTGCCACTCCGGCCAAAATCCGGCCAAATTGCTGACGTGGCACTTTTCCGGCGAGTTGGGTGCAAAACGGCGTCATTTTGCTCGCTTATGTGGCGAGAAAATGCAAAAACGACGTCGTTTTGTGTCTGATGTGTAAATAATTAATATAAAAATTAATTTAATTAAATTTAAAGTTAATTTTATTTAAAATATTATAACAAATAAAAAAACTTAAAATTAAAAAACGTAAAAATTAAAAAACCTAAAACTAAAAAACCTAAAAAATAAAAAACCTAAACTTGAAAAACCTAAAAAAAAAAAAACTTATAATTAAAAAACCTAAAAAAAAAATAAAAAAACTTATAATTAAAAAACCTAAAAAATAAAAAAATTATAATTAAAAAACCTAAAAAATAAAAAACTTATAATTAAAAAACCTAAAAAAATAAAAAAAAAAACTTATAATTAAAAAACCTAAAAAATAAAAAAAATTATAATTAAAAAAACCTAAAAAATAAAAAACTTATAATTAAAAAACATAAAAAAAATTAAAATTGAAAACCTAAACAATAAAAAAGCTTAAAATTGAAAAACCTAAAAGATAAAAAACTTATAATTAAAAAACCTAAAAAAAATTAAAATTAAAAAACCTAAAAATTAAAAAACTTAAAATTAAAAAACCTAAAAAATTAAAAATTAAAATTAAAAAACCTAAAAAAAAAAGGCCTGGGGAACTGAAGGGGGAGATTGAGGGCTGAGCCCTCGCCGTCGCCACCTCCCCGCTGCCGCCGAGAAGGGCCGGCAACGAAGGGGGGAGGGTTAGCCGGGGTCACCGGCCCCCGGCCAACCGGCGGCAAGGGCCGCAAGCCCTCGCTGGATCGCGACGAGGGCTACAACCCTCGCCCCAGATCTGGGCGAGGGCTCGTGGGCCCTCCCTGCCGGTTGGCCGGCGTTGCCGACCCCTGGCCAGCGCCCGACGACCCCGGCCGCTGCTCCCCCCATAGTCGTCGGCCCTTCCCAGCGACGGCGGGGAGGTGGCAAAGGCCCACAAGCCCTCGCCCAGATCTAGGGCGAGGGTCGCGATCCTTGTCGCGATCCGGCGAGGGCTCGCAACCCTCGCCGCCGGTCGGCCGGGGGCTAGTGACCCTGGCCGACCCTCCCCCCTCCGTCGCCAGCCCTTCCCGGTAGTGGCGAGGAGGCGGTGGCGGCGAGCACTCAGCCCTCAGCCGCCCCCTTTGGCTCCCCACCCCCCCCCCTTTTTTAACTTTTTTTTAATTTTAGGTTTTTTAATTATAAGTTTTTTTATTTTTTAGGTTTTTTAATTTTAAGTTTTTAATTTTTTAGGTTTTTTAATTTTAATTATTTTATTTTTTAGGTTTTTTAATATTAAGTTTTTAATTTTTTAGGTTTTTTAATTATAAGTTTTTTATTTTTTAGGTTTTTTAATTATAAGTTTTAAACTTTTTAGGTTTTTTAATTATAAGTTTTTTTTTTGTTTTTTTGGTTTTTCAATTTTATTATTTATTATTTTTTAGGTTTTTCAATTTTATTATTTATTATTTTTTAGGTTTTTCAATTTTATTATTTTTTATTTTTTAGGTTTTTCAATTTAAGTTTTTTATTTTGTAGGTTTTTCAATTTTAAGTTTTTTTATTTTTTAGGTTTTTTAATTATAATTTTTTTTTAGGTTTTTTAATTATAATTTTTTATTTTTTAGGTTTTTCAATTTTAAGTTTTTTTATTTTTTAGGTTTTTCAATTTTAAGTTTTTTATTCTTTTGGGTTTTTTAATTTTAAGTTTTTTAATTTTTAGAATATTTTAAATAAAATTAAGTTTAAATTTAATTTAATTAATTTTATATTAATTATTTACACATCAGACACAAAACGACGTCGTTTTTGCATTTTCTCACCACGTTAGCAAGCAAAACGCCGCCGTTTTGCACCCAACTTGCCGGAAAATTACTACATCAGCAATTTAGCCGAAGTTGCACTTAAGTGTTCCACTTTACTCCGAAACTGGCACTTAAGTGTACCTTTCCGAAGTTGATCCAACATTCACTCAAACAATTCACTCATGGGAGTCCCATGATCAAACACGTACAATTCATATCGGTAGTTCCATCCACACCCGATATTCACTCTCAACATTTCAATTCAACCTCAACATCCCCATTCCATACTCCGACTCCATACTTGATACCAAACTCAAGATCAAACTCAAGGCACTAGAGGTAGTTCCTATGCGACTCAAGTCGCCATGTAACATTTAACCCTTGATTACAACAAGTAATATTATAAGGCACTAGAGGCGACTCACACAAAGCCTCGCTATTGTATAGTATTTAGTCCTTTATTGCACTGAGCAATAGTATAAGGCACTAGAGGTGACTCACACGAAGTTTCACTTCACTATACATGACAATACTACAAGGCTTTAGAGGTGATTCTTATACGACTCAAGTTGCCATGTAACACTTAGCCCTCGATTACTATAAGCAATAGTATAAGGCACTAAAGGTGACTCACACAAAGTCTCATCCTCATGTAGTACTTATTCCTTTACTTGCTCACGACCCATTGGGTTCCCTTAACACGACACCTATCACATCAACTTTCAATAGTCAACTTACCCTGACTATAAACCATCACACAATTATTCACTCACGGCCAAGGACATTATGCTCCACACTTAAATTCCTCAATTAAAATAAAGTCTTGGCCTATTTTCTTTGTGTTAAAAATACCCGATAAAAATAATCGTGTGTGGATACACAGTCGGCCTGAGCCAAAAACACAGTATCTTCCTTTTAGAAAATCCCACTAATTATATAGTCAATAAAAACATTTTTGGCGTTGTAAAC
The DNA here is from genome assembly GCA_019915185.1 of Eucalyptus camaldulensis. Taxonomy (NCBI): domain Eukaryota; kingdom Viridiplantae; phylum Streptophyta; class Magnoliopsida; order Myrtales; family Myrtaceae; genus Eucalyptus; species Eucalyptus camaldulensis. The sequence continues at coordinate 4,818,015 of JAHSVA010000008.1, forward strand.
TGACGCCCGGTGATTTTCTAATTAAATACTGAAATTACTCAATTTTGGGATGAATTCCCAAAATTACAAATCTCACTCAATCATCACAAATTAGCGCTCAATTAAATAAAAAAATCACACCATTACAATCAGCATAAAATTCCGGTCACCAGCTGTCCCGGTCTAATTTCCGGAAATTAATAATTAATTAAATAATTTTGAAAATTAATTAATAATTACCAATAAATAGCAAAAAAGCACACTTAGGCCTGAAAAGCCTAATTAAAAGTCGAAACGGACCCGGAAAATTTCCGAACCATTCTAAATAAATACTAAAGCTTGTCTAGGCTCTAATTACATTACTCTAACCATCTAAAATGCAATATTGAACGATTAAAGTGCTAATCTATTCTAACTATCCACCTAATTCATACTTAACTTAAACTAATCAACCCTTAAGCATAATTAACTCCCTAAGCGGAGATTAGTGAGTAAACTCACTGGTTTAGCATTTCGGTGAGTCCACGGCGACGGCGACGGCGACGCCAAGGTGGGCGACAATCCTCCTAGTGGCGACACCAACCAAGGCTGGGAAGGGCTTGAAAACGAGCCACGAAGTCTGAAGACCCTTGCTGGTTCGGCTTCTGTTCTTGGCTGAACTGGGAAAGAGAATCAGCGGTTGAAACGGCGAGGAAGGGCTAATCGAAGCTCTGGTGAGCGGGTGGTCGGCAACCGGTGGCTCTCGGGGGTCAAGGGGGTCTTGCTGGTGGTTGGAATGGGGAAAGGAAGGGTCGGAATGGGAGAAAAATGGAGAAAACACTGAACTGGGCGAAACCGAGCGAAGCCAGGTGGTCCAGCGAGCCGTTCCTTCTCGTCGACGGACAAGACGGTCGGCGGATCATTCTGGTGAGCGGCGAGGTGCTCTTATATAGATTGGATGTGCTGAAGATGATGGTGGGTGGCACGAGAGCTAATTCGCACGGGAATGTAACTTTTAACTCGGATCTTTGGAGAAAGGTCAGCTGGAGTAGAAACTAGGAGAAGAGAAAACAGGGGAGGAAAGGGGTCCAGCGATGGCTCCGATGGCCTAGGCGGTGTGCGACGGGCAAGGGGAGGGTGCTACTGGCTTTCCTCTGGTTTTTCAAGCTCTCTCAACACCTCAACCATGGAGAAAGTGAAGCCAAATGAGGAAGAAGAAGCAGCTGGTCAAGGAGGGGGCCACAAAATATCCTAGGCACTTGAGTTCTTGTCCCACCATGGATGGCTATCATCCTCAACCAAATAGCAGCAGCCAAGCTTCCATTAGAAGCTTCCCAAGTGGTCCAAAAGTCCTCTCCCCCATGACATACGAAATTTGTGACACTTTCCCCTCCAATTCCATTCAATCGTCTTCAATTTTCATCCAATTAAGCTCAAATCAAAACCTATAAATTCGTCCAAGGAGTCCTCACTTAAATCCATATTTTTCCTTGCCCATTAATCCCTCTTAGATGCCAAAAGTGCGATAAAAAATAGTCCCTCGAAGTTCCCAGTCGAAAACGATCTAACTTTGGATTTTTCGCTGAAAATCTCGATTTGCAGAAAAATCTTCGAAAAATGAGTTGACGTTTCTAAAATGATTTGTGACATGAAAGAACTTTCAATATTTGAAATCGGGTTTAAATTCACGGTTAATTTCAATCTGGCGCGATTTTAGTGCGTCCTAATCTACCAGGTAGCTTTCAAGAATTTTTAGTGCATTTGACCTGTGGTCGATTACTTTCGAGCCACAATGTACATCTTCGACACATTGGCGACTCTCGGTTGTCGTAGAAATCTCAAGATTTCAAATACAAACACAAAGTACAGAAAAGATAGAATAATTAGTCTAATGTCGTTTGACAAGAATTTTGCAATCGGGTATAATCACCCACACACTGATCACATATCTCAGTCGAATCGACTTATCTCTAATCTCTTACTGATTTTGACGATGCCATATTAACTCTTGTAGATTAGCACGATCGAGTAGTCGGTTTCTAGTCAAATTCTCGAGTCTGTAGCTTTAAAATTCTTTAACGGCTTCACCTGATAGATCTGTTAACTCGTGAGTGGCCAACTCAGAAAAAAAAAAAAAAGCTATAGGCACGTCAATGAAAAGCCCGACTCATTCAATTGAAAATAAAAATGGAAAATCAGGATATCACAGATGTGGCTCTAGACAGCCCAATTAGGCTAGCGATCGCGGGTCTCCCGATGGAGATGGATCATCACCTCAAGTGCCAATATGACCAAGTTAATTGGAGGAATTAAATTGATCTGATTCAAAGAATAAATAGCCAAATTAAACAAAATTAAAATTCTGCAAATTGAACTTTCATCAAGATTATTGGGGACCAATCTTGAAATTGCCCCCTTTTTTATACTCCATATGCATCAATTACTTTCAAGAAAATCTTTGCACCCTTATATTTTACTCTTGTTTTGACTAAATGGGAGGTTCACCTATCTCAACTTTCTCCCGAACATAAATTACTAAGTTATATCTAAGTAGACATAATAGTCACTTCATAAATCAATCAAAGCAATACTTTATTTTCTTAGTTGATTTGGGATACTATTTCGCAAAATAAAAGATATATTGAATTGAAGAACTTAAGGCGACGTTCGCGAGAGGAGAGATGTCAGAAAGGAAATGATCCTGCTACTGTAAGTGCTGAGTGTTCACCTGTATTTCAATGGTACAAATGTGACCGATCAAATCGGTCAACAAAAACACAAATGATGAAGATTCGAAATCCCAAGGAAGATACAGTTCTTTCTTTTGGTTATTATTTAGGGTGCCTTTGTTTGCGTTTCTGTTTAAAAATTGTTCCAAGGAACAGAAATAGAAAAAAGTGTTTCTGTTCCGGGGAACAATTTTTGAAAAAAAAAAAACGCGTTTGGTAAACTTGTTCCGAGAATAAAAAAATAAACAGAAACACGTTTGGTAAATTTGTATAATTTTTTATTTCTTTTATTTTTTTCTATTTTCTTTTTCTTTTTCCTTTTTTCTTTTTTCTTCTTTTGGCCGGCGACCGGCCGACGAGGGCCGGCGGCCTCGCCAAGCCACCGCGAGACTCGCCGTAGCTGGGCGAGGCTCGGCCTCGCCGAGCCACCGCCAGGCGACGCCGACCGCTGGGCGAGCTCGGCCTCGCCGGATCTGGGCGAGATCGAGCTCGCCCAGGCCGGCGCGAGGTTGGCCTCGCCTTGGCTGGGCGAGCTCGAGCTCGCCCAGATCCGGCGAGGCCGAGCTCGCCCAGCGGCCGGCAAGGCTCGGCCTCGCCGGATCTGGGCGAGCTCGAGCTCGCCCAGCCAAGGCGAGGCCGACCCTCGCCCAGCTACGGCTAGCCTCGGCCTCGCCGGGGGACGGCGAGGGGGCCGGCGAGCCTCGCCGTGGCTGGGCGAGGCCGCCGACCCTCGTCGGCCGGTCGCCGGCCATGGCCGAGGCCGGCGACCACCGGCGAAAGAGAAAAGAAGAAGAAAATAAAAAGAAGAAGAAAATAGAAACAAGTTTTGTGTTTCTCAGATGTGTTTCTCATATGTGTTTCAGAAATAAGAAACACAAATTTTGTGTTTATTATTTCTGTTTCTTTTTTGTTCCTGGGAACAAAAGAACAAAAAAGGAACAGAAACGCACCCAAACGCGTTTCTGTTCCTTTTTTGTTCCCAGGAACAAAAAAACAGAAAAAGTGTTTAAAAACAGAAAAAAGAAACATAAACAAACAGACCCTTAATGGCCAGGGAATGACAGCTTGGAAGTTAGCTCAAAAGAAAATATTAAACGAAGACTTCAACCAGTCACACGTAATTTTTAGTTTTTACTCTTTGGAATTAAAAAAAAAAATAACAGATGTCAATATGATGAAACTTGTAACTTTAGCCGGATAAAATATTAATGGACGTCGATTTGATGTAACTTTAGCGGGATAAACAGCAGATTAAAGTCAATTTGATGTTGCTTCGCAGGTCCTTTTCTTGCCAACTCTGCAATGTGTCTTCATCATTATGAATAAAATATGATAAGAACCAAGTTGAAAATTTCAACTTGCGGTAATTTTGAATACAGTGCGTGAAACCCACCTAATTTTTCCTTTTGTCTGAACAAATTGGGAAAATTCATTTCCTTCTTTTCCGAGTACATTAAAATACGAGCACACAAGATTTAACGAGATTGGAAGACAGCCATAAAAGAATCATTTCAATTTTATCCCTTGAAAGGCATAACTTTGAATGATTATTATTTAAATAAAGCACGTGTCAGATGGTGATTTTTCTCAAATACTCGTACCTTTGGGGATACTTATGGTTAGTAAGTTTACCAATGAAAGGAATCAAAGCATGGTTATTCCCATTGTGCTGATATTAACGAGGGATCTATCTATAGCTAGTAGATAATATTTGTATAAGAGAACGAGATCGTACTTCTCTATGAGTGCCGGTGACATCGAGGCTCTCATCATAGTAACTTTTAATGAATGATATTTCTCTAGTGCTTGAGACTTTGAAGGAACTTGTTCTTAATGAAGGATTGTAGTTTTCCCATAATGTTCCTAACTGGACCACCTGAGCAAGTAGCTTATAGAATGCATATGAAAGTGCACAGCTTCCTCTCTTAATCAAACGGCTAACATGCTCGCCTAATCCCCTTCCATTTTCTTCGCCTAGGGACCTTGGAAGGACCCCTTTTGCAGGTAGCAGTTATTAGCAGCGGAAGGCAAAGATTGGCGGAACACACCACTTCGAGCAAACCGCTTCTGGATCAAGACACTCCCATTGGAGTAACTGAGACTTTCCAAAATTGGCTTAACTCATAGCAAATGAAGCTTTGAAACTGTAACTATAAACGGGTCCTGTTTCAAAATCTATAAAAAGCTGCTTATACCATTTGATACCGTGCTTCTTTTGCTCTCTATTTTGGCCAAAGAAAACTTCATTTCGTGCCTCCCACCATGTCGGTTCGGTACTATTACAAGTCAAGTGATCCCAGTGCGAGTATCCAACTTTGATATCAAATACTGCTCGTTTGTGATGCCCAACTATTTTCGAAATTCCACGAAATTGGATCCCCATATGTCTCTTGGTGCATACATGGAGCACGCCAGAAAGAACTAATCGCTTGAGGAAAGAAACTCCGTCGTCTCGTTGGAGTGAACTGTTTTCTAACACATTAGCCTCGATAAGTAGATGTTGATTTCTCATAATTATTTTCATCGAAGATAAGAATTATGGTATCTCTTGTCAATTTATACGTGTGCTGCACAGAACTTGAATAAGAGTGAATAAAGGCTACTCGGACAAAAACTTCGAGAGGGCGATTCGGGGAACGTACTGATTGATGTGGGTGCTTTAAGTCTCTGTTTCTTTATTGTTTTTTCCCTTTTGAATAGCTGGAGGCGACCAGCGTGTTTCACATTGACGTGCCAAAAAGAAGAGGTTTGTGGCTTGCAAACTTGGAAAGACGCGCGGTATGGACGGACCGGGAAAGTTGCGAATGTCCTTGATTCACGAGATAGAAAGACCAATTTTTCCATTTGCAAATATAATAATAGAAAAGGCCACTGAACAATGCAGTATAGGGGATAATTAGATGTCGCGATGCATTGCTTGGTAACCATGAATGAAGGGGTTCTGGTCATTTTTCATTCAAATCTAATTAAGATAGGATATCACTTTTGACTTGTAAGTTAAATATGTGGTCGTCCCATTCACACCTCATCTCTATATCCTTCCCTTCTCTCTCTCTCTCTCTCTCTCTCAAAAGGAATTGGAGGATCTTTTGTTAGGAAAGAAAAGGATATTTAACTGAAATAAATTAAAGGAAAAGGAAGGAAAAAAGGGGGTGTCACGCTTCATGTGGCAATCGTCGAAGCCTTTGCAGTGTCTCGATCCTAAACAGAAGCCTGCACTACTTGCCATATCTCAGTGATGCAGGCACCATTTCATTTTCGAAAATAATTTTTTCTCATGTTCAATGGTAGTTAATCCACTGCTTGGAGACTGTCATTGCTCCACTTACCGCTCCATGAGGGAAATGTGCATCCAAAATTTCCTAAACAAAAAATTCATTGAAGCCCACAATATTGAAAGACAAAATCCATGACTTTAGGAACCTTAGCTTTAGGTTCACATGTGACTTCAAGAGCTATATTCTCCCAAATAGTTCCCTACCGTTAGACTTACAATAGACGTTGATTTGTTGATCCAATGATGCCCCAGCTACATGGAAGTTCAATTGAGAGGAAATAAGGCTCCATGAACGAAACTTCGCGTGGACATTCCTGGGAACATACTGATTGCGTCGATGCTTTAAAGTTCTTTCCTTTTTCTTTTGGACTGGCAACCGGTGCATTTCACATGGACAATGAAAAGGAAGAGGGCCATGATGGCCTTTGAAACTCAAAAAGAAGAGTGGTGGGCCAGTTGAGAAAAATAATTGGTGAATGCTTTCTAATAATGCGAGGGTGGTTGTCGTCTCAAAACGAATGGTGCTAATGTCATTTGGGCCAAAAATCAAAGAAAAGTAAGTAATAACATGAGTGCCCGACAGTTATGTTTATTATCTTTTGCCATTTGCCGAAGTTTATAAGTTAATTAAAAGCAAAATTATTGATGTTTTTGCAAAAAAAAAAAAAAAAGAGCATAAGAATTATTATGAAATGAAATATGTTTCATATGTAAATCTAAAATAGATATGGTGGATCTGTCCTATTAGATAAATATAAAAGTGGTTCTCCAGAATACTTTCAATGGGTAATTGATAGGTGACACTTTCCACGAGGGATGTTTATCTTCACTTCTTTTGGAACAATTTTCCTTTTACTTTTCCCATTTAATTGAACTAAATATTTTTCAGCTTTAATTCAAGGGGCGTATAATTACTTTCTGTTGCGTAAATCTCTTATTCTAATGAAGATAAAGAATATTTCTTGAATAATTACTTCTTGTGATCATGGTGATATAATTATGGTGGCAATATAGCTATTACGTTCTTTTCTTTCTTTTTCTTTATATATATATATATATATATATATATATAATGGGGGTGTTTGTTAGGGCCAGTAGGGACCAGACGTGGAGGGCGAGGTGTGAACTGAGGACCACAAGAATTGCTTTTAGTCAAAATTCGAACGCGTCTTCCTGCTTCGTCTTCCCGCCTCGCCTCCTGCTTTCCGTTCTTCCTCATTACCAGCGAGGCTTTAGATGTGGACGGATGGTCGACTGCGCTTCCCAACTCAAACCCTAGCAGCCGAACGGAGCCATCTTCCTGGTTGACAAGCAAACTACTGTACTCAACCCCTTGTTCCAGCAACTCAACTATCCACAACAGTCGAGTCTCAGAGAGACAGAGAGAGCTGCAATGGGAAATCATTCCTCAAAGCAACAGTCGAGTCTCAGCGAGAGCAAATCGCCTCATCTTCTTCCCTCTTTGGACTCTTGGGAGAGGATCGACATGCCGTCGGCGTCCGGAGCAAATGCTGACCCATCCACTTCATACACCTCTGTGATTGGAAACAATTATTATGTATTCTTGAGCTTTAGAGGCCCTGATACTCACAAAGGTTTCATTGATCACCTCTACCATGGACTCGTACGAGTGGGCCTGCACCAACCAAACTTTGTGTTCAGAGATGATGAAAGCCTCCACTTTGGCGAGCCAATTGCTGAAAATCTTCTCAGTGCAATCAAGCGGTCTAAAGTTTCTATCCCGGTTATCTTAGAAAATTATGCTGCTAGTGAATGGTGCCTCTGCGAGATCATCCAGATAATGGAGTGCGTGGAAGGTGGACAACAAAAAGTCTATCCCGTGCTTTACAAGGTGACAACCGATGATGTGCGACACATGCAGGGGAAATTTGGAGATGCCTTCCATAACCTCAAGAATAGATTTGACGTAGAGCTCAAGCGAGAAGGGCCGGTAGCTCTCAGAAAAGTACTTGATCGTGAAGTATTCGAATCAGAGAAATTTGCTAATGGGTATGTAGTTTACCTTTTTCTAACAAATCCTTGTCAGAAGAAAAACTTTTCTATTTATCACCCTTAATCCTTGTCTTGTAGAGCCATTAATTAGTTCACATATGTTGTGCTGTTTGACAGGCGTGAAGGGGAATTGGTAAATGAACTCATAGAAATAATATTGCTTGAGCAGTAACATGATTTTTGACCATATCTACCCGGAAACTTGGTTGCAATTGACGATCGTGTGGTTGAGGTCATGGAATTGGTGGATCTCGCTTGCCCGGACACTCGAATTATTGGGATTTGGGGGATAGGCGGCATCAGTAAGACAACTCTGGTTACGATCATCTATAAAAAGCTTTTTGACAAGTTTCAGTGCCGCAGCTCTCTCCAGGATATTAGAGAAGAAATTAATTGCAAGGGTGTCGAGTATGTCCAATCTCTACTCATCTCTAATATAACAAAAAGCCCTCCCCATAGCGTGCATAATTCTGATATAGGGACTGCAATGATTCGATTAAGTTGTGAAAATAAGAAGGTACTTATTCTTCTTGACGATGTGGGTCAACGAGACCACCTCGATAAATTGATTGAAGGTTGTAATTTTGGGTTAGGAAGTAGAATCATTATTACATGTCGAGATAAGGCCCTCTTGAAGTCTGAATATAAAATGTATGAACTCAAAGAAATGAACAGTGAAGAATCTTAGCTTCTGTTTAGTAGATATGCATTTGAAAGGGAACAACCTCCCAAAGATCTCACAACTCTTTCTAGTGATATCATTGCCACCACAGGAGGGCTTCCCTTAACTCTCATGGTTATAGGTTCACTTCTCAAAGGAGAAAGATCAAATGATGTGGAGAGAGATGCCGGAGAAATTGAGGAATGTACTTGATAAGGGCGTACGAGAAAGGTTGAAGATAAGTTATGATACATTAGATGATGCAGAGAAAGAGATGTTTCTAGACATTGCATGTATTTTCATTGGAACTGACAAAAGAATTGCCACCTACTTTTGGGCGGATCTCAAATTCTTCCCAAGAACTGGATTGCAAATATTGATTAACCGTTCATTAATAAAAATTGATGATAAGAATCGGTTGACAATACATGATCAACTAAGAGATTTAGGTAGGGCTCTCACCTGTCCAGCAAAGAAGAAGCCTTGGGAATGGAGCAGACTATGGGATGAGGAAGCCATGAGAGTTCTACAACACAAGGTAACAATGATGTCTACTTTTGGTGTGACATCCTGAAAATTCAATGTTGTTTTCAATTTAATAAATCGGGCCTTTTATTGACGTGCCTATAGTGCTATTCTCAGAGCTAATCACTCGTGAGATAACTAGACTATCTAAGGAAGTCATTAAGGATAACTAGACTATCTAGGGAAGTCATTAAGGAATTTTAACGCATTAGACTTGAGAATTAGACTAGGAATCGACTACTCGACCATGTTTATCTATAGAGATCATTACGGCACAGTAAAGATCGATTAGAAATCAAAGATAGGTTGGTTCAACTGAGATGTGTGGTTAAATGTGGGTGATTCCACCAAATTGAAAAATCCTCGTCGATCGGCACTAAATTGATTTTTCTGTCGTTTTGGTACCCTGTGTCCGTATTTGAAATCTTGAGATTTTCATGACAACCGAGAGTCACCAATGTGTCAAAGAGGTTCATTGTGGCTCGAAGAAAATCGACCATGGGTCACTTGCACTTAAAATTTGTGAAAGCTACCCGGTAGCCTAGGTCACGCTAAAATCGTGCCAGATTGAAATGAACCATGAATTTGAATCCGATTTTAGAAATTGAAAGTTCTATCATGTCAGGAGTCATTTTAGGAACGTCGACTCAGTCTCCGAAGATTTTTTCTGCAAACCGAGATTTTGACGGAAAAAGTCAATATATGGCCCTTTTCGATCGGGAAATTCCGAGGACCGTTTTTTATCGCGAAATTGGGATGCAAGTAGGTTCTAATGGCATGGAAAAATGCCAATTTGATCAATAACTCGATAATTGAATTTTTAAGAGCCAAATTGGATTAATTCAAGGAGGAATTGAATGGAAATTGAGGTACAAATGTGCAAATTCGTATGCCCCCTTGCTCCACACATTTTGACCATTTCATTTGGCTTCCAAGACAAGTTTGATGGCTGCTTTTGGCTGAGGATCCAGCTGGGAAAGGTGGGACCAAGCTAGGGGGACAAAGAGATGAGAGAGAGACCATGGTGGCCCCCTCCAAGCCCAGCTGGTTCCCCCTTCCCCTTCCTCTCTCCGTCGACCTCCTCCTCCCTCCATGACAACAGCTGAAGCTTCCCAAAAACCCAGAGAAACCACAACTCCGCCCTTCCTTCGTCGAAGCCCCGCTCGTGCCACCGTTGCGCCTCGGCGCCCGTTCGCTGTCCGCCCACTCGCGCGCCAGACCCGTGTGTCCCTAGCAGTCGTTTCACCTCCGCCATGACCCCAGGCCATCCCCAAAGCTGTTTGAGCTCGCCTCGCCATCGCTGGAGCCACCTGGAAGCCCGCCGAGCTACGCCAAGCCTGTTGTAGCCCCTTCGCTAGCTATTGTCGCCGTTTCCACCTCAGCCAACCACCGGAGCAGCTCCTTCGACCACCAAGCAAAGACCGAAGCTCCTGGGTTTCCAGCCACTGTTTGGCCTGTTTCTGAGCCTTTCTCGACCCCGCTTGACGGTCCTACTTTGGAGTGTATTGATCCTCTCCGCGTCCCCGTTGTTGTGATCCGAGCGGATCGTTAATCAAGTGAGTTTAACTCACTAATCCCTACTTAGTAAGTTAATGATGCTTAAGGGTTGATTATTTTAAGTTAATTATGGATTAGGTGGATAATTAGAATAGATTAGCAATTTAATTAACCGTTATTGCATATTAGGTTATTAGAATAGTGTAATTAGAGCCGAGACAAGCTCTAGTATTTATCTAGAGTGGTTCGGAAATTTTCCGAACCCGTCTCGGCTTTTAATTAGGCTTTTTCGCCCTAAGTTGCTATTTTTGGTATTTATTAATTAATTTTCGAAATTATTTAATTAATTATTATTTTTTGGAAATTAGACTAGGATAACCAGTGACCAGAATTTTATGCTGATTGCAGTAGTGTGATCTGTTTATTTAATTGACTGTTATTTTGTACTGATTGAGTGTGATTTGCAATTTTGGGTATTTATCCCAAAATTTATTTAATTTCAGTAATTAACTAGAAAATCACTAGGCATCGGTTTACAACGCCAAAAATGAATTTGTGGACTGTTGAAATTAGTTGGATCTTAAAAGGAGAAAATATCATATTTTGGCTAAGGCCGACCGTGTACCCACACACGATTATTTTTATCAGGAATGATAAAAATGGTAAAATGGTTAGATGATTAGGATAGTATACTATATCAGCCTGCAGGCTTGATATGTGAGCTTAACGCAAGCAATATACCAGAGCAACTTCTGGTGAGCATTATTAGTATACTATATCAGCCTGAGAGCCTGATACGTTAGCTTAGCGTGAGCAGTATATTATTTTCAGATTAGAGTGAGTAGTCCGTAAGGTGATCGGATTTTATAGATAGTATTGATTGAGATAACTAAGAGATGGTCTTGATGACATGGAATCGACTGAGTCGATTGATCAATGGTTCGATCTGTTTGGTTGAAATGATTGGATGGTTATTTGAATTATATTGACTTGTAGGAAGGGACTGAGGCCAAGGTAAGTCCTCCGACTCATGTTTGTGTTTAGGCAGCCCTTGGGGTGTCTTAGGGAGTGAACTTGTTGAGACGTCGTCTCACCCCGTTGTGAGATAACATTTTCAAGCCCCTAGATGGCAAATCCTCCCAAGCATTTTGGATAGCCAAAGAAGGTTACAGAATAGAAGTGCTTCATCCCTCTTCATGGAGACCCAAGGGGATGGGTATATGAGTCGGTGAGATTTGTGGTCTGGGTCGATGCGGGTTTATCCAAAAAGGTGCCCCATCAATACAGATCATGGTATCGCCAAGAGCGGAATGACCAGAGAGAATGGCCCATACCAGAGTCCGAGGTCCCTTCTTATGTGCTGGAGATTGCTTTTGGGAAAGGCACAGCAAGTCCTTCCAGTGGTTCGGTAGTAGACCCGAATCTTTTGGATCTAGGAACTCTAATGTATTCAGTTGAAGGATCTAATGAGGATGAGGACAAGGATCTGTAGTTTTATGAAACCCCCCTGCCTTGTAAACCTTTCATCTTTACATCGGCTTGTATTATATATGATTTGGTTTGTTATATATATATAAGTGTGGTTGTATTTTCAATTAAAAAAATTGTGGCCCTACTTTTCTATCCCATCTTTGTGACATCCTAAAATTCGACCCCGTTTCGATAAAGTGAAATGGGCATTTCGTCGACGTGCCTATGGCCCTTTTTCTCTGAGCTAATCACTCACGAGTTAACTAACCTATTGGGTGAAGCCGTTAAGGAATGTATCTGCAGTAAAATCCCTAAAAGCTACCTAATTAGTTAGATTGGGCTAAAATCACGTCTGATCGATTTTTAACCACGAAATTGAACTCGATTTCGGGAATCAAATTTTAAGCGCGTCATAATTCTTATTTTTAGGATCTTGTCTCATCATTCGTCAATTTATTGACGGGTCCGAAATTTCAAGAAAGAAATTATCGGAGGAAAAATCGAAGACCGGAAGAAAATAAAAAGGGAATGAGAAAAGAAAAATAATAGAAGTAATAAGAAAATTGTGTTTTCTTATTAAAGTGTTATTTTCTTTCCCTTTTTCTTTTCTCTCTTTCTTTTCTCTCTTTTCTCTCTTTTTTTCTCTCTTCTCTCTCCTCTCCCCTCCCCCTCGTGCGAATCCACTCCCCACCGATTACCCCCTGCTGTCTTCCACTCTACTTCTCTTTTATTTTACTGTTTGACCAGTCAAACCTGATCTTTCTCTCATCTCTCCCTCTGGACTCTCTCTCTCCTTCTCCCCTTCACGCGTTCGAGCGAGCAAGACCAGAAGTGGAAGAAGAGAAGACGGCAGCAGCTCGACGAAGCCACCGCCGCTGGTCCCGCGCCCGCGCCCGCGCGTCCACCGCTCACTACCGGGCCGCCGTCCGCACCGCCCGCGCACGCCGCGCGTTCCGCCGGCTGTCCCTCGCACCCAGGTGTGCTCCCCCGTGCGACCCAGCCGATGTTCGCCTCTGTCCAGCCCTCATCCGGCCACCTTTGGCCACCGCCCAGGCCCGCCGGACCTCCCCGGCGTCCCCCTCATCCTCCGCCGGCCTCCCCTCGCCGCCCTAACCGCCGCATTAGCCCCGGCCAGCCCCGACCAGCAAACCCACGAGTGGGTTTCCAGCTAGTTCAAAGCCATTTTGGGCCGTTTCCGGGCCCCGAACCCGAGCTGTGCTTTGGAGTTTGTTGTTCCTCGCGTCGCCGCCGTCAGATTGATCCGATTTGCACGCGATTTGGTGAGTAATCTCACTAATCCAGGATTAATTGGCTAATTATGCTTAAGGTTGTTTTAGTTTTAATTAATTATGTTTAGGTTGTTAGATTAGAATAAATTAGCAATTATTAGTCAATTGTGATGCGATTTAGATAAATTGATTGCGCAATTAGCAAGTAGACGTGGTCTACTAATTATTGGAAGCATCTCGGGAATTTTCCAACCCCTAATTGGGCTTCAATTTGGCGATTCGGTCCTAAGTGGGATTATTGGCATTTAAATATTATTTTTCGGAATTAAATTAATTATTTATTTATTTTCTGAAAATTCAACTAGGATGGTCAGTGACCGGAATATTATGCTGATGACTGTGGTGAAGTCCGTTTATTTAATCGGGCTTTATTTTGAGCTAAATTGAATTTTTAATATTAATTATTTAATTTTCGAAATTAATTAATTATTTATTTATTTTTCGAAAATTCAACTGGGATGGCTCGTGACCGGAAATTTATGCTGGTAATCGTGGTGCAGTCCGTTTATTTAATTGGGCCTTATTTTAAGCTAAATGGAATTTTTAATATTTAATAATTAATTTTCGAAATTAATTAATTAATTAATTAATTTTCGGAAATTAAGTTTGAGATGGCCGACGACCGAAATCTCGTGCTGATTGTCGTGGCGTAGTCCGTTTATTTATTTGAGCTTTCAATTGTGTTGAATTGATTTAATTGTGGATATTTAGGATATGTTCCTAAATTGATTATTTGGGTAAATTGAGTACGAATTAAGGTCGTGGATAATTACTTTAGAAATGGGATGAATCATCATGAAAGGCACGTGGCTTGGTGAATAGTACATCATCTCGGAGAATGCACGTGGCTCGGTGATTTGATATATCGCTTTGGAGAATGCATGTGGCTCGATGATTAGTACGTCGCCTTGGAGAATGCACGGGGCTTGATGATTAGATATATCACCTCGGAGAATGCACATGGCTCGGTGACGAAGTATGTCGCTTTGGAGAATGCATGTGGCTCGGTGATTAAGTGTGGCATCTTGAAAGAGACACGTGGGCTCGGTAATTTGATGCATTACCTCGGAGAATGCACGTGGTCTCAATGAGTACATTTGGCATCTTGAAGGGACACGTGGGCTCGGTGACTTGATGCATCGCCTTGGAGAATGCACGTGGGCTCGCTGATTCAAAATGACATTTTAAAGAGCACGTGGCATGATGATCGGTTCCATCACCTCTGAGAATGCACGTGGCTCAGTGATAAAGAATATCGCCTCGGAGAATGCACGTGGCTCGGTGATTGGTTTGATCAGTTGAGACTGTATAGCAATGACTAGAATGACCTAGAGATGATGTAATCGACTAGGTCAATTGATCATTGCTTTGATTTGATGTCGTGAATTGAGTGACTGAATGGAAATGACCTTGAGTGGTCCTGTTAACATGTAATCGACTAGGTCGATTTGATCGATGCTTCGATCGGTGATATGATTGCTTGAGTGCATATTGTGAATTGTACTGACTTGCAGGTGGGATCTGAGGCAAAGGTACGTCTTCTGCCCTATGCATGTATAGGCAACCTATAGTATAATGGTTTACTAATTGGGCTTAGTGGGGTAGAACTCGCTGAGACATAGTCTCATCCTAGTTTGGGGAAAACATTTCAGGACCCCGATGCAGAGCTGATGAGGAGGAGGAGTCTGAGAAGGAGAACTCGGAGGTGAAACTTAAGGAGAAGGACTTTTTGAAAGAAGAAGATATTACTGAGAGGGGCCTTGAGTACGGCCCGGATGGCTGAGAGTTTATCTTATTTTGAGATCTCCTTTTTGATGTGATTAAAGTTTAGAGTAAAAAGTTGTAGAGTGCTCTGTTTGTGTTTTGTATAAAAGTTTGGTTATAAATTTCAATATGAAAAATATGGCCCTGCTTTTCTATCCCATCGTTTTATTGTCTGGGGATTTTAACTGCTTCCGCATGTGCTTAATAAATGAAAGGGTCGGCGATACATTGTCCTGGGATATCGCATTATAAAATCGACCAAGTGAGAATGATGTGTGCGTGCCCGAGGATCGGGGCGTGACAATCTTGTTGTTGTTTGGGGATTAATTATTCCCTTCCACATGTGCATTAAAATGAATGGGTCGGCGATGCGTCCTGGGACGTCGCTATTTAATCGACCAGAGAGGGATAGGCACACGTTCGGAGGATCGGGGCATGACATTTGGCCTCTCACATGTTCTCCAATGGTAGCCCTTAAATTATTATCGTTATCGTTCTTTTGCTCTGGATCACTGACCATTCTCAACACGTTGTTAGCATTATCTTGGTAAAAGCTACATCCAATTTTGACCTTTTGTTCATAAAAACTTTGCACTCGTGACTATGAGGCTCAGAAAATATTCACATCTTTTTTCAGCAGATATGTTACTGCTTCTTACCATATTACTTGTTGAAGCACACATATGCCACTTATATATCTGGCTCTAAAATGTATATATTAACAAAAACTTTACTGACAATCATTACTTCTTCTTTTTTTCATTTTATCATCCCAAAATACATTGGGAATTTATTTTTGAAGTACATTGATGTGAAGATAAATACTAGGTTGATAAATGTTAATTAAGAGTATATAACCACATGTTAAACTGTCAAATTTACTTCTTATTCTTCTTGTTTACTTAAATGGATTTGCTTAATTCATGGATCACATATTTTCCACATTTTTCAATCTTGAAATGTACTTTTGTATGATATATGTGATAGTATCCTTCTCAAGAATCTAATGCATTATCCCATCTTTAATTTTCAACCATGAATATGCGCAATTTGCTCGAGTGCAGGTTCTACTTTATGGCAGCAAAAACAAAGATTTTAGTTCAATTATTTGCACCTCATAATTATGCTATCAACTTTAGATTTTGTTCAATTTGAAGTAATAAGATCTTATGCGGTGGTTTTATTTGTACGAAGAATTTTTACAATTTGTTTTCTAGGATTTGCTATGCATGTTCACAATTTAAATCCAATATGATAATGTCAGTGCATTAGTGCATGTACTTAACAAAAAGAAAATTGAAAATTTAGTCTAAATTGCATGACTCAGTGAATGCCATTAACATAATTGAAGAAACGCCTTGAAATATATCAATTTTTTAGAATAATTTAGGTTAGTTGATTACCTGAAACAACACTACATAATTTTATGAATCTTACTCGATAATTATTAGAAAATCATTACTTATCTTGTCAGTTAAAGCACTAGTAAAATTTAAAAAAAAAAATTAAATTCAAATTTTCAATTGTGGATTTAGCTTTTCTTTTAGTGTCACTTTTAGTCAAATTAACAAATTACATAAATTAATGATGGAAGATTGTTCAAGATACATTAATTTAGAAAGGAAGTGGCATAGTTAAGGAATTTTTAGTTTTGTTATGAGCTCTACGCGTGTATCATGGAACAATCATGTTCATTGATATGGAAGATGAGAACTCAAAAGATTTTGATATGTGATGCAAAACCATAAGGCTATTATACCTAATATTCATAATGATATCCTAGTGTTCATACTGGTGCCATGCATGGATCTAGTCATAGGTATTTTGGGCACATAATTCAACATTGTGCAAAACTAAGGAACGGTAAATTACAACAAAAGAAACTTAGTCATAACTGACATATGATTTTGTACATATTCTTACAAAGTAATTTTTCAACCAAAAACTGAAAAGCAAGATCGAATTCAAGAAAATAAATGATTGTAGGAAATAAGTGACAGAATAGTGAAAGGTGAAAGAAATAGTATTCTCCTCAATGTAATACAATCTCCATCTCTATTATGTAATGAGTGAGCCTTTCCTGGTAGGGATTAGTTGAGCCTTAACGCACCCACACAAACAAAGAGAAGAGACAAAAATCTATCGTTAGATATTAGCAGAGAAAAAACAAATAATTAATCTATCATATAAGATAACTGGAGGAGCAAGAAACAAATGATGGAATGCAAAAATAGGAAAATGATAATAATCGCTATCTTTTATTTACTAATTCATATATTTTTATATGAATGGGTGAATGCAAAATATGCACCAACAAATTCTTAAGATCAGGTCGAATTTTATGACTGAACAGGGAAAATTCAATGATGACTAATTGAGTACTGCGCTCATCTTAGAGGAAAACTATCCAATCAATCCCAAATCTACCATATGCATGTCAATTCAGTGATAAACTTACCAATTTAGCCCTAAATCTTGGCATGAAATTCCAATATAGTCATTTCAATTAATTTTTGTCGTAAATCGTTGGCATTAAGGCCCAATCATTTTCGGTTATCCTACATGGCACATCATCACTTCAATGATTCCATACGAAAATTGATCGGAATGACTACATCGAAATTTCACACAAATGTCTAAAACTAAATCAACAAAATTGATAAGGTTAGGATTTATTGGTATTTCTCCCTCATATAAGGATTAGTTGTTAGAGCTTGAGGCTTGAATATCCAAAAATGAAAACCCAAGTTCAATAGACCAAATTCTTGTTTTCATCTGACCATACGCCAAAACCAAAAATATTTTATGAATGGGAAGGAAATGAGTTGCCATGCTTTATGAAACCAAAATTATTTTATGAACGGGAAACGAATGAGTTGTCATCCTTTATAAATGCTTAAGTACGATAAGGTAATTTTTGTTTTTGAAATGTGTTGTCAAAGGGACACCATATTTGGTCAATCATTAATATTACGTATGTTACAAAATTTAATTTCAAAATTTTTCAAGAAACCTAGACTAATTTCATATAGGAATTTCACATAAAACATCAAAACTTGGGGCATACGAGTGAAGATCGACGTATTATATGATCATGTAATTGTAGAAGACCACATATATTTATTTTTCCCTATAAGTGTAGACAAAATGCATAGCCCACAGTAACATGCAGAGTATACTAACAAAATGTGGTTGGATGGTATTTACAATCCTCATTTTTATTTTATTTTTTGTAGGAGGAAAATGAAAATATTGAGGGATTATGTTTGGACGAAAGGGGCTCCAAAGTGTTTGTGGCGCGAGAGAGCTTCAAAAAATTTCCTAACCTGAAGTTCCTTCATGTGGAGTATGTGGATTTTGATGGAGATTTCGAAGAATCACTCACTAAATTAAGATGGTTAAAGTGGGAGGGATGTCATGACTCTTTTGAGGTGACCGACTTTCGTTTGGAGAAATTAGTCGTACTTGATTTATCAAGTGATCATTCTTATTAGGGTTAATACCCTGAAAAACCCCAAACTGGTACACTTGTGACAAATTTACCCCAAACTATTTTTTTGACCATGAAAAACCCCAAACCGGTATACCTATGACAAATTTACCCCGACTGACTATAAAAAACCCTAAACTGGTATATTTATGACAAATTTACCCCAAATTAATTTATTCGACTACAAAAAAACCCCAAAATGATAAATTTGTGACAAATATACCATTTGCTAAATTGGATTAATACCACAAAAAAATCACAAAAATTGTAAACTGTGACAAATGGAGCATAAAATCCTAAATTGGTATACTGGTCAACTGTCACGTGTCATTTAACTTAATAATTTGAGAATAGAATTTAATAAAAACCAACAGAGGGTAGATTTGTCACAAGTGTACCAGTTTGGGGTAAATTTGTCAAAGATATACCAGTTTAGGGTTTTTGGTGGTCAAAAAAATAGTTTGGGGTAAATTTGTCACAAGTGTACCAGTTTGGGGTTTTTTAGGGTATTAACCCTTCTTATTATATTAGAAACAGTATTAGTGAAAATTGGAGAGGATGGAGTTCAATTAAGTAAAGATGAAAAAGGCTTTTTCTTTTGTTACATTTGATGATAAATCATTATATTTCTAACTGCTAATCTTGGAACATGTTTCTTTCTTGTAGATGGAGAAGTTGAAAGTTCTCAATCTTTTGGGGTGCACAGGATTAAAGAGCACCCCTAATCTCTCCATGTTTAAAAATTTAGAGATGCTAATCCTAGAAGGCTGTATTTGTTTGGAGGAAATTGACCCTTCCATCAGAGATGTCAAGCGCCTCGTTTCCTTAAACTTGAGGTATTGTAAGAGATTTAAGAAATTACCTGAACAACTGGACAAACTAGAAAATTTGGAGGAACTTGTCGTAGACTACACTATGATAGAAGAAATCCCCCCATGTATAGGATCTCTGAAGTAGCTAAAGAGGTTTAGTGCCAATGGGTTTTTGCAATTTACTGAAGTTCCCGTGTCGTTAGGGGATTATGACAAGTTGCCACCGATCCCTCCTTCAATTAGGAAGTTGGGAGAGTTGGTTGTGCTGGACTTGATAGGTGCATCGATTACGGGATTGCCCGAATCTATCGAGGAATTAAACAAATTCAAAATTATGTGGCTTCATAGTAGCAACATAGAAAGGTTACCGAGCTCTATTGGAAAATTGCAAAGCCTCGAAGAGCTGCATGCCTCCCACTGCTATAAACTTGAAAGACAAATCCATGTCGATAAAGGTGGATTGCCTTCTCTAAAGACCCTTGAATTAAATTGCACACGGGAAATTTCTAGCTTGCCAGAAAAATCAGCTTCATTCTCTCAAACACCTCGATTTACATTTCTGTAGAGAGCTTCAATCACTTCCAAAACCTCCTCTTAGCTTATCATCCGTGTGGCTCACCTGTCGGAGCAATGAGCTGCCATCTCTCTCTCACCTCAAGCATCTATAGGAGCTCGTTATTTTTAAATGCATGTCTCTTCAGAGCATCCCAGAGCTTCCCTCCTGTGACAGCCTCCTCTCTTGTCCCACATTGCCTAGGGAGGGAGGTCCTGGTTAGCTTATAAGGCCTGGGTCCCTCTAATCTGTGTAATGCGTTTTAAAGCCGTGAGGGAAAAGACCGTGGCTGGGATGGCGGTTCGTCCGCGCCAGGGCGGGTGACCCAAAGCGAACAATATTACACAGTGGGGCCCGAGATGTTTCAAGTGGTATCAGAGCCGACTCCCGACCGCGTGTGGGGCCACAGCAAGAATGTTGTTCTGATGCTCGTGGGGCCACAACGAGGATGCTATTCTGTTAAGAGATGGAGAGTGTGACAGCCTCCTCTCTTGTCTCACATTGCTTAGGGAGGGAGGTCTTGGTTAGCTTATAAGGCTTGGGTCCCTCTAATCTGTGTAACGCGTTTTAAAGCCGTGAGGGAAAAGACCGTGACTGGGATGGCAGTTCGTCCGCGCCAGGGCGGGTGACCCAAAGCGGACAATATTACACAATGGGGCCCGAGATGTTACACCTCCTGCATACAGAGGCTTCACGTTTGGCAAACCTTTCCGATTTGGATTTTTTGTCGAAATTAGTGCTCAAGGATTGCTATAGGCTGAAGAAATTGGATGGACTGGAAGCTTTAAAATCCCTAAGAGAGTTGAACCTATCCATACACCTAGAGTCCTCCGCCTACTATGGCGTTGATGCAAAGGATGCATGTCACGCCCCCGATCCTCGAGTGTGCGCCCATCCCTCATTGGTCGATTAAATAGAGACTAACTTCTTAGAGCTTAGTTTAAGCTTATAAAATCAAATTTTTTTTTCATGTATTGATCTAAATTAGGTACAATGAATATGTCTATTAGATGAATGTAAAAGCAGTACTCCAAACCATCATCAATGGGCAGCAAATGCGTGGCCCTCTCCATAAATGACATCTATCTTAACTTTTTTTTTTTAAAAAATAATTTCCTTTTTTTTTCCCACTTTAATCAAAATAAAGTTTTTCTGGAACAATTACTTTCAATATTACAAAAAGCTCTTATTTTCATGATGATCAACTGTACTTCTCGAATGATAATTTCTTATAAATTATTTCACGAGACTATGCACGGGTCTATAGGCCACAGTAATGGTGAGATGATTGTAGTGCTGATATAGCCATTAAGTTATTTTATTTCTTTTTGTTCCTTGATTTTTGAGACCATACAATGTTGTGGTAAAAAATGACAATAATATGAATCCGATGCTCCGATGCGTGACATGGGCAAACTGAACTGCTGATATAAATGGTAAGAAAATCAGCTTGTCTTGATTCCATTCAGCGTTGAGATGGAACCGCCACCAGATAATGCCTAAAAGGCCATAAGTAAGCACGCGTAAGAGGAAGTCTCCAAGAAGTGGAAAGGAAAGGCGCGCTTGGAGCAGTGAATAGAATGATCATCCATTGGATATTACCGAGAAGCCAACGTCGAGGATGAGGAGTTCGGACCACAAGAAGGCAACGAGTGAGGAGTTTTTTTGGAGTCAATTTGAAGTTGTCTCCATATTCCAAGTGTGAACATATGAAGTTCATGAAACAACCAACGTGCTTTGAGAGATTAAAATATACATAATAGTCGAGTAATCATGCCTTGCCTCCTGCTTTACCTTCTTCCTCTTTACCAGGCCCTCTGTAAATCCGGCGCAGAGATAGCCCAGTAATCATTTCCTGCTCCAGTCTACCCATAATTGTCGAATCTCAGAGAGAGAGAGAGAGAGAGAGAGAGCACTGCAATGGAAGAACGACAACCCAAGCGAGGAAAATTCACTGAAGCTTCCAGTTCTTCCACCACTGTGATTGCAAACAATTACTACATATTCCTGAGTTTTAGAGGTTTCGATACTCGGAAAGGCTTTGTTGATCATCTCTATCACAAACTCCTAGATGTGGGCTTGCCGTTCCATCCATACTTCGTGCTTAGAGATGATGAGAACCTCCACTTTGGCGAGCCAATTTCTGAAAATCTTCTCAGTGCAATCAAGCACTCTAAGGTTTCAATCTTAGTTATCTCGAAAAATTATGCTGCTAGCGAATGGTGCCTCCGTGAACTCATTCATATTATGGAGTGCAAGGAAAGTAGGGGACAAATAGTCTTACCAGTGCTTTACAAGATGAAACCCAAGGATGTAAAACGCATGCAGGGGAAATTTGGAGAGGCCTCAAATCTAGTATGGATCATTTTGATGAGGAGGTCAAGCAACAAGGCCTGGAAGCGCTCAAAAAGGCACTCACTCTTAGAGTATACGAATCGGGCAAATTTGCTAGTGGGTATGTCGTTTAAGTTGTTTTAACTGATCCTCACTGGAAGAAGAATTTTTCTATTAACCATCGTTAATCCTTGTTTTGTGGAGCCATTAATAAGTTCTCATCTGTTGTGTTGTTTGACAAGCATGAAGGGAAATTAGTAAAAGAACTCGTAAAAGTAATAATGGGCGTGCAACAACATGATTTCCTACCACCTCTTCCTAGGAATTTGGTTGGAATTGATGATCGTGTGGCTGAGGTTATGAAATCGACGGATACTAATCCTTCCGAAACTCAAATTATTGGGATTTGTGGGATTGGCGGCATTGGTAAGACAACTCTGGCCACAAACATCTATAATAAGCTTTCTAAGAAATTTGAGTGGCATAGCTTTCTTATGGATATTAGAGAAACAATTGATCACAAGGGTATGGAGCATATCCAATCTCTACTGATCTCAAATATAACAAAAAATCATGAAAGTAGAGTGCGTGAATCTCTGGCAAGGATTGGAAATATCCAATTGAGTTGTGAAAAAAAAGAAGGTACTTATTCTTCTTGACGATGTAGGTCATCGAGACCACATAGATAAATTAATTGGAGGTTGTAATTTCGAATCAGGAAGTAGAATCATTATTACTTGTCGAGATAAGGCCCTCTTGAAGTCTCAATATAAAAGTTATGAACTCAAAGAAATGAATAGAAAGGACTCTATGCTTCTATTTAGCTTGTATGCATTTGAAGCGGAACAACCTCCGATAGAACTCGTGACTCTCTCTAGTGATATTGTTGCCACCACAGGAGGGCTTCCTTTAGCTCTCGAGATTATAGGTTCATTTCTCAAAAGAAAAGGTAAAAGCATATGGAGAGAGACGCTAGAGAAATTGAGGAAGGTGCCTCATACGGATGTACAAAAAAAGTTGAAGATAAGTTACAGCACATTAGAACACAACGAGAAACAAATATTTCTAGACATAGCGTGCTTTTTCATAGGATACGACAAAAAAATTGCCACCTACCTATGGAAGGATCTTTGATTGTGCCTAGATTCCACATTGGCAAGAATGATCGAACTTTCATTAATAAAATATGATGATAATAATGAGTTGAGAATGCATGATCAAGTAAGAGATCTAGGCAGAGCCATCGTCCATCCAGAAGGTATGAAGCCTTGGCTTTGTAGTAGACTATGGGATGAGAAAGCCATGAAAGTTCTAGAATGCAAGGTAACGATTATGTCTACATTTGGCCTCTCATGTTCTCTAATGATAGTCACTTAAATTATCATCGTTATCGTTCTTTTTTTCAATATATTTGACCAATCTCAACATGTTAGCATTTTCTTGGTGAAAGCTCCATCCAATTTCGGCCTTTTGTTCACGAAAAGTTTGCGCTCGTCATTATGTGGTTCAGAGAAGGGCTATTAAAATCATGTATTATTAACTCTATCTATTTTGCTCGTGTGGGTTTAACATCATTTTCTAGCAGATTTGTTACTGCTTCTTCCCATATTACTTGTTGAAGACCGAGCATCACATAGGTTTGATAGTTTTACTTTATGCCACCTATAAATCCGGTTCATCACCCTCTAAAATGCATAATAGTCATTATAACTTTATGCTAATTGATTCATATCGTTCAACCAAACAACAAAAACTGTATTGTTGATCATTACTTTGTTGTCTTTCATTCTATCTTCCCAAACTATATCAACAATTTATTTTTGAAATCCGTTGGTGTGAAGATAAATACATGCATCACGTATTATTCACCTTTTTTCAATCTTGAAATTTTATTTTTGTATGATATATGTGATAGTCTCCTTCTTCAAGAATCGTATACATTATTCTATCTTCAATTTCCAACCGTGAGTGCGTGCAATTTGCTGGTGTACAGGTTCTGCTTTTATATGTATGAAGAATTTTTACTATTTGTTTTCGAGGATATATTATGCATGTTCATGATGGAAATCCAACGTGATAATGTAAATTCATTAGTACATGTACTTAATAAAAAGAAAATTAAAGAGTTTGTTTAAATTGTATTGCTCAGGGAATGTTATTAATGTAACGGAAGAATGAAATATATAAATTATTCTGAATAATCCAGAAATGCATAATTATATTATTAACATAATTGTGTCAGTTAATAACTTGAAACAACACCACATAATTTGGGTGAATTTTACTCAATAATTATAGAAAATTATTATTTATCTTGTCAGTTAAAGGACCATTAAATACAAAAAAGTTAATATCAAATTCTTATTTATTAAAAAAAGCGGGAGGATTACCCACTTTTCTTTTATTGTCACTTATACCAAGTTGTAGTCAAACTAACAAATTACAGAAGAAAATGGTGGGAGATTGTTCAAGATACATTAATTATGAAGGAAGTGGCATAATTAAGGTTTTTTCAGCTTTTATTATGAGCTCTGCTAGTGTATAATAGATAAATCATGTTCATTCATATCAAAGATGAGAACTCACAGAATTTCGATACAGGATGCCACAACATAAGGCTATTCTACCCAGCTTTCACGATGTATGCTCGTGTTTATGCTGGTGCTGTGCATGGATCTAGTGATAGGTATATTGACCGCATAATTCAACATTAATGAATGTTATGCAAAATCAAACAACAATAAATTATGACAAAGGAAACTAAATAACAAATGACGTATGATTTTGTACATATTCATGCAAAGTAATTTTCAATTAAAAACTGAAAAGCAAAGATCGAAATTAAGAAACTAAATGATTGATGTACCTACCTTTAGTGTGACGGAATAGTGATGGTGAGAAATTACATTCTCCTTGATGTACCTACCTTTAATGTGATACAATAGCACCTCTATTATGTAATGAGCGAACCTTTCCGGGTAAGGATTAATTGAGCCTTTACACACATATAGAGATAGAGAAGAGACAAAAATCTATTGTTAGATATTAGCAGAGAAAAAACAAATAATTAACTTATCAAATAAGATAACTAGAGGAGAAAACAATAAATGATAGAATGTAAAAATAGGAAAACTATAATAATCGCTAACCTTTATTTGCTAATTCATATATTTTTATGTGAATAGGTGAATGCAAATATGCACTAACAAGCTCTTAATTGAGTAGTGTGCTCATCTTAGGGGAAAATTATTCAATCAATCCTAAACTTATTGTGCCGATGTTACCAACTTTTCTAATTTAGTTCTAAACATTTACACTAAATTTTAATATAATCAATTTTCACGGGAGAATCGTTGATATGACAATCCAATCATTTTTAGTTGTTTTCCTGCAAAAATTTGTCGGAATGATTACATAGGAATTTCATGCAAAGGACTAAAGCTAAATTTCCTAAATTGGTTAGTTTATGATCGAATTGACATCCACATAGTAGGTTTAGGATTGATTGGACAATTTCTCCCTCATGTTAGGATTAGTTGTTGAGCATTAAGCTTGAATATCCAAAAATGAAAAGTCAAGTTCAATAGACCAAATTTTTGTTTCCATTTGGCCATATGCCAAAACCATAACATTTTATGAACAAGGAAGGAATGAGTTGGCATGCTTTTTCAATGCATAAGTCTGATTTTTGTTTTTCAAATGTGTAACGGTTCTTACATATTTCAGAGGGACACCATATATAGTTAGTCGTCAATACTACGTATCTTACAAAATTTAATTTCAAAACTTATAAGAAACCTAGACTAATTTCATATAAAATTTTTACATAAAACATCAAAACTTGGGACATACGAGTGAAAATTGACATTTTACACGATGATGCAACTATAAAAAATCACATATATTTCTTTTTTCCTATAAGTGTAGACAAAATGTATAGGCCACAATAACGTGCAGAGTGTACTAACAAATGGCAATTGAACAGTGTTTACGAGTTTGGGACACCTGGAGTGCTATAACTTGGCACAGGGGGACATTTAAGTACCATAACTTCGAAAAGGTACACTTAAGTGCTAGTTTCGAAGTTAAATGGAACACTTAGGTGCCACTCCGGTCAAAATTCGGCCAAATGGCTAACGTGGCAATTTTCTGGCGAGTTTGGTCCAAAACGGCATCGTTTTGCACGCTGACGTGGCGAGAAAATACAAAAACGACGCCGTTTCATATCTGATGTGTAAATAATAATATAAAAATTAATTAAATTTAATTTAAACTTAATTTTATTTAAAATATTCTAAAAATTAAAAAACTAAAAATTTAAAAAAATTTAAAAAAAGGGAGGCCGAAGGGGGCGGCTGAGGGCTGAGCCCTCGCCGCCGCCGCCTCCCCGCCATCGCCGGGAAGGGCTTGCGACAGAGAGGGGAGGGTCGGCCGGGGTCGCCGGCCCCCGACCGACTGGCGGCGAGGGCCGCGAGCCCTCGCTGGATCGCGACGAGGGCCTACGAGCCCTCGCCCAGATCCAGCGAGGGCTGCGGGCCCTCGCTGCCTCCCCACCACTGTCGGGAAGGGTCGGCGACGGAGGGGGGAGAGTCGGTCGGGGTCGTCGGCCCCCTGCCGACCGGCAACAAGGGCCGCGAGCCCTCGCTGGATTGCGACGAGGGCCTGCGAGCCCTCGCCGCCTCCCCGCCGCCGTCGTGAAAGGTTGGCGACGAAGGGGGGAGGGTCGGCCGGGGTCGCTGGCCCCTAGCCAACCGGCGGCGAGGGCCAAGAGTCCTCGCCGGATTGCAGCGAGGGCCCGCGAGCCCTCACCTAGATCTGGGGCGAGGGTCGCAGCCCTCTCCCAGATCTGGCAAGGGTTGCGGGCCCTCGCCGCCTCCCCGTCGCCACCAGGAAGGGTCGGCGAAGGAGGGTGGAGGGTCGGCCTGGGTCACCGGCCCCCGGCCGACCGGCAGCGAGGGCCGCGAGCCCTCGCTGGATCGCGGCAAGGGCCGCAACCCTCACCCTAGATCTGGGCGAGGGCTTGCGGGCCCTTGCCGCCGGTCGGCCGGGGGTCGGCGACCCCGGCCGACCCTCCCCCCTCCGTCACCGACCCTCCTCCCTCCGTCGCCGGTCCTTCTCGACAATGGCGGGGAGGCGGCGACGGTGAGGGCTCAGCCCTTAGCAGGCCCCTTCGGCCTCTTTTTTTTATTTAATTTGTTTAGTTTTTTAATTTTTAGAATATTTTAAATAAAATTAAGTTTAAATTAAATTAAATTTATTTTTATATTATTATTTACACATCAGACACGAAACGACGTCGATTTTGTATTTTCTCGCCACGTCAGCGTGCAAAACGACGCCGTTTTGGACCAAACTTGCCGGAAAATTGCCACGTCGGCCATTTGGCCGAATTTTCGCCGGAGTGACACCTAAGTGTTCCATTTAACTTTGAAACTGGCACTTAAATGTACATTTTCGAAGTTATGGCACTTAAGTGTCCCCCGTGCCAAGTTATGGCACTTGGGCTGTTCTTCTGCCCAGTGTTTACAATCCTCAATTTTTATTTTTATTTTTTGTAGGAGAAAAATGAAAAAATTGAGGCATTACTTCTGGACGAAAGGGGCTCAAGAGAGTTCATGAAGCGAAAGAGCTTCAAAAGAATGCCTAACCTAAAGTTCCTTCATGTGAGTAATGTGGAATTTGATGGAGATTTTAAGGATTCACTTTCTGAATTAAGATGGCTAAAGTGGGAGAAATGTCCTGACTCCTTCAAGGCGACTAATGTTCATTTGGAGAAATTACTCATACTTGATTTGTCAAATGGTATAATTAATGAAAATTGGGGAGGATGGAGTTCAATCAAGGTAAAGATGAGAAATGCTTTCAATTTTGTTACATTTGATGATGAATCAGTCTATTTCTACCCGCTAATCTAGGAACATGTTTCTTCCTTGTAGATGGAGAGGTTGAAAGTTCTCAATCTTTATGGGTCCATTTTTTTAGAGAAATCCCCTAATCTCTCTGCGTTTAAAAGTTTAGAGATGCTAACCCTAGAATCTTGTGAGAAATTGAAGGAAATCGACCCTTCAATTGGAGATGTTAAGTGCCTCATTTCCTTAAATTTGAGTTGGTGTTACAATCTCAAGAAGTTGCCCTCACAATTGGGTGAATTGAGGGCCCCTCGTTTCTTTAAACGTGTTCTTATGTCAGGAACTCCAAGAGCTACCCAAAGAAACGGGCAAATTGGAAGAATTGAATGAACTTCTAATAGCAAGTTGTGGTATGAAGGAAATTCCTCCATGGATAGGTTATCTGAAGAAGCTGGAGGTACTTAATGCCCAAAGCTGCATATCATTGGTTAAACTTCCGGACTCAATTAGCCATTTCCTTAAATTTGAGTTGGTGTTACAATCTCAAGAAGTTGCCCTCACAATTGGGTGAATTGAGGGCCCCTCGTTTCTTTAAACGTGTTCTTATGTCAGGAACTCCAAGAGCTACCCAAAGAAACGGGCAAATTGGAAGAATTGAATGAACTTCTAATAGCAAGTTGTGGTATGAAGGAAATTCCTCCATGGATAGGTTATCTGAAGAAGCTGGAGGTACTTAATGCCCAAAGCTGCATATCATTGGTTAAACTTCCGGACTCAATTAGCCATTTGGTAAATTTGTCAACCCTCGACTTGAGATTTTCCTTCGAATTTGAAGAAATTCCAGAGAGGATTGGATCCCTTGTGCAATTACAGCGCCTGTTATTAGGCAATATGCATCTTCCATTCGAACATAATATAATGGAGAGTAGGAATCTTGATTGCCGCATACATCATATCCCCCATTCAATTGGGAAGTTAGAATCGTTGATTGAATTGCAATTGTCGTGTGCAGAAATTTCGAAACTACCTGAATCCATTGGGGATTTGAAAATTTTGAAAATTTTGAATATTGCCAAGTGTAAGAAATTGAGTAATTTACCCAGTACTATTAGTAAGTTGGGCAAACTTGAAGAATTAAATGCCTCAGCTTGCAAGAGTCTGGAAGGGGAAGTTCCTATAAATAGGTTGTCTTCACTAAAGATCCTTCGACTTGAGAAGCTTTCTCGTGATGAAGAAATTTTATTAATGGGCTCCTGGATGACTCAATGCGACCTCAAAGCATCAGTAAGCTGTCTTCTCAACAACACATTTATTTAACTAATTGCGATCTTCCTGCCAGTTTAACAGTTTTGGAAGTCACTTTTCAGAATCACACATTGCCTCAACTTTCTCACTTAATCCATCTAAAAGAGCTTAGTTTTCAGTATTGTGAATTGCTAGAATCCATCCCAATGCTTCCCTCAAGAATCTTGAAGCTTGGTGTCTCCTGGTGTTGGAAGTTGAAAGAGTTGCCAAGTTTGTCAAGTATGGAACTCTTGTCAGAATTACATAACAAAGGCTACAGTGAGATGATAGGAATGAAGGGTCTGGAAGGATTAAAATCTTTAGGAAAACTATTTATATGGGGATGCAAGAAGTTCTCCAACCTCAACAGCCTTGAACATCTGGAGTCTTTGAGAAGCTTGAAAATACTAGATGCTTCACTAATGAATGATGATCTATTTAAAGTTCAATGCCTTGGTAGATTGAAAAACTTGGAAATGCTGCATATTGATTCCTGCCAGTCCCTTATAAGACTCAACATTTCACAATTAACACGTTTGACAGTATTAAAGGTCACTGAATGCAAAAATATAATCGAAATTAAATGCCTTGAGAGGTTGAAAAAATTGAGATTTTTGAGCATCCAAGGGTGCGATTCCGTCGAAATATTACCGCACCTCTCACTATTCGATAACCTCCAAACTTTGGGCATTGGAGGGTGTTGGAAGCTTCATGACGTTCAGGGCCTGGAGAAAGTCAGAGATGTGTTTAGAATCTAAAATGAGGGATCAACTGCAAGGCCTCAACAAATTGTCCACACCTGTCGAATTTCGGAGGTTTTACGGAATATGATGGGGGGTCAATTTCGAATGGACTTTTGGAAATCACAGAGCTCCAGAAATCAAGGCGTCTAAATTCTAGTAGACGTTCAGCGATGCCACTTTGTTGGAATATCGTTCATTGCGCTACTGCAGCAGGGAAACAATCGGTTCATGAAATAACGCTCCGACCAATCGAGCGCTCTGGCCACGATGTCGGAACGATTCGCATGTCCTTTCAAAGGTAGATAAAAGCAGGTCACGCTATTTATTGTCGGGATGTATCGCCTATTTCATCCACATTTCCTCCTTTTGCGAAGCCGTCCACAAGCGTCCCCTCTGAGTTTCGAATGACGCAGGCGATTGCTCCTTTCACGGAGCTTTCGACGAAGGGATTCATTAATGTTGACCTCTAAAGATCCGACCTTTGGGGGGTTTCCAGTTCTCAGAAGAGGTGGGAGCATCAAGGTCCGATTTTTTGCTTTGAATTCCATCTCTGGCAATTGCCGAGAGAAGTTAGAGCTCCTTGCAGTGCTTGAGCTGGGTTGGGGGGTTTCTTTCGAAAGATGAAGTTGTTACAATAAGCCAAGAGATGGCTACTACAAGCGCTAGAGAAGGTGGGTTTTCTGTGCTTTTGAGGAATTGCGTTAGCTATATCTCTATTTTGCTTAACCCCTGGGAAGAAACCTGAATGTTTAGGGATGGTTGAGCCCATATGTCTCGCGTCCAAGGACAAGAGAGAAGGAGATGCTCTGTGGATTCCGCCCGGTCTTTGCACAGTGAGCAGCAAGGATCCGGTACTATTTTTCGCTTGTGTAAGTTCTCCATTTTAGGGATTATTCGGACATGCATTCCATTGAAAGAGCTTAATCTTAGGGTTTATTTGCATTTTGCAGGTCCTATTCCATAAAGCCTGAGGAGCCGAGAAAGATGAGGAGGCCATTGGAGCTTTTCGGATATTCTAGGTAAGTCTTATGTAGTTGTAGCCACTCTTTATTGAGTAATTTCCTATTGATGAATATGTCCACACCAGTTTGTCTTGAATAGAGTGTGTTGTTGGAGGAATAGCCAGAATTTCCGATGTCCTCTTCGAAAATATTTTGAAGAAAAGGTTCATTCTAAAAATTTTCTTTGTGGTTTATAAGCTCTACTACCTATTGTGGGTCATTTTCATTTGCTGGGCCTCCAATTACACCTCTCTTCAACCACCTGGCCTCTATGATATCGATTGCTTCTCCTGTTGCTACTGTCCACATTGAAGATTCTAAGATTGAGTCTCTTCCCTCTAGACTCTAGTAGGCTTTGCCAGCCCCAAGAGGGTCTGCCCTTTCCCAGCATGCCAAAAACTCCTTTTTGGGAAGTAAATCCCTTCAAAAATTTGGCCCCATAAAGAGCGAGACTGTTGCATTAATCTCTAGGCTCACTTTCCTAAGAAAGCTTTGTTAAGAGAAAGTAAATCTTCGAATCTCATGCCTCCATTGTCTTTCATTTGCTTTAAGAAATCCCAACTCTTCCAATGAATACCAGAGTGAGATTCTCTACTTTTCCACTAAAATGCTGCCATCCAATGTTCAATCGCTTTACATATGGAAACAGGAATCTTGAATACTGACATTGCATATTGAGGAAGAGCATGCGCTACTGTTTTTAAGTAATATCTCCTTTCCTGCTTTATAATTTAAATATTCTTTCCAGCCTTCCAATTTTCTGTTAACTCTTCCAAGTCTCCAGGCAAAAAATATTCTTCTTAGACTCTCCCCAATCCAAAGTAATTCCAAGGTATTTTCCTGTTTTATGCAGTTCAGGGACACGCCGTTCATAAGCCATATTGACTCTTATGGTCTGTGGATACCCTGAGCTAAAGAGTATTCCTGATTTGCTTAGGTTTATCTCCTGTCCAGTAGCAAAACAATACTGATGTTACATATGATACAGATTGGCATTCTTGAATTCTCCCACCTAAAAAGAAGATGGAATCATCCACAAATAGGAGATGTGATATGGTAGGGGAAAAAGAGTTGAGCTTAACACCCTTTATACCGCCATCCTCCACAGCTTTCTTCATCATAAGAGATAAAACGTTTGCTACCAAAATATAGAGATGAGGGGATAAAGGATCACCTTGCTGAAGTCCTCTGGAAGGTTGGAAGTAAGGGAGAGGATTCCCATTATATTTAACACTAAATGAGACTGGAGATACACATTGCATAACCCATGCAATCCACTTTTCATCAAAGCCCAGTTTTCTTAGGCATGCCTCCAACAAGTCCCATACTACTTTTTCATATGCCTCTTTCATATCAAGTTTCAAAACCGCTGGGAATTTTTTCCTCCCATTCTTCGCTCTTAGTTGATGCAACACTTCCTGCACTATCATTATATTGTCCTAGATAAGTCTCCCACTCACAAATGCACTCTGCTCTCGAGCTATCAATTTCGATAACCAAGGTTTGAGTCTATTCACCATTACCTTGGATATAATTTTATAGGCAAAATTGCACAAACTAATGGGGCGGAATTGATCAAGATTTTCTAGGTTAGGAATTTTTGGAGCTAGAGTACTGTGGGTTCTATTTAAATCAGAATTCATGTTTTCCGAATATGAAAATATTCTCAACTGTTGCAAATACTTCGAAGAATGAGTTCTTGAAATACTACTTTTGGAGAATGATTGGCTTCTCCCTTGAAATCTATTTAGTTATGTTTGTTCACTTGTGCAGATACTTTCGATTTCATATTTTCCATGAGGATGCTCAATTGGAAGATCAATTGCTCCAAATAAGCCATATGTACTCTTCAAGAAATCCCTTCACTCCAGTTATCTTAGTCCCTTCACCATTCTTTTTCATGGTAAATAATTAGCATGTTCTGATGCACTGCTATATTTTCTTCACAAGATTCCCTGGCCATTTTGTATTCATTGATCAGATTTACTTGTCAGATTTGACCAAGGGCAGACTAGCAATCAAATTCATCCAGTCTGGAAAAATCATCTTCTGATTGTATGTTATAATCATTTAAGCAGTAGAATTTTTACGCTGTGCGAGGTGGATTTGTTCCATTGAT
The DNA here is from genome assembly GCA_019915185.1 of Eucalyptus camaldulensis. NCBI lineage: Eukaryota > Viridiplantae > Streptophyta > Magnoliopsida > Myrtales > Myrtaceae > Eucalyptus > Eucalyptus camaldulensis. The sequence goes on from JAHSVA010000008.1 coordinate 4,851,383, forward strand.
GCTCATAATGGAGGTTCGAAATAGTAAGATATAATATATCGTGTTATACACGATAAACGAAACGATGTCATTTCGATATGGGACATGAAGCCCAGAGAGAACCATATGTGGAGGTGGTTCTGTTGTGAGATTAGGAGTGAATTGCCTGTGTAAATGGACCTTTTGTTTTGGCACAAGAATGTAGGCAGAGCTGGACGTTGTAATTGCTTTGCGAGAGTTTTGGTGTGAAGACTGCTCTGGAAAGATGGAGATTTCTCACTGGCACATTACGACGTGATTCAGCACTAATTTATACAGCAGATAACTAGTTGATCTCATGATGTAGCGTTGTTTTCCAGGAGCTGGTAATGCCTTTCTTAGTGATAGATTTTCAGTTTGTTGAAGTAGCTAATTGTTTTCGTGGAATGTAGGTTACTGAAGTATGACAAGAAAGATATGCGAGGATAGGGGTGATGCTACATTGTGGAGCCGCGAGTTCAGTCCAATGGTTTTATGTAGAATCAAGCTGCATATTTCACATATTCAACTGCTTTCAGGACGGTTATGAGGTATATTTTTTTCCTAGAAGCCTAATTTGAAGGTTAAAATTCTCTTAGACTAAGCCTCAACTTTAATGATATTGCCCAACGATGCAGGTTGTGGTGAGAAGATGAAGATCTTTTACATTGGTGTTTCCGTGTCATGATTGGGGTATGAACAAGTTCAATTGGTTCTCGAGAGGATTCAACTCCAGAGAACCGGTGGATGCAAATGCTAACGAACATGGAGGCTATCTGTTTACCTGTGCCTACGAGTGGAGATTGAACGTGGAAATTGGGAAATTCAGGAGTCGACTCTTATGGGCACTGAATTCTCTATGGACTTCCCTTTCATGAATGCCAATTTGACCGGCTTGCGTAACAAGTGTGGTTATGCCCAAGTCATCAAATCAAAGTCACGCTCTGAATGTGGTAATGCAATGCTAGTCTCTACTTTGTAGTACACGTCCACTTGCCTAAAGTAGCGCATAACATCAGTTTCCAATTGTTTGTGCATCACTTGTTTGATTCGGGATTGGCTAAATATGGATGTCTTATGAAATTATACTTTGACGAACCTTGTCCTGGGCTGTCTTGACTCTCATGTATTAGTGAAAGTTTTTCAAGTCATTCTAATTATCCATTGTACATGTCGAAATGTACCTTAGTGCGGCCTTGAATTAGAGAGGAAAATATCATGAGAAGTTGATGAAGGTCGAGTACAATAAAGGACAGCTTCTGCAGCAGGTGTGTTCTTGTCCCTAAGAAAGATGGTGTCGGAGAGGACAGTGGTTGGATTGTCTCTTGGGTTCATAATGAAGAAATAGATGAGTCCCTAGTTAAGTTTAAGAGTTTCAATACAATCCTCATGTAGGTTTGCCTACTGGTAACGACATTCAATATGATTTTGAAATTGTGAAATCGGCAGGTTCTTGTGTTAAAGTGCAGAAGTTTGAAGGCGGGCCAATGGAAAAAATCACTCTGCCTCAAAGGTTATCCTATGGATTCCATGGTACCTTTGTGTTAAAGCGCAGAAGTTTGAAGGCAGGCCAATGGAAATATCTGATTCTAGAGATACTTGATGTCTTCAGTCAAATACTACGAGATTCTTCATTCTCGACGTGGTATCAATCTTGGCTTCTTTAAATAAAGTTATACTTCTCTCCGGCTTCTATGTAGTAGAGAAATTCACTATCTGATGGATTCTGGAAACTGCTCATGCATATGCAATCACGATTGCATTTTATTAATTCGCTATTTGGTCATGGAAGTAGGCAATGAAGGTACCGTAAACGTGTTCTCCATTTTCTCAAAGCCAGGGTACTAATGTCAAGATGATGAATCTCCATGGATCTGTATCAAACTTTGGTCGTTGCTTAATATGCCAATGTGAAGACTGCTCTCTCTGAAGGGAGATACATGGCCTTGCTCAGGCTGAAAGTATTATCATCAATGGTGGAAACCCGGTACAAATCATGTCTCTACTCTTTCCTTGTTTTACTTCATGCCTTTATTAATCATCTTGCAAATTCGTACCTTAACATCATTCGCAATTTATTACTTCAATTTGGTCATTGTTTGGTGATGACAATGTCTGCACCCCAAAGGCTTTTGAAGAACAGAGGATTTCCACTGTATTGTGGATAACTGTGAGATCCAAACCATAAGTGTGGAGGAAGTCCTTAAATCAACCGTATTGCTTTCATGTTTTTGGGATAAACATGACTAATAATCAATGGGTGGCTAGAAAGGTGATTTGCTTAATAAAAAAGAACTTCATTACTTGTTAGCAAAAGTTCTACCCAAATGCTTAAAGCACTAGTTAGAGGTAGACTCAATGTATATTAACCCCCTGTTAAAACACTTTATTTAACCAATGTGGAATAACACTGCTAATAATTGATTGATCATGGCAACTACTCATGTCTATGTGGTTTTGATTACATTTTTAGTAGCTTATGTCCGCTTGTTCTGTCATGGATTAATAAGCTACCGGAGGCACCTTCATAACATTTTTACTTTTCTCAGATCCAGGACACCAACGTTGACGAATTTCCATGGATCTATATGCAACTTTGTTTGTCAATTGAGATGCTGATACATAGATTGCTCAATCTGATGGTGGATTCATGGCCTTGATCGTGTCAAAAGTAACATCCTGTATGGTGGAAAATCCGGTAGGAATCATGTTGTGGCTTTCTTGTTTGTCGTCATGCCTTTGTCCAATAACTTGGGGAACACCTGCTTTATGAATTCGGTGTTGCAGGCATTGTTGCACACTCCTCCTTTGAGGAACTACTTCTTGAGTGACTGGCACAATAGGTACTTTTGTCAGAAGAAGAATGGGGTTAGTGGAATTGTGAGTAAAAGGAATTTAGATGGTGCTCTTGATGGAGGCCATGGGAGCAAGAATGGCAGCTTCTGTTTGGCCTGTGACATGGACGCCATGTTCTCGGCGGTGTTTTCGGGGGATCGGATGCCTTATAGTCCTGCGAAGTTCCTGAACAGGTCTGTGGATGTGGAGGAAATTGCTCTTCTATGAAATTTTTTGGATCAATGTGGATGCTTGATGGTTTCTTGTTGGTTTTTAGAAGCACATGGAGGTTGGAAATTGTCCAAGAGGCTCTGTAAATTTTGTTGTTGTGACCTAGTGGCTGTGAAGATATGGAAGTTGTTTGATCAGTGCATGTTCTGCTATATTGTTAGTATGATGGACATTACCTAATTTGCAATTGCGCTTTGACCTCCTTTGTATCACAGCTTAGCTGCTCCATCTTTTTTTATTTTTGGCAAATGGAAATTGGAAAATGTCAGAGAGTGCCCTTTGCACTTGTTATGGTTTGAAGAGTAAAAAGTCACAACCATCTTGGTTGAGATGTGTTGAACAGCTGAGACAATTGCCTTTCAATCCAACGATAAAAGATTGCTGAGGCACCGTGCCCTGTCGGGACTATGGCTTTGCCCCTTATCAGATGTGTTCTCAAAATTTTAAATTTACCATTGGATGTATTGCCTAAGTTAAAATGTGTATTTCTCTCATTATTTTAAGTGCCTTGAAAAGCATTATTTCTGATTTTGCTAAAATTAACAAGTGCCCTTGGGACATGTGTTAACAAGGCCTTTGGAAATTATCTTCTTTCATGAAGTAATTTTGTCTACTGGCTTTTCTGAAAATGGCTGCGGACATCATTGGATAGGCATCTTTTCCTTATTCTAATGATGCATGCTTTCTTCAAGTTCCTTGTTGACCATCAATGTTGGACTGAGACTTTCTTAACTGTTCTATCTAATTGACTTAGAGGGAAATGTGCTTTATACACTTTTATATTGATTTGGTTATCCCACAGTTGGTGGCAACATGCAGCTAACTTGGCAAGTTATGAGCAGCAGGACACTCATGAGTTTTTCATTTCCATGCTTGATGGGATCCATGAGAAAGTGGATAAGGATCGACACTGGCCTCAGAGTCAAGGTAAATTTTACGGGCATCACGTTAAACCTGTTTCATCCAGTCTCCATTTTTTACAGGCAGTATCTGGAATCTGCTGGTGCTGAGGACAGGTATCAAGTGTTATTAACATTTTCTCTTGGGTCGGTGATTCAAGCAGGCTTGTTTTTTTGTATAATCATGTAAATGAACTTTTGAACTGATGTAGGATCATGCTTGTGGGTTATTACCTTTCTGGCATTTCCCAGCCCTAATACCTCTGAGTCCCTTGGGAAGTTTCATTTTGTTCTGGTGTCATTCTTTCTTGGTGGCATATCAGTCAGGAGATTCAACTCTGTCAACTAATATCCGTGGGTCTTTATATTTGGCATGCGTTAGCCTCTGGTGTCAACTTTTCTTTCAGGTTATTCCATGGTGAAACTTGTTATTGTTCCATCACATGGTAATTTAATGCGTCTATAATATCTGCAGACAACTGCTTTCCTGGGCAAGTGCGCTCTTTTGTGTCTTGTCTGACGGTTTTGTGTTTGTACTATAAAATATGTTCTGTGGTGACTTGTGACGCTGTTGAGGAACTTTTATTTTTACGAATTGTGGATTCTCAGATATCTTTAGAAGTGCGCTAATGAATTATTACAGGGAGTGGAGATTGCTGTATTGCTCACAGAGTATTCTCTGGTATCTTACGCTCCGATGTCATGTGTATGGCTTGTGGTTTCATATCTACAACATATGACCCTTGCTTGGACATTTCTTTGGATCTGGAACAAAGCCAACGTGGTTCTGTGAAGGCGACATCAGCTAAGTCACATCACTCCTGCAATGGCAAGGCAGAGTGCTTGAATTCAAGCCAGAACTCTGGGATACCGACCTTGATGGGCTGCTTGGACCGATTCACAAGACCAGAGAGGCTTGGTTCGGACCAGAAGTTATTCTGCCAACAGTGTCAGGTGAATCAGGAGTCTCTCAAGCAGATGTCCATAAGGAAGCTCCCATTGGTTTCTTGCTTTCACATCAAAAGATTTGAACATTCTTCCATACGGAAGATGTCGAGGAAGATTGACCGATATCTGCATTTTCCATTTTCACTGGACATGGCCCCTTACCTCTCTTCTTCCATTTTGAGGAGAAGATTTGGGAACAGGATTTTCCCTTTTGATGGGGATATACCTGATGCATCAAATGAGTTCTCCTCAGAATTTGAGCTGTTCGCTGTGGTCACTCACGCTGGTAAATTAGATGCGGGCCATTATGTGACTTATCTGCGTCAGAGCAACCAGTGGTACAAGTGCGACGATGCTTGGATTACCCAAGTGAATGAGAACATTGTGAGAGCTGCACAAGGTACATGATGTTCTATGTCCAGAAAATGCTTTATTATAGAGCAAGTGATAAAATGGGTGCTTCATGATAGCCTTCGGAAATTGAAATACCAGTTGCTGATGCTGTATTATGCGTGTCTTGCGCTAAATCGCTGGGACTTGAGGTCAATATGCAGAATAAAGCAAAGAACAGTGCTCCAGTTGCTGCTTTGTCTGTGAACTAAATTTTAATGAGTTGCTGCAGCTAATTGCGGAATGCCAAACAACTCTCTTCCATCGGGGCAAACATCAGTCCGAAAATAATCTGTAATTCTACTTTGGAGCTGTGCTGAGCCTAATTTTATTTGGGGTGCCTCAGCGGACGAGGGAATTGCTTAGTGGAGCCTTCAGAGTTATTTATGAGTTAATTATTTCAACTTTTCCCCCCTAATTTTTCCTGCTTGTCCAAGTATTGATGGTGGGTTGATTCTTTTTTTATGTGACATGGATCCTCGCGAAGGTTGATGCTTGGAGCTGTGGGTTCTTTCCGGTATGCCCATTCCTTGCATTACATATTGTACTTTTATTGGGATTTTTTTAAGCTTCGGAGCTTTTATGGGGAGGCGCTTCATATCAATTTCTTGAAAAGGAAATGTGAGGAATGTTATGCCGGAGATTTTGTATGTCGTTCTTGTTTTGAGCAAAGAGAAATCATAGCATGACTAACTACACCTTTACATTCTTGATAGTGTTCACTTGCCATCATGATTTGGTCTGAATATCAGAGTCCAAAAACGCCAACCTGACTCTGGCGAAAAGAAATAGTTGTGACCTTTCAATTCAATGCTACAAACTGAATGAAAAGCAATATGATGTATTTAACTTTATAAGCTGCATGCCGAATCGAAGAACAAAAACTTGCTGGCTGTTTTTTCAATTCTTTGAGATGTCGTTGGATCTACAGGGCAGACTTTCCGCTCTCTGGCTCTAGGCAGTTAGAACAATCTCACTCGCTGTTAGAGCCCAGATGATCCGGAATATAAGTGCTGAATAACCAAAGTTAAGACCAAACCACCCAATGCCACTGAAGAGGCTAGTTTTTGTATGAATCGAGCCAAGTGAAACCTAACAGAATGAACTGAACACACATTGAGATATAGGAGAAAATATTGGGTACACAGCGGCATCATGTCATTTTCACAATAGTCCATTTACTGTGTGGCATGTATCCATAAAAGGCGTACTTGTTAGATTTTTCTCTCCCTTGTTACCATTTCTTCTATCACCGTTTTCTCTTCTGATAACATTTCTAGTCAGCAATATTATCTTTTGTATCTAATTTAAGATATTGTTGATATTGTTCCCGTATTTTCTCTACTTGCCTTAAGCATCCTCAATCATCCCTAATTTAGGGCTCTTGTAATATCTTTATATATAGCTTTGTACAAGAGAGATCAGAATACAATATGCAAAAATTACGATTCCTTCATGGTATCAGAGCTGCATCTCGCGTAATTCGCCTTACGATCCTCAAATCTCCTTCTCCTCTCATTCTTCATCGACTTTCTTCTTCCCAAAGAAAATGTCGACAGGCTCGTCTTCATCTATGGCATCTCCCTCACTCGTCATCTCAAACATATCCAACTTGATACCCATCAAATTGAACAGCTCGAACTATCTTCTTTGGCGTTCTCTTTTCGAACCAATTCTCAAAGGTCACAACCTCATGTCTTACATTGATGGAACCTCCCAAGCGCCTGCTTCAACAGATGAAAATTACAAGACATGGATCAAAAAAGATCAGATGCTACTCTCCTGGATCAACGCTACTCTGTCTGAATCTGCACTTCCATATGTAGTTGGCGCTACATCTACAAAAGCTACGTGGGATGTCCTCGCTCGTCGCTATGCCTCTCTCACTCCTGCTCATGTAATGTCTCTAAAAAGACAATTACATCACCTCAAGAAGGGCAACCTCACCATGCAGGAATATCTCCAACAATTCAAAACTTTAGCTGATAAACTCGCAATTTGCGGATCTCCAGTAAGTGATGATGACCTCCTAATTTGCATTCTCGATGGATTGCCTGCTGCTTACCGCTCCTTTGCATCCTCTATTCGTGTTCGTGCTCATCAAACTTCCATCACTATTGAAGATTTACACAATCTCCTACTTTCTGAAGAATTGAGCATCACTGATGATTCATTATCCAAAACTACTACTGCCTTCGTTGCAAACCGGCAACCTCGAACTCTTTCTCCTGGACAGCACTCATTCACACCTCGTCTCAATAAGGGTGGCACTGGTTATAGAGAACGCATCAGGGGTCATTCCAATCAAGTCGGACTTCTCCCTACTCCATCATTTCGACCTCAAGGTCGTCAATTGAACACTGGTCGGCTGATCTGTCAAATTTGCAACAAACATGGCCATAGTGCCATTGACTGCTATCATTGCATGAACTATGCATATCATGGTCGCAATCCTCCTGAAAAACTTGCTGCCATGGCTATTGCACCACCTACTGACGATGGCACTTGGTATACCGATACTGGCGCCAGCCATCATATTACAGCAGATCTGGGTAATCTCTCCATCTCCGCTCCCTATAGTGGTTCCGCTCCCTATAGTGGTTCTGATGAAGTTCAGGTTGGAAATGGCCAAGGTTTGTCTATTACTCATGTTGGTTCCACTTCTCTCTCACATCCTGCTTCCTCCATGAATTTAACCAATATACTTCGTTGTCCTCTAGCATCTGCCAATTTAATTTCAGTTAGTCGTTTTGCTAAAGACAATAATTGTTATTTTCTATTTGATGATTCTCAATTCTTTGTGAAGGACAAGTTAACGAAGCAAATTCTGCACCACGGTTAGACTGAGAATGGGCTTTATCCTATGTGGTTCCCCAAACCTTGCTTCAAACCTCAAGTTTCATTTTCTTCTCGCATCAACTCCTCCACCTGGCATCATCGTCTTGGCCACCCTTATGCAGCTATTCAACATCTTATTTTTAAACAGCTTCAAATATCAAATAAGCGTGACAACTCTCTGTGTTCTGCATGTCAGTTAGGCAAAAGTTGCAAGTTACCCTTTTTCGTTGTCTCACACACGCACTCAATTTCCACTTGAACTAATTCATTGTGATGTATGGGGACCTGCCCCAATGTCTTCTATATCAAAATTCTCTTATTATGTACTGTTTGTTGATGACTTCTCTCATTACAGTTGGATATTTCCTATGTGCCATAAATCTGATTTTTACGAAATTTTTATGGCTTTCAAACCGCAAGTTGAAAATCAATTTAACCATCGAATTAAATTCTTCCGCTCCGATGCTGGTGGCGAATTCACTAGTGATGCACTTGAATCTTATTTTCATACACATGGTATTCGTCATCAATTTTCCTGCCCTCATACACCTGAACAAAATGGTGTCGTCGAGCGAAAACATCGTCACGTGGTTGAAACTGGTCTCACCCTTCTAGCTCAAGCTGGTATGCCTTCTCGCTTTTGGTTTGAAGCCTTCAATACAGTTGTATATCTCATCAACCGCATGCCTATTATTTCTCAAATTTCCCCATATCAACGATTGTTTCAACAAATTCCTGATTATTCTCATTTACAAGCCTTTGGATGCCATTATTATCCCCGGCTTCGTCCCTATTGTTCTAACAAATTGGAGTTCTGCTCTTCTTCGTGTTGTTTTCTAGGCTATAGTACCTCTCATAAAGGGTATCGCTGCTATGACATGTAAAGTCACCGAGTTTACATATTTCGTCATGTTAAATTTGATGAATCTGTTTACCCGTTTATCACAAACTCTAACTCTCCAAAATCTCCTACCACTTTACCCTCACTTGGTCCTATCTCCATCTGGCTACCATCAACCTCCGCCCCCACGGATACCGCATGGGTTGAGCCCACCATTAGCCCCGCCAACGGTGCTGCCTCTGCTTCGTTAACTATAGATGAATCACAATCTCCTCCTTTATGTTCCCCTATACCACCCCCTCCCCCACCACCTCCCACCCGCACTCATCCCATGATCACACGTTCTCAACATGGTATTTTCAAACCAAAAACCTTTACTTCTCGTTATCCTATTGCTTTATCTTCTTCTCTTCCCTTGGAGCCAACGTGCTACACTCAAGCTTCCAAATCACCTGAATGGCGAAAGCTATGGATGAGGAATTTAATTCCTTACAAGAACAACACACTTGGTCCCTTGTGCCATTTAATCCAACCATGAACGTCGTCGACTGCAAATGGGTTTATCGGATAAAACAAAACCCAGACGGCACCATTACTCGCTATAAAGCTCGCCTCGTAGCGAAAGGATTTCACCAACAACCCGACATTGACTTTGTGGACACTTTTAGTCCTGTTGTAAAGCATACTACTATTCGGGTCATTCTCACGTTGGCGGTCACTTATGGATGGACAATTCAACAACTTGATGTTGAATGTGCATTTTTACATGGCGATCTCCAGGAAACTGTATATATGGCTCAACCACCAGGCTATGTTGATCCTGCTGCTCCTCATTCTGTTTGCTTAATGCACAAATCTATCTATGGTCTACGGCAAGCACCTCGCGCTTGGTTTGAAAAATTTACAGCTAGGCTAGAAGACATTGGTTTTTCAACCACTATCTCGGATCCGTCCCTCTTCATTTACAGTCATGGCTCTACTATTATATATCTCTTATCTTATGTTGATGACATTATTTTAACAGGAAATGATTCCAAGGCTATTTTTGCTATCGTTGAGGAACTTCGTCACTCATTCAAGATGAAGGACTTAGGCCCCTTGACTTATTTCTTGGGCATTCATCTTGTTCAACGAAACCCCCATCATATCTTCCTTCATCAGGCAAAGTATATTCGCGACCTCTTATTTCGCACCACTATGCTGGACTGCAAGCCTGTTTCTAGCCCTGCTACCTCGAATAAACTCGGTCATTCAAGTAGTGACCCTGTCTCAGATCCTACACTATATAGGAGTGTTGTTGGAGCACTTCAATATGTTACTCTTAGTCGTCCTGACGTTAGCTATGCTGTTAATCAGGCTTATCAATTTCTCAAAGCACCCGAAGAACACCATTGGCGTGCTGTAAAGCGTATCCTTCGCTATTTAAAAGGCACAATCTCTTATGGCATGCAGATTCAGCCTGGTCCTATTTCTTTACATGCCTATTGTGACGCTGACTGGGTTGGCAGTCCTGATGATCGTCGCTCTACCAGTGGGTATTGTTTATTTCTCGGGGCCAACCTTGTTTCTTGGAGTGCAAAGAAGCAACCTACCGTTGCACATTCTTCTACAGAGGCCAAATATTGTTGTCTTGCTCAAACAACTGCTGAAATTCAATGGCTCCTATCTCTTCTCCGAGAATTACGAATCTCACTCCCACGCTCTCCCGTATTGTGGTGCGACAATATCTCTGCCATTGCTTTAACTCAGAATCCAGTTTTTCATAGTCGCACTAAACACATTGAAATAGATTATCATTATGTTCGTGACTTGGTGGGTCGCCAGTTACTTGACATCCGTTACATCAACACCAGTGATCAAATCGCGGACATCTTCACCAAAGGACTGTCATCAGCACAGGTTCGTCTTTTACAGTCCAAGCTTCACATTGTTGACAATGCTTCGCTTGCGGGAGGGTGATAACATTTCTAGTCAGCAATATTATCTTTTGTATCTAATTTAAGATATCGTTGATATTGTTCCCGTATTTTCTCTACTTGCCTTAAGCATCCTCAATCATCCCTAATTTAGGGCTTTTGTAATATCTTTATATATAGCTTTGTACAAGAGAGATCAGAATACAATATACAAAAATTACAATTCCTTCATCTTCTTCTTCACTGGTTCTTTTATTTTCCTACATTTTCCTTTGCCCTATGGCTGGTCGTAGGGTCACCCTCGTCAAATTCAGTGAGAAGTCGGCTCTTGCTGCCAAGGCAAGGGTTGCTCTCGCAGCAAGGGTTGCTCTTGCCGAATCTGGCGAGGGTTGAGCCCTTGCCAAATCTGGAAGCTATGGATGGAGCGAGTCGCCTTCCACTACCACCTCACCACTGTCGAGCTCAGCCAGTGAACTTGAGCTTCAGATTTTGGATCTAAGCTTGGCAGCAGGTTTGAGCTTGGGATGCAATCAATGGGATCTTGGGAGTGAGAGCATTTTGAAGAAAAAGTTTGGGCTTTCTTCTTTTTCTTGAAGAGAGAGGAGAGAGTGTGAGGGGTTTTTGATAGGTGGGCCCAAATGTGACACATGTTGTCCGTTTGGTGAATTTGTGTAGAAACGACACAACATCACTTGATCACCTAATATTTTCTTGAGAAATAGATTGACGTAAACATAAATGGAAAAAAGAACATGAGATATAGTTACAACCAATGTGACAACTACGAAGGAGTGTGCATGGTGGGAAAGGTGATAGCTTAAGGTGATAGCTTCAACTAAACTATAAGTCGAAGAAGAAAAAGATACTTTGAGCTAAACTAGTGGGCTAATGGTTAAAGATCATACTTTTGGAATTCATCATTCATCCAGGAGTTTGCTGTCCATCCACTGAAAGTTCTTTTTTTTTCCTTGAAATGTCATATATCCCACATTATAGAATTGCTGAGCATTCATTCCAATCACAATAGTAATTGGGCTTTTCCGACATCGTCATGCAGAAATACATCGGTGATGTTTGAGAGAACAAGCTCTCTGCTTCTAACCCCAACTCTGCACCATCGCTAAATGAAAAATAACGACGGGAAGTCCCTCAATGTCCTTGTTAACATCACCTTCAAAGCACAGTGCATTGAGATCTTTGTAGGGCTTGAACCAACTTTTCAGTTTCGTCTTCTCTCTTATTGCATTGGCAAGCTCCTCATACGCTTGCTGGATTAAAACACCACTCTCGCCTCCCGAGTCAATCATGACCCCACCTTTCCTGAAGCTGTTTGTTTGAATGCAGCTCTAGGAATATTAAGCATAAATCCTAGACTTATCCCTTCCAAGGTGACTAGGTAAAATCCTTTGTATACATCTAGGAGTGTCGAGTCACCTTCAAGAATGGCCTCTTCCCCTAAAATTAACCGGTTGTATCCATAAGAATGATCTTTAACTTTTCCAACACAATAGGAGAATTTACCTCCTTGTTGTGTAGCTAGAAACAATTATAATTAAAGAGACTACTTGGGTTATACAAAGGAATGAATACTCAAAGTTGCATTTCTATTGAGAAATGCATGGGAGGGCAGAGATTAGCAGAGCACGCCACATTGAGCTAACCTCTTTAGGATTTGAACGTTGTCATTGGAGGAATTGAGAGTTTCTAGGAATGACTTAAACTCATAGAGAATGAAGCTTTGTAATTGTAGTGGTCAATGCATCTTTTTTTCAAAATCGGTGAAAAAGAAAGAGCTTACTACCTATTAAAATATAAATAAATTATCCATCCATCCAAGTGATTGTGTACAAATCTAAGATGTTCTATTATTTCTATTGTGATAGCATAGCCAAATAGTAAGATATGTGAAATTTCTAACATAGCACGGAAGCAGAGTATTTATACTGTTGGAATTAGCTAAAAAATGCACACTACCTATCAAAATATTATGCTCAGGATGTCAAAATTCATTTCAAGAAAAGAGTCCGATTATGCTCAGGATGTCAAAATTCATTTCAAGAAAAGAGTCCGAGAGAGAGAGAGAGAGAGAGAGAGAGAGAGAGAGAGAGAGAGAGAGAGAGAGAGAGAGAGAGAGAGAGAGAGTTCCTCCAAGTCAAGTGTTATGTTCAAGGTCATCGAGAATGATAGGCGTCATCAATGGATCACACAGTTGAATCTTATATGCCCAATCATCTAAGTTCTTTGTTTATGACAAACATGACTCAAAAAGATCATAATAATTTATTTAGAAGCTAGAAGTCAAGATGATCAATCTATAATACCTCAAAAGTAATCGGAATAAAAAATCAAAACCTTACCAATGATGAACTTCTCCATTTATATTTATCAGTTCTAATAGTGAATTTGCAGAACAGACTAGAGTTAATTAAGCTCAAAGTGACGAAGACATGAAAAGGAGAATCACTAAGTCCGAAGGAAATCAGGTGCTGGGAATGAAAGGGCAAATCAGGTACGGACACAAGTAATAGTTAAGTTATTAGAAGACATTGTCTAGATGTAAAGCTCTGTAAGTAGGATTCTCTACTATGCTTTTTCTGGTCTCTATTTTGGCAAAAGAAAACGTCATTTTATGCCCCGCAGCACCACGTGGGTTTGGTACTATTCCGATTCAGGTAACCAATGTGAGTGTGCAACTTTGAGCTATGTGCATTGCAAAAATTACCTATGTCTTCAAATGTTTAGTTAAAAAAAAAATAAGCCGTTTATGGTTTCATAGGAAAATTGTCTTAAGGTGGGCTTGGAGTGAAATTCGTTTCGAAAGTAGATATCATTTATCATCCATTATCGCTGGCACGGAAGTATGGCAATGGCAACACGAAAAATTATAATGAGCAATTTGGGACATGTTGATTTGAAAGTGCGGTATAAATATTAATAGACAAATTAAATATATGTCACCCAACTATCAGACATATTCTTTATGATTGGTAGAAGCTTACAAATACTATTATGATTGTTTTTCTCACATGACATGCAAAAACATTTGGAGCGAAGTGGACTCTTTTTTGTTTCTTTCCCGCATTGATGAGTCAACTCTTTCTTTTTCTCCTCAATTTGAAGCTCGCAAACTTTGAAAGAGCCCGAGGTTTCATGCATGACTTCAATAGCTCCTCATCTTCATGTTCTTGCGAAAGCATCTATCTATTGTACACCTCCCACATAGCTCCCTCCCATTATCACCCTTGCTATTTCCTACACATCAGCCTCAACAAGTAGACGTTGATTTATGATAATTGTTTTCTTCGAAGACAAGAATTCTGGTATCTCGTGATGCTAGCCTCCTTTCAAAAATTGCGAATTGGCACAAGAAAATTTATGAATGAGTGGAACATGAGGTCCCATATTTAAAACTGTTTTTCATCAAAACATTGCAAAGACCAATATTACTTGGAACGGTCCGGCCAAAAGTTAAGGCAGAGAAGCAAGAACATTTCTTCCCCTCACAGATGGACGAGCCAACTCTCTTTTTCTTTCTATTAACGAAGCTTTGCATGCTGAAGCTTTCTAATGCCCTATTTATAGGCACCGATCTACTGCTTTAGGAACGTTAGCTTTTGGAACAAACTTTTTTGAAATGTGTAGCCAAAATTCCTGAATGAAAGATTCACACGTTTAGCCACGAATATTGAAGCCCACAAATTTTGAAAGGCAAAATCCTAAACTTCGTGAACCTCAGCTTCACGTACGACATCAAGAACTCCTCATCATTTATTTTCTTGTGAAAGCATTTACTGTATGTCTTACCAAATAGTTCGTTACCATTAGGCATACTATTCGCTACACGGTAGCCCACAGATCCATTGATGCCCCGCCGCATGGTTCAATTAGAGAACAAAAACTTCACGCAGTTTCTAAGAACGTACTGATTGGGTAAGCTTCCCCCTTTTCCTTTGGACCGGCACCCAGGGCTTTTTCACGTTGACCCTAAAACGTAGAGGTCCTTGATGGCCGTGGAGACCCGGAAAGGAAGAGCAATTGGGACGGAAGAAAAATAATTGATGAATGCTATGATGGTGATTGTCCTCTCCATCTTTATCCCCTATTCGATTGGAAAGTTTGGTATAATTGACTAAATTTAGGTTGCATTTGATTGGACTTTTGATTTTTTTAAAAAAATATATATAAAAGATTTTAAAGTAAAGGTATCTTTCAAAACACAAATTGCATTTGATAAATTGTAATCTAAAAGTCCATTGTGAAATACTTTTGACCAAAATAGTATTTTGACAAATTATAGTTACAAAAAATCTTTATTATTTAAAAAAAGGTTGGCTAGTGAAGGGTATTGGCTGTTGGCGATCCAAATCTATCGCCAATAGTTGTCGTTCGAGGTTGTTGGGCCTCAGGCGGCCCACGGAGACCACTGGCAAGGGCTACTTGGGATCGGGTGACCCCCGAGACCTAGACAAGACCCTTGTTTGAGGTCTCGCAGTCTCGTTGAGGGCTACCTATGGTTGGGCAACCCTTGATGATGGTCAAGCGAGCTCACGTAAACCCTGATGCAAGTAGCCCTTGCCAAGGCCACGCAACCTCGGCGAGGGTCTCTCCTGAGTTACACGACCCCGACGAGGGTTGCCTATGGTTGAGTGACCCCCGGCGAGGGTTGTGCGACCTCACGGGGGGTCGCGTGGCCCAAATAGTTCATGGGGTCACATGATGTGACCCCTCGGCGATGGTCGCCACTGACCTCTCTCTAGCTAGTTGCTGACCCTCTTGCAACCCTGCCGCCTACCCCTCAATGGATACATAGTCATATAACAAGGGCAAAATCGAAAAATAAAAGGTTAGTTGAGGATAATTTCGGAAGAAAATTTTTTACTAGCCTACTTGAATTTGCATGCCGAGAAAGTCAAAAGCCCAAAGCACCCCAAGACCAGTCTTGGGCTTTAGCCTTTAGAAGGCCAACTTTGCACCATTGGAGTTTGTAAAATTTTTCCCAAAATTCATTCAGGATTTGAAATATAGGAAAATTTTATGTATTGCTAAAAGAGAGAAATTGAGTAAATTTTACGTATTTTTGAAAGGAAAATTTTGCTACTTGAAATTGTGTGTGGGTGTGTGGTTTCTTTTTTTCTTTTTTATTCTAAATTGCATAGAACATGGACACTAGTGCTTGATTGATGAAATTTGGGATTTTGATGGTGCTGGCAAAGTGTTAGTAGAGTCATAGATAAGTGCTATCATGACCAAATCTGAGTTATAATTTTCTCGAAGCACTTCTTTTGAAGAATGATTTGCTTCCTGTGCTTAAAATATATTTGATTATGATTATTCCCTTAAGCAAATTCTTTCCATTTCATATTATCCATGAGGATGCTCAACTAGAAGAACAATTGCTTCAACCAACCCATATGTTCTCTTCAGCAAATTCCTCAAATTCAGCTATCTCAGTCCCTTATCAATTCTTTTCATGGTAAATCATTAGTATTTTTTTGATCAACTGCTATATTTCTTCAAAAGATTCCTCAGCATCTTGGATTCCTTAAACATATTTACATGTCAAACTTGACCAAGTGTAGAATATCGATCAAATTCATTCTATCTAGAAAAATCATGTTTTGATTTTATGTTACGTTCATTCAAGCATCAGAATATAGCAATTGAGGCCCAAAATGTATGTAAAGTTCAAGTCAAGACACAAGACCAAGGTAGTGCACACAAGCCCCCCAAACAATCACCGTGTAGATAGGTTTCACCAAGGTAGTACACGCAAGCCCCCCAAACAATCACCGTGTAGATAGGTTTCTTGAAGGTTCACATTCCTTGAACCCAATCGAAAGAAAGATCTCGAGATGGTCCACATAACGCGTATGATGGTCAAGCCATGATGGAGACAAAGCAAAGTGGGTCCACCCTTGTCATTATCCCCATTAATTCTTTGCTTACATTGCTTTTCCAACGGGTGTTTGTACTCCATCCATGCCAACCACAGACCGAGCTTCCATGGACAATGCGCGTCGGCCCATCCGTACGAATGCATTCCACATTTTCGCAATGACTCCAAAGAGCAAATCTCACGAAAGCTTCCAATAATTTCAGCAGTAGTGCCATATTGCTACTATTGCATCATGTGTCACTTTCGAAAACAATCTCGGTAGGATATAACAATTTTATCAACTTAATCGTATAAACGTTTATGGGAAATATCAATGTAACCTTCGTGGCCAATTTCTATTGAGAATTATTGCTGCTGCGACTTAATTATCTTGGATTGTCCAGTGGTTTCCATCAAAAATTGGTCACAAAAACTATATTAAAATATCGCATAAAGGTTTAGAATTAAATTGGCTAAATTATAAATTTTAAAACTAAATTGACATTCACATTATAAATTTAGGACTAAGTGGATGATTTTCCTGATACAATAATTGGTTTAAAATACGAAAAAAATTCATGAGTATGACGTCCGTGGCATTTGGTATGATGCATGTGATCCTGCCTATGATGTCCGTGGCATTTGGTATGATGCATGTGATCCTGCCTACCCATACTTGTCTTGTTCCCACTTGCCTATCTTTGAGCTATGAGCATTGCAAAAAATTATGGCATGTCTTCAAAATTTTAATTAAAAAAATAGAGGTCATTAATGGTTGAAAAATCATTTGGAGGTAACTTTGGAAGGAAATTCGTTCCGGAAACTAGATATCATTTGTCATTCATTGTTGTCGAGTATGGAAGTATGGTAGTGGCAATATAAGAAAATTATAATGAGCAACTCAGATCGGGACATACTTAACTGAAAATACATTATGAATACTACACAAAAATAAAAAGAATAATTTGTCACACAATTGTCACTACACATAATTTATGATTAACGAGAGCTTACACTTACTATTACAAGTGTTTTTCTCACATGACACGCAAAAAGCGAACTCTTATATTTCTTTCCCGCATGGATGAGCCAACTCTTTCTTTTTCTCCTCAGTTTGGAGCTTGCAAACTTTGAAAGAACTTGGGCTTTCACGGATGACTGCAATAGCTTCTCATCTTCATGTTCTTGCGAAAGCATCTATGTATCGGACGTCTACCAAATAGATCCCCGCTATTAACCCCAACTATTTCCTACACAGTAGCCTCAATAAGTAGACGTTGATTTCTTATAGTAGTTTTCGTCGAAGACAAGAATCACAGCAACCCTTGTCAATTTCTGCGTGTGTTGCACAAAACTTGAATAAGAGCGAATAAATAGAACATACTAACTAGGGGAGCTACAAATTGATGGGGCTATTTAAGCCGCTTTTCCTTTTCTTTTTCTTTTTTTTCTTTTGAACGGCTGGAGGCAACCTGCGTGTTTCACATTGACGCCAAAAAGAAAAGGTCCGTGGCCTTTCAAACTCGGAAAGAAGAGGATGGATGAGAAAAGCGACAAAGGTCCTTGATTCATGAGATAGAAAGACCGATTTTTCCATTTGCGAAATACAATGATAGAAAAGGCTATCGACCGGTGCAGCATAGGGTGTAATTACATGCCGCGATGCATTGTTTGGTAACCGTGAATGAAGGGATTCTGGTCCTTCTTCATTCAAATCTAATAGAGATAGGATATTAATTTTGACTTGTAATTAGAGGCTGGCCCCACCACACATCCCCTTCCCGATGTAAAGTTAAAGACGTCCTTCCCATTCCCATTTGGTTTGACTTTCCCATTTGTGTTTGGCAAATGTTTTTGAAAGCTCATTTGCCAAATGTGAGCATTCCCAATGCTGAAAGTTGAATGCTGGGGGAGGAGGTGCTTTGGGCATTGGGCCGTGTCATTGTTCATCTTCTCGCGTCACTATTCATCTTCTCTTCCCCCTTCGTCTTCTTCTTCCCCACCCATTAGGCTTCTCTGGCAGCCGCCACCGCCGCTTGAGGGTCGCGTGTCCCTGATGACCACCGCCTGGGGGTGGCGCGACTTGCGACCCAAGCGGCGTCGCCTGAGGTCCGCAAGCGACTGGGTTCGCACGACCTCAAGTCGCCAGATTCGGCCGTCCGGAGGCCAAATTTGGCCGCCGGACGGCCAAATCTGGCTTCTCCAACCTCAAGCGCTTGAGGTCGCGCCTCCAAGTGGCAACGGCGTCACCTGAGGTTGCGCGTCCAAGTGGCGTCGCCTGAGGTCACGACCTCAGGCAACCAGATCTGGCTGCCGCTGCGACCTCAGGTGCTCTGGCCGCCGAACAACCAGATTTGGCTGTTCAACAGTTGGTCGGCCGTTAGCCGGCCACCGGATTTGATTTTCAAATTAAAAAATAAAAATAAAAGCAAAAGTCCATTACAAATGTTAGTTTTGTCAAACGGTATTTATGCTAAAGTTACATTTCAATGCTATTTGAGACTACAATTTATCAAACGGTGTAACATTTTGGAAAACCCCTTTACCTCAAAGTATTTGCGTTCTCCCAAGGGCATTTCCCCAAAGCCGAACCAAACGGGTTGTATCCTTCCCTTTTTTTCCTATTTTATTCTTTCTCTCTCTCTCTCTCTCTCTCTCTCTCTCTCTTCAATATTCTTCTTGCTGAAGGTCTTTCACACCCAAACACAACCTTTTTATTTCTTCAAGAAAATATACAATTACTCTCTCTCTCTCTCTCTCTCTCTCTCTCTCTCTCTCTTCAATATTCTTCTTGCTGAAGGTCTTTCACACCCAAACACAACCTTTTTATTTCTTCAAGAAAATATACAATTACTCTCTCTCTCTCTCTCTCGGAATAGGAGGTTCTTTTGGTAGGAAAGAAAAGGATATTTAACAAAAATAAATCAATGGAAAGGGAAGGAGAAAAGGGGGTGTTGCGCTTCATGACAACCTTTTTATTTCTTCAAGAAAATATACAATTACTCTCTCTCTCTCTCTCTCTCTCTCTCTCTCTCTCTCTCTCTCTCTCTCTCTCTCTCTCTCTCTCTCTCTCTCTCGGAATAGGAGGTTCTTTTGGTAGGAAAGAAAAGGATATTTAACAAAAATAAATCAATGGAAAGGGAAGGAGAAAAGGGGGTGTTGCGCTTCATGACAACCTTTTTATTTCTTCAAGAAAATATACAATTACTCTCTCTCTCTCTCTCTCTCTCCTCTCTCTCTCTCTCTCTCTCCTCTCTCTCTCTCTCTCTCTCTCTCTCTCTCTCTCTCTCTCTCTCTCTCTCTCTCTCTCTCTCTCTCTCTCCTCTCTCTCTCTCTCTCTCTCTCTCTCTCTCTCTCTCTCTCTCTCTCGGAATAGGAGGTTCTTTTGGTAGGAAAGAAAAGGATATTTAACAAAAATAAATCAATGGAAAGGGAAGGAGAAAAGGGGGTGTTGCGCTTCATGTGGCAATCATTGAGGCCTTTGCAGTGTCTCGATCCTGAACAGAAGCCTACGCTACTTGCCATATCTCGGCGATTGAGGTGTCATATTATTTCTGATAATAATTTTTTCTCATGTTCAGTGGTAGTTAATTTATTGCTTGGAGGCTGTCACTACTCCACTTACACCTCCATTAGGGAAAGTGTAGCCAAAATTTCCTGAACAAAAAATTCATTGAAGCCCACAATTTTGAAAGACAAAATCCTTAACTTTGGGAGCCTTAGCTTTAGCTTCACATGCAACTTCAAGAGCTATATTCTCCCAAATAGTTCCCTACCGTTAGACTTATGACAAACATTGATTTGTCGATCCAATGATGCCCCTACTGCACGGAAGTTCAATCAAGAGGAAATAAGGCTCCGCGGACGAAACTTCGCACAGACATTCCTAGGAACGTACCACTTGCGTCGGTGCTTTAAAGTTCTTTGCTTTTTCTTTTGGACTGGTAACCAGTGCGTTTCACATGGACAATGAAAATGAAGAGGGTCGTGATGACCTTTGACACTCAGAAAGAAGAGTGGTTGGGCTGGTTGAGAAAAATAATTGGTGACTACTTTCTAGAAATGTGAGGGTACTTGTTGTCTCAAAATCGATAGTGCTAATGTCATTTGGGCCAAAAATCAAAGAAAAGTAAGTAAGAACATGAGTGTCTGATAGTTATGTTTATTATCCTTTGTCATTTGCTAAACTTCATAAGTTAGTTAAAAGTAAATTTTGTTGATGTGCTTGCACAAAGAGAGAGAATAATTTCTTAAAGATATGAATTAAGCTTACAAAATGAAATATGTTTCATACATAAATCTAAAATAGATATAGTGGATATGTCTTATTAGATAAATGTATAAATGATTCTCCAGGACACTTACTTTCATTGGGTAATTAACAAGCGACACTTTCCATGAGGGATGTCTATCTTAACTTATTTTTTAACGATTTTACTTTTATTTTTCCACTTTAATCGAACTAAATATTTTTTGGCTTTAATTCAAGAGGCGTATAATTACTTTCAATATCGCAGAAATCTCTTATTCTAATGAAGATAAAGTATATTTCTTGAATAATTAATTCTTGTGATCACGGTAATATAATTATAATGGCATTATAGCTAATATGTTCTTTTCTTTCATTTTTTTTTTTCATAATGGGGGTGGTTGCTAAGGCCAGTAGAGAGCAAATGTCAAGGGCGAGGGGTGAGGAGTGAGGAACACAAGAACTGCTTTTAGTCAAAATTTGAACGGGTCTCTGGATCCCAATATGAACACACGAAGTATATGAAACGGCAATGCTGCTTCGTCTTCCTATCTTGCCTCCTGCTTTGCCTTCTTCCTCTTTACCGGCTCGAGTACGCTTCCCAGCTCAGGCCTTAGCAGCCGAACGGAGGCATCTTCCTGGTTGACAAGCAAACCACTGTACTCACCCCCTTCTTCCATCACCTCAAAAACTATCCACAACAGTCGAGTCTCACAGAGAGAGAGAGAGAGAGCTGCAATGGGAAATCGTTGCTCAAAGCGTCCTAGAGACAACGATGCTTTGAGTCCGACCATTTCGAAGAAACAAAGACACGAGCAGTCGGTGCAATGGGAGAGCGAATCGCCTCATCTTCTTCCCTTTTCGGACTCTTTGAAGAAGATCGATGTGCCATCAGCATCTGGAGCAAATTCTGACCCATATGCTTCATCCACCTTTGAGAATGGAAAGAATTACTATGTATTCTTGAGCTTTAGAGGCACTGATACTCGCAAAGGTTTCGTCGATCACCTCTACCAAAGACTCAAAGCTGTGGGCCTGAGGTGCCATACAAACCCTGTCTTCAGAGATGATGAGGACCTCCCCTTTGGCGAGAATATTGGTGAAAATCTCATCAGTGCAATCGAGCGCTCTAAGGTTTCCATCCCAGTCATCTCGGAAAATTATGCTAATAGCAAATGGTGCCTCCGCGAGCTCATCCATATAATGAATTGCAAGGAAAGCAGAGGACAAATGGTCTTGCCCATGCTTTACAAGGTGACACCCAAGGATGTGCGACACCTAGAGGGTGAGATAGCTAATATAAGCACCTAGAGGGGGGTGAATAGGTGCAAAAACAATTTCTCGAGATATTTGAGCAATATTAGACAATAACAATGAAGCTCGCCTTTTTGTTATCACACGTAATTATGATCAAAGTAAAACAGAGAGTAGGGAAGAGAAATGAACACAAGGTTTATAGTGATTCGGCTTATTCCAAGCCTACGTCCACTCTTCCGCACTGACAGCCCACCAGCTGGATTTCACTATGAACAAAAGAGATTTTACAGTAATGTTCTCCCTTGATTCCACAGTGTAGATATTCTACCACACTTCCTCAAGGTTTCTCACGAGTATAGACTCCCTTTTGCATACAAGATTTTGCTCAGCAAATGAATTAACTAAGAACAAGGAGCTTCAGACTTTGTAATTCTTCTATCGTGCACACTCTCGAACAACTGGAACATCTTCCTTATATACTCCTTTATGCCATCATACCTGTTGGCACTTACCAAAGGAATTCCTCCAATCTACCCGTTGGACGGAATCAATTAGGAAGATCATTCGAGCTATTAAAGGAACATGTCGAAAGCACATCGATCCTGCTCGCCCATACAATCAGGATCTCGGTTTCTATAAGTAGAACCTTCCAAGTATACTTCGCCAATCATCGGATCCTTAATCTACGAATCAATCATGATCAAATAAAGGATTTTGTTATGTCATATCCAGCCAAGAGATCTTCTCCAGTCGATAAGGTCAAATCCTTAATGAAACACTCAGTTCAGGATAAGCATTCATGTGAGTAAAGCCATTCATAAGATATCAATATAGTACTTAATAATATAAGCAGTCAAATCCAAATCCCAAATTCAGTCCACATCCAGACACACAAGTCAAGTCAAGTCAAACATCAAAACAAACCAAAAGTTCAACAAATTTAAGTTCAAAGTTTTCAAATCTCGCATCTCTCCCCCTTTTTGTCATCAGAAAAAAGGTTGAGATGGAAATGGAATAGAGTCAAGATTGCTTGGGAACACGAACAAGCTGGAAATCTCCCATTGACTGGGCGATGCCTTCAGCTTTTTCAAATCTTCCTTCAGTTGAGCCACCTCTTCACTCTTAGCATTTGCTTGAATCTAAAGAGCAAGGGCTTGGATCTGATCATTCAAAGAAACTGAAGAAGCTTGACCTGCATTGTGCAAATTCTGAACTTTGCATCCCATAGCATATATCTGACCCCGCATTTCCAAAAGACCATCAAGAATTCTGCGAAAATCTGCTGAATTATCAGTCTGCGTACTGGCTTCGGCATAATCAGATGGAGTAAAGGCAGACGATGGTACATCAGCATAGTCACGTAGATTTGGGGATGAAACATCATGTCCCTCCTCAGGAAATTGAGAGGCATAGATGTCCTCTGGATCTGCTGGAGAGCGACTGACTCCCTCACTGGTAGCAGGATATGAGGACATTCCTCTTTTCTCATGGTCTCCCCCCGCTTCCATGCCTTCAGGTGGAGAAAAGTGTTCCTCATGCTCTGCTTCCGCTTGATCTCCTCTCTCCTTTTCTTCTTCAATTCTTTCCTCCTCTTCATCTCCTTCTTCTGCTTCTCTCTCCTCTGATTGTCTTTCCTTTGCTTCTTTCTCCTCTTTTTCCAAATTTTCTCTTTCCCCAGTCCTCTGTTCTGAGTCTTTCTCTTGATGTTCCGTTGATTCTAGAATAGAACGACTCAGGCTCTTCAATGCCATAGCAGAAATGGTGATGTCTTCCTCATCATCTTCATCCTCAACGATGAGAGCTCTTCTTTTCTTGGATGGAGCAACCATGGGCTCCTTCCCTTTTCTTTTTGCAGCTGAAGAGACTTGATGAGGCTTGGCAGGGGTTGTCTCCTTGAATTTCTCCAACGCCTTGTCGAGTTCTTTCAGACGCATTTTGGACACCATTTTCAGTCCTACCACCATTTGATCACAAGATCGAACGCAGAGAAATTATGGAGGCTGAATATTTAAATGTCTGAATATCTTTGACACAAGACCTGGATAAGGAAGTTGGCCCTTGTCCTTCACCACTGCTCTATACATGTGAAACAGAATAGTGTGAGGAAGAGAAAACTTTTTCCCAGCATTAATGGCGTACATCAGCTTTGCCTCTGAGCTTGAAACATCAGTCTTTGAAGTAGATTTCGGTCTGAGGTAATTAATCACAATCTTGTGAAGTAGAATGTTGAACGCACGCATCCTTGAGTAGGAAATCCTTCCCTCTGTCTTTCTATCCTTAACAAGTTCCAATGTGGCACGAGCAATAGACACATTGATGGGTTGATATCTCCCTCTCTCAACCCCAATCACATCCGCCATCATATCCACATCCACCACAAAGTCCTGATCTTGGACACTGAAAGAGATTCTATTCGCATCCAAGAAACTAAGATTTGAATAGAAATATGCAGTTAATTGAGCATAGGCTTCTGTAGTGTCAGAACAAAACTGTTCAAGTTGAAGAAAACTGAACTTTTCCCTCAAATTGACATTCACAGCATCAAGGAAATCAAAATCCACACTCCTAGGGTTTATCACCCCACGCTTCAACAATTTGGAGTATAGATCCTTTTGTTCCTTCGATCTAAACAACTCTGTCATTTTTCCTCGAATTTTTGCCGCAACACCCATTCTCGGTTGAAATTGGCTGTACAATTTGTCATCATCATTCCCATCTATTGGATTAAATCCCCCAACACGCGGATCACTTGGGATATTTGCAAAGGTTTCTTCTGCCAACCCCTTAGGAGCAATTCCCAAACGCTCCATTTTTCGCAAAAAGATGTACTCATTCCCATATCCTTTGTCCTTAAGAAACTCATCGATGTAGTTCAATGGAGTACCAATCCTCTTTAAAGCACGGTAAAGCTTATAAATAAAAGAGGGCTTTTGAATTCTTACAAGATCTGCGTCTTCAACGATTTCTTCCTCTTGTTGATGACCAGCACCCTGTGGACTAGTTGGTGAAGAATGACGATGTTGAGAATGTTGTGGGCTCTGCTGCTGACTGGGAGACTCTTCTTCCTCAGTAAGATCAAAGTGCGTAGGCCCCTCACGCATTTTCTACGGTCCCCTGCTTGCGATTCTCGAAGACTTCCCTTGAGACGACATCTTTCACAGTCTTTGGAAGATTCCAAACTTTTTTTTTTTAAAGAAAGATGACAACTTTTTGAAGATTAAACAAGAGAAGACAACAAAAATGGAAGATCGGTGCTTTCTTAGGGTTTTTGAGAGTGAATCGAAGAGGAACGGACAGTATATAAGGCACTGGAAGAGAGGCATACGGAACGTCGTAAAAAAGGAAGTATAAAGATGCCTTTTTAAAAAATAACCGCCTTTTCAAAAAATTAGATAACTGTCATTTCAAAAATAACTCCTTTTTTCGAAAAGGAAAGATTGTAATAATTACGGAAATTTAACAATAGCAACAAATAATAATGGGTTGATAATCGTACCTTTTCGAGATTTGATTCGTGAGATAAAATTTAAAAAAAGAAAAAAACTTACAATCCCGAATCTTGATCGTCTTTAAACTTTCAGTCCTGAGTCTGAACTTCCTTAGACTTTAAGATTTTGAGTCTGGAACGAATAGCTTCAAATTGATTTTTCTCCAAAGGCTTTGTGAATATATCCGCCAGTTGGTTCTTTGAATCAACAAACTGAATCGAAACTTCTCCATTTTGAACATGATCTCTAATGAAGTGATGTCGAATCTCTATATGTTTTGCTCTTGAGTGAAGAATCGAATTCTTGGTGAGATTGATTGCGCTGGTGTTGTCACACTTGATTTCCGTGCATGATTCTTCAATTCCAAAGTCTCTTAGCTCTTGTTTTATCCACAGTATTTGTGAACAACAACTTCCGAGAGCTACATACTCTGCCTCTGCTGTAGAAAGAGCTACTGTATTTTGCTTTCTTGAAAACCAAGACACTGTCCTGCTTCCAAGTAACTGACAGGTACCTGAGGTGCTCTTTCTATCAATTCTGCAACTGGCTAGATCTACGTCTGAATATCCATGAAGAGTAAAGTCTCCCTTTTTAGGATACCAAAGACCGATGCTTGAAGTTGAAACAATGTATTTGATAATACGCTTTGCAGCACTTAGATGAGATTATTTAGGGTCTGCTTGAAATCTAGCATAGATACAAACACTAAACAAAATGTCAGGTCTAGAAGCAGTAAGATAAAGAAGTGAACCGATGATACTCCTGTATAGCTTCTGGTCAACTTTATTTCCTTCTTCATCTTTGTCTATCTTCAAGGAACTTGACATTGGTATATCAGTCTTTTTGCAATTTTCCAGTCCAAACTTTTTGACAAGATCATTAGCATATTTTTCTTGATGAATAAAAGTTCATTCCTTCAACTGTTTCACTTGAAGTCCAAGAAAGAAGGTTAACTCACCCATCATGCTCATTTCAAATTCATCCTGCATAGTCTTAGAGAATTTCTTGCACAGATTTTCATTAGGGGATCCAAAAATAATATCATCGACATATATTTGAACAAGTACAAAACTTCTGCTTTCTCTTTTGATAAACAGAGTAGTGTCTACTTTACCTTTTACAAAACCGTTTTGAATTAAAAACTTACTCAGCCTGTCGTACCAAGCTCGAGGTGCTTGCTTTAGACCATATAAAGCTTTTTTGAGTCTGAATACTGAGTCTGGTTTCCTTGGGTCTTCAAACCCAGGTGGTTGTTCCACATAGACTTCCTCATGGATAAATCCATTCAGGAAAGCACTTTTGACGTCCATTTGGAATAACTTGAAATTCTTATAATAAGCAAAAGCAAGTAATAATCGAATTGCTTCTAACCTTGCTACTGGTGCGTAAGTCTCGTCATAGTCTATCCCTTCTTCTTGTGTATATCCCTTGGCCACGAGTCTTGCTTTGTTTCTTATGACCTTACCTTTCTCGTCCATCTTGTTCCTGAAAACCCATTTAGCTCCAATAATAGACTTACCTTTCGGTTTAGGAGTCAATTCCCAGACATCATTAATACTGAATTGCTTGAGCTCTTCTTGCATAGCTTCAATCCAACTTTCATCAAATAAAGCTTCTTCTATGCTTTTGGGTTCTATTTCAAAGACAAGAGCCACAGCACTAGACTCTTCGCGCCTTTTTGATCTTGTGCGAATTCCTTCATTAATGTCGCCAATAATGAGATCTTTGGGATGATTGGACTTATGCTTCCAATTGCTGGTTGATTTGTCAGGTTGATGATCACTTCCTTCATTTGAATCTTCAACAATCATTTGTTGCTGGTCATTAGAAGTCTGAGCTGCTTCTTGAGATTTAAACTTTGTAGAGTCTGGAGCAGATTCAGATTCTTCAAGATGAGTATGAATAGATTCATTTTGCATAGAATCTTGGAATTTGACATTCATTGATTCCTCCACAGATTGAGTCTTCTTGTTGTAGACTCTGTAGGCTTTGCTTGAGGTTGAATATCCAAGGAAGATGCCTTCATATGACTTTTCTTCAAACTTGCCAACTCGATCATTCGCATTTTTCAATATAAAGCATTTACATCCAAACACATGAAAATATGAAATAATAGGCTTCTTTTCTTTGAATAACTCATAGGGGGTTTTTTCTAGAATAGGCGTTAGAAAAACTTTATTAATAATATAACATAATGTAGAAACTGCTTCAGCCCAAAAACTTGAAGAGATGTTACTTTCAATTAAGAGAGTTCTAGCCATTTATTGAAGCGATCTATTCTTTCTTTCCACAACTCCGTTTTGTTCTGAGGTATATGGAGAGGAGAACACATGCTGAAAACCAGATTCATCACAGAATTTTGTAAAGTCTTGATTTTCAAATTCACCTCCATGATCTGTTCTCATGCTTGAAATAACATACCCTTTTTCATTTTGAACCTTTTTAGCAAACTTTTCAAAGTAAGAAAAGGTTTCAGACTTACTTGCCAGGAAATATACCCAGGTAAATCGTGAGTAGTCATCCACAATTACTAGGCAATATTTCTTACCTCCAATACTCTAAGTTCTGGTTGGTCCAAAGAGATCTATATGCAGAAACTGCAGTACACGATTAGTGGAAACTCAATTTATTGGTTTGAAAGAATTTCTTACCTGTTTTCCCAATATGCATGGTGTACATAGATCAGACTTTTGGTATGACAAATTGGGTAAACCACGAACAAGCTTCTTTGCTGAGATTTTGGCTATCTGCTTCATATTGACGTGCCCAAGTTTTCTGTGCCATAGGTTTGCTTCGTCTGGAATTGAGATTAGGCATTGCGATTCATCTGATTTGATATCCAAGAGGTAGATATTTCCATGTCTTCGACCCATAAATGACTGAGTAGAATCTTTACTGGTTCCTGAACATATTCCCTCTTGAAAGCTGATTTTGAAACCGGCATCGCATAGCTGACTGATACTGAGCAAATTGTAGTTAAGTCCTTCCACTAAGGAAACATTGCTGATTGTGAGGTTTCCAATATTTACAATTCCAAATCCCACAATTATTCCTTTGTTGTTTCCTCCAAATGAGACTTTTCCACCATTTACTTGAATGAGCTTTATGAAGCAATTTGAATCTCTTGTCATATGTCTTGAGCATCCACTATCCAGATACCATTTTACATTTTTCTTGATAGTGACCTGCATTTAAAAAATAAACTCAAGCTTTCTTTGGTACCCATATTTTCTTGGGTCCATTGGTGTTAGTATGATATACTGTCTATGCCCATACCTTCTTAACAGGTTTCCAAACCATAGAACATTCTTTTTCAAAATGATCTCAACTATTGCACTTAGAACATCTGAGAGCATTACGACCTACTGGTTTTACAAAAACCTTTTTGAAATGATTTTTGTAAGCATCTCTTGAGGGTGTTTGCTTAATTATTTCCTTCACTTTAGGAAAATCAATTAAAGAAATAGTTTCCACAGCCATTCCCAAACCAGATTTATTGAAATAAGGTCTTTGTGCTGAAAGAATTTTCTCAAGTTTCTCAGATCCTATTGAAAATCTTTTTGAAATATTTGATATGTCATTTTTTAAAAATACATTTTCTTTCAAAAGATTATCTTCACTTTCTTTAAGAGAAGAAACATTTATGTCTAAACATTTAACCTTTTCTTTCAAGACATTTTCCTGTTGTTTCATTGCAGAATTTTCCTTTTTGAGTTCGGAAATCCTCTTAAGAGAAGTCTTAAGACTAAAACACAACTCATCAATGTATTTAGAAACTTTAATAGGAATTTTGAAGTTATTCACCTCAAATTCACTGTCTGAATCTGAGTCTGTCTCGGAGTTTGAGTATGAATCCGATTGTGTCATCAAACATATATTGGCATAATCATCATCACTTTCTTCACACTCTGTATCACTCCAAGTTTCTGCTTTAAGAGCTTTTCGATACTTTTCAGTTTTTCGATACTTTTCAGCTTTTCCTTTCTTCTTCCTCAGAAGAGGACAGTTGGGTCTGATATGTCCCTTTTTCTTACACTCAAAGCAGACTACATCTTTGTTTGATTCATCATCCTCAACAGACTTAGTCTGTTGCTTTTGAAAACTTTGTTTCTTTGGATTGAATCTTCTTCCTTTTTTGTTGAGCTTTCTGAATCTTCTTATCATGAGAGCAAGCTCATCATCGTCCATATCGTCTTCAGAATCTGTAACATCAGAATCATCATTGGATTTTAATGCAATGGATTTCTTACCTTTAGGATCTTCGTCTTCATTGATTCGCTCCACTTCATAAGACTGAAAAGTCCCAACCAACTCATCAACAGATAGTGGCATGATTCTTTGTGTCTCTCTTATTGAGGTCTTTATGTGATTCCAATCCTTGGAGAGTCCACGCAGTAGCTTGTTTACCTTCATGGGATCCGAAATTGGTTGACCTTGATTTTCAAGACCATTCAGGATTTCTGTAAAATGACTAAACATGTTGTTGGAGAAATCTTCTTGAAGTGTTTTAAAGCTGACAAAACGTTTCCATCAGTCTAGTCTGAAGGTTTGCAGACTCTGATATTTAAAGTCTGAAGACCTCCGGACAGCCAGACTCAAGACTCAAAGTCTATCCTCATTGATAGTCTCTAATCCGTTGAAGAAAGGTTATCCAAAACTGGATGTTTCGTTAAGGATTCAACCTTATCAACTGGAGAAGATCTCGTGGCTAGAAAAGACGGAACGGAATCCTTTGATTGATCGAGATTGATTCGATGATTGAAGATTCGATGATTGCCTAAATATTCTTGGAAGGTTCTACTTATGGAAACCAAGATCCTGATTGTATGGGCGAACAGGATTGATGGGCTATCGACACGTTCCTTTAATAGCTCGAACAATCTTCCTAATTGATTCCGTCCAACGGGTAGATTGGAGGAATTCCTTTGGTAAGTGCCAATGGGTATGATGGCATAAAGGAGTATATAAGGAAGACGTCCTTAGTTGTTCGAGGAGTGCGTGATAGAAGAATTCCAAAGTCTGAAGCTCCTTGTTGTTTAGACAATCACTTTGAGCGAATACTTGTATACAAAAGAGAGTCTATATTTGTGAGAAACCTTGAGGAGGTGTGGTAGAACATCTACACTGTGGAATCAAGGCAAAGCTGTGCTGTAACTTCTCTTTTGATCATAGTGAAATCCAGCCGGTGGGCTGTCAGTGCGGAAGAGTGGACGTAGGCTTGGAATAAGCCGAACCACTATAAATCATGTGTTCAATTTTCTCTTCCTTACTCTCTTTACCTTGATCGTATTTCATTTTGTTAATCAAGAGAGAATTTCCTTTCTATCGTTTGCCAAGAATCGCTTCCGTATCTCGATAAATTGTTTGTGCACCTATTCACCCCCCTCTAGGTGCTTATACTAGCTATCTCAATTGGTATCAGAGCCTGTGTACTCACTTTGTTTGAAGTATTTTACTTCAGAGTTAAAGATCCATGGCTAGTATGTTGGCTCCAGGGCTGGTAGAAGGGCAAAGCAACACCAGACCACCTTATTTTGATGGAAAGGACTACAACATATGGAAAAACAAGATGAAGGCGTTCTTAAGATCAAAAGATCCTCTGGAATGGGACGTTGTAGAAAAAGGAATCGTTCCCAAAGCTGCTCCTATCTCAGAAAGAGGAAAAGACTCTGTTGAGTCTAGCGAATTGACTCAGGAAGAGATAATCAAGAGACAAGTTCTTGATGCAAAAGCAATTTATTCTTTATATTGTGCTTTATCACCTACTGAATATAACAGAATATCTTCTTGTGATATAGCCAAAGAAGTTTGGGATAGATTACACATTACTTATGAAGGAACCGATCGAGTGAAAGAGACAAGAATCAACATTCTTCTCGGTCAATACGAAGCCTTCAGAATGAAACCAGGAGAATCTATAACTGACATGTTTAGTCGTTTTACAAATATCGTGAATGGTCTTGAAAATCAAGGTCAACCAATTTCTGATCCCATGAAAGTAAACAAGTTGCTGCGTGGACTCTCCAAGGATTGGAATCACATAAAGACCTCAATCAGAGAGACCCAAAGAATCATGCCACTATCTGTCGATGAGTTGGTTAGGACTCTTCAATCTTATGAAGTGAAACGAATCAATGAAGACGAAGACCCTAAAGGTAAGAAATCTATTGCATTAAAATCTAATGATGATTCTGATGTAACAGATTCCGAAGACGACTTGGATGATGAAGAACTTGCCCTCATGATAAGAAGATTCAGAAAGCTAAACAGAAAAGGAAGAAGATTCAATTCAAGGAAACAAAGTTTTCAGAAGCAACAGACCAAGTCTGCTGAAGATGATGAATCAAACAAAGATGTAGTCTGCTTTGAATGCAAGAAAAAGGGACACATCAGACCCAACTGTCCTCTTCTGAAAAAGAAGAAAGGAAAAACTGAAAAATATCGAAAAGCTCTCAAAGCTGAAACCTGGAGTGATACGAAGTGTGAAGATAGTGATGATGATTATGCCAACATATGTCTAATGGCACAATCGGATTCAGAATCAAACTCCGAGACTGATTCAGATTCAGAAAGTGAATTCGAGGTAAGTAACTTCAAAATCCCTATTAAAGTTTCAAAATACATTGATGAATTATGTTTTAGTCTTAAGACTTCTCTTAAAAGAATTTCCGAACTCAAAAAAAGAAAATTCTGCTTTAAAACAACATGAGAATGCTTTGGAGGAAAAAGTGAAATGCTTAGACTAGAACGTTTCTTCTCTCAAAGAAAGTGAAAATAATCTTTTAAAAGAAAATGCATTCTTAAAAAAGGATATTTCAAATATTTCCAAAAGATTTTCTCTAGGTTCTGAAAAACTGGAGAAAATACTTTCTGTTCAAAGACCTTATTTCAATAAATCTGGTTTGGGAATGACTGCTGAAACCATTCCTTTAATTGATTTTCCTAAAGTAAAGGAAAGGATCAAGCAAAGACCCACAAGAGATGCCTACAAAAATCATTTTGAAAGGAACTTTGTAAAACCAGTAGGTCGCAATGCTCTTAGATGTTCAAAATGCAATAGTACAGATCATTTTGAGAAAGAATGTCCTATGGTTTGGAGACCTATCAATAAAGTTTGGGCAAAAACCGTATATCAGACTAACTCAAAAGGACCCAAGAAAATATGGGTACCAAAGAAAGCTTGAGTTTCTTTTTGAATGCAGGTCACTATCAAGAAAAAAGTAAAATGGTATCTGGATAGTGGATGCTCGAGACACATGACAGGGGATTCAAATTACTTCATAAAGCTCGCTCAAATGAATGGTGGAAAAGTCTCATTTGGAGGAAACAGCAAAGGAAAAATAGTAGGATTTGGAACTGTAAAGATTGGGAACCTCACAATAAGCAATGTTTCTTTAGTTGAAGGGCTCAATTACAATCTGCTTAGTATCAGTCAGCTTTGTGATGCCGGTTTTAGAATCAACTTTCAAGAGGGTATTTGTTCAGGAACCAGTAAAGACTCTACTTAGTCATTCATGGGTCGAAGACATGGGAATATCTACCTCTTGGACGTAAAACCAGATGAATCGCAATGTCTAATCTCAATCCAAGACAAAGCGAACTTATGGCACAAAAAGCTTGGGCATATCAACATGAAGCAGATAGCCAAAATCTCAGCAAAGAAGCTTGTTCGTGGTCTACCCAATTTATCATATCAAAAGTCCGATCTATGTACACCATGTATATTGGGAAAACAGGTAAGAAATTCCTTTAAACCAATAAATCAAGTTTCCACTAACCGTGTACTGCAGCTCTTGCATATGGATCTCTTCGGACCAACAAGAACGCAGAGCATTGGAGGTAAGAAATATTGCCTAGTAATTGTGGATGACTACTCACAATTTACTTGGGTATATTTCTTGACAAGTAAGTCTGAAACTTTCTCTTACTTTGAAAAATTTGCTAAGAAGGTTCAAAATGAAAAAGGGTATGTCATTTCAAGTATAAAAACAGACCATAGAGGTGAATTTGAAAATCAAGACTTTGCAAAATTTTGTGATGAATTTTTCAACATTTGTTCTCCTCCCCATATACTCCAGAGCAAAACGGAGTCGTGGAAAGAAAGAATAGATCTCTTCAAGAAATGGCTAGAACTCTTTTAATTGAAAGTAATATCTCTTTACGTTTTTGGGCTGAAGCAGTTTCAACATCATGTTATATTATCAATAGAGTCTTTCTAAGGCCTATTCTAGAAAAAAAAACCCCTTATGAACTATTTAAAGAAAAGAAGCCAATTGTTTCATATTTTCATGTATTCGGATGCAAATGTTTCATATTGAAAAATGCAAATGATCGAGTTGGTAAGTTTGAAGAAAAGTCAGATGAAGGCATCTTCCTTGGATATTCAACCACAAGCAAAGCGTACAGAGTCTACAACAAGAAGACTCAAACTGTGGAAGAATCAATGAATGTCAAATTCCAAGATTCTACACAAAGTGAATTCATTCAGACTCATCTCGAAGAGACTGAATCTGTTCCAAACTCTACAAAGTCTAAATCTCAAGAAGCAGTTCAGACTTTGAAGGATCAGCAACAAGTGACTGTTGAAGATTCAAGTGAAGGAAGTGATCATCAATCTGATAAATTAACCAGCAACTGGAAACATAAGTCCAGTCATCCCAAAGATCTTATTATTAGCGACATTTATGAAGGAATTCGCACAAGATCCAAAAGGCGAGAAGAGTCTAGTGCTGTGGCACTTATTTCTGAAATAGAACCCAAGAGCATAGAAGAAGCTTTATCCGATGAAAGCTGGATTGAAGCTATGCAAGAAGAACTCAGACAATTCAAAATTAATGATGTCTGGGAATTAACTCCAAAACCGAAAGGTAAATCAGTTGTTGGAGCTAAATGGGTTTTCAGGAACAAGATGGACGAGAAAGGTAAAGTCGTAAGAAACAAGGCTAGACTCGTGGCCAAGGGATACACACAAGAAGAAGGGATCGACTATGACGAGACTTATACACCGGTAGCAAGGTGAGAAGCAATTCGTTTATTACTTGCATTTGCTTGTCATAAAAATTTCAGGTTATTCCAAATGGATGTCAAAAGTGCTTTCTTAAATGGATTCATCCATGAGGAAGTCTATGTGGAACAACCACCAGGGTTTGAAGACCCAAGGAAACCAGACTCAGTATTCAGACTCAAAAAGGCCTTATATGGCTTAAAGCAAATACCTCGAGCTTGGTATGACAGATTAAGTAAGTTTTTAATTCAAAATGGATTTGTTAAAGGTAAAGTGGACACTACTCTTTTTATTAAAAGAGAAAGCAAAATTTTTCTGCTTGTTCAAATATATGTCGATGATATTATCTTTGGATCCTCTAATGAAAGTCTGTGCAAGAAATTTTCTAAGACTATGCAGGAAGAATTTGAAATGAGCATGATGGGTGAGTTAACCTTCTTTCTTGGACTTCAAATAAAACAATTGGAGGAAGGAACTTTTATTCATCAAGAAAAGTATGCAAATGATCTTGTCAAAAAGTTTGGTCTGGACAATTGCAAAAAGGCTGACATACCAATGTCAAGTTCCTTGAAGATAGACAAAGATGAAGAAGGGAAGAAAGTCGATCAAAAGCTGTACAGAAGTATCATCGGATCTCTTCTTTATCTTACTGCTTCTAGACCTGACATTTTGTTTAGTGTTTGCATCTGTGCCAGATTTCAATCAGATCCAAAAGAATCTCATTTGAATGCTGCGAAGCGTATTATTAAATATGTTTCATCAACTTCAAGCATCGGTCTTTGGTATCCTGAGAAGGGAGACCTTAATCTTATGGGATATTCAGACGCAGATCTGGCCGGTTGCAGAATTGATAGAAAAAGCACTTCGAGAACTTGCCAGTTGCTTGGAAGCAAGACAGTGTCTTGGTTTTCAAGGAAACAAAGCACTGTGGCTCTTTCAACAACAGAAGCAGAGTATGTAGCTCTTAGAAGTTGCTGTTCGCAAATTCTATGGATAAAACAACAGCTAAGAGACTTTGGAATTGAAGACTCATGCACGAAGATTAATTGCGACAACACCAGCGCTATCAACCTCACCAAAAATCCAATTCTCGACTCAAGAGCAAAGCATATAGAGATTCGACATCACTTTATTAGAGACCATGTTCAAAATGGAGATGTTTCAATTCAATTTGTTGACTCAAAGAACCAACTAGCGGATATATTCACAAAGCCTTTGGAGAAAAATCAATTTGAATCTATCCGTTCCAGACTCAACATTTTGAGATATGAGGAAATCAAAGTCTAAAGACTTTCAGACTCAGACATACAAGACTTTATCTGTAAGATAGTCTTGGTACGACCGTCAGACTGTAAGTCTTTCTCTCTCTAATCTTATCTTGAAAAGGTACGATCGTCAGACTGTGTTTAAATTGTTGCTATATTTAATCGACGTAATTATTGCATCATTTCATTTTCGAAAAGAAAGTATTTTTGAAATGGCTATTTTTGCGGAAAAAAACAGTTATTTTGAAAAGGCATCTTTTTATTTCCTTTGTGACGGTTCGTTTATCTCTCTTTTTAACCGATCGTGCACTGTTGATTCCTCTTCACTTTACTCTCAAAAACCCTAGAAAGCATCGATCCTCCATTCCCGTTTGTCTTCTTTGTTTAATCTTCAAAAAGTTGTCATCTTTCTTGAGAAAGTCAAGCAAGGAATCTTCCAAAAACTGAGAAAGATGTCATCTTCAAGAAAGTCTTCGAGAATCACAAGCAGGGGACCACGGCGAATGAGTGAGGGGCCTACGCACTTCGATCTTACTAAAGAAGAAGTGTCTCCAGAACAGCAACCGAGCCCACAACATTCTCAGCAGCGTCATTCTCCTCCATCTAGTCCTCAAGGCGTTGATCATCAACAACAGGAAGAAATAATCGAGGATGCAGACCCTGTAAGAGTTCAAAAGCCCGCTCATATTTACAAGCTATATCGTGCCTTAAAAGGAACTCGTACTCCTTTGAACTATGTTGATGATTTTCTTAAAGACAAAGGATATAAGAACGAATATATCTTTCTGCAAAAAATGGAAAGTTTGGGAATTGCTCGTAAAGGGGTGGCTGAGGAAACCCTTGCGAATATCCCAAGTGATCCTCGTGACTGGGGGCCGAATCCTGTAGATGGGAATGATGATGACAAATTGTACAGCCAATTTCAACCGAAAATGGGTATTGCGGTTGAAAATCAAGGAAAAAGGGAAGATTTGTTCAGATCGAAGGAACAAAAGGATCTGTACTCGAAATTGCTGAAGCGTGGGGTAATAAACCCTAGGAGTGTGGATTTTGATTTTCTGGATGCTGTGAATGTGAACTTGAGAGAAAAGTTCAGTTATCTTCAACTTGAAAAGTTCTGCTCTGACACTACAAAGGCCTATGCTGGATTAACTGCATATTTCTATTCAAATCTTAGCTTTTTGGATGCGAATAGATTCTCTTTCAGCGTTAAAGACCAAGACTATGTTGTGGATATGAATATGCTGGTAGATGTGTTAGGAGTTGAAAGAGGAAGATATCAACCAATCAAAGTTTCCATTGCTCGGGCCACACTGGAACTGGTGAAGGACAGGAGAACAGAGGAGAAGATCACCTACTTAAGGATGAGTGCATTCAACATCTTGCTTCACAAGATTGTGATCAATTGCCTCCGACCGAAATCAACTTCCAAGACTGATGTTTTAAGTTCAGAGGCCAAGCTGATGTATGCCATCCTCTTTGGGAAAAAGTTTTCTCTCCCTCACACTGTTATGTTTCACATGTATAGAGCAATGATGAAGGACAGAGGTCAACTCCCTTACCCAAGCCTTGTTACGAAGTTATTCAGACATCTGAATATTCAGCCTCCGCAAATCTTTTGTGTTCGACCATGCGATTATATGGTGGTAGGACTGAAAATGGTGACCAAAATGCGTCTGAAGGAACTGAGAAAGGAGTTGGAAAAATTCAAGGAGAAGACTCCTGCCAAAACTCATCAAATCTCTTCTGCAACAAAAAGAAAAGGAAAGGAGCCCATGGTTGCTCCATCCAAAAGAAGAAGAGCTCTCCTCGTAGAGGATGAAGATGATAAGGAAGATATCACCATCTCTGCAATGGCTTTGAAGAATTTAAGTCGTCCTGTTCCACAGAAAGAATCGGAACAAATGACGAAAGAAGCAGAGGAGAAGGAAGAAGAAGAAAGAGAAGCTGAAAAAGAAGCAGAGGAGAAAAGACATGAAGAAGAAAGAAAAGAAGAAGGAGAACCTGAGGAACTCTCTTCTCCACCTGTAGGCATGGAAACAGGGGGAGATCAAGAGAAAGGAGGGAAGTCTTCATATCCTGATGCAAGTGAAGGAGTCAGTCGCTCACCTGCAGACCCAGAGGATGTTTATACCTCTCAGTTTCCAGAAGAAGGTCATGAAGTTTCATCGCCAAACCTGCGAGATTATGCTGATCTACCATCGTCTGCATTTACTCCATCAGAACCGGCCGAAGCAAGTACTCAGACTGATAATGCAGCAGATTTTCGCAGAATCATGGATATTCTCTTGGAGATGAAAGGTCAAATTTATGCCTTGGGATGCGAGGTTCAAAACTTGCAGAATGCGGGTCAAGTTTCTTCATGTTCATTAAATGATAAGATCCAAGCCCTCTCTGTTCAGATTCAGGCCAATGCCAAGGGTGAGGAGATTGCACATCTGAAGGAAGACTTGAAAAGGCTGGAAGGCATCGTTCAGTCTATGGGAGATTTCCAGCTTGTCCGCGTTCCCAAGCAATCTTGACTTCATTCTATTTTCATCTCAACCTTTTTAATGCTGACAAAAAGGGGGAGAGATGCAAGATTTGTTCAAACTTTTAATCGTGTGGTTTTTTTGTTTGAACTCTGTTTGACTTTGTTTTGTGACTGGATGAGAACTGAACTAGACTTGGACTTGACTGCTTCTATTAACTACTATTGATATCTTATGGATGGCTTTATCGTATACTAGACTAACCTATTTTCTGTGGTTGCAGATTCTAGTGTTATTCATTTAGCCATTTTAAGATATGCATATGTGTTTGAGAAATGTTTTGCAGGTCAAAGTTGTCCAAATCTGCAGGAAAGTTTTGTCACCATCAAAAAGGGGGAGATTGTTGGAGAAATCTTCTTGAAGTGTTTTGAAGCTGACAAAACGTTTCCATCAGTCTAGTCTGAAGGTTTGCAGACTCTGATATTTAAAGTCTGAAGACCTCCGGACAGCCAGACTCAAGACTCAAAGTCTATCCTCATTGATAGTCTCTAATCCGTTGAAGAAAGGTTATCCAGAACTGGATGTTTCGTTAAGGATTTAACCTTATCAACTGGAGAAGATCTCGTGGCTGGAAAAGACGTAACGGAATCCTTTGATTGATCGAGATTGATTCAATGATTGAAGATTCGATGATTGCCTAAATATTCTTGGAAGGTTCTACTTATGGAAACCGAGATCCTGATTGTATGGGCGAACAGGATTGATGAGCTATCGACACGTTCCTTTAATAGCTTGAACAATCTTCCTAATTGATTCCGTCCAACGGGTAGATTGGAGGAATTCCTTTGGTAAGTGCCAACGGGTATGATGGCATAAAGGAGTATATAAGGAAGACATCCTTAGTTGTTCGAGGAGTGCGCGATAGAAGAATTCCAAAGTCTGAAGCTCCTTGTTGTTTAGACAATCACTTTGAGCGAATACTTGTATACAAAAGAGAGTCTATATTTGTGAGAAACCTTGAGGAGGTGTGGTAGAACATCTACACTGTGGAATCAAGGCAAAGTTGTGCTATAACTTCTCTTTTGATCATAGTGAAATCCAGCCGGTGGGCTGTCAGTGCGGAAAAGTGGACGTAGGCTTGGAATAAGCCGAACCACTATAAATCCTGTGTTCAATTTTCTCTTCCTTACTCTCTTTACCTTGATCGTATTTCATTTTGTTAATCAAAAGAGAATTTCCTTTCTATCGTTTGCCAAGAATCGCTTCCGTATCTCGATAAATTGTTTGTGCACCTATTCACCCCCCTCTAGGTGCTTATACTAGCTATCTCACATGTCAGTTATAGATTCTCCTGATTTCATTTTGAAGGCTTTGTATTGACCGAGGAGAATGTTGATTCTGGTCTCTTTCACTCGATCAGTTCCTTCGTAGGTAATATGTAATCTATCCCAGACTTCTTTCGCTGTAACACAAGAAGATATTCTGTTATATTCAGTAGGTGACAAAGCACAATATAAAGAATAAATTGCTTTTGCATCAAGAGCATGTCTCTTGATTATCTCTTCCTGAGTCATTTCACTAGACTCAATAGCTTCTTTTCCTCTCTCTGAGACAGGTGCAGCTTTAGGAATGATTCATTTTTCTACAACGTCCCATTCCAGAGGATTCTTTGATCTTATAAACGCCTTCATCTTGTTTTTCCATATGTTGTAATCCTTTTCATCAAAGTAAGGCGGTCTGGTATTGCTTTGCCCTTCTACCAGCCCTGGAGCTAACATACTAGCCATGGATCTTTAACTCTGAAGTAAAACACTTCAAACAAAGTGAGTACACAAGCTCTGATACCAATTGAGATAGATAGTATAAGCACATAGAGGGGGGTGAATAGGTGCAAAAACAATTTCTCGAGATATGTGAGCAATATTAGACAATAACAATGAAGCTCGCCTTTTTGTTATCACACGTAATTATGATCAAAGTAAAACAGAGAGTAAGGAAGAGAAATGAACACAAGGTTTATAGTGGTTCGGCTTATTCCAAGCCTACGTCCACTCTTCCGCACTGACAGCCCACCGGCTGGATTTCACTATGAACAAAAGAGATTTTACAGTAATGTTCTCCCTTGATTCCACAGTGTAGATATTCTACCACACTTCCTCAAGGTTTCTCACGAGTATAGACTCCCTTTTGCGTGCAAGATTTTGCTCAGCAAATGAATTAACTAAGAACAAGGAGCTTCAGACTTTGGAATTCTTCTATCACGCACACTCTCGAACAACTGGAACATCTTCCTTATATACTCCTTTATGCCATCATACCCGTTGGCACTTACCAAAGGAATTCTCCAATCTACCCGTTGGACAGAATCAATTAGGAAGATCATTCGAGCTATTAAAGGAACATGTCAATAGTCCATCAATCATGCTGGTCCATACAATCAGGATCTCGGTTTCCATAAGTAGAACATTCCAAGTATACTTCGCCAATCATCGGATCCTTAATCTACGAATCAATCATGATCAAAT
Source organism: Eucalyptus camaldulensis (assembly GCA_019915185.1). Classification (NCBI taxonomy): domain Eukaryota; kingdom Viridiplantae; phylum Streptophyta; class Magnoliopsida; order Myrtales; family Myrtaceae; genus Eucalyptus; species Eucalyptus camaldulensis. The sequence goes on from JAHSVA010000008.1 coordinate 4,892,412, forward strand.
AAAGGATTTCGTTATGTCATATCCAGCCAAGAAATCTTCTCCAGTCGATAAGGCCAAATCCTTAATGAAACACTCAGTTCAGGATAGCCTTTCTTCACCGGATTAAGAACTGTCAATGCAGATAGACTTTGAGTCTTGAGTCTGGCAGTCCGGAGGTCTTTAGACTTTAAATAGTAGAGTCTGCAAATCTTCAAACTAGACTGAGGAAACGTTTTGTCAGCTTCAAAACCCTCCAGGAAGATTTCTCCAACAGAGGGGAGCTTTGGAAAGGCCTTCGAATCCTGTAAGGATAAATTTGAGGAGGAGGTCAAGCAACAGGGGCCACTAGCTCTCAGAAACGCAGTTGATCTTAGAGTATTCGAATCAGAGAATTTTGCTGATGGGTACCTTGTTTACCTTCTTTTAACAGATCCTTGTCGGAAGAACTTTTCTTTGTATCATCCTTAATCTATGTTTTATGGAGCCACTAATAAGTTCTTATGTGTTGTGTTGTTTGACAGGCGTGAAGGGGAGTTGGTAAATGAACTCGTAGAGATAATATTGCGTGAGCAGCAACATGATTTTCAACCACATCTTCCTGTAAACTTGGTTGCAATCGAGGATCGTGTAGTTGAGGTTATGGCAATGGTGGATATTGCTTGCCTAGACACTCAAATTATTGGGATTTGGGGGATGGGCGGCATCGGTAAGACAACTCTAGCTACGATCATCTATAAAAGGCTTTTTGACAAATTTAAGTGCCGGAGCTTTCTCAAGGATATTAGAGAAACAATTAATCGCGAGGGTGTCAAGTGTGTCCAATCTCTACTGCTCTCAGATATAAGGAAAGGTCCTAAAAGTAAAGTGCATGATCCCGAGATGGGGACTAATATGATCCGATTAAGTTGTGAAAAAAAGAAGGTTCTTATTCTTCTTGATGATGTGGATCATCCAAACCACCTCGATAATTTGATTGGAGGTTGTAAATTCTCGTTAGGAAGTAGGATCATTTTCACATCTCGACATAAGGCCATTAATTGTCAAGATAAGGCCCTATTGGAGTCTACATATTGGTATGAACTCCAAAAAATGAATATTGAAAACTCTTTGCTTCTGTTTAGCATACATACCTTTGAAAAGAAACCACCTCCAAAACAACTAGCGACTCTTTCTCGTGATATTGTTGCCATCATAGGAGGGTTTCCCTTAGCTCTCACGGTTATAGGTTCATGCCTCAAAGGAGAAGAAGATCAAAGAATATGGGGAGAGATGCTAGAGAAATTGAGGGACGTGCCTAATGAGAAGGTACAGCAACAATTGAGAATAAGCTATGATTTATTAGAAGGTGATGTTAAAAAAATGTTTCTAGACATAGCATGTTTTTTCATCGGAATTGACAAAAGAATTGCCCCCTACCTATGGGATCACAAATTATGTCCAAGAACCGGATTGAAAAAGCTGATTGACCGCTCGTTAATATATGTTGATGATGAAGATGAATTGGGAATGCATGATGAATTAAGAAATTAGGCAGAGCTATCGCCCATCCAGCAGATAAGAAGCCTTGGGATTGTAGCAGACTATGGAAGGAGGAAGACATGATAGTTCTAAGACGCAAGGTAACAATTACGTCTACTTTTGGCCTATTCCTCTTATGGTAGTACCTCAAATTATTATTATTATTATTATTATTATTATTATTATTATTATTATTATTATTATTATTATTATTATTATTATTATTATTGTTCTTTTTCTCTGTCTTTGACCATTCTCAGTATGTTTTTAGCATTTATTTGGTAAAACATACATCCAGTTTGGGCCTTCTGTTCATAAAACTTTGCACTCGTGACTATGAGGGTCAAAAAACATTCAAATCCTTTTTTAGCAGATATGTTACTGCTTCTTACCATAGTACATGTTGAAGCACACAGGTTCGAAAATTTACTTTATGCCACTTATATGTCCGGCTCTAAAATGTATATAAGTCATTACAAATTTAACAAAAACTTTACTGTCAATCATTACTCTTTTTTTTTCTTTTCATTTTATCGTCCCAAAATATATTGGGAATATATTTTTGAAGTACGTTGATGTGAAGATAAATATTGGGTTGATAAATGTTAATTAAGAGTATATAACCACATGTTAAACTGTCAAATTTACTTTTTTTTTTTTTTTTTACTTTACTTACATGGATTTGCTTAATTCATGGATCACATATTTTCCACATTTCAGTCTTGAAATGTACTTTTGTATGATATGTGTGATAGTATCCTTCTCAAGAATCTAATGCATTATCCCATCTTTAATTTTCAACCGTGAATATGTACAATTTGCTCAAGCGCAAGTTCCACTTTATGGCAGCAAAAGAAAGATTTTAGTTCAATTATTTGCACCTCATACCTATGCTATCGACTTTAGATTTTGTTCAATTTGAAGTAATAAGATCTTATGCAGTGGTTTTAATTGTACGAAGAATTTTTACAATTTGTTTTCTAGGATTTGCTATGCATGTTCACAATTTAAATCCAATATGATAATGTCAATGCATTAGTGCATGTACCTAAGAAAAATAAAATTGAAAATTTAGTCTGAATTGTATGACTTAGTGAATGTCATTAACATAATTGAAGAAACACCTTGAAACATATCAATTTTTGGAATAATCTAGAAATGCATAATTAGGTTAGTTGATTACCTGAAGCAACACTACATAATTTGATGACTCTTACTCGATAATTATTAGAAATTCATTACTTATCTTGTCAGTTAAAGCACTAGTAAAATTTTTAACAAAAAAAAAATTCAAATTTTCAGTTGTGGATTTAGATTTTCTTTTAGTGTCACTTTTAGTCAAATTAACAAATTACATAAATTAATGATGGAAGATTGTTCAAGATACATTAATTTATAAAGGAAGTGGCATGGTTGAGGATTTTTCAGTTTTGTTATGAGCTCTACGCGTGTATCATGGAACAATCATGTTCGTTGATATGAAAGATGAAAACTCAAGATTTTGATATGTGATGTAAAAACATAAGGCTATTCTACCCAATAGTCATAACGACATCCTAGTGTTCATACTGGTGCTATGCATGGATCTAGTCATAGGTATTTTGGTCACATAATTCAACATTGTGCAAACTAACAAAATGGTAAATTACAACAAAAGAAACTAAGTAATAACTAACATATGATTTTGTACATATTCTTACAAAGTAATTTTTAACCAAAAAATGAAAAGCAAGATCTAATTCAAGAAAATAAATGATTGTAGGAAATAAGTGACGGAATAATGAAAGGTGAAAGAAATAGTATTCTCCTCAATGTATCTACCTTTGGTGTAATACAATATCCACCTCTATTCTGTAATGAGCAAGCCTTTCCTGGTAGGGATTAGTTGAGCCTTAACTCACCCACACAAACAAAGAGGAGACAAAAATCTATCGTTAGATATTAGCAAAGAAAAAACAGATAATTAATCTATCAAATAAGATAACTGGAGGAGCAAGAAATAAATGATGGAATGCAAAAAGAGGAAAATGATAATAATCGTATCCTTTATTTACTAATTCATATATTTTTATATTATTTACTAATTCATATATTTTTATATTATTTACTAATTCATATATTTTCATATGAGTGGGCGAATGCAAAAATGCACCAACAAATTCTTAAGACCAGGGCGAATTTTATGGTTAAATGGGGCAAATTCAATGATGACTAATTGAGTAGTGTGCTCATCTTAGAGGAAAACTATCCAGTCAATCCCAAATCTACCATATGGATGTCAATTCAGTGATAAACTTATCAATTTAGCCCTAAATCTTGGTGCAAAATTCCAATGCAGTCATTCCGACTAATTTTTGTCGCAAATCATTGACATTGAGGCCCAATCATTTTCGGCTATCTTACATGGCACACCGTCACTTCAATGATTTCATACGAAAATTGATCGGAATGACTACATTGAAATTTCATGCAAAGGTCTAAAACTAAATCAACAAAATTGATAAGTTTTGGGTTGATTATACAATTTTCTCCCTTAGGATTAGGTGTTAAGCTTTGAGCTTGAATATCCAAAAACGAGAAGTCAAGTTCGTTAGACAAAATTTTCGTTTCCATCCAGCCATATGCCAAAACCAATAATTTATGAACGGGAAAGGAATGAGTTGTCATCCTTTATGAATGCAAAAGTCTGATTAGGTACTTTTTGTTTTTAAAATGCACGACAGTTCTCATATATGTCAAAGGGACATCGGTCGTCAATACCATGTATGTTACAAAATTTAATTTCAAAATCTTTAAGAAACTAGACTAATTTTATATAGGAATTTCACATAAAACATAAAAAATTGGGGCATACGAGTGAAGATCGACGTATTATATAATCATGTAATTGTAAAAGATCAAATATGTTTCTATTTCTCTATAAGTGTAGACAAAATGCATTGGCTACAATATCATGTAGAGTATACTAACAAAAGGAGGTTGCATGGTATTTACAATCCTCAATTTTATTTTATTTTTTTGTAGGAGGAAAATGAAAGTATTGAGGCACTACATCTAGACCAAAGGGGCTCCAGAGAGTTCATGGGGCAGAAAAGCTTCAGAAATGCCAAACTTGAAGTTCCTTCATGTGAAGGATGTGGATTTTGATGGAGATTTCGAAGGATCACTCGCTGAATTAAGATGGTTAAAGTGGGAGGGATGTCATGACTATTTTGAGGCGACTAACTTTCATTTGGAGAAATTAGTCGTACTTGATTTATCAGCTAATTATGTTGGAGGAAACAGTATTAGTGAAAATTGGAGAGGATGGAGTTCGATTAAGGTAAAGATGAAAAAGGCTTTTTCTTTTGTTACATTTGATGATAAATCATTATATTTCTAACCGCTAATCTTGGAACATGTTTCTTTCTTGTAGATGGAGAAGTTGAAAGTTCTCAATTTTTCGCATTGCATAGGATTAAAGAGCACCCCTAATCTCTCCGCATTTAAAAATTTAGAGATGCTAATCTTGGTACTCTGTATTTGTTTAGAGGAAATTGACCCTTCCATTAAAGATGTCAAACGCCTCGTTTCCTTGAACTTGAGTGGATGTGAGAGACTTAAGAAATTACCTAAACAACTGGACAAACTAGAAAATTTGGAGGAACTTGTTGTAGACTACACTGCGATAAAAGAAATCCCTCCATGTATAGGATCTTTGAAGCAGCTGAAGAGGCTTAGCGCTGGTGGGTTTTCGCAATTTGCTGAGGTTTATGACAAGTTGCCACCAATCCCTCCTTCAATTGGGAAGTTGGGAGAGTTGGTTGTGCTAGAGTTGATAGGTGCATCAATTAAGGAATTGCCTGAATCTATTGGGGAATTAAGCAAATTGAAATTTTTGAGACTTACTAATAGCGAGATAGAAAGGTTACCGAGCTCTATTGGAAAATTGCAAAGCCTCCAAGAGCTCAAGGCCGACGGATGCTTTAACCTGGAAGGACAAATTCATGTTGACAAAGGTGGATTGTCTTCTCTGAAGACCCTTAATTTAATTATCACAAAAATTTCTGGCTTGCCGGAAAACTTAGATCAGCTTTCTTCTCTCGAGCGCCTCCATTTAGATAAATGTCAGGACCTTCAATCACTTCCAAAACCACCTTGTAGCTTATCAAACCTGTGGCTCACCTGTCGGAGCAATGAGCTGCCATCGCTCTCTCACCTCAAGCATCTACAGCAGCTCTACCTTGTTGAGTGCAAGTCTCTTCAAAGCATCCCAGAGCTTCCCTCCTGCATACAGAAGCTTGCCATTTGGAGCTGTCCCAAATTGGAAAGGTTGCCAAAGCTTTCCGATTTTGAATTTTTGTCGAATTTACGGCTTCGGGATTGCTATGGGCTAAAGAAATTGGATGGACTGGAAGCTTTAAAATCCCTAAGATGGTTGTGCCTATCCAGACGCTCAGAGTTCTCCAGCGGCGACGACATTTGTGCAGAGTATGGAAAGGTAGATAATCTCCATGCGATACGAGGCCTTGAAAAATTGGGATCCCTGGAAGTTGTAAATATCTCTGGGCGCAAACACATTCAAGTACTGGACCTTTCAAAGTCGGAGCATCTGAAGAGGTTGGATGTTAGGGATTGCAAAAGGTTAGCTGAAATTCGCTGCCCTAGTAAATTCCTGGAGTACTTTGATAGGGATGGGTGCAAGTCACTCGAGAAATTACCGGACTTTTTACCACACGACGGGCTATGGTCGGATCTTGATGAGGAAGATGACTGAGGTTTGCGGGAGTATAGTCGGATTTTCATGAGGAAGCCAACGAGGTTGCGGAAGACGTGGTGCAATTCTGGGCATTGGGGTAAGAAGCAGAGGAGGGTGGAAATCGAGCACGGAGAGAAGGGAAAGAGATTGAGGGGTCTGTTTCTGTCCTACTTCCGGTGGATGACGATGGGACTAACTGATTCGAAAGTGAGATTCATGCTCACATGCTCTGCTAGCCGAGAACTGGAATTCGACTTCTAACCTCACCGAGTCATCGATTGCTTTGACTCTTGTGCTCCAGCTTGAATGGAAGGATATTCATGTTGGGTCTTCATTGCTTCCGATTGCCATATCTTCAGAGTCCAGGTGATGGGACCCCTTTTTAACATTAATCCATTCTTGTCACCGATTGATCGGTTTATTCATTGGTTGATTCTTGGCGTGATCGGTGCATGCGCATTCTAGTGATTCGAGGTTTTGAGTCGCTATTGTTGGTCTAATTTTGGACGTTCGATGTCTGCACACGGAGGAAATGAAATGAAACTAATTCGACCTTTTCTGCATGTTCAATGAAGAATGTTTAGTTCTCCTGTTATATTTATCAGCTTGTGGTTCCTGTTAGGTGCAAAGATTTGCTCGGTTATTCTCTTCTACCAGTCAGATAACTCCAGCAACTTTTGATTAGGTTTCGTGTCGATGGTAGTGAATTTTCCTTATGTTATTTGAGCAGTCGTAGAGCATGTATAGCAGGATCATCAGGACTTATGAGCCTATTACAGGTTTAGGTTGATTTTGTCACCCTGTCTGTATCATGGAAATTGATTGCAGAGTTGTTGGAACTAATATGAACTAACTTCAGGTTGAACGGGAAGATTACCTTGATTGATGAGGTTCTACTTGCATAGCCATTTCTTTCTAGTTCTTGGATCTCGAAGCACCTTGAGGGGTGATGAGAAGTGCAAATATGAACAATCTCCTGTGAACTATTTGTTTGTAACTATGATCCAAAGTAGCATTTTCTCCATGAGTATGTGGAAATTCCTTCTGATAAGATTCTCCGAGGATGTCCTCACTCATCCCAGTTAGCTAAAAACGTAGTGAAGTGGTGTTGAAGGCTACTAATTTCACATGGCAAAGGATGCTAGTGTCCAAATTGTTGTGATGGTGATGTGGCTTGTTCATTTTGTCCTTACTTTTTCTTTGCTAGCTTTCTAGTTGAATGGAATTGCTCCTTATCTCCTTCTGACTGGGGGAAAATGCAAAAGCTTGAGCTACTATAATATAAGTCCAACGGTTTCTTCTTTCACAAGGAGTTATAGGGCTCTGACATTGTGGTGTGTTCAGAGGAACTTTTGCTTGTAACTTTCATCTATACTATTGTTTTTAGCATTTGCATTGTGTCTTTTTTCCAATACTCAGTGCTTCAAACCTTCAGAAAACATAAAACTTTTGTGGCCAATTATAGCAAAATAATTATTGTCTTGCTGGCAAGGTCAGGAAGTACCTTTTGATTTCTAATGTTGAAACATAAACACCATTAAGTTTGTTTCTATTTCCATGATTGGTTTTCATTCCGTCATCCTCTGTATGGATCCTTTATAATGTGATGGTCTTGCTTTTTGAAGGTTAACTCTATGCTAGTCAAATGATGTCCGCACCGATTCAAAATTCAGAGTACAGAGCTAACTGAATCTGACTGTAAGTGGCTTTTCTTTTAAGTTACCTAAAGATTTCAATTCACATAAAGGTTTTGAAGAATGACACTGAACCATGCTTGAGAAATATCTGGTCATTGGCTGGTTCAACTATAAATTTGAGGATTGCGTCTCCAGCAGGGATGGGTTATGTTTGATACAGGGGGTGGAGACTGCTTTGGCCAACTTATTGTCTATTCCTTAGCTATTCACCGTTTTACTTTTCTCATGTTGGGCAAGAAGGTTGGTTAACGATTGAGTCGTGCCTTGATTGTTGGTGCTGCATTGTTCCGCCGTGGAGTCTCTCCCCGATTCACCTGCAAAAACTCCATCTGTGCTGTTTGGGAAGCTTGATTGTGGAATGGTAAGGAAGAAGATCAATCTTTGGAGCTTAGTTTGGAGGCTTTAGATGTTGCCACCAGAAAATAAGCGACATTTGTTTTGTCCAATTTGATTGTTGTAGATTATTATGTGTCACTGTTCAAATCCGCTTTTCTTGAACAAGTGTACTCTATTTTTACATTAATACATAAAAGGTTGTTTGGGGTGTTCAAGAATGCCTTTGAAGTACATGACATTGCACGTCATTATTCGTCATCAGTCACGGAGTAAGACTCTTCATCCTTGACATGACATGAATATGTTCTTATGCAAACAGAGTGCAAACATAGCATCACCTTTTTCCAAGTTCTATTAAAGTTGGTTTCCTAGAGCAGAGGATGTTTATTATATGATTCTTTAATTTATTCATGCGTTATAAAACAGAACTTCATTTATTGTTAGCAAAAATTTAAACCAAAAGCTTAAAGTATTAGTTAGAGGTAGACTGCATGTATAAACCCCTATCGATACCCTTTATTCAACCAATGTGGAATAACACTTCTAATGATTGATTGATCATAGCAACTACTCATGTTTATGTGGTTTCAATTGCATTTTCAGTAGCTTATGTCCACTTATTCTGTCATGGATTAATAAGCCACTGAAGGCACCATCATAAGAATATTACTTTTCTCAAATCCAGGACACCGATATTGAGTTGATGAATAGTTAAGGATCTATATTCCACTTTGTTTGTCAATTGAAGTGCTAATACATGGATTGCTCAATCTGGTGGTGGAGTTATGGCCTTGATTCTGTCAAAAGTAACATCATGTACGATGGAGATATGGTAGGAATCATGTTGCGCTCTTTCTTATTTTTCGGAATCATGTTGCACTCTTTCTTACTTTTCATCATGCCCATATCTATATCACGTGTTCTTACCATCGGTCAGTGTCTTTACATATCAAATTTGCATCCTTCTGTTCGTTCTTCATTTGGTGATGAAAATGTCATGCCCCTGATGCTTTAAATGACCAGGAGCTTCACTGTAATTTTGGCAATGATGTGGGATCCGAACAAAATATTTGGGATATGGATGCAACGAGGACATTCTTTGAGCCGATTGCATCGTGTTGTGCTTTATGAACAGGAGCCGTCCTTCATAGTAATGAAAACAGGTGCTTTACTTCACTCCTGAAATGTTTGAGAGCTGATCTGAATCCATGAATGTCCATTTTTTCTTGAACTATCACTTTATCAAATCAGAATATTGTGTTGCAGATGCCACTGTAGCAGAACAGAATTGGAAGTTCAACCTACTAAATACGAGAGGACTATGGAAATGACCAACTACAATCCCAGCGAGTGTATTGGCCTTCTTCACTCCAAACCCTACAGTCTGTTCACTAGGGTACTAAACTATCTCAATTATACTTACTAACAACATTTTTTTGCTAGTGGTCACATCAAATTAACCAGAAGATTATTCATACCATTTTCCAGAGTAGAGCAAACAAGAGCTTCCAGGCTCCTGGCTTGCCAAAACTTGTCAAATGGACACACATGGTGTACCAAACAAAGAGCTACTGCCAAAGGCTAGCTCGCCCAACAGCTAGCTCGCTTGTCCCTCTTGGAAGATAAATAGGCACTCACCACGAATGCTTCTGTGAAGTAAACACACACATCTACACCGAGAGTGTTAAATGGCTGATAAAATGGTTGATCAGATCAGGGCAATGGGCTTGAACAATAAAATAGAATGGTATCCTGTGATTTCAACTGATTGGCCAGGTATGTTGCAATGGTCGAGTCAAGATATCACATGATATACACTATTACGTAGTCTTTTATCTTTGGAGGTCTGGTGGAAACATATCATCCCGATTTGGGATTGGTGATGGAACTTAGCATCTACTTTGGGCATGCGATTCACGACATTGCCGCATTGTAGGGGGGTAGCTGCAAATTGTTTGATACTTGACGTCTAGATTGAAATGTAGTCTCACCTAACTAGAGGAGAAAACATCACCAGAGATTGGTTCGTTTAGGTAATAAAACACATGCATGGGCTGCTTAAATAATATCACCACACATCAATAATAATAATAATAATATGCATCAAAGACGAATATTTATGATGCAATCGAAGTATGATATTCGTGATTTTTCATTTTGAAGACGAGCTACGCTTCTATGAGGTGAACAAGGTGTTGTTTCATGGGAAGTCCGAATATTAGGAGTTTCTTGTTTTCCAGGTGATTTCTTACCTTCCATGATTGCTCTCCAATTTTACACAAGAAGTACATATGACAAAGCAATGGCTATGCTATTAGTATTTAGGATACGGATTGGATCCTGATGAATCATGAAGATCTATGAGCTTACACAAACTCTGCATTTATAGCACCACCTCAAATAAGATTTTCTTGGGGAAGATTGTTTTAACAAATCATTAATTTTCCAAAATCAGTAAGTAGATCACATGAAACTTCAGATTGCCTTCGGTCTATACTTCCTCTACCCAAGAAACTATTTCAATAAGCAGTTAGTCGAGTTGACAGCGTCCTGGATGGTATTTTTACTCGCGATGAGTAGAGAGATATCTTGTGGCTCTTGATATATAATCGCTTGTTCATAGTCAGCGAAGCATGGCAAAGTGGCAATTCTGGACGGTTAAATCCAACTGACGGAGAAGGATGAGTTTGTTTACCAAGACATGCTCACGCATCTTCCCCTCTACTCAATCCCGAACCCGAAGAAGGTGGTCTCTCTCTTCATTTCTTTCCAACGGCTTTCATCTTTTATGTTTTTATGCTGTTAAAGTGCTCACTTGATATTTTTACAGGCGCTGCTTGTTGGTGGGGGAGATGGGGGCATTCTGAGGGAAATATAGCGTCACTCGTCCGTGGAACAAATTGATATATGTGAACTCGACCAAATGGCGATTGATGTAAGCGAAAATAAACTACAAAAACTTTCTAAAGTTTCAAGCTTGAGCCTCTCATTGCTCATCAAATCGTAAGGTTCAGGAGGACCATAGCTTATCCATATACTTCTTGTGTCCCGTTGCAGGTTTATAAGCAATTCTTCCCTGAAATAGCAGTTGGGTGCGAGGATCCGCGAGTGAATGTCAACATTAATGATGGTATATCTACAGTTCTTACTCATTGATGAGTATAAAAAAGTTGCGAGAGATTATTTCACATACTTTAATTTCGACATTGCAGGAGTTGCTTTCTTGAAGGCTATTCCCGAAGGAACTTATGACGCGATCGTTTTGGATGCATTTGAGTGTATGGGTATTGTCGAGTGCCTATAACCTCCCACACCCTCTTTGAAATTTGGAATGCCTCCAATTAATTGAATAACTTAGCAGTATAACAGAAATCTCATAGGGTTGGTAGGTCAAACGTCTACTTATTTCAAATAATTCGCAACATTCAAACACCTCCAAGAAAAGGAGTACTTGCTAATCATGTGTAAAAAAAAAATCGGGAGCTACTGCAATTGAACTAGCAAATAAAGATTTCTTAGAATCGGTGGCTCGGGCGCTCTATCCTGGAGGTGTCATGTTTGCTCCAGCAGACAGCTTTTGGCTGGACAACTTCACACTGGAAGATACTATTGCCGAATGTCGCCAAATCTTCGAGGGTTTAGTGAGATATACTTGGTGTTCGATTCCTTCCAACTCAAGGTATCGAATTGAACTCTTACCATGTGTTTATGTAATCTCCCTTTTTCAAGTTTATGATGAACATAATGAATTTTCGACTGTTTGTTCCATTAGCGGGACGATTGGATTTGTGCTCTGCTCCAGCGACGGGCCGACAATTGACTTCGAGAAACTTGTCGATCCTCTAGATACCAAGAACAATGGGGTGACTAAAGGGCCTCCTAAGTTCTACGACTCTCAGGTAAAAAGGATAAAAGATGTTACACATTATGTGAACTGAAATTGATGTCTTGTTAATGCAAACATCTTTGCCTCTTGTTGTGCCAGATCCATGCTGCCGCTTTCTGTCTGCCATCTTTTGCGAAGAAGGTTGGCAGTGCCAAATTCTGATAAACAGATGTTTCTCAGCATATAGCCTATAAAAGATGGATAAACAACGTCCTTATCATTTGTGCTCGTCCGTCTTCATTTTTTTTTTTCCTATTGTCCATCAGTTCTCGATCATCGACTGTAATACCAAATGTGGCCATATCAAATTACAAATAAGCATCACAATAGTTGCCCGTCAATCGCCTATAATTGTCAATGGCCGACAGATGGTGAGCTATCATTTTGCTTAATTGGAGGTCAATCCCCATCCGGCTCGAGTCCATTTGCCCAAGTTCCTCTCATACATACGCGAAGAGACTCGACACATCGCATATTGCAGCCAGGATGCCTCCTTTAAGCAGTTACATAGTGAGTAACAAAGGTTTCAAACTCAATAAGCTATACTTTGGCACATGCCGAAAATCGATGTGGCCTCGTAGCAGTGAGATCAAATAGCGATATATAATCTTTGAGCATTAGCTGCCTAGTTTGCTCCACTGGTTCGTGCATAGCTAGTCCATATAAAAATCTTTGAATCACTCCAACATCAGTGATGCAATTTGAATTGACTCCATTATCTCCGAAGTCTAACTTCAAGTTGACTCCACAATCTCCGAAGTCTAACTTCCATTGGGAGTATGAAGATTTAGCCAGTGTTCAGAAGGCCTAAAGTTCCTTTCAGAAGGGAAGTATTTCTTTGTCAGAATCCAAATTGATGCTTACACTAGAACAATTAAGCTTATACAGTAAACCCTGGCCAAGCAAAACCGATTTTACTAGCTTTTTAATTAATCTACGAAACAGTTTTTATGCATTTAATTAGCCACTCTTGTAGAAGTCAAGGATATGTTCTTGAAATATGTACCCAACCGGTGGGTATATTTTACTCAGACTTCTGGTTATGGCTTTATTTTCCTGAGTTTTAAAAAAAGACTTAAAAGTGTTTTGAGTTCTATAAATTTGTAAGGGAATTATAAATAATTTCATATGTCAACATTTGAAAATTTCGCAAAGGTTTTCGTAATCAATCATAGCCCCACGATTGGAAGAAGGAAATGGTCCAAAGTCAGACGAGACCTAAAGCCATGAAAACTTCAGTAGGACGAAGGTGATTACAACTGCAGAAACTATTGGATTTGTGAACAAAATTTCTTGCGTCTATATATGGAGGCATGGGAAATTGCACGTAATTTTTCTTCTGCGTGTGCCGCGATCAGGTCTACGACGGCGACTTCGACGCCGCCGTGGTCCTGGCCCAGGCCGCGGCCTCCACTCCGCCGGCTCCTCCGGCGGCTCCCGGGCGGTGGTGGCCCCGGAGAACCTGCGCAAGCGTCGGAGGGTTGATTACCGGCCGTGGTCGCCGGACCCGCACGAGCGCGCCCTAATGGGGAGCTGTTCGAGCCCACTCGAGTCCGTCTCGACTTCGGATTTGCTGCGGGGCTTGCGGGGGCTCAATAACTTGGGGAACACCTGCTTTATGAATTCGGTGTTGCAGGCATTGTTGCACACTCCTCCTCTGAGGAGCTACTTCTTGAGTGACAGGCACAATCGGTACTTTTGTCGGAGGAAGAATGGGGTTAGTGAAAATGTAAGAGAAATGTAGATGGTGCTGTTGATGGAGGCAATGGGAGCAAGAATGGCAGCTTCTGTTTGGCCTGTGACATGGACGCCATGTTCTCGGCGGTGTTTTCGGCGGGCGGGCGGGGGGGGGGGGGGGGGGGGGGGCGGCGGCGAAGTTCCTGTACAGGTCTGTGGATGTGGAGGAAATTGCTCTTCTATGAAATTTTTTGGATAAATGTGGATGCTTGATGGTTTCTTATTGGTTTTTGGAAGCACATAGAGGTTGGAAATTGTCCAAGAGGCTCTGTAAATTTTGCTGTTGTGACCTAGTGGGCTGTGAAGATATGGAAGTTCTTTGATCAGTGCATGTTCTGCTATATTGTTAGTATGATGGACATTACGTAATTTACAATTGCACTTTGACCTCCTTCGTATCATAGATTGGAAAATGTCAGAGAGTGTCCTTTTGCACTTGTGATGGTTTGAAGAGTAAAAAAATCACAACCATCTTGGTTGAGATGTGTTGAAGAGCTGACATCAATTGCATTTCAATCCAATGATAAACGATTGCTGAGGCACCGTGCATTTGCCCCCTATTAGATGTGCTCTCAAAATTTCAAATTTACCATTGGACGTATTGTCTTGGTTAAAAATGTGTATTTCTTTCATTATTTTAAGTGTCTTGGAAAGCATTAATTCTGATTTTGCTAAACTTAACGAGTGCCCTTGGGGCATTTGTTAACAAGGCCTTTAGAAATTATCTTATTTGATTGAATACTTTTGTCTACTAGCTTTTCTGAAAATGGCTGTGGACATAATGGATAGGCATCTTTTCCTTATTCTCATGATGCATGCTTTTGTCAAGTTCCTTGTTGACCATCAATGTTGGACTGAGACTTTCTTGCTGTTCTATCTATTTGACTTAGAGGGAAATGTGCTTTATACGTCTTCTATTTTTCTTTTATTATTATTATTATTATTATTATTATTATTATTATTATTGATTTGGTTATCCCACAGTTGGTGGCAACATGCAGCTAACTTGGCAAGTTATGAGCAGCAGGACGCTCATGAGTTTTTCATTTCCATGTTTGATGGGATCCATGAGAAAGGGGATAAGGATCAACGCCGGCCGCAGAACCGAGGTAAATTTTACAGGCATTGCATTAAACCTGTTTCATCCGGTCTCCATTTTTTACAGGCAGTATCTGGAATCTGCTGGTGCTGAGGACAGAGATCGAGTGTTATTAACATTTTCTCTTGGGTCAGCGGTTCAAGTGGGCTTTTTTGATTATATAGTCATGTAAATGAATTTTTGAACTGATGTAGGATCACGCTTGTGGGTTATTACCTTTCTGTTATTTCCCAGCCCTAATACCTCTGAGTCCCTTGGGAAGTTTCACTTTGTTCTGGTGTCATTCTTTCTTGGTGGCATATCAGTCAGGAGATTCAACTCTGTTAACTAATATCTGTGGGTGTGGGTCTTTATATACAGCATGCGTTCTAGTTTCAACTTTTCTTTCAAGTTATTCCACGGCGAAACTTATTATTTGTTCCATCACATGGTAATTTAATGCATCTACAATATCTGCAGATAACTGCTTTCCTGTGTAAGCACGCTCTTTTGTGTCGTGTCTGACGGTTGTGTGTTTGTACTATGAAATATGTTCTGTCGTGACTTGTGATGCTGTTGAAGAACTTTTATTTTTACAAATTGTGGATTCTCAGATATCTTTCAAAGTACACTACTAAATTATTACAGGGAGTGGAGATTGCTGTATTGCCCACAGAGTATTCTCTGGTATCTTACGCTCCGATGTCATGTGTGGCTTGTGGTTTCACATCTACAACATATGACCCTTGCTTGGATATTTGTTTGGATCTGGAACAAAACCAACGTGGTTCTGCGAAGGTGACATCAGCTAAGTCACATCACTCTTGCAATGGCGAAGCAGAGTGCATGAATTCAAGCCAGAACTCTGGGATACCGACTTTGATGGGCTGCTTGGACCGATTCACAAGACCCGAGAGGCTGGGTTCAGACCACAAGTTATTCTGCCAACAGTGTCAGGTGAGTCAGGAGTCTTTCAAGCAGATGTCCATAAGGAAGCTCCCATTGGTTTCTTGCTTTCACATAAAAAGATTTGAACATTCTTCCATACAGAAGATGTCGAGGAAGATCAACCAATATCTACATTTTCCATTTTCACTGGACATGGCCCCTTACCTAGGGGTGAGCATGGTCCGGGTTGGTCCGGGCCACCCCTAACCTTAGGACCAACCTGTACAGTATCGGTTCTCAATTTTTAGGACCGAGGACCGACTCTATTGAGCCTGGGACCAAGGACCGAACCGACCCAATGGGTTTGGTCTGGTTCCAAGGTCAACCTGGGACCGATCGATAATTTTTTTCGTCTTATTTTTTATACTCCCTAAAAAAGTAAACCTACAAATTCAAATTACACATCCATCGACAATGCGGTATTGTGCAACTAAATTATAAATACCAATACATATTTAACAAATTTAAGATGACACAATAATAGAAATTTCGTACCTACTAACTGCTCATCAAGATATGGGGCAAGATGGAAAGTTCTTGTAATCATCTATCTTTAATATTCATAACACCATATGCAAAAGCATTTTCCTGCATTTGATCAGTAGAGTCCACTCAACCAAAAAATGAGCTTCACACCACTTGACTAGCAAATCATCGTAGCAACTGTAGTACTACTCTACTCTTCAAAAACTTCTACCATTTGACACGAATTGAAAAACAAAGTGCAGTTGAAATTCATTAGTAAAATACAATTAAACCATAAAAAGTTCAAAATACTTAATATAAACCATGAATATATAATTTCACATTTTGTTAATTCACTTGAACTTCTAAACACCTGAAAACAAAACAAACGACACTTAATTAATACTCAACAAAAGTTTTAAATTGAAATTACTATTAGTGTTATTGATAGAATATCTCAATATGATATAATATAACATACATTTTACTTAAGTTTGAATATATAAAATAATTATAAATAGTATAATATAATATAATGTAATATACAGGGTTGGTCTAGAGTTGGACCGACCAAAAACTCTTAGGACCGAGGACCAACCCGCACAGTGTTGGTCCTGGAATTTCAGGACCAAGGACCGACCTAGTCCCCTTGGGAACCGGACCAGGACCGGCAGGGTTGGGCCGGTCCAGGGTCGGTCCAGGGTCGACCCTAGACCGCTGCTCACCCCTACCCTTACCTCTCTTCTTCCATTTTGAGGAGAAGATTTGGGAACAGGATTTTCCCTTTTGATGGGGATGAACCTGATGCATCAAACGAGTTCTCCTCAGAATTTGAGCTGTTTGCTGTTGTCACTCATGCTGGTAAATTAGACGCCGGCCATTATGTGACTTATCTGCGTCTGAGCAATCAGCGGTACAAGTGCGACGATGCTTGGATTACCCAAGTGAATGAGAACATTGTGAGAGCTGCACAAGGTTACATGATGTTCTATGTCCAGAAAATGCTTTATTATAGAGCAAGTGATAAAATGGGTGCTTCATGATAGCCTTCAGAAATTGAAATACCAGTTGCTGGTGCTGTATTATGCGTGTCTTGCGCTAAATCACTGGGACTCAAGGTTAATATGCAGAATAAAGCAAAGAATAGCGCTGCAGTTGCTGCTTTGTCTGTGAACTAAACTTTAGTGAGTTTCTGCAACTGAATGGGGAATGCCAAACAACTCTCTTCCACCGGGGGCAACATCCATCGGAAAATAATCTGTAATTCTACTTTGGAGCTGTGCTGAGCCTAATTTTATTTGGGGTGCCTCAGTGGACAAGGGAATCGCTTAGTGGAGCCCTCGGAGTTATTTATGAGTTAATTATTTCAACATTTCCCCCCTAATTTTTCCTGCTTGTCCAAGTATTAATGGTGGGTTGATTCTTTTTTTTTGACATGGATCCTCGCGAAGGTTGATGCTTGGAGCTGTGGGTTCTTTCTGGTATGCTCATTCCTTGCATTGCATATTGTACTTGTATTGGGATTTTTTTTTAGCTTCGGAGCTTTCTTGGGGAGGCACTTCATATCAATTTCTTGAAAAGGAAATGTGAGGAATGTTATGCCGGAGATTTTGTATGTCGTACTTGTTTTGAGCAAAGAGAAATCATAGTGTGACTAACTACACCTTTACATTCTTGATAGTGTTCTATTGCCATCATGATTGGGTCTGACTATCAAAGTCCATAAACGCCGGCCTGACTCTGGCGAAAAGAAATAGTTGTGACCTTTCAATTCAAATTCTACAGACTGAATGAAAAGCAGTATGATGTATTAACTTTATGAGCTGCATGTCGGATCGAAGAACAGAAACTTGCTTGCTGTTTTTTCAATACTTTGAAATGTCGTTGGATCTCCCGGGCAGACTTTCCACTCTCTGGCTTTAGGCAGCTAGAACAATCTCTCTAAATGTTAGAGCATTTGCCCAGATGATCCTGAATATAAGTGCTGAATCACCAAAGTTAAGACCAAACTACCGAATACCCCTGAAGAAGCTAGTTTTGTATGAATCGAGCCAAGTGAAACCTCACAGAATGAAGAGAAACCGAACACACATTGAGATATAGGAGAAAATATCGGGTACACATCGGTGTGATGTCATTTTTACAATAGTCCATTTACTGTCTGACATGTATCCATAAAAGGTCCACTTGTTAGATTTCTCTCTCATTTGTCACCATTTCTTCTTTTACTGTTTTCTCTTCTTCTTCCCCAGTTCTTTTATTTTCCTATCTTTTCCTTTGGCCTACGGCTGGTTGTAGGGTCGCCCTTGCCAGGGCGAGAGGTCGACTCTCACTATCAAGGCAAGGGTTGCTCCCGACGGATCTAGTGAGGAAGTTGTGGAGGGGGTGAGTCGCCATCCATTGCCACCTCACCGTCGTCGAGCTCGGCCAACAAACTTTAGCTTTAGATTTTGGATCTAAGCTCGGTGGTGGGTTTGAGCCCGAGATGCGATTGATGGGATCTTGGGAGCTAGAGAGTATTTTGAAAAAAAAGTGTGGGCTTTGTTCCTTTTCTTGAAGAGGGAGGAGAGAGTGTGTTGTATAATTGAAGAGAGAGGATGCAGGGGTTTTTGATAGGTGGGTCCAAATGTGACATATGTCGTCTATTGGATGGATCTTTGTAGAATTGGCAAGGCATTGGGCACCTAATATTTTCTCGAGAAATAGACTGATCTAAATAGAAATGAAAAAAAGAATGTCAGATATAGTTACAACCAATGTAACAACTGCGAAGGAGTGTGCGTGGTTGGGAAAAGTGATAGCTTAAACTAAACTATAAGTCAAAGAAGAAAAAGATACTTTGAACTAAACTAGTGGGCTAATGGTTAAAGATCGTACTTCTGAAATTCATCATTCATCCAGGAGTTCGTGCTCCATCCTCCTCAAGTACAATTTTTTCCCTGAAATGTCATATCTCACATTATGGAACTGCTGAGCATTCATTCCAATCACAGTAGTCATTGGGCTTTTCTAACATCGTCATGCAGAAATACATCGGTGATGTTTGAGAGTACAAGCTCTCTGCCTCTAATCCCAGCTTTGCACCGCTGCTAAAATGAAAAGTGATGACGGGAAGTCCCTCAATGTCCTTGTTAACATCACCTTCAAAGCACAGTGCATTGAGAACTTCTTAGGGCTTGAACCAACTTTTCAGTTCCGTCTTCTCTTTTACTGCATTGGCAAGCTCCTCATATGCTCGTTGTATTAAAACACCACTCTCACCCCCCAAGTCAATCATGACACCACCTTTCCTAAAGCTGTTCGCTTGAATGCAGCTCTAGGAATATTAAGCAGAAATCCTAGACTTATCCCTCGCAAAGTGACAAAGTAAAATCCTTTGTACATCTAGGGGTGTGGTGTCACCTTCAAGGATGGCCCCTTCCCCTAAAATAAACTGGTTGTGTCCATAAACCAACACAATAGGAGAATTTAGCTCCTTGTTGTGTAGCTAGAGACAACTTATTATTATTCAGTTTAAATACTCCCATAACCGAATCGGTTTTCTCCCCACTCTCGTGACTGCACCCGAAGACGACATTTGGTACGGTGAGTAGCTCTTCGTCAGAAGTGTCAAATATGAGCGACTCTTTGGCAAGTATCCCTTATGTTGGGCGGGCAACTTCATATTCTACCTCGTATTTGCAATTTTTGAGCTCATCACATTTTGGATGATGTAAAGCCTCACAATATTCTGACAGGCATTATACATTTGTATATGTTGAAGATGTGCTAGGATCGTATAGTGGTACAGAGTCTTGAGCACAACTTTTGCAAGGAATGCAATGGAGCCAGAGAAGGGTACTTCCAGTGTCCATGACTGCAAGCACCGGGTGAGATGTGTCTTTTATGTAAATCTCCACGAAGAACACGCCCACAGAGGTTTTTGCTTGTAGGTTTGCTTGAATGTTGTCGGAGCACGATGCATTTACCTTGCAGCTCTTCATCTTTTGCTCAATTGTGGCAAACCGTGCAACAGAATTTTTGAGAGCGAACTTGGCACAATCAATGTCCATATAATTAGGGTCAAAGAATGGCGATTGGATGGAATTGCGATGGATCAGTTGCGCCACCACCCTCTTTGGCATACTACTGGTACCAATGCTTCCAGTGGCATCGCTGTTGGTCACAATAATGCTCAACATAAAGAGGAGTTCGTTAGTTAGCAAAAGGAGAATTTGGCAAAGCAAAGCCAAATGTGGCAGTTGAATAGTGTGGTGCTGAATGTTGGATGATCTGTGCAATTGTCGGTAGAGTCTCCCTTTAAGAAGAATAAATAGAAGAAAGAGGGCTCAAGTAGGTGAGACATGAAAAGGAAACTGATTGCTGAACTCAGATGATCGCTAGTTTCCTTAGCACTAAAGATGCGTGAATAACCAGCCTTCGTGACAGGAAAGTCGCATGAACTCACAGAGCCGCGGCAGACCCATCTTCTCAAATAGAGCATGGGAGTAAAGTTTCATAAATCCCAGGGCAACCTCTGGGTTTGATTGATTCCAAGAATTACTTACTGGCCATACCATCTGAGTATTTCCATAGCGAGATGCCTGTGTGTTGCAAGGTCTAAGATTACATTCGTCAATGATTGATTGAAGTTATTGCAGAGTTTGATATCTCTTTTTTTTTTCTCCTGCAGTTATCTTATTTGATAAGTTAATTCTGTTTTTATCCGCTCCTCCAATCCTCTCTAATCTGACATCTATTGTCTAACAGTAGATTTTTCTCTCCTCTCTTTAAATGTGTGTGTGCATAAATGGCTCAAGTAATATTTACTGGGAAAAGCTCGCTTATTGCAGAATGGAGGTGGTATTATACTGCACTAAAGGTGGATGTAATGAAGATAAGTAGCACATAATTCTTTACACCTTTCACTATTTTGTCACTTACTTTCTACAATCATTCAATTTCTTAAATTTTGATATTTATTCATCAGTTTTTCCTTGAAAATTACTTTATATAAACATGTACAAAATCATATGTTAGTGTTATTTAGTTTCTTCTATTTGTAATTTCTGATGTTTGATTTTGCATGACATTCATGAGTGTCAAGCTTAGTATACCGATGACTAGATCCTCGAGCAGCACAGGTATGGACAGTATATGAATATGTCCAGGTGCACATCCATTGAGAAATTACCAAAAATATCATGCTTCAAGACCCTGAAGCGATTAAACATCAATCCCTGTTACATGACATTCAAAGCCCAGAGAATTTCTTGTCCTGTGAATGTATATACATTGAGGAAGCGGAGTCCTAGGATTCTTTTTCAGATGTGTATATATTCAAAGATTTAAGGAATCTGATATTGGGGGATTTTTATGAACTTTTGGAAATTCCATGACTCAAGTAATCTGGATATTTAACACAAATAGGTATCTCAGGATAGAAATTATGGAGACAGTGCCAGTTTTTTGGCATGTAAGAACCTGCAATATCCAGTTCCAGGAGACTGCAAGAAATTAATAGAGCTTGGGGGGCTTGAAGAGTTAGTGCTTTGACAAAATTTAGACATGTCTTCTGGATTGGGATTTTGATGGTAATAACAGTTTTGTCGGGAGCATGCCTCATACAGAATAATGGACAAATATTGGGGTACAGGGGCGTTCACTAGATCACATTCCAGTGAATACTGTGAATGTTAGAGACGATTCACGTCCTCTAACAAGGAAAAAAAGCAAGTAACCTGCAGAGATATATTATACACTTTTCATTAGTATTTTCTGCTTGTTCGAGGGGGTTTTCCTTGACAGCATGCTATCGTCACTTCTCTGTCTATGTTGTTCAGGAATTATTTGGAAGCTGGTTGTTTAACGTGACACGATGCTTCGGTGAAGTCTTAGTCTTGTTCATGGCAGGATTAAAACTGACATTCCCAGTTGGAGAGCTAGCTCAGAATGCTTTGTCAGAGCATCTTAGGTCATAAATCATCAACGAAGGTCCTTCATCCTCGACCTGATATCAATGACTAGCATGTGCACATGCAGTAAAATCTTTTCTTCCCAAAGATTGCTTTCGAGGCTATTTTGCCTAAGGATATCTGTTGTGTGTTTCTTTCACTTGGACTAGTGAAGATCTAACTCCCACCTGCAGTTCCTAGCTTTAGTGAAAAATTGCTGTGTATTGATTAGGGAAATATCAATCTTTTCCCGTTGTGATCTATTACATATTTTTCATTACTACTTTTTTTTAGCTATGCATTCCAGAATATGTACATGGAAACTGACTTGATGTTTCAGAGAAATCTCAGTCTTGATCCTAGTAAGTCGCATTATGGTTCATCAAGATAGCTTTGACAGGCATGTGCAAAATCTAACAATTTTCCTAGTCTTTTATTCGCAGCTTGATTTGCTTGAAACAGAGCATCGGTTTTGCGTTTCTTCCGTGTATACAGATTAGATCAGGAAATTGAAGTTTCTGATTGATTCTTCTAAGAATTTACTGATACACATGAGCTGTTAATTCATTTTCTGTAATGTCCATGCCGTTTGGGATGCAAACTGCAGAAGTAAATATAAGCATCGACTAATGCTAGAGAAAAAAAAAAAAAACTATTTTGAAGATTTGATTTACAAAGTGATGTGCACGCTTAGCCAAGTGATATGCGTGCTTAACTGCTCGTACATGGCTTACTTGGGTGACTTAAAACAATTTTGCAAATTGGCCATGCCATACCTAACGCTACTCATGGTCATTCAGGCAGAGAGAGAGAAAAAAAAGCTTCACCATATGAATTTTAGGATTTTAATCCATTCAATGGTTTGGGAAACTGAATTGAAGAATTTTCACAATTCCAATCTTCAGTTCCATCCGACTTAAGCCTGTACAGACTAAGTTTGGGAATTAGTGAAGGATATCTTATTTCAGTGAAGATGCTGCCATTGGATAAGCAGTTAAAATTAAAATGGGAGATATTTTGGTAATTCGGCCAAAGGGGGCAAAAATAAAAGGGAAAGGAATCCTCTTTATGTCAATTTGGCTCATTTGAGTGTTGAAGGCTATAACTTGACTTCATATGATTATCGAATATTCAGGAAAATCAGTTTCCAAAAATGAACACATGAAAACAAAGTTAGTTTAGGGAACTGTCACGAGAACATGCCTCGATTTGGCTATACGATCGTTTGTGGTAATAACTCCTGTGCATTTCAAAGGGAGAGTTCTAATTGTAGTGAATTTGCATAATTTGGACTACCCACCATTTTCGCCAACTCAGCAAGATTCTATCTGTCACGACAGATCAGCATGATCAAATTGACTAAAGACCCCTCTCCATGGTACAAGTAGATCTTATCCTACGCTGCACGCTTTGATAATTTGTTTGGCATTTCAAAATATGAAAGAGTATCATGTGTATCACCAACCCCTAACAATGGACTGTCCGAGTGACAAGTGTGTTCGCCTTCTTCACTCCAAACCCTGCAGTCTATTCAATAGGGTATTAAACTATCTCAATTATACTTGCTTCTAATAACATTTCTTGCTAGTGGTCACATCAAATTAACCAGAAGGTCATTCATACCATTTTCTAGAGTGAAGCAAACGAAAGCTTCTAGGTTCCTAGCTTACCAAAACTTGTCAAGTGGACACACATGGTGTACCAAATAAAAAGCTATAGTTAAGGGCTAGCTCACCCGACCCTCTTGGAAGATAAATAGGCAGTCACCACGAATGCTTCTGTGAAGTAGTAACACACATTTACACAGGTGTGTTAAAAGGGCTGATAAAATGGCTGATCAGATTAGGGTAATAGGCTTGAACAATAAAATAGAATGCTATCCTCTAATTTCGCCTGAATGACCAGGTATGTTGTGATAGTTAAGTTGAGATATCACATGATAGATACTATTACATAATCTTTTAGCTAGGATGTCTGGTGAAAATATATGGCCCCAATTTGTGATTGGTGATGGTGTTGGAAAAAACTCCTTTGATGTTTTGAAGATGACAAAACTTAGCCAAAGTCTATTATGAAGATTTCAAGACTTCTAGGTCAAAGTCTGAAGACTGCCAGATTCTTGTGTCAAAGTCTAAAGATTGCAAGACTTTAGTGTCAAAGTTTGCTTTACATCATAAGTCTGCCAACTCTGACGAAATTCCAGATTGAACGCAAGTGAAGTATGAAGACTTATCCAGATGCGAGATTATCTTTATTTCTTCAAGAGGTTTGGTTTGTATGGATTTCAGATAGTTTTATAGTTGAAATTAACGCCTACAAGATTGGCTATCTTTTTGGAATAATCTCGATACATCCAATCTTTCAGATGGCAAGTAAACTTGGAAAGATTTACTTATGGAAACCAATATTCTGATTGTATGGACGAACATGATTGACGGGCTCTCATCACAATCTTCAAATGGCTTGAGATTGCATTGATTGATTCTGTCCAACGAGTTAATTGGAAGAATTCCTTTGGAAAGTGCCAACGGTCGAGAAGGCATGAAGGAGTATTTAAAGGAGACATCTCCAGTCATTTGAAGAGTGCATGAAAGAAAAATTCCAAAGTATGAAACTTTATAGTTCCTTGCTATTTCATTCACTAATCTCAAAACTATACTCAAAAGAGAGAGAATTTTAGTGTGACTTCGTGAGAGAGTAGTAGAGACTCTTCATTGTGAAGTTGAGATCACAAGACTGTAAAATCTCTTTTTTTTCTTAGTAGAATCCAGCTAGAAGGCTATCGGCATGGGAGAGTGGATGTAGGCTTGATCTAAGCTGAACCATTATAAATTATGTGTTCTTATTCTCTTCCCTAAACTCCTTTATTTGTTCATAGCTCTATTTAACTGCTAAAGTCTAAACTCACACAAAGTCTATTATTCGTCAGTCCTAGTTTCAAAACTAAAATATTTCTACTGTTCTTTGTGAAATTTTTTCTTTACACCTATTCACCCCCTCTAGCTGTTATTACTAGCCTTTTCAATTGATATCAAAGCCTATGTGCTTATTTTATTGAAGTGTTTTTACTTCTAAGCTAAAGATCTATGACTAGTATTTTGGCTTCAGGTTTGGTTGAAGATCAAAGCAACACCAGACCTCCTTACTTTGATGGAAATGAGTACAACGTATGAAAAAACAAGATGAAGGCATTTTTGAGATTGAGAGATCCCATGGAATGAGATGTTGTTGAAAAAGGGATCAATTCGAAAGCAACATCAACCTCGGAAAGAGGAGAAGAAGCTGTAGATGCTGGTGAAATAACACAAGCAAAAATTACCAAGAGACAAGCTCTTGATGCTAAAGCTATCTACTCTTTATACTGTGCCTTATCTCTTACTAAGTATAACTTAATTTCTTCTTGTGAAATAGCTAAAGAAGTTTGGGACAGGTTGCATGTTATCTACGAAGGGACTGATCGAATAAAGGAAAAAAAAAATTAATATTCTACTCAGACAGTATGAAGCCTTCAAAATGAAGTCTGGAGAATCCATCACTGATATGTTAAGTCGTTTTACTGAAATCGTAAATGGATTGGCATATCAGGGATAGCCAATTTATGGACTAATGAAGGTCAATAAACTGCTGCATGGACTCTCCAAAGATTAGAATCATGTGAAGACGTCAATTAGAGAAACTCAGAGGATCATGCCTCTTTTAGTAGACGAACTAGTAGGCACGCATCAATCATATGAAGTGGATCAAATCAATGAGGAAGAAGATCCAAGAGATAAGAAGTCAATTGTTTTAAAATCTAACGATGATTCTGGTGATACAGATTTAGAAGATGACATGGACGATGAAGAGCTGACGCTTATGATTAAGAAGTTCAGAAAGTTGAATAGAAAGGGAAGAAGATTCAACTGGAAAAACAGAGCATGCAAAACTTCCAAAAAAGACCAACTGAGGACAATGAAATAAGCAAAGAAGTGATATGCTTTGAATGTAAGAAAAATGGGCATATCAGACCTAACTGTCATCTGTTGAAGAAAAAAAAAGAAAGAATTGAGAAATACAAAAAAGGCTCTCAAAGCAGAAACTTGGAGTGACATCGAGTGCGAGGAAAGTGATGAACAATATGCCACCATATGTCTGATGGCCAATTCAGAATCATATTCAGATTTTGAAACAGATTCTGATTTAGACTTAGACAGAGAAGTTGAGGTTAGTAATTTAAAAATTCATGTTAAAGTCTCGAAGTTCACAGAAGAACATTGTCTCAGTCTCAAAACATCTCTTAAAAGGATCTCTGAGCTAAAAAGGAAAAACCCCAAGTTCAAGCAACGGGAAGTCTATTTGAAAGAAAAGTTTGAAAGTTTGGATAAATTTTTTGTTAATTTGAAAGTAAGTTCCGATTCTCTTTCAAAAGAGAATGCTATTTTAAAAGAAGACATTTCAAATATTTCAAAAAGAATTTCAAAAGGATCCTAAAATTTGAAGAAAATTCTTTCAATATAAAGACCATATTTTAACAAATCTGGTTTGGGTATGACTTCAGAAACCATTCCATTGATTGATTTTCCCAAAGTAAAAGAGAGACTAAAACAAAGACTTGCAAATGCATTTTATAAGAATCACTTTAAAATTTTCTCAAATGTTCAAAGTGTAATGACGTATAATATTTTGAGAAAGAGTGTCCCAAGGTTTGGAAACTAGTTAAGAAGGACTGGGCAAAGACTGTTTATAATACTAACTCTATTGAACCCAAGAAAATCTGGGTACCAAAGAAAGCTTGAGTTTTTCGTTTAATTGCAGGTCACTATAAAAAGAAAGATCAAATTGTATTTGGATAGTGGCTGTTCGAGGCATATGACATAAGGCTCTAGTTGTTTCATAAAGCTTGTTCAAATGAATGGTGGAAAAATTTCTTTTGGTAGAAACAATAAAGGAAGAATTGTTGGTTGTGGAACTGTGAAGATTAGAAACCTGACTACCAACAATGTTTCCTTGGTGGAAGGTTTGAACTACGATCTACTTAGCATAAGTCAGCTTTGCAATACTAGATTCAAAATAAACTTCCAAGAAGGCATTTGTTTTGGAATGAATAAAGACTTCTCTCAATCTTTCATTAGGTGAAGGCATGAGAATATTTATCTTTTGGATGTAAACCCAGAAAGTTCTTAGTGCCTTATTTCTATTCAAGACGAAGCAAGTCTCTGGCATCAAAAGCTTAGTCATGTTAACATGAAGCATATTGGTAAGATTTCTTCTAAGAAGTTTGTTCGTGGACTTCCCAACCTGGTTTATCAAAAGTCTAATTTGTGCACTCCATCTGTTTTGGGAAAACATGTTAGAAGTACCTTTAAACCTGTAAATCAAATTTCTATCAATCGAGCTTTGCAGCTTCTACATATGGACCTTTTTGGACCAATCAGAACTCAGAGTATTGGTGGAAATAAATATTGCCTAGTAATCGTTGATGATTACTCTTGCATTACTTGTGTTTACTTTTTGGCAAATAAGTCCGAAACCTTCTCTTACTTCTCAAAATTTGCTAAGAAGGTTTAAAATGAAAAAGGTTATGCTCTTTTAAGCATACGAAGTAACCATGGATGTGAGTTTGAGAACCAGGACTTTATGAAGTTCTATGATGAATCTGGCTTCCAGCATGTTTTCTTTTCTCCATACACTTTAGAACAAAAAGGAGTAGTGGAAAGGAAGAATAGATCCTTACAGGAGATGGCTAGAACCCTCTTAATTAAGAGCAAAGTTTCCTCTCGATTTTGGATAGAAGCAGTTTCCACAGCTTGCTACATCATCAATAGAGTGTTCTTAAGGCCTATTATAGAGAAAACTCCTTATGAAGTGTATAAAGGGAAGAAGCTAATTGTCTCTTACTTCCATGTCTTTGGCTATAAATGTTTTGTTTTGAAGAATGCAAATGATCAAATTAGGAAGTTTGAAAAAAAATCAGATGAAGGAATCTTCCTTGGCTACTCAACATCAAGCAAAACATACATGGTCTTTAACAAGAAAACTCAATCTGTAGAAGAATCTATGAACATTAAGTTTCAAGATTATGTGCAGAATCAAGCTGTCACGCCCCGACTCTCGGTCACGTGACCATCCTTCGAGTTTGGTCGATTTTATTATGCGATATCCCCAGGACTACATATCGCCGACCCTGTCCTTTTTAATAGCACATGCGGAAGCAGTTATAAGAATCCCCAGACAATAAAGCAATGGGATATACAAGTAGGACTAGAAACCTGAACCTGAAAACCACATCCTTATGTACATATATACACTTCAGGTCTAACATCTATTCACATGCACACAAGGTTTGACAAGACAGGACGGGATTCCAATCCTCATCCAGATCGTACTCGGGGTTATCCTCGGGGTCTTCCTCCACGTACTCCTTTTCAGATTCCTCAACAGGGATCTCCTCATTAGATTCATGCTCCTTAGGCTCCTCATCCGGGTCCTGAAATGGTTATTCAATAACCACTAAGACAACGTCTTAGCAAGTTCTACCTCCTAAGACCCGATTAGTAAACTAATATACCTTATGGCTGCCTATGCACAACATGAGTCAGAGAACTTACCTTGGCCTTAGATTCCACCTGCATATTAGCACAAATCAAATAAGCACTCAAGCAATAACATCACAGATCGAAGCATCGATCTAATCGACTTAATCGATTACACGCCAACAAGACCACTCACGGTCATTTCCATTCAATCAATCAATTCGCAACATCAAATCAAGGCAATGATCAATCACATTGAATCACACTCAGATCGAATCATCGATCAATTGACCTAGTCAATTACAAGTTAGTCGAATCATTTCTAGGTCATTCACTCCATCCCACATAACCTCCAATAGTACACTTAGTCACAGAGCTCCATCAATGCTCTCGGGCGTCGTTTTCGCCAAGGTGACATAAGTATCAGACGGTTTACGTGCGTTCTTTAAGGCGCCATTTTCGCACAGTGATATTCCTCATCACCGAACCATGCCCGTCACAGGTCACAAATCACTAACAGTCTACGTGCGTTTTTTAAGGCGCCGTTTTCGCACAGTGATGTCTTTCATCACCGAACCACGCCTGTCATGATTCATAGGTAGTCTACGTGCGTTCTTTAAGGCACCGTTTTCGCACAGTGATGTCCTTAATCACCGAACCACGCCTACCATAAGTCATAGACAGTCTACGTGCGTTCTTTAAGGCGCCGTTTTCGCACAGTGATGTACTTTATCACTGAACCATGCCTGTCTATACTTCGTACTTGATCGGTCTCAGCCAATAGAATTCTCAGTTATTTCTCATCACTCTCTCCACTTACAGCTCAACAAGGTAGTACAAATGCTAACTAGCCATACTCAGCCATTTACCAATCAATCATTCAGTTTCACTCAATTTCAATCAATTTAGGGTAAATCCCTAAAATATCACAATTTATTTAATTTCATATAACGTAGAGCTCGAATAAATAAACGGATTGCACCACGACAATCAGCACGAAATTCCGGTTGACGGTCACCTCAGCATTAATTTCCAAAAAATAATTTAATAATTAATTAATTTCGAAAATTAATTAATAAATATTAAAATTCAATTTAGCTCAAAATAAAGCCCGATTAAATAAACGGACTTCACCACGGTCATCAGCATAATATTCCGGTCACTGGTCATCCCAGTTGAATTTCTGGAAAATAAATAATTAAATAATTAATTTCGAAAATTAATATTTAATTCCTAAAAATTCCAATTAAGCCCGAATCGCCTAATTAACACCCGATAAGGGACGGGAAAAATCGCAAGAAGCATCCAATAAATACTACAGGCAATTCTCTATCTAATTACACTAATTACACAACTAATATGCAAAGCAATTAACTAATAAACACTAATCAATTATAATATAACCACCTAATTACACTTAATTAACACTAATCAACCTTTAAGTATAATTAGCGCACTAAGAAGGCATTAGTGAGTAAAACTCACTCAAAACGACGGGCTTGACGCGAGGATCGACTTTCCTCAAAGCGGGCCGAGCATCCGGGCTCGGGAAGGTGGTCAAAACGGGCCAAAACCCACTGTCATACCCATTTTCTACAACCCTCTGATCGCTGCTGGAAGGGGCGGATCCGGCGCCGGTTGAGGCGGCCAAGGGCGGCTGAGGGCGAGGCGGAGCTTCGGCGGGGTTGACGGTGGCCGGAGGTGGTTGGGTGGCGGTCGTAGGTGGCCAAACGGGACCGACTAGAAGCGCAACAGAAGCTGGACAGCAGCTTGTTCGGACATGGGCAGATGGCGCACGGCGGGCAAGCGTGAGGTGAACGGTGGCGAGGCAGCGGCGATGGCAGCTCCGGCGCGATTGCAGCTCCTTCAAGTAGCGCCAATCGCTGCTTCTACTCTTGCTGGTCGGTTCTGTTCGAACCAGAGGGAGGAGAGGGGCGGAGGCGTGCGGACGGCAGCTCGACGGCGGGCTCGGGTGCACGGGAGCAGCTCCGGTGGCTTGCGGGTGTTTTGGCGTGAGGCGTGCAACGACGGGGCCCCTCAGCAGCGTGCAGATTCGGATGGGGCTTCTCTGGTTTGTTGCTGAAGAAGAAACCAAAAGGAAGGGGAAGAAGATGGAGGTTCCGTCGACGAGGGAGAGGGGAAACCGGTTTTCTCCTCTCTCTCTCTCTCTCTCTTTGGCCCCACCACTCCAGCTGTCTTCCACTCCATTTTCCTTGCCAAAAATGGCCCTTCTAGAAGCTTTAAGGTAATTTAAAATTTTGGTTCTATGGGCATACGAATTTTGAAACAATTGGCTTCCATTAATCACTTGATTTACTTTAAATACATCTCAATTGGCCTCAATGCTTCCATTAAATATTCTCCTCATCCAATAGCTCATCTCGCATCTCAATTTTGTATTCCATTTTAATCCCCGACTCCAATTGCATAGAAATGACCTGATTAACTCAATTAAAATTAATACCGAATATTTTGGATGTCACACAAGCAGATTGGGCTCAACTTGAAGAGTTTGAACCCGTTCCAGACTTAATAAAGTCTACTTCCCCTAAAGAGACTCAAACTTTTGGAGAGCAGCAACAAGTAGAACGAGAAGATTCTACTGAAATAGAGGATCAATAGCATTTCTGACCAACCGGTAATTGGAAGCACAAGTTGAGTTATCCCACAGAATTCATCATTGGCAACATTGATTAAGGCATTCGCACCAGATCCAAAAGGCGAGAAGAGTCTAGTGCTCTAGCACTTGTTTATGAGATTGAACCAAAAAGTGTAGACGAAGCCTTGTCTGATGAAAGCTAGATCGAAACTATGCAAGAAGAGCTCAGACAGTTCAGCATCAACGATGTTTGGGAGCTGATTCCTAAACCTAAAGGTAAATCTATAATCGGAACAAAATGGGTTTCTAGGAACAAGATGAATGAGAAAAGAAAAGTGGTCAGGAACAAAGCAAGACTCATGGCCAAAGGATATACACAAGAAACAGGGATAGACTATGATGAGACCTATGCACCAATAGCCAGGTTAGAAGCAATTAGATTATTACTTGCTTTTGCTTGCTATAAAAATTTCAGGTTATTCCAGATAAATGTAAAGAGTGCATTCTTGAATGGGTTCATTCAAGAAGAAGTCTATGTGGAACAACCATCGGGATTTGAAGATCCAAGAAAGCCAAACTCAGTCTACAAACTGAAAAAGGCTCTATATGGACTGAAGTAAGCACCTCGAGCTTGGTATGAAAGGTTAAGTAAGTTCCTAATCCAGAATGGTTTTCAAAAGGGAAATGTAGATATTACTTTGTTCATAAAGAGAGAAAGAGAAGATTCTTTATTGGTATGGATTTATGTGGATGATATTATCTTTGGATCGCCTAATGAAAATCTTTGCAAGAATTTTCTAGATCTATGCAGGATGAATTTGAGATTAGCATGATAGGTGAATTAACCTTATTTCTGGGATTGCAAGTCAAACGATCGAAGAAAGATATTTTCATTCACCAAGAGAAGTATGCAAAAGATCTCATCAAAAAGTTTGGGTTGGAGAATTGCAAGAAAACAAAAACTCGCATGTCAAGTTCTTCAAAGCTAGAAAAGGACGAAAAAGGCAAGAAAGTAGACCAGAAGCTTTACAGGAGCATGATCGGTTCTCTTATTTACCTTATTGCATTTAGACCTAATATTTTGTTTAGTGTTTGCATCTGTACTAGATTCCAATTCGATCCCAGAGAATCTCATTTAAGTGCTACAAAATGCATCATCAAGTATATCGTGACTTCTCCAAAGCTGGGTCTGTGGTATCCAAAAAAATGAGACTTTACTCTTCTTGGATATTTAGATGCAGATTCAGCCGGTTGTAGAATCGACAGAAAGAGTACTTCTGGCACCTGTTAACTACTGAGTAATATGCTAGTATCTTGGTTCTCAAGGAAGCAGAGTACTATAGCCCTCTCAACAGCAGAAGCATAGTATGTGGTTCTTGGGAGTTGTTCTCAAATTTTGTGGATAAAACAATAACAAAGAAATTTTGGAATAGAAGAATCATGCACCGAGATTAGATGCGACAATACCAGTGCTATAAATCTCACAAAGAACCCAATTCTTCATTCATGGGCGAAGCATATAGAAATTCGACATCATTTTATAAGGGATGATGTCTAGAATGGGAAGATTTTGATTTAGTTCATTGATTCGAAG
This sequence comes from Eucalyptus camaldulensis, assembly GCA_019915185.1. NCBI lineage: Eukaryota > Viridiplantae > Streptophyta > Magnoliopsida > Myrtales > Myrtaceae > Eucalyptus > Eucalyptus camaldulensis. The sequence goes on from JAHSVA010000008.1 coordinate 4,925,432, forward strand.
AATTAGTTGGTAGACATCTTTACAAAGCCTTTGGAGAAAAACCTATTTGAATCTATTCGCAGCAAGCTGAATATTATTTCTCCTATTTATTAAAGTCTGGAGTTGGCCAGACTCAGAATTTCTAGAAGCTACTTCAGTCTGAGAATATATCGAATCCAGGTTTTTTTATTTGTTTTTGGAATGGAAATGTATGATTATCGGAATTGCTGTCTGCCTTATCTATTTTTAGGAATTATTATTTTCGTGATAATTTTCAAAATTATTTTTTCCTTTTCAAAAATTGTTCTGAAAAGACATCTTTTTGACGTTTCAAGTACCCCGTTTTACTCTCCTTATATAACTTCGAGTCTTTCTCTTTGAGCACACCACTTCAAAACCCTAGACTTCAGAATCTCATCTAGACTTTTTCTTTCAAAATTTCTCCACAAGTTTTCATTTTTTCTTTACTCAAACTCGTCTGAGAAATCCTCCTAGACTGCAAACATGTCTTACCAAAGGAAATCATCCTGGATTGCAAGCAAAGGACCTCGAAATGTGCCAGAAGGGCAGACACATTTCGATTTGCCTGAAGAAGACTCTCCACATTTGTCTCCGCAGCACAGCCTGAAGGACACTTCGTAGAATCCTCCTCATGAACCATTGGAAGAGGAAGTTGAGCTAGATGTTGTTCCTCTTAGAACTTTAACCCCTCAGGTTCTTTATAAGCTTTATGATAATCTAAAATTGGGTGGTTCGCCAATGTCCATTATTATTGATTTTCTAAAAGAGCATGGGCATCACAACAAAATGACTTTTCTAAGGCAATGAAACTTTTAGGAATAGCTAAAAAAGGAGTAGCAAATAAGTCTTTCCTTAACTTTTCTGTTGATTCTAGATTTAGTTCTTTCAATCAGCTTGAAAGCAAAGACGATGATGAGAGGATGTTTTCAAACTTCCAGCCGAGAATGGGCATTGCTGCTGAAGTGCCTGGTGATGGAATGAGTCTCTTTTGTTCTAGGGATCACAAAAAGGTTTACACCCAAATGCTGAAGAGAGGGGTGATGAACCCTCGATTGGTCGATTTTGACTTTCTCGACTTAGTCAAGGTGAACTTGAGGGAAAAATTGGCTTTACTTCAACTTGAGAATTTATGTTCTGAGATAATTGTTGCTTATTCGGAGTTAATTGCCTTTTTCTACTCGAACTTGTCTTTTCTTGACCTAAATAGATTCCAATTCACTGTGAGTGACAAAAGCTATGTGGTTGATATTGACACATTAGCTGACATCATTGGTGTGGAAAGGAGTGGCTTCCAACCAATAAGTGTTTTGATTGGTCAAGCGACAAGATTCCTTGTCAAGGACAAATTTCCTGAAGGAGGCATCACTTATTCCAAATTATTAGCCTCAAATGTCTTGCTGCACAAAATTGTCATTAACTGCATCAGACCAAAGGCTGCTTCAAAAATAGATGTCTCAAGATTTGAAGCAAGATTGATGTTTGCTATTAGCAATGTAATGAAATTCTCTCTCCCTCATACTATCCTTATGCATATGTACAAGACAGTTGCAAAGGATAAGGGACAGCTGCCATACTTTGTGCTTCAGACACTTTCAGATCCAGTTTCCCACCTCTCTTTGTTCTCGAACTATTGCTTCTATGGTTATACAATTGAAAATGGTGTCAAAGATGAGGCTGAAAGATCTTAGCAGGGCCATAGAGCGCTGGAAGAAGGAGTCCTCGATTAAAACCAAGGAAGAGTCTGCTGGAAGAAGAAGAAAAGGGAAGGAAGTTGTACGTGAACCTGCTAAGAAGAGAAGATCTCTCATCCTACAGGACGAAGAGGATGAAGATGATCTCACCATCTCTGCCTTTGCCTCGAAGAATCTTCAAAGCTTTGTTGGTTTTGAGCAAGAAAAGGAGAAGGAAGAAGGAGAAAGAGGAGAAACAGAGCAAAAAGAAGAAGGAAGAGAAACGGAGGAAAAAGAAGAAGAAAGAGAAGACAGAGAAGGCAAAGGAAAGAGAAGAAGGAAGAAGAGAAGCTAGAGAAGAAGAGGGTCAAGATGACTCTTATGAAGCTACCATTGCAATATCCTTGTCTGAGGATTCAGAAAAGACAAGGAGTAAACTAGTAGGAGCTCGAACGGAAAAAGAACATCACTTTCGTGCTGAAAATGTGTCACACCCTGAACCTCGAGCGCACGCACATTCCTCGGTAGTTGATAAAATTTTGCGACGTTCCCAGGACTCGTCGCTGACCTTTTTCATTTTATTGCACATACGAAAGCGAATTAATTAATCCCTTAACAACAACATACATGTGATAGAAAAGCAGGACAAGCAATTTTAAATCAAATACACTTTCATAAACACCTCAAACTTATACAAAAAGCCTATCTTATAAAAAACAACTAAGCCATCTATGCTCCTGACCCTTCCGTTTCAAGCTCCAAGCTTTTCATACTAGGGACTTGAAAATGGTTATATAATAACTAATGAGATATAAATCTCAGTGAGTCCTCCCCTTAATCCCTCGATTAGAACACCAATTCAACTCAGGGTATCTCTTCATAACCACCCCACAAACAAACCAAGGATCGACAACCAACACTCAATAGTCGGTTCACATGCAACCTTATCTGGTATGCCATACCTTGCATGTTATAATTCAACATGATACACGCAATGCACATAGCCATTAGATGATGCTATTCATCAATCACATGCGAGTTGCGTCATAAGCAATCTCACTTGGCCATTGCCACACCCTGCACATTATCAATTCATGCGTGCGCACCATAAACAATGTGCTCAACTCATGCATGGTAAAAACCAAAGATGCCATGATTCTCATATGCTCTTGCACATTAGTGTGCCACACAGCACATATCGATCAATCACATGAGTCCTGATTATAAGGTAAAATCGATGTGACACGTCCCATTTCATGTCACACAATTTTACTCTATAATAAGGCCTAACCATCTCAACACTCATGCGTTCCAATTAATTTCGACCACACAGGCATGGCTTACCCAACATAGTTATATGGCCACACAGGTACAATCTACCTGACACACAGCAATACTGCCACATAAGCACAATACTGCCACGTAGGCTTAATCTACCCGACACATAGAAATACGGCCACACATGCACGATATTATCGCTACACAGGCATATCGCCACATAGGCATGATCTTTACACCACATAGGCACAATCTTTACACCACACAAGCACGATTAATGATCACCACACAGGCATGGGCTTTCCACATAGGGGTATCGCCCACTTGACACATATCAGGGGGAAACAGATTCAACTCAATGATTACGCAAGCACACTATTACAACTCCCTTTTTATCTTTGGGCACTTAGCCAATGCACACAAGCTTGCATATATACTTATAAATCATTTTCTCTTAAAAGCAGTCCATTTCAGTGTCCCTCGGACAAAGCCTATTTCCCTTTTTGTGAAAATCACTTAATTCATGCGGATGCCCATTCATTTATCCATTCAAATTACCTCATAAGATCAAAATACATGAAATTAGATAACTTTTCCTTCTCGAGTGAATAATGCACGTGAACAGTGTTTTGTGAACATCGTTCGTATGAACGGTAAATTTTCATAATTAAATAACTAATAAATTAAATCCACAAGTAAACATTAATTAAAGCAAACAAAGCATCAAAAACCATCACCAAACTAAAATCGGTCCTTATTGGCCGAAACCGGGCCACTCGCGCGTCTCCAAGTTTAAATTTAGAAACATAACCACAAAAGTTTGGAAAATTTTCAAATTTTAATATGTTGTAAATGACACATAAATGAACATATTTCATAGAGACTTCTTAACCTAGATCCTTCTAAATTAAACCCAGTAAATCGCTCAATTCAGCACAGAAACTGTGTCCGTTTCCAGAAAGTCTATTTTCCGAAATCAGTTTGGTTCGAGATCCAAAACTTGTCCATTTGATCTGAAATTTGATTATGTTAAACTAGAAGATGTGACAAACAAATTTTGCGAAGAAATCATTTTAAAATTCAAATCCTAATAGTTGGTAAAAACCCCTAGAATCCCAAAAGTTCACAAATTCTAGCTCCGTCCGAGATTCTGTTTGCAAATGATGGAGATGATATCTCATATATCGAAATCTCTAAAAATCATGAGTAAACTATATGTTATATCTGAAGAAGTCTAAAATATTTCTCCAGAAGGAATCAACCTCAAATTCACAACCCATTTCGATCTACAAAAATGACAAACGGCGAGAGTCCAGAAATCCAAACTGCAGAAAGTCCACTGAATTGGACTAATCCGACTTCAATGGTGCTAATCTCATTAATTAGATTAACACTAATCCATTCTAAGGCTAATCTAACCATTCTAGATTATCACTAATCCATTCTTAAGCTAATCTAAACAACCCTTCAACATAATTAACCTCTTAAGCAAGTTTAGGCACTAATCAAAGGATTATGAGCTAAACTCACCGATTTAGCGCAAAAATCGGTTCATGGCGACGGCAGTGAGATCCCTTGTCTACGGCGGTGCCAAGGGAGGTTCGGACCGGGCTGAAAACAGCCTTGCAAGCCCAAGGCTTGTTGCTGGAATTTCGGTCCTGGAGTTACTGAATGGGCTGTAACTTCGCAGTGGCTGACGAGCTAGAGGTGGTGAGCTTTGGTGGCTTGCGGGTTGAGCAGTGTGAGGAGCTAGTCACTGTTGTTGGCGTTGTTGCCCCTACTGGACTGGCTGCTGGATTTGCCAGCTTGCGACAACAAAACAAAAGGAAAGGGCCTGGTGAAGGAGAGGGACGTGAGGTGAGAGTTTGCTGGGTTGAAGTGTTGCTGGTGTGACTGAAATTGGAGGATGCGGCAGCAAGGTGTGAAGCTTTGATGGATGCTGGCATTATATGGTGGGGGTGAAGAAACATGGGATGGAAAGAGTGGAGGGGAAGAAAGATGAACACGTGAAAGGGAAAGGAAATGGGCATAAGAAGAAAAGAAAGGAGGGGCTGTTCGGTCGAGCAGGGGGCAAAGAAAGAAGGGGTGAGGAATGAGAGAAAGGGGCAGAGATGGTCGGCTGCAATAGAGAGCAACCCACACATGTAAGGGGGAGGAACGAAAGGGAGAGAGAGGGGGAAGTTAGCTGAATGTAAATGGCAGAGGGGGAAACATGCGCAATAGAGAGAGAGAGAGAGAGAGAGAGAGAGAGGGGTCAAAGCTTGAGCCAATGAGAAGCCGAGCTAAATTTCCACATACTTGAGTGTTTTTCACCCCTATCCTCAGCCAACTTTGTCAAGACATGCACCAATGGTTGATTTCTTTCTAATTTCTTCACAAATAAACCCAAATGGGCAGCCAAAAATGCTCCCCTTGCTGCCCATACGAATTTCCATTAAATTACTTTCAATTCCTCACAAAAACAATCCAATTTGAAGCCCAAAATTTCTAGGGGAGCAGCCCCTACGAATTTGCACAATCTCTTCACAATTTACTTCAACTTGGTGGCCCAAATTTCCTCTAATAATGCCCATTCGAATTTGCAACTCTTTTTCGATTTGTCTGAAATCAATTTTTCCGCAAAATCCCGGACTCAACGGAATTTTCCCAAAAGATGAAACAAGGTCCTAATAATAAATCGTGACACACTCGAACGTCCGAATCTTGAAACCGAATTCAAATTCGTGATTAAAATCGACCAGACGCGATTTTAGCGCGATCTAACCTACCGGGTAGCTTTTAGGGATTTTAGCGCGTTTGACCCGTGGTCGATAATTTTTTATCCACGTTTGTGTATCTTTGACTCATAGGCGACCCTTAGTTATCGTAAAAATCTCAAGGTTTTAATTATGGGCATTAAGTACCAAATCGATAGAAAATTGGGTTAGTGTCATTCAACGCAAATTTTGCTTTCAGGTGGAATCACCCACAATTCAATTGCGTGCTTCTGTCGAATCGATCTATATCTAATCAGTAATCGCTTATAACAGTGTTGTATTGACCCTTGCTAATTATCACGGTCGAGCAGTTGATTTTTGATCAAATTCTCAAGTCTATCGCGTTTATATCCCTTAACGGCTTCACCTGATAAGTTAGTTAACTCGAGAGTGATCAGCTCTGAGAAAAAGGACCATAGACACGTCAACGAAATGTCCATTTCATATATTCGAGACGGGGTCGAATTTTAGGATATCACAAAATTAGCAAGAACAAGAAGAAGAATTTCTTTCTCCACTTGTAGTAACAGAGACAAGGGGAGTTCGTGAGAAAATAGATACTTCTTCTTCTCCTCATTTTGCAAGTGATGATGTTAGTCGCTCTCCTGCCAACCTAGAAGATGTCTATGCTTCATATTTTCCTAAAGCGGACATTAAGGAATCCACTCCAAGTCATGGTGTTCAACAAGTTGATGTTCCCTCAACTCTCAACACTCCTTGCATTCACTTTGCTGAGGCTGGTGCGCAAACTAAAACAAACGCAAACTTTAAAAGGCTGTTAGAGCTCCTTCTGGAGTTAAAAGCACAACAATACGGTATGGAGTTTGAGATCCAAAAGCTTCAATCTGCATTGAAATCTACTTCAGATTCTCTCCATGATAATGTACAGTTTCTAAACTTTTAAGTTCAAGCTTTACAACAGCAAGTTAAAGAGATTGCCAAGATCGAAGATGTTGAGAAGCTAAAGGAGACAACGCGAAAACTGGAGGAGACAGTTGAGTCAATGGGGGATTTTCAGCTCGTTCGAATTCCAAGACAAACTTGATTTCATTTGTCTTTTCTCTATTTTTGACTTTCTCAACTTTTTGCTGATGACAAAAAGGGGGAAAACATGCAGATTTGACTTTGACCTAACTTTTGACTTTTGTTGAACTTTTGCAGATTTTGTTTGACTATTTAACACTTGCAGCAACTTTTGTGATGATTATGGATGGATGAATGTTTAACTCTTCATATTTGTCTAAATTCTTCAAGATTAACATGTTTTCTGTGGTTGCAGATTCAATGCTATCCAGATCTTTAAAAAATCTGTTTTATAAGATATAATGTACTGCTTAAGAGTTGTTTTGCAGGTCATAAGTCCTTAAATTTGCAGGAAAATTTTGTCATCATCAAAAAGGGGGAGATTGTTGGAGAAAACTCCTTTGATGTTTTGAAGATGACAAAACCTAGCCAAAGTCTATTTTGAAGCTTTCAAAACTTCCGTGTCAAAGTTTGAAGATTGCCAGACTTTAGTGTCAAAGTCTGCTCTACATTAGAAGTCTGCACACTCTGATGAAATTCCAGACTGAATGCAAGTGAAGTATGAAGACTTATCTAGATACGAGATTATCTTTATTTCTTCAAGAGGTTCAGTTCATATGGATTTCAGATGGTTTTCTAGTTGGAATTAATGCCTATAAGATTGGCTACTTTTTGGAATCAATCTCAATACATCCAATCTTTTGGATGGCAAGTAAACTTGGAAAGATCTAATTATGGAAATCAAGATCCTGATTGTATGAGCGAACATGATTAACGGGCTCTCATCAAAATCTTCAAATGGCTCGAGATCTCCTTGATTGATTTTGTCCAATGGGTTGATTGGAATAATTCCTTTGGAAAATGCCAACGGTCGAGAAAGCATGAAGGGGTATTTTAAAGGAGACATCTTCAATCATTCAAAGAGTGTGAAAGAAAAATTCCAAAATCTGAAACTTTCTAGTTCATTGTTATTTCATTCACTGAGTTCAAAACTGTACTCAAAAGAGAGAGATACTTTTAGTGTGACTTCATAAGAGAGTAGTATAGACTCTTCACTATGAAGTTGAGATTACAAGGCTATAAAATCTCTTTTGTTTCTTAGTAGAATCTAGCCAGAAGGCTGTCAGTGTGGGAGAATGGACGTAGGTTTGATTTAAGCCGAACCACTATAAATTTTGTGTTCTTATTCTCTTTTCTGAACTCTTTTATTTGTTGGTAGCTCTATTTAACTGCTAAAGTCTAAACTCACACAAAGTCTATTATTCGTTTGACCCAGTTTCAAAACTAAAATATTTCTACTGTTCTTTGCGAAAAATTTTCTTCACTCCTATTCACCCCCCTCTAGGTGTTGTTACTAGCCCTTTCAGATGGAACTTAGCATCTACGTTGGGCATGCGATTCACCACTCGAAATCAATTTCGGTATTTTTTATCTCTCTTTTTGACCTTGGTCGAGTTACCTCGTACTTCTTCTAGATGATGGTAAAACCTTGGAGATACAATTACTACTTATTTCAATTTGCAAGTACTTTGCCACATCGTAGGAAGTAACTATAAATTGTTTGATACTCAATGTCTAGATTGATACGTAATCTCACCTAACCAGAAGAGAAAAGAAGTCTAACACATTGCCAGAGACTGGTTTGTTTACTTAATAAAACTCATGCATGGACTGCTTAAACAATATCACCACACATCAAGACTAATATTATGAATCAGATATGGATATTTACAATGCGGTCGAAATATGATATTTGTGATTTTTCATTTTAAAGGCGAGCTACCCTTCTATGAGGTGGACAAGGTGTTGTTCCACGGGAAGTCCGAATATTAGGAGCTTCTTGTTTTTTTGGTGACTTCTTACCATCCATGATCGCTCTCCACTTTTACACCAGAAGCGCATATGACAAAGCAATGGCTACGCTATTAGTATTTAGGATACGGATTACCCGCTGATGAATCATGTAGATCGATGAGCCTATGCAAAATCTGCATATATACCACCACCTCAAATAAGATTTTCTTGGGGGAGATTGCTTTAGCCAATCATTAATTTTCCAAAATCAGTAAGTAGATCACACGAAACATCAGATTGGCTTCCGTCTGATACTTCCCTTGTCCAAGAAACTATTTCAACAAGCAGTTAGTCGAGTTGACAGCATCTTGGATGGTATTCTTACTCGTGACGAGCAGACAGATATCTTGTGGCTTTTGATATATAATCGCCTGTTCATAGTCAGCGAAGCATGGCAAAGTGGCAGTTCTGGATAGTCAAATCCAACTGACGGAGAAGGATGAGTTTGTTTACCAAGAGATGCTCATGCATATTCCATTCTGCTCAATCCCGAACCCGAAAAAGGTGGTCGTTCTCTTTATTTCAACTGCTTTCATCTTTGAAGTTTTGATTCTTTTAAAGTGCTCACTTGATTGTTTTAATAGGTGCTGCTTCAATTGGGAGGGAGAAGGAGGTATTCTGAGGAAAATATCTCATCATTCGTCCGTTGAACAAATCGACATAAATCGATATATGTGAACTTGACCAAAGGGTGATTGATGTAAGCGAAGTTAAACTACAAAAACCTTCCAAAATTTCAGGGTTAAGCCTCTCATTGCTCATCAAATTCTAAGGTTCAGGAGGACCATAGCTTATCCATATACTTCGTGTGTCCTGTTGCTCGTTTACAAGCAATTATTCTCTGAAATAGCGGTTGGGTACGATATTCGCGAGTAAATGTCTACATTAACGACAGTATATGTTTCTTCTACAGTTCTTTCTCATTGATGAGTATAAATAAGTTGCGAGAGATTATTTAACGAGCTTTAATTTCAACATCGCAGGAGTTGCTTTCCTGAAGGCTATTCCTGGAGGAACTTATGATGCGATCACTTTGGATGCATTTGAGTGTATGGGTATTGTCGAACGGCTATAACCTCCTCCACCCTCTTTGAAAGTATGCCTCCAATCAATTGAATAACTTAGTAGAATAACATAAATCTCATAGGGTTGGTAGGTCATACATCTACTTATTCCAAATAATTCGCAACATTCAAACACCTCTCAGAAAAGGAGTACTTGCTATTCATGTGTAAAAGATTCAGGAGCTACTGCAATTGAACTAGCGAATAAAGAGTTCTTGGAATCGGTGGCTCGGGCGCTCTGTCCTAGTGGTGTCGTGTCCGCTCCAGCAGACAGCTTTTGGCCGGACAACTTCACACTAGAAGATACTATTGCCGAATGTTGCCAAATCTTCAAGGGCTCAGTGAGATATGCTTGGTGTTCAATTCCTACTCAAGGTATCAAATTGAACTCTTACCGAGTATTTATGCAATCTCCTTTTTCTCAAGTTTATGATAAGGAGAATGAATTTTCGACTTTCTTTTTTTCCCCCATTAACGGGACAATTGGATTTGTGCTCTGCTCCACCGATGGGCTGGCACTCGATTTTGAGAAACCTGTCAATCCTCTAGATACCAAGAACAACGGGGTGGCTAAAGGGCCTCCTAAGTTCTATGACTCTCCGGTAAAAAGGATAAAATATGTTGCCCATTATCTGAACTGAAACTTTGATGTCTAATGCAAACCTTTTTGCCTCTGGTTGTGCCAGATCCATGCTGCAGCTTTCTGCCTGCCATGTTTTGCGAAGAAGGCGGACCACGCCAAATTCTGATAAATGGATGTTGTTCAGCTTATAGCTGATTAAAGATGGAGAAACAAGATCCTTATCATTTGTGCTAACTATTGTCTTCATTTTTTTTTTCTGTTGTCCATCGTTTCTTGGTCATCGACTGTAATACCCAACATCTCCATATTGAATTAGAAATAAGCATCATAGTAGTTCCACGTCGATTGTCTATAATCATCAATCGCCATCAGACATTGAGCTATCATTTTGCTTAATTAGAGGTCGATACCCGTTCTGCTCTAAGTTACTGAGCCCATTTGCCTAGGATCCTCAGTCATACATGCGCAAAGAGACTCGGACACATTGCATATTGCAACCATGGTGGCTCCTCTAAGCAATTACATTGCAAGTAATGGAGGTTTGTGTTGGAGAAAACTCCTTGATGTTTTGAAGTTGACAAAACTTATCCAAAGTCTATTCTGAAGATTTCCAGACTTCTATGTCAAAGTCTGAAGACTGCCAGACTTTAGTGTCAAAGTTTGTCTTACATCAAAAGTCTACCCATACTGACGAATTCCAGACTGAACGCGATGAAGAACGAAGACGAAGTCAAACTCAAGATTATCTTCATTTCTTCAAAGATTTGGATTTATATGGCTTTCTGGTTGGGTTCAATGGCTACGAGATTAGTTATCTTTGACGGAATCAATTTCGTTACATCAAATCTTTTTGGAAGATAAGTAATTTGGGAAAGAATCTACTTATGGAAACCAAGATCCTGATTGTATGGGCGAACATGATTGACATGCTTTTAGCACAATCTTCCATGGCTCGAAGATCTCCTTGATTGATTCTATCCAACGGGTTGATTGGAAGAATTTCTTTGGAAAAGTGCCAACGGTTGTGAAGGCATGAAAGAGTATTTAAGGATGTACCTCTAGTCATTCAATAGAGTGCGTGAAAGAGAAATTTCAAAGTTTGAAGCTTTCCAGTTTCTTGTTATTCGATATTCTAAGCTGAAAATTGTGCTCAAAAGAGAGAGAGAGAGACTTACACTGTGACTTCATGAGAGAGCAGCATACTCTTCACTGAGAAGTCGAGATCATAAGATTGTAAATTCTCTTTTGATTCATAGTGGATCCAACTTGAAGGCTGCAAGCGTGGAAGAGTGAATGTAGGCTTGTTCTAAGCCGAACCACTATAAATTATGTGTTCTTATTCTCTTCCTTGAATTCCTCTATTTTGTTCGTAGTTCTATTTAATTGATAAAGTCTAAACTTGCTCAAAGTCTATTGTCTTTCAGACTCAGTTTCAAAAGCAAAATAACTTTACTACTTTAGGCGAAAATTTTCTTTACACTTATTCACCTCCCTCTAGGTGTTCATACTAGTACTATCAATTGGTATCAGAGCCTGTGTGCTTATTTATTGAAGTGTTTTTACTTCTAAGCCAAAGATCTATGGCTAGTATTTTGGCTCTAGGACTGGTTGAAGGTCAAAGCAACACCAGACCTCCTTACTTTGATGGAAATGAGTATAATCTGTGGAAAAACAAGAAGAAGGCATTTCTCAGATTGAGAAATCCTCTGGAATGGGACGTTGTTGAAAAAAGGATCAATCCCAAGGCTACATCAACATCAGACAGAGGAAAAGAAGTTGTAAATGCTGGCGAAACAACACAAGTAGAAATAACCAAGAGATAAGCTCTTGATGCTAAAGCTATCTACTCTTTATACCGTGCCTTATCTCTCACTAAGTATAACCGAATTTCTTCTTGTGAAATAGCAAAAGAAATTTGGGACAGATTGCATGTTACCTACGAAAGGACTGATTGAGTAAAGGAAACAAAGATCAATATTCTACTTGGACAGTATGAAGCCTTGAGAATAAAGCCTGGAGAATCCATTACTGATATGTTCAGTCGCTTCACTAAAATCGTGAATGGATTGGTTTATCAAGGTTAACCTATCTCAGGACCAATGAAAGTCAATAAACTACTGCGTGGACTTTCTAAAGAATGGAATCATATGAAGACATTGATTAGAGAAACTCAGAGGATCATGCCTCTTTCAATAGACAAACTAGTAGGCACACTTCAATCATATGGAGTGGAGCAAATTAATGAGTAAGAAGATCTAAGAGGTAAGAAGTCAATTGCTTTAAAATCTAATGATGATTATAATGATACAGATTTAGAAGATGATATGGACGATGAGGAGTTAGCGCTTATAATTAAGAAGTTCAAAAAGTTGAATAGGAATGGAAGAAGGTTCAACTAGAAAAAGCAGAGCACATAAAATCTCCAAAAAAGACCAACCAAGGCAAATGAAAACAGTAAGGATGTGATATGTTTCGAGTGCAAGAAAAATGGACATATCGAACCTAACTATCCTCTGTTGAAGAAAAAGAAATGAAGAACTGAAAAATACAAAAAGGCGTTCAAAGCTGACACCTGGAGTGACACCAAGTGTGAGGAAAGTGAAGAAGAATATACAAACATATGTCTAATGACCCATTAAAAAAAAAAGACTCAGATTTTGAAACAAACTGTGATTCAGACTCAGACAAAGAAGTTAAGGTTAGTAATTTAAAAATTCTTGTTAAAGTCTCGAAGTATATAGATGAACTCTCCCTCAGTCTCAAAACATCTCTTAAAAAGATTTCTGAACTAAAAAGGGAGAATTTTAAGCTCAGGCAACAGGAAGTTTCTTGGAAAGAAAGATTTGAAAATCTGAAAACAAGTTTTGACAATTTGAAAGAAAATTTTGATTCTTTTTCAAAGGAAAACACCAATTTGAAAAAGGATATTTCAAATATTACAATTGTTTTTTCAAAAAATCTGAAAAACTGGAGAAAATTCTTTCAATTCAAATACCCTACTTTAACAAATCTGGTTTGGGTATGACTTTAGAAACTATTCCATTAATTGACTTTCCCAAAGTTAAAGAAAGAATCAAACAAAGACCTACAAAGACATTTTACAAAAATCACATTCAAAAGACTTTTGTAAAACCTGTTGGCCGAAGTGCACTCAAATGTTCAAAGTGTAACAACTCAGAACATTTTTAAAAAGATTGTCCCAAGGTTTGGAGACTTATTAAGAAAGACTGGGCAAGGACCATCTTTAATACTAACTCTCCTAGACTCAAGAAAATTTGGGTACTAAAGAAAGTTTGAGTTTATCTTTTGATTACAGGTCATTGTTAAAAGAAAGATCAAATGGTATTTGGATAGTGGCTGTTCGAGGCATATGACAGGAGACTTGTCACGTCCCGATCCACGAGCGCGCATACATCCCTCTTTGGTCGATAAAATATGCAACTTCTTAGGACGCATCGCCGACCCATTCATTTTAGTACGCATGCGGAAGCGAACAATTAATACCCATGACGACAATTGCATGGAATAGAAAGCAAGATAACAAATTCACAACCCAAAACACTTTTATAAACCAACTGAGTTTACAAACAGAGGTCTACAAAATATCGGCTTTCAAAAAGGAACTGTCCTACGACCTACTAGTCGGACACATCCACTGATCCTTCAGACTCCACCCCTGCAACTCCAGGGCTTCGGGTCCTCCCTCTAAGGACCTGAAAAGTTAGCTCATGACGGGGTGAGACAATGTCTCAACAAGTTCATCCCCTAAACCCCTATTAGGAAGAAAATACACCACAGGGCGCTCTAGTCACACAACCATACATTGGAATAGAAAACTTACCTCACCTCAGTTCTTTCCTACACGTTAGCACAATTCATATCATAACCATATGCATATAGCAATTTTCACATATCAATTGGAACGTCTAAATCAATTACTGCTCACACAAGCAAGTACTACTAACACACACAGGTCCATCAATTCAATCAATCAAATCAATCATAGGGGTCCTGATTATAGGGCCAAATTATTATGACATGTCCTATTCTATGCCACACAATTTTGTCCCATAATCCAGCGCATCAATTTCATGCCACACAACATGTGTTCCTATTGATTATTACTACTAACACGAGTAGTTTTACCCGACATACGTCGGTTCTTTGGCATAGCCAGGTTCCGTCTCCCTCCTTTGAGCATGGCTACATCCTCCAACACACGCCGGGGACGGCATCCCTTACGACATTTCTGAAGGAGTATAGGTCCATCTACTGCGACCTAAAGTCCACTAACACACACTGGGGACGGGTTCTATTAACCAGCACACGATCATTCAATTGCGGCCAAAGACATTGTGCTTTGCATACACATGCCTTAATTAAGATAACAACATTTGTGTATTTTCTTCATATTAAAAACACTCTGTAAAAATAATCGTGTGTGGGTACACGGTCAGATCGAACCTTGAAAACTAATACTCTTCTTTTTTAAAATCCCACGATTTGATATAGTCTTTAAAATCACTTTTGGTGTTAAAACCCGACATCTAGGGTTTTCTAATAAAATACCATAATTTCCACAATCATCACTCAATTGCACAATCCAACAAGCAATTGCATAAACTAACCACACTACTACAATCAGTACGAAATTCTAACAAACGATTCTCATAGTATAATTTTCGAAAAATATTAATTAATTAATAATTAAATAAATTCAGAAAATTATTTTAATTTAAATAGTATAATTAATATAATTAATAGTTTATAATATTTAATTTAAATAATTAATTAAATAAATTAAAATAATTAATTAAAAGTCTAATCATGCTTACACTAATTAATTGCATAATTAGACTAATTAATCCATCACTTAATATAATCATTAATCTAATATAATTAACATTTAAATAAGATAATCTAACCACTTAAATCATCATTAGGCTAATCTAAACACCCCGTAAGTATTATTAATTCTTTAAGCGGATATTAGTGAGTAAACTCACCGGTTTATCATTTCGGTGAGTTCGCGGCAACGGTAGTGCTAAGGCGGGAGACAAACCTCCTAGTGGCGACACCAACCAAGGTTGGGAAGGGCTTGAAAACGAGCCACAAAGTCCCAAAAACTTGCTGGAACTTCAGCTTCTGATTGCTAAACCGGGAAGGAAAGCCAGAGGCTGAATGGCAAGGAAACGGGCTGATCGGAACTTCGGCAAGCAGGTGGCCAGTAACCAGTGGCACCCAGGGGTCAAGGGAGGCTTGTTGGTGGTTGGTATGGGCGGAGGAAGGGTCGAAATGGGAAGAAAAACAAAGAAAATGCGAAACATGCGAAACCGTGCAGGCGAGTGTGTTGCCAGACGGTCCAGCGAGCGGCGGCTTCTGGCAGCCAGACGGGACAACTGGCGAATCATTCCGGCGAGTGGCGGGGTGCTCCTGGATGGAATGGATGTGCTGGTCATGGTTGTGGGTGGAGCGTGAGCTAATTCACATGGGAAGACAACTTTTAACTTAGATCTTTGGAGAAAGGTCAGTTGGAGCAGAAATAGGCAGGAGGAGAAAATACAGGAGGAAAATGGTTGATGATGGCTCCAGCATGCGTGCGACGGCCAAGGGGGATGAGCTGTTGTTTCCTCTGGTTTCTCAAGCTTTCCAAAAGACACAACAATGGAGAAATGAGGGATTCAAGGAAGAAGAAGGTCTGTTGAAGTAAAGGGGACCCCAAGAGCTCCCTTGGCTCAACATTTGTCCAATTTTTAACTCGTAAGCTCCCACCAGCCACCAGCCTTCATCCTCAGCCATTCTCTCTCCTCAATCTTCCTCAACAAGCTTGCCAATGAGTCCAAAATGTTCCTTCCCCATGGCATACGAATTTTGTAACATTTGGCCTTCAAAGTCTTCAATTCCTCTTCAATTCTCTACAATTCAATTCAATTCAATTGAAGTCCCAATAATTCATCCCATGTGTGAAAACTTGAATCCACATTTTTCCATGCCAATAAATCCATCTTCGATGCCAAAAGTATGCTCAAGAACGGTCCTTTAATTTTTTCGGTCCAATTTCGTCGATTCTTGATTTTTCGCCGAAAATCTTGGTTTACAGAAAAATCTTCTGAGGATGAGTTAACATTCCTAAAATGACTTGTGACATGACATAACTTCCAATCCCTGAAATCGGGTTCAATTTCACGGTTAATTTCAATCTGGTGCGATTTTAGTGCGTCCTAATCTACAGGGTAGCTTTTAGGAATTTTTGGTGCATTTGACTTGTGGTTTGATTATTTTCAAGCCACAATGTATATCTTTGACACATTGGCGACTCTCGATTGTTATGAAAATCTTGAGGTTTCAAATACGGACACAAGGTACAGAAAAGACAGAATAATCAGCCCAGTGTTGTTCGACGAGAATTTTGTCATTATGTGGAATCACCCACACATTGATCACATATCTTAGTCAAAGCGACCTATCTCTGATCTCTGATCTTTGATCGATTTTAATAGTGTCATATTGACCCTTGCAGATTAGCACGATCGAGTAGTTGGTTTCTGGTTGAATTCTCGAGTCTATAGCACTAAAATTCCTTAATGGCTTCACTTGATCGATTAGTTAACTCGTGAGTGGCCAACTCAAAGAAAAAGGCTATATGTGTATCAATGAAAAGCCCATTTCATCTCATTGAAAGCGGACTTGAAATTTAAGATGTCATAAGACTCAAGTTGCTTCATAAAGCTTGTTAGACTAAATGGAGGAAAAGTTTCTTCCGGAGGAAACAACGAAGGAAGAATTGTATGTTGTGGAACTGTAAAGATTGGAAGCCTAACCATCAATAATGTTTCCTTGGTGGAAGGTTTGAATTATAACCTTCTGAGCATAAGTTAGCTTTGCGATACTGGATTCAGAATAAACTTCCAAGAATGCATTTGTTCTGGAACGAGTTAAGATTTCTCTCAATTTTTTACTGGACGAAGGCATGACAACATTTGCCATTTAGATGTAAACACAGAAAGTTCTTAGTGTCTTATTTCCATTCAAAACGAAGTAAGTCTCTAGCATCAAAAGCTTGATTATGTGAACATGAAGCAGATTGCCAAGATTTCTTCTTAGAAGCTTGTTCGAAGACTTCCTAATCCGACTTACCAAAAGAATGAGTTATGTACTCCTTGTGTCTTGGGAAAACAAGTAAGAAGTTCCTTTAAACCTGTGAATTAAGTTTCTACCAATCGAGCTCTGCAGCTTCTTCATATGGACCTGTTTGGACCAACCAGAATTTAGAGTATTGTTGGAAAGAAATATTGCTTGGTAATTGTGGATTATTACTCTTGCTTCCCTTGGGTACTTTATGGCAAATAAGTCTGAAACCTTCTCCTACTTCTCAAAGTTTGCGAAGAGGGTTCATAATGAAAAAGGGTTATGCTATTTCGAGCATACGAACTGACCATGGAGGTGAGTTTGAAAATCAAGACTTTGCGAAATTCTGTGATGAATCTGGTTTTTAGCATGTTTTCTCTTCTCCATACACTTCAAAACAAAATGGGGTTGTGGAAAGGAAGAATAGATCCTTATAGGAGATGGCTAGAACTCTTTTGATAGAAAGCAAAATCTCTTCTCGATTTTGGGCAGAAGCAGTGTCCACTGCTTACTACATTATCAACAAAGTATTCTTGAGGCCTATTATTAAAAAAACTCCTTATGAAGTGTATAAAGGAAAGAAGCCGAATGTTTCCTACTTTCATGTCTTTGGCTGTAAATGTTTTGTTTTGAAGAATCCTATTGATCGAACTGGGAAGTTTGAAGAAAAATCAGACGAAGGAATCCTCCTTAGCTACTCAACTTCAAGCAAAGCTTATAGGGTCTTTAACAAGAAGATTCAATCTGTGGAAGAATCTATGAATGTCAAGTTTGAGGAAAATCAACCAGAACAAACTCAACTTGAAGAGTCTGAACCCATTCCAAACTTTACAAAGTCTACTTCCCCCAAAGAGGTTTAGACTTTTAGAGATTAGCAACAAGTAGATCTAGGAGACTCGATCGAAGCAGAGGGTCAGCGAACTCTAAGACCAACCAGCAATTAGAAGCACAAGTCAACTCATCCCACAGAACTCATCATTGGCAACAATGGTGAAGGAATTCACACCAGATCCAAAAGACAAGAAGAGTCCAGTGCTTTAGCACTTGTTTCTGAGATAGAACCCAAATGAGTAGAAGAATTATTGTCTGATGAAAGTTGGATGAAAACTATACAAGAAGAACTCAGACAATTCAACATCAACGATGTTTGGGAACTTATTCCAAACCTAAAGGTAAATATGTTATCAGGTCAAAATGTTTTCAGAAACAAGATGGATGAAAAAAGAAAAGTGATCAGGAACAAAGTAAGACTCGTGGCTAAAGGATATACACAAGAAGAAAGGATAAACTATGATGAGACTTATACACCAATAGCAAGGTTAGAAGCAATTAGATTATTACTTGCTTTTACTTGTTATAAAATTTTTAGGTTATTCTAGATAGACGTCAAAATTTCATTCCTAAATGGATTCATTCAAGAAGAAGTCTATGTGGAACAACCACAAGGATTTGAAGATCCAAGGAAACCAGACTCAGTCTATAGACTGAAAAAAGTCTTGTATGGACTAAAGCAAGCACCTCGAGCCTGGTACGAAAGGTTAAATAAATTCCTAACCCAAAATGGTTTTGAAAAGGGAAATGTAGATACTACCTTGTTTATAAAGAGAGAGGGTAAAGACCTTCTGTTGGTACAAATTTATGTTGACGATATTATTTTTCGATCCCCTAATGAAAATTTATGCAAGAAATTATCTAGATCTATGCAGGATGAATTCGAGATGAATATGATGGGTGAGTTAACTTTCTTTCTGGGATTGCAAGTTAGACAATTGAAGAAAGGTATCTTTATTTACCAAGAGAAGTATGCAAAAGATCTCATCAAGAAATTTAGAATGGAGAATTGCAAGAAGACAAAGACATCACTGTGGCATCCTAAAATTCAAAGTCAAGTCATAAGGTGTGTTAAAGTCTCTAATTAGGTAATGAAAATTACCTATAGTTTATGCATTAGCTATTAGTCTTTTTAAGATTTGATGATTTGTGCATATGTTTGTGAGAATTTAAATTTGATAGTTTAATAATAATAATCTATGCTTGGCCATGCACTTTAAATATTAAATTTCAATAAATGAAATGTCACAAGACTTTGGCCATGTTGAAAATTTAAAATTTAAAAATATTTATAGAAGAAATTCAAATAAAAAAAAAGGAAAAAGTCAATTTTTAGGTTGGGCCTTAGGCCCATTGGCCGAAGCCTTGATGGGCCAAGCTAGTCGGCCCAAATGGAGGCCCACGGAAGGGCTGTCACCAGCCCATTGAGGCCCAAGAAGAAGGTGGCTGGCCCATGCATGGGTCTTGCCAAGTGGCAAGAAGAGCCTTCATGCATTGGTCCATTTAAGTGGCATGTGATGATTACTAATGATGAGGTTTAGGGGGGATAAAAAGGAAAGAGAGGAGAGAGAATGGCCGGTTAGCCATTCGCCCAAAGAGAGAGAGAGAGATTGTGCGAGAGAGAGGGAGAGCGGCCGAGAGAGAGGAGCAGCCGAGGAGGAGTCGTCGCCGTCCGTCCGCCGTGTGCCGCCGTGTTCACCGCCGTGTGTCGTCGTCCGTCCAGTCTAGAGGCAAGTTGGGAGTCCTCTAGCTGCTCTTGCATGTGTGTATGTTACTTGCATGTTGAATTTTTGGGTGATTAGGTGAGGAAAACCGAAGTATGGATGGATTGTTCTTGGGTGGTATGGCTGTTTTCGCTTGAACAGTTTGAGTCAGAATGTTGTGTGAGCAAGCATGCATGTTTGAAGTCCGATTTTGGCTTCGATCTCTGCTTGAAAGTTGTAGCTAACATATTGAAATATAACATACTGAAATTTCGTGGAAAATGATGGAGATTTTAGGGGTTAAACTCTCATCCTACGGAGACCTCAGATCTGGAACGATTTCACTGACATCTTGTTGGATTTGTGATTGCATGTTGGTTTGTGCTAAGAGTATTTCTTTTATTTCTTCATGAAAGTTGTAGGGGACATCTTAAAATACAACATACTCAAATATTAAGTGAAATGAACAAGTAAAACCTAGTAAATCGACTAGATCTTGAAGACGGTAATTCTGGAGATGTATTTTGGGATACCCGAGACATCATGGACCTAAATGAGGACTATAATCTGGTTATTTGACTTGGATCTCTTCATAAAAATTGTATAGGACATCTTGATATATAACATATCCAAATTTCAGAGGAAACGAAAGAGAATAGGTAGGTGAAAACTCAGTATTTCGGAGAAGCATGCACTGGACGATTTCGGTAATGGATCCAGAAGCTTCGTGAGACTATAGAAAATAATCTAAAAAGAATCTGGCTTGGAAGTCTTCATGAAAGATGTACGAAAATGTCTTGGCTATAACTCGGTAAAATTTTGAAATTTTTGGAGGTTGTATGGATATTTTAATCGAATTTCTTCAGAAACTGTTGATTCTGATTTCACCCGAAAATGACATGCCATTTTGTGAGAATTGTGAAATTGTGTGAAATTCTATTTGGCCATGTATTTGCATGAAATTCTTATCCTATTGGCTAGTTTATTACTTGCCTTAATTTTTATAATTTTTGGGAATTTATAGATATTAAATTTAATATCTTTTGAAATTAATAAAAGCTGGAATTTAAATAAATGAAAAAGGACATGAAAAATGGATTATTTTATTGGCCATGAATTCCATTAATTTTATTGTACCATGTTGCATGTATGATGAGCTCTTGATGTATGCATGACATTGAATTGAGATGTATGTGTGAATTCCATGCCAAGTATGACTTGTTTGATGTGACGTCATATGCCATGCTAAATTAAGACCGAAATGGGTAAACATGGATCATGATAAGTGAGGAGGTGGTTGTGGTGGAGGATGATGCCCGTAATGTATAGAGATGCATTGCCAGATGGCCTTGGGAGATTCAGGATGCCAGGAATATGGGGGGTCGGAAGCCCTGTTGGAGGTTTTTGCCCGAAGGGAATGCCTCACGATGCCAGGATATGGGGTGCGAGATGCCCGGCCAGGGAGTGTAAATGCCGAAAGCCCTGTCGGAGGTTTTTGCCCGAAGGGAATGCCTCTGATGCCAGTTGGGATGCGAGATGCCCGGAATGTGGGGGGCCGGATGCCCAGTGGCCTAGAATGGCTAAATGCCGGAAGCCTCGGAGGTCTTTGCCCGGGGGGATGATAAAATTGATGATTCGAGGAATGGGTGATGTGGTGATCAAATTGAAAGTTAAAAGTGGAAATTAATCCATGGCATGATGATATGCATGATGATGATGATAATATGTGATGTGATATGATGATGATCACCCATGGCATGATGATATGCATGATGATATGCATGATGATGATGATGATGATGATGATAGTATGTGATGTGATATGATGATGATCACCCATGGCATGATGATATGCATGATGATGACATATAAGATATGATGATGCCATGACGATGATGACATATATGATATGATGATGCCATGATGATGATGACATGTGTGATGTGATGATGTCATGAGAATGATGACATGTATATGATATGATGATGATACACATGTATGTGTTATGATTGTGATGATGATGCATGATAGTATGCGCATGGCTTCCAGGTAAGTAACGCCTGCAATGCATGTATGACTTGTATGATGCATTGAGTGGTTGTTGGATTCCTTTACTTGCTGAGTGGTTGTACTCACCCCTTTGGGGACCAACATTTCAGATTAGTAGTATGCCGCTTCCTGCCGTCGCGTGGGGTACATTTTATGGGTTACCATCCGACGTCGAGGTAGAGTGTGAGGAGTTCAGCTGTCCTTCTGTGCCTGGACTGTCATACATACGTGTGCGCTGTTTTGTCATGTACAGCATAGGCCTGGCTAGGGGTGGGTCGTCCAGGAGTTTGTCTCCGTCCACGTTCGCCGAGATGGGGTGATGAGAGGGATGCTGCCACCGCCACCGCCTGATGCACCGGACTAGGTGTGAGGCCTGTGCGCAACGAGTAGGGGCTATGTTTTTTTTTTTGGATAGTGAGCCGACACTTATGATGGGAATTGTGCATATGTGACTTGTAGAGGGTCGAGGGTTCTTTTTAGGGTTTTAGGCTGGACATGGCTGAGTCCTAGCCTTGCCTTTTGATGTATCGACCTAAAGAAGTCCCATCTTGAAAATATATGTAAATAACGTGTCGTGACTTGTCTATAAAATCATGGTGATTAGTGGTGTGTATTTGTATCATGGTTGGAAGGGGGAGAGATGGTGATGTTTTGCTTCCACTAATGAGTCGGGCTGGGACCGCTTTTAAAAAAAATGCCCATGGATAACGACGCTTCTTCTAAGTGTAAGGCAAAAAGGGTAATAAGATGTAACATCGGTGCTTGTGGCGACCTTCGAAGGGTTCGGGGTGCCACAACCACTGTCAAGCTTTTTAAAGCTAGATAATGATGAAGGAGGGAAGAAAGTTGATCAGAAGCTACACAGAAGCATGATCAGATCTCTTATTTACCTTATTATTTCTAGACCTGACATTCTATTTAGTGTTTGCATTTGTGCCGGATTTCAATATGATCCTAGAGAATCTCATTTAAGTGCTAAAACGCATAATCAAAGATGTTGCAACTACTACAAGGCTGGGTCTGTGGTATTCAAAAGAATGAGACTTTACTCTTCTTGAATATTCAGACGTTGATTTGACGGGTTGTAAAGTCAATAGAAATAGTACTTCTGGTACCTATCAATTGTTGGGCAATATGCTGGTGTCTTGATTCTCAAGGAAGCAGAGTACTGTAGCTCTATCAACAACAAAAGCAGAGTATGTGGCTCTTGGGAGCTGTTGTTCTCAAATTCTGTGGATAAGACAACAGCTAAGAGACTTTGGAATTGAAGAATCATGCACCAAGATCAGATGCGATAACACCAGTGCTATTAATCTCACCAAGAACCCAATTATTCATTCAAGGGCAAATCATATAGAGATTCAACACCATTTCTTAAAGGATCATATCCAAAATGGGGAGATTATGATTTAGTTTATTGATTTGGAGAATCAAATGGTAGACATCTTTACAACGCCTCTAGAGAAAAATCTTTTTGATTCTATTCACACCAAATTGAATATTTTATCTTCTACCATTTAAAGTCTGAAGTTAGTCAAACTCAGAATGTCCATAATTTACTTCAGTAAGAAAATATCTCTTTAATCTAGGTAATTTAACTTTAGTATGAAAATTCCGAATAGGTACGTTGATATTCGAATCATTGCTTGCCTATTTTATTTTTAGAATTTTTTTTGTTTTTTAATTTTTGGCAGTTTTTATTTTTAAAAAAGGCAGTTTTCTTTTTCCTTATGACGGTTCGAATACCTCTTTTCGTTATAACCTTTCATTTCCTTTATATACCCTCTTGCATTTTATTTTTGAGCACTTCATTTAAACCCTAAAATACAAACTCGCTACTCTCTCCTTTTTACTCTCAAGTTTGTTTTGCAAGTTTCCATCTTTTTCACTTGAACCTATTCGTGAAATCCTCCAAGCCTGCAAACATGTCTTACCAACGGAAATCGTCTCGGATTGCGAGCAAAGGGCCTAGGAATGTGCCTGAAGGGCATGTTGAAGAAAACTTCCTTATTTATTACAAAAGTTGACAAAACGTTTCTATCAGTCTAATTTAAAGACTTGCAGACTCTATCACAAAAGTCTGAAGACCTCCAGACTCAAGATTTAAAGTCTACCCTCACTAATAGTCTCCAGACCAACAAGAAAAGATTTATTCGATAAAGGAGATTTATCCAGATGCGAGTATATCTTTAAGGATTTGGTTCGTGCAGTTGAAGAAGATCTCACGGCTGAAGATAGCATTGGTAATCAATTCTAATTGGAATCAATTTGGATAGTTAGATCTTTTGATTGACGAAGTATACTTGGAAGGTTCCACTTATGGAAACCTAGATCCTAATTGTATGGGCGAGTAGGATTGGTGGGCTATCATCACATTCATTAAATAAGTCGAGATCTCCTTAATTGATTCTATCCAACGGGTAGATTGGAAGAACTCCTTTGGAAGGTACCAATGGTTATGAAGGCATGAAGGAGCATATAAGGAAGATGCTCAAGTTATTCGAGTGTGTGTGTGAAAGAAAAATTCCAAAGTCTGAAGTTTCTAGTTCTTTGCTGATTCATTTGTTGAGCTTAAATTGTACTTAAAAGAGAGATTAAATACTTGTGAGAACTTGATGAAGTGTAGCAGAGTTTCTACACTGTGGAATCAAGGACGTGAGACTGTGAAATCTCTTTTAATTCTTAGTGAAATCCAGCCAGTGGGTTGTCAGTGCGGGAGAGTGGACGTAGGTTTGGTTTAAGCCGAACCACTATAAATTTTGTGTTTGAATTTTCTTTCCCTAAACTCTTTACTTTAATTCATAGTCGTATATATTTGTTTATAGTCATTTACATCTTCAGTCTATTATCCTTGTAAGGCAAATTATTCTGTTAAGTGTTGCAAAAACTTCTTTGATCACCTATTCACCCTCCCTCTAGGTGTTCTTACTAGCCCTATCAATTGGTATCAAAGCTTGTGTGCTCATTTAATTGAAGTGTTTTTACTTCTGAGTTAAAGATTTATGGCTAGTATGTTAGCTCTAGGTTTGGTTGAAGGCCAGAGCAACACTAGACCATCATACTTCGATGGAAATGAATACAACTTATGGAAAAACAAGATGAAGGCAGTTATAAGATCGACAGATCCTCTAAAATGGAATGTGGTAGAAAAAGGAATTATTCCTAAAGTTACATTAGTTTCAGAAAGAGGAAAAGAAATTGCAGAAGCTAGTGAGATGACTCAAGAAGAGATAATAAAGAGACAAGCTCTTGATACTAAAGTAATTTACTCCTTATATTATGCTTTATCTCCTACTGAGTATAACAAAATATCTTCTTGTGAAACAGCCAAAAAAGTCTGGAATAGGCTATACATTACTTATGAAGGAACTGATCGAGTGAAAGAAACAATGAGCAATATTCTACTCGGACAGTATGAAGCCTTCAAGATGAAGTTAGGAGAATCTATCACTAACATATTTAGTCGTTTTACAGAAATTGTAAATGGTTTAGAGTATCAGGGACAGCCAATCTCAGGACCAATGAAGGTCAACAAATTGCTGCGTGGACTCTCCAAAGACTGGAATCATGTGAAGACTTCAATAAGGGAAACACAAAGAATCATATCGCTTTCTGTAGACGAACTGGTTGTCACACTTCAGTCCTATGAAGTGGAGCAAATCAACGAAAAAGAAGATCCCAAAGGTACGAAGTCAATTGTCTCAATATCTAACGATGATTATGATGTTACAGACTCTGAAGAGGATATGGATGATGAAGAGCTAGCACTTATGATAAGAAGGTTCAGGAAACTGAACAAAAAGGGAAGAAGATTGTCGCGACCAATTTTTCCGGGTGTGAACCACCTAAGGTTTTGGCTAATGGATTGTTAAGCCTAGACTTAACGCGGGCTCTCCCAAGTCCATACCAATTCACGACTTAGATTCAAGTTCTTAACATGGAATTGATATTCAATTAGGCACCACAAATTGGTATGTTAAATTGGTTACACTAGATTTCTCTAATGCCCTTTCGGTACCATTTTTTTAATTTCAAAAATGTTTTTGCAGGCAGCTTGAATTGATTTTAAACTATCTCCCTAACATGTGAGGTGTTCATGCAGGTGCGCAAACCAACAATTTAACATCCAAGAAAGCAAATAAATAAATTACAAAAAATTACCTCAAAGCAACGAAAGCATTTGCGTTGTTAGATCAAAATTCACATCAACAACCCTAGATATGATTTCTAATTAACACGCAATTTCTTTTCTTGGTTTTCACTTAATTAATGAGAATCATGCTTTATGCAATGCATGCCACTAATTTAACATGAAATAATATGACATGGCAACATGACTTAGCTATATGACCTAAGCGATATGACATAAATAAACATGTAATCTATCCTGAAGCATGAGATGGATTTATTCTAAAAATAATTTCTTGTATTTTCCATGAGATTCGAAATTAAAGAAATGCAACACTTAAATATGCAATCTAAATTAATCTAATGACCTAATTCTAATGACGGGCAATTTCTAATTAAATGAACCTAACAAAAATTACTAAATGACGTGCATTGTATGAACCTAATTCTATGACATATATATGATGATTTTTTATTTACTTAATAAGCATGCAATTTATTCTAATATGCAATGACGTGTAAAGAATGCCCTAATTCTATTTTTTTTCTTTTTCTTTTATGGAATTCGAAATTAAAATTGCCAAATAATTAAATGTGCAATTCAAAGTTTAAAAAAAAAATAACATCCTAAATGAATGCATCTTTTTTTTTTTTAATTTTTTTTAACAAATTCGAAATAATTTCTAAATATGCAAGATAACGTGAAATATTCTAAAACAAACCTAATCCTAATTCAAATATTTTTTTGGATTTTTCCCTTTATAAAAATAAAATTGATTCAACCAACATGACAGCAAATCAGAGCCAGATAAGATTGATATCCAAAAATTGACGAACTATATCTCGCGCGTGAGATCGGGTTGGCCAATTTTAATAAAAATTGCGAATCGAATCTCGAGCGTGAGATCGGATTGGCAATTTTTCAAGCGATTGTGATTGCGAGTCGAATTTCGGGCGCGAAAATCGGACTGTCAATCTTAAATTTTAGAGACAATTTCATATCGGGAGCTTCAATCTTATATTAAGGAACAATTATGCTAAAAACAAGAAAGTAAAGTAAGAACAATAAAAAAGAAGAAGATAAAAGCAAAAACTACCTAAATTGATTTTACTCTTTCACCCAAGACTTGACAGCTCCGGTGGGTTGTGGTGGGTCACCATCGATCCTACAAGGGCGACGAGCGTCGGAGCTTCGGTGAAGGGCGGCAGGCGGACCGGCGGCATCAACATTAACCAACGGGCAAGGAGGTGCTGTCCGGCGTCTAGGAGCAAGCTGCAGTTGGTTCGTCGCTCGGGCGTGCATCTGGTCGCCGAGAGCAGTAAAGCATCGGACCTTGGCGACTAGTCTTGGGTCACAGGCAGAGGAGCCGAGTCGGGCTGTCAAGCGTGGCCGTCGTTGCTGGGCTTCGGGGATTCGATCGGGAGTCAGTACTACAGATTGGCGACGGCATGGCGAAGTAAGGGCGTTCGGGTCGTGGCTGCTGTGAGGGTCTCAGATCCGTCAGCGTCGGGCTTCACGGACAACGAGCGAAGGCGAGATCTGCTAGGCAATCATGGGCGAGTGCCAGAGCAGGGCAGGAGCGGCGTCTATAGGGGAAGTCACGGACGACTAGGCTGGCGGCTACTAGTGTCGTGGCGAGGGAGACTCATGTGGTCGGCTTGGGCGCAATCAGCTCGGATGAGCTGCTGTAGGGTTGTGCTCGAGGAAGCACTGGAGCGGTGGTGGTGCCGAGTCGGAGGCGGAGCAGAGACTCCGGCAGAGGGCACGGGAACAACGACGGCGAGGCGAGACGCGGCGGAAGTGGAGCGGTGATGCGGTGCGGGTGCAGTGACGCGGCAAGGCGGCCAGTGTAACCGTGGCCTGGACGCTGGTGCCCCGGTGAGGGGATCGGGCAGTGGGGAGCGCCGGTCTTCTTCTTCCTCAATTTTTTTTTTCCTTTTTTTCTTTTGATGTACGTCGCTTCCTACGTCCCTCTCTCTGCTGACTCTTCTCTGCTCTTTCACTTTTCTGCATAACCTTTTTAGCAAAACCTGCCTTTCCTCCCCAGCTTTTTCCTTTGTTTTTTTTTTTGTGTGATTTTTTCAAAGAACGAAAGGAAGCATCTTTTGCCCAATGATCCCAAGAAAAACCCTAGAAAATCCGAGAAGAAGCCTCCTTCGGCTGTGTATTCAATGTGTGTGGCCCCCTCCTCAAACCCTACGCATTTAATTTATTTATAGGCCGCGAGTTAGGGTTTTAATTTTTCCAAATCCATATCCACGAAAATTCCTTTTTTCAAATGTAATATTTGCTTTTGGTACGATTAGGATTGCAAGAGGATTCTTCTAAAATTTGAAATCTCGCATAAATCAATATGTAAAATCTTTCAGAGGATATGGGCTTGGGCCAATTTACTCCATTTGTGGGCTTAGTCCAACTCACCAAATTAATATTATGAATCATTAATTTGAACCCATTTGTCACCAGCCCAATGTAAATGCAAATTAAGAAATAAATGCACCTAAAACTATATATTATGCAATTAACTATTCTTTCAGAAATAAAATTAACCCCTAATTTTTTAATGCAATAAATGACTAAGCGGATCGCCAAAATTTAGGTGTCAACAGCTGCCCATCTTTGAAGGTGAGCTCGAAGAGGTTGCTTTCAAAGACAAATTGAGACCTAAATTTTGACTATGCACATGCATTGAATGATTTTTTTGTTGGAAAATGAATTCCATTTTTTAATGCAATTTATATGATGCATGAAAATACTAATGCAAATGATAGATGAACCTACCTGAAATAACTTACCTTCGAAGATGATAGAGTAATTCGAGGTAGTGGGTGTTATCTGTCTAGGACCTGTACCATCCTACGGTCGCCTAGAATAGTAACATAACTTTGTGAAGATGCTGCTTTCCCAGGACCCGTACCATTCAACGGTTGCATAGTATGGCATAAATGAGTTGCTTTCTCAAGACCCGTACCATTCTACGGTCGCCCAATACGGCAGAAAGGTTTTGTAAGGAACTGCTTTCCCAAGACCCGTACCATTCTACGGTCGCCCAGTACGGCAAAAAAGTTTTGTCTAGGACCCGTACCATTCTACGGTCACCTAAACGGAGATTCATTTTCCAGGACCCGTACCATTCTACAGTCGCCTGAATAAGGAATATGTGTTGTCGAGGACCCGTACCATTCTACGGTCGCCTTGACGGAAAATTGATTTTTCAGGACCCGTACAATTCTACGGTCACCTGAATGGGGAAACTGCTTTTCCAGGATCCGTACCATTCTACGGTCGCCTGTTAAAGAAATAAATGTTGTCTAGGACTCGTACCATTCTACGGTCGCCTAGACTGAGGTTTTGCTTGGCTAGGACCCAAACCATTCTTCGGTCGCGTTAATCAGATTGAATCTGGAGGAAAAATCTTTGGGAGACAACTCCATTGAGTGTCGGTGTAAAGGACTCTAGGCTACAAAAGCACGCCAGGTCAATAAAAGAAATCTAGGCTACAAAAGCACGTTGGTTCGATAAAATGGACTCTGGACTACGAAAGCACGCCAGGTCGATATAAAGGACACAGGGCTACAAAAGCACGCCGGGTCTATAAAAGGGACTCTAGGCTATGAAAGCACGCTAGGTCAATTATAAGGGACGTCGGGCTACGAAAGCACACCGAGTCGATGAAGATGGGCCCTAGGCTACGAAAGCACGCCATGTCAATATAAAGGACACCGGGCTACAAAAGCACCCCGGGTCAATAAAGAGAGACTCTGGGCTATGAAAGCACGCCAGGTCAATAAAGAGGGGGACTCTGGGCTATGAAAGCACGCCAGGTCGATATAATTGGACAGCTTGACTAAGTCAAGTGTCGATGCACTTGAGAGAGAATACCTGCACAATGACAAGTATTTTAGAGTATGGTAGAGATATACTTACCTGGTGATATCTCTGATTCTTGGGGATATGTCTTAAAATTTAAATATCTCGTGGAGGTCTTTCACCTCATGGTGGAGGTTTTTCATCTTCTAATATCATGAAACATTCTGAAAGGAACTTGAATTACCTATCAGACATGATTTAGAGCAAAAATTGATATGCATTTATCAAAGAGATAGACAATCTAAGCTACTCTAGAATGCACATTTCAAAATTCAGTGAGGTTTTCATCAACTCAATTGAGGTTCATGCATAATGACCTTTGCATCACCCAAATTTCCACTGAAGAGAATTATCATTCAAGACAATCTTCACTCATAACATGGATTTCCTAAGAATACCAAATGAGAGATCTTCAGTTAGAAATGATTTTCACTCACTCTCATTTAGAGGCTATTTTATGAGAATCACTCCATCTCACTATCATCATACCAACAAGGGTCTGAGTATTCTCGCAAGTGGTACAACCTTACCAATCTGAGAGGTCTTTAATAGGGATCGTAATGTGGGCTTGGTCAACAGTTTAACAAAGGGACTCTTTGAGTCAAGGCAATTGAAAGAAATTATAATAATTTTGTAATCATCTCCGGGTTTACAAGTCAAGAACCCTGTAAAATGAGAAAGATATAATCTTGCTCGCACTTCTTCAAGCGATGCTTATAAACGTATGAACTCCTATGTTAATTCAAGTGCCCTAATCTGAAGAGACTTTGTAAATGACGTAACGTAGGCTAGGTTCATGGGTTGAGAAATGAAAGGATCATTAGGCTCAAAATGTGTGTGAATGGTGAGAATTGGTGATCATCTTAGCATTGCCACCAATTTTCTTTTTCACCATCAGGGATTGTCTTCATGAAGTGCTCCATTGATTATAAAAACTCAGCATTTGAGTTCTTTGAGTATTACCCCAATGGGATTCAATTTTTGCAATTGAGAGTCACCTTATCTTGACTCTCTTTTTTCATCTATGGGCATTGGCCTTGCTTTTACCAGGCACACCGCTTTTCATGCCCCTTATTCATTTTTTTCACTTTTTTTTTCATGGGCATTGGCCTTGCTTCTACCAGGCACACTGATTTTCCATGCCCCTTAGTTCTATTTTGAATTCAATTCTTACGCACAATGCATGCGTCAAGCAATTGCACTTTGAATGACACTCGAACTTTTCAAGAGTATTCATCTGCTTTTTGCCTTGCCCCAATATGGGGGATGATCACCAACTGGGTTTAAAGAAATGAAATTGCAGGCTCAAGTGGGCTATGCAAATGGATAAAAGTGTATATGATAGAGAAAGAACTGCTCTTCGTCATTCTAAGGCACTTAAATTACCACATGAATTCAATGTAATAGCACGACTTGAAGATTTAATGCAAGTGAGAGCAAGAAATTTCTTTTCATTTTCCTCACCTCATGATGTTGTCTTATTTCCAACTTGCCCCAATGTGGGTGGTTCTTGACAGGGATAATAAGAAAAAAAATCTCCACAAGTGTATGGGGCTCAAAAGGGGTTAAGCAATGTATCACCTGTAGTGTTTGTGATAGAGAAATGAACTGCCCCTCATCAAATCGGTCATTGTACCTTTTGTGAGAGAACTCTTTACCTTGTAGATATGAAACTTCCTACACTCATCTCACATGTGTATAAGTAGGGGACTATGTATAGGATAAGGCTTGCCTTCATCATCCTGATACGTCTCATTTAGCATTCTTAAGCATTGAAGTCACTCCATTGAGTTGTCTATCTTGACAAATCTCCACATGAAATTGGTGAGCTAAATCAATGTGAAAATTCTCTTTTCAAAAGAGTCTAGCAACTTTAAGCATGAAAAGCGTTTGTGACTTCAAACAAACAATTTACTACACTAAAAAATGCTCTCATAAGTATGAAAAACATGATTTCAAGCATTTATTCAAGGAATTGTCCCAGAAGGGATTGTCTCAGCAATGGATGTCCCTCGATTGCCTCTATCGAAAGGGAATAAACACACAAATTGATCAATCGATGATGAAAATCCGATCTTTGATTTGATGAAATCTTGCTTTTGCCCCTGCACAAATTTTTCCAGGTGTGAACTACCTAAGGTTTTGGCTAATCGATTGTTAAGCCTAGACTTAACGCGGGCTCTCCCAAGCCCATACCAATTCGCGACTTAGATTCAAGTTCTTAACATGCAATTGATTTTCAATTAGGAGTCGCCACTAATCTATTTTGGTGGGTCGATTAGAAACCCAAGTAATGGGAGATTTACTTTACTCCTACGAACCAGAGATTATGGGTATGGGGACTTGGTTACACTAGATTTCTCTAATGCCCTTTCGGTACCATTCTTTTAATTTCAAAAATGTTTTTGCAGGCAGCTTGAATTGATTTTAAACTATCTCCTTAACATGTGAGGTGTTCATGCAGGTGCGCAAACCACCAATTTAACATCCAAGAAAGCAAATAAAGAAATTACAAAAAATTACCTCAAAGCAACGAAAGCATCTGCGTTGTTAGATCAAAATTCACATCAACAACCCTAGATATGATTTCTAATTAACACGCAATTTCTTTTTTTGGTTTTCACTTAATTGATGAGAATCATGCTTTATGCAATGCATGCCACTAATTTAACATGAAATGATATGACATGGCAACATGACTTAGCTATATGACCTAAGCGATATGACATAAATAAGCATGTAATCTATCCTGAAGCATGAGATGGATTTATTCTAAAAATAATTTTTTGTATTTTCCATGAGATTCGAAATTAAAGAAATGCAACACTTAAATATGCAATCTAAATTAATCTAATGACCTAATTTTAATGACGGGCAATTTCTAATTAAATGAACCTAACAAAAATTACTAAATGACGTGCATTGTATGAACCTAATTCTATATGACATATACATGATGATTTTTTATTTACTTAATAAGCATGCAATTTATTCTAATATGCAATGACGTGTAAAGAATGCCCTAATTCTATTTTTTTTCTTTTTCTTTTATGGAATTCGAAATTAAAATTGCCAAATAATTAAATGTGCAATTCAAAGTTAAAAAAAAAAATAACATCCTAAATGAATGCATCTTTTTTTTAAAAAATTTTTTAACAAATTCGAAATAATTTCTAAATATGCAAGATAACGTGAAATATTCTAAAACAAACCTAATCCTAATTCAAATATTTTTTTGGATTTTTCCTTATAAAAATAAAATTGATTCAACCAACATGACAGCAAATCAGAGCCAGATAAGATTGATATCCAAAAATTGACGAACCATATCTCGCGCATGAGATCGGGTTGGCCAATTTTAATAAAAATCGCGAATCGAATCTCGAGCGTGAGATCGGATTGGCAATTTTTCAAGCGATTGTGATTGCGAATCGGATTTCGGGCGCGGAAATTGGACTATCAATCTTAAATTTTAGAGACAATTTCATATCGGGAGCTTCAACCTTATATTAAGGAACAATTATGCTAAAAACAAGAAAGTAAAATAAGAACAATAAAAAAATAAAGATAAAAGCAAAAACTACCTAAATTGATTTTGCTTTTTCACCCAAGACTTGACAGCTCCGGTGGGTTATGGTGGGTCATCGTCACTCCTGCAAGGGCAACGGGCGTCAGAGCTCCAGCGAAGGGCGGCAGCCAGACCGGCGGCATCAACATTGACCAGCGGGCATGGGGGTGCTGTCCGGCGTTTGGGAGCAAGCTGCAGCTGGTTCGTCGCTCGGGCGTGCATCTGGTCGCCGGGAGCAGCAAAGCGTCGGACCTTGGCGATTAGTCCTGGGTTGCGGGCAGAGGAGCCGAGTCGGGCTGTCAAGCGCGGCCGTCGTTGCTGGGCTTCGGGGATTCGATCGGGAGTCGGTGCTGCAGATCGGCGATGGCATGGCGAAGTAAGGGCGTTCGGGTCGTGGCTGCTGCGAGGGTCTCAGATTTGTCGGCGTCAGGCTTCACGGACAGCGAGCGAAGGCGAGATCTGCTAGGCAATCGCGGGTGAGTGCTAGAGTAGGGCAAGAGCGGCGTTGGCAGGGGAAGTCGTGGATGACTGGGCTGGCGGCTACTGGTGTCACGGCGAGGGAGACTCAAGTGGTCGGCTCGGGCGCGATCAGCTCGAATGAGCTGCTGCAAGGCTGTGCTTGAGTAAGCACCGAAGCGGTGGTGGTGCCGAGTCAGAGGCGGAGCAGAGACTCTGGCAGAGGGCACGGGAACAACGACGGCGAGGCGGGACGCGGCGGAAGCGGAGCGACGATGCGGTGCGGGTGCAGTGACGCGGCAAGGCGGCTAGCGTAACGGTGGCCTGGCCGCTGATGCCCCGGTGAGGGGATTGGGCAGTGGGGAGCGCCGGTCTCTTCTTCCTCAGTTTTGTTTTTTTTTCCTTTTTTTCTTCTGCTGCACGTCGCTTCCCACGTCCCTCTCTTTGCTGACTCTTCTCTGCTCTTTCACTTTTCTGCATAACCTTTTTAGCAAAACCTGCCTTTCCTCCCCAGCTTTTTCCTTCTTTTTTTTTTTGTGATTTTTTCAAAGAATGAAAGGAAGCATCTTTTGCCCAATGATCCCAAGAAAAACCCTAGAAAATCTGAGAAGAAGCCTCCTTCGACCGTGTATTCAATGTGTGTGGCCCCCTCCTCAAACCCTATGCATTTAATTTATTTACAAGCCGCGAGTTAGGGTTTTAATTTTTCCAAATCCATATCCACGAAAATTCCTTTTTTCAAATGTAATATTTGCATTTGGTATGATTAGGATTGCAAGAGGATTCTTCTAAAATTTGAAATCTCGCATAAATCAATCCGTAAAATCTTTCCGAGGATATGAGCTTGGGCCAATTTACTCCCTTTGTGGGCTTAGTCCAATTCACCAAATTAATATTCTGAACAATCAATTTGAACCCATTTGTCACCGGCCCAATGTAAATGCAAATTAAGAAATAAATGCACCTAAAACTATATGCTATGCAATTAACTATTTTTTCAGAAATAAAATTAACCCCTAATTTTTTAATGCAATAAATAACTAAGCGGGTCGCCAAAATTTAGGTGTCAACAAAGATTCAATTGGAAGAAACAAAGCATTCAAAAGTTTGAAAACATATCAACTAAGGATGATGAAACTAACAAAGATGTTATCTGCTTTGAATGTAAGAAAAAGGGACACATCAAACCCAATTGTCCTCTATTGAAGAAAAATAAGGGAAAAGTTGAGAAATACAGAAAAGCTCTCAAAGATGAGAATGTAGTAATACTGAATGAGAAGAAAGTGATGAAGATTATGCCAACATTTGTTTAATGGCAAAATTAGAATCAAATTCAGACTATGAGAAGATACAGACTCAGACTCAAACAGCGAAATTGAGGTAAGTAATTTAAAAATTCCTACTAAAGTCTCGAAATATATTGATGAACTTTGTCTTAGTCTCAAAACCTCTCTTAAGAGGATTTCCAAGCTAAAAAGGGAGAATCCTACACTGAAGAAACAGGAAAATTCTTGGAAAGAAAAGTTTAAAAATTTAGACAAAAATTTTGCCACTTTAAAAGAAAATGCGAACTTTCTTTTAAAAGAAAATACATTCTTGAAGAATAACATTTCAAATATTTCAAAAAGGTTTTCAATATGATCTGAAAAGTTAGAAAATATTCTTTCAGTATAAAGACCTTATTTCAACAAGTCAGGCTTGGGAATGGCTTCAGAAACTATTCCTCTAATTGATTTTCCAAAAGTGAAGGAAAGAATTAAACAAAGACCTACAAAAGCTTTTTATAGAAATTATTTTCAAAAAGTCTTTGTTAAACCTGTAGGCGAAGTGCTCTCAAATGTTTTAAGTGCAACAGTTCATAACATTTTGAGAAAGAATATCCTATGGTTTGAAGACCTGTTAAGAAGGAATGGGCAAAGACTGCATATTGCACTAACTCCACTGGACCCAAGAAAATGTGGGTACTAAAGAAAGCTTAAGTTTCTTTTTTAATTGCAGGTAACAATCAAGAAAATTGTTAAATGGTATTTAGATAGTGGCTATTCAAGACACATGACTGGAGATTCAAGTTGTTTTACAAAATTTGTTCAAATAAATGGTGGAAAAGTCTCTTTTGGTAGAAATAGCAAAGGAAGAATTGTTGGGTTTGAAACTGTAAAGATTAGAAGTCTTACAATGAACAATGTTTCATTGATGGAAGGATTATATTACAATCTAATCAGCATAAGCCAACTGCGCGACACTGGATTCAAAATCAATTTCCAAGAAGGAGTATGTTCGGGAACTAGTAAAGATCTTTCTTAATCTTTTACTGGACAAAGATATGGGAACATCTATCTTTTGGATATCAAACCATAAAGGTCTCAATGTCTAATATCAATTCAAGATTAAGCGAATCTTTGGCATCGAAAGCTTGCCATGTCAACATGAAGCAAATTGCCAAGATTTCTTCTATGAAATTTGTTTATGGACTGCCCAACCTGAAGTTTCAAAAATCCGACCTATGCACACCATGTGTGTTGGGAAAACAGGTGAGAAGTTCCTTTAAACCAATAAATCAAGTTTCCACTAATCGTGTTTTGCAACTTTTGCATATGGATCTCTTTGGACCAACCAAAACTCAAAGTACTGGTGGAAAGAAATATTGCTTAGTAATTGTGGATGATTATTCACAATTTACTTGGGTTTACTTTCTAACAAGTAAATCTGAAACATTTTCTCACTTTTCAAAGTTTGCTAAGAAAGTTCAGAATGAGAAAGGTTATGCTATTTCAAGCTTACAAACAGACCATGGAGGTGAGTTTGAAAATCAAGATTTTGCAAAATTCTGCAATAAATCTGGTTTTCAGCATGTCTCTCCTCTCCATACACTCCAGAACATAATGGAATTATGGAAAGAAATAATAGATTTTTACAAGAAATGGCAAACACTCTTTTAATAGAAAGTAATGTTTCTTTTCGTTTTTGGGCTGAAGCAGTATCTACAGCTTGTTATATTATTAATAGAGTGTTCTTAAGGTCTATTCTGGAGAAAACTCCCTATGAGTTATTCAAAGGAAATAAGCTAATTGTTTCTTATTTTCATGTGTTTAATTACAAATGTTTTGTCTTGAAAAAAGCAAATGATGGAATTGGTAAGTTTGAAGAAAAATCAGACGAAAGAATTTTCCTTGGATATTCAACCACCAGCAAAGCCTACAAAGTATTCAACAAGAAGACTCAAACTGTAGAAAAATCTATGAACGTCAAATTTCAAGACTCTTTGCAGAATCAACTTATTCATACTCAATTTAAAGAATCTGAACCTGCTCCGACCTTACAAAGTCTACCTCCCCTGAAGCAGCTTAGACTTCAGAAGAACAACAACAAACAGATATTGAAGAATCAACTGAAGTAAAAGATCAGCAATCTGTCAGACCGACCAGAAACTGGAAGCACAAGTCTAATCATCCTAAAGAACTCATCATCGGTGATATTGATAAAGGGATTCGCACCAGATCCAAAAAGCAAGAAGAGTCTAGCGCCGTGGCATTTATTTCTGAAATAGAACCCAAAAGTATAGAAGAAGTTTTAGCTGATGAAAACTGGATTGAAGCTATGCAAAAAAAGCTTAGACTGTTCTGTGGCACCCCGAACCCTTCGAAGGTTGCCACAAGCACCGATGTTATATCTTATTACCCTTTTTGCTTACACTTGGAAAAAGCGTCATTATTCACAAGTATTTTTTTTTTAAAGTGGTCCCAGCGCGACTCATTAGCGGAAGCAAAACATCACCATTTCTCCCCTTTCCAACCATGATACAAATACACACCACTAATCACCATGATTTTATAGACAAGCCACGATACTCTATTTACATATATTTTCAAGATGGGACTTCTTTAGGTCGATACATCAAAAGGAGAGGCTAGGACATAGCCATGTCCAGCCTAAAACCCCAAAAAGAACCCTTGACCCTCTACAAGTCACATATGCACAACTCCCATCATAAGTGTCGGCTAACTATCCCAAAAAAAAAAAAAAAACAGCCCATACTCGTCGCACACAGGCCTCAAACCCAGTCCGGTGCGTTAGGCGGTGGCGGTGGCAGCATCCCTCTCATCACCCCATCCCGGCGAACGTGGACGGAGACAAACTCTTGGACGACTGGGCCCCTAGCCAGGCCTATGTCGTACGTGACAAAATAGCGCACACGTATGTATGCCAGTCCAAGCACATAAGGACAGCTGAACTCCTCACACTCTACCTCGACATCGAATGGTAACCCGTAAAATGTACCCCGTGCGACGGCAGGAAGCGGCATACTGCTAATCTTAAATGTTGGTCCCCAAAGGGGTGAGTACAACCACTCAGCATGTAAAGGAATCCAACAACCACTCAATGCATCATACATGCATTGCAGGCGTTACTTACCTGGAAGCCATGCACATACTATTATGCATCATCATCACAATCATAACACATACATGTGTATCATCATCATATCATATACATGTCATCATTCTCATGACATCATGAAATCACACATGTCATCATCATCATGCATATCATCATGCCATGGGTGATCATCGTCATATCTCATCACATATCATCATCATCATCATGCATATCATCATCATGCATATTATCATGCCATGGATTAATTTCCATTTTTAACTTTCAATTTGATCACCACATCACCCATTCCTCGAATCATCAATTTTATCATCCCTTCGGGCAAAGACCTCCGAGGCTTCCGGCATTCAGCCATTCCAGGCCACCGGGCATCTGGCCCCCCACATTCCTAGTATCTCGCATCCCAACTAGCATCACGAGGCATTCCCCTTGGGCAGAAACCTCCGACAGGGCTTTCGGCATTTACACTCCCTGGCTGGGTATCCCGCACCCCAAATCCTGGCATCGCGAGGCATTCCCTTCGGGCAAAAACCTCCGACAGGGCTTTCGGCCCCCCACATTCCGGGCATCCTGAATCTCCCAGGGCCATCCGGCAATGCATCTTTATACATTACGGGCATCATCCTCCACCACAACCACCTCCTCACTTATCATGATCCATGTTAACCCATTTTAGTCTTGATTTAGCATGGCATATAACATGACATCAAACAAGTCATACTTGGCATGGAATTCACACATGCATCTCAATTCAATGTCATGCATACATCAAGACCTCATCATACATGCAACATGGTATAATAAAATTAATGGAATTCATGGCCAATAAAATAATCCATTTTTCATGTCCTTTTTCATTTATTTAAATTCCAGCTTTTATTATTTTCAAAAATATTAAATTTAATATCTATAATTTCCAAAAATTATAAAAATTAAGGCAAGTAATAAACTAGCCAATAGGATAAGAATTTCATGCAAATACATGGCCAAATAGAATTTCACACAATTTCACAATTCTCACAAAATGGCATGTCATTTTCGGGTGAAATCAGAATGCACAGTTTCTGAAGAAATTCGATTAAAATATCCATACGACCTCCAAAAATTACGAAATTTTACCTAGTTATAGCCAAGACATTTTCGTACATCTTTCATGAAGACTTCCAAGTCATATTCTTTTTATATTATTTTCTACAGTCTCACGAAGCTTCTGGATCCATTACTGAATCGTCCAGTGCATGCTTCTCCGAAATACTGAGTTTTCACCTACCTATTCTCTTTCGTTTCCTCTGAAATTTGGATATGTTATACATAAAGATTTACTCTACAAGTTTTATGAAGATATCCAAGTCAAATAACCAGAGTATAATCGTCATTTAGGTCCATGATGTCTCGGGTATCCCAAAATACATCTCCCGAATTACTGTCTTCAGTATCTAGTCGATTTACTAGGTTTTACTTGTTTATTTCACTTAAGCTTTGAGTATGTTGTAGTTTAGGATGTCCCTTACAACTTTCATGAGGAAATCGAAGAGAGATTCTTAGCACAAACCAACATGCAATCACAAATCCAACAAGATGTAAGTTAAATCGTTCCAGATCTGATGTCTCCGTAAAATGAGAGTTTAACCCCTCAAATCTCCATCAATTTCCACGAAAGTTCAGTATGTGATAGTTCAAGATGTTAGCTACAACTTTTATGAAGAGATCAAAGCCAAAATCGGACTTCAAATAGGCATGCTAGATCACACAACATTCTGACTCAAACTGTTCAAGTGAAAACAGTCATACCACCCAAGAACAATCCATCCATACTTCGGTTTTCCTCATCTAATCACCCAAAAATTCAACATGCAAGTAACATACACACATGCAAGAGCAGCTAGAGGACTCCAACTTGCCTCTAGACCGGGCGGACGGCGGTACAAGGCGGCGAACTCGGCGGCACACGGCGGACGGACGGCGACTCCTCCTCCTCGGCTCCTCCTCTCTCTCGGCCGCTCTCCCTCTCTCTCGCACAATCTCTCTCTCTCTCTCTCTCTCTCTTTGGGCGAATGGCTAATTGGGCCATTCTCTCTCCTCTCTTTCCTTTTTATCCCTCCTAAACCTCATCATTAGTAATCATTACATGCCACTTAAGTGGACCAATGCATGGAGGCTCTTCTTGCCACTTGGCAAGACCCATGCATGGGCCGGCCACCTTCTTCTTGGGCCTCAATGGTCCAGCGACAGCCCTTCCGTGGGCCTCCATTTGAGCCGACTAGCTTGGCCCATCAAGGCTTCGGGCAATGGGCCTAAGGCCCAACCTAAAAATTGACTTTTTCCTCTCTTTTTTTTTTTTTGAATTTCTTCTATAAATATTTTTAAATTTTAAATTTTCAACATGGCCAAAGTCTTGTGATATTTCATTTATTGAAATTTAATTTATAAAGTGCATGGCCAAGCATAGATTATTATTATTAATCTATCAAATTTAAATTCTCACAAACATATGCACAAATCATCAAATCTTAAAAAGACTAATGGCTAAAGCATAAACTATAGGTAATTTTCATTACCTAATTAGAGACTTTAACACACCTTATAGCTTGACTTTGAATTTTGGATGCCACATGTTCAGCATTAACGATGTTTGGGAATTAACTCCTAAACCAAAAGGTAGATTTATTATTGGAGCTAAATGGGTTTTCAGGAACAAGATGGACGAAAAAGAAAAAGTGGTCAGGAATGAAGCAAGACTCGTGGCCAAAGGATATAGGCAATAAGAAGGGATAGACTATGATGAGACCTATGCACCAATGGCAAGGTTAGAAGCAATTAGATTATCACTTGCTTTTGCCTGTTATAAAAATTTCATATTATTCCAAATGGACGTCAAGAGTGCATTTCTAAATGGATTTATCCAAGAAGAAGTCTATATGAAACAACCTCATGGATTTGAAGATCCAAAGAAACCAGACTTAGTATTCAGACTGAAAAAGGCTTTATATGGATTAAAGCAAGCACATCGAGCGTGGTATGACAGGTTAAGTAAATTTCTAATTCAAAATGGTTTTGTCAAAGGAAAAGTGGATACTATTTTATTTATTAAAAGAGAAGGTAAAAACTTTCTACTTGTTCAAATTTATGTTGATAATATTATATTTGGATCACCTAATGAAAACTTGTGCAATAAGTTTTCTAAGTCTATGCGGGATGAATTTGAGATGAGGATGATAGGTGAACCGTCCTTCTTTCTCGGATTACAAGTAAAACAATTGAAGGAATGAATCTTTATTCACCAAGAAAAATATGCAAAAGAACTTGTTAAAAAGTTCGGATTGGAGAATTGCAAAAAGACTGAGATACCAATGTCAACTTCTTCGAAGCTAAACAAAGATGAATGAGGAAAGAAACTTGATCAAAAGCTTTATATGAGTATTATTGGTTCACTTCTTTATCTTACTGCTTCTAGACCTGACATTT
Organism: Eucalyptus camaldulensis; assembly: GCA_019915185.1. NCBI lineage: Eukaryota > Viridiplantae > Streptophyta > Magnoliopsida > Myrtales > Myrtaceae > Eucalyptus > Eucalyptus camaldulensis. The sequence goes on from JAHSVA010000008.1 coordinate 4,967,254, forward strand.
TGTTTAGTGTTTGTATTTGTGCTAGATCTCAATTTGATCCCAAAGAATCTCATCTAAGTACTACAAAACGCATCATCAAATACATTACAACTACCTCAAAGTTAGGTCCGTGATATCCCAAAGAATGAGACTTTACTCTCCTTGGATATTCAGATGCAGATCTAGGTGGTTGCAGAGTTGATAGAAAGAGCACCTCAGGTACTTGTCAACTGCTTGGAAACAGGACAGTATGTTGGTTCTCAAGGAAGCAAAGCACTGTAGCTCTTTCAACAGCAGAAGCAGAGTATGTGGCCCTTGGAAGTTGCTGTTCTCAAATATTATGGATAAAACAACAGCTGAGAGACTTTGGAATCGAAGATTCATGCACCGAGATCAAATGTGACAACACCAGCGCAATCAATCTCACAAAGAATCCAATTCTTCATTCAAGAGCAAAGCATATAGAGATTCGACATCACTTCATTAAAGATTATGTCCAAAATGGAGAAGTTATGATTCAATTCATTGATTCAAAAAATCAACTAGCAGACATATTTACAAAGCCACTGGCAAAAAGCCTATTTGAGTCTATTCGTACTAGACTGAACATCACATCTTTTATTCGGTAAAGTTTGAAGGAGCTCAGACTCAGAGATAAAGTCTAAAGAAGCTCAGACTCAGAATACCAAAAGTTACGACTGTAAGTCATTTTGGTACTAATAATTTTTTTTTAGAAACTTGAAAAGGTACGGTTACTCTTTAATCGCTGATTAATTGAAATTATCTTTCCAAGTTTTTTTAATTTATAGCAGTTATTTATTTAAGGCAGTTATTGATTTTCAAAGAGGCATTTATTCATTTGCAAAAAGGCAGTTATTTTTTTTTTTTTGAAAACGACAGTTATTATTCGAAAAGGAATTTCCTATTTTTCTTCGTTGAAATTCATCTTCTTCGTTTTCACTCTTAAACCCTAAAAATTCCAAACTCCCACTTGCTCTCACTTTCACTATTGTTTAATCCAAATATTTTCCACCTTTCGAGCAAGTCTGTGAATTTCTCCCTCAAATCGACAATGTCTTTGAGAATCGCAAGCAGGGGACCACACCACATGCCTGAGGGTCCTACATACTTTGACTTGACCGAAGAAGAAGATTCTACTCCACCTCAATGAGCAAGTCAGCAACAACCTTCTTAGTAGTGTCAGACTCCTCCACCGACTCAACCGGCAGAAGAAATTGTGGAGAATGTTGAACTTGTAAGAACGTTAAATCCTTAGGTTGCTTTCAAGCTTTACTCTAGTTTGAAAAGAGGGGGAACTGCTATGTCCTTGATCGATGAATACTAGAGAGAGAGAGAGGATATAAGAATGAAACTCTATATTTGCGTGATATGGAAAAGATGGGTATTGCAGAAAAGAGATTGGAAGGAGGAAGAAAGAGGAAGAAAGAGGACAAGAAGGAGAAGAAGAGGGAGACCAAGGACAAGAGAACTCTTTTGAGCCAACTTTGGCTTCTCCTTGTCCAATGCATCTGAGATGGCAGGAACTGGAACTGCTGACGCGCATCACTCTGAAGTTGAAGTTGATCAAGAAGAAATCTTACCTACTTCACTTGAAGGCAACCAAACAGCGCGAGCTGTTGGACAATAAGGTATTTCTTCACCTATCTTTACTAATGATGTAAGTCGCTCTACAGCAGATCTAGAGGATATGTATGCCTCTCATCATCTAGAAGCATCCACTCATAGTCATGGTGGACAATTTGCTGAAGTTCCATCCATTCTCAAAACCCCTGGAATAGACTCGGCTAGACCTAGTGCTGCAACAAAATAGACAGCAGACTTTTCGAGACTGCTAGAGATTCTATTGGATGTAAGGAAGCAGCAATATGCGATGGGGTATGAGATGCAGGATCTCAAGAATGCTTTCATGGCCACTTCAGTGTCTTTGCACGATCAGTTAAACGCCTTGAAGAATCAAGTGCAATCTACCGTACAATGTGAAGATTTTCAATCACTGAAGCAGATTTTTGCAAGGCTTGAGAAGATAATGGATTCTATGGGAGAGTTCAAGCTTGTTCGCCTTCCAAAATAGCCATGATTATGATCCTATTTTCAACAACTCTTTTTGTGTGCTCTCCACTTTTTGCTGTTGACAAAAAAAAAGGGAGAAGTTTGATGCAGATTTGATTTGATTTTGGTTTTTGACTTCTGGTTTGGATTTTTGGACTTATCTTTTGTTTGGTTGTGGTTTGACTGGTTGGACTGTTTGATTTGATCTTTTGATGCTTGCAATAACTTAAGCTATGCTAATGATTATGGAAAGGATAGTTATTTTGCAGGACTAACTTGTTTTCTTTGATTGCAGAATCGTTGCTATCCATATCCTAATCTACTTATCTTTCATGAGATATCTTGGTTTGCTTAAGTGTTGCTTTGTAGGACAGAAGTATTCAAATATGCTGGAAAGTTTTGTCACCATAAAAATGGGGAGATTGTTGGAGAAAACTTACTTATTTGTTTTGAAGTTGACAAAACATTTCCATAAGACTAGTCTGAAGACTTGCAGACTCTATCGTCAAAGTCTGAAGACCTCTAGATTCAAGATTTAAAGTCTACCCTCACTGATAGTCTCCAGACCGACGAAGAAAAGATTTATTCGATGAACAAGATTTATCCAGATGCAAATATAGCTTTAAGGATTTGGTTCGTGCGATTGAAGAAGACACGACTGGAGATAGCATTTCGTAATCAATTATTCTAATTGGAATCAATTTGGATAATTAGATCTTTTTATTGGCGAAATATACTTGGAATGTTCTACTTATGAAAATCTAGATCCTGATTGTATGGGCGAGCATGATTAGTGGGCTATCATCACATTCCTTAAATAACTCGAGATCTCCTTAATTGATTATGTCCGATGGGTAGATTGGAAAAAGTCCTTTGGAAGGTGCCAATGGTTATAAAGGCATGAAGGAGTATATAAGAAAGATGTTCAAGTTATTCGAGTGTGTGCGTGAAAGAAAAATTTCAAAGTCTGAAGTTCCTAGTTCTTTGCTAATTCATTTGTTGAGCTTAAATTGTACTTAAAAGAGAGATTAAATACTTGTGAGACCTTGAGGAAGTGTAGCAGAGTCTCTACACTGTGGAATCAAGGATGTGAGACTGTAAAATCTCTTTTGATTCTTAGTGAAATCCAACTAGTGGGCTGTTAGTGCGGGAGAGTGGACGTAGGCTTGGTCTAAGCCGAACCACTATAAATCTTGTGTTTAAATTCTCTTTCCCTAAACTCTTTACTTTAATTCGTAGTCATACATATTTGTTTATAGTCATTTACATCTTCAGTCTATTATCCTTGTAAGGCGAATTAATCTGTTAAGTGTTGTAAAAACTTCTTTGATCACCTATTCACCCCCCCTCTAGGTGCTCTTACTAGCCCTATCAGGGCAAACACATTTCAATCTAACTGAAGAGGGAGTCCTCAAGCAAGACCAAAGAAGACTCTTTTGCTAGAAGGAAAAGGAAAGGAAAAGAGGTTGTGAAGGAACCTATGAAGAAGAGAAGGTCACTTATCCTGCAAGCTGAAGAAGATGAAGATGATCTTACACTTTCTGCCTTGCCTTAAAGAATCTTCAAAATTTTATTGGTCCTAAGAAACCTCTAGACAGAGAAGGTAGAGACAGAGAAGAGACAGAGCAAGAAGAAGATAAATAAGCAAAGATAGAAGGAGCAGAAGAAGAAGCAGAAAGAGAAAAGAAAGAGCAAAAGCTGGAGATGAAGAAGGTCATTCTGAAAGGGCTGAGGATGACTCTTATGAGGAAACAATTGCTATCACATTGCTTGAAGATTCTGAAGCAACTCAGAGTGGACTGGTTGGGATAGGAAAAGAAATAGAACATCATTCTCATTCTGAAAATGAGAAAATTCAAGAGGAAGAAATCCCTTCTCCACCTGTAGGCATAGAAACAAAGGGAGCTCGTGTGAGTACAGGGACCTCTTCTCAGTATTTTGCAAGTGACGATATCAGTCGATCTCTTGCTGATCCAAAAGATGTCTATGCTTCTCATTTTCCTGAAGCAGACATTGATGAATCTACTCTGAGTCATGGAACAAGACAAGTTGATGTTCCCTTTACTCTCAACTCTCCACGAATTCATTTTGCTGAGACTCATGTGCAAACCGAACCAATTGTTGATTATCCAAGGATGATGGAACTCCTTTTGGAAGTGAAAGCCTAGCAATACGCTATGGAGATTAAGATATAGAAACTGCATGCCGCCTTAAGATTGTCTTCTGAATTTCACACTGGGAAAGTACAGTCTCTAGAAACATAGGCACATACTCTGAATCAACAAGTTTCTCAAACTATGGTCAAGACTGATGAAAATGCTAAGATGCTAAAGACTATTCAGACTGAAGTTCAGAATGTTTCTCGCCAATGCCAGAAGATTGAGGAGGCAGTTCAGTTTATGGGGGATTTCCAACTTGTTCAAGTTCCCAGCTAGCCATGATTTCTTTCATCCTTTATATTTTATCCTTCTCCACTTTTTGCTATTGACAAAAGGTGGGAGAATCGGGCAGATTTGTTTTTTTTTTTTTGAACTTTTGATTTGACTTGGACTTTTTGCAAATTTATTTTGACTTTTAATTTGTTTTGAACAGTTATTCTACAGTAGTGATATTTATGGATGTGGATGGTTTAGATGTTTTTATCTTGTATTTATCTAATTTTTGCAAGATTAACATGTTTTCTGTGGTTGCAGATCCGATGCTATCCAGATCCTTAACTACTTGTTTTCTTAAGATATCATGTACTACTAAAGAGTTGTGTTGTAGGGTATAAATCTTTAAATCTGCAAGAAAGTTTTGTCACCATAAAAAGGGGGAGATTGTTGGAAATTTTTTTTTGATGTTTGAAGTTGACGAAACTTATCCAAAGTCTATTTTGAATATTTCCAAACTTCTGTGTCAACGTATGAAGACTGCCAGACTTTAGTGTTAAGGTCTGTCCTACATCAGAAATCTGCCTACATTGACAAATTCTAGATTGAACGTGATGAAGAATGAAGACGAAGTTAAACTCAAGATAATCTTCATTTCTTCAAAGCTTTGGATTTATATGGCTTTTCGGTTGGGTTCAACAGCTACGAGATTGGTTAGCTTTGACGGAATCAATTTCATTACATCAAATCTTTTTGGAAGACAAGTAATTTTGGAAAGAATCTACTTATGAAAACCAAGATCCTGATTGTATGGGCGAATAGGATTGATAGGCTTTTAGCACAATCTTCAATGGCTCGAAGATCTCCTTGATTGATTATGTCCAATGGGTTGAATGGAAGAATTCATTTGGAAAAGTGCTAACAGTCGTGAAGGCATAAAGGAGTATTTAAGGAGACACCTCTAGTCATTCGATATAGTGCGTGAAAGAGAAATTTCAAAGTATGAAGCTTTCCAATTTCTTGTTATTCGATATTCTGAGCTGAAAATTGTACTCAAAAGAGAGAGAGAGAGACTTACACTATGACTTCGTGAGAGAGCAGCAGACTCTTCACTAAGAAGTTGAGATCACGAGATTGTAAATTCTCTTTTGATTCATAGTGGAATCCAGCTCGAAGGCTACAAACATGGGTCAGTGGACGTGGGCTTGTTCTAAGCCGATCCACTATAAATTATGTGTTCTTATTCTCTTCCTTGGACTCCTTTGTTTTGTTCGCAGTTCTATTTAATTGATAAAGTCTGAACTTGCTCAAAGTATGTTGTCTTTCAGACTCAGTTTCAACTTTACGCAAAAATTTTATTTACACCTGTTCACCCCCCTCTAGGTGGTCATACTAGCACTATCAGTTTGAAACTCAGTAAGCTACACTTTGGCAGAGGCCAAAAATCGATGTGGCCTAGTAGTAGAAGGATCAAATAGCTATATCTAATCATTAAGCATTAGTTGTATCATCTGCTCCACTGATTCAAGCTTAAATGATTAAAATATGGGCTAAAATTATAAAAGTGTGATATCCTATCGATGAATAAGGGATTATGGTTTTGGAATTGATCCTTCAAGAGACCTATAGAAGTGCTTGGAATTCTATTTAACATCTGTGTAACAGGAACACCAATCTATATGTCCCATTACATAGCACACATATGTTTATTTATAAGCGTAGGATAAATTTGTAAAAAATCTACTAGTTTGAGGTTTCTGACAGTTAAAAAATTAGTTGAAGATAAATTTGTCATATGTACCAGTTTTGAATTTTTTGTGATATTAACCTCCATTACAACAATGTTCTACTTCACATACTCGACTTCATTGTTCTTTGTCATGTAGTAAACATAGTTGATCAAGATGGTCATTGGGCAGGTTTGTGTCGTGTTAGAGGAAGCCCATCATCTCACGGTTTCCACAAACACGAAGGTGAGAGCGAGACTAGAAGACGATTATTTCCATGAGTGGACGCACCTCGCGAAAGAGAATTGTGGTATGGAGGAGGGGGAAAAGTTAACTCACGATTTTCATGACAGTCTGAAGGGGACACTAGTGCCGAGGAGCCTGCGGAGTGACGGTAAAATGGTCAAGAATAAGATACACATAACTTTGCATGAGTACACACGGCCTTAGAATTAAAATTCCATGACACATTACATGATAGAGTGATTAAGTTTGTAATGTATTACCTTGAAGGTTACTTCAGTTCAAACCCTAGTTGTTAGAGAAAACTCATTTATTGTTTTGAAGCTGACAAAACCTTTCCACAATCTAGTCTGAAGACTCCAAGACTTTACTGATGAAGTTTGAAGACTGACATACTTTAGGATCAAAGTCTACTCACGCTGACATATTCCAAACTGAACGTCACTGAAAAATGAAGACTTATTCAGATGGATGTTATCTTTATTTCTTCTAAAGTTCAGTTCATATGATTTATGGAAGGCTTTCTAGATTGATACAACACTTATATGATTAATTATCCTTACTGGAATCAATTCGAATAATCAAATATTTTTGAATGGCGAGTAAACTTGGAAAGTTCTACTTATGGAAACCAAGATCCTGATTGTATGGGCAAACATGATTGACGGGCTTTCATCTCAATCATCAAATGACTCGAAATTTCCTTAATTGATTTTGTCCAACGGGTAGATTAGAAGAATTCCTTTGAAAAGTGCCAATGGTCATTTTGGCATGAAGGAGTATTTAAGGCGAACTTGCTAGTTTTTCGATAGCAAGCATGAAAGAAAAATTTTAAAGTCTGAAGCTTCTTAGTTCTTTGCTATTTCAATTGTCGAGCTCAATTTGTACTCAAAAGAAAAAGTAAACACTTGTGAGACTTCGGAAGAGTGTAATAGAGTTTCTACACTATGAAGTCAAGATCGTGAGTCTGTAAAATCTCTTTTGATTCATAGTGGATTCCAGCCAGTAGGCTGTTAGTGTGGAAGAGTGGACGTAGGCTTGATCTAAGCCGAATCACAACAAAACTTTGTGTTCTCATTCTCTTCCCTAAACTCTTTTATTCATTCGTAAAGTTATGTAATTGCTAAACTCGCTCTAGTCCATTACTTTGTAGATTCCATTTCGAAAGAAAAATATTTTATAAACGTTTCTGTAAAAATTTCTTTTAACACCTATTCACCCCCTCTAGGTGTTTATACTAGCCCTTTCACCAGTGACCTCAAATTCAATTGTTTTACCATGTTTTTTTGGACCAGTTTCCTCTATGTTGTGGTTGGGTCAAGTTTACAGTTCGTTGTTCAGATGTCAAGTCCTCAAGAACACTTTAGTTGTGTGACATCCTGAAGTTCGGGCCTTATTTCGATTGAATGAATTGGGCTTTTTATCGACGCGTCTATAATGCTATTATTTGAGTTGATCACTCATGAGATAATTAGACTATCTGGGGAAATCATTAAGGGATTTTAATGCAATAAGTTTGAGATTTTGACCAGGAATTGACTATTCGACCGTGGTAATCTGCAAGGGTCATTATGACACAAATAAAAATCGATCAGAGACTAGAGATAGGTCGATTCGACAAAGGTGTGTGATGAAGTGTAGGCAATTCTACTTGATTGCAAAATTCTCATTGATCGGCACTAGACCGATTTTCTATCGTTTTAGGTACCTTGTGTTCGTATTTGAAATCTTGAGATTTTCATGACAACCGAGAGTTACCAATAAGTCGAAGATGCACAATGTGGCTCGAGAATAATCAACCACGAGTCAATTGCACTAAAAATTCATAATAGCTACTCGGTAGGTTAGGTCACACTAAAATCGCGTCAGATTGAAACTAACTGCAAATTTGAACCCAATTTCAGAAATTGAAAGTTCTGTCATGTCACGAGTCATTTTAGGAACATCGACTCATCCTTCGAAGAATTTTCGGAGAGTTCGGGATTTTTACGGAAAAACGACTCGAATGATTCGGAAAAGAATGGAATTTCAATTGGGCCAAATTGAAGAGATGGTTAAAGGGTAATAAGGTGTAACATTGGTGCTTGTGGCGACCGCCGAAGGGTTCGGGGTGCTACAACACCCCTTTTTGGTATCAGAGCGAATGGTTATAGGTGGAGTGATAAGGAGCCTCATTTGGAAATTGAGGAACATGATGACAATGCACACCATAGGATATAAAACGGAATAATTGAATAACGGGTGATGAGAATTCACTCATAGATCCCTAGTAGTTAATTTTGGATTGCCTTTAGGTACCAGTAACATGTATATGTTACTTATGTGGTAGTAGTAGTAGTTGCTTTGAGTGGAGGCAGTGAGTCTCAGATTATTCCTGAGGCAATGCTTGGAAATTGCAGGAAAGTCATGGTACGAGCTGAAAGTGCTCATCCATCGAGGGCTAAAGCCTCTGCTGCAAGGGCTGAACCTCGAATGGAAGACATCCTACAGGCATTAGCCAATATTGGAAATTTGATGGAAAGGCAGGCGCAGCAACAGCCCGGAGCAGAACGCCGTACTCAAGGACTAATGGAGCAGTTTCTGAAGCTAAAGCCACTTAAGTTCAATGGAATGGGAAGTCCTGAGGAGGCGGAGCAATGGATTGATGGAATGGAATGAATTTTTCGGCTGTTGGACTGCACTAATGCTAAGAAAATAGTTTTAGCAGAGTACCAGTTGGAGGGAAATGCGAAGTCTTGGTGGAGAGCTTCAAAGGACATAATCTTTCCACCAGGTACTGATGTTAACTAGGAGGAGTTTGTTAGAGCCTTCAATAGGAAGCATTTCTCTGATTGTGCTAAGGATAGGAAGATTACTGAATTTGTTCAGCTAGAACAAAAGGGGTTGACTGTAGATCAGTATGAGGCTAGATTTTCTGAATTGTCTAGATATGCTCCTAGATTGATTGAGGATCAGGAAGAAAAGGCTAAGAGATTCTCGAAAGGGCTGAGAACTGATATTAGGAAGCAACTGGTGCCATTGAATATAAGAGATTATAATGAGATTTATGAAAGGGCACAGCTAGTGGAACAAGAGCTGTTAAGGGAACGGTCGGAGTTTAAGAAACCAATGAATTTTAATGATGTGAGAAAGGGGAAGAGACCTTATTCTGGTCAAGGTCAGACCTGGAATGTGAAGAAGAAGAGTAACTTTGGGAATTTTGGAGGAACAAGGAGTGGTCTGAATATAGGGAAAGCACCTTATCAACCTGGTATTTTTCAAAAGTGTAATGAACGCCATGGCCCAGGACCTTGTACTAGACAATAGAAATGTTTTGGCTGTGGACAAGTGGGTCATCTTATGAGAAATTGCCTACAAGAGAGGTCACAAGTGAGTGTTGGCTCAGTGCGACAGGGATATCAGAGTGCTGTTAGGTCAAACCCACAAGGAAATCCTCAGAGACCACCTGCACAAGGAAGGGTGTATGCGATCACCCAGGAGGAAGCGGAAGCTTCCAAAAATGTTATCTCAGGTACGATTCTTATTAATGGTGAAAAGGCATATGCATTGTTTGATACGGGTGCAACGCATTCGTTTGTGTCTGAAAGATATAGACGTTTGAATGAGATAGAAGTTATGCCTCTTGAGACGCCTCTTTGTGTTTCCACGCCTTTAAAGGATATGGTATTGTCTATGCTGGTGTGTGGAAATTGCAAGATATCAATGGGAGGAAAGGATATGGAAATAGATTTGGTTGTAATGGCTATGTATGACTTTGACGTTATTATAGGAATGGACTGGCTTCGTAAGTATCGGGCTAGAATGGATTGTTATAGAAGAGTGGTTCAATTCGTTTTACCTTATCAGTCTAGTTGTAAATTTTTAGGAGGTCAGACCCATTTTCCTGTAGCACTTATTTCGACAGTAGAAACTTGTAAGTTACTTGACAAAGGATGTCAAGGGTACCTAGCCATAGTTAGAGATTATGTAAGGGAGGAGCCTAAACTTGAGGAAGTTTATGTAGTTGATGAATTTCAAGATGTATTTCCTGAGGAATTGCCTGGATTGCCGCTAGAGCGGGAGATTGAATTTGAAATTGAATTAATGCCTGGAACGGGACCAATATCAAAAGCCCCATATAGAATGGCCTTAGTCGAATTGAAGGAGTTGAAAGTGCAACTACAGGAGTTGCTTGATAAAGGATTCATTAGACCTAGTGCTTCACCTTGGGGTGCACCGGTCTTGTTTGTGAAAAAGAAGGATGGATCGATGCGCTTGTGTATTGACTATAGGCAGTTGAATCAAGTGACCATTAAGAATAAGTATCCTTTGCCTAGAATTGATGACTTGTTTGACCAACTCCAGGGAAGTTCGGTCTTCTCTAAGATTGACTTGAGATCGGGATACCATCAGTTAAGAATTAAGAAGGAGGATATACCTAAGACTGCATTCAAGACTCGTTATGGACACTATGAGTTTCTTGTTATGCTATTTGGATTGGCTAACGCGCCGGCTGCATTTATGGATTTGATGAATAGAATATTCCAGCCTTATTTAGACCAGTTTGTGATTGTCTTTATTGATGATATTCTGGTATATTCGAAAGGGCCTAAAGAACATGAGCAACACTTGATGATAGTTTTGCAGACCCTGAGAAAGCATAAGTTGTATGCTAAGTTTAGTAAGTGTGAATTCTGGTTGGACCGGATAATATTTCTAGGGCATGTGGTGTCAGGAAAAGGAATTGCAGTAGACTCGGCAAAAGTTGAAATGGTAGTAAATTGGCCGAGACCAATGACACCTACTGAAATACGAAGTTTCTTAGGACTGGCTGGTTATTATAGAAGGTTCATTGAAGGATTATCACGACTGGCAGGACCTTTAACTAAATTGACTCGAAAGAATGTGAAATTTGAGTGGAATGGGGAATGTGAAAGGAGTTTCCAGGAGCTCAAAAGGAAATTGACTTCAGCTCCAATTCTGACTATATCTACTGGACCTGACGGTTTTACAATGTATAATGATGCATCTCACAAAGGACTAGGATGTGTGTTGATGCAACATGGCAAAGTTGTAGCCTATGCATCCAGACAATTGAAACCCTATGAGTTGAATTATCCGACGCATGATTTAGAGCTAGCAGCTATAGTGTTTGCCTTGAAGATATGGAGACACTATTTGTATGGGGAGAAGTTTGAGATTTACACTGATCATAAAAGTTTGAAGTATCTGTTCTCACAAAAGGAGTTGAATATGAGACAAAAGAGATGGATGGAGTTGTTGAAGGATTATGACTGTGAGATAAAATATCATCCAGGGAAGGCGAATAAAGTAGCAGATGCTCTTAGTCGTAAGTCGGCCATTTCCATAGCAAGTTTAAAAATGGCAAGTTTGAGAATGGCAGAATGGGAGTTGTTAGAATCTGTAGCAAACTCCGAATTTAAATTAGAAATGGATTGTCTTATTGGTATGCTTAATGCGTTAAGGATTGAGCCAGAGATTATCCAGAAAATTAAAATTCTGCAAGAATTTGACCCAGAGATTTTGAAAGTGAAAGATGTTGTATCTTTAGGGAAAAGATCAGAATTTCAAATCTCTGATGATGGAATAGTAAGATGTCAAGGACGACTTTGTGTTCCCGACAATGAGGAATTGAGGAAGGAAATTCTGTCGGAGGCACATAAGAGTAATTATAGTATCCACCCAGGAAGTACAAAGATGTATAGGAATTTACATCAGCAATTTTGGTGGAACGGTATGAAGGCAGATACGGCTAAGCACGTTTCTCAATGTTTGACGTGCCAGCAAGTAAAAGCAGAACATCGTAAACCCGCAGGACTTTTGAGACCATTAGACATTCCAAAATGGAAATGGGAACATATAACAATGGACTTTGTGCAAGGATTGCAAAGGACATCAAGTAGTCATGACTCAATTTGGGTTATAGTGGATCGTTTGACTAAATCGGCACATTTCTTAGCAATTCGCATGGACTACCCAATGGATAAATATGCAGACATATATGTAAGTCAAGTGGTACGCTTACATGGTATTCCAGTGACCATTACTTCAAATCGAGATTCGAGGTTTACTTCAAATTTTTGGAGGAGTCTTCAAATTGCATTAGGGACTAAGCTTCAATTTAGTACTGCTTTTCATCCCCATACCGATGGACAAACAGAAAGAGTAATCCAGATAGTGGAGGATATGTTAAGAGCTTGTGTAATTGATTTCAGAGGAAATTGGGATGAAAGATTGCATTTGGTAGAGTTTGCCTATAACAATAGCTTTCAGAAGAGTATAGGCATGGCTCCTTATGAAGTATTATACGGAAGGAGATGTAGAACTCCTGTCTGTTGGAGTGAAATAGGTGAAAGGAAGTTGACAGGACCTGAACTGGTACAAGTTACCACTAAAGCTGTCGATATTATTAAAGAAAGACTTAGAACAGCTCAGAGTAGACAGAAGTGCTACGCAGATAGGCGTAGAAGGCCTTTGGAATTTAGTGTAGGAGACCATGTATTCCTTAAGGTATCTCCAATGAAAGAAATATCTCGATTCGGGATAAAGGGTAAGTTAAGCCCCAGATTTGTTGGACCTTTTGAGATACTTGAGAAGATAGGAGATGTGGCTTATCGTCTAGCATTACCTCCTAAGTTAGAGAATCTGCACGATGTGTTTCATGTATCGATGTTAAGGAAGTACCAGCCAGATCCTGGTCACATACTCGATCATGAAGCCATCAAAGTGGATGAGAGAGTAAAGTACATTGAAGAGCCTGTGCAGATACTGGATCGAAAAGAGCAAATTCTTAGGACCAAGAAAATCCCATTGGTCAAGGTATTATGGCGACATCATGATGTGGAGGAAGCCACATGGGAAAGTGAGGATCAAATGAAGGAAAAGTACCCCTATTTGTTTCAAGAAAGCGCGAGTGGTGTTTGAATTTCGAGGAAGAAATTCTCTAAGGAGAGGAGAGTTGTGGCATCCCAAAATTTAATGACAAGCCATAAGGTGTGTTAAAGTCTCTAATTAGGTGATAAAATTTCCATGGCTTATGCTTTAGCCATTAGCCTTTTAATTAGATGATTTGTGCATATGATTGTGGAAATTTAAATTTGATAGATTAATAATCTATGCTTGGCCATAAGATTTATAAATTTAATTTCAATGAACAAAATGTCCCAAGACTTTGGCCAAGATGAAAATTAGAATTTAAAAATATTTATAGAAGGAATTCAAAAAAAAAAGGAGAAAAAGGTTAATTTTTAGGATGGGCCTTAGACCCATTGGCCTAAGCTTGATGGGCCCAGCTAGTCGGCCTAATAGAAGCCCATGGAAGGGGGCTGTCGCCGGCCCATTTAGGCCCAAGGAGATGTGACCGTCGGCCACAAAAGGAGGCCCAAAAGAAGGCCTAAGCCCATTATGCATGTGTTATGACAAGTGGCAAGGGAGAAGGCCATGCATTGGCCATGGTTAAGGCAATCTCATGATTGCTAATGATGAGCTCTAGGGGGGTATAAGAGGGAGAGAGAGAAGGGTGGCTGGCCATTTGCTCGCCCAAGGAGAGAGAGAGATCGGCCGAGAGAGAGAGAGAGGAAGGAGGTGGAGCCGAGGGGTTGTCGCCGTCCGTCCGCCGTGTTCACCGCCGTACGCCGTCGACCGACCAGTCTAGAGGCAAGTGGGAGTCCTCTAGCTTCTCTTGCATGCTTGTATGTCGTTTGCATGTTGAAATTTTCAGTGTTAGATGACAAAAATCGAAGCATGGATGTGTGGTGTGTGAGCAGTGTGACTGTTTTCGTTCGGATCATGTGAGTCAGAAACTTGTTTGAGCTTGCATGTGTGTTTGGAGTCCGATTTTGGCTTTAATTTCTTCATAAAAGTTGTAGCTAACATCTTGTACTATAACATACTAAACTTTCGTGGAAAATGATGGAAATAAGAGGGGTTAAAGCTCTATCCTACGGAAACCCTAGATCTGTGAAGTTTTCACTGACTGCTTGTTGGATTCTTGATTGCATGTTGATTTTTGTTGAAGATATCACTTTGTTGTCTTCATGGAAGTTGTAGGTGACATCTTAAACTACAACATACTAAATTTTTAAGTGAAATGAACAAGTATAGCATAATGAAATAGCTAGATCTTGAAGACGATGATTCTGGTGATGTGTTCCGAGACACCCGAGACTTCAAGGACATAAATGATGACTATATATTGGTTATTTAACCTAGATCTCTTCATGAAACTTGTAAAGGACACCTTGATACATAACATATCCAAATTTCGGAGAAAACAAAAGAGGATAGGTATGTTAAATCTCAATATTTCGGAGATGTGTATACTGGACGATGCGGTAATGGGTCCAGAAGCTTCGTGAGGTTGAATAAAATAATCCATAAGGAATCTGGTTTGGAGTTCTGGATGAAAGTTGTACAAAAATGTCTTGGTTATAATCCAGAAAAATTTCATAATTTTTGGAGGCCATATGGATATTTTAGTTGAATTTATTCGGAAACCGTGCATTCTGGTTTATCCGAGAATCATAGGATGTTTTTGGGAAAAATGTGAGATTTGGTAAAAATTCAATTTGGCCATGAATTTTGCAAGTAATTATCATCCTATGGGTTTGTTTAATAATTTCTTGAAATTTTTATAATTTTGGGAAATTATAGATATTAAATAAATAATAAATAATAAATTAAATTAAATTAAATTAAATTAAATAAATAAAAATAGATTTTATTTGGCCATGGATTCAATTTAATTTATGTGGCATGTGTGATAAAGTTTTGGTGCATGTGTGACATTGCATTAAGATGCATGTGTGAATTCCATGCCAAGTATGTTTTGCTTGATGCCATGCCATTTGCCATGTTAAATTGAGATCAAAAATGGTAAATGTGGATAAAGCCCGGAATGTATAGAGATGCATTGCCGGATGGCCTTGGGAGATTCAGGATGCCCGGAATGTGGGGGGCCGGAAACCCTGTCAGAGGTCTTTGGCCGAAAGGAATGCCTCGCAATGCCAGGATTGGGGTGCGGGATGCCCGGCCAGGGAGTGTAAATGCCGGAAGCCCTGTCGGAGGTTTCTGCCCGAAGGGAATGCCTCGTGATGCTAGTTGAGATGCGAGATGCCCGGAATGTGGGGGGCCGGATGCCTGGTGGCCTAGGATGGTTGAATGCCGGAAGCCTCGGAGGTCTTTGCCCGAGGGGGTGATTAAAATTGATGATTAAAATGTGATGATATGCATGATGATATGCATGATGATATGCAAGATGATATGCATGGTGATATGCATGATGATACATGATGGCATGATGATATGCATGGTGATATGCATGATGATATATGGCATGATGATACATGATGATGATATGCATGATGATATGCACGATGATGATGACATGCATGGTTATATGCATAATGATATATGGCATGATGATATATGATGATGATATGCATGATGATATGCATGAGGATATGCAAGATGATGATGATGATGATGATGATGATGATGATGCACGATGATATGCATAATGATAATGATGATATAATAATGCCATGACAATGATAGCATGTATGATATGATGACGCATGATAGTAATGCGCATGGCTCTAAGGTAAGTAATGCCTACAATGCATGTATGATTTTGTATGATGCATTGAGTTGTTATTGGATTCCTTATCTGCTGAGTGGTTGTACTCACCGCTTTTGGGGACAACGTTTCAAATTAGCAGTATGCCGCTTCCTGCCGTCGCGCGGGGTGTGTTTTACGGGTTACCGTCCGACGTTGAGGTAGAGTGTGAGGAGTTCAGCTGCCCTTCCGTGCCTACACTCACCTACATACGTGTGCGCTGTTTCGTTTCTTATGACATAGGCCTGGCTGGGGGCTCGGTCGTTTAGGAGTTTGTCTCTGTCCATATTCGCCGCAATGGGGTGATGAGGGGGATGCTGCCGCCGCCACCGCCTGACGCACCAAACTGGGTGTGAGGCCCGAGCACGATGAGTAGGGGTTGTGTTTTTTGGGAGCTAGTTCGCCGACACATGTGATGGGAGGTTGTGTACGCATGATGTAGAGGGTCGAGGGTCTTTTTTTGAGATTTTAGGCAGGACATGGCAGAGTCCTAGCTTTTCTTGTTTTGTATCGACCCGAGAAAAAGATGTCTCATCCTGAAAGAATGTGTAAATAATGTGTCGATGTTTGTTTATAAAATCTCAGTGTTAGTGGTGTGTATTGGTATCATGGATTGATAGGGGGATAGATGGCGATGCTTGATTTGCTTCCGCTAATGAACCGCGTTGGGACCGCTTTTAAAAGAAAAAAAATGCTTGAAATTAACGACACTTCTTCTAAGTATAAGATGGTTAAAGGGTAATAAGGTGTAACATTGGTACTTGTGGCGACCGCCGAAGGGTTCGGGGTGCTACATTTATAGATTGGATTTTATTGATTTATAATATGGCCATATAAATTGGTAATTAGGTGTATACTTAGGTGATGATTAAATGGGAAAAATTAGAGAAGAATGGGTTGATTTTCATAGGACAAGACCAGCCCACAAGATGCCCCACCATTTGGCCATTTAAGCTTGGCCCACGAAGCCCAAAGGGAAGGAGCTGCCGTCAACCAAGGAAGAGGAGGGACGGATGGAGAGGCCCGGCCCAAAGGAAGGGTCATCAGCTTGCATGTAAATCCCCAAGTGGCTAGAGAAGCTTGCCAAGTGTCTTTCCCTTAGAGCCAAGTGGCATTTGCCATGCAAACCAAATGATTGCAAATGATGAAGGGAAAAGAAAGAGAGGAGGGGCGGATTGAGAGAGAGGGTTACCGAGAGAGAGAGAGAGAGAGAGAGAGAGAGAGAGAGAGTGAGTGAGTGAAATCGAGAGAGGGAGAGCGAGTGTGCGAGAGAAGAGGAGGAAGAGGGAGGCCGTCACCGCCGTCGAGCCGCCTAGTCGCCGCCGTCGAGCCGCCTTGCCCCGCTGTGTGCTTGCTGTGTTTTTGCTTGGATTAGAAGCAAGTAGAGTCCATTGATCTATCCTTTACTTGCTGTGTTTTGCGTGTGATGAATGGTGAATTTCGGATGTGGATGAAGTGTGAAATTTCGAAGTCACAGGAGTTGTGTTCTAGCCTAGTATTCTGTTTCTAAAAAAACAGTCCAACCTTTGATGATTTTGTGAGTTGCATGCGATGTTCTAGTTGAAATCTGACTTCAAATTCTTGATGAAAGTTGTAAAGAACTCCTTAGAGAATAACATATCAAAATTTAAAAGGAAACGGACAAGTATAGGTCGATAAAACCATTTTTCTTTTGATGAAGCTAGATCTGGAAACTGTTATGATGATCTATTGTGATTCTCTGAATTTCGTGCAAGTATCCCGTCCGAATTTGATCTCATGTTCTGGATGAGAGTTGTAGACGACATCTTGAGAAGCAACATACTAAAATTTGAGGATAAACGGACAAGTAATGATCAAGGAAAACGATTTTCTTTGAAAAGAATAAATCTGGTGTGGCACCCCTCGACGGCCCACTATCCGATTAGGGTCGCCACCGTTCGCTTACCATTAACTTTCCGTATTAATATATTACTCTGATACCATTTCAATTGCAGCGGGTCCATACAACTTGGGGGTTTACATTGTTTTCTTTTTTTCTTTTCGATCGGTCCCTTGCGCAATTTATATGCGGAAGCACATTCAACAACTCCCTTCCCTATATTTAGAAAACGATGCACACCTACTAAACATCTTATAAGTAAAAGCCGTACACTTTTTATTTACTTAAATCAGATGGACATAATTCATCGGTACATCAAAATGCCGTAGTCTTCTATATTTGGCTACACTCTAAAATATGACCGACATTTCCTCCAACAGTCATACACTTTAAGTCCATCGATCAGTGTCGGCGTCCAAAGGTTCCTTCCTTTGCTATCCTTCTCCTCACGGTCATATCCAACCGTTCAAACCATCTACTAATATGAAATGTTATCCCCAAAAGGGGTGAGTACAACCACTCAGCAAATAGGGAAATCCAGTAAGAACTCAATGCATCAAGCAAATCATACATGCATTGCAGGCGTTACTCACCTTGAAGCCATGCGCATACTATCATGCATCATCATAACAGTTTATAACACATACATGTGTATCATCATCGTATCATACATGTCATCATCATCATGACATCATCACATTACACATGTCATATCATATATCATCATCATTATTATCACCATGCATATCATCATGCATGTCATATCATCATCATTATCATGTATATCATCATGCATATCGTCATCATCATCATCTTGCATATCATCATCATCATCATCATGCATATCATATTATCATGGGTGATCATCGTTATTTCACATCACATATCATTATCATTATCATGTATATCATCATGCATATCATCATGCATATCGTCATCATCATCATCTTGCATATCATCATGCATATCATATCATGGTTTAATTTCCACTTTTTGCTTTTCAATTGATCACCACATCACCCATTTCTCAAATCATCAATTTCATCATCCCCTCGGGCAAAGACCTCCGAGGTTCCCCGGCATTCAGCCTCCCAGGCCACCGGGCATCCGGCCCCCCCACATTCCGGGCATCTCGCATCCCAACTAGCATTACGAGGCATTCCCTTCGGGCAGAAACCTCCGACAGAGCTTCCGGCCTTTACCCTTCTAGCCAGGCATCTCGCACCCCAATCCTGGTATCGCGAGGCATCCCCTTCGGGCAAAGACCTCCGACAGGGCTTCCGGAATTATGTACCGACATACCACCAGGCCTCCCCTGGAATTACATACCGTATACCACCGGGCATCCCGACACTCCCGGGGAATCTCCGGAATTACACCACTAGGCCACTGAGCATCATCCGCCATCACAACCATCTCCTCATTTACCATCATCCATGTTTACCAGTATTTTAATCTCATTTTAACATGGCACATGGCATGATATCAAACAAATCATACTAGGCATGACATTCACACATGCATTGATTCAATGCCATACATATGCCAAGACTTTATCACATATGCATCTCAATTCAATGTCACATACTTACCAAGACTTTATCACATTCACATCTCAATTTAATGCCATGCACATATCAAGACTTTAACACACATGCAACATGAGTTAATGGCCAATGAAATAATCCATTTTATTTATTTATTCATTTATTTATTTATTTATTTATTTATTTATTTATTTTTTTATAACTATAAATTCCCAAAATTATCAAAATTCAAGAAATTATTAAAAAAACCCATAGGATGATAATTACTTGCAAAATTCATGGCCAAATTGAATTTTTACAAATCCCATAATTTTCACAAAACATCCTATGCTTCTCGGATGAAACCAGAATGCACGGTTTCCGAATAAATTCAATTAAAATATCCATATGGCCTTCAAAAATTATAAAATCTTACTAGATTATAGCCAAGAAATTTTCGTACAACTTTCATCAATAACTCCAAACCAGATTCCTTATAGATTATTTTATCCAACCTCACGAAGCTTCTGGATCTATTACCGCATCGTCCAGTGCCTCCGTCTCCGAAATATTAAGATTTCACCCATCTATTCTCTTTCGTTTCCTCTGAAATTTGGATATGTTATGTTTCAATGTGTCCTTTACAAGTTTCATGAAGATATATAGGTCAAATAACCAGATTATAGTCCTCATTTTAGTCCTTTAAATCTCGGGTGTCTCGGAATACATCACCAGAATCATCGTCTTCAAGATCTAGTCGATTTACCAAGCTATACTTGTTCTTTTCACTTAAAATTTGAGTATGTTGTAGTTTAAGATGTTCCCTACAACTTTCATGAAGAAATCGAAGTGACATTCTCAAGAAAAACTAACATGCAACCATGAATCCAGCAAAAGGTCAGTAAAAACTCTCCAGATCTGAGGTGTCCGTAAGATGCAACTTCAACCCCTCAAATCTCCATCACTTTCCACGAAATTTTAGTATATTATAGTACAAGATGTTAGCTACAACTTTCATGAAGACATCGAAGCCAAAATCTGACTCCAAACACACATGCAAGCTCAAACAAGTTACTGACTCACACGATCCGAGCAAGAACAGTCACACTCTTCACACACAACTCATCCATGCTTCGGTTTTTCTCATCTAACATCCAAAAATTCGACATGCAAACAACATACAAGCATGCAAGAGAAGCTAAAGGACTCCCACTTGCCTCTAGACCGAAGAAAACGATGGCACACGGCGGTGAGCACGGCGGTCGGACGGCGACGGTTCCTTCTCCTCCTCTCTCGGCCTCCCCTCTCTCTCGCATCTCACTCTCTCGGCTCACTCTCTTGGCCGAATGGCTAACCAGGCATTCTCTCTCCTTTCCTTCCCTTTTATATTGCATGTATCCCTTCTTTGCATGGGGGACACTTGTCCCTAAGAAGGAGACAAGTGTCTCCTTGGTTGAAGACACTTGGAGGCCATGTGGCTACCCCTCCATGCGACAATGGACCGGGCTTATGGCCCACTTTAGGCCCAAACTTAAATGGCCCAAGATTTTCTTAAATAAGTCCATTTTACTTTTAATAATTTACCTTAAATCCCCATTTATATAAATACTAAATTGCATAATAAAATGGCCAAAAGACTTAGCAACATAGTTTAATAAAATCCAACTTATAAAATTCATGGCCAAAACCATAATTTCCTCATCAAATAGAATCCTTGGTCTCGCATGGACATAGGATGCGTTTCCAACAACAATAGTTATCCATTTATATAAATACTCAAATCATTCTTATTCACTTGGCCATAAATCTTGAAATCATAATTCAATAAACTCCTACTTATAAAACACATGGCCGATGATAGGATTTTCTTTCCTATCACATAATTATCCATTCAAAGCTTGGCCATAATTCTTATTGCAAATTATGGATTAAATGGCCATAAAATAACTTGATGGTACTTCCATCACCTATTCATAGACTTTAATGTAACTAGAGGTCATTATGAATTTTGGGATGCCACATCTGGACAGTGAACCGAGAGATAGGAAGAGTTATAAAAATTATAACTTTTAATCCAGAAGGAATTAAATTTCGATTTCTTCATGAGACTTTTATTGCTATGTCTCAATTATAACATATTAAAATCTTAGAATTTTCAGAGTTTATTTAAGGGTTTAATCAAAATTATTTCCGAAACTGTACAAAAGTGGTACTGGAATTTCTTTTGCAGTGATGTATGGACTTATGTGATTGATGTGGAACTTTCTTGACATAGTGTTCTTCATGAAATATCTTCCTCTGGATCTTGTTTACATCATGCTAAAATTTCAGAATTTATTGAGATCTTTTACTAATTTTTCCAGAATTTTTATTAAAGAAGTGCATTCTGCTTTATCCGAAATTTGCTGTATTTTCAAGAATAAATGGATTGCCCTACGAAATATGATGTCTTGAGTGATTATATATGCTGCATATATGGTGATGTTTGGCATATCATGTGACATCAAAAGATGGTTTAAATCTTTGATATCGTTGCATCAAATGCCGTGATGAAAATGAGACATATATGAGATTATATATTGTGATAATAACGAGACCGTCAGAGGGGTGAGCCGATGATGCCTCAGGAGTTTCGAGATGCCCGGAGGTTTGTGCCAGATGCCCGGAGGTTTATGCTGGAGGTCCTCGAGAGTTTTGAGATGCCCAATAGTATACAGTACGTAATGTCCAGGGGGAATGCCTGGTGGTATGGCGGTATGTAATTCCAGAAGCCCTGGAGGTTTGTGCCAGGGGGATTCCTCGTGATGCTAGTTGGGATGCGAGATGCCCGGAGGTTTATGCCGAAGGCTCCTCGTGACGCCAAGTTGGGTGCGAGCGATAAATGCGTGGGATGCAAACATTGGTCCCTAGAAGAAACATCATGAGATCCTTATGAAAGATAAGAATTGAAATTAAATCATATGCATGGGTATATGCATATGGCATGATGCATGATCTGCTTATGAATGTAAATTGATACTATTTGATATTGAAAATGCGATCATGAAGGCATGAATATATCTCACTGTGATGTATGCTTGATAGCATGGATGATTCATATGTATGTGCATATGGCATGGAATGAACCTCATGGAAATGCAAATATGATTGCATGGTGGTATATGCACGATGAATGGTAAGATATGCACGACTACATGGTGATATATGCACGACTGCATGGTGATGTATGCTTGATAGTATGGATGATATGTGATTTACTCGTGATGTCTTGATTGTCTTGCTTGATGCATTGTGTAGTTTGATAGATCTTTACTATTGAGTGGTTATACTCACCCCTTTGGGGACCAACATTTCAAATTGAGCTATGCCTCTAGCACCTGTTACGCGTGGTATGTTTCATAGATTACCTTCTGATGTCGAGGTCAAGTACACGGAGCACCCTTGCTTCGGTGTTCATGGTTTGGTATTTATCCGCCTCCGTGTTTTGATCATGTACGACATGGGTTGCCTGATGGGCCTGTAGTACAAGAGTTTTTGTTTGTCCATGTTCACCGAGATGGGAGGATGATAGGGATGCTGCCGCCACCGCTGGCTGATGCACCAGGATGGGTGTGATAGGAGCGTGTGACTAGTGGAAGTTGCCACTTTTTGGGATGGCCGACACTAGCTGATGGATAGATGTTCACGTCTAATGTATATTCGGGTTTCTTTTTTAGTATCGTCGAACTTAGTTATAGTCTTGGCCCTTTTTGTTATACCGACTTGTGAAATCCATCTTAGTATGTAAATAAAAGTGATTTGGCCCTAAGATGCATATATATATATATGAAAGTTTGTAGTTAGTGTGTATTGCATTGTATTGTTTGGTTGTGTATGGGTTAAGGAGATGATAAGTATGCTTCCGTTATATGATTTGCGCTGGGACAAATTGAGATGGTACGAACCTCCAAGATTTATGGACTCGTTGCAATTGAAATGGCATCAAAGTGGAATGTTATTAGGACAAGTGAAAAGGTAAGTAAGGTATAGTGGACTGTGGCGACCCAAAGCGGATCGGGGCCGCGTCGAGGGGTGCCACACTCTCCTTCGGTCTCTCTCTCCCTTATCCCTTCCTTTTCGGTCTGCTTCGCACGCCAACTCAACGGATTCCTCTCCTTCGCAACTTCAGTCTTCTGCTTTGCTTTTAATATTTTTTCCTCTCTTGGATGAGCTGCTCTTGCTCTCCTTCAACCCCTTCGAGAAAGGAACCCAGCTACCCCACGCTCTCTGCCATCCCACAAAAGTCAATTCCCCACACTAGCGTCACATTCGCTAACTTTTTGTTTGTTGACTGCAGCAACCCATCTATATTTCCCCTCTCTCACGCAACCACGAAGACACCAGCGACTTCGGCTTGTCTAGCAGCTTCTTCGTGCGCTAGACAATCCACTGAATTCACACCGTAGCTCCATTCCAGCGTCCTCTAGCTCAACAACCTGCGTCTCTCCAAGTTTCAGCCGCCAGCTTCATGTCTCAATCCAATCGCAACCGCGTGTCCAATCGTCAACCCTCGAATGAACATCGGATAGGATCGAACAGCCCAGCTGTGGGCTTTGTGGCCTTTTTGGGCGACTTCCGAACCTCGTCGGGAGTCGCCACTTTGGAGTTTGTTGCTTGCCATTGCGCCGCCGTCACCATGAACTCATCGACTCGCAAATCCGGTGAGTTTACTCACTAAACTTCACTTAGGAGGTTAATTATGCTTAGGGGTGATTAGTTTAAGTTAATTAAGGACTAGGTGGTTAGTTATATTAAATTAATTATTTAATTGTTCAATTTTGCATGTTAGGTGGTTAGAGTAGTATAATTAGAGACTAAATAAGTAGTAGTATTTATCTAGATTGGTTTGAAAATTTTCCGGGCTCGTCTCGGTATTTAATTAGGCATTTACGACCTAGGTGAGTATTTTTGGCATTTAAATTGAATTAATTCATTAATTTTGGTAATTATTTAATTATTAATTAATTTCCGAAGATTAGACCGAGATAACCGATGACCGGAATTTCGTACTGATTGCAATGATGTGTTTAGTTTATGCAATTGGATGTTAATTTGTGCAAATTGAGTACTGATTGGATTTTTGGTAATTTATTCCAAAATTTGTGAATTTCAATATTTATTCAGAAAATTCCGGGTGTTGGATTTTAACGCCGGAAATGATTTTATATACTTTATAAAATAGTTGGATTTTAAAAAGAAGTTATGAATTTTTCAAGTTCGATCTAACCGTGTACTCACACACGGCTATTTTCACCAGATGTTTTTAATACGAAGAAAATAGGCTAGGATCACCATATTAATTGAGGTATTTGAGTGCAATTCACAGTGTATTGGGCCGAGGTTGATTGGCCGTGTGTTGGTTGACAGGACAGTCCCTTTTTGAGAGTCAGCCTTTTGAAATCTTTTGGGTATAGACTTTTGTACATGACTCAGTATGTTTATAAAAGCATGTTTGTTTGTGAAAGTATTGTCCTGCTTTTCTATCCCAAGATGGATACTCTTAGAGGATTTATTATTCGCTACCGCATGTACAATAAAATGAAAGGGTCAACAACTCGTTCTAGGAAGTCGCAAAATTTTATCGACTACCGAGAGATGGGCACGCACTCAAGGATTAGGGCATGACATCCCCATTTACTGGTATCAGAGCCATTCGATAGTTGGAGTGATAAGGTGCGATGGGTTCTTGAGATAGTAGGAATGACCTCTATTTTATGCTGATGCATGTGAGTGATAGCTGATAAGGTGCGATAGGTTCTTGAGATATGTGATCAAAGTGTGGGTACCTAGTTGGAAAATTCTCGTCGATCGGCATTAAATTGATTTTTCTGTCGTTTTTGGTACCCTGTGTCCATATTTGAAATCTCGAGATTTTCACGACCACCAAGAGTCGCCAATGTGTCAAAAATGTACATTGTGGCTCAAAAATAATCGACCACGAATCAATTGCACTAAAAATTCCTAAAAGCTACCCGGTAGGTTAGGTTACGCCAAAATCGCGTTAGATTGAAATTTACTGCGAATTTGAATCTGATTTCGGAAAATTGAAAGCTTTGTCATGTCACGAGTCACTTTAGGAACGTCAACTCATCTTTTGAGGAATTTTCGGCAATTCCGGGATTTTTTTTTCGAAAAATCGATTCGAACAATTCGTAAAACGAAAGGGAAATTCGGATGGGCCAAATTGAAGGGAATTTTGGCTTCCAAACCGAGCTAATTGCTGATGGGGACTTGTAGAAATTGTATGGGCTTTTTCTTCAACAAAATTAGACCTCAAATTGGAGAATTGGTCAAGAAATTGAAGATTATTTGAGTGAAATTCGGAACCATGGAAGGAAGCTGCATTTTTTGCATCAAACTGATTAATTTATGGAAATTCCAAGCAAGAAAGTAATTGGGGACATTAGAGATATACATGAGGGCTCTAGGGAGGACCAAGCTTTAAATGGAGTGGATTAAGCTCGTTGACTTTCTTGTCTTGTGTCACGCCATGATCTTCCGAGCACGTGCCCATCCCTCCTTGGTCAATAAATAGCGACGTCCTAGGAAGGTTGCCGACCCATTCATTTTAATGCACATGTGGAAGCAATTAATAATCCCCAGACAAAACACAATGGGATAGAAAAGTAGGCCACAAATTCACAACCTAAATAAACCTTTTATAAACAAACTTGTTTAATTACAAAAGCAGGTTGTTACAAAAATTATCGACTCCACAAAAGGGAATGGTCCTATGACCCACTAGTCGGACACGATTGTCGTTCTTCGATCTCCACATTCCCAAACTCCAGGGCTTCTGGTCCTTCACGACCGCCATCTAGGGACCTGAAAATGGTTATCCTACAACGGGGTGAAACTATGTCTCAGCGAGTTCTACCCCCTAACCCTAATTAGAAAGAAAATATGCCACAAGAGCTGTCTAAACGCAAACATGGGGTAGAGGACTTACCTGGGCCTTCACTTCTTCCTGCAAGTTAGTTTAATTCATAATTACTAACAAACCATAAGATCTAATCAATTCAATCAATCGGATCGAAGCATCGATCAATCGACTCAGTCGATTACGTGTCATCACGACCCTTTCTTGGTCAGCTCAATTCATACTATTTATGAGTCTAATCAAAATCCAAGACTACTCACTCTTGGTGATATATAGATAGTAGCTTGCCCCAAAGGCTAATAAATAGTATACTATTCGTAAACCAAAATGAACCATTTCGACACATTGGTCACTATTGGTGGTTGTGAAAATCTCGAGGATTCAAATACGGATACAGGGTACAAAAACAACAGAAAAATCAGTCTAAGGTCGATTGACGAGAATTTCGCAATTTAGTGGAATACCCACATTTAACCATACATTTTAGTCGAACCGACCTATTTCTAATCTCTAATCGCTTTTTAACTGTGCCGTAATGATCTCAGCAGATGGACAAAATCGAGTAGTCGATTCCTGATCGAATCCTCAAGTCTATTGCATTAAAATTTATTAATGGCTTCCTTAGATCGTCTAGTTATCTCATGAGTGATCAGCTCTGAGAATAACACTACAAGCGCATCAATGAAATGTTCGATTTATTTAATTGAAAACAAAACTGAAAATCTGAGATATCACAACTCTTCTTCTCTTATAAAAATTTTGTTTTCAAAATTTAAATCATTACAACACTTAAGCAAAAGGGTGGGGGTAAAAACGTCTCATCGACTCTTCAGTCTCCCAGGTTGCTCCTTCGGTGCCGTGGTGTTGCCAGACCACTTTGACCAATGGGATGGTCTTTGTATGCAGAACTTGCTCTTTTCTATCCATGATCTAAACCAGGCTTTCAACGTTTGACACTCAATCATCCACGTCTAATTCCTCAAAATTAAGCACATGGGTCGGGTCAGGCTCATACTTCCTTAACATCGACACGTGAAAGACGTCATGCACTTGCGCCAACCTCGGCAACAATGCAAGATGATACGTTAGGGTCCCAATTCTCTCAACAATCTCAAACGGACCTACGTACCTCGGACTCAGTTTTCCTTTATTGCCAAAGCGCGAAGTTCCCCTCATTAATGACACCTTCAGAAAAACGTGATCACCAACTTGTAATTCCAATGGTCTCTGACGCTAATCTACGTAAATTTTTTGTCTGCTTTAAGCAGTCTTCAATCTATCTCTGATAACTGCAACGGCATCTAATGATTACTGAACCAACTCTAGGCCTATAATCTTTCTTTCCCCAACTTCATCCCAATGAGCTGGTGTTCTGCACATTCTGCCATACAACGCTTCCAAAAGAGCCATCTGAATGCTCTACCGATAACTGTTGTTGTAGGCGAACTCAACTAGATGAAGCTTTTCTTCTCAACTTCCCTTGAAATCTAGTACACAAGCTCGTAACATGTCCTCGAGAGTCTGAATTGTCCTCTCAGATTGACCATCCATCTGAGGATGATATGTCGTACTATATTAGAACTTGGTACCTAAAGCACTTTGTAAGCTCTTCCAAAAAGCGACCGTCAATCTCAGATCTCAATATGAAATAATTGTAACCGGCACTCTATGCAGTCGAACTATCTGGCGCACATACAATTCAGCGTGCCTATTTAAGTCAAGATCCTTTCGCACTGCAATGAAATGAGTCAACTTTGTCAACCTGTCAACTATTACCCAAATAAAATCATTACCTCTTTGACTCCTTGGTAACCCGGTCACGAAATCCATCGTGATATGCTCCCACTTCCACTCTAGGATCACGAGAGGTCTCAGAAGTCCTTCTAGCTTGCAATGCTGGGCTTTAACCTGTTGACACGTCAAACACTTGGCGACATACTTGGTGATGTTTGCCTTCATTCTGGACCACCAACAGTGATGACACAGATTCTGATACATCTTGGTACTACCGAGATAAATACTATAACTGCTACGATGTGTTTCTAATAAAATATCCTCTCTAAGCTTCACATCATTAGGTTCAACTAATCATCCTCGGAACCTCAGAGTTCCATCCTCAGAAACCTTAAAGTCAGCTTTTCTTTCTTCAATGTCTTGCAAAATCTTCTGAACGTCTGGGTTTGTCGGCTGAATTAACTTCATTTTAATCTGCACATTCGACTCAATTTTGAGGGTAGTCATAAGGTGAGAAAGGTGGCCTACCTCAAATTTGAAAACCGAATCCCAAGCTCTTTCAATCAAATTCCACTCCTTAAGTACCAAATGCGCTACAAAAGATTTCCAGCTCAAAGCATCGGCGACTTTATTCGCCTTTCCTGGATGATATAGTATATCACAATCATAATCCTTTAAAAACTCCATCCAGCGGTGCTGTCTCATATTCAACTCCTTATGAGAGAATAAATACTTTAAACTCTGACGATCAGTGAAGATTTGGAATCTTTCTCTACACAAGTAATGTCTCCAAATCTTCAGAGCGAATATGATAGCTGCTAGTTCCAAGTCATACATCGGGTAGTTCTGTTCATGAGGTCTCAACTGACAGGAGGCGTATGCAACAACCCTACCATGTTGCATCAGCACGCAACCCATTCCTCTAAACGACGCATCACTATAAATCTCAAATCCTCCATGACCAGATGGAATGGTCAACACCAGTGCGGTAGTCAACTTTTCCTTAAGCTCTTGAAAATTACGCTTGCACCTATCAGTCCATACAAACTTTTCCTTTTTCTTCAAGAGTCGGGTCAAAGGTGATGCCAAGGCTGAAAATCCTTCCACGAATCGTCTGTAGTAACCTGCCAAACCCAGAAAAATTTTGATCTCTGTCACGATAGTCGGTCTTGGCTAGTTGGTAACTACTTCAATCTTGGACGAGTCCACGGAGATTCCTTCTCCTAAGAACACATGACCTAAAAACACAACATGAGTCAGCCAAAACTCGCATTTGCTAAACTTAGCATACAACAGATGAATCCTCAAGGTCTAAAGCACCAATCTCAGATGATCCTCATGCTCCTCAGCACTCCTTGAATACATTAGAATATCATCGATGAACACGATCACGAACTGATCCAGGTAATCCTTAAACACCCTGTTCATCAAATCCATGAAAGCAACCAGAGCATTCGTCAACCCGAATGGCATTACAGTGAACTAATAATGACCATACCGAATACAAAATGCTGACTTTGGTATATCCTCTTTCTTGATCCTTAACTGATGATATCCCGTTCTCAAGTTGATTTTCGAAAATATCGACACTCCTTGAAGCTGATCAAACAAGTCATCAATCCTTTAGAGTGGATACATGTCCTTGATCGTCACCTGATTGAGTTGGCGATAGTTGATGCACAAGCGCAACAAACCACTTTCTTCTTTAAAAAAAGAACCGATGCTCCCCAAGGTGATGCACCGGGACAGATGAATCCCTTATCCAACAACTCCTACATCTGCACCTTCAGTTCCTTCAATTCTGATAACGCCATTCGGTATGGAGCCTTAGAGATTGGCTCTGTCCCGGGGGTTAACTCAATCACGAACTCGATCTCTCTCTCTGGTGGCAAACCTAGTAATTCCTTCGGAAAGACATCTTAAAATTCTTGCACCACTAAGATATCTTCAACTTTAAACTCCTCAATTGTTGTATCCACAACAGTCGCCAAGTAACCTTGGCAACCCTCATTTAACAAACAAGTTGCCTTCAGAGACGAGATCAAGATAATCGAGGGTCCTTCTCAACTCCCAACAAACTCAAAACTTTCGTCCTATATAGGGTCAAACTGAATCGATTTGCGATAGCAGTCCATCTTAGCTCGTTGCTTGGTGAGCTAGTCCATGCCAATAATCAAATCAAAGTCATACATCGCTAGGACTAACAAGTCTATTTTCCCCTCTCACTCACCAATCGTTAACTTGTAACCAGAACAACCCAAAGCAAATATCACTTTATCCTTTAATGACGTAGAAATGCTAACAACAGATTCCAGCAATTCAGGACTTAATCCTATCAACTTAACAAACTACTTGGCAATAAAGGAATGAGTTGCTCCTAGGTCGAATAAAGCATAAGTGAGATGATTGTTCAACGAAACCGTACCTGTAATCATGCCAGGTGCATCCTCTGCCTGACCTCTTGTAATGGCGTACATTGTCCCCTAAGCTGGAGGTCTAAGCTATCTTCCTTACGGTGCGTTCTAAGGCGCAAAACCTCTGATCTGTCCCCTCGGTGGCAGCGGTGGTAACTGCGGTTGTCCTCTTGGCCTTCTAGGACAATCTCTAGCCATGTGACCTAGCTGGCCACACTCGAAGCAAGTACCTAGCCTAGAATTACAAGGGGCTGATCCGTGTCACCTTCCACACAAGCGACACAAATCATTCCTACTTGGCTCTGACTTACCAACTCCACCTTTCCTATTGGGTGGGACTTGGAATCTACCCCCGGTCATGGGCTTCTTTCCCTGGTGGATCCCTTCTCTGAGAGAGTTAAACCTTGATCCAGACGAGGCAGCTTGCTCGTTCAAACCTCTCTCTATCTTCAGAGCTCGACAATAGACTTCTTGATATTCTGTCAGATCTAACGGTAACAATGGTTACTTTAGCTCGTGTCGAAGGCCATTCCTAAACCTTTGAGCTTTTTCTTCTGGATCCTCAATCAACCTCGGAGCGTACTGAGAAAGCTCCGCAAATTTGACCCCATATTGGTCAAGAGTCATTGATCCTTGATGAGGCCGTTGAAATTCCTCCATCTTTTGTTCTCGAGCGCTACCTGAAAAATACTGATCATTGAAGGCTTTGAGGAAGGCGTCCTACACCGGGACCACACCTTCCAAAAACACGGTCTCCTTGGCGGCTCTCCACAAAATATTGGTGTTACCTTGCAGTTGGTACATGGCCAAAACCACTTTCTCCTCTTCATTGCACATCAGGAGTGCAAAAGCTTTCTTGAGATCTTGGATCCAAAGTGACGCAGCTTCCGGATCTCTTTC
Organism: Eucalyptus camaldulensis; assembly: GCA_019915185.1. NCBI lineage: Eukaryota > Viridiplantae > Streptophyta > Magnoliopsida > Myrtales > Myrtaceae > Eucalyptus > Eucalyptus camaldulensis. Next base: position 4,998,615 of record JAHSVA010000008.1, read on the forward strand.
ACCAATGAACCTCGGTGGGTTTAGCTTCAAGAACTGCTTGACTAACTTATGGATTGGTCTCTCTCTCTAAACTGCCACATTTTCAGGATGAACTTCGGCGGATGTAACAATGGGTGCGACAACATGCAGCCTCAGCGACGGCGGCGGTAACAGCAGCTGCAGCAATGGCGGCTTGGTTCTGGATTCACTGCTCTATCAAATCCCTCATAACTTCTAGCGCATGCATGATCCCTTCCATTCTGGGATCACCAGGGGCTACCACCCCAGCACCAACTGGAGGTGGCACTACTCTACTCGCGCTAGCCTGTGCTGGCGCTCTACCACGGCCTCCTCAGGTACCGATCCTCATCGACGTCCTACCCCAAGCTACAGGCGTGATGGTACTCTTTTTAGGAGTCCTATGCTCCTGATTGCTCATGGCTCAGTTCTACTACACCTACCTTCCAAATCCAAACTGAACTAGAAGCTGAGCAATCCACTTAAACAAACAATTCTACAAATCAACTATCATAGAAATGCCCTAGTCATGTATTTGAAAAGGCTTTTTCTACTAACTATCCCATACCCCAATGCACCTTATCACTCCAAATCTTAACCTGACTCTGATACCACTAAATGGGGATGTCACACCCCGATTCTCCGAGCACACGCCCATTCCTCCTTGGTCAATAAATAGCAACATCCCGGGAAGGTCGCCGACCCATTCATTTTAATGCATATGCGGAAGCAATTAATAATCCCTAGACAAAACACAATGGAATAGAAAAGTAGGCCATAAATTCACAACTTAAATAAACCTTTTATAAACAAACTTGTTTAATTACAAGAGTAGGTTGTTACAAAAATTATCAGCTCCACAAAAGGGAATGGTCCTATGACCCACTAGTCGGACACGATTGCCGCTTCTTCAATCTCCACCTTCCCAAACTCTAAGGCTTCCGGTCCTTCACGACAGCCATCTAGGGACCTGAAAATGGTTATCCCACAATGGGGTGAGATTATGTCTCAGTGAGTTCTACCCCCTAAGCCCTAATTAGAAAGAAAATACGCCCCAAGGGCTGCCTAAGCACAAACATGGGGTAGAGGACTTACCTGGGCCCACTTCTTCCTGCAAGTCAGTTTAATTCATAATTACTGACAAACCATAACATCTAATCAATTCAATCAATCGGATTGAAGCATTAATCAATCGACTCAATTGATTACGTGTCATCAGGACCCTTTCTTGGTCGGCTCAATTCATACTATCTGAGTCCGATTAAAATCCAGGACTACTCACTCTTTATGATATATAGATAGTAGCTTGCCCTAAAGGCTAATAAATAGTATACTGTTCATTCTCCGAGATGACATATAGAGTCATCGAGCCAAGATAGTATAATGTTTTTTTCTCCAAGATGACTTATAGAGCCATCGAGCCGTTACAGTATACCGTTCTTTCTCCAAGATGACATATAGAGCCATCAAGCCGTTATAGTATAATGTTCTTTCTCCAAGATGACGTATAGAGCCATCGAGCTGTTATAGTATAACGTTCCGATCATACAATCAATTTACCATTTTTATCATACCCGATAAAAATACATGTGTGTGGGTACACAGCCGGCCTTAGCCAAAATACAATGTTTTTACTTTTGAACCTCCCACTATTTTCAATAGTCCCAAAATAGATTTTTGGCACTATAGACTGACGTCTGGTAATTTTCTAATTAATTACCAAAATTAAATAAACTTAGGAATAAATTCATAATTTCACAATTCACTCACAATCAGCAAAAATTAGAGCTCAATTAAATAAACAGAGTGCACCATTTCAATCAGCATGAAATTCGGTCACCGGCTATCTCGGTCTAATTTTCGGAAAATAATTAATTAATTAAGTAATTACATAAATTATTAAATAAATGCCAAAAATACAACTTAGGCTCGAAAACGCCTAATTGGAAGCTGAGAGGAGCCCGAAAAATTTATGAACTACTCTAGATAAATACTAGAGCTTGTCTAGGCTCTAATTACACTACTCTAACCACCTAACATGCATCGATAATTAATTAAATTGCTAATCTAATCTAACTATCCACAGAATCCATACTTAACCTAAACTAATCAACCCTTAAGCATAATTAACTTGCTAAGTGAGGAATAGTGAGTTAAACTCACATGATTAGCGATCCAATCAGTTCGAAATGACGAGAACACCATGAGGCTCAACTAACTCCAAAGCAGGCTTGGCTTTCGGGGCCCAGAACACCCTTAAAATAGGCCAAGACGGCTGTTGGAAACCCACTCTTTTGCTCACTGATCGAGGCTGGTCGAGGGCTGATCCGAGGCTGATTGAGTGAGACAAGAACCAGTAGAGCTTCAGCGGCATTCAACGGCGAACAGCGACACTTCACGGCGGCAAAACGGTGGCTAGACAACTCCGGCTGAGCTCTACAAGGCACGAGATAGCAGGTGGGAAGCATGACAAGGTTGTTGGGGCGTCGCGGTCGTGCGGACAAGCGTGAGACAACGGCGGCATGCGAGAACGACAAATGGCAGTAGCGTGCGGCTTTGGCGGCGAGGGCTGGCTTTGGTGGCTCTTTTGCTAGTTGCTGGAACCGAAAACAACACGATGGAGGGGAAAGGAATGGTGGTCGACCATCCTAGGGGGAGAGAGGGAGGAGAAAGGAATGGTGGTCGACCGAACTAAGGGGGGAGAGGGAGGAGAAAGGAGACAAGGGGGACACCAAGGCTTAATTTCTCACAAGTTGTCCCCCTTGAAGGCTCCACCAAAGCAAGGCTAGCTTGCACTACCAATTTTGGACCAAAATCACCCTTCTAGAAGTATTAAAGAGGTCTATAAGTCACAGCCATGGGGGTGCTACAAATTTCAAGTAATTTCTCCTCCATTGGACACCAATTGTCTCTTAAATCAACACAACTCGGCCTCTATAAATTCAACCAACACCTCATTGATCCAATTAGTATTTTTCCCAATTGTGTGATCAAAAACGGCCCTAAGATGACTTTTTCCCAAAAAATATCGGTTTATAGAAAAATCTTCAGAGATTGAGTCGACGTTCCTTAAATGACCTGTGACATGACAGAACTTTCAATTTCTGAAATCGGATTCAAATTTGCGGTTAATTTCAATCTAGCGCGTTTTTAGCGTGACCTAGGCAAGTTAGTAGCTTTTAGAAATTTTTAGTGCAAAAGACCTGTGGTCAATTTTCTTCAAACCACAATGAACCCTTTCGACACATTGACAACTCTCGTGGTAGTGAAAATATCGATGATTCAAATACAGACACAGGATACCAAAACGACAGAAAAATCAGTCTAGGGCCAATTGATGAGAATTTTGCAATTTAGTGGAATCACCCACGTTTAACCACGTATCTCAAATGAACAGACCTATCTCTGATCTCTAATCGCTTTTTAATTGTGCCGTAATGATCTCGACAGATGGACACGATCGTGTAGTCGATTCTTAGTTGAATCCTCAAGTTTATTGCATTAAAATTTCTTAATGGCTTCCCTAGATCGTCTAGTTATCTCATGAGTGATCAGTCTGAGAATAACACTACAAGTGCGTCAATGAAATACCCGATTTATTTAATTGAAAATAAAACTAAAAATCTGTGATGTCACATCTTGGCTTCTCAAGCACGCTTGGCTACCCTCCTTCATCGCACAAGCTTCGGTCTTCTGCTCTTGCTTTGCTTTCATTTTTCCTCCGAATCCGCAGTTGCTCCACCGCTTCAGTCTCCCTCTGCCATCGCCACCTATAGCCCACATTCGTCTCTCCTTCAGTTGATGTAGCTCCACTAGTTTTTGTCGCTCCACCATCACAGCCGCGTCAACCTCTCTTCCACCGAAGATAACTTCTTGATCTATTGACTTCGCTGCTCCCCTCATTCGTCCGTTTCTCCCCTCCTTGGACAAACCGAACGCCCACCTTCTCCAACAATTTCCCATCTTCTACCACACGCCCCTAATCGTCCACGCGGATCTAATTGCTTCTCCCTTCGTGCGCCAGTAGCAACGCCACCTTACTTCCTTCGATTCAGCCCCGACACACCACTGCTCGACTCCAGTAAATCCAGCGTTCCAACGACGTTCCCTCAAGCCCGCAAGCCCAGCCCACATTCCTTGATCCCATCTTCCATCGCAACACACACCATGTCACCCCTCGATCCTCCGAACACATGCCCATCCCTCCATGGTCGATTAAATAGCAACGTCCCAAAAACACATCCCTGACCCGTTTATGTTAAATGCGCATGCGAAAGCAACTATAAAATCGTCATACAATAATTCAATGGGATAAAAAAGTAAGGCCGCAACTTATCGAAACCAAAACACACATTTATACATATCAGACTAAATCATATACATTACTAGCCAATATTTACAAGGTCTATCAAAAAGGTTGATTCTCAAAACTAGTTGTCTTAGGACCAACTATTCAAACTCAATTACTGAACCTTTAGAGTCCACGGGATCTGGGCAAGACGGCAGGTCATCCACTTCACCATCAGGTAGGTCTGCTAGACCCTCTTCCTAGGCAGCATCAATCACCTCAGTAAGGATATCAAAGCCTCTAAGGAGACCTATCCTAAGACTATAGGAAGTGGTGTGGAACTAGGCTCTGAATCGATCGAGTACCTCCTAGTGTGGGCCTCTTCAGCCCAAACTATAGTCACAACCAACTCGTAAGTCCAATCACTTATGGGATCAGAACAGAGACCTGCTCGGTCATTCTCACGGGACGACCATGTCACCCAAGGGGAGTCGCCATCTGCGAATCTGAAAATATTATCCCACAATGGGGTGAGACAACATCTCAACAAGTTCTACCTCCTAAGACTCGATTAAAAAAACCAATATGCCCTAAGGGATGCCTAAGCACAACACAAGTCAAAAGACTTACCTTGGCCTCAGTTTCTCCCTGCAAATCAATTCAATTCAAATAGACATTCAATCAATTGCAACATATCAAGTCATCAATCAATTGACTTCGTCGATTTCATTTCATCGGACCTTCACTTGGTCAAAACAATACTATATATGCATTTGATCAAAATCCAAGACCGCTCACCCTAGGTGATATATATATAGTAATTTGCCCCAAAGGCTAATAAATAGCATACTATTCATTATCTAAGATAATATATCGAGTCACCGAGCCAAAGGCTAATAAATAGCATATTGTTCATTATCTAAGATGATATATCGAGTCACCGAGCCAGTATTGCATACCATCCTTTCTCCAAGATGACATATAGAGTCATCGAGTCGATATAATATATAGCACACTGTACATTCTCCAATATGACATGTAGAGTCACCGAGCCAATATTGCATACCGTCCTTTCTCAAAGATGCCATATAAAGTCATTGAGCCGATATAAAATATCGTCATTTCTCCAAGATGACATATAAAGTCACCAAGCCGATATACATGCCATTCCAGTCATAAAATCAAATTACCATTTTTATCATTCCTGATAAAATACATGTGTGTGGGTACACGGCCGGCCTTAGCCAAAATATCGTAATTTCACTTTTAAACCTCCCACTCCTTTCAACAGTCCAAAATAGATTTTTGGCGCTATAGACCAACGCCCGGTAATTTTCAATTAATTACCAAAAGTAATTAATTTTTGAATAAAATCATAAAATCACAATTAAATCAATTCAGCAAAATTTAGAGCTCAAATTAATAAACAAAGAGCACTACTGCGATCAGCATAAAATTTCAGTCACCGACTATCTCAGTCTAATTTTCAAAAAATAATTAATTAATTAAATAATTACGAAAAATATTAAATAAATGCTAATAAATCCAACTTAGAACTGTAATGCCTAATTGGACACCAAAACGAACCCGGAAAAATTCCAAGGTTCATCAAATAAATACTAGAACCTATTTACTTGTTAATTGCAATAACTAACCACTTAACATGTATCGGCAGATAATTAAATTAACTAATCTAATCTAATCTAATCTAATCTAATCTAATCTAATCTATCCACTTAAACATGCTTAATTTAATCTAATCAATCCTTAAGCATCATTAACATACTAAGCGAGGATTAGTGAGTTAAACTCACTTGTTTGGCGATCCAATCGGTGCAAATCGACGGGGACGCGACGGGGAACAATCTTCTCCAAAGCGGGCCTAGCTTTCGAGGTCGGAAACGGGCCAAAACGGGCTACGATGCTCACAAACCCTTGCTGCTTTGGCCACTGATCAAGGATAAATGAGCTGCAATGGCGGCTGTTCGGGCACGGCTCGGGTTGGGTTCGGCCATCGTGAGTGTTGGTGGGGTTTCGGCTTGAAGGTTGAGGCTCACAGACTAATGGCTCGCTGGAACAGGCTGCTGAACTTGCTGGAATAGGTTGTTGAATGGGCTTAAAGGCAGGCCGACCTAGACGGACGAGAGGGCGGCTTCGATGCCACAGAAATGGGCCCGATTGAGCAGCAAATTTGGTCCATAATCGGTGCTGCCATTGATTCGATAAAGAGCAGCACGTAAAGAGGAAATTCGGTGGGGTTTCTGTGAGGGCAGTGGATGTCACGCCCCGATCCTCAGGCACGCACACATCCGTCTCACTTGGTCGATTTTATAATGCGATATCCCAGGACAATGTATCGCCAACCCTTTCATTTTTAAGCACATGCGGAAGCAGTTAAAATCCCCAGACAATAAAACGATGGGATAGAAAAGCAAGGCCATATTTTTCATATTGAAATTTATAACCAAACTTTTATACAAACCACAAACCCCTTCATAACTATTCACATCAAAACGGAGATCTCAAAAGAAGATAGGAACTTAGATAAATTAGGCCGTACTCAAGGCCCCTCTCAGAATTGTCTTCTTCTTCCAAAAATCATTTTCTTCATATCTCACCTCCGATTTCTCCTTCTCGGATTCCTCCTCCTCAGCTCTTCAGCGGGGTCCTGAAATGGTTTTCCCCAAACTGGGATGAGACTACGTCTCAGCGAGTTCTACCCCACTAAGCCCGATTAGTAAACCATTATACTAAAGGCTGCCTAAACACGCACAGGGCAGAGGACTTACCTTGGCCTCTAATCCCACCTGCAAGTCAGTACAATTCACAATAAATACCCATTCACTTCAAACAAATCGAACCAGTCGATTACATGTCATACAATTCAATCCCCACTATGGGATATTTAAAAGCTAGGCCACATGCATTCTCCAGGACGACCTTCCAAGTCTCCGAGTCACGTGCCTCAAACCTCGGACCCACGTGCATTCTCTAAGGCGACCTCTTTGCCAAGGTGGTACATCAAGCCACCGAGCCACGTGTCATTTTTATGATGCCCGGGCCCACGTGCATTCTCTAAGGTACTCGCTTACCAAAGTGACGCATCAAATCACCGAGCCACGTGCCCTTTTAGATGCCATTCCGAATACTGGACTCACGTGCATTCTCTAAGGTACTCGCTTACCAAAGTGACGCATCAGATCACCGAGCCACGTGTCCTTTTAGATGCCTGGGCCCATGTGCATTCTCTTGGGTGCTCTCTCACCAAAGTGATGCATCAATTCACCGAACCACGTGTCCTTTCAGATGCCTGGGCCCACGTGCATTCTCTTAGGTGCTCTCTCACCAAAGTGATGCATCAATTCACCGAGCCACGTGTCCTTTTAGATGCCTAGGCCCACGTGCATTCTCTTAGGTGCTCTCTCATCAAAGTGATGCATCAATTCACTGAGCCACGTGCCCTTTTAGATGCCAAACTCTGTCACCGAGCCACGTGCATTCTCTCAGGCGACCTTTTCGCCAAGGTGACATATTCAACCACTGAACTCACGTGCATTCTCCAGGTGATATTCCAATTCACCGAGCCACGTGCCTCTTTCAAGTGGTTACCAATTTACTTTTAATACCGACAACCAATGCCAACGATTTCTCAATCAAATAATTAAATCAACTCAACAAAGCATTATAAATACTGAATAACATACTTGGCCATTTACCGATCAACAATTCAATCTCAATCAATTCCAATCAATTTAGGGTAAATCCCTAAAATATCATAATTTATTCAATTCCATACAACGTGGAGCTCAAATAAATAAATGGACTGTGCCACGACGATCAGCATGAGATTTCGGTCGTCGGCCATCAAAATCTTAATTTCCGAAAAATAAATAAATAATTAATTAATTAATTTCGAAAATTAATTATTAATTACTAAAAATTCAATTTAGCTCAAAATAAAGCCCGATTAAATAAACGGACTTCACCACAGTCATCAACATAATTTTTCGATTCCAGGCCATCTCAGTTGAATTTTCGGAAAATAAATAATTATTTAATTTAATTCCGAAAATTAATATTTAAATACTAAAAAATCCACTTAGGCCCGAAAAGCCTAATTGGAGCCCACCAAGGGTCGGGAAAAATCCCGAGGCACTTCCAATAAATAGTAGACCACGTCTACTTGCTAATTACACATTCAATTTATTTAATTCGCATCACAAATGGCTAATAATTGCTAATTTAATCTAATCTAACAACCTAAACATAATTAACTAAATTTAAACCAACCTTAAGCATAATTAGCCACTAATCCTGGATTAGTGAGATTACTTACCAAATCGTGCACAAATCGGATCAATCCGACGGCAGCGACGCGAGGAACAATTGTTTCCAAAGCACGGCTCGGGTTCGGGGCCGGGAAACGGCCCAAAAGCGGGCCCGAAATGCTGGAAACCCACTTCGTGGGTCTGCTGGTCGGGGCTGAACGAGGCCGCTCCGGCGGCTAGGGCGGCGAGGGGAGGCCGGCGGAGGGCGAGGGGGTCGCGGGGGTGGTCCGGCGGGGTTGGGCGGTGGCCGGAGGTGGCCGGATGGTGGCTGGTCGGTGTGGAACAGAGGCGAAATAGGGCTGGTTCGCGTGGCCTGGGCGTGCGTGGACGGCGGGACGGCGGCGGGCGCACGGGCGCGGGCGGCGGTGCGGCGGTGCGGCGGCAGGACGAGCGGCGAGCGGTTCTCAGCGAGCTGCGATCGTCGGCTCTTCTTCCGCTCCTGGTTCGCTCGCTCGGACTTGCGAAGGAAGGAAGAAGAAGAAGAAAGAGAGAGAGAGAGAGAGAGAGAGAGAGAGAGAGAGAGAAGAGAAAAAGAAAGAAAAGAAAAGAGAGGGAGAGAGAGGAAAAAGAAAGAAATACCTAATTTTTTCTCTTTTTCTTTTCCCTTTCATTTTTCTTTTGGTCTTCAAATTTCTTCCGATAATTTCTTTATTAAAATTTCGGACTCGTCAATAAATTGACGAGCGATGAGACAGGATCCTAAAAATAAGAATTATGACGCGCTTAAAATTCGATTCCCGAAATCGAGTTCAATTTCGTGGTTAAAAATCGATCAGACGTTATTTTAGCTCAATCCAACCAATTAGGTAACTTTTAGGGATTTTATAGCTGATACATCCCTTAACGGCTTTACCCAATAGGTTAGTTAACTCATGAGTGATCAACTTAGAGAAAAAGGGCCATAGGCACGTCGACGAAATGCCCATTTCACTTTATCGAAACGGGGTCGAATTTCAGGATGTCACAGTGAATTTTCGTTGAGAGCAACCAACGTGTGGTAAATGAAAGTGAAAGATGGGCAGAAGGAGACAAGGCTGTCGAAGATGGCGTGACTCCGCGGAAGACCAAAGGAAGAAAAATCATGGGCAGCTGGCATCGTGGGTCAACAAAGGACCAAAGAAACAAAAAGAGAAATAGAAGATAAAGCTGCAGGAGGGGACTGTCGGTCTTGGGGGGATGAACCGTGAAAGAGAGAAGATCAAATAAAGGAAAAACAAACCAAAAGATAGCAAAAGCAAAAAGTAAAAGATGAGAACAAGCCAAAGTCAAAGGAAAACGAAAGCAACGTCGACGAAGACCAAAGGAAATTGGGGGAAAGCAGCTGGCCACACGAATGGATGGGGAGGAGAGAGAGGAATTGTCGGCATAGGAGAAGCATGTGGAATTAATAAGGACCAATGAGGAGGGAGAAGAAATTTAATCAAAACAAATCATATTTCTACTCAACTTCACAACTTTGTCAATTAGTCGTCCTAGGGCCAATTTCTTCACCAACTTGAACAATTGAAATCCAGAAGAAGACCAAGATAAGACGATCTCTCAAACCTCCAAATTTTCCTCAATTTCGAATTCTATTTCATTTTTCTCAGAATCCGATTTTCTAAACGAACTTCTCTGGTTGGGGTCCGACTTGATGCAGAAAAAGTTTACGAAACTCCCTATCACTAATTCACTCACACTAGATACCAAAAATCCCTTTAAATTGGCTAATATGAATTTCCGTTTGTTTTCTGAATCGTCTGATTCGGTTTTCCATAAAAATCCCGAACTCGCCGAAAATTTCTCAAAATGTGGGTCGTGGGTCGACGTTCCTAGAATGACTCATGACATGACAGAACTTTTAATTTTTTAAATCGAATTCAAATTCGTAGTTAATTTCAATCAAACGCAGTTTTAGCGTGACCTAACCTACTGGGTAGCTTTTAGGAATTTTTGTTGCAATTGACCCGCGGTTGATTTTCTTTGAGCCACACGTACCTCTTCGACACATTGGCAATCCTCAGTGGTTGAGAAAATATCGAGGTTTCAAATACAAACACAGGGTATCCAAAATGATAGAAAATTTGTCTAATGCCGATCGACGAGAATTTTGCAATCATGTGGAATCACCCACACTTTTATCGCCATCTTAGTCTAATCGGCCTATCTTTGATCTCTAATCGATTTTTAATTGTGTCGTAATGATCCTTGTAGGCTAACATAGTCGAGTAGTTGATTCCTAATCGAATTCCTGAGTCTATTGCGTTAAAATCCCTTAATGGCTTGACCGAATAGGCTAGTTATCATGAAGCCAACTCAGAGAAAAGCACTATAGTCGCATTGACGAAAGGCACAACTTATTCAATCAAAATCAGAATGTCACACACCAGCAGCTCACCACATCCTCGGCTCCGCAATTTTAGCCACTCAAAGCCAACGCCAGTGAATTTCACAAGCCCGCAAGTTTCTAGCCCACGTCTTCAGCCCAGTCCGACCTAGATCAACCGCGACCAATAGCCCCTGCAGAAGCTAGGGCCACAGGTCAGCTAGCTGAGCTGTGTTGGGCTGGTTTTTGCCCGGTCCAAGTCTCTGTTGGCGCCGCAAGCTTGAGTTTCGGCCGCCGTTGCGATGAACTAGTTTTCGCGCTAAACTGGTGAGTTTATGCACTAAACTCTACTTAGTAGGCTAATGACGTTTAAGTAGTGTTTAGTTTAAGTTAATTAGGGATTAGGTTGTTAGTTAGATTAGACTAGTGACTTAATTAGTTAATTATGCATGTTAGGTGGTTCGATTAGATTAATTAAGGGCTAGATAGGATGTATTATTTATCTAGAGAGGTTCAGAAATTTTATGGGCCTATTTTGGTATTTAATTTAGCAATTATGGCTTAAGCTAGCATTTTTGGCATTTAATTTCATTTATTTAATTAAATTTGGTATTTATTTATTTATTTCTTTCTTTCTTTCTTTCTTTCTTTATTTCTTTATTATTTTTCAAAAATTAGACCGAGATAACTGGTGACCGGAATTTTGTGATAATCGCAATGGTGTGTTTGGTTTATTTAATCGGATGATATTTTGTGCAAATTGAGTGGTGGTTGTAATTTTGGGTAATTATCCCATAATTTAGTAATTTCAGTAATTGATTAGAAACTTATCGAGTGTCGGTTTACAACGCCAAAAAATGTTTTTATAAACTATGTAAATAGTGGGATTTTCTAAAATAAAGATATTGTATTTTTTGTTCGGGTCGACCGTGTACCCAAACACGATTATTTTTACCGAGTATTTTTAATATGAAGAAAATGGGCCAAAACATTATTTTAATCAAGGAATTTAAGTGTGAAGCACAATGTCCGTGGCCATGAGTGAATAATCGTGTGATGATTTATAGTCATGGCAAGGTGACTATTGAATGTTGAGGTGACATAGGTTGTGTTGAGGAACCCAATGGGTTGTGAGCCGGTAAAAAACTAAGTGCTACACGATAATAAGAATTCGTGTGAGTCACCTTTAGTACCTTATACCATAGCCTAGTTGTAGTAAAAGTCTAAGTGCTACATGGTGACTTGAGTCACATGGGAGCCACCTCTAGAAGTCTTGCAGTATTGCCCTACATAGTCAAGAACTAAGTGCTACACGATAGCGGAACTTCATGTGAGTTAACTCTAAAACCTTGTGCTAGTGCTTTTTCTAGTCAAGAACTAAATGCTACACGACAGCATGACTTCGTGGGAGCCACATCTAGTACCTTGAGCTAGATGTGGCTCAAGGTACTAGATGTGGAGAACTAAGCGCTACACGACAATGTGAATTCATGGGAGCCACCTCTAGTACCTCGTACTATAACTATTTGTAGTCAGGGACTAAGTGCCATGCGATGTCAGAACTTCGTGGGGAGAGGGCACCTCTAGAACCTTGAGCCTAGCATTGAGTCAGAATATTGAGTGGGGATGTCAAGTTGAATTGGGAATTTGATTATTGAGAGTGAGTATTGAGTGTGAATTAGACCACCGATATGAGTTACCAATGCCTGATTATAGGACGAAATTATATGACACGGTATGGGATGTGTCATAACAATTTGACCTTATAATCAGGACTTTTGTGAATTGTTTGAATGTGTGATTTACCCGCACCTAATTATGGGACAAAATTGTGTGGCACGGTATGGGACGTGTGATAATGATTTAGTCTTATAATCGAGACTCTGGTGTTTGGTTGGTTTGAAAGTGAGTTGCTTCAATTGATGTGTGAAATTGCTATATGCATATGGTTGTGATATGAACTATGCTGATGTGCAGGAATGAACTAAGGCAAGATAAGTTTTCTGTTCTAATTGTGTGGTTGTCTGATTAGGACGCCCTAAGCGTATTACCCTCCTAATTGTGGTTTGAAGCGTGAACTCGCTAAGATTTATATCTCACCCCATCATGGGCTCAATTATTTTCAAGGCTATAGGGTGGAAGACCTAGAGCTAAGCTAAGGGGATCCGAAGTGTAAGTCAGATAGGACAGTCCCTTTTTTAGAGTCAGCCTTTTGAAATCTTTTGGGTATAGACTTTTGTACATGACTCGGTATGTTTATAAAAGCATGTTTGTTTGTGAAAGTGTTGTCCTGCTTTTCTATCCCGAGATGGTTGCTGTCAGGGGATTTGTTATTCGCTTCTACATGTATGATAAAATGAAAGGATTAGCGACAAATCCTGGAAAGTCGCAAAATTTTATCGACTACCGAGGGATGGGCACACAATCGAGGATCGGGCCGTGACAATGGACTTGCTAAGACATTGTCTCACCTCGTCGTAGGCTTAACTTTTTAGGTCCTTAGATGGCGTTGGTGGAGGACCCAAAGCCCAAAGTCTATGGAGGTGGAGTCTGAATGATCGGAGTATGTCTAGCATGTTGTAGGACAGCTTCCTGGAGAGTTGATAGACTTTTGCATAAACTCTTTTTGTAACTAAACCCAGCTGGTTTTAAAAGTGTGCTTTTGTGAAATGTGCCATACTTTTCTATCCCATGCTATTTGTAGTCAGGGGTTAGAGTTTCACTTCCACATGTGCTTAAAAATGAAAAGGTCGGCGACTCGTCCTGGGAAGTCGCAAATTTTATCGACCACCAAGGGATGTGCACGCACTCGAGGATCAGGGTGTGACAAGCTGCAAGAGTACAAGTTGGGTCACAATCGATAAACTTACCAATAAGCATGCTCAAATTTCTCGCCGATCTTAGTCCGTTACTTATGGCATAGATAGGCCAATCTCTATATTGACAAGATGGAATCTTGTGTTAGCCATGCTCACATAGAGATTAGAAATTTGTTATAAGATTGGAGATATTTTTTTAAATTTTTTGGGAAAGAAATGACTTTCATTACTATCCAGTGGACGGATTACAAGTGTTTCAAAAATCAAGACATAAAATCTGCCATAAGGGATGGAGAGATTTAGCAAGCCAAGTGGGTGGAAGGGTTTCGGTTCTATGGGCTTTGGCGACGCGGGACGGATTACAAGAGCTTCCAATGATTTCTTTCATGAATTTTTCGTCGAAGATCTCATTCAGTTTCTGGATCTCCCATTCTCTTGAGTCCCGGTTAAAACTTTGGGAGACTACCTTGAAGTTTAGTGTTGTGTTTCGTTTGCATGTTAAGATGATGTATGTCAGACAAAGGTGGTCCACCGGACAAATGCTTCTAATGACATCATCATGCCAGCATTGAGATGGCACCATCCAAAGCATTGTGATGAAGCGCATATCACCAATATGCTAGAATGAGGAGAGAAAGGAATCCTTAGCTTCACGTACAAATTCAGGAGCTATATTCTCCCAAATGGTGCCCTACTATCAGACTTACAATAGAGGTTGATTTGTCGATCCAATGATGCCCCTGCTGCACAGAAGTTCAATAAGAGGAAATAATACCCCATAAACAGAACTTCACACGGATGTTTTCAAAGAACATACTATTGTGTCACCGCTTTGAGCCTTTTTCCTTTTTCTTTTGGACTGCCGACCAAGGCATTTCGCATTGACACTAAGAATAAGGGTTCGTGATGGCCTTGGAAACTTGGAAAGAAGACTGGTAGGGCCGGATGAGAAAAATTATTGATGAATGATTTTTAGTAATGTGACGGTGGAGTTCATCTCTCCCATATCTTTGATATAGTTGGGGAAATTGGAATAGTTGACCGGATTGAACTTGCTATGTACAAGTATTTAGGAAACACCTAAATTCATTAGGGATTTGAAGTACAAGAAAGTTTTACATATTGCTGAAAGTGAGAAATTGAGTAATTTACCTATTACTACTAGCAAGTTGGACAAAAAACATAACCTAGTCTTATTGTATGGTAAAATTGTGTAATTGGTTAGGTACGCTGATGGTAATTTACAAACAAAGCTAACAAATGCTATAGTAAGTCATCAACATCTTTAGAAATTTACCACTCAAACAAAATCTAGTGGTAAAGACAGCAAGTTTCTAGTGAATCGATAATTTACCCAGCTAGATCCAATTTAATGAAAGTTGGTAGAGTAAGGAATGCTTTAATTTTAAGTACAATATAAGATCTAGCAAAAAAAAAAGTACAATGTAAGTTATCTAATTATATAAAGGCTCATCGTTCAATATTAAAACATGAGTGAAAATGGTGAGTTACGAGTGAAATTAATAGATTTTTAACTTATGTTTACTTTTAGATATTTCACTTTTTTTTTTTTGGTCAACTTATAGATGTTTCACTTTTAAAAAAAAAAAAATGCATAGCATTTTGTGATCATATATATCCTCTCTACAGTATTGGTATTCTACGTTAATTGGATCGAGTAAAAGGTCTTCAAACCATGCATGTCGATTATGACAGACATTAACTTCAGATTTTGATGAGACTGAACGGAACTATGCATATGATGGGGGGCCATAATATCTCCAAGAGTTATCTTGTTCCATTGAAAGGTGCCACTTGCTTTGTGCAAAAGACTTGAACTAGAGGAATAAAGGCAACGTGGAGAAAACTTCAGCCGGAAGATTCGGATAACATATTGTTGATTGATGTGGGTGCTTTGCTTTCCTTTTCCTTTTGGACAGCTAAAGGCAACCAGTGCGTTTCATGTGCCTTGGAGACTCGGGAGGAAGAAGAGAGCATAATTTTTTAGAGCTATGAATTAATCTTATAAATGAAATACGTTTCATAAATAGATCTAAAATAGATACAATAAATATATCTTATTAACTAAATGTCAAAGTGATGCTCCAAAGCACTTTCAATGGGTGGCGAATTCCTATAGATGAGTTGTCTTCACCAGAGATCTTTCCATCAACAAGTGAAACATGAGGCCTCATAATTAAACCATTATCCTTATAATATGTTGTCTAATTTAAAAAATTCCAAAACTAACGGCACTAAGAACGTAATAGCAAAACTTAAAGAAAAGAAGTTGCAACATGAATATCCATAATTAAATTTATAATTTATGTTCTTTATTAAAGTTCATGAGTTAACAAAAAGGAAATTGTTGCTGCGGTTGTGCAAAAAAAGAAAGCATAGCCTCTTAGAGCTTAGTTTAAGCTTATAAAATCAAATATGTCTCATGTATCAATCTAAATAAGGTACGATGAATATGTCTTGGCAGATGAATGTAAAAGCTGTGCTCTAAAGCATTATCAATGAGAGGCTAATATGTGGTACTCTCTATAAATGATATTTATCTTAACTTTCTTTCAAAAAATTTCCTTTCATTTCCCCACTTTAATTGAAATAAATTTTTCTGGAACAATTACTTTTTATATTATGAAAAGCCCTTGTTTCATGATGATCAACATATTTCTCGAATGCTTATTTCCCATAATCTATTTCACAAGACTTTTCCCGAGCATAGCACGGGTCTATAGGCCACTGTAATGGTAAGTTATTTTATTTCTTTTTGTTCCTTGCTTTCCGATACAATGCTAATGTTGTGGTAATATCATGACTTTTTATTTTTTAAGTGGTCATTGAACTACTCTTAAATATTTAATCCAGTTCTTAAACTTTCAGTTTGTTTAGTCTGGTTCCTTACAAGGTCAAATAAGTCATTCAATACTATTCACAAATTTTCATAATTACACTACTACCTAGATTTTATAACATCTTTTTAGTTCAACAATCTCCTAAATCAATGAAAAGATATGTTATCTTTCTATTGCCTTTTTGTTTTTTTTTTCTCTCTTTATAAACACTACGATAACTCTATTTGTATATAATTTAGCTTATGCTCTCTCTAATGGTAAAAGTGGAACCTCATTTTGAGTTATGCAAGTTTAATATTGCTGCTTATTTAAGAATAAATATTTTCATAAGGATATTTAATGAAGACATTAAGTTATCTATTGATAATCATATTAATATTAATCTAAATCTTGCTCCTAAATGTTTACATAGATAAATTTTCAAGCTTTTATGTTATGTGTTTTCATAATTAAATTTAGTAATACATGTACATTAGAAAATTAAAATAAAAGGAATATAAACCCGGTAAAAACTGTAAATGAGGTTCTACTTTTTTATTATAGGAACCATAAGTCAAAATATATCTAAATGGAAATATCATAACATTTGTAAAGACCATGGGAATATAGCTATTAAGTTATTTTCTTTCTTTCATTTTCTTCCTGACTTTTAGATACAATGTTAATGTCGTGGCAAAAAGGAGACTACCGTTAAAACGTTAAATGATCCTTCCATGCACATCACAGGTCAATGAAACTGCTGGTGCATAAATGATAACAAAATTAGCTGCATGATCCTTTACGAATGGTCAATCCACATTCATTACTAATGATAATTTCGTAGAAGGCAAGAATTCCAGTCAATAATTTAATGTAAAATTGCCACCGGCTTGGTGCAAAAGACTTTAATTAGAGGAATAAAGGCAACGCGGACAAAACTTTGGGTGGACGATTTGGAGAATATACTGCTGAGTGATGTGGGTGCTTTGCTTTAAGCTCTTTCGTTTTCCTTTTGGACAGCTAAAGGCAAAGTGCGTTCCACATGGCCTTGAAGACTTGGGAAGAAGAGTGGTGGGGTCGGATGAGAAATTTAATATCTTTTGTCATTAAGTTCATAAGTTAATTAAAAGAAAATTGTTCATGTGCTTGCACATTCGATTTCCTTATAGGCCAGCCAGGATAAAAACCGCTTTCCAAAGAGATTCATGAGTTCCAACTCTCCCTTTGAAGGCGTAAGGCAATGAAAAAGAGCATAATTTCTTAGAGCTATGAATTAAGCTTATAAAATGAAATATGTTTCACATAAATAGATACAATGATTCTATCTCATTGATAAATGCAAAAGCGATGTTCAAAAGCACTTTCAATGGGTGGCAAATTCTTATTGATGGGTTATCTTTGCCGGAGATCTTTCCATCAACAAGTGGAACATGATGCCCCATAATTAACTATTAGGTTGTCTAATTTAAAATTTGCAAAAGTAATATCACTAAGAACATATAGCAAAAGTTAAAGCAAAGAAGTCACAACATGAATGCCCCACAATTAAATTTATAATTTATGTTCTTTATTAAAGTTCACGAGTTAATAAAAGGAAATTGTTGACGTGTTTGAGCATAAAAAGAAAGCATAACTTCTTAGAGCTTAGTTTAAGCTTATAAAATAAATATGTTTCATGTATCAATCTAATTAGGTACAATGAATATGTCTTATTAGATGAACATAAAAGCGGTGCTTCAAAGCATTATCAATGCGCGGCTAACATGTCACATCTATCTTAACTTTCTTTTAATAAAAACTTCCTTTTAATTTCCCACTTTAATTGAAATAAAATATTTTCTAGAACAATTACTTTCAATATTACAAAAAACTCTTATTTTCATGATGATCAACATATTTCTCGAATGATTATTTCTTCTGATCTATTTCACAAGACTTTTCCCGTGCATAGTATGGATGTTTAGGCCACTGTAATGGTAAGATGATTTGTAGTGTCAATATAGCCACTAAGTTCTTTATTTCTTTTCATTCCTTGCTTTTCAATACAATACTAATGTTGTGGTAGAAGTTGACAATAATATAAACCCGATGCTCCGATGCGAAGCACGGGCAAACTGTACTACTGATATAAATGGTAAGAATCATATCGTCTTGATTCCATTCAGCGTTGAGATGGAATTACCACCAGATAATGCCTAAAAGTAGAAGGCCATGACTAATCACGCGCAGAGGAAGACTCCAGGAAGTGGAAAGGAAAGGCGCGCTTGGAGCGGTGAATGGAATGATCATCCATAAGCCAACGTCGAGGATGAGGAGGAGTTTTCACCAAAAGAAGGCAAACGAGTAAGTAGTTGTTTTTTAGTCAATTTGAAGGCATCTCCAGATACCTAGTGTGAACACATGAAATACATGAAACGACCTACGCGCTGTGAGAGATTAATATATGCATAATAGTCGAGTAATCATGCCTGGCCTCCCGCTTTCCGTTCTTCCTCTTCACCAGCCACGCTTTGAATGTAGCACAGAGGTAGTCCAGTAATCATTTTCCTGCTCAAACCTATCCATAACAGTCGAGTCACAGAGAGAGAGAGAGAGAGAGAGATCGTGCACCGCAATGGAAGATCGACGGCCCAAGTGAGCTAAATTCACCGAGGCTTCCAGCCCGACCATGTTGAAGCGACGATGACGCGAAAAATTTATTGAATTACAGTCAAAGCAGAACGAGAGCGAATCGCCTCTTCTTCCCTCTTCGGACTTGTCGGAGAAGAACAATGTTTCATCCGTCCGGAGTAAATTCTGACCCATCTGCTTCCTCCATAATTGGAAACAATTACTACGTATTCTTAAGCTTTAGAGGTCCCGATACTCGCAATGGCTTCGTCGATCATCTCTACCATAGACTCAAAGATGTGGGCCTGCCATTCCATCCAAATTTCATGTTTAGAGATGATAAGGACCTCCCCTTCGGCGAGAAAATTGGTGAAAATCTCATCAATGCAATCAAGCACTCTAAGGTTTCTATCCTAGTCATCTCAGAAAATTATGCTGCTAGTGAATGGTGCCTCCGTGAGCTTATTCGGATAATGGAGTGCATGGAAAGAGGAGAGCAAAAAGTCTTGCCTGTGCTTTACAAGGTGAAACCTTATGAGGTGCGAGAACTGAAGGGGGCCTTTGGAGAGGCCTTCAAATCCCGTAAGGATGAATTTGAGGAGGAGGTCAAGCAACAGGGGCCGGTAGCTCTCAAAAAAGCACTGGATCTTAGAGTATTCGAATCAGAGAAATTTGCTAATGGGTACGTTGTTTACCTTCTTTTGATTGATCCTCGTAAGAAGAAGAATTTTTCTATTTATCATCCTCAATCCTTGTTTTGTGGAACCATTAAAAAGTTCTCACATATTGTGCTGTTTGACAAGCATGAAGCGGAATTAATAAAAGAACTCGTACGAGTAATAACAGACGAGCAGCGACATAATTTCCTACCACCTCTTCCTGGGAACTTGGTTGGAATTGATGATCGTGTGGCTGAGTTTATGAAATTGGCAGATACTGATCCTTCCGAAATTCGAATTATTGGGATTTGTGGGATTGGTGGCATTGGTAAGACAACTCTGGCCACAAACATCTACAATAAGCTTGCTAAGAAATTTGAGTGGCACAGCTTTCTTATGGATGTTAGAGAAACAATTAATCGGAAGGGTATGGAGCATATCCAATCTCTATTGATCTCAGATATAACCAAAAATCATGAAAGTAAAGTGCGTGATTCTATGATGGGGATTGGAAAGATCCAATTAAGTTGTAAGAAAAAGAAGGTACTTATTCTTCTTGACGATGTGGGTCATCAAGACCACATAGATAAATTGATTGGAGGTTGTGATCTAGAATTAGGAAGTAGAATCATTATTACATGTCGAGATAAGGCCCTCTTGAAGTCTGAATATAGAAGTTATGAACTCAAAGAAATGAATAGCATAGACTCTATGCTTTTGTTTAGCTTGTATGCATTTGAAGCCAAACAACCTCCAACAGATTTCATGATTCTTTCTAGTGATATTGTTGGCACCACAGGAGGGCTTCCCTTAGCTCTCGAGATTATAGGTTCATTTCTCAAAAAAAAAGAGAAAAGCATATGGATAGAGACGCTAGAGAAATTGAGAAAGGTGCCTCATACGGATGTACAAAAAAAGTTGAAGATAAGTTACAATGCATTAGAACATAATGAGAAACAAATGTTTCTAGACATAGCATGTTTTTTCATTGGATATGACAAAAGATTTGCCACCTACCTATGGAAGGATCTCCAATTGCATCCAAATTCCGGATTGGCAAGAATGATTGAACTTTCGTTAATAAAATGTGGTAATGATAATAAGTTGAGAATGCATGATCAGTTGAGAGATCTAGGCAAAGCTATTGCCCATCCAGAAGGTATGCAACCTTGGCTTTGTAGCAGACTATGGGGCGAGGAAGCCATGAAAGTTCTGAGACGCAAGGTAATGATTACGTCTACTTCTGGGCTCTCCCATGTTCTCTAAGGGTAGCTTTTTAAATTATTATCATTATCATTCTTTTTCTCTATATCTTTGACCATTCTCAACGTGTTAGAATTTTTTTTTGGTAAAAGCTACATGCAATTTTGGCCTTTTGTTCATGAAAAATTTGCACTCGTGATTATGAGGCTTAGAAAAGAGCTATTAAAAATTGTTTACTATTAACTCTTCCTATTTTGCTTGCGTCGTTTTAACATCATTTTCTAGCAGATTTGATATTGCTTCTTAGTATATTACTTGTTGAAGACCAAGCATCACACAGGTTTGAAAGATCACTTAATGCCACTTATGAATGCGGTCCCTCACACTCTAAAACGCATTAGAGTTATTATAACTTTATGCCGATTGGTTTATATTATTCAACCAAACAACAAAACTTTACTGTTGATCGTTACTTTTTGGTCTTTCATTCTATCTTCCCAAAATATATCAACAATTTACAGTACATTGGTGTGAGGATAAATACATGGATCACATATTACCCAACTTTTTCACTCTTGAAATCTTACTTTCATATGATATATGTGACAGTCTCCTTCTCCAAGAATCGAATACATTATTCTATCTTTAAAATCCAACCATGAATGCGTGCAATTTGCTCGTGCGCAGGTTCTACTTTTTTGCAACAAAAAGGAAGATTTCAGTTAAATTATTTGCACCTAAACTATTGGCTATCAAATTAAGATTATGTTCAATTTCAAGTAATGAGATGTTATGCAATGATTTTATATGTATGAAGAATTTTTACAATTTTTTTTCTTGGATTTATTATGCATGTTCACGATGTAAATCCAATATGATAATGCAAATGCAGAACTACATGTATTTAATATGATGAAAATTAAAGACTTAGTTTAAATTGCATTACTTAGTGAATGTTGTTAACACAATTGAAGCAAGAACCTTGAAATATATCAATTTTTTTTAGCACTACTTAACTTGGTTAGGTTAGTTGATAACTTGAAAGAGCACTACTTAACTTGGATGCCTCTTAGTCAATAATAGATAGAAAACACTTATTTTTCTTTTCACTTAAAGACTGGTAAATTTAAAAAAAAAAAAAAATTCTAATTGTCGCCTATACCAACTTACAGTCAAATTAATAAATTACATAAAAAGGTTGGAAGATTGTTCAAGATACATTAATTATAAAGGGACGGGCATAATTAACGATATTTAGTTTTTATTATGAGCTGTGCATGTGTACAATGGATGAATCATATTCTTTCATATGAAAGATGAGAACTCACAGGATTTCAATATGTGATGCAACAACATAAGGCTATTCCATTTCTACCTAGCTTTCATAATATATACTTGCATTCATATTGATCCTATGCATGGATCTAGTTATGGGTATTTTGAGCACATAATTCAACATTAATGAATGTTGTGCAAAATCAAACAATGGTAAATTACGATGGAAGAAACTAAATAACAATTGACATATGATTTTGACATATTCATACAAAGTAATTTTCGATACAAAATTGAAAAGAAAATATCAACATTAAGAAATTAAATGATTGTAGGAAGTAAGTGACGGAACAATGAAAGATTAAAGAAATTGTGTTCTTGTTTTATCCAGGAAAAGTGCCAAAAAAGTCCTAAACATTTTGTTTTTGTGCCGATTTAGTCCTAAATATTTTTACATTGTGCCAATTTAGTCTTTTCCGACCAATTTTGGCCGGATTTTGCTGACTGAACGCTAGCCGACTGATATGGCATGATCAGCACTGACGTGGATAACTTTTAATAATATTTTAATTTTTTTGAATTTTTTTTCTTTTTTTTCTTTTTTTTTTCTTTTTCTTCTTTTCTTCTCCTCTTCTTCCTCCCGTCGGTCGCCGGAGACCAGCTAGAGGCGACGGCCAGCGACGTCGAGGTCAACCTCGCTGGCCACCTTGCCAATGGCCATGAGGGCGGCCTCGCCTATGGTTAGTGAGGTTGGACCTCACCAAATCCGATGAGGGCAAGCCTCACCTGCCCGGTGCGAGACCGCCCTCAAAGCCTAGGTAGCGAGGCTCACCTTCACCGGATTTGGCGAGGGTCGAGCCTCGCCCATGGCCGGCGAGGGTGAGCCCTGCTAGCTCGGCGCAAGGAGGCAGCCTCGAGCTGGCCTCGACAATCTGAAGAGACCAAATGACTCTAGTGACAATCTTGAAATTCCAAGAGAATCAAAGGTAAAAGCTCGGCCAAGAAGAAAAAACAGATCCAAAGTTGATAGCATCACTAGAGTTGAGCTCTTGAGTGAAAGGCGCCAATCATATCAGAGGTGGTTTAGGCATACACCGGTGATGCAAGCAGGAACTTCAAGAATTAGCGCTTAAATTGAATCGAAATCAAGGAACCTGAGAAATAGAGGGAAGCGAGCTCCGCCCTACTCGATGATGACCAAGTCCACTGCTCCCGGTCGACAACGATGGAGCTCGATGGAGCTCAGAGAACCGGAGAGCTACTCTACCTTGAATTGCGAAAGACAGAGCTACAAGCGGGTGTCCGCGCGTTCTCTCGCTCGCATAAGCGTCCCTGCTCCGGCTGCATGCTATCTATGGCGATCAAGCTAGCCTCACGTTGAGCTGGTAGGGCTCGCCATCGCCAGCCATGGGCAAGGCTCGAGCCTCATCGCCCAGTGCGAGACTGTCCTTGCGGCCACTGGTGAGGTGGACGACGAGGTTGACCTCAACCTTGCCGGCTGTCGCCGAGGTCTGGTGACCGGCTAGAGGAAGAAGAGGAGAAGAAAAAAATATAAATATAAATATAAATATGAATATAAATATTATTAAAATTTATCCACGTTAGCACCGATCGGGCCACGTCAGCCGACCGACGTCTAGTTAGCAATATCCAGCCAAAATTGGCCAAAAAAGACTGAATTGGCACAACGTAAAAAGGTTTATGACTAAATCGGCACAAAAAAAAAGGTTTAGGACTAAATCAACACAAAGACAAAAAGTTTATGACTTTTTTGGCACTTTTCCCCGTTTTATCCTCCTTTGGTGTAATACAATGTCCACCTCTATTATGTAATGAGTGAGTCTTTCTTGGTACATTGACAAAGTGGAGACAAAAATCTATTGTTAGATATTAGCAAAGAAAAACAGATAATCAACTTATCAAATAAAATAAATGGAGGCGCAAAAAAAAATGTTAGAATGCAAAAAAAAGAGAGAAGGAAAACAATAATAATCACTATCCTTTATTTACTAATTCATATATTTTTATATGAAAGGATGAATGGCCAAAAAATGCACTAACAAATTCTTGAGATGAGGTCGAATTTTATGCTGATGGGGGCAAATATAATGATAACTAATTGAGTAGTGTGCTCATCTTAGGAGAAAATATCCAATCAATCATAAATTTATTATGCAAATGTCCATGCAATCATAAACTTATCAATTTTGCCAATTTAGTCTTTAACCTTTGCAATAAATTTCAATGTAATCATTCCGATCAATTTTCGCCTCAATCCAATCATGTATGGCTATCCTACATGGTACATCACCACATTAGCAATTTTCTGTAAAAATTAGCTTGAATGACTATATTAGAATTTCATGCAAAGATTTTAAGACTAAATCACAAAATTGATAAATTTAGGATTGATTGGACAATTTCTCTCCTGTCTAAGAATTAGTTGTTGAGCTTTGAGCCTGTATATGCAAAAATGAAAACTCAAGTTCAATAGACCAAATTCTTGTTTCCATCCAACCACACGGCAAAACCAAAAATGTTTTTTGAACGGGAAGGAAATGATTTGTCATGCTTTATAAATGCATAAGTCCGATAAGGTACTTTTTTGTTTTTGACATGTGCAACAGTTCTCACATATGTCAAAGGGACACCATATCTAGTCAGTTGTCGAAACTACTTATCTTACAAAATTTAATTTCAAAATCTATAAGAAAACATCAAAGAACGGGGGCATACGAGTGAACATTGACATATTACATGATCACGTAATTGTAGAAGATTAGATATAATTCATTTTCCATATTAGTATAGACAAAATACATTGGCCACAATAACATGTGGAGTGTACGAACAAAAGGAGGGTGGATGGTCTTTACAATCCTCAATTTTATTTTATTTTTTATAGGAGGAAAATGAAAATATTGAGGCGCTACGTTTGGACCAAAGGGGCTCTAGAGAGTTCATGAAGCAAGAGAGCTTCAAAAAGATGCCTAACTTGAAGTTCCTTCATGTGAAGGATGTGGATTTTGATGGAGATTTCGAAGGATCACTTTTTGAATTAAGATGGCTTAAGTGGGAGAGATGTCCCAACTCTTTCGAGGCCACCAACGTTCATTTGGAGAAATTGATCATGCTTGATTTATCATCTGATAATATTAATGGAACGTGTATTAATGAAAATTGGAGAGGATGGAGTTCAATCAAGGTAAAGATTGAAAAGGCCTTTTCTTTTGTTGCATTTAATGATAAAATAATTCATTTCTAACTGGTAATCTTGAAACATGTTTCTTTCGTGTAGATGGAGAGATTGAAAGTTCTCAATCTTTCGAGGTGCTACAACTTACGAAGGATCCCTAATCTTTCCACGTCTAAAAATTTAGAGATGCTAATCCTAGAAGACTGTATTAGTTTGGAGGAAATCGACCCTTCCATTAGAGATGTCAAGTGCCTCATTTCCTTGAACTTGAGCAGATGTAGGAGACTTGAGAAGTTACCAGAACAACTAGATGAACTAGAAAATTTGGAGGAACTTATTGTAGATCAGACTTGGATAAAAGAAATCCCTCCATGTATAGGATCTCTGAAACAGTTGAAAAGGCTTAATGTCGCGGGAAGCTTTATGTTAGAGGCACCCAGCAGGTTGCAAAAACTCCCTTCTTCAATTGGGAATTTGGGAGAGTTGGTTGAGCTAGACTTATCACGTATAGGGATTGAGATATTACCTGAATTCATTGGGGAATTGAACAAATTGAAAATTCTGAGGATTTCTTCGAGCAAGATAATAAGGATTCCGAGCTCTATTGGAAAATTGCAGAGCCTCCAAGAGCTCGATGCCTACGGATGCATTGGACTAGGAGGACAAATTCATGTTGATAAAGGTGGATTGACTTCTCTAAAGACCCTTCATTTAGGTCACACATCAATTTCCTGTTTGCCGGAAAACTTAGATCAACTTTCTTCTCTCGAGCACCTCCATTTACGTCATACACAAATTTCTAGCTTGCCGGAAAACTTAGATCAGCTTTATTCTCTCGAGCACCTCGATTTATTTGGCTGTAAAGAGCTTCAGTCACTCCCAAAACCTCCTTTCAGCTTATCATCCCTGCTGCTCACCTGTCAGAGCAATGAGCTGTCATCGCTCTCTCACCTGAAGCATCTACAGGAGCTCACCCTTCATGAATGCATGTCTCTTCAAAGCATCCCATCACTCTCTCACCTGAAGCATCTACACGAGCTCGTCCTTTATCATTGCAAGTCTCTTCAAAGCATCCCAGAGCTTCCCTCCTGCATACGGACGCTTAACGTTAGGGGATGTCCTAAGTTGGAAAGGTTGCCAAACCTTTCCAATTGGGAATTTTTGTCGGAATTACGGCTCATTGAATGCAATGGGTTGAAGCAATTGGATGGACTGGAATCTTTAAAATCCCTAAGAGTGTTCGACCTATCCAGAGCGCTAGGGTTTGACTCCCTCAAAGACGTTGAAGAGGCAGATAATCTCCATGCAATACGAGGCCTTGAAAAATTGGGATCTTTGGAAATTGTGTGTTTTTATGGGCGCGAGCACATTCAAGTACTGGACCTTTCAATGTCGGAGCATCTAAAGTGGTTGAATGTTAGGGATTGCAAAAGCTTAGTTGAAATTCACTGCCCTAGTAAATTCCTAAAGGACTTCTATAGGGATGGGTGCGTGTCACTCAAGAAATTTCCTGACATTTTACGACACGACGGGCCATGATTTATGAAACAGCAAGAAGCTGACTAGGGTTTGCGGGCTATAGTCGAATCTTCATGAGGAAGCTGACTGAGGTGCGATTCTAGGCATTGGGATAAGAAGAGGAGGAAGGTGGAAATCGAGCATAGAAAGAAGGGAAAAGATTGAGGTCCGACATCATCCGATGGTCTGTTTCTGTCTTACTTCCGGTGGACAATGATGGGACAACTGATTCGAAAGAGAGATTCATGCTTACATGCTCCGCTAGCTGAGAAATGGAATTCAACTTCTAAGCTCCCCCAGTCACCAATTGCTTGAAATGGAGCAAGGCAGGAGTTGGATGATGGGGATGATTATGGAAAAGAGAGAATGTTGGAGGCGAGGAATCTGGTGAAGGGTCTTC
This sequence comes from Eucalyptus camaldulensis, assembly GCA_019915185.1. Lineage (NCBI taxonomy): Eukaryota > Viridiplantae > Streptophyta > Magnoliopsida > Myrtales > Myrtaceae > Eucalyptus > Eucalyptus camaldulensis. The sequence continues at coordinate 5,026,053 of JAHSVA010000008.1, forward strand.
ATGTTGGGTCTCCATTGCTTCCGGTTGCCATATCTTTAAAGTCCAGGTGATTGGACCCCTTTTTTAACATTAATCCATTCTTGTTGCCGATTGATTGGTTTATTCATTGGTTGATTCTTGGCATGACCGGTGCATGTGCATTCTGGTGATTCGAGGTTTTGAGTCACTATTGTTGGTCTGATTTTGGACATTCGATGTCTGCACACAGAGGAAATGAAATGAAACTTATTCGAGCTTTTCTGCATGTTCAGTGAAGAATGTTTAGTTGTCCTGTTATATTTATCAGCTTGTGATTCCTGTTAGGTGCAGAGATCTGCTCGGTTATTCTCTTCTACGAGTCAAATAACTCTAGCAGCTTTTGATTAGGTTTCCTGTTAATGGTAGTGAATTTTCCTTATGTTATCTGAGCAGTGGTGGAGCATGTATAGCAAATTATCAGGACTTATGAACTTATTATGGGTTTATGTTGATTTTATCACCCCGTCTAGGTAGCATGGAAATTGACTGCAGAGTTGTGGGAACTAATGTGAACTAACTTCAGGTTGAACGGGAAGATTACCTTGATTGATGAGGTTCTACTTTTAGAGCCATTTCTTTCCTGTTCTCAAATTTTGAAGCACCATGAGGGCTGATGAGAAGTGGAAAGATGAACAATCTCCTGTGAACCATTTGTTTGTACCCATGATCCAAAGTAGCATTTTCTCCATGAGTATGTGGAAATTCCTTCTCGTAAGATTCTCCAAGGATGTCCTCACTCATACCAGTTGGCTAATAATGTAGTGAAATGGTGTTGAAGGCTACTAATCTCACACAGAAAAGGATATTGGTGTCTGAATTGTTGTGATGATGATATGGCTTGTTCATTTTGTCCTTACTTTGTCTTTGCTAGCTTTCAGTTGAATGGAATTGCTCCTTATCTCCTTCTGACTCTGGGAAAATGTAAAAGCTTGAGCTGCGATAATAAAAGTCTATTGGCTTCTTCTTTCACCAGGAGTTGTCAGGCTCTGACATTGTGGTGTGTTTGGAAGAACTTTTTGCTTTTAACTTTCATCTATACTATTGTTTTTAGCTTTTGCAACATGTCTTTTGTTCAATACTTAGTGCTTCAAACCTTCGGAAAACATAAAAATTTGCATTTTATGGCCAATTATAGCAAAATAATTCTTGTCTTGCTGACAACATCAGGAAGTACGTTTTGATTTCTAATGTTGAAACAGAAGCACCACTAAATTTGTTTCCATTTCCATAATTGGTGTTCATTTTGTCATCCTCTGTACGAATCCTCTGTAATGTGATGGTCTTGCTTTTTGAAGGTTACAAACTCTATGGTAGTTGACCGTTGCCTGCACCGATGTGAAATTCAAAGTATAGAGCTGACTGAGTCTGACAGTAAGTGGCTTTTCTTTTAAGTTACTTGAAGATTTCACTTCACAAAAATGTGTGGAAAAATGACGTTGAGTCATGCTTGAGAAATATCTGGTCGTTGGCTGGTTCAACTATGAATTTGGGGATTGCGTGTCCAGTGGGTATGGGTTATGTTTGATGTAGGGGTGGAGACTGCTTTGGCCAACTTATTGTTTGTTCCCTAGCTTTTCAACACTTTTCTTTTCTCATGTTGGGCAAGAAGGTTGGTCCACGATTGAGCCGTGCCCTCAATTGTTGGTGTTGCATTGTTCCATCATGGAGTCTCTCCCTGATTTGCCCACAAAAACTCCATATGTGCTGTTTGGGAAGCTTTATTATGGAATGGTCAGGAAGAAGATCAATCTTTGGAGCTTAGTTTGGAGGCTTTAGACGTTGCCACCATAAAATAAGCGACATTTGTTTTGTCCAATTTGATTGTTGCAGATAATTATGTGTCACCGTTCTTCAAATCCGCTTTAGTTGAACTAGTGTACTCTATTTTTACATTAATACAAAAAAAGGTTATTTGGGCTGTTCATCTGCACATTTAAAAGTTGAGGCACACGGGTCGGTAGATGAGTTACTAATTTGGTGTTAACTTTTATCCCTAGTAGTTTGGTGCAGTATGTTGTGATTGACTTCACATGATGAAGTTACTGTAATACTTGGGATTTGACCAAGTAAAAAAGAAATCCTGGGGCCCATTTAAAAGAAAAACAAAACAAAAAAAGAAAAGAGAAGGTTGAAAAGCCAACTAAACAAGGGAAGTGGACATCAGCTTAAGGGGAGAAAAAAGAGACACTCGGTTCCCTCTTAAATTGAGAGCTCATGTAGAAAGAAAATTGAGGGAAGGGAGAAAGAAAAAGATCTGACTCTGGAGATCGCTAACATCTCCTACTAAACAAAAAATATAGCAGGCATAGTGCCGTTTTCTATGGAGATTACCTTCTTTCATTAGTATTTTCAGTTTGGACAAGGCTTTTCTTTGGCACATTATAATCTTCTTGTCTTAATTCTAGAAACTGGAGGAAGTTGTTTGAGCAAAGTAATTGTAATGCTTCAGTTTTATCTAGCTCGTGATCATGATATGAATGAAAAAGATCAGATTGCCTCCAAAAGGATATTTGATGTCTTTAGTCAAATAGCACGAGATTCTTCATTCTCGACGTGGTATTAGTCTGCGCTTGTTTAAATAAAGTAATACTTTTCTCCAACTTTTATAAAGTAGAGAAATTCACTATCTGATGGATTCTGGAAACTGCTCACGCACATGTAATCTTGATTGCTTATATTAATTCGTTATTTGGTCATGGAAGTAGGCAGTGAAGGTACCATAAATGTGTTCTGCGTTTTCTCAAAGCCAAGGCACTAATATCAAGATGATAAATCTCCATGGATCTGTATCGAACTTCATTCATCGCTTAATATGCCAATATGAAGATTGCTCTCTTTGAAGGCAGATATATGGCCTTGATCGGGCTAAAAGTATTATCATCAACCGTGGAAACCCGGTACAAATCATGTCACCACTCTTTCCATGTTTTACTTCATGCCTTTATTAATCATCTTCCAAATTCGTACCTTAACATCATTCACAATTTGTTACTTCAGTTTGGTCATTGTTTGATGATGACAATGCCGACACCCCAGAGGCTTAAAAGGAACAGAGGATTTCCACTGTATTGTGGATAACAGGGTGAGATCCAAACCAGAAGTTTGGAGGATGTCCTTAAATCAATCGTATTGCTTTCATGTTTTTTGGATGAATATGACAAGTAATCAATGGGTAGCCAGAAAGGTGATTTGCTTTAAGTACTCTAATGTTTGAGAGCTGATCTAGATCTCTTAATGCCATCTTTTCTTGAACTATAGCTCAAATTAGAATGTTTTGTTACAGCTGCCACAGAACGGAATTGGAAAGCCGCCTGCAATAACTGTGGTTTCAGCCAGAAATTTGCACCATTTTTGGCTAGGCTGATGGCAAGGACAAAAAATCTACAGAGCTTGGTATTACCCAGCTATTTATGGCACCGAAAGGAAATGGGAGGAGCTATGCTTATGATCGTTAATTTTCTGGACAGCTTAGTTGGTACTGCATCAGAAGCGAGGACTTCCAACTGTAACTGTAATCTTGACATTGGAATAGCTCATAGGCAATATTAGGAGTGCAAATTGACTTGGAAGATACTAGTCATGTTCTTTTATTATCATTTTCACAACAATTTGATGCATGTCTCTGAATCCTTATGAAAGAAATCATGTTCTTTCATTATCATTCACGCAAAAAGAATTCAAGAATGATGGAGAACACATATGCCCCATGTAGAATCATGAAGAATATTTGCATGACAGCAACACAACAGAGAGCTGGTTTTGGAGATCATCTGTGTTTCCTAGTAATTGTAAATAGAGTATCATATTCAGTTAAGAGTGCCTACTTCACATTAGTAATTTCAGTTTGGCATGGGGTTGCGTCAATGTCTTGTTGTTTCCCATCTTATTTCAAGTAATCTTGGGGTTGACTAAGTGAATGCAATGCTTCAGCATCCTCTGGCTTGTGATCCTGGTAGGAATGAAAATAGATAAGAATGCCTTTGAAGCACATTGGATGTCATTATACGTCATCAATCACAGAGTAAAGACTCTTTATCCTTGACATAACATGAATATGTTCTTATGTGAACAGAGAGTATTACCTTTTTTCAAGTTCTGTTAAAGTTGGTTTCCTAGAGCATAGAATGTTTATTATGCGATTTTTTCATTTATTCATGCATAAACAGAACTTCATTCATTGATAGCAAAAGTTCCACCCAAAAGCTTAAAGTATTAGTTAGAGGTAGACTGCATGTATGTAACCCCTATTGATACCCTTTATTCAACCAATGCAGAATAACACTCCTAAGGATTGATTGATCATAGCAAGTACTCATGTTTATGTGGTTTGGATTGCATTTTTAGTAGCTTATGTCCACTTATTCTGTCATGGATTCATAAGCCATTGGAGTTACCATCATAAGATTATTACTTTTCTCAAATACGGGACACCGATGTTGAGATGATGAATATCCATGGATCTATATTCCACTTTGTTTGTCAATTGAAGTGCTAATAGATTGCTTAATCTGATGATGGATTCATGGCCTTGATCCAAACGTAACATCTTGTACGGTGGAAAGACTGGTAGGAATCATGTTGCGCTCTTTCTTGTTTTTCATCAATGCCTATATCCGTCTCACATGTTCATATCGTCAGTCGGTGTCTTTAATGTATTCGTTCTTTATTTGATGATGACAATTTCCCATGCCCTTGAAGCTTTAAATGACCAAGAGCTTCACTGTAGTTTTGGCAATGATGCGAGATCCGAACCAAACATCTGGGGTATGGATGCAACAAGGACATTCTTTAAGCTGATTGCATTGTGTCATGCTTTATGAATGGGAGTTGTCCGTCATTGTAATTAAAACAAGTGCTTTACTTCACTCCAGGAAGGTTTGAGAGTTGATCTAGATCCATGAATGTCTATTTTTCTTGAATTTAGTAACTTAGTAACTACTCTCTCTTTTTTTTCTTTTTTTTTGAAGGACAATAATTTTCCCTTAATATTTACACTAAAAATACTTCTTCTGAACACGGCAATGAAAGAAAAAGGATTATTGTGCCTATGAATGAGGTGCTAATGATAGATATCGTTGGGTATATATGGTTGACTGAGGAGGATTAGGATCTTAAGGAACACTACAAACAGGTATTCTTAGTTGTACAAGACATTGATTGCAATCTTTATATGAATGTTTATAAATAAATTTAAGTACAATTTGGGAGCCAAAATCATGATATTTATGAAATATCTATAAGTAACTGGTAGTGTTGGTCGTCCTTCAGGTGACCCATGTTCCTATCCGAAGACAGTAATTGTTTGATCGGGGAGGACAGGGTACTAGATAGCCGCCTTGATCGAAGCATCGATATGGGAATAAGAACTTGAAGCATCAAAATCAGCAGACAAAAGACTGCTGCTCCTGCCGCCTGGTTCACAGGGCTGTTGGCCTAAGAAGAACTTGTCCGCTGCTCCTGCCGCCTGCCAAGTGGGCGGAGCGCTCGTTATCCTTACCGTTTTCTCTGTTGGGGCCCACTCCCATTGCTCTAGCCATAAGCTATGGCAACTCCATCTTGCTACCATAGGGGCCCGCCTTGCGAGGCCAGAGTGGGTTCCGTGGTCAGTTCCCATTCGAATTACGTTAGGGGCTCGTTCGCTTTTGCTAGATTTAGAGAGATACTACGAATCCTCCGCTTTATTAAAAGTGAGGATCACTATGGGAGGTCAAACCAAGGACATATGGAAGTCGGGGCCCGATCAATATTGGATCAAACAATAGGAGGCCGTAACACTGACCTCTTTTTTTATTGATTAAATATGTCTTTGAGTAGTTCCAAGGAATGGAGACGCTGGTCGTGGAAGTTGGCCAAGATGCTTCAGAGGGGTATCAAGCTTTGGATCATGGGGCAGGTAATAGTAACTTTACCAGGAAAAGTAGAAGAATTTAGTAATATTTTAATAAATCAATAAATCACCGATATTTTTCAATTTTTATAAGTGTGATTAGTAAAATACAAACCTTAAAATGAATTTTACCAATGTCCCATAAATTAGATAGGGACCAACTTTTCTCAAATTTTGTAGGTGTTGCACTATAATATATTTATAGAAATATTAATGAAATTAGTAAGTTACGAGCTTCTTTCATTTCGAAATATATTTTCATCAATTGAAAATTTTCTATTGTTATTGTATTGACAATTTGATATTAGCAACATACGCGGAGGGGGTTTAATATTTAATCACTGAATAAAAAGATGGATTATTAGTTAAAAAAATGGTACAAAATGATGGATTGAAAACGTTAGTTTTACAAAGCAAACATATTTTCAACAAAACGAAAGAGAAATATTTTCCTTTACACGGAAACTGTTTAATGAATGGGGTTTGCTAGTTCTTTCTTTCATTTGTATATTTTATTTTGGGCTTGTAATTACCTAATATCCAAATTTTCAAATGAAAGAGGGTAGGAAAAGGCCAATTAAATTTTTCTTTCCGTCTCCTTTCCTTTTACATAAAATAATTAAGTCAAATTTAATCATATTCAATGACAACAAGAAGGGGAAGCTAGTCCAGGAACGGGGAAGCTGATCCAAGATTCTGACGTGATGCTTAAGAGAAATCATTCTATTGATAACTTTCCTTGCATGTGAGTTATAAAATTGTTCCGTCCTGTCTTGAGCGAGGTGAGAGTCAACTCAATTTCTTTAGTTTTTGCTCGTGCCGGACCTGAATGAGTTGTGTTTTTTGTTGATTCCGAACGTTGCTCATTGATTACTTTTGAGTTTGGGCGTGCGCTCAAGCTCCGAACAGGTCAATATTTGCTCCCCAACTCACTCCTCACCATGTGTTCAAAGAAATGCTCGAACCAGATTTCACGTAGGCCTCCTCTGATTTTGGGTTGATTCTGGGTGTTCGTTGGTCCTTAGACGCGGCTTATAGGTTTTCTCTGACTCGTTGCATGATGTGTCTTTTCTATGTGCGGATCGTGTCTTTTCCGTAAAATGCGATTACTGGCCGGAGCGACGACAGCCGTCAGGAGTAGATTTGCTTTTGCAAAGGCAAGTCGAGGTGGAGGCCGGCCGGGACGTGGGACGTTGGTTGCTGATTTGCTATGGGTGTATGGGTGCTGGCGTTAGAGGCGAAAAATTGATAGTCAATCGGTCTGGCGATGGGCGCATATTGATTCATTCACTGTGAAGCTTGGCGCTTGTGTTCTAGCGCTTCAGTTTTCGGTCTCGATTAAACTCTCTCTCAAATTTCGTGTGGCCCTCTGATGCTTTGGTGTGATGTGAAGGGATCCCGTTGTTGATGTTCCGGCATGGTGAGCTTCGGTCATGTTTGAGCGTGCTCTCTCTCTTCCATCGTTATGCCGAAAAAGAAGAGAGAAGGGGTGAGGGAGGACAACGTAGGCTTAAGTGGGCTTGCTATGAATTGGGCTTGGTTTAGGTCAAATGACCACTGGCTTATGTCAGTTTGGGCTGGGTTTAGATTTAATTGGTTTATTTGGGGTTGAGAACCCAATTTTGTGTCCGTGGCCCAACCCGAAGACCCTATTTTCGGAAAAATAATTTTTTTTTTGCAAAAATAATATTTTAAAATTTACAAAATTGCGAAAAATTCTATTTTGCTCTTAAAATTAGGAAAAAAGCTTAAAAATTAGTCTTTGAGTAGTTCTCTCTTAAAATGTGCGAAAATCCTTCATAATAAAAAATTGTACTCAAAATCAAACAAGTTCTTACGGTTTTACCATAGAATTTGAGTGTGTTTAGAAACAAACGCTAGGTTGCTTTCCCTTGATTGCGCACTTTCAATATGTTGATTGATGTTTCCCTTCAGCTTAGTAGGGAATCGAATTTTTATTATCTCTTAGTGTTAAATTCTTGTTTTTCTTTGCAATTTATTTAATGTTTCCCTAGTCGATGATTGTTATTTTAATGATTGTACACATGCATGATCACCTCAAATGTTAGCGGATAAACTTAAAATCAATGAACATTGCCTGACAAACATCTTCTTGAATTGAAGAAAATTGGGAATTGAAAGGGCATTAGTTGATTAATTAGTATAACTAAGTCTCTAACCCTAAATTCTGTGGTTGTATAGGAAGTGAGATATATTCCCATGTCTCACTTAATTTCTAGTCCACCCCAATAACCTAGTGGTGGCTCATCATTGGAAAATTTTTATAATGTCAATTCAAGCTTAAATTGAACATCATAAATAACGTCGTGCGAGGTATGGGTTTTGGGAGAGTCCATGCTTAATTGAGAGTTATAAGCCCATCTTTTAGGCAATATCCCTGAACCTATGTTTTCTCCCTTCTTGACAGAAAAGGTAGGTCTCGACAACTATCTCAAGCAAATATGATTTATAATTGTCTTTTTTTTTCTTTTTTTTTTCCTCAAAGTAATACTTTTGAAGAATGATTTGCTTCCTTCTTTTTAATCTATTTGGTTCTGTTTACTCCCTCCTGCAAAGTCTTTCCATCTCATATTATTCACGAGGATCTTCAGCTTAAAGGACAATTGCTTCAAATAAGCCATATGTACTCTTTAGGAAATCCCTTAAACTTTATTTATCTCAATTCCTTAATAATTATTTTCATTTTAAATCATTAACATGTTTTTGATACACAGCTATAATTCTTCACAAGATTCCCCAGCCATTTTGGATTTCTTGATCAAATTGACATGTCAAATATGACAATGGGCTAAAATGTTGATCAAATTCATCCTGTCTAGAAAAGTTATCTTCTAATTTTATGTTATATTCATTCAAGCATAAGATTTTCACGCCATGCAAGGTGTTGGTGCTTGTTCTGGACCTTCGAAATGGCAAGACATACTATATCGTGCTAACTAGAATAAAAGGAGGAATGTCATTTTGATATGGGGCATTTAAACGAAAGAGAACCACATGTACAAGTGGTTCTGATGTAAGATATGAATGAAGTGACCGTGTAAAATGGACTATTTGTTTTGTCACCATGATGATAGTAGAGTTGGACGTTGTGATTGCTTTGTGAGAGTTTTGGTGTCAAGACAACTCTGGAAAGATGGAGATTCCTCACTTGCACATTATGGCATGATTCGGTACTAATTGATTCAGTGGACAACAAAGTCGATCTAATGATGTAGCATTGATTTGTAGGAGCTGCTAATGCCTTTCTTAGCGGTGGTTTTTCAATTTGAAGCAGCTATTTGAATTGATGCGATTCATGAAGGTTGCAATTCAGTAATGATTGTTCTTGACAGTTCAAGCAGCTTGAGACTCTATAATTATATTTATCCAACTCCTGATTTTGTTGAAGGATCGGCACTTCATATCATAGCAATTTACTATGAACTTGAGGAAAATATCAACCATAATTCATGTGATTCCTTACGTTGAAAATTGAACATTGTTACACAAGAAATAGAGGGCACATTTGCAGAGTTTCAGGATTTGGCTTAAACTAAGTCCATATTCAATTATTTTGAAATTCTCTTGTTCTAGAGAGAATGTATTTGATAGCTACTATAGCAAAAAGCTATTTGTCATCGGTTCAAAGGTCTTTTCTCGTCACCCTTATGATGAAATTAAATTCCTTCGCCTTAATCGTGAGATCGTTAGCATTAGCTAATTAAGTACAAAAGTATAGACTACTAGTATGTTTAATTCGCATTATTTGGCATTCTAAATTTGTGCGCAGATCTTTAGTTTTGAAGTTGGTGGCAGGTTCTTGTTTTTGCAATTAAAATAGAACTCCATGCTCAGTGTCCATTGCTCTTCCCATTCTACAGGAAAGGAAAACAAAAGCGCTTTACAGTTTTCTTTTTACTGTTTCCCATTTGTTGCAATAGAATTAAAACAGATAGACCAACAGGTGGAAGGGAAATAAATCAAAGAAGAAAGGGATGATCACGAAGTGAATGCAGGAATCCGAGTTGATATGTCCGTTGAACGTGGACATAGAGATTCAGGGCTTGTGGAGGTATCTCCCGGCAAGCAACGCAGCTTCCATGACAACAGAGAGGACGTCGATGACATCCTCAACGTGGCATTTGCTTCCTTTAAATGTTCTCCCTCTGGAGTTCTTGAAGTTCGTCATGCGGTTCAGTAAGTTTTGGCTGCACTCCTGGCTCAAGTAGTCATCTGCACAACACCCAGTCAAGTCTCAGTGTCACAATTTTCATATTTCTATGTGGACAACACGACCTGCTCTTTGAATAAAAGATCAAATTGAACAATCACATGATATGATTTCATTGACATCACTTAGCACATTTGATGAGCTAGTGTATTAGTTGAAGTTATTGTCCCAAACCGGTCCATGAGAAAGAGAAAATCTAGACATGCACTTTTTGTAATAAAAGCAAATGTTGATGTCATTGCCCTCACAAGAGCATTTACTCCCACACAGTCTCCTCCCCCAGACCTCAAAATAGTGATTAAAGTTAGCTCATGAAGGAAGAGATAGTTTAGGGACATTGTGGAACAATAGAGCCCTCGCAGGCACGTTAATCTTAGTCATGTCTCTTCTTTCTTTTGACCCATTAGTCCCCTACCATTTTCTCTATCTCCGCTCCGTAATATACTTTTACAGGAACATGAATCCATGCATGTATAGACGAGTAAAGCTGTTGTTCAACAACGAAAATGGCTTCCACAATCGTCCTCATAAAATACGTCCATGCAAACACGCGAGCCAACGGCTAGTTATGTCAGTCAATTTGATGAAGAAAAGTTGAAGGAATCCATGCTAAAACTCACTATTTTGACTAGAATGCAGGCCTCGTTCTTCATACAGCAAACGTCGAGGTCGTCGCAGGGCCTCTCCTCTGGACATCCGCTGTACAGGAGCCTACAATACTTGCCACATCTCAGAAATGGAGGCACTGTGTCATTTTCTATGAGAATTCTTTTTATGTTCAATACTAATTAATCAACCACAAAAAAAAAAAAAAAGCTCCAATTTAATTGACAATCCTTTATCGCATCATGCCCAAAAATTGATTTTCTTTTTTTTCTAGAGAAGATCAAGCATCACTAGATACCTGAGCATAACTCGGATTCACATTTTTTGCTACAGTCTTTGCTCTACAAAATTATTCATTCGAGTAAGAAAAAATGTTGCCCCTGGTAATCATTATAATTATTGTGACTAATAATCATGTTTTGGGTGAATTGGATAGTTTCAGTTGTATACTTCCATGACTGTGAGTTAACTGTGTTCTTTACGAAAGAGAGTTTTTGTTGGTTATCCTTTTATTTGTTAGTTTCCATTATAATTAGAGTGGCTATTCCTTCTTCTTTTTTTCATGAAACAAAAAGAGATTTATTAGGTTACGTAAAGCAACAAATACACAAAAAGTTGCATTTCTATTAAGAAATGCAGGGGAGGCAAAGATTAGTAGAGCATGCCACATTGAGAATTGCTCTTCAGGATATGAATGCTGTCGTTGGAGGAATTGAGATTTTCTAGAAATGGGCTTAAAAACATGGACAATGAAGCTTTGTAATTGCAATAATCAACACGTCCTTTCTCAAAATCGGTGAAAAAGAAACAGCTCCATTGCCCATCCAAATGATTGCGTACAAATCTAAGGAAGATATTCTATCATTTCTACTGTTAACACAGTCAAATAGTACAATATGTGAAATTCCTAACATAGCATAGAATCGGAGTATTTTAACTTTTGGAATCAACTAAAAAATACTCACTCCCAATCATAAGATTATGCCTAGGACATCAAAATTGATTTGAAGAAAAGAGTCCAAGAGAAAGTGATGATTCCTCCAAGTCAAGTATTACGCTAATTAAAGATGCGAAAAAGCCAAGATTATTGAGAATGATTGGTGTCATCAAAGGATCGCATAGTTGGATCTCGAATGTCCAATCATCTTTTATTTTTGGTAGAAATATGCCTCGAAAAGATCATCACATATTATCAAAAAGTTGGAAGTCAAGATGATTAACCTAGAATATATCAAAAGTAGTCAGTAGAAAAACAAAATCAATTTTTTACCAATGATAAACTTCTCCAATTATATTTGTGAATCGGGTTTGGAACAAAAGTAGATATAATTTTTCATTGGAAAATCTTCTTGAGGTAAACTTGGAGTGAAATTCTTCCTAAAGGTAGATATCATTTTTCATACAATGTTGTTGGGCATGGATGTATGATAGTGGTGACACAAGAAAATTATAATAGACAACTCGAGACATACATATATGAAAATGACGTACAAATCTAACACACAAACAAAATAATTGTCACGCAATTATTACACACATTCTTTATGAATAGTAAAATCTCTCACTTACTATTACAATTGCTTTTCTTGCATGACACATAAAAACAAGTATAGAGCAAACAAGCTCATACGATCACGCACTCAACATACAAGTTGCCTTTCCACTTTTTCTCTTTATTTGTGAAGCATTCTCAACTTCTATTTCAAGGCTTTCCAAAGCCCCTACTTTTTTTTTTTTTTTTGGTCCACTCAAACATGTCATTCCATTGCATGTACGTAAAATAGAATAACAACCTAGATGGACTTCAAAGCAAAGAACAGCCAAAAGAGATTGTGGGGGGCTAGACACCCAGCTTAAAAGGGATGGATGCTTCATTCATGAATGATGATCTATTTCAAATTCAATGCCCTGGCTGATTGAAAAAATTAGACACTATGTATTGATTCCTGCCAGACCCTTATAAGACTCGACATTTCGTAATTAACATGTACGGTGGAATTACTAGTCACTGAATGCAAAAATGTAGTCGTAATTAAATGCCCTGAGAGGTTGAAATAATTAAGAGCTTTGGTTATCCGGGGGCGCAATTCCATAGAAACATTACCGCACCTCTCGCTCTCCGATAACCTCGTCTTCGTGAGCCTTGCACATTGTCCCAAGCTTCGCGATGTTCAGGGCCTGGAGAAAGTCAAAGATGTGATGAGAAGCCAAAATGAGGGATCAACTGCAACGCCTCAACAAATTGTCCACACCTGTCAAATTCCGGAGGTTTTACGGAATGATGGGGGGCCAATTTCGGATGAACTTTTGGAAATCACAGAGCTCCAGGAATCGAGGCGTCTAAATTCTGAAAACCGTTCGGCGATGCAACTTGTTGGAATATCGTTCATTGCGCTATTGCAGCAGAGAAACAACTCCGATCAGTCAGTGCGCTTTGGCCATAAGTGGAAACGATTCACGTGTCCTTTCGAAGGTAAATAAAGCAGGTCACACTATTCGTTGTCGAGATGTATCGCAATTTTCATCAACATTTCCTACTTCTTTTTCTTTTTTGTTGGGTCATCGATTGATCAACTTTTATTCAATTTGAAAACGCAGGGCCCATGTACCGGGCATCCTTACAAAGTAAATCCAACAAGATTTGGGGAGGGGAAGAAGTCCAGTCCCTCCGCAATGGAGTTGGTTTCACTATGGCAATGGGTGATACCCAGCTGTGGGAAGCTGGATGACAGATCAAAGCATTGGGAGATAATTGTGTGTGCATCCACAAGCGTCCCTTCTAAGTTTCGAATAATGCAGGTGATTGCTCCTTCTATGGAGCTTTCAACGAAGGGATCCATCAATGTTGACCTCTAAAGATCCGACCTTTGGGGGTTTCCAGTTCTCAGAAGAGGCGGGAGCGTCAAGGTCCAACTTTCTGCTTTGAATTCCACCTCCTGTAATTGCCGAGAGAAGTTAGAGCTCCCTGTGGTTGCTTGAAGTCGTTACAGGAAGTCCAAATAAGCCAAAAGATGGTTGCTACAAGCGCCAGAGAATGTGGGTTTTCTGTGCTTTTAAGGAATTGCGTTAGCCATATCTCTATTCTGCTTGACCCCTGGGAAATAAACTGAATGTTTAGGGATGGTTGAGCCCATATGCCTCGCGTCCAAGGACAAAGCAGAAGGAGACGCATTGGGGATTCCACCTGGTCTTTACACAGTAAGCAGTGAGCATCCGATACTATATTTCGCTTGTGTAAGCTCTCTATCGTGGGTAGACTATTCTAACATGGATTCCATTCGAAAAACTTAATTTTAGGGATTGTTTGCATTTTCCAGGTCTCATTCCATATTGCCTGAGGAGCCAAGAAAGATAAGGAAGCCATTGGAGCTTTTTGGATATTCTCGGCAAGTCTTATGTAGTAGTAGCCACTCTTTACTGAGTAATTTCCTGTTGATGAATATCTCCATACCAATTTGTCTTGAATAGAGTGGGTTGTTAGAGGTATAGCCAAAATTTCCTTCACGATGTCCTCTTCGAAAATATTTCGAAGAAGAGGTTCATTCTTGGAATTTTCTTTGTGGTTTGTAACCTCTACTACCTGTTGTGGGTCATTTTTATTGGCTGGTTGTCTAGTTACACCTCTTTAGAACCATCTGTCCTCTATGATACCGATTGCTTCTGCTGTTTCCACTGTCCATATTGAAGGTTCTAATATTGAGTCTCTTCCCTTTAGTAAGCTTTGCCAGCCCCAAGAGGGTCTGTGCCCTTTCCCAGCATGCCCAGAACCTCCTTTTTGTGAAGTAAATCCCTTTAAAAGTTTGACCCCATAAACAGCAAGACTGGTGCATTAATCTCTAGGCTTGCTTTCCTAAGAAAGCTTTGTTAAGAGAAAGTCAATCTTTGAATCCAATGCCTCCATTGTCTTTCCTTTGCTTCAAGAAATCCTAACTCTTCCAATGAATACTAGAGTGAGATTCTCTACTTTTCCACTAAAATGCTGTCATTCTGTGTTCAATCGCTTTACATATGAAGACAATTGACATTGCATATTGAGGAAGAGCCAGGACCACTGTTTTTTTACTAATATCTCATGTCCTGCTTTAGAAGTTAAAGATTCCTTCCAACCTTCTAATTTTTTGTTAACCCTTCCAAGTATCCAGGTAAAACATATTCTTCTTAGACTCTCCCCAATCCAAAGGAATTCCAAGCTATTTTCCTTTTTTATCCAGTTCAGGGACACGCTATTCATAAGCCATATTAGCTCTTATGGTCTATGGACACCCTGAGCTAAAGAGTATTCCTAAATGGTTTAGGTTTATCTCATGTCCAGTAGCAAAACAATACTAATGTTACATCCAATATAGATTGGCATTCTTGAATTCTCCCATCTAAAAAGAAGATGGAATCATCTGAAAATAGGAGATTTGATATGGTAGGGGAAAAAGAGTTGAGATTAATACCCTTTATACTGCCATCCTCCACTGCTTTCTTCATCATAAGAGATAATACGTTTCCTACAGAAATATAGAGATGAGGGGATAAAGGATCACCTTGCCAAAGTCCTATGGAAGGTTGGAAGTAAGGGAGAGGATTCCGATTATATTTAACACTGAATGAGACTGAAGATACACATTGCTTAACCCACGTAATCCACTTTTTATCAAAGCCCAGTTTTCTTAAGTATGCCTCCAAGTCCCATTCTACTCTGTCATATCTACTCTGTCATATGCCTTTTTCGTATCAAGTTTAAAAAACACTAGGAATTTTTTCCTCCTCTTCTTTGCTCTTAGTTGATGCAACACTTCCTGCATTATCATGATATTGTCCTGAATAAGTCTCCTTGTCACAAATGCACTTTGCTCTTGAGCTATCAATTTCGATAACCAAGGTTTGAGTCTATTCACCATTACCTTGGATATGATTTTATTGGCAAAATTGCACAAACTAATGGGGCGAAATTGATCTAGAGTTTTTGGGTTAGGAATTTTTGGAACTAGAGTAATGTGGGTTCTATTTAAGTCAGAATTCGTTTTCCCTGATATGAAAATATTCTTAACAGCTGCAAATACTTCAAAGAATGATTGTTTGAAGTACTACTTTTGAAGAATGATTGGCTTCTCCCTTGAAATCTATGTGGTTATTTGTTCGCTTGTGCATATACTTTCGATTTCATATTTTCCATGAGGATGCTCAATTGGAAGATCAATTGCTCCAAATAAGCCATATGTGCTCTTCAGGAAATCCCTTAACTCCAGTTATCTCAGTCCCTTAACCATTCTTTCTCGTGGTAAATAATTAGCATGTTCTGATGCACTGTTATATTTTCCTCACAAGATTCTCTAGCCATTTTGTATTCAATGATCAGATTTGCGTGTCAGATTTGACCAAGGGCAGACTGTCAATTAACTTCATCCCATCTGGAAAAATCATCTTCTAATTTTATGTCATAATCATATAAGCATTACAATTTTTATGCTGTGCAAGGTAGATTTGTTCCATTGATGCTCATTATGGACATTCAGAATAGCAAGATATAATTTATCATGCTATACAAAAAAAAAAAAAAAAAAAAAAAAAAAAAAAAAAAAAAAACGATGTCATTTTGATATGGGAGGTGGTTCTGTTGTGAGATTAGGAGTGAAGTGCCTGTGTAAATGGACCATTTGTTTTGGATCAGGAATGTAGGCAAAGCTGGACGTTGTAATTGCTTTGTGAGAGTTTTGGTGTCAAGACTGCTCTGGAAAGATGGAGATCCCTCACTGGCACATTACAGCATGATTCGGTACTAATTGATTCAGCGGATAACTAGTTAATCTCATGTTGTATCGTTCATTTGGTAATGCCTTTCTTAGTGATAGTTTTTCAGTTTGTTGAAGCAGCTAATTGTTTTCTTGGAATGTAGGTTACTGAAGTATGACGAGGAAGATATGCAAGGATAGGGGTGATGCTACATTATGGAGACACGAGTTCAGTCCAATGGTTTTATGTAGAATCAAGCTGCATATTTCACATATTCAAGTGCTTTCAGGATGGTTATGAGGTATTATTTTCCTAGAAGCCTAATTTGGAGGTTAAAATCCTCTTAGACTGAGCCTCAAATTTAATGATATTGCCCAACAATGCAGGTTGTGGTGAGAAGATGCAGATCTCGTATGTCGGTGTTTCCGTGTCCTGATTGGGGTATGAACAAGTTCAATTGGTTCTCGAGAGGATTCAACTGTAGATAACTGGTGGATGCAAATGCTAACAAACATGGAGGCTATCTGTTTACCTGTGCCTACGGGTGGAGATTGAACATGGAAATTGGGAAATTCAGGAGTCGAATTTTATGGGCACTGAATTCTCCATGGACTTCCCTTCATAAATGCCGAATTCACTGGCTTGTGTGACAGGTATGGTTATGCTCAAGTCATCAATTCAGAGCAAGCTCTGAAAGTGGTATTGCAATGCCAGTCTCTCTACTCTCGAGTCCATGTCCACTTGCCCAAAGTAGCGCATAAGATTGGTTACCTATTGTTTACGCATCACTCATTTGATTCAGGAATGGCTAAATATGGAGGTCTTGTGAAATTATGCTTCAACGAACCTTGTCATGGGCTGTCTGACTATGAGGTATTAGTGAAAGTTTTTTTGAGTCATTCTAATTATCCATTGTACACGTCGAAAGGTACCTCACTGCGGTCTTGAATTAGAGAGGAAGATATCACAACAAGTTGATGAAGGTCGGCTACCATAATTTCAAAAAGGACAGCTTCTGCAGCAGGTGTGTCCTTGTCCCTACGAAAGATGGTCCTGGAGAGGACAGTGGTTGGATCGTCTCTTGGGTACATAATTAAGAAACAGCTGTGTCCCAGGTTAAGTTTAAGAGTTTCAATGCAATCATCATGTAGGTTTGCCTACCGGTAACGACGTTTGATGTGATTTTGAAATCATGAAATATGCAGGTTCTTGTGATAGAAGCGCAGAAGTCTAAAGGCGAGCAATGGAAAAAATCACTCTGCCTCAAAGGGCACCCTGTGGATTCCATGGTACTTTCGTTTCCCGAATCGATGATCAGGGACACCAGATCTCATGTACAAGGCCTTACTTTTCTCGTCAGATTGATAGGTTTTTTGCCTTTAGTATGTGATGTTCTAACTTTCTTAGTCTAGTTTTGTGCTAACATTTCCTGCTTATCAGTAACTTCATACGCCCCGAAGAAGTAGAGAGCTAAGAGACTGGCTACCTCGAGCCGCATCGCTCTTTAAGCTACTGCACCCAATAAAAGTCAAGCATGTCTATCCAGAGACTCACCATAAGACCATTGGCTGGAATTTTGCCTGCTCATCAAGTTCTAGAGCACTCAAGTAATTCAGAGGCTCTTTGAGTGTATCCAAGATTTTTGTTGCATGTACAGAGAGGAGAGGTTTAGATGCTTCTTGAAAATGGATATTTTAATAGTTTCCATTTAAAGGTAAATAAAACAGGTCACATTATTCATCGTAGAGATGTATTGCCAAATTCATTAGCATCTCCTACTTCATAAGACGATTTTTCTTGATAGCCGGCTACGGTACTTCGTAATCACCAAATGAAAAGATGGATTATTAATTCAAAGAAAGTACAAAATGATGGATTGCAAATACACAACAAACATGTTCAAATTTTGTTTCCTATCCGAAGTTCTTTTACCAACCAAACAGATTTTCAAGAGGAAAAAAGGAGAAATGAAGAATCTTTTATTTTTCCTTTACATTGAAAAGGAAAACTAAAACCCTTTTCATAAACCAACTTTAATTTGATATGCTAGTTCTTTTCTTTTTTGGTGTTTTTCATTTAGGGCCGAAAAATGCTTAGTATCCAATTTTTTTACATTTATTGATGAAACAGGGAAATGGCTACATAAATTTTCTTTTTGTCTACTTTCCCTTTGTATAAAATAATTAGGTTGAAATTAATCATTTTCCATGACGAGAGGGTATTGTTTACCTTCTATTGTGTGATTATTGTGTGATTCAAAATATTTAGACTTGAATTGATAAGAGTGCATAAATTTAAGGTCTTTTAGACAAATTTTGCTACCTTAATTAGATAGAGTAAAAGTCCCACCAAACGACGCACATCAAGTAACGACATGCATTAAATTCGTATGTTGTTGGGTGTATTTTCTCATGAGAAAATATTAGTTGGTCCCGGAGCACTAGTCAGCGTGATTCCGAACTAATCATGAAGCACCACGTGGACCGACGTGGCACTATGGGGCCAGCTCGCCAAGATGGAATTTCTGCATAAAAAATAATTATCTTTCTCTCTCATCAAGCCTTCTCCTCTCTCTCTCTCTCTCTCTCTCTCTCTTCTTTGCAAGGGTTCTGTGCACATTTATTATATTTTCTCAACTCTCTTCTTCGTTCTTTCCTTCTAAGAAGAAAAAAAAAGCCATTCTCTCAAGCAAGCGAAGGCTTTCAAATTTTGAATCTCTACTTTCGCACTCATTTGCTGCGCTTATTGTTGCCGCAGCTTTCATCAAGTGGCCTGTCATGCCCCGATCCTCAGACACGCACACATCCGTCTCACTTGGTCGATTTTATAATGCGATATCCCAGGACAATGTATCGCCGACCCTTTCATTTTTAAGCACATGCGGAAGCAATTAAAATCCCCAGACAATAAAACGAGCCACGTGCCCTTTTAGATGCCAAACTCTGTCGCCGAGCCACGTGCATTCTCCAGAACGACATACCGAGTCTCCAAGCCACGTGCATTCTCTCAGGCGACCTTTTCGCCAAGGTGACATATTCAACCACTGAACTCACGTGCATTCTCCATGTGACATTCCAATTCACCGAGCCCACGTGTCCTCTTTCAAGTGGTTACCAATCTACTTTCAATACCGACAACCAATGTCCAATAATTTCTCAATCAAATAATTAAATCAACTCACAAAGCATTATAAATGCTGAATAACATACTTGGTCATTTACCGATCAACAATTCAATCTCAATCAATTCCAATCAATTTAGGGTAAATCCCTAAAATATCACAATTTATTCAATTCCATACAACGTGGAGCTCAAATAAATAAACGGACTGTGCCACGACAATCAGCACGAGATTTCGGTCGTCGGCCATCAAAATCTTAATTTCCGAAAAATAATTAATTTATTAATTAATTTCGAAAATTAATTATTAATTACTAAAAATTCAATTTAGCTCAAAATAAAGCCCGATTAAATAAACGGACTTCACCATGGTCATCATCATAATTTTCCGGTTCCAGGCCATCTCAGTTGAATTTTCGGAAAATAAATAATTATTTAATTTAATTTAATTTAATTACGAAAATTAATATTTAAATACTAAAAAATCCACTGGAAAAATCCCGAGGCACTTCCAATAATTAGTAGACCACGTCTACTTGCTAATTACACATTCAATTTATCTAATTCGCATCACAATTGGCTAATAATTGCTAATTTATTATAATCTAACAACCTAAACATAATTAATTAAATCTAAACCAACATTAAGCATAATTAGCCAACTAATCATGGATTAGTGAGATTACTCACCAAATCGCGCGCAAATCGGATCAATCCGACGGCGGCGACGCGAGGAACGATTGTTCCCAAAGCGACTCACGAATTCGAGGCCCGGAAACGGCCCAAAAGCGGGCCCGAAGTCGCTGAAACCCACTCGCGGGTTTGCTGGATGGGGCTGATCGGGGCTGCTCCGGCGGCTAGGGCGGCGAGGGGAAGCCGGCGGAGGGCGAGGGGGACACGGGGGAGGTCCGGCGAGGCTGGGCAGTGGCCGAAGGTGGCCGGACGGGGCGGAATAGGGGCTGGGCCGCGCGGATTCGCTCGGGGGAGGGGCGATGCAGCGAACGACGGATGGCGGGACGGCGGGCGCACGGGCGGGCGGCTGTCGCGGGCATGCGAGCGGTGGTGCGGCGGCGGGACGGTGGCGACGACGAGCTGCTGCTTCTGCTCCGGTTTGCTGGTTCGCACGCGAAGAAAGAAGAAGAAGAAGAAGCTGGTTCGGTCGTGTGTGGGAAGGAAGAAGAGAGAGGAGAGAGAAGAGAGAGATAAGCATTGACTGGTCAAAGAGGAAAAGAGAGAGAGAATAGGCGGTGGGGGGAATCGCACGAGGGGGAGGGGAGAGGAGAGAGGAGAGAGAAAGAAAAGAGAGAAAAAGAAAGAAAAGAAAAGAGAGGGAGAGAGACGAAAAAGAAAAGGAAATACATAATTTTTTCTCTTTTCCTTTTCCTTTTTATTTTCTTTTGGTCTTCAATTTTTCTTCCGATAATTTCTTTCTTGAAATTTCGGACCCGTCAATAAATTGACGAGCGATGAGACGGGATCCTAAAAATTACTATTAGTGTTATTGATAGAACATTTCAATATAATATAATATAACAAACATTTTACTTAGGTTTGAATATATAAAATAATTATACATAATATAATATAATATATAGGGTTGGTCCAGGGTTGGACCAACCCAAAACTCTTAAGACCGAGGACCAACCCGCATAGTGTTGGTCCTGGAATTTTAGGACCAAGGACCGACCAAGTCCCCTTGGGAATCGGACTAAGACTGGCAGGGTTGGGCCGGTCCAAGGTTGGTCCAGGGTCAACCCTAGACCGCTGCTCACCCCTAAAAACAAGTATAGAGCAAACAAGCTCACATGATCACGCACTCAACAGACAAGTTGCCTCTCCGCTTTTTCTCTTTATTTGTGAAGCGTTCTCAACTTTATTTCAGGCTTTTTTTTTGGGCCACTCAAACATGTCATTTCATTTCATGTACATAAAATAGAAGAACAACCTATATGAGCATCAAAGCAAGAAACAGCCAAAATAGATTGTGGGGGTAGACACCCAACTTAAAGGGAGAGATGCTTCATTCATGAATGATGATCTCTTTTCAAATTCAATGCCTTGGCAGATTGAAAATTTTGGATATGCTACGTATTGATTCCTGCCAGTTCCTCATAAGACTCGACATTTTGCAATTAACACTTATGGTGGAATTACTAGTCACTGAATGCAAAAATATAGTTGAAATTAAATGCCTTGAGAGGTTGAGAATTTTGAGTATCCAGGGGTGCAAGTCCATTGAAATATTACCGCACCTCTTGCTTTTCCATAACCTCCTACATTTGGGCATTAGAGGGTGTTGGAAGCTTCATGATGTTCAGGGCCTGGAGAAAGTCAAATATGTGCTTAGGAGCTAAATTGAGGGATCTCATGTATGTCTGCAGATTTCTTGTAGTGTCCACCACTAGAGCTACGTACTTTTCTAATTGTAACTTCACTTTCTCTGACTCGATAATGCAGGAACATCAGCATGCCCAAATGGAAAATTTTTGTGTCGGAATGCAGGACATGTTCTTGTCATTATATTTTCTTCGAGAGTAAATGATGGCATTTGTGGTAAGTAGTCCATCGGAACTTTTTCTCCATGGTCTTGGCCTTTCCAAGCATTCGTTTTCCTGTGTTGATTGTGGACCTCATTCTCCCTTCTGATCATCTGTACATAACACATGCATGTAAGTTCATGTACCATCGAACAAGATCCTGCTGCATTTGAATTGCCCAACAAGATTGCAATTCCTTCGTAGACATAAGAATATCAGATATGATATTATGAACGGCCCGGGCCAGAAGTCCTCTTGGCAGATTTTAATTGCTTCAATGTCAAGGATATCTCTAATCTTCACTGCAATGAGATGTTCCACGCTTTAGTGTCATGGGGCATTGATTAATCATAATTGTGCAACAACAGATTTATTTACCTGCTTTAGCAACTTCATGTCCTGGATTGTCTTCCTCACCAACAAACATCACTGTTAAAATATTACTTTACATACTATTTAATGAACCGTAATACCATGAAGACAAGTAAACAAGGGTATATTTCAAGTGATGAACAGATTTGAGACTACTTTTTAGGAACTCTCCCACTTTTGAGGACAAGGACATTGATTGTGAGATATATGCATATGGGAAATGAATGGAAACTATTTTTTCGGGTTTACATCTTAAGGATTGTTTTGAAAGCTAGACAAGAGTGGCTTCTTCAATTGAGAACAGTTTGCATGCTTGGTCTAGTTCAATCCAGTGAAAAGAAAGTGGTCAAAACTAGGTGAGATGGAGAACTGGTTTAGTTCGGATTGATCTTTTCCTTAACGCTTGTCAATGAACAGTGTTTCTGAGAATACAAGAAAAATTGCAGGAAGGGGGAAAGGTTGGAGAGAAAACAAAAGGTGCATTTTTTAATGAAATCTACGTGCTTATCGTCATATGCAAGGATCTGCAGAGTGATCAATTGTTAGTAAAATGGATGATGAATGTGTGGATTAAGTAACATCATAATATTGTAATAAGATACTAATTAATGCTTAGATTAATTTTCCCTTTTCATTGTTTAGGATTTTTGTCAATTGGACAATTACTACATGCTAAGGTCCTATAAAAGATTTATATGCTGACATCATCTGACCTTAATAGGTTGACGGAATTACTAGATCGTTCTGGTTCTTGTAACACTGATTTTAGCATCCGCTGGACAAAGGTTAACTAGCAGGTGGTCATTCTTTTTCTGCCTCCTCTTAATGTTTCCTCCTAACATATGTTCTTTGCCTGGTCCATGATACTCAGACTGCTGTGATGGGAGTGACGAATATGGTGATAAAGTGAAGTGCCTGAATACATGTCGGGAAACTGGAAAAGCAGCACGAGATGAGCTGAAGAAAAAAATTGATGTGTACGAGGAGGGCATTGCCATATGTAAACAGGAGGTGGAACAAGCTAAAGTAGCTCTTGCAAAAGACAAGGAAGAATTGTTAAAACTGAAAAGTGAGGAGAAAGTACTGAAAGTGCAGTTTGAACAGCTTAAAGGTTTGGTTTTTCCTAATTTGGTGGTATCTTGGCAAAATAACTTGAATTTAGTTGTCATGATCTCATTAAACCCAAGTTTGCCCTTAAAACTTAGTTGCTGGCTACTGCACATATATATCATCTTTGTTCATACTGCATCCAGTGATAGCAGCATATTGTGGTCTATGGAATTGGAAAAACTCACACTCTGATGATAATGAACTCATCATAGTATAGCTTCTGTATAGATATTTTACAGTACTAACTGTTTGGTAGTTTTACCAAACAACGAAGCATTTTCTGAATGAGTGTGGATGTTGTGACTATTAGATATTGATGTGCCAGATGTATCCCAGCCTTGTAGGTAAATGGATGGAAGATTTGGGAAGCATTTGGTTTACCTCACTAAAGAAATTACTTCATCCCTCTAAACGAGTGTCTAGTAGTGTTATGATGTTTGGAAGATTAGCTATATTTGGGAAAAATAGTGAAAATGGACGGGATGGGTGGAAATTCGGGAGAAGTTTGAAATTTCTGTGAGAGAGAAATAGAGGGAAATTTGAATTTTTAGATGCTCTCTCCAAATTCTGGCCCTTGGTGCTCTCAAAATAGCCTTAGTGTCATGGTCACTATTTGCTATCTCTGTCGATGTACATGTGCTTAGACTACCCTTCTTCCATTCTTTGGCACTTTATGATGCTTAGCTTAAGATTTCTTTTACATGCGTTCGTTTTTGCGTTACTATCAATTGTTTTGTTGCTTTTTCATCTCTAAATATAGAGCGCAAAGAACAAATAGAGAAAGCAGAGGAGAAAGGACAAATGAGAAAAGAAAAAAAAAGAGAGGGAAAAAAGAGAAGCTGAGGGGAAAGCTGGCAAAGAGAAAGCAGTTTCAGCAGGGTTGGGTGTTGGAGATCTTGGATCACTTAAGGATGGGAGGAGGCAGGCTAGCAGAGAGGAACAAGAGAAAATCGAGGCTGAGATGAGAAAGAATGCCTACAAATTGGCCTATGCTAAAGCAGAGGAGGCATCTAGGTTACTGTGGGTGGAGCAAACAAGAAAGGGAAGAGATTATAAGATGTTTTGCTGTTGCTTTTTCTTGAATCTCTTGGGTCTACCAAAAAGCCACAGTGAAAGACTGCAATTCCATTCTGCCAAAAACATACTGGTGGGACTGGATTTGTATCCGAGGACGTAGCTTTGAAGTGTCGTGGAAATATTTTCAAGGGAAGAGGTGTGATTACTTCTGCTTTTAAGGTTTGTGACCTGTGGATATGGGTATCATCTTAGTGGTATCTTCCTCTTGCTATGCAAGAAAAACTGATCTCCAAAAAATAATTATGACAAATAAAAAAGGAAAATCTACATTGCATTATTAAGTATCATTTCAGCTTTGAGCTGTAAGTGTGAGTCTAGTTATTAGTATTTTAGCTTCAATAATTATCCATATTGCGATATATTTCATTTTTTCTATCAGTTCATTTATATCTTCCATTCTAATTGTTTTGGCCGAATTTTAATCTGAAGCTCCCTCCTCATACAATTCATATTCGACCGTCGATGATCAAGGTTGAAAAGGACTCGAAGCTTTCAGATATCGGGACCGTTGATGCACTTGAAATAGTACAATCAAGGTACAACCAACGTATTTTGCCAGCAGGCTATCATTGTTTTAATTAATTCTCTTGAGGTTCTTATGGTACCTCGGACCCCTAGTACTGTGATCACAGTGTTATCTGTGGGTTTGTTGCCTGGCTATGCTATTGATTTGTTGATCATTGTGTTAAGATTTTCCTTTGGAGTTAGCTAGTTAAAAGACCCTTACATAAACAGACTGAAAAGTTAGCAGCTTTCTTGTTCTTTCAGCAGTTTAATTTGAACATGGGACATGTTTTTCTTGTGAATTACTAAATCCCATTGCTTTTTGTTTGGAGCTTTTTCTGCCATCAAATTTTACCTTTTCGGAAGAACTGATTAGACCTTGGTCCTCATTGATGCAGTAATAAACCAAAGCCTGCATATCTTTCAAAAATTTTGATTGCACTTTTAAGCTATGGCGGGGTCCCTATTGAATGTCTTTTGGACATGGTGGAGAATGCTCTGGGAGATGCAAATAGTGTCTTCTCTAGTAAACGAGCAGCTCTAAGAGGTAGTATTCTTACGAACATTTGGACCATTGAAATAATGTATATTCTTAAAACAGTCCAAAAAGAGATTTTTCTCCATTTTTTTTTCTATACTTGGATGTGCTTCTTCTTTTTTTTCTTGATTCGAAATATGCATAAGTAAAAAAATGCATCTCTATTCATCTTTGCTGCTTTTACTTCCCCTGGGTGCGTATTTCCTTCAATTGCTATTTGACGTGTAAACATTTTCCCTTGTGTTTTCCTTTTGTTCTTTTAACGTATGAACAGTTTTGGTGAATCATGGTGAGAAGGATAGTTTGACTGCAGCCAGAATGATCTTATCTGGGATTCCTCTGGACGAAACGTACCTACAGAATCGTCTGTTCATCCTCATGAACGATGAAAAGAAGAGTTGGAAAGGAGGAAGGATTCCTATTCCAGATTCTTACTATCTAATGGGGACAGCCGATCCCACAGGAATTCTTAAAAGTGATGAAATTTGTATTATCCTGTATGTACTCGTAATCTCATTTTTCTGTGCTTGATTTATCATTTAGCATGAGTCTGCTAAAGAAAACTAAAGAAAAACAGTCATTTTTGTAATTTTAATTTTAGAGTGCATCCCTTGGTTTTTAGTGGCTTTGTATGGTTATGGAATAATTTCTAACCATGCCGTAGGGTGAAATTCAAAATTTAGGTCTGCATATGACTTGGCTTATTAAGATTCAAGTATGTGCCACTTGTTGACCTAAGCATATGCCTACCTATATAAACCGTTGACTCAGCTCCTACCTTTCACGGTTTCAGAGCCAAACTTGGTAAAGCCTCTACTTGTTTCTTGTTTCCTTGTATTGCCAGTTAGGGAAACTATCAAATTGCACAAAGAAATTTCATCTTTTTGTGATTTGTTTGCAGAAATGTTTCTGGTTGTGATTTATGCAGGTCGTTTTGGTACATGCACCAATAAAGGATAATAACCAAAATAAAGATTATAGCATCAGTGGACTTTATGGATTTTGTTTGAATGGCTTTCATTTGTGGCACCTGCAATACGCTCACAGAATCTGATTTCTCTGTAAACACAGAGGAAACTTAGTAATTAACTGCTCTCTACGAGACCAAGCTAAATCTGGCAAAGCATGCGATATATAAAACAAATACAACTTTGCTATTAGGAACTGTGCAGTCCCTAAATCAGCATATAGAGCAAGGCAGAAGTGCATCGCAGACAAGACCCATCAGTATCCTTAACATGGACATTGCAAAGTCTGACCCTTCCCTGTTCCAGAGGCTCTTCCACTAGGTGAGAAGAGATACTAAGTTCCTGATGGCCAAAGTTAATATTTGCTCTATATAGTAGTCCCAGTTCTTTGCCAGATCTTACTCGGTTGTTATGGGGTAAGAAGCTGATTGCTTATTTTCCTCCTTGCTCTACAATGCAACCCCAAACGTAATGCAAAACTTCCATACTAGGCTCATTTGACCTGCTGATTTGGCTTGGATATGGTCATTGGTGTGCAAGAGTCGGGATATCTGCCATTTGACCATTTGGTCCGCAAGTTTTGCATCGGTTTCAGTTAATGGTGCTTAAGAAATGGATATTTTCCCTTCCGTGTGCTGTACCCATCTGAACTGATTGTTTTTTTATTAGTTATGACAATAAATGCGCGGAAGAGACAGGATTTCGGCAAGATATATCTTCTTTCTTATGGTGTTATTTCTTTGTATTAGGAGTATGGAGTCACAAGATAAATTATGTTGAAGCACTAATGCATCCTCTAAAACTTGCTATCAAGTTGCTGCAGCATTAAATGGTGAACTTTTTGTAGATGGCGGGGTAGAGATCAGAGGAATGACCGTAGCAGGTGATGAGACGGATCACAGGTCTGGGAAGGTGTTTGAGTGGAGAATTGAAAGCCTTTTCCCGACTGGGCTCTTCTCTCTTTTGAGCTGCCCAGACCCCCATTGATCACACAGTTCATCGGCAACTTCAGTGCAGATGGGATTTTCCAGTGATTCATCGAGAAGTGGATGGACAATCGCTAAATCTGGCAACTGAGGCTTCGTAGGAGTATTGACTTCATAAAGGGAAAATGTCAGAGCATTTCCGGGCACTTGCTAAGGCTCTTTAGTTATGCTTTTGTTGAGTAGACTTTTCAAAAAGTTCTTCGTCTCATACGTTAGTCCTCATCCATTCTACTAATGTGATATATTTGCCCTTTAAAGTATTGGATACTCTTGTTTTCCTATAGAGAATATGTTGCTCTGCACATAAAATTAGATTATGCAAGCAAGTTTATCTGGTTGTGATTTTTTGCTTGTTTTCTCATTACCTATGCTGAGGTACCTTAAGCCAGATGAAGAGTGTAAGATGTTCAGACCGTTGGGCTTTGTTTCAAATGGGTTTCGTCTACAATATCGGCACTTCCAAGTCCTAGATATGTCTAAGGGTGTTATCTGGCTTTTCTGGTTTCTTGTCCTGATCTTACCTAGAATTGGTTCATATCACCGTGGCAAGATAGAAAGGATCGAGTAAACCTTCATAAAGTCAGTATGCGCTCTGGGCACCTTGGATTGGCACATACTATCCACAAGTGTCCTTAGAAGGTTGTTAATGGATAAGTCTTAACTTAAAAAGGTGGTGTTTTCCTGTATTATGGAATTCAAGGCCCATCAAACAATCTATGGAATTCTTTCATGGGATTGGAAGCGTTAGGGTGCTTTGTAGGTGGTGGCATAATTTCTTTTCTTGTAGACTTTGACGAGTGACGGTGAGCAATGAAATTGCAAAGATAGGGACAATTAGCCAAATTAGGACACTTCTGTGTAAAGCTTTTGTTATAGAAAATGATATTATAGTGTTAGTCGATGTACATTTGTCTTATTCAAATGTTGCAGGTGCTAGATTAGCATAAAGATGAGTTAGTGCAGGCGTTTAACCAGAGTGAGGTTGCTAAATGGCTCTGTCCGATACATCACCCTTAGATTAAGTCAACTGGTGCATTTACCTTTCTTTTCTTCTCTTGCATTGTTCTATCTCCCCAAGCTTTTAGAAGGTTCTTCTGTGTGAGACTAAAAGCTTGTATCATATATATTATATCGTCAAAACATCACAAATTTTCTATGTTGATAAGGGTTCATTTTCTAGTTGTAGCGTGATGAATTTTTTGCATCATGAGCAATACTAGCAACCATGAAAAGCCATTGTTAAAACTCCGCCAAGCTTTCAAGAGCACAAAGGGGAAATGTGCATATAGTTTACCTGATTTGTGCATCGTTTCTTATTGATTCATATTAATCGAAATCGGGACTCTGAGACTGCAACGTGTAGAGTTTTATCTCTTCAAGCACAAAAACATACCCGGTGAAATTGAGTTCTTGCCCACATTATTTTGCGAAATTGAAGCGGTGCATTTTGTATGACACTGGTATTCAGTAGTCGAGGGCAAAAAAAAACTCGAACACAGCATTTCGATGTTTGAATAACAAAATTTTCAAGATATCTTTCAACAATACAAAGAGTGAGAATTAAGAACCACCATATTCTTTATAACAAGAATTAAAAATTCAAGATTGTTCTGATTTCCAAAACTAACTGAAAGTTAACTAATGTTGATTTTGTTTGTATATCTACACACTCAAAAGTCGCAGAAATTCTTTAGATCCTCTTCCTTGTCATAACAGCTTGGTATTTATCTTCGAAATGTGAGGATACAGATCCTTGGAGGAGTTCCTAATCATCCCCTCGGTGACTCTAGTAGCAAGTGATATATCTGCACAAACATTCGGTTATTTATATGCATGCGCTGTTTCAAATGCTATTTACATATGCACCAATATGTCTTTAGTTGTTCAAATTGAATAGGATTGGAGAAACTAAAACCTCGGGGAGACTTCTCATCAGAGAGCAGCTGCTGCAATGGATATGGGGCTCCTCCTGCAAAATTAGAGGATAAAAACAGAGGAGAATACGTTCAGCACTTGAAAAGGAACAACAGTAAAGCATTTGAACTAAACTTGGTAAGTAATCTTTATACACATCAGGTCTACAATGACGAACCTGCTTAAATCATGTCTTTCAACCTCAAAAGAAGAAAGATGAAATGTTGTCAACCAAGTTTTACAGTTTTCGACTCTTCCTCCAGCTTTACCATTAAAATTCCAGCCAATGAGAGAATAACCACTGAAAAACATTCAGATTGTGCAGTTTGATATCACTGTCAATGCTTATATCAGCTTGTCTGTCATCAGCAAGTCCAGCCCTGTCTCCTGCATCTAAGTTGATTTCGCCAAAAGTACAATGTCGATGTCTGTCCTGCTTCTCTGGAACAAGTAAACTAACAGAATTAAGGATATCTACAATACATACATAAACATAAAACAATGAACTTGCATCATTACCTCTAACATGACAGCCCAAAACCCGATCAACCTGAAAAGCAGAAAAGGGTCAAATGAATTAAATATGGATTCTAAGATCGATCACCAGAATCAAACAACAAAGTTGGTCATAAGTAGATTTACTTGCTGAAATTCACTCTGGCGATGCTGCTTATGCACACTGGTGTATCATTCACATGATGGTCTCTTTTCTTTGGCTTTACTGGTGGGCTTTTCAACTCTCCAGAAACCTTCTGCACCACAAAATCAATTTTAAATATATCATGAAGCCTCAATAAAAGTATCTTATATATGTCTATGCATAATGTCAATAATGAAAAGGCCAATGTAAAAGTATCTACCTTTTATTTATTTGGACCATTTGAACCTTCTTTTGCTCCATTTTCTTCCATGGCAGACCGTGAACCCTTGTTTACAATTGTTCTCTTTCTTAATTGTGAATTACCTATTTCAGGTATTGCAGCTTTCTTCTTCGATCCATGTCTCTTAAAAGTGGCAATAATTTGCTTGCCATCATCATTCCTGCTTTTAGAAGCAGCAATAATTTGTTTGCCATCATCATTCCTGCTCTTAGAAGTAGCAATAATTTGCTTTCCATTGTCAATCATGCGTTTCTTCTGAATGTCATTTTTCTGCACAAGCTTTCTCTTCTTAGCTCTCTCTTTACTAGCACCAATTCCAAGAGCAGCTTGACCATCTGGACTAATGAATCCATCAGAACATTGAAAATTTTTCTCTGATGCATTTTGCATTCCTTTTTTCAGAGCCTTCAATTTTTAATAGCATGTTTCTTGCTCATGCCAATTAGTGTTAGCAAAGCATTTGAACATTACATCTTTATTTTCCACATGCCAAACAACCGACTCACTAAAAAAGGATTAGTTTGTGTCACCATATGGTTATGCAAATCGCACAGTGTCATCTCATATAAAGCCTTTTCTCCATAATGTCTTGTCCAATATTGGTAGCCCCGTGCATTTTGTTGCATTAACTAATAGATATCAAACAAACTATCCCTCACCCATTTCCTACGTTCAACTTATGGTAACCAAGACAGAGAATGGCGAAGTATCTTATATTACGTACATCAGAAGATTCAAGACCTTGGCCAACCATAAACATCACAGCAACCATGCAACGAACTTGGTGCCACAAAAATGCACTGCCCTTAATTTTGAAACACCACAGTTCATTACTTTCCAACCTGCATAAAAGGAAGTTCATTAAAATCAGAAAAGACACTGCAAACTAGATTGGTCTTATTAATATAATAATTTGTACATGAGAGAAACTGGCCAAAATGAAAAGGCCCTTTTTTTTGCCTTTTGATTTCTCTTTTGTCATACCAACAAAAAATATAGATGCATCTTTGCATCTTTTCTTAACTTATAAAGATCTCAAAAAAAACATCTACCAGAACCAACCTCTTATCACAAGAAGAGAGTTCAAAGGATGTTATATGACGCTTGAAGTTGTGGACATCAAATGCATCCATCTTACAAAAATTTCTGAAATCATGATCCCCCACAAACTTTTGGCCTGCACTCTCCATTGCCTAGCATAAAAATAGAGAAAGGACTTCTATCAAATGAAATGAAATAGTAATAATATCAAATTTTTGGTTCAAAATCAGCATAAAGTAGTTTATGAAATGAAATAGTCATAAACTATAAAATGAAGAGTTACCCTAATATCCAAATTATCTCTCCAAAAGAAATATTTGTACTCCCTGCTCATACAGCTAAACCTGCAAGATATTGAGGAAGACAAAATCATGTGAAAAGGCAAACCCCACCTACGTTTCTGCAATCATTAACATTATAAAATCAACAAATTGGAGGCATCTCTAACGCATTTCATCAACAGAATCCCATCATATCGAATCAAAATAAAGTACACCATGCCACCATGAGAAGGAAAACAACCTTGCACTAAAATCAATTGGAACAGGACACCAGCCAGTTACTCAGATATCTTTGGGTAAGACTCGATTCAACACTCTCACATAATCAATTTCCGTGTCTAAGACAGACATATAAATGAAAGTAAGCATCATATTGAACATGATAATTTTTCATCATAAATAATTCTTTGCAGCAAATCAAATAAAGTAAGAACCTGTAATGACTGCATAATCCCAACATATATGCACTTTCCTGCAGAATACCCTGCTAACTTGGAAATGCTAACCACTTAGTCTGAAATAAGCCACTTTTGATTAGGAAAGCAGTGTGATGGGTACACGTATGTATAGGAATATGTATATTTAACGGATGCTTTATTACCGTACCAGCAGTTTATTTCCAGCTTGGACATCAGCCTTGCACAAAATACACCGATTTTTAACAATTAATCTTTTCTCTTTAATGGGTCTGTAGCAATTTAATTGAGTCACAAATTTCCAGTGAAGTTCAAACTTCATTCAAAAGCAATTTAAAGACTCATAGCAATAAAATAGAGCTCAAAACAATTAAAGATCAGTCACTCAAACAACATACCATCTCTATCTATAGAAAGTCCCCAATTGTTTGCATCATCTGTGTTCTTAGGTTGCAGGTTTGATCGTAGAAACAGGGAAATGACCTGCATCAGAAAGCAAACCATAGCCTACTCATGATGCACCTAAGAAAAGAAGCAAACAGGAGATAATAGAACAACATGAATCATAAAAGAAAGAGCCTACTGCAAACATAATTATCCTAGGTAAAATGACAATTGATACTAGACACTTGTCCACGTCATAAAACCTTCTTGTATCTTGTGGTGGTATCTCTATCAACATTTCAATCATCTTGCAAAGAGACTCCCAGCTATCAGAAGTCTCGCTCTTTGGTACTTTCTCATCTCCAATTCACATCATTGCTTCTCTAACAAAAATTCACTTCAGAACTTGCACTCCAATTACAATATTCTATGATCTAATTAACACCCAATCTCAAATTCCTTGAGAAAATCAAGCTTCACATATTCCTCCTAACTGATTCTTATACGGTAAGATTATAATCAACAAAAGCTCTTGTGAAAGGAACATCATCATGAATATTCACAGTAATCACATCTATCACGAGGATGGAAATATATGGTTGTTATAAGGAAAAACTCTGATAATTGCCCCTTGTGCCCATACTTCCACAATTGCATTTTAGTAGTTAAAAGTACTAAGTAGTACACATGCAACAGTTAACCATCTTTTTCCAGAAGCCCTTAAACATGTTTCTGAGTAGCCTTGTCATCTGTTTTTCCAAGTTTAAGAAATAATCAAAAGTTACAAAATACAACTGAGATTGTGCTCATCTACTAAATATAAGTTGACACGCGTTTTTGCAAGAAAATGCTCAACATTTAATACAGGTTGAAACAAAGACCCACATTCTCTCTGCAAGGAAATGGTGATTGCACGGAATAGTGAGCCAAAGATAAAACCCAATCTAGCATCTCTTAACAAAATAACAATCTACCGATCCATCAAGAAACTTAGAAGCGGAGTAGCAGTTTTTGAACTTACTTGTCCAAAAGATGAAACTCCTTTGTCTGTTCTGCCACATCTTGAGTACTGTGACTTTTTCTTGTCACCAACTAAAAGCTTAGTCTTCTCAAGAGCTTTAAAAATTTCAGACTGCATGACACCAAAATCAGTATGATGGGATTCGGATTGAATGAATTAGGTGTCTGCCAAGAATGTCAAAAATGCCAAAATAGAACATCTGCTGATTTTAAATCGATAGCATCCATGATTTAAACATTCGCATTGCACAATATTAAAGAACTCTTCAATGTATCTTTGATAATAAGCAGAAACTCAGTGACTTTGCTTGCATGGTACAAACTGATCTACTAGTGTACCGAAAGATAGGTGTCCTTACTGAAAACATAAATTTAAATCTTATGAAGAAGTAGAACCCTCTTTTATAGCACATATTTTCCATTAGGCCCAATGCTGAAATGAATGAAAATTTTGGGGAGAAGATGGAATGTAGGGCCGGACCTCGACAGTTGGATCCAATTGTGCTTCAGAGGCAAAACCATAAAACCTGTAAAATAAAGCAAAAGTGAAGCAATTTCATTGTGCCAAAGAAAAGCCACAGTACATTCAATGGCCTAAGGCACAACACATTCAGGATTTCATATGTCTAGGAAATTAGTCAGACTTGCCATGTGGTGTAACAGAAAATTAGTCACATATTTCACGAATCACATCCACTACACATTCAATTGTGACAGATTCTGCAACTTAAGAGATTTATGCAGTGACACCCTAGCATTTCAATTTTTTTTAGAACATGAATGCTTCCATAGCAGAAATATCCTCAAATTATTAATAACAGCTAAACTTTCACAATTTCTAGAGTACTTTATATTCCATGCTGCCTCTTAAGAACAGACAAAATCAAGACAAAGGGAAAGATAATATACTATACCAGATTAAAATCGTTTTATGATGCAACAGTTGCATTGTATGACAAACAGTACAATGGCTACAATCTGTACCTTTGTCCAAAATACATCAATCTTAGAGCAACATATCGCCTTGGATGGTGTTCGAGAATTCCTGTTTTGAAATCTGCAGCAGGAGGTATCACAACATTCACTAAAATATGGCTGCACATTGAAAGAACTTTAGCCGAACAGCATGCTCATCTCTATGAAAACAGGTTGTAAGAAATTACTAACTTGAACCCTATAAAACTTAGTATTAAAAACTATTCGCACAACAATATTGATGCTTTGATGATGTCTAGTTTTAGCGCTTAGGGTCGCTTGTTTTTCTTTAGACTGTTTGGAGTCACAACTAACACAGCCTGCTAAGCAACTCCACAAAACTTGAGCACTATAGTATCCTGTAACCTCACAAAAATTGCAAGAAGGCCACTTAATTATTGTTTGACTTTTGAACTTAAACCGTTCCTCCCGTTCCTGAAAACAGGCTGACCTCCCAAGTCACTGAAAAACCCTCGACTGGAACTTGAAGAGCAATAAACATACAAGATCTCAGTGGTTCAGATTAAACATGCAATTGGAGCTCAAAAAGTTTGACCAGTAGCACCTTTTTTCTTCCAAGTCTTCTTGTCCAGCTTCATTGATTTGCCATTCCCATCGAACACTCCGCCTCCCTCTACGACACAACCAATCTTGTCTTCCATTTGCACAAAATGAAGCAATAAGCTCAAGTACATCGCATTCAGCACGGAACATTGAATTTCACTTATCCCCTAGATGCATGGCCAATAACAAAGAAGCGCCAACCAAAAGATGCATGCATTCACTCAAACCACCAACAAACAATGCATGCCCGACTCAAACGCGCGCTCGACCCAACACCGAAACTGGCTTCGGGCTGCTACAAAGATATCAAGATTCATTCGAGAAGTCATAAAGACAGTGAAATCCTCTCAAAAAGTGAAAAGGGAGAATCGAAATGGCTCACCTTTTGATAGCAACATCCAGAGAGTCGAGAAGAAAGGTCGGCGTTCTGCTTCTCCAGCTCCTGAAATGCAATGGGGGCGAAGTCGCGAAACCGACAGAGTTAGCACGCGGCAGCTCGTACAGGCAATCGAAACTCCCACACACTCGTGCGGGTACGAATCGCTCGATCGAGTTAATTGCAATCGAATTTTAAATAGAAAAGAAAGGAGGAAGAAGCGTTTCCAATGGCGCGCGCGCTAGAGAGAGAGAGGAGTACGTTGATTGTCGTCTGGAGAGAATGGATCTGGGAGCGAAGGGCGTTGACTGAATCTGCATCGGGCGAAGTAGATATTGCCTCTCTCCCGCTTCGCCTCGCTGCGCTCGACTTTCTGCTCCGCGCTCTTACTCCGGCGAGACAGAGGCGATAGAAAAGAGAAAAAAAGGCAAAGGAGAAAAAGAGGTCTCACGGTACCCATACGCCTCTCTCTCCTCCACCACAATATCCCTCGCGGCCGTCGCGGCGTCGCGGCGAAACCCCAAAACTTAGCACCGCCACCAGTATATCTAGCCTCGCAAACCTCTTTTGCTTCAAAGAAGCTCGAGAGGCCAGTCGGCAGCCGGCGATTTCTGGAGCCGCGGCTGGAAAGTCGATGACGGCGACGAGGAGAGAGGCGAGGAGGGAAGCGCTTAGGGTGAGTGAGAGGGCTCAAGAAAGAGAGGAGGGGCGCTTGGGGTGAGTGAGAGGACTCGGGACAGAGAGGAGAGGAGTGCTTGAGGAAGAGAGAGGCAGAAGCGGGAAGAAAAAGCGCGCTTCGTTGAAAAAGAGAGAGAGAAAATGCAGCAGGCTCTCCTTCTTCGCCGTGCCGTCGACCCTGCCAAAGTCCGCCGAGATCTCCCTCGCGACTGAGCGGGCCAGCGTCAGGGACAGCGCCTGGTCAGAGGCGGGGAGCTTGGTGCCGCTCGGGAACGAGACCGAGATGCCAGAGGTAGATGACCAGCGAGGCTTTTGGGTAGGCGGAGGCCGAGGCGGAGGCGGAGGCGGAGACGGAGGCAGAGCTGGAGACGGAGGCGGAGGAGGAAACAGAGGAAGGCTCTGAGCGTTGTTTTTTCTTTTACGAGGAGAGAGAACCCGCCCGTTCAAAGTGAGGAGAGAGAAAAATTTTGAGCGGGACCGTCCTTTCTTCTGCGTGGAGCCGAGCCGAGCCGACCAAAAATCAGCGCCTTCGTTTTTTCAGCGGGTCCCGCTCGGGGACACGTGCCGGCATTTCATTGGTATGTGCGCACCAGGTCAGCAGATAACGTGGCGCGCACATACCACTGCAAGAATCAACCTATATATGCGTTCAGTTTCTTAACATCTGAAGAGATAACACAATATATAGGAAGAGTATCGCATATAGATTCATGTTGACTCTCAAATGAATATTTATCGCCTTCTCGTGAAACAATAAATCTCAACCTATTTGAATCGACTCTTCCTCCTGCCGAATCAAGACAACAGGAAGTTGTTGTATTTCCTTTCTCACGCACTACTCCATGGATCAAGTCTTTCTCTTCCTTAACAGAAGATTTCGTGATCCCAAAGTCCATCTCGGGAAGCGCTGGAGGGACAAGCCTACCAATCGCTCTCCTATAGCGCTGCTCAATAATCCGATCATCCAACTCCAACAATAACCTCTAACTGCCATCCATGATATCAAAGATTTCAACTCTATCATTGTTACAACCAAAAGAACCACATAAATGGCAACCATTGCGTTCCAAGTATACTCATCTTTGTTGAGCACTCCATCGAACAACTTTTGGACCTCATTAATTCAACTTTCTTTAGGCAATTTTTTTATTTTATTTAAATCAATCTCAACACATACCTTAGCATAATCCACCCTCAATCCCATAATTGTATCTCTCATCAAATCAACAGCAAAATCCACAATAAGACATACCCTTGGCACCTAAATAGATCAAAGCGTTATAAATAACACACAATCTCACCATGCCCTAGAAAATCTATCCAAACACCTAGGCTATGATACCACAAGATGTCATGCCCCGAATCCTACGGGGATGGAGATGATACGGCCATCCTTTCACACGAAGGATGTAGTCTCGAACCACCATAATCCAACTCCCAAAAGTCCCGTGATAACGGTCTTATTCTAATGGCCACTAAGTGAGGGACCTGAAAAGAATGGGAAAGAGGTGTGAGCAACCACGGCTTGGTGATTAGTACATATCTTATAAGTAGATCAAGTCTCCACATTACACATTTAGAACTCAAAAACATGACTCGTTTATGCCAATCCAACATAAAATAATTGCACCACTCATCTGGATATGCCCCAACCTAAATAACAAAGCTCACTCAAATCAACGAACTTGCAATCCTATTATAAGTGAGAAATAGCATCAAAACCAAGTAAAACCCTATTTCAAGTACGGCTTGGCTAGATTAAGCTTAAAGGCTGATAAAATAACTTTCATGCGTCGACAAATCTTTCACCAAAAGCGAATATTCAAACTTAAACTCAATACGAAAGTGGCTCACAAAATCCTAAATCTCACTCCGACAAGATTGTTGCTTCAAAAAGACTTCCGTTGTAACCCATGGCTCTATAACGACATAAATCCACATTTCCATGAAATTCTCTTAAACTCAAAACTTGGATTCCATGGTTTGATTTTTCCAAAATTCCGAATTTGAGTTCTAAACCTGAAAAATACTTCAATCGGATGAACAAGATGCGTGAATTACAAGCTGCTGCGGATCAGAGTAACTCTGGCTTGGCAGCGCGTCCACAGCGAGCACGTGCTCACAATATCCTCTTCTTCTCCTTTTTCCTTCCTTCCTTTTCCTTCTTCCCTATTTTCCTTTTACGCGCGCGAGCTCTCGGGCTCCCTGTTTCTTTTCTGCCGAGCATCCCCCTTTTTCTTCCCCTTTTGTTGACTTGTCAACCTCCTTTTATTTTCTTCTTTTTTTCTTTCTTTGACTTTTCAACGCTCTTTTCTCTCCCCGATTCTCACCGCGCAAGCTCTCGGCTTAAAAGAAAGGAGCCATGTACTTCATCCCTTTTTCCGATTATCTGACTTTTCAACACTTGATTTTTTTTCTTTTTTCTTTTCGGGCCGCATCACTCTTGACTTGGTCAAGATATTACAGGAAATAGGTTAGGAACGCGTTGACTTGACGAGAACTCCTTTGGCGCAAATGATGAGCCAAGTTGGATTTTTGGTAAATGTGTCCCGTAGCCATTTGCAAGAGTCAAAGTGCATCAATTGCAAAAAGAAAAAAAAATGAAATTTCATTGCATTTAGTGATTGAAACTACATCTTAGTGATTGCACTGCAGACGCCTCTTTATGTTTAGCGAGGCTCAGGAAAATTTATCTTCATATTTACACTCCAATTACCTCGTGGAAAATGAATTATTCGCAGCATGTACTCCTAAAAGCAATCATCTGGAATAATTAATTGATGGAAAATATTTTTATTATCAACGATAATTTATATCTAAATATTTTTATGGACAATGAAAATATTTTTCACTCATTCATTTTTATAAATGATACAAGTTATCATTTTCAGAAAAATATTTTTCAAATCATTTATTTTAGGCGAAACAAACAAAGCTTTGGTGAAGGATTAGCTTGACTTTGTCAACTAAGGCCGAACACCTACTGTTTTGAGAAGTGGGGAGACTACAACCTCGGGTTGACGAGGTCCAAGATTCCCGAGAACAAGTTAACTTAAGGAAAGAATTGTTTTTGCAGCGTAGGACGGGAAGTTGAACTAACCTTTCTTGGGTGCATTGAACGAGAAAGCAAACAATAATAGATAGTATTAGTACCCTCTTGGTAAGCCTTATTCTCTTTCATTCATTATAAATACATTACACAAACTTCTCTTTTCAAACACACCTCTCTTTTCCTCGCTGTTGTGCATTTACATTGTGGTTTTCTCACCAAAAAAATGCCAAGAAGGAGCACTTATGCAAATCATTCCCGAGATCCCCGAGCTGAGGAAG
Organism: Eucalyptus camaldulensis; assembly: GCA_019915185.1. NCBI lineage: Eukaryota > Viridiplantae > Streptophyta > Magnoliopsida > Myrtales > Myrtaceae > Eucalyptus > Eucalyptus camaldulensis. The sequence continues at coordinate 5,065,588 of JAHSVA010000008.1, forward strand.
AAGAAGAAGAAGATTACTACGAAGTATTCCTGAGCTTTTGTGGGGGAGACACTCGTATTGGCCTGACTGACAACCTTTACAGGAAACTGGTTGAAGCGGGAGTCTACGTCTACAGAGACAACAACGAGCTCCATACAGGTGAGGTGTTCGGCCCAGAGCTTCTCAACGCGATTCCGCGATCTGGGATATTGATCCCAATCCTCTCGGAAAACTACGGCTCAAGAGAATGGTGCCTCCGCGAGCTCACACAAATGATGGAGTGCAAGAGAAACAATGGAAGGTATATGGTGGTGCCTGTATTTTACAAGGTGAAGCCAGCACACGTGCGGCACCAGACTGGGATTTTTGGGGAGAGGTTCCGATCCGGTACAAGGCGATTCAATGAACAAGTTGTGGAGGAATGGAAGCATGCGCTTGGGGAAGTCAGTTCCATACTAGGATATGAATATGAGGAAGGGTACATCTCGTTTCTAAACTTACCTTGTTTACCTCTTTTGTATTCACAAATATCCTTTGTTTTCTTTTGCCAACACAATACCTTGTTTACTTCCATCAATGATTTTAGTTTTGTTTATTTCACCAAAAACTAATGATTTAGAAAAAAAAATCTTTAAAAAGCATCTTCATTATTATTGGAAAAACAAAAACTTCCATTATCATTATCATATCCGTTGACAAAAATGAAAGATCACCTCTCCGCGGCATCTTTTTCATGCTTCTGTTTGCCTTGTCACCGAACCAGCCTCACGTGTGTTTTTTACTTGTTTTCCCCCTTCTTATTACACAAGGAAGAACGATTACATGAACGCGACCCCATTATAGTTTGGCTTCATATTCCCAGATTTCTTGAAACATCAAGATTCATGAAAGATGTGCAAAATGATTTCTTTTTAAGTTTAAATGAGTAATAAGTTACTTAAGTAATGAAAAAATAGTTGATTAATCAATACTTATGCCGTGAGCAACACAATTTTCTTTTCCAACCATTAAAAGGGTTAATACATGAAAATTCCCTTAATTTTTTTATCACAAAAAACCAGAAACTGGTATTCTTGTGATAAATTTACTTCAAACTAACTTTTTGATGAATTAACCCTATGTTAGTGAACAAACGTAAGGTAAATTGGTCATATAGGTATCGGTTTTGGGGTTTTTTGTGGTTAAAAAATTAATTTGAGGTATATTTGTCGTATGTATACCAGTTTTTGGTTTTTTGTGGCATTGATTCATATTGCAACAAGGTTCTAGTTTCCGGACTCGACTTTATTGTTCTTTGACAGGCAGGAAACAGAGATGATCGAGAAGGTAGTTAAGCAGGTTTGTTGCGAGTTAGAGGAAGCCCATCATCTCACCTATTCCATGGAAGCGAAGGTGATAGAAAGACTGCAGGAGGATTATCACAGTGAGTTGACACGCCTCGTGAAAGAAAATCGTGGTGCGGAGGAAAGGGAAAAGTTACATCGCGATTTTCAGGATAGTCAGAAGAGGACACCGGTGCCGAGGAGCATGCGGAGCGATGGGAAAATGGTGCGAAATAAGATACAGATAACTTTGCATGAGTACCCGCAGCCTCGGAATTGAGATTCCATGACTCACGACAGGATGGAGTGATTAAGTTCGTAATGTATTATTACCTTGAAGGTTACTTCAATTCAAACCCTAGTGACCTCAAATTCAGTTGCTTTACCATGCATTTTTTTTCTGGACCAGTTTCTTCTATGTTTCAGTTGGGTTCAGTTTATAGTTCGTTGTTCAAATTTCGAGTTACTTACTACTTTGTTCCTGTTGAATTTATTTGAGTGTTGTAGTTGCACAAGCATGTGAATGCACGGTGTATATTTGTTGTGAATTGATCAATTGGAATAGGTAGGTAAGCAACAACCTCTTTTGATTCATGAGTATAAATTGGAGCACATTATCATTGGGTCCACGTTGAGTCCTCGAGAACACTTTAGCTGTAAGAGTTCAAGTCAGGAGACAATCGATAAACTTACCAAAAAACATGCTCAATTTGTCGATGATCTTATTTTGTTACTTATGGTATAGAGGCCAATCTCTATATTGAAAACATGGAATTTTGTTTTAGCTATACTCATATAGAGATCAGAAATTTGTTATTAGATTGGAGATAGTTTTTTTTATTTTTTTGGGTCAGAAAGAAATGACTTTCATTACTATCCAAATGATGGATTACAAGAATTTTCAAGATCAAGACACAAAATCTACCATAGGAAATAGGGAGGTTCAGCAAGCCAAGTGGGCGGAAGGGTTTCAGTTCTATGAGCCTTGGCGACTCAGGATGGACTACAAGGGTTTCGAAGGATTTCTTTTACAACTCTTTTAACGAAGATCTCATTTAGTTTTTGGATCTTCCATTTGCCTGAGTCTTGATTAAAGCTTGTTTAGTGTTGTGTTCTGTCTTGAAGGCTTTATTTGATTTGGGCTTAAGGCCCATCCGCCAAAGTTGGGCCCAGAAAGCCCGGCCCACGGGAACAAGGCCCGTGGAAAGAGGGACGTATAAAAGGGAAGAGAGAGAGAGAGAGAAAGTAATGGACGTTGAATCAGAATTACGTTTTCTCTCCCGCGCGTTTTCTCTCCCAAAAGGACAGTAGGCATACGGCTTCCAATTTCTTCCCTTCAAGGCTTCATCGGATCGATTCGACCGGATTCTCTTCCTCCATTGGCGTTTGGTGTTTAATCTGTGGCTAACAAGGTACGCTCGAATCCGTGGTGTGCTTTACGATCGGTGATGCGTGTTTTCCCGGGCTTCGTCTTCCGCATTGATTTAGGGGTTCGATTTAGTGTCGAATCCAGTATTTCGGGGATCAGTCTTTCCCTTCATTGGTATCAGAGCCCGCTTTCACGTTTTCCCGATCAATTTCATGTTCTTTGATTGAGTTTTTCGAAGAAACTTTCTGCCGTACGGATCGGGACAAAAATCCCGACACCCGAGCGTTCTAATGCCTTTTTACTGAGTTTTCGTATGTCGAAACTGTTTTCTGAAAAGATTGGGAGAAAGGCGACGTCGAGACGAGTCCGGGGACAGGTTGTGCGCCGCCGGGCGACTCCGCACGCGCCCACACGCGCGGCCGGAAGGCGCTGCGCGTGGGCGCGACGCGCCCGGAAGCGCTGGCTCGCCCAGCGCGTGCGGCGCACGCGCCGGTCGGCGAACCGGTGCGTGCGCACCGCCGGCCGGCAAGCCGGCACGCGCCGGTCCGCGGACCGACGCGTGCTGACGTCAGCATGACGTCACCCAACGGTCAATAACCGCTAGGGTGACGTCATCGATGACGTCAGCACGGCGACTCGGCCGGCGACCCGACCCGACCCGCGCGAGACCCGGCACCCGCGCAGCTCGTGCCGGATGACGTCTGCGTGACGTCATCCCGCGCACGCGCACGGCACGTGCCGTCGGTTCGCGCGAACCAGGCCCACCGGCCCGACCGGTCCGACCGGTCTTCCGACGACCGACGACCGTTGACCTCCGATGACCGTTGACTGTTGACCACGTTGACCGACGACCGTTGACCGTTGACTTTGACCGTTGACCGTTGACCAAAAAAAAAAAAAGGAGAGGAAAAGAATTTGTTTCTTTTTCAATTAAGTCTATGTGGATTATAATGTGATCCTTTATTTGTTCTGCATTTTTTGCAGGAACAATGCCTCCTCTGAGGTTGCGCACACCTATTCGCGCAGTTACCGATGAACAAAAGGATAGGCTGTCTAAGTTGATAGCTGAGCTGACTGATCATCGATGGGAGAGAGGTGACTTAATTGATCATGTCCTTGAAGTCAACGGGAAGATTCAACAGGTTATATGGAATGGTCGTCCTATGTCACAGTCAGAAATGGTGCGATTTTTCATAAACACTATTCCACCAGAATGGCAAGATGTGTTGAATCGCATATGGGATGTCAACGGAGCTGCTTCCTATAAGAAAATTGTAATAGATTTTGTAAATGAATATTATTGTATTGTTTCAAGGGAAAAGATCAAGAAATTGAACAAAAGAGGATCTTTCCCAGTTCGTGTGCTGACTTGGTGTTAGTTGTATTGGCTGATATGTGTTAAGTGTTATTTATGGACATATTATGTAATGATTACTACCTAATTGTGTTAATTGAAAGCATCATTGTTTTTTATTGGATGTTCTATTATATATTGCTTTCTGTTATTGCTGGTTGCTGTGGGTAATTAGCTGTGGGTAGTTTTAGAAGTTTTTGTAGCTTCATAGAATTGATTTTGCATAAGACAATTATATTGATGATAGTTTTAAGTTAGGATTTTGGAGGATGATTGGAAACATAGTGACATTTTGATTCTGAAACCTTACTTGAAATTATTCATTAATATGATGGATCTATGTAAATAGGGATGCATAAATAATAGGCATTAATAATTCGTGCATATTTGTCTGATTTGTTCAGATCAATGGCTTCAGCCACAAAGAGCATAGTTGCCGAGCTGAACAAAGGTGAAAAGCTCAATGGAGACAACTATGAAATTTGGCAAATGAAAATCCAGTATGTGCTAGAAGAGCAAGAAGCACTTGAGGCTCTTGTCATGACCATGGTAGAACCTGAAGAGGGAACCACTGCACAGCACAAAAGAGACAAAGAAGCTTTTTCTGTGTGGAAAAGAATGAACTCTCTAGCTCGCATCACGTTGCTGAGCAGCATCGAAAATGACGTCATGCGAGAGTTTCGGCGTTTTGACAATGCTAAGGAAATGTGGGAGGCATTGGCAGCTAGATTTGGTCATACTTCGGTGACTAGACTAAGGCAGCTCACTATCAGGTTTGACTCTTATAAGAAGCCTCATGGTCAGACCATGAAGCAACATCTTAGAAAGATGTCAAACATGATAACTGAGCTGAGAGATGCTGGCCATGTCCTCACAGATGAGCAGCAAGTGCAAGCAGTGATTCGTTCCTTGCCTCAGAGTTGGGAGCATATGAAGGTGCACCTGACTCATAATGAAAATATCAAAACCTTTGAGGATGCAATGCGTCATCTTGAGCTGGAAGAGGACCGCTTGTTGGCGGCTAAGCCGGATGCTGAACTTTATTATGCTGGTTCTAGCTCAAATGGAGCTTCGAGCTCCAAATGCAAGCGCCCTAACTGGTTTGATAAGGGGAAAGGCAAGGAAGAAGCGGGTCCTTCAGGGAAGAAACCCAAATTTAACCAACATGGAAGAGGGAAGCGTCCCCGCATGAAAAAGCTTGCAAGGGTGAAATGCTACAACTGTGACAAGAAGGGTCACTATGCTCGCAACTGTCGTGAGCCAAAGAAGGTATGCACCCCTTGTACTTTTCAGAACTTTACTTTTGTGTCGAGTTCTGTGTTCTTAACTGAGTCTAATCCTTTGTGGACTGTGGATTCAGGAGCGACAGACCATGTAGCGAAGGATAGAGGATCCTTCGTGGAATTCCGACGAGTACCAACTGGAACTAAGTGGATCTATGTGGGAAACAACTCCAGAGCTGAAGTGAAAGGAATTGGCACATGCCAACTGAATATGCGTGGTGGACGCACTTTGTTCCTTCATGATGTGCTGTATGCTCCGGAGATTCGTCGGAATTTAGTGTCTGTATTAGTGTTGGTTAAATTAGGTTTTAATATGAACTTCTGTAATAGAGGTGTGAATTTGTTTTTGGATACAAATTACTATGGTTGTGGTTATTTTCTGGATGGTTTTATTGTATTAGATATTGATTATGTTAATACTAATGTTTGTTATTCCCTTATCACGTCTCCTAATAAATATGATAATGATGTGAATGTGTGGCATGCTAGACTTGGTCACATTGGCCAACAGCGTATGAATAGACTAGCCAAAGAGGGCCTGTTGGGCAATATTGAAAAAGTCGATTTGTCCATATGTAAGCATTGCCTAGAAGGGAAAACGACAAGGAAACCATTTGGAAAAGGAAAAAGAGCTGAATTTCCTCTGCATTTAATCCATACTGATATATGTGGTCCAATGAATGTGAAAGGAAGGCATGGGGCTGTTTATTTCATCACTTTTATAGATGATTACACTCGATTTGGATATGTCTATTTGATTTCTCATAAATCTGAAGCAATAAGTTGTTTCAAAAGGTTTATGAACCTGGTAGAGAATCAATTAGACAAGAAAATAAAAGCATTGAGATCCGATCGAGGTCGAGAATATTTATCTGATGAGTTCAGAAAATTATGTGATGAAAAAGGAATAGAAAGACAGTTGTCTATTCCATATACTCCTCAACAAAATGGTGTTGCGGAGAGAAGAAACAGAACCCTACTGGAAATGGTTAGGTCCATGATGGCACATGCTAACTTACCCATTACCTTTTGGAGTGATGCGTTGTTAACTGCTGCCTATATACTTAACCGTGTGCCTTCCAAATCAGTTACTTCCACTCCATATGAGTTATGGACAGGTAGAAAACTGGACTTAAGTTTTCTTAAGCCATGGGGTTGTGCTGCCTATACACATGAGTCATCTCACAAGTTTGGGAAATTGGGTCCCAGAGGAAAGAAGAGTATTTTCATAAGATACTCTGAACACTCGAAAGGATATGTGTTCATAGGTGAGCAGGAAAGTGGGAGTATAACTGAGTTTGAATCACGAGATGTCACATTCCTAGAGGATGAATTTCCTAGGAAGGGCGAAATAGGGGAAGATTGTTCCCTATTTGAGACCTTGGATCAGAATAATGATATTAGTGGAGTTCATCCAAGTGGGAGTAATATGAGAAGTGATGAATTGAATTCAACTCATTCTCAATTGCAACCACTTGATGAGACGACATCATTACCTAATCCAAGTGGGAGCATAATGGGAAATGATGTGCAAAGTGTACAATCTCCCATTAGGCGAACAAGTCGCCAAAGTATTCCCCGTCGACGTTTTGGCATTGAAGGGGAAACTTTTATGGTTGCTCCACAAGATGAGGATGAGCCAAGAAATATAAATGAGGCTCTGAATTGCCCTAGTAAGGAAAAATGGATCAATGCAATGGAAGAGGAAATGGAGTCAATGAAATTAAACCAAGTCTGGGAACTGGTTGATCTGCCAAAAGGACGCAGAGCTATTGGGAACAAATGGGTTCTCAAAATAAAGCGAAAGGCTGATGGCTCGATTGAAAGGCATAAGGCTCGCCTTGTGGCGAAGGGGTATAATCAACAGGAAGGAATTGATTATGAAGATACATTTTCTCCTGTAGTGAGATTTACCTCGATTCGCATCATTCTGGCAATAGTGGCTAGTCTGGATCTTGAGTTACATCAAATGGATGTAAAGACTGCTTTCCTCAATGGACAATTAGAGGAAGAAATATATATGGAACAACCTGTTGGTTTCATAGTGAAAGGCCAAGAAGAAAAAGTATGTCGACTTTTGAGGTCGATATATGGTCTTAAGCAGTCATCAAGACAATGGTATGTACGTTTTCATAATGCCATAATGGCATATGATTTTACGATGATTGATGAGGATCATTGTGTATATATCAAAAGATCCAAGGATCAATTTGTGATCATATCATTATATGTTGATGATATACTAATTGCTGGAAGCAATATGGAGTTTGTTAAGACTGTCAAGAGTTGGTTGTCTTCCAACTTTGAGATGAAAGATATGGGTGAGGTTGCATACATTCTTGGAGTTAAGATTTCAAGAGATCGTTCGAAGAGATCGTTGTCTCTTTCACAAGAAACTTATATAAACAAAGTTTTAGAACGGTTTCGTATGCAAGATTGTAAACCCATAGACACTCCTATTGCAAAAGGTGAAGGATTGAGCCATAGACTGTGTCCAAGGACTCCACAAGAGAAGGAACAAATGAAACATGTTCCTTATGCAAGTGCTGTTGGGAGCTTGATGTACGCTATGATGTGTACAAGACCTGACATATGTTTTGCAGTTGGAATGGTAAGTAGATACCAATCCAATCCAATCCAGGTCCAGCACATTGGAAAGCTGTCAAAAGAATACTGAGGTATCTGAAGGGAACTGCTGATTACAAGTTGAATTACCAAGGAAAGGATCTGCGACTTGAAGGCTATTCAGATGCTGATTGGGGAGGAGATTTAGATGAAAGGAAATCTACCTCAGGATTTGCTTTCTTACTGAGCAATGGCGCCATATCATGGAGTAGTAAGAAGCAAACCTGCATAGCCTTATCCACGATGGAAGCTGAGTTCGTGGCATTATCAGCAGCAGTACAAGAAGCAGTTTGGCTTAAGAGATTCTTGGATCATTTAGGTGTTATTGAGAAAGCTGCAAATCCATTGTTGGTTAACTGTGATAGCCAAGCAGCTATAGCGTACACCAAAGATCCAAAGTATCATGGCAAGACCAAACATATAGATACCAAGTATAACTTTGTAAAAGATATGATTGCACGAAAGGATGTGAACTTACAGTACATATCTACGCATAGAATGGTAGCAGATCCTATGACAAAGCCAATACCTAGAGATGTGTTTTGTGGTCATGTAAAATCTCTAGGATTGCGTAGAGTCTGATGTACTGAATTGTAATTTCTCTGAGTTGTTCACATTTATGAAATTTTTGTTTTTCATTGATTAATGCCTATGAATCTTTGTATGATCTTTATGCATCTTAATACTCAGTGTATTACTTTAAGTTAGGAAAGTATGTCGGACAGATATGAGATTAGCCCACTCACACGGGTAATCGCCTCTATTTACTGTGTGATAAATAGAGATGAGACTGTTTTTAAGCTTATTATCTAGGTGATAATCGAGAGCTCAAGCTTAAAACACGTATGTCGCCTTAACTGGGTGTTAAGATGAGGACATAATACTTATTATGTCCGAGAGTAAAATACCCCACATATTTTACTTTATCTGTCTATGATGCCATATGAGAGTTCTGATGAATTTTGTAAAAGAGTAGGTACGTGAACTCAAGTTAGACATTGGGTATGTCTGAACTATCATCTGTACGGTATTGAAAGGTGTAGACATACGCTCCATGGGAAAGGAGTAAATGTCGTAATACGTATTTCATACTACGTATGCATAAGCCGACCAATAAGAGTGGCAAAAAGTTTGATCTCAACTTTTATGACGTGTGAGACTCTTGAGGAAATGAGTTCCTCAATTCTTAGTCCCCTCAGGACTCTTACTTATTCTCAAGATTTCTATTTAGTGTTTGCTATCTTAGGGTGTTGCCAATGGTCATGTGATGATTCGATCTAATGGGGCATTTCTAGAAAAGCAAGCTGGACTGAAATTGAGAGTTTGAAGGAAAGAGGAAGATCGATTTTTTGGAGAATCACATTGTGGTTTTGTATTCACTGGTCAACCAATTATGACTGTCTTTGTGATAATTATAATTGTGAATACAATATATATATCATGTTTAAAAGAGATCAAGGGAGATATAAATGTGATCGATCGATCTAGGGTACTGCATACTAAATCTACTCAAAGTGTGACGCCCAATTATGAGCTGCTACATATTCCTAACAGATGTATAGCAACGAGCTCTCAAAGTATGCTGGTCGCACGGATTATTCACCAGTATGAATGTTGAAGTGAGGTAAAGAGAATCATGTTCGGCCCACCATGTTAAGAGAGAGTCTATGATGGATTATTCTCTGATGGGCCTGAGTAGGGCCTGTCCGCCCATGTTGGTTTTGGACCACCATGTGCAAGTGGGAGATGAAGGCTTTATTTGATTTGGGCTTAAGGCCCATCCGCCAAAGTTGGGCCCAGAAAGCCCGGCCCACAGGAATAAGGCCCGTGGAAAGAGGGATGTATAAAAGGGAAGAGAGAGAGAGAAAGTAATGGACGTTGAATCAGAATTACGTTTTCTCTCCCGCGCGTTTTCTCTCCCAAAAGGACAGTAGGCATACGGCTTCCAATTTCTTCCCTTCAAGGCTTCATCGGATCGATTCGACCGGATTCTCTTCCTCCATTGGCGTTTGGTGTTTAATCTGTGGCTAACAAGGTACGCTCGAATCCGTGGTGTGCTTTACGATCGGTGATGCGTGTTTTCCCGGGCTTCGTCTTCCGCATTGATTTAGGGGTTCGATTTAGTGTCGAATCCAGTATTTCGGGGATCAGTCTTTCCCTTCATGTCTATTTGTTAAGATGATGTGTGTTAGACAAAGTTGGTCCAAGGGACAGATGCTTCTAATAACATCATCATGCAAGCATTGAGATGGCGCATTCGTGAAGCATTGTGATGACGGAAGTGCATATCACCGATATGCTAGAATGATGAGAGAAAGGAGTCCAAGTTAGGAAAATGATAAGCTAGCAGTGCTGTTATTCACAATGAAAGGGACGATACATTCACCACTACACATATTGCAAAAAAAACCGGTCAACTTGCTTTACCAGGTTTTCTTTACTTATTCATTCTATGTCATCCGCAAGGCACTAACACCAAGATATTTCTTCTGAATAACTAACAACAAGAGAAACCGATCAACTTTTGTGGTCCCGATTGCCAATTGTATATCGATGGTACTTTGTGGTAAAAAAGGCACTGTTATTTCTTCTGAATAACTATACTGTTAGCTTAGTAGTTCTCGCCAAGTGAATCAAAGAACATGTGAAGATGAATTGGAGCAGATGAAAGGGTCATGCTGACAATGGAAATGCAAACGAGAATTTTAATCAGGTGATGATGGGGTTGATTCAACTCCTTTTTACCATATAGAGACTTCAGTTCATGTCATAAATTAGATGTTGTTTCATAGTCTTTTTTTCTCATGTCATAATCGTGTATTCATTTGAGTCTCTTCACTGTTCTTCCAACTAAGCGTAAGGATTGTAGTGTTGATGTCAAAATTATCCCAAGTCGAGATACAAAGTGTAGTGAACAATTGTGCAATGAGACCCGATAACTATAATCACTATGTAATGCTCATCATTAATAGAAACTTCTTATATTTTCAAGTACATGCCATTTGTAAAAGATGTGATTTTGTCACGATAAAGAAAAATATGAATTAAGGATACATTTTAGTAACTCATTAATTTTTTTCTCGTAAATTTCACATTTCTCATCTTATGAAACCGTCATCAGCAGTATCGCTCGAATTCAGTGCTGGCCTATTGCATTAATTTCCCTAAATTATCTCTAGCTGCAATTTGAAGGATAAGATTCAAATCTTTAATCATGTTTTGGAAAGATTATGCTGAGTCAGCACGGACAAATCGACGCTTTGGCGCACGTATCTGTACAACTTTCAAAGGGAATTACGCTCTTTGGGAGTTTCAAGTTCAGTTCAGTTCAGTCCAGTACATCAGAAGATCCCTCCACGTCACTAGGACGGAAGAACAGCCGTAGAAATTCAGCACAGCCGAGGTCGCTCGCCGCGAGAAGTCCGAGCCGAATCTCCTGCTTCTTCTTCCCAGCTTCGAAGGAAGCCAAACCAGAATGGGAATCGATATGGCAATGCGTAATCCTTTGGCCGTCGCCATCGCATCCATCTTGGTCGCCGTGCTCGCACCCCGTTTCCTGAGGAAGAAGGAGAAGGAAACGATCGGGAGCACCCAACCCGACGAACCCATTTCGGTGGAATCCGCTCCGTCTACCTCCGGGAACGACTACGAGGTGTTCTTGAGTTTCAGGGGCAGGGACACCCGCACCGGCTTCACCGACTACCTCTACAGCAGCCTCGTCGACGCCGGGGTCTCCGTGTTCAGGGACGACGACGAGCTCCGATTCGGCGAGAAGATCGGCCCGGATCTTCTCCGAGCCATTAGGAGCAGTAAGATCTCCATCCCGATTCTCTCTCCGGATTACGCTTCCAGCAAATGGTGTCTTCGCGAGCTCGCCCGGATGATCGAGTGCAAGAGAAGTGAAGGGCACATCGTCTTGCCCATCTTCTACAAAGTCGAGCCCGGGCATGTGCGACACCAGACGGGGAGTTTCGGGAAGGCCTTTCATAAAATTAAGAAGCATTATGAGGCAGATGTGGTCCAACGATGGGAGCGAGCTCTCCAAGAAGTAGGAAGCTTAAAGGGATGGGAATCAGAGAGAATTGCTAACGGGTACTTCTTCTTTCACTCGTGATCCTGCTTAGCTAGATCAAAAGTCCGAAAATTTTATGCCGCGATCACTTTTGCAGTGGAAAAAAAATGATGGGTTTTTATCATTTGGCTGCTATTTGCTTCCTGTTTATATGTGGATTTGCTTCCGCGGAGATATTGATGATCGGTTTCTTGTATTGGACTTTGCTGTTATTTCACAGACATGAAGCTGAGTTGGTAAAGATAATTATCAGGAAGGTTTTGGGCGAGTTAAAGGAAGCTTTTGCGTTAGACGTCACGGAGAACTTGGTCGGGATTAGTAATCATGTAGAGGAGATTATGAGAATGTTAAAAACTGATGACACTGATACTCGATTTGTTGGAATCCACGGAATGGGCGGTGTTGGTAAGACGACTCTGGCCAAGTTCATCTACAATAAACTCTCCAGTCAGTTCGATCACTGTAGCTTCTTGGCAGATGTGCGAGAAACAGCAAAAGACAGGGGTGCCCACCATTTGCAGAACCAACTAATCTCCAATATTCTAAAAGGAAAACACAATGACATCTCCAATGTCGATGAAGGACTTAGAATCATCAAAACTAGATTTAAGCATTAGAAAGTCCTCATCCTTCTCGATGATGTGGATGATGTTTCTCAGTTGAACTGTTTGGCTGGAAAACGTGATTGGTTTGGTTCCGGAAGTAAGATCATTATTACGGCAAGAAAAGTGAGTTTTCTTGATGAGGCTCGGGTGGATAACTCGTATGCACTCAATGGATTGGATCCTGACAACTCTTTGCTTCTTTTTAGTAGACATGCATTCAGAAGGGACTTCCCTTTGCCTGAATTTGGGGATCTCTCACGTGAAATTGTGTCCACTACAGGAGGGCTTCCTTTAGCACTCGAGGTTATAGGATCGTTCTTGTGTGGAAAACGCCTAGCAGTATGGAAAGATACATTAAAGAAGTTACGGCAAATACCAGATAAGGAAGTGCAAGAGAAGTTAAGGGTAAGTTATGAAGCATTAGATTATGAGCAAAAACAGATATTTTTGGATATTGCCTGTTTTTTCACCGGAACTGATGGAAGAATTGCGTCCTATATGTGGGATGACTGTGAATTTTTCCCAGGGATGGGTATTGAAGCATTGAGCGTGATGTCCTTGATAAAAGTGGGAAATGACCATAGGCTGTTAATGCATGACCAACTGAGAGATCTAGGTAGGGAAATCGTCCGGCAGGAAAACTACGAGGAGCCCTGGAAACGTAGTCGCGTATGGATTCACAAGGAAGCCTTACATGTTCTAGAGAAAAACAAGGTGAGAGTTTTCTTTGATTTACTTTTGTGCACTTAGTCAATGTTTAATATCTACCATAAAGAGGAAAAAGAAGTTAGTAAATTAAATTAGTCCAGCCCTAGTTAAAAGAAGGCCTGTTCGTAATATTTTCAACATTGTGTTACTCATTGCATAATGCAAGTTTGTAATTCATGGGAGTAATATCCTTAGAGGGTGCTCTTCTGTGATAATCAAAGGTTCTCAGCTAACTTATGGAGTTTAACTCATTTTAAAGGACATGTTAGCAAACTTAATTGTAGCAGTGTTGAGCATTTTATATATTAGCTTCTAGTGGATTGCGTAAGATAAATTTGTTGAAAGATACTATCCAATGAGTTTAGCTGCAACCTTGTGAGCATAGAAATTATTATGAAACAACATATCACAGTATTGTTTTCATGATGCTTTATTTCTGTTCCGTGGAATTCTTACTTTCAGGGAACTAGAAAGATAAAAGCCCTCCGTCTTAATAAAAGTGGCTTAGGCAGGGTGTACAGCAATGTACTGTTTGAAAAGCTACCGAACTTAAGGTTCCTTGAGATGAATAATTTCATCCTCTCTGGAGATTTTGAGTATGTTCTTTCTGAACTACGATGGCTTTATTGGAAAAATTGTCCATCAAATTTGGTAGCAACCAACTTTCATGTGAAGAAATTAGTCATACTTGACTTATCAAGGAGCAAAGTCACAGAGCATTGGGAAGGATGGAAACTTATGGATGTAAGATGAAAAGAGTAGATTTTCCTTTCAAAATATGATCAATAATTCCTAGTGGCTCATGTTTCCCTGCTTTCTTTCTTACAGGTGGCAAGTAATCTGAAAGTTCTCAACATTGCTAATTGCCGTGACTTGAAAACATCTCCTGATCTCACAGCTTTTCAAAATCTGGAGATTTTAATTCTTGGAAAATGTGAAAATCTAACAAAATTGCACCCTTCTATTGGAAGCATCAGCATTCTGATTTCCTTGGATGTGAGAGACTGTTTCAGACTCAAGGAACTTCCAATAGGAGTGGGGCAGCTACAAGAATTAGAGGAGCTTTTTATGGATAGAACTCGGATGGAAGAAATTCCCGTATCTAAAGGTTCAATGAAGAAGCTCAGGACTCTTAGTGCCCAGTATTGTGAATCATTGACTCGAATACCCAGCTCGTTAAGCCATCTAGCATCTCTGTCAACCCTTGATTTTACGGGATGCAGAAAGCTTGCTGAACTTCCAGATGCCCTAGGGTGCCTTCAGAAACTGCAGCGCTTATCATTAAAAGAATGCAGCTCTTTGAGAGGGATCCCCAACTCAATTGGCAAGTTGGAATGTTTAACTGAGCTGGACATATCGTACACAGGATTTACAGAGTTACCTGAATCCATTGGAGACTTGAGTAATTTAGAAGTTCTGCAAATGGCGCGGTCACATGTAACAAGGTTACCTAGTGTTATTGGGATGTTGGGGAAACTCACCACATTAGATGCCACAAATTGCAACATCCTGGCAGAAGTTTGTAGTAATATTGGTGAATTGTCTTCATTGAAGGCCCTCCGATTGTTGGGGACAGAAATTTGTGGCTTGCCAGAAAGCATTTGTAAGCTTTCTTGTCTCCAAGACCTCAACTTACAAGGGTGCAAGAAGCTCCAATTGCTGCCAAACCTACCCTCTGGCTTGAGAACTCTAGGTCTCACTTGTCAGAGTCCTACATTGCCAATCCTTTCCAACCTGACAAATCTAAAGGAACTCTCTGTCCTAGAATGCACTACACTTGAATGCCTCCCAGAGCTTCCCTCCAAACTGTCAAAGCTTTCCTTTATAGGATGCCAAATGTTGAGAAAGTTGCCAGATTTGTCAACCTTGAAGCATCTTTCAGAATTGAGTCTGACGGTTTGCTCTGAACTGAGAGAAGTCAAAGGTCTGGAAGGATTAGTATCACTCACAATGTTGGATGTGTTGAAGTGCCCAAAGTTATCTAGGCTTGGTAAGGTAGAATGTTTGATGTCTCTGAGGTGCTTAAAGATGGGACCTTCAGAAGCATTAGAGAGGTTGATGGATCGTTCGGAACTGAGTAATTTAAAGGTGCTTCCAAGTTGTGAGAATCAAGTTGGATTTCAAGTTCTTAATAGCTTCATTTGCTTGGAAGTTTTGGATCTCACTAAATGCATGTCTATGGAAAGATTGGACCTTTCAACTTTGAAGCTTTTAAGGAAAGCAAGTGTTAGGAAATGCAAGAATCTAGTCGAAATTAGAGGCCTTGACAGCTTGGTATACTTGGAGAGGTTGGATATCTCTGAGTGCACATCCATTAAGAGACTGGATATTGCAAAATTGAAGTTTCTGAGATATTTTTGGGCTTCCAAATGCAAGAATTTATCTAAAGTCCAAGGCCTTGATGTCTTGGAGTGCTTGGAATGGGTGGACATCTCTGGGTGCACATCGATTGAAATATTACCAGACCTTTCATGCTACAACACCCTGAAGTTTCTGAACATCAACCACTGCGAGAAACTATGTGATATTCTGGCCCTGGAGAAATTCTCATCCTGCCAATGGCTCTGCATTGATGGATGCAAGTCCCTAGAGAAACTGCCAAACCTTTCAAAATTTGAAGGTTTGATAGAGTTGATAGTGAAAGATTGTCATGAACTTCTGGATATGTCAGAGCTTAAAGAGTTGAGATCATTAGAATTTATAGATATGTCAAGATGCAAGTCCATTGAGCATCTGCCAGATATGTCGATGTGCAAGAACTTGAAATGTTTGGTTGTAAGAGACTGCGAGAAACTTATTGAGCTTATGGGGCTTGGAGACTTGGATACGCTGTGGCAAGTGGATATTTCTGGATGCAAGTCACTGAAACAAATACCAGAATTACCTGGAGCACACATCATGCAGAATTATGGCGAACCTATGTTTCATCCCTTGTATGGGACTATCACTTTCAGCTGATATGCTGCACATAGTTCTACTGCCATGTCAAAGTTGAGAGATTAAAAAGAAGGTGATCACCCATGCCCTGTTCACACCTATTTCCTGTGTTTTAATAGTGTTATCTGTATCAAGAAGTAAATTTTCCTTCATGGCCTTTTCTATTATCATTTCTTTCCGCTATATAGTTCAAGCAATGGAAAGAAGTTGATGCTCTGGCAATTGTTTATTTCTAGAGTGGAACTTCTTCACCCAGTTGGAAACCTTCTCTAAGTATTTTTGATATCATCGTGGGTTGACAACTCGAGTTCTTAATCTTCAACACGAGATTGATTAGTGATGTGCACGTACAGACTTCGGAGGTTATTTTGCTTGGATACCTGATATGTCCTGTTTGTTTCACTAACACAGGGAACAGGTGACTAAAGTAGAACATCTTCTGATGAATTTTTATGTTAGATTTGTAGATGTATATTTGCTGTTACTTGCCTTATCTTTATGAAAATTACCTTATCACGACATTCCATTTCTTGAATTGTTAGCAGGATTCATGCAGTTTATAGAGGCTCTATCTATAATTTGTTTGGGATTGACTACATATTGCAGCTTTCTGTGGAAGGAGTTAGACATTATTAAATTTTGGAACGCTTCTCCAGCTTGGACCTTGGAAATTCCTCCGAGTTTATAGGAGAGATGAATCTCAAAGAATTAATATTCCTGGCTATATTGGAGTGCAACAAGCAAAGCTTCATTTGATTTTCACCGAGGAACCAGCGTTTTCTCCTAAATATGATTGAGGAGCTTTCCTCCTTTTCCTTTCATGATAATATTATGCCTGAGAACGTTCCTCAATTTCATTATTGGATCATTATGCAATCAGTTTTGAATGAAGAACTAGAGTTCTTTTTCATTATGCAGTAACAGTGACAATACTTGCAGGAACACCCACGCCTGGTGAACCTATTCTTCATTTTATCTCGATACTTCCTGCACATTCCACGTAAATGAGCAAGGGCAAGGGTTAATGACTATTCTAAATTGAGTTAATAACTAGGGCAGCTGCTTGATCACTACTTATGCTCGTGGTTTTAGTTTGCTTCCTTTGGGGCTTCTTTCATGGGAGTGATGCTTTTCCAAAATGTATGTTGGCCAGCCTCTCCGTTTGTAAGCTGAGAATTGTAGGATCTGTGGTCGTGGGAAGAAGGAAATGAATCATGATTGTATCAACCCAGAGAGTGAAAACTGCATTGTATCTAGTCCGTGTATTCGCTTGTCAAACAATGCAGTCTTTGGTAGTTAGCCTGTGTAAGTTCACGATGTAAGAGAACGAGATTTATTTACCTACTCGTGTATCACAGTCGCCATGAATTGACCAGGAAGACACCAAGCAGCAAAACTATGCACTGATTTGCCTTTTTCTCTCTTTCTTTTTAGTTCAAGGAACCAGGAGACTCCAAGAACATATGGAAAGCTAGCTGCCTTGTCGAAGGACATTTTTTGACATAGCCACTGGTATTGTGTACCAGCTACGGGAAACCATATATGGCAAGAAAATATCTTTCTAAGACACTAGATGCTATCAACTCGCGATTCTCCAATTGCTGACTTGCAATTGGCAAAAGTGGCTCCAACCATTCTGGATTGAGAAAGAAGCAATTAGAGTGGAACTGAATATTTTGCATCCTCTGATACGCGAAGAAGCATGAGAAGTTCACTACATATCTGCAGAAATTTTTGAGAGATATCATTTCTGTCTGAATGGACCATTCCAAATCTTGTATTGACGTGAGGGGAAGACAAACAACTCAGGTATGTTATAAACTGCTTCTGAGGCTATAAATTACTATTAACTCTAATTGCCACCTGCATAAGAAGACCGGTTTATTAAAGATCTCACGTTCCCATGTGTCCAAACTTGTTCAGAAAGATGTGCACTTTACCCTGTAAAGCATATGCTCCACTTTTAGTTCATTTATTAGAGATCTTCTATCTGTTCTGGCTTATAATTTTCTCAACAAGAAGAGAGTGTAAGCAATGGTGCTGATGCCAGCAATTCAGGCGCCGTGGGAGCATCCACTTGTCCATTCATCTCTCCAAGTGGTGTGGGAAATGACTGCAACAAAGTGTTCTTGAGCTTTAGAGGCACAGATGCTCACACAGGATTCACAAATCAACTCTACCATTCGCAAACTTGTCGATGTAGGCACTGTGCCAGCTCATGTTCAGAGATGATAAAGACCTCCAAGTCGGCAAGGAGTCTGGGTCAGAGCTTCTCAGCGCAATCATGCAGTCTAAGATCACGGTACCGATTATCTCTCCCAATTATACTTCAAATAAATGGTGTCTTTGCAAGCTCATTCAAATGATGGAGCAGAGAAACAGAGGAAAGTCTTGCTGATGTTTTACAAAGTCGATCCCTCACATGTGCGGTACCTGAAAGGGAGTTTTCGCAAGGCCTTCCGCTCACCCAAAAAGCATTTTGATGCCAAGGCTGTCAAGCCAGGGCAGCGAGCTCTCCGGGCAGTGAGTTTCTTATACAGATGGGAATAAGAAAAAATCGCTAACGGGTACCTTCGTTTCCGTTGAACCTTGCTTACTTTCTTTCAACAAGATCTTACTGGGGGTTAAAAGAAAGACATTATTTCGTTACCATAATCATCCTGAACTCTTACCCGCAAAACCAGGAGAAACTATGTACAAAAATTCGCTGTATTCATCCTTCGTCCATCTTTTCACCCTAGGAAAGTGTGTGATTTCTCTGTGATTATATTTCTCGTTTTTGCGGTCAGCTTTGCATACGCGACAGCATTGAAAAGGAAAGCGCTGGGCAAGACATCAAATCATCTCATTGCTGAATTGAGGAGTCTATGAAAAGATTGTAAGTACCCAACATGAATTCGTTACCAAAGATATACTTCCTTAAGCTAAATGGGGCCCACACGGAATGAATAGGAAAGCAATGGCCAATTTAGGAAATAAGGAAGGAATGCCTTGTGTTGACAAGAACTCCCTCGGCGCCAATGATAAGGTACTTGGCTCCCTCAAGAGCGTTACGTCGCGAGTTGGATTTTTCGTAATTGTTTCCTTTGGCCATCCACAAGAGTCCCAAAACCGTGCAATGCTATGATTACTGGTGTGGTGGAGATAGGTAGCTTGCCATATATTGGGATAGATTTCATCAATTCATGGTCACTAAATTTAGAAGATACGCACAATTTGATTGGCGAACTTTGATTTCGATCGTTGCATGTGCTAAACTTTAAGTCCTTATTTTTGCAATCCATGCACTTTGATTGGAACTAGCCAATTCTTGATCCAAACACTAACACGGTGGATGTGCGTTGCCAGGTCGAGCCTATAGTTTATTGTTTAGTTTCAAGCTGTTTACTATTTTGTTCCTGCTGAATTTATTCGAGGGTTCTAGTTGCACTAAAAAGATAAATATTTTTGAAAATTAATAAAATGGAGCAACAAAGACCTCTTGCTACAGCCTCATCGATCCACGACTGGAATACGGAGCACATTGTCCATTGGATCCACGGCGAGTCTTCAAGAACACTTCCTCTTACAGTAGCAATAATTTATCAATCTGGGCTACAGATGATATAAACTTAACGAAATCTGCTCATTTCTGGCCAATAGGCCAAAATTATATAGACCAGATGATAAAAAAATTCATGGAATTCGTAACTGAGATTATACATTTTAGAAGGGTTACACACATAAAGCTTTATTGGAACCCATGGTTATGGATCCGAATCCATTAGTATGGAACATCTTCTTTTCCAAGTGAAATCCCCTAGTATATGAAAGGGTGAAAAAGTGCTTTCGTTGTTGTGGAATAAGAAGCCTTCGTATCTTAATGCATGTATTTAATTTATTCTTGCACTTTAGCACCGCGTTTAGACCTTAGGAAGATGGTCAATTAGAAAGCATACTCCAAACATTCTAAAGTGATGTTAAAGAGAATAAGCGATTGGCACGGCTAGACACGGGCCGATATAATTTTCAATTTTAAGCTAAAAAGGCATCTATTCTAATGAACTCGTAAATTGTCGCAAAAAAATCATCGACACGTCTAATTTAAAATGTTGCCCTCAACAGAACTAATCTAAATCTTATTAAAATAAACTGCATCGCCCCCCTTTCATGTATCTTAACTATTAAAAGAAAATTAACCCAAATTAACTATTGTGGAAGTATCACAACACATAATTTATTAAATAAAACAATGTTTAAAAAAAAAGCATATCTTTTTTTTTTTCTTCTTTCTGTATCTCAATGAATTTCACGATACAACCAAAAGATTAATTGAACGAGTGGTACTTTACAGTTAAATTTCTTTTGCTTATATGATCAAATTAAATCTTAGTAAAACACTACAAACGGCCTTCCTTTTCCGTGCGTTTTATGCTCTAATTAACTTCATTTTCGCTCCAAAAAAAAATTAACTTCATTTTCGGCCAATATAATTGTGAACCCATGTTACTATTATTAAGACAATCTTATGCATCACATTACCTCTGGGGCCAATATTATTTCGTATGTTCGATGCATAAAATCATGAAAGTACGATTTATATTTATACGATTTATATTTATTGTTATAACAAGAAAATGCAGTCATCTATTATTTGCCTGAATAACATGAGAAGGACCCCTTTTTCAGCTAGCAATTTACTTTGACCTGACAATTTTAGCTTGCACTTTATTTTATTCCTCATCGCGTTGAAAATTGTCATCTTTAGACGGTACTACAAAGCTACAAAACGACGTTTCCTCACAAGTTTACTTATAAGGACACAGTAGGGCATATATATCACATCCAAAAATTCAATGTTGAGATCGAAGTCTGGGTGCCTTGTCGAGGACATCAGTACAGATGGCTTTTTGGGAAGTTACCTAGAGAAAGTGGAAAAGGCAAAGGCAAAGGCAAAGGCAGAGGGAAAGGAAAAGGAGGAGGGAAAGGGTAAGACAACGAGGGGAAGATTGCAGAGAAGAGGGTGAGGGAGAGATTTTGGGTCCTTCTGTCGACCTAAGACCCGCATTTGAGGAATCGGATGGATTCACATTTGAATGACCCTCTTGAAACATCCTTGGGGAACCTTCAGCATAATTCTTGTAACGTTCCTCCCTCATGAAAGCAACAAGCTGTGAATTGTGAGAATCACCCATCATTTGCCTGTCCAGGATCTCCACGTACTGCCTCCACCATTGCATATAGCTGCTTTTCTCCAAAAATATGTCAGGGGAAACCTTGTACTTCTCGATCAGACCCAGAACATATTTCTCAAACTCCACCAGTTTCACCATTTTGGAACCGTTTGATGATCCTCCGCTTTCCAGCAATCTGCACGACCGGATGGCCTCCTCTATGTGTGCCCAAAAGCACAAATCCTCCGTCACACTCGACTCAACATTGTTCAATTTCAAATTCGAAAGGCCAGCCTTCTCCTGGTATTTTTTTTTCAGATGATCGTCCAGCCATTCTTCTACCAGCCTGTAGTGTTTGGATCTTCCTTGATTTATGTAATCCTTTCGGCCCCTTCTGTAATATTCCGCTATGTCCAGTGGTTCCACTATCCTGCAGTAATTTGTCCCTCCAAAGAGCCAACGGTACCGCAGTGGCGTGCCCCATATTTGAGGCTTCTTCTCCGCTTCTTTGACCACACCCTACCAGTAATCCGAGAGGATTGTCTTGTGCTTATCAACTCCATTGTCATGCCTTTCTCGTGCATTTTTGAAGCTGTCACAGAAACCAGGACCCCTGCCGTTGGCTTAGCATACCTTCATGTACCACTCCAAGAAAGGCACACTTTTATTTGTTCCAATTGTTTGGCAGGATCAAATGCCTCTCTTTATTGTCTTAAGACGTCTCTTTCACGCTTTACTATTTCATCTATCAGAGAATCACTGCCCTCATTCAGCTGCTGTCATTGCAATGAGAGTCCGCTCAATCAAAATTTATAAACATTCATAACATTTAGAAGCTTCCAGCTTCAGCAAGTTTTCCTTTTATCCTGCTAAAATTCTGAATTAGTCTATCCGCGTTTTAATTAGGTTAAAACATGGTCAATGGCAAAAGTGAGATTTATGTGTGGTTCCAAGCAGCACAACTATCTGCTAAAAAGCAAACTTCCCCTTGATGGAATGTAACCATGAGAAGAAGGTCAAGTTCAGATACCTGTATTGGCTTGAGGCCAACCACCATGACTTGGGTAGTAACCCCAGCTTTATACGAATCTGCTTCTTGCCCATTCAACCATGAACAATCATTGTGAATTAATCTTTGCTCTAGCCATCCAATGACAGTCTTATAATAAACACTTCGGGACTCTCTGTTTCCAACAGCAATTTCCGACATAAGCAGCTCCATGATGGACTCAGGCTTCAAAACAGGTACCACCTGATTCAGAACACAAAAAGAAGGTACCAAAAGGTTTGTATTGACTTGAGTTAGTGGTGGAAGAGTGAAGGAATGGTCTAGGAAAACAATCATCCATATGAGCTACACGCAAGAAGCACGAATTCCATGTTAAATATTGCAATACAGCTTGTCGGAAGGCATTGTCCCTGAGGAGTGGCGAATTGCAATTGATACAGAGGGGGAGTGTTCCCTTTGTTGTGTCGAGTGTGTTTAAAGCCATAACATGAACAGGGAAGCGATGAATCCACCTGGTCAGTTTCCTGTAATAATATAGGGAACTGAGTCCTTGGACTTGGCTGAAGCCACAACCTGCGTTGAAGCAAAATAAGCATCAATTCATATTCTCAACTTATAGGTGCCAGATTCAGTCTTTCAGATGAGATAAATATGCACAGTTAATAAATGAAATGAAACTCTGCGCAATCATATGATTTAGTTCAATGAAAGATTCAATTTATAGGGATTTTCGCAAGTATGCTCAAAAAAATGAGAAAAATCATTTCCATAGCAGAACAGTGCTTCACTTCTCATCTAATAGGCTTAATGATAGGTGGTGAACAACTCGAAACTCCTCAATTGTAGCAATTATTAGCATGTCTACTTCAGCAACGATTTCTGTAAGCAGCAATTCCTAGATACATGCGTACGTATGATCTCACAGCTGATAATAGTAATAACTAGAATGGATAACTTGAGAGAATATATAGAATTGCTACCTTTTCTTTGAGTCAAGAGAGCTCGTTTTGAAGAGAGTTAAACAGAGAAATCGCAGCTTTGTTTATATGAAAAGTTGGATTGGTTTTGGAGCATAGGAACTGAAAGTTGGGGATCTTCAATGAAGGAACCAAATCTCTTTCCTCTTCAAAACTGCCTGTAGTAACCGGTGAGGTGACAAAGGCAATGATATTGTAGTTCTGGCAGTGAAATTCATTGATTATTACAGGGTTATCCCCATATGATCGGAAAGTCACGGTTTTAAGTCATGGAAACACCCTCTTTATACAACGCAAGGGGAAGTGTTGGTTGATTCACCGCTCAAGTTTGATATGGCAGTCCATGAATCCCGAAGAAGATTTGATGACACAGCCAAGTTTGCCAAATACAGTCCCTCGCTGAATCTGCAGATCAAGAAAACAACATACTACTCGTCAAGAACGTGGATTATCAGTAAAGTCGATGCAAAATGCATTCTCTCCACCGATTGCCGAACCAAAATTTCTGTTTCAGAAATAAAGGCAAAGGAAAGAAAATTTCTTTACGTACGGAGAATCTATATCTCGGTCCATTCTCAGAGCTTCGTTGGATCTGCGCAGACACAGCTATTTAACATTGTGCCTCCATTGTTAACCTGATTCCAGAAACAAAAAATGCGAGTGCCAGCTTGCTTAATAAATCTTCCAAATCACCCAGCCGGTATGAGTGAGATATGGATTTGATGAAAACTTATGGAAAAAATCATAGGTTCGTGTTCAGTGGTTTTTTTTAATAAAGATTGATTAATAGACTTGACCATTGACATTTTAATTGTGATGGTGAGTAATCGAGTATTTTTTTTTCTTGTTTATAACTTTGTTGAAATGAAATAACTCATATGTCATTTGATATGTAATTTTTACCTTGAGTTTGGGTTATGGAGTTTTGGTATTATTGTGTATACATACATAGTGATTGCTTGATTTGTTTAGAAGAGATGTACTATTTACTGAACTGTGGTTACTCATTTCACTCGTTTTTCATGTTTTTCAAGCTCCTCAACCAGCAGCCAATGGTACAAGAGCGCTATTGACGGGATTTTTGGGAGTATGATTTGGGTATGAGCTTAGCTAGTTTTTTTTTTTTTTTAGATAGTTGTTGGGTTCGCTGAATTCTAAATGGAACATATTCTTTGTGATAATGATAGAAATTTTGATATTGTAACCAACTTGTTATTTTATTCAATATGTATGGATGGAGATGGATGTTATTGTTAATAGATTATTGATTATGTTTGAGACAATGTCCTTCATACGGGAGGATGGTTGTGTCATTCTCTTTCTTGTTAGTTTCAGAATGTGATATTTATGATACGGTGCTTGCCTCTATCAAGAGTGAAACATCCTAAATTGGATCTTTCCTAATTGTTGCCTATGGCATCTGTTGGGAATAACCGATCCCCTAAAAATGGATTTGACATTAAATCGAACCCTTAAAATGAATGCGGAAGACGAGCCCAAGAACAAACATGTATCACCGATCAAAGACACACCACAGAATCGAGCGTATCTTATTATCCACATATTAAACACCAACGTTGAAGTTTGAGGAAAAATCCTGATCCCGTTCTACCGAAAAGCGTGCTATTGCTATTAGGGGGAGAAAAACAAAACGTACTATTCTTTTATGTTTTCTTCTTGGAGGGAGAGAGGAAAAACTCACGTACATTGAAAAGGTACGTTTCTCTCTTTTCTTTTCTCTCTTAAATACGTTTCCTCCAAAAGACATAACTTTTCAACGTAATATGTTCCCCGAAAAGTCATAACCCCTTAACGTAACACATTTTCATATCTCAACCCTTCATACATGAGCCCTTATCTTGCGGGCCAGGCTTTTAGGCCCAATATAGGCGGATGGGCCCTCTAAGGCCCATCAACATAAATAAATAAAACCATCAGCATCCCCAAGAGTCATGAACTTGCATTGGATGTTATAATTATTTGTCATCATTTTGTGGTCGGTAAGAGGGTATGCGCAATCCGGTCGGTGAACTTCAGATTTTAATCGTCGGACGCGCTCAAATTTCAGCTGCCGACGTAGTGTCTAACTTGGGGCAGCGTAAGCCCCAAGAAAAAAAAATGTTTTGATATTGTAAAAATAAAGAAAAAAAAAAGAAACAAAAAATGGGTATAGAGCCATTAACTCTGCTCAGTTGACGACAGAGGGTCTCTAGCCTTTGCAAGGGTCGCAGGGGCCCCATAGCCCTCCCGACATTACCTAGGGTTTACAGAAGGCCGTTACTCTCTTCCAGTGCCAGTAACTATAAATGCGCAGACAGGTAGTTGATAGTTCGAACACACCTTTTCCTCGCTGCTGTGCATTTACACTGGTTTTCTCACTAAAAATGGCATATGCAGATCATTCCCGTTTTCCCCTTCAAAAAAATGCCAGGAATAAGCACTCATGCAGATTATTTGCCGGACCTCCTAGCCAGAGAAGAAGAAAAAGATTACTACAAAGTGTTCCTGAGCTTCTGTGGCAGAGATACTCGGACTGGCCTGGCTGATCTCCTCTACAGGAGCCTGTTCAAAACAGGAATCCGCGTTTACAGAGACAAAGACGAGCTCTGCCGAGGCGAGGTGTTCGGCCCAAAGCTTCTAAGTGCGATCACAAGGTCCAGGATCTTGATCCCGATCATCTCGGAAAATTATGGCTCGAAAGCATGGTGCCTCTGTGAGCTTGCGCAGATGATGGAGTGCTGGAGAAACAATGCAGGGTATACGGTGTTGCCTGTATTTTATGGGGTGAAGCCATGCGACGTTCGACACCAGGCAGGGAGATTCGGCGATGGGTTCCAATCCGGTACGTGGCGGTTCGATGACTAGACTGTGGATGATTGGAGGCGGGCGCTTGAAGAAGTCGGATTTGTATACGGATTTGAAGCTGAGAGAGGGTAACTCCTTTTTACTTAACATATATATTTTCCATTATCATATAGTTTGGGCAATATAAGAAAAGAAAGATTTCTTTCAAGGTAAATATTGACCGCATAGGTTGTGCAACTTATTTAAGTATTAGAACTCCTAGAGAAGATGCGAGAGGGATTAATGATGGCTTCTTCTTTTTCCTTGGAGGAAAAATCCTTTGTGGCTGTACTAGATAATGTAATTACATATATATTCTATCGGAATTTTTATCTAACTGCCAAACCTAGTCTAAAGGAACAAAAATTCTCTCTCCAACCTTTTGATGCCTTTCTCAAAGATCGGAGTCGAATTGTGATCTCGTATTAAGCAAATAACTGTTTTTTATTCGCTATCTCATTCCTTTTCTTTTCATTTTTTTTTTTATGTTCACCTTTTTTCTACTCTAAAAGTTTTAAACTTCGAACTTTATACACATTTAACTAAGGATTATGTACCACACGTTACTAGTGAACTTATACTGATGTTACAAATCTTTCATAGTTACGTTGCAAGAGCGAAATTTGAAGAATATATACAAATAGTAGTATAATTGATCAGGATATGAACGACAAAACTATAAAAGAAGTATTTAAATATGAATGTGACAACACCAATCACGAGGTTGGTCGAGTTGCCATCCAATATTAGGTTGATGGGCTTGTCTTAAGGGCAGTTGGATGTTCTAACAATGGGCGAGATGAGAGCTACAGCCCCATCCAAAACTTTTTTTATTTGAAAGAATATGAATGTGAAATCACATCTCGATTTCTTACCTAAATCAATTTTTTTTTTAATTTAACTTAATTAGTATTCAGTTATTTTAGGATTTCAATTGTTGATTAATTAACTCCCATGCCATCAGCAGCACACGAGGACTCTTTTTCTTTTCTTTTTTCTTTTTTTGGTTTCTAGCGAGTTATTATAACAGGGTTCTCTCATTTATGCACTAGACTGCTTTGTTCTTTGACAGGCGAAAAACAAGATTGATCAATGAGATACTTGAGACAATTTATAGCTAATTAGTGGAAGCCAACCTTTTAACCAGTTCCCTGGATAGGGAGGTGAAAGCAAGATTGCTAGATAATTTTACATTGACATGGATTACACGCACAACTAGTGGTTTGGAGATGATGACATTTAGTGATGAGTTTCAAACATGGATTACTAGCATGACTCACTAAGGCAGACACATTATGGTAAAAGGGTCAGGAATCAAATATACATAACATCGCATCAGTACGCATAGCTCCTTGAAATTAACTCTTCATGACTCGTTATCGATGGAGTAATGAGTCCGTAATGTATCAACCTTTAAGCTTATCATGTTTTGGATTAGTTTTCTAAATTTTTGGTTGAGTCCACAGTTCATTGTTTAGTTGCGATCTGCTTACTGTTTTGTTCCTGCTTAATTTATTTGAGGGTTCCAGTTCTGCGATGGGAACCTATATCACGGATATAATTTTGTAATTTGTGTTTGAGAATTAATGAAATGGAGCATCAAAGACCTCTTGCTACAGCCTCATTGATCCATGAATGAAATTGGGAGCACGTTCATTGGTTCCACGGTGAATCTTCAAGAACACTAACAGTCACAGTGGTAATTGTTGGGATATAATATACGGAAACGACAGGATCTTGCAATTTACGTCAACGCGAAATCACTAGAGAAATAAACAAGAAAATCAAGGACATTAGAAATTTACGTGGTTCGGTCCGAGTATCGGTACCTACGTCCACGGGGAGAGCCAGCAGCAAATAATCCACTAAAATCGGAGAATCAAAGTTTACAATTGCTCAATCGCTCAAGTGTTTCCGGCACCTACATTTAACCCCAAACCCTAAGTGTATAAATAACAACTCGCTTGGGTATAAACTCACGGCACAAAATTACCGTGTGACGAAACTCTCTACGTACGGCTTTGCAAGGCTTCAAGATCTTGGATCTTCTTCAAGCGGCGTGGATGTGCGCGGCTTCTCACGTACGTAGGGCTTCGGCGGCAATATCACTTCGGCGGCTTCGTAGGTTTTCTTTTGGCAGGCCAACGCACGAACGTAAAACCTTTCCCTTTTATATGCGTGGGTGTGGGTGTGTGCCCAAGGTCAAAAGTTTGACCTTGGGCCCCACACTTCCCTTTTTCCGGTTTCACGTGTATGTCTTCAACTTCACGGCCATTCGAAACCGCGGGGACTCCTGTAGGCTTCGGCTAAATGAAGAAAGCCCATGGCGTGGGTCCCACCGTGACCAACAAATTTCGTATCTTCCGTTTATTTTATAATCCTTCGGAGATCGACGAAATGTCTTCTTGGCTTGGGAAAACTTTAGCGATAAAATTCGATTTATTCGAAATCAAAATCGAGACATAATTTAACAAGTAATGATTATGAATTTGCATTATACTTGATATGGACTTTACCAAAGTCTGCTCATCCTTGCTAATCTGAGTCTGTCACTTATCCAATTGATTGGCCAAGCTCTAATTGACAAGATAGAAAAAAATTCATGGAACTTGAAGCCCATCAAAAGGCTATGTCGACAGTAAAGATGGAAAGAGTGGATTTCGGTTGGTTAATGACACATTATTAAGAGTATCTCCAATGAAAATGACGTCTATCCTCATCATATTGAACAATCATCAGAATTTTCAAAGTCACATTTTTATCATCTATTCTAATTCAAATCGTCAATTGTGGCAAGAAAAAAAAGTCATGAACACATCTAACTTATAATGTCGCCCTAAACAAAACTAAACTAGACTTTATTAATAAAAAAAAAAAAGGATATGTGCAATAAAAGCCCTAAAACTTGTCACAAATGTGAAATTAAATATTAAAACTTGCAAAATGTGCAATTAGGTCTTAAAACTAGTCAAATTGATGTAATCGAGTTCTTCCGTTAACTTATTATAATTTGATTAAGGAAAAATGCTGACATGGCTAAAACACGAAACATAAAACTAAAACAACATTATTTTGGACTAAATATGATTTTTAGTACAAATTTAATATAAATTAAATAAAAGCTACGCTAAATTTTTTTATGAAAAAGAAGAAGAAGAAGAAGTAGGTAGTGAGGGCTGCCCTTGCCGCCGCTGCCACCGCCCCACAATTGCCGGCTCATTAAACTTTGTTTACTTCATCGCTAGTGGGTACGTCACTACGTTTCCGTTAAACTTTGTTTACTTTCTTTCGACAAAATCTTGTTATGGGTAAAATAAAGACATTATATCGTTACCATAATCATCCTGAACTCTTGGGCGTAAAAAAACCCAGACAACCTATGTTCAAATATTCGCTGTATGTCCATATGTTTACCCTAGGAAAGTGCATGTGATTTCTCTTTGTGATCATATTTCTTGTTTTTGCTGTCAGCTGTGCATGCGTGACAGCATTGGAAAGGAAAGCGCTGGGCAAGACATTAATTCATCTCAATGCTGAAATTTGAAGAGTCTGTGAAAAGGATGTAAGTACCCAACATGAATTCGTTAGCAAAGATATACTTCTTTAAGCTAAATAAGGCCCGCACGGAATGAATAGGAAATCAATGGCCAATGCGGGAAATAAGTAAGGAATGCCTTGGGTTGATAAGAACTACGTTGGCACAAATGATAAGGTACTTGGCTCCCTCAAGAGCATTATGTCGCAAATCAAATTTTTCATAATTCTTTCCTTTGGCCATCCATAGGACTTACAAACTCGTGCAATGCTATAATTATTTGGTGTGATGGAGATAGGTAGTTTGCCATATTTGGGGATAAATTGACCAATTGATGATCACTAAATTTAGAGTGTACACTCAATCTAATTGGTGAACTTTGATTTAAATCAGCAGACGCGCTAAACTTTCGGTCTTTTTCTTTTGCAAATAATGCACTTTTACTTTTACCCAAAAAAAATAATAATAATAATGCACTTTTACCGGAAACTGGCCAATTCTTGGTCCAAACACTGACATGGCGGATGTGTGGTGCCGGCATGGTGTCCAGCTTCGGCACCACATTAGCACAAAGAAAAATGCTTAAGAACGTGGGAGGAAAAAAAAAAAGAAGCTAGGACGGCCATCAGTCCTCTACCGACATTTCCCCGAATTTGCGGACGGCGACATGACCCTTTGTAATTGCAAGCCGCTGTCCTCTCGAGAAAACATTCAGTGGTTCGTGCGCGCCACGTCATCTGCTGACGGGGCGCGCACGTTCCACTCAGCTATCGACACCTGTCCTGGGGGACCCGCTGGAAAATGAAAGGACTCGCTCGGCTTGGCTCGGCTCGGCTCGCTGACAGAGGAAAAGACAGGCCAATGGGTCAAGAAATTCGTAAGCTCCCGCCCGAAAAGTTTCTCTCTCCTCTCTCCTCAATTGAATTTTAAGGGGTTTTCTCTCTCCTCTTAAGAGAACGAACGAACAGAGAACGACGAGACCTGTTTCTCCGCGCATTCCAGCCCCTCCGCTTCCGGCTCCGCCTCCTCAAAAGCCTCGCCGGTCATCTGCGTCTGGCACGTCGCCTCCTCCTCCGAGAGCCTCGCCAGTCGCCGTCGGGTCCCGACCCCCTCCGCCTTTGACTGTTCCCACGGAGATGGAGCACAAGGTTTGCGCTCGCGTTGATCTCTCGGCAACTTCTGGGACCTCGATTCCCTCCGACGAACTCCGACTCCGAGCCACCGTGAGGTCTTTGGACTCTATGTCCTCGTGGTCGATGGTCGGGACCTGAGGGCCTCATGCTTCTTCTCCTTCTCCGCCTCCCCAAAAGCATCGCCGGTCTGCTGCTGGCACATCGCCCCGAGAGCCCCGCCGATCGCAGCTGGGTCCCGAGCCTCCTCTGCCTCCGCCTCCGCCGTCGACCGTTTCCAACGCGGAGATGGAGCACAGAGTGACAGAAGGAGAAGAGAAGAAGGGACGAAACCACTCCCTCCCCTCCCGTCCCCTAAACTCCTCTCGCCGTTTTCGACAGCTTCATCGATGCCTTCGAGGCCGACGGCGGCTTCGAGTCTCCGACGTCGGACAAGAAGCGCAGGAAGGAAAAGAGGAGCGGCAGCAAAGGCTCCGAATCCAAGCAGCCGAAGCTCCTGGAGCATCAAGGGGATGCGAAGAAGGAGAAGAAGAGGAAGGTGCTGGAGTTGTGCGAGGACGACGAGGAAGACGAGCGAGACCGGCTCCGAGTTGGTCGACCCTGAGAACTTGAAGGGGAAGAAGAAGAAGAAGAAAAAGGCGAGGTTGAGCGACGGGGATGGTGAGGTGGCTCAGGAGGAGAACCGCAACGCTTTGTCGAATTTCAGGATCTCGGACGGCTTGAGGTTGAAGTTGAAGGACAATGGGATCGATGCGCTTTTTCCCATTTAGGCCATGAGGTTTGACATCGTCCTCGATGGGACTGATTTGGTCGGCCGTGCCCGCACTGGCCAGGTATGAAGACTTTTTATTTGAATTCCGCAAGATTGACATGTCGATGGTCGCGTGCGCTTGGCTGAAATCTGCTAATTAACTGGCAAATTAGAGAAGTGAATGGTCTGGACGTTGCAGTAATGACAGCGTGTGATGTGGAAAAGGGTCACCAAGCTGACATATATGAAAAGAGAAGCAGGTTTTGTTGGCTCTGTGAGTAGTGAATGGTTGATGTATGAGCTTGTTTTAATTAACAGCACGATAAAGCAATTGTGGTGTAGAGCAACATTCTACAAGCCACCCCCGAATTCCCATGGCTCAGTCTTTGGTCATGGCAGGCACCGACTATCATTCCTCTCTGTGCGGAGCAACCGACAAGCTAGTGGATATGAGTTCGCATGCTTCCGTGGGGGTGGAGTTGAAAAAATTGTCTTCATCAGTGATGGACTCTGCAGAAGAAACCTCCCAGGTCATCCCCTGGTTTCTGATTTGGAGATCTCTGATGGGATTCTGGGGGATCAGGTTTTGTAAACTCCAAAGACAACCTTTCTCCTGAAGGTGGTGGTACTACAATGAACTTGCTTCAATTATCATCACAACTTCAACGTGTGGAGGATCAAAGGCAATCCATCCATTTGAAGGAGCAAAATGATGTTTTCGGTTGTCGCAGCATCACTTGAGCATTCCAAGACAAGGTACAAGGAAATCCTTGAAACCTTCATTTGCTTGATGGGTAGGTAGCGCCTATGTTTCTCTCGTATTCAGTTTGCTTTGTCGATATTCGCTTTATTGGAAATCGACTGTATATACTATGAGAGGAGAAATTATATAATTTTTTTTCCCACTTCTTGTGCTTATTTAGATGAAATGTTGTTTGGCAAGGTTGTTTTCCTTGAACTCTGTCTTAGCACTGAGTATTAAGTTGCGCTAGGCTCTAGCTGATCAATAAGAATCTGGTCCCTACTGGTATTTGAGTGTGTCTTACTCGCTATGCCACCCAATTGCATGGAGTTGTCAATTTTACAGCAACCTTCGTCCTTCTCTCGGCAAAGTTGTCACCTCATGACTCTGTTTATATATAGACTGACGACTTGCCCTGTCTGATATGAGAGGATGTTTAGGCCAAGATTGCTACTGCAGGCAAAAGTAAATCTGGAACCAATTCCTCTTTTCTTTTCGTCCGCTACTGTCGAATTTGATGTTGCAGTTCAGTTCACTTAGTGACATACGCATTCTCATTTTCATTGCAGTTACAATTGACAAGCAGTTCGAAGCTTTGCACGTTTTCTGCATTGTTTCTCAATTCTTCTGCTGGTCTGGCTCGAATTCATGATCCTGTCTTAGTGAAACAGAGAATTGGCTGAGATTGGCTTTTATTTCTCTCGAGGGAGAGGTCAATGGTAGTAGCATAGGGAAGATCAGTATTCTTCAATGGCCACGGAAGGCAGTGGTACACCCAATTGAGCGAAAAATTATTTATTGAACTTTGCAATTTTTCTGGTCCAAGCAGTAAGCAGGAAAGAGTAGTGAAATTAGTCTACGAAGGTGTTGGTAATGGCGGTCCAATTAAGAAAAATCAAGGATCGAGTAAAAATCCTCATGCGAAAGGGTGTAATGCTGCTAATTCAGTTTTATAGCTACTACTAAGACCTCTGTTCTTCCCGATTTCTGATGGTGATGGTGGTCCGACTTCTCCATAACTTCGGTCATGGAGATCTTTCTGTGCATTGCCCATTGATGTTGTGTCTGTGTCGGTTTGTTTTTGTTGCTTCGATTGCCGAGAATCTATGGCAACCATGCAGAAGAATTGCAAGGCCCAGTATGCAAGGGCATTTTTCATTTTGACAATTTTAGGACATTGGCCTGAACAGATTTTTAGGTCATTAATTCTTCATAGTCAACAGGGGAGGGAAAACAGATTCATTGAAGGTACTGTACTGCGGAAGGCATTCAAACCTACAGCTGATAATTCGACCAAAAAACTTATAGCTAAATAAATCTTCTGGTTTGTGGCAGTCATCTGTACATTAATTCATTGGTGTTATTTGACATATAAAAACCAAAAGTGGCGTAAAGACTGTTTGGCCGCAGTTGCATTTCAAGTTTTTTAAAGATGATTGGCTGCTAGGAACATGAGTTTTCGAACTGCTTCCTCATTTCTGTAGTTGATGGGTTTTTTTTTTATAGCACTGATCATCACCTTGTTCACTGTGCGAATTGTACCAGGGCAAAACTCTGGCTTTTGTCTTGCCCATTTTGGAATCTCTGACAAATGGGCCTGCAAAAACCTCAAGGAAGACAGGACGTGGTAGGCCACCAAGTGCTTTGGAGCTTTTACCTACTAGGGAATTGGCCAAGCAGGTATTGGAATCAAGCTTATAGCAATAATCTCATCTTTTTCCGGAGATAGATGTCTGACATCGTTTACCCTATTATTTAGGTGTTTCCTGATTTTGAAGTTTATGGTGGAGGAGTGGGCTTAACATCATGTTGTTTGTGTGGTGGAGCTCCCTATCATGCTCAAAAGAGCCGATTGAGGAGACGGGTTGATATAGTGATTGGAACACCTGGCCGTGTGAAAGTAATTCATTGAATTGGAAGCTTATTTGGTTTTCTTTCACCCGCTGGGAATAATGCATGTTCACAGTTGTTACATCTTGTGGCAGGATCACATTGAGAGGGAAAATATCGACTTGAGCTCTTTAACCTTCCGTGTCCTTGATGAGGCGGATGAAATGCTAAGGATGGATTTTGTTGAAGATGTGGAGCTAATTCTTGGCGTGTGTGTACTAATTTTTTTTCACTATGGAGTTGGTGGAAATATGCTTTACTTATCTATTGCAATTACAATTATTGTTAGTGATGTTATATTTTGAAATTTGACAATAGGTCTTTCAGTTTCAGCATCATGCAGCTGCTTAGAACTTTTTAAAAAAGAGATTTTTGAATTTTTTTTTAAGAGCAAGATCTTTATTTTCTTTTTGCCTTTTAAATGCTCTACTATACGTAACATATCTCTTATTGTGCATACATTAAGAGGGGCTCAAACCAATATTGCCATTCCTCTGCTTGAGGCTTGCTTGAGGCTTGTCTTAGTAGGTTTATGTAAGGCATTATCTAGGCTGCAA
The DNA here is from genome assembly GCA_019915185.1 of Eucalyptus camaldulensis. Classification (NCBI taxonomy): domain Eukaryota; kingdom Viridiplantae; phylum Streptophyta; class Magnoliopsida; order Myrtales; family Myrtaceae; genus Eucalyptus; species Eucalyptus camaldulensis. Next base: position 5,100,430 of record JAHSVA010000008.1, read on the forward strand.
TTTGAAAATCGATAATAACATGAGATATTTGGAGAATTTTTGTCTCACTTATGTGATTTTTTTTTTATCTAACCACATTGCTGATAGATGTGGATATACTTATCCTTCAATTCTTCTGGTTCTTGTAGGCAAGGTGAAGGATACAGGTAAAGTTCAGACGCTGCTCTTTAGCTTTACTTTACCAGAATAGGTGAAGGGTGTATGTAACTTAATCTGGCAAAATTGTTTTGTTGTTTTGAATTTGTATCTTGGTTGTCAATGTTTGGAGAATCAGAGTGTCGCGATTGGAGAATCACAGGAAAGCAGGGTTGTCATGACAGAAATAGAAGGTTTTGTTTCAGGCCTTGAGGTTGATGAAGGTATACATTCGATTAATTATGTTTTGGCCCGGACAAATTGCGATCATATTTTCTTTCTGAACTATGGAACCCTTATTTTGTTCTCTAGATTTTTCAGATTACTGCCTTTTGCTGATTTAGTTTAGAATCCTGGTATTGTTTGGATGGTCAATGAGCAACATTTCTTGTTCTTTCACTGTATGCATGAAAGATTGTTTGTAAGTGACTTATTTTAGAATTTGCCTTCTGTGTACGTGCGAACAAGCAGTGCACTTGATGCGCCTCATTGAACAACATCCTGGACAACTTGCAAACAAGCGCTTTTCGCATACAACTTGCAGTCTGTTGCTCATGCAGTCACAGTAGCTTGTTTATTTGGGATGCATTTTAACTTCCGAACTAAATTCCTAATTGCTGGTCGAGGGGATTGCTGTCTTGAAGAGCGGTGGACTTATTCAACTGGTTTGGCCATATTGGAGTTGCTTAGTTTTAAAACCACAGTTAGTTTTCAGGATATATGCTGGCTAAGAATGCTGTTGGTTGTACTGAGAAGGGAAGAGGGACATGCATATTGGGCTTGCATTGCAATTTTGAGATTTCATTCATGTAATTGAAATTAATTCCTCCTCAAATTGGTGTTATATCCACCAATTGCTTGATATGGTCTTTGGTGTCTGAAAGAATATGTGATGTTATTTTCTTATCAAGTGAGTTACTGAAATTGTGCCATTACCCCTCATTCCAATTTCTCATAAGCCTGTCTTCATGGATGAAGACGAAGCACCGGTAACATCTGATAATGAAGTAAAAGATGAGCTTGGAGGCTGGACAGAATTTAAGGAATTTGGTAGTGATGAAGGTCCTGTTAATGAGGATGAGGAGGAATTTGTTCCGGACGAGACAATTCATGAAGCTGCAGTGGGGAAAGGGCTGTTGGGTGCCCTAAAGCTGCTCAAGGAACTGTTGAGTGGGATGGTAGAAACATGGATAAGAAAAAAAGCAAGCTCGTAGGCATTGTGCTTTGCTCAGTATTTGGAGTTCTTGCAGTTTGTCAGATGCCGAGAGGTAAGTGACGAGGGACTGCAGCATGTTATCCACTTTCCTTCTTTACGGACCTTGCGATTGATTAAGTGCCTAGGAGTCACCAATGATGGCCTGAAGCCACTTATGGGAGAGTTGCTTGTGGTGGAAGATTGTCCTCAGATTTCAGAAAGGGGCCTTGAAGGTGCTGCAGAATCTGTTTCTTTCAGGCAAGACTTGTCATGGATGTATTGAAGCCATAGGGGCACCCGTTCTGTCCTTGTGTCTATTGGATTGAGTAGTAAAAATATGTTTTCTTGTAGTTCAATAGATTTGTATATGATTCAAAAGATCGTGCTGTTTATGGTTAGAGGAAAAACAATTGTGTTGTCATTAGTTGCTGGACTGGTGTTGTATGTCCATGCCAAGGCATATGCCTCGCCTTCTTTTTCGTTGCTTAAGCAAAGCCCCTGTTGATGATGTGTAGTTGAATGCTCTCTTCATTAATCCTATTCATAATTTGCTCTAGAGATTGTTTCACTTGCAGGAGTTCACGATTGAATATTGCTTTCTGGTTATTTCAATCAGGCGTAAAATGGTAGGGAACTCATAGCCTGAGGACAACTTTGACAGTGTCATGTCATATAACATAAATGAGTGTCATATGGGCAACTTCTTACTTTCAAATGTTCAGCCCAACTTTGATATCTAAGTCGGCTGATGATGATTTGCAATAGATTTTTCCCTTCTCTCGGGTCCACCGATGAACGAATTAAAATCCAATTAAGTAGAGAACATTTTTCCACACCTAAAATGCATTGATTGTCGTTGTTGGGTGAGCTACATTACACCATATTCCACACAAAATTTTGAGACCCACAAATGCTACACAATTCAGAACACCAAAGGAAGGCTAATGATGAAAAACCACCCTTTATCCTCAAAGTGCTCTCCAAAAAGAGTGTTTTGAGAAGGCTGGATAAAAGACTCTTTTGTTATGAAGTTGCCAATTTACAATAAGCCAAATGAACAAAGGATGCATTGCCCGACCTTTTATGCCGTATTGGTTTCTAGAAATTCAGTAGTCAGCGACCTTTCTAATTCATGAACCTTCAACCGACAGAGCCAAAGTTAGGCTTAATCTGCTAGTAATTGATACCGATAACTCTCAAAGATGAAAGTCATCTTATTGTGTACTGTAATACCAATTAAGTTGTTGAGAACCATTCCTCGGTAGGCTTGCTTTCCCAGTCATTAAGCCACACTATATAGTGGAGATATAGAATTGAAACAGGAAAAAAAAATTGATGACCGGCTTTTAAGAAGAATTGACTTCTACCCCCTTTAGAAAAATAATTATGTCCCCATCGCAAGAATCGTGAGTGTTCTACAAGTTCTCAAAATCATGCAAGCGCAGCTGTATACAAGCAGGACATGCACACACCTAACCACATTCGCACACGAGCATGCATGCCCTATATATAGCAACAAATCAAAGCAAAGGTGTTCACGCCCCCCCATATAGCAACAAATCAAAGCAAGGTTTACATCGATGGCCATTATCTCTCCATAAACACATGCAGAGCATTTCACTTGCTCAATCGTTTGTCTAACAGCAAGAGTAGCATCTGTGAAATAGCCACCTGTGAATCACATAATCTGTACAACCATCTCTAGGAACAGGTACAACCATTTCTAGGAACAGTAACAATGAAGAAGATCACTAATAAAGGTGCCATTCAATTCTCGGGCAACAAAGAATTCTAAAAAATTGCCGCCTGTCTTGTTGGCATTACAGGTCTAAGTACATCTTCAAAAGCAACAAGAGCATCTATATTTTGATCTTCATAGTTGATAAAGCTAAAAGGTATATAGAATAATGTAATGTGGAGCTGCAATCGATGCCTAGGCCTGAAGTTACTTCCAGCCCCAATAGTAAGTTGCTTGAACTCAACAAATAATAGAAGACCTGTCAGTAACACTTCAAGTTTTCGGCTTCTTTGGTGCTCCCAAGTTACTAGGCTTAGACTTTTGCTTTATCCCCAATAAATGCTCAACCTAGAATACAGCCGAACATCAGAACTTATTAAGTATGAACCAAGGGCAGGTGCCTTAAAAGCCAGGACAAAAAGATTCCCTGGTAAAAGAAAACAAAAGGAGAAGAGAGAAGCCCTAAAACCATTTTGACAAACCCAGCTTGATAAAAATATCACTAAAATTGTGATGCCTAAGACCTTGCTTTTCTTCTAAAAGTCTAGTAACTTTAGTCTAAAATGCATCTGGAAGCAGAAGTACAAAAATGATCTGATGGTGGCAAATACTTAGAAATTATTCCAAGTGGTGTTAAAAAGATAGCCCGGCGGTGCTGCATACATAGAAAACCTTGCACCTGAGATGCATCTTGATAATTTGCGTCGAAAATTATAGTGCAAACAAACACAGACCAATTTCCTTTTTGCAACAAAATAAGAGTAACACTACATCCAAACTTGGGTCGACACTGACCTTCCTATCTCCAAGCATGGGCGTTAAGCTCCCGGGATCCTTCTCAATGGTGGCAAAGCCACTTCTTGGATCACTGTTTTGACTGGAAATACCCCAGAAGAAAAAAGAAAAAAAATAATTAAATAAACAGGCACAAAGTAACAAAAATCTAATCATTATTTTATCATTCAATTAACATGGTAAATTGACATTGCATGAAGTCCAGCTTACACTTATTAGATGGTGTCTAATTGTCTTCTCAAATATAGATTGTTTATCATCAATCAAGTCAGACCACTAAAATTTCTATTAAGGTGCCACCTTTTTAAGCATAAAGATGGAGACATCTTATAAATATAGGTTGATCTATAATGCGTGGTCATAGGCTATAAATTTTTGGTTAACAAATTCACGAGTCTTGAAACTGGAGATTCCCCTCAAATGTCTGGGGAAATATAATATGGAAAGAGTCATCCAGGCAGTGATCCATGGAGATGTACATTAGCAAACAGAAACATCTCCTCAGCAGAGCCCAGGGTCTGAGGGATTTGGGATAAATAGAAAATCTGAAGCAGCAAAGCGAAAAGACAGTCAAGCACTTTGGTCATGGAACAAGACACTCCACATTGACATCTTATAAAGTCAGGTTAATCTAAAATGCTAGGTACTTAATTGCCAATGAATAAAGAACTAGTAACTTGATTTTTTAACACAGGAAAACATACCCAGGCTTAACATGACCACTAAGCACAAGATAAGGTGTCTTCATTTGAGCTTGAGCTTCCCTCATCCTCTCTGCAGACAAAGAAGGCGTGTCTGAATTCTTCATCTGCTTCAACTTCAATTCTTCCTGGTATTGCTTCATGCGCTTCTCTTGCTTCATTTTGCCAGGCCCTTTTCCATGAAATTTATGGGAAAGCAATCGGAAAGCTTCCTTTGGGATTAACTGTTGCAAAACATTCAAAACAAGAAGATTGGCATAAAAAAATCAAAGTAATGAATTGGCGTTTCTTTGTCAGACGCAAAAAGAAATTATAAGGGAGAATTTAGTATTACAAGGCTATAGTAACAAGACGTGAGTGGAAAAAAAACTTACAGAAGCCTTGGCAAGAGCCTTTGCAAGTAATTCAACTGCTGACATGCCTGACCTGTTCAGTAGTTGCTCGGCTGCAGACTTGAATGCCGTAATGACACTGCATTTTGGAGGATATTAGCATCTTGTTATAGGCAATGATTCAGCTTCTCAGCAAAAAGAATGATTGTACCTATCAGAAATGTCTTATTGATTCTGCAGCTTCAACACCAGCAGTTTGAGCAACATCACTTGGCTGCGGAGCAGCAATGTGTTCAAATTTTACCCCAAGACTCTCTTTCGATCTTAGATACATTTGCCCTTCTTGGATCGAACAGCATGACAGCTACTCCAGTATTGCCTAGAAAACAACATTGCCCTCAGCATCTGGTGAGCTATAGAAATAATGAAGCTATGGAAAATGCAATGCAGTTGTGCTAATAGTTGACCTCTTTTTTTGGGGGGGTTAAGTGTGAGCCCACATGTGATGTTGAAGCATATATTCACAGAAAAGAGAAGCAAATCAAAACATACCACATGAATTATCCAGCATACCTGGATAATTAACTGGACATCATTGATGTCCAATCCACATGCCGCCACATTCGTGGCCACTAATATCATATGCTTGCCAGACCAGAAACCAGCAAGTGTAACTTGCACTCAGGAAGCAAAGTTTAAGCAAGGAAAAGCATGTCTTGTGTCAATTAAGAGGCAAAAAAGGTTTCGACCATTTTAATATAGATGGTCATTGGTAGCCATTCTGAGCATGTATCCAGATGGCCTTTTACATTTTGTTTTTACTTAATATAAATCTTATGGCTTGCAGACACTTCTTTTAAATCTGAAACTCTCAAAATCATCGCAACACTCGAGTATCGACACATAAATTCAGAAATAATTCATTCATAGTATTTGTCAAATTCAAATAATATTTTAAATTTTAGCGGGAAGTACTTATTGCTTTTGCTTAAGTGTAACCAAACATGCCCCAGAGCGTGAGAGTTAATTTCTAGAAATACTTTCATACACAAAACCAGAAAACAAGTGACATACAAGGAATGCATCACTTAAACAGATAGCCCCTGCAAATTAACAAAAGAATATTGTTTCCAATCATGATGCCAGACCTACCACTGAATTAGATCCAAAAGCAAATGTTTATAATTCATTCTATTGAAGCCTAGACCTATGCATTCATCACTCGAAAATCTGAGGGTATGTACCCCACTAAAAGCATCAGCCACCTTTATTCTTTGAAAAAAATTTATAATGAAAGGGAATTTTTTGCTACAGACCGATTTCTTTGCCTCTGGATGTAACATTTATTGCTGTAATCATTTATACCTTGTAAAACCACCACACATCAATAAATCAGCACTCTCCAAGAAAATGAACTTCTAGGCAAACTAGGTTGGTTAATTTGATTAAGATAGTAATAAACTTGCACGACATTGTCACCTGCTATATGTGGTTGACAACTAGAGAGCAGGCAAACCAACTATTTGTAGTCATGTAATTTAGTATAATAAACCATGCTCTATCTTCTTTGTTCATCTCCTCTTCAGTGTGTTACAACGTTCATACTCTTAAGCGTATTAGTATCTCTAAAGATTATGCACATTCATCATTTAACTCTCATTGGGCTTGCTGTATGTCTCCATGCAAGGGCCGTGCTCCAGGCCATAATCCAGATTGTTGAGAAGCAGATTCCTTCATCTCAGTAAAAATTATGGTACGACCTCCACTAAAGAAAATCCAACCAGAGAAGAAAGTTTTAAAAGTGTAGTGTCAAGTAAATCTTGTGACTCAGCATTGAAGAAATAAAAATGGAAACAACTAACCTGCTGTAACAGCATATTATGTCTGGGATAAGCTGAGGTCTAGCCGAGCTTGTACAAGGAATAACAATATGCCTAACATTGGTTCTGGCCTTCATTTTCTCATTACCTACTGGATCTATAGTTCTCCTGTTTTGTTTAAGGAACCTGGAAGAAATCTGGAAATGCAAAGTCGTGCCATCAGGAAAAGTTGGGTGAAGATGAGTTTGCACAACAGCAAATAAGTAAAACCAAACATTAACAACCAAGATACAAATTCAAAACAACAAAACAATTTTGCTAGATTAAGTTACATACACCCTTCACCTATTCTTCCCTATGCTACTACCATTGACCTCTCCCTCGAGAGAAATAAAAGCCAATCTCAGCCAATTCTCTGTTTCACTAAGACAGGATCATGAATTCGAGCCAGACCAGCAGAAGAATTGAGAAACAATGCAGAAAACGTGCAAAGCTTCGAACTGCTTGTCAATTGTAACTGCAATGAAAATGAGAATGCGTATGTCACTAAGTGAACTGAACTGCAACATCAAATTCGACAGTAGCGGACGAAAAGAAAAGAGGAATTGGTTCCAGATTTACTTTTGCCTGCAGTAGCAATCTTGGCCTAAACATCCTCTCATATCAGACAGGGCAAGTCGTCAGTCTATATATAAACAGAGTCATGAGGTGACAACTTTGCCGAGAGAAGGACGAAGGTTGCTGTAAAATTGACAACTCCATGCAATTGGGTGGCATAGCGAGTAAGACACACTCAAATACCAGTAGGGACCAGATTCTTATTGATCAGCTAGAGCCTAGCGCAACTTAATACTCAGTGCTAAGACAGAGTTCAAGGAAAACAACCTTGCCAAACAACATTTCATCTAAATAAGCACAAGAAGTGGGAAAAAAAATTATATAATTTCTCCTCTCATAGTATATACAGTCGATTTCCAATAAAGCGAATATCGACAAAGCAAACTGAATACGAGAGAAACATAGGCGCTACCTACCCATCAAGCAAATGAAGGTTTCAAGGATTTCCTTGTACCTTGTCTTGGAATGCTCAAGTGATGCTGCGACAACCGAAAACATCATTTTGCTCCTTCAAATGGATGGATTGCCTTTGATCCTCCACACGTTGAAGTTGTGATGATAATTGAAGCAAGTTCATTGTAGTACCACCACCTTCAGGAGAAAGGTTGTCTTTGGAGTTTACAAAACCTGATCCCCCAGAATCCCATCAGAGATCTCCAAATCAGAAACCAGGGGATGACCTGGGAGGTTTCTTCTGCAGAGTCCATCACTGATGAAGACAATTTTTTCAACTCCACCCCCACGGAAGCATGCGAACTCATATCCACTAGCTTGTCGGTTGCTCCGCACAGAGAGGAATGATAGTCGGTGCCTGCCATGACCAAAGACTGAGCCATGGGAATTCGGGGGTGGCTTGTAGAATGTTGCTCTACACCACAATTGCTTTATCGTGCTGTTAATTAAAACAAGCTCATACATCAACCATTCACTACTCACAGAGCCAACAAAACCTGCTTCTCTTTTCATATATGTCAGCTTGGTGACCCTTTTCCACATCACACGCTGTCATTACTGCAACGTCCAGACCATTCACTTCTCTAATTTGCCAGTTAATTAGCAGATTTCAGCCAAGCGCACGCGACCATCGACATGTCAATCTTGCGGAATTCAAATAAAAAGTCTTCATACCTGGCCAGTGCGGGCACGGCCGACCAAATCAGTCCCATCGAGGACGATGTCAAACCTCATGGCCTAAATGGGAAAAAGCGCATCGATCCCATTGTCCTTCAACTTCAACCTCAAGCCGTCCGAGATCCTGAAATTCGACAAAGCGTTGCGGTTCTCCTCCTGAGCCACCTCACCATCCCCGTCGCTCAACCTCGCCTTTTTCTTCTTCTTCTTCTTCCCCTTCAAGTTCTCAGGGTCGACCAACTCGGAGCCGGTCTCGCTCGTCTTCCTCGTCGTCCTCGCACAACTCCAGCACCTTCCTCTTCTTCTCCTTCTTCGCATCCCCTTGATGCTCCAGGAGCTTCGGCTGCTTGGATTCGGAGCCTTTGCTGCCGCTCCTCTTTTCCTTCCTGCGCTTCTTGTCCGACGTCGGAGACTCGAAGCCGCCGTCGGCCTCGAAGGCATCGATGAAGCTGTCGAAAACGGCGAGAGGAGTTTAGGGGACGGGAGGGGAGGGAGTGGTTTCGTCCCTTCTTCTCTTCTCCTTCTGTCACTCTGTGCTCCATCTCCGCGTTGGAAACGGTCGACGGCGGAGGCGGAGGCAGAGGAGGCTCGGGACCCAGCTGCGATCGGCGGGGCTCTCGGGGCGATGTGCCAGCAGCAGACCGGCGATGCTTTTGGGGAGGCGGAGAAGGAGAAGAAGCATGAGGCCCTCAGGTCCCGACCATCGACCACGAGGACATAGAGTCCAAAGACCTCACGGTGGCTCGGAGTCGGAGTTCGTCGGAGGGAATCGAGGTCCCAGAAGTTGCCGAGAGATCAACGCGAGCGCAAACCTTGTGCTCCATCTCCGTGGGAACAGTCAAAGGCGGAGGGGGTCGGGACCCGACGGCGACTGGCGAGGCTCTCGGAGGAGGAGGCGACGTGCCAGACGCAGATGACCGGCGAGGCTTTTGAGGAGGCGGAGCCGGAAGCGGAGGGGCTGGAATGCGCGGAGAAACAGGTCTCGTCGTTCTCTGTTCGTTCGTTCTCTTAAGAGGAGAGAGAAAACCCCTTAAAATTCAATTGAGGAGAGAGGAGAGAGAAACTTTTCGGGCGGGAGCTTACGAATTTCTTGACCCATTGGCCTG